>OY728139.1:147556400-150056400 GCA_963277665.1 Viscum album
ATATAAGGTTATACAAAAGATAAATTCAATTATAAATAAAAAATCGAAATCGAAATTTATTTCTTTATCATGTTAATTTATTTATAATTTTGAGGAAATATATAATTACCTTAATATCTTATACATTAAAGATGCAGAAATTATTTAATTGATGAAAAATCAATAATATACTTTTTATTAAAATAATAATACCTATTAAAAGACCCAAAATCTTGAAAAAATCTTACTGGTTGAGTATATATCAACCATACTCATCCAAGGATCGTGTTATTGACCATTTGGATCCTTATAGAAGGGATTATGACACTTATATTATTTTAATTAAAGTGATGATGATGTGGTCACCTTCATAATTTAATAAGTATAAAATTTTAAATATGGAATTTTCCAGAAGATAAATTCGACTAAAAATATTATTCTAAAATATAACATATTTATCTTCATCATATTATTTTATTTTTAATTTTTATTCAACAAATATTTATATTAAATATTTACACAAAAATTTATGTAATGATTATTTTATAAATAGAGATAACAAATAAATGTTATAAAAAATGATAAAATAAATATAATTTTAGATAATTAATATTTATACTAAATTTTCTAGAAAAATATTACCTATTAGGAATATAATAAAATATTTTTTTCTAATTTAACTTGTTATCTTAATACTTTAAAAAATTAATGAATTGAATAGTGTCAAAATTGACACTACTGATCATTTATCAAAATAATTTTTTATTAAATTATTTAAAAATCATTAAACATTTTTTAAAAATATATAATAATTATTTTATGGTATAAAATATTCTAAATTATTTATTTATGGTATATTGTTCATCAAATAAGTAAATATTGCACCTTTTTAATATTGAATTATTTGTTACCCTAGTTAAAAATTAAATAAAATAACTAAGTTTTAATTAAATAATAAGGTTTAAATTTATATAAATACTTGTCAAAAATTTATTGGTTGATGATATTTCAACCTTATATAATATCATCTTCTAATTTGGGTCATTTTGGAGGTTTTTGGATGGGTTTTGATTTTATTATAAATTAATATTTGTGAGGTTTCCAAATGTGCCCCTCACCTCAATTATAAAAGGGAACATCCACCCTCACCTCTTCACTTCACTTTGAGCCTTAAAGCTTAGAAATATACTTCCATTTTACATTATCAAATTTCCAAGTAAAATTATAGTGGTTTTTTTTTCTTCTTCAAAGACCAACTCTAGTGCTCTAAGAGGAGATTTAGAGGAAGCACATCGAAGAAGAGTTAATATCCTTTACCGATTCTTTCAAACTTATTTCTTCATCTACATACTCTTCGTGATTTGTTTCATTATAAATTAATAACTGAAGTATCACTTATATAATAATTTTTTTATGATTATTAAATAATCATATTCTATCCTCTATCCATCCTACTAAAAACGAAATCACCACGCGTGCGTACGCATGACTTACCGTCTCCACGCCGTGGTGTAATCTGTTTTTTCACCACCACCTTATTTGGATGGGTATAATGATGTAAGTAATAAATATATATATTATTATTATAAAATGATATTTATTATGAAATATTATACAACATCCACTTCAATACCATTCAACAATTATGGGAATGATATCGTCGCTCGTGCGTACGTACAGTTTACCGTCTCCACGATGCGATGCGATTCATTCTATATGATATTAATTAAATCATGATTATATAAATGTAAAAAATGAATAAATATGGTATATATTATGTTATAAATTTTTTTAATGATATTTATATGACCTAATAAAGTGAACATAATTTATTCGACAGAACATGCATAAGAATATAAAGCATTTAATATCCGAAATAATGAGTAACGATGAAATGTTATTAACAAAAAGATGATAATATGATCATATATGATGACCTAAAAATTACTATGATTCTAAAATAAGTCAATTAAATTATTTAAATCATTATATAGGAGGTTTGGATACATACAAAGGAAATCATACCTAAGGTAAGGGATAATTTCGCAATCTCATTATTATCTGAGATTATTTATACATAAGTATTTATTAGGGTATATTTATCATCCAAATACATGTTTACTAAATAAAAAATGTTATATTTATTCTTCTAAAATTTTTTAAAATCAATTTTACCCATCAGTAATTTTTTATTAAATGGTATGAAAGGGGTATTTTGTTGTTATTCGATACATGGTACTTTTTTTACTTTTATGGAATAAGTACGAGGATAATGTTTTTTTAACTTATACGACATGAATATATTTTTATGTTTTTATAACACCTTATTTCCATGAAGATTCCTCTACAAATTTTCATGTATATTTTAAAATAAATTCTTTTCTCTTAAAATTGTGCAGTATTTTTATAAAAGAAGATGTTTTTGAAGAAGAAAGGTTATTTTCTTCAAGAATTAATTTCAAGTGTTTTATCAAAATTATTTTCCATCAAAGATGAAATTATTTAAACAGGGTTGTTTCTATCCCTATTATTACTATGATTTTATTGTGTTTATGATGGAATTATTTTTATGAAATCCATTTATTTTATATAGATTATGATGTAATGATGTTTAAGAAACCCATTTTTGTTCATTGGGTTATACTATGATGAATGGTTTATATTTTTGTGGAACACGTAATAATGATTTCATTATGAGATGGGTGATACCTATATCTCACTTCAATGTATTCGGTAAATATTTATATCTCATGAGATAGACATGGATGAAATGAGAAATGATCTCGATTTAGTAATATAGGGCTAGAATGAGGATTGAACTCAGTTCAGTAATGAAATTTGTCTGCTATAATGGTCATGGAAATGATCCTCAACTAATATGAAATGATTTTCTATGCTTATTTGTATGCTAAAAAACTTTGAGTCTTATGTTATGACTTTTAGGATTATGTCCATTGATTCTTATAAAACTTTATCCCACAAAATGATATCACGATATTTCATATGCAGGATAATACTTTCAAATGTTATGTTATTAGGTATTATGATTATGATATGATTGATATTTTTCTTGTTTAACCTTACTGAGAATCTAAGATTACCCTTTAATATTTTTATTTTCCCCAAGTCATGAAGAAGGGTATTAAGTAAGATATGTCAAAAAGGATTCTTGTTATGAAGAAATAAATAGGAGACAATGTAGATGTTTTATGAACCAGTTGTTTCTATTTCCCAGTTTCTAAAGACACTATACCTATACAGTCCTGTAGTGAATTTATTATAATTTGTAATGAATATTATTCAATTTTGAAGTAATATAAATGTATGTAAAGTATGGATTTTTATACCTAAGGTCCATTTCAATAAAAAAGTCACACCGACTTTCATAAAGAGTTTTCATGGTAGTAAAATAGACTATTCTGTCCAAGTAGAACATAGACTAATGAAACCTCTATATGATATGTAAACCCCCTCTTAGTGAGGTCTGACCTCAATAGAAAACTGATATGACCTTCCACACCTAGCTGCCCGGTGATTTCTCTGATACCCAAGAGCCCGAGTTGTTTGATTTGGTGACCCTAGTACCATTCCATGCCTGTACACCAATTGGATACTTAGTATAGATATTCATACAGATAGTCTGCACTGGTGTGATACCCATAGATGAATTCATCTTAAAACTGGAACACCATGTCTATCTATTTTAACAGTAAGGTCATTCCCATTGTTCATAGGAAAAACCATACATTTTGACTGTAGTTAAACCCCCAATCTCCAACAAAAATCACATATATATATATATAGTGTATCAAGAGTTCTTGGAATAACTAGATTAATTATGTCCAATAGGTGAATGCATCTAGTTTCATCATTGAAATTTAATCTATAAAACTTAGGCCTAACTTTATTCCCTCCAATTGTTCCTACCAAATCACCAAAAAAAGAGATAGTATCTTACCTCTTCTACCTAATTTGACCGCACTTTCATATTCCAAACCTCTCTCTTTTCCCTACCACTAGAAACCATAATCAACCCCAATTTTAGAACCTAATTATGAGTTCTGTTTTTCCCCAAAACCCATGATTTTTGAGTGTTCCCATCAATTCCCATGGAATCTTCCCATCCCTCTTGAGTGGGTGGGAATTTCTATTACAAACATACGATTACCAACCTCACTATTAGAGTAGAGCACCGACCAGAGCACACCATCCTTGAATGAATAGGAGTGCAGTTATGATCACTATATCTTATTTGATGTTGGTTTTTTCAATCTTGAACTGTACCAGAGTGGGACCTGATCATTCTTATGGATGATTCATGTATTCCAAGATAGATCCTCTCAGGTTATCCCTCGTTAGTGAGACCTAGGAAATTTCTAGGTCTAGGATACATGAAGTATCCTAGTGAGGACCTAGATTCTTCTTATTGTCTCTCTTCTGTTTACCACCAACATCTCTATGACAATGAAAGGTACCACACACTCTATTATAATGAAAATAAATTCCTTTTTGAACCCAACCTTGACTCTATCTTAATGAATCCAACCATTGATGTATAATAGATGTCCATTGTGTCCACACCACAACAAGGATCCCAAGAACTTATCATAAGGTGAATTGAACCATCAACTGTTCTTCTCCAACCACATTGGGAACCCACCCACTTAGTGCATCTTCCCCAGTGACCAGCCCAAAAGTGAACAACCCTTGTCAGGTTCCATTTGATTCTTCTAGTGGATATGGCCACCATACCCACTGTAAGTATTTATAACAGAGCATCGATATTAAAAACCCAATCACGTAGGTCCATTGTGTTTCAGGGTTTAGGAGTGATCTCTTTGGAATTTCACAAGGTACCACCACTGGCATGATTCTCCAAGCATCCTAGGTGAATTGAACATTCTAATAGCCATCTCAACTCAACCCACTCATCTGTGAACCACTAAGCTAAATATCATTCTATATCAGTCCCAATGATAACAATATTTCTATCCACCATGCACCCAACCCCATATTCTTAATTCCACTGTAAAACTTTGGCAACCACCACAATAAAAATGGTGTCTATTGGAATACGGACTCCGTAGCAACCCAAACTGTTATAAATAAAATCTCCCTTTTGATTTAATTAAATGTATTATTATGTAATATAGTTATAGAGAAAACATGAAATACTTTATATTAAAGTGGATTTAAAATACCATTAAATATATTTACCATTGTTAATATATATGTTGAACAATGATCACATGATTACTACAAATATAGGGTGTTAAAAAATCTAATTGACTCAAAAAAAAGTGTAAGGACCTGACCCCAGTTGCCTAGAGTCAGTGAATTATAATATTACATTGGCATGATTGCAATGAATTAAATCCTGAAGGAACAAACATTTTAATAGGTTTGGAAACAAGATACATACATAAGATCAACATTATAACTTGAAATGAAATAAAACATATAATTTTTATTGGGAACATCCACAACTATAAGTTTATCCCTGCAAGTCATTCATAATAAACTTCTTCATTTCTTTAGAAAATGAAACATAAGAAAGGGGTGAGATCAAACGCTCAATAAGGGTAAGAAATATAGTAGAATATATCATAAACATAAACATTAGTCATGGTTAATAACTAAAAACACATGCCTTTAACGATGAACGCATTACAATAAGAATAAGAGATGAATAAATAATACCATAATAAAACATAATCATGGGTATTGCACTAGTCGAATAACCACATGAACCTTCGATACTATTTTCATAATGAGGGAATTCATAATGTGGAACATCATAACCATACCTTCAAGACCTCATGTCAAGACCATAAATATCTATTTTGTCAAGGCCTCACGCCCAGACCATATTTTGTCTCATGAGACCTACTGATGCATTGAGGTGCTATAACGGGCCCCAAATGACACTTACTAAGTCCAATTCATTCCTCATATGAATGGGTATCAATATAAACAACATACACATTCATATTTAAACTAACATATTAAATGTAAATAACTTTCCCCAATCATTAAACATAAACACTAACCATTCAGAGTAATATGGTGAATGGTTTCAAGATAGTACATCTACAACCAAACTATTCATAAACCATTCAATAAAATAATGGTGAATGATATCATATAAGATAAACCTCAATGAAGTACAATATTCAACAAAGGATTTTGACATAGATGAAGATACTTTTAAATGATACCATTGAAAAATTCTTGAGGAAATAATCCTTAAACATTTCAAAGTGTCCCATACCACCTTGAAACATTCAAATAATAATCCCTTAGAATATCATGATAATAATGAGAATATTGATATGATATAACAAGAGAAATTACATACACCACATGCAAGGAATAGGTGGTGAACATGGAATATATCTCATAAAAGTTAAAGTGAGGTGGGAAAAATCTATTTTACTTTGGAAAGTAGAGTTCTTTAGGGAAAATCAATTGTATTTTTTATAAATCTGGTTTTAAACATGTATATCACAAAAAAGAAAAGTTAATGACATTAAAATTACATTTTAACCATAAATTATGTCCCAATGAAGTGAAATCATGTAAAAAGTGTTTTTAAATAATCTTTAGAATTAAAACATTTTAGTGCGGTTTAAGGAATTCATTAAAGAGATTTTAAAGAGAAAAGGAATGTTTTATTTCATAAAAACATAAATGAACCAAAATATCTTTTTCATATTAAAATGTGTGATTTTATATAGATAAATCTATCTTAAAACATATTATAGAGTGAACTTCAAAATAGGTAAGAATTTGAGAAGTTCCTTGAATCAAGCATGTATTTCGGGAATAATATTTGAAAGATCCTTCTAAAAAATATAACTCCCCATAAGTGAAAGTAGGATTATGTTTGGTACACATATATATAAAATTAGAATATAATTTATGAGGTGTAAATATGAATGAATAATAATATCATTGAGGTGAGTAGAGAATAAGAGAAACCCGAATTAGAATGGAGGTTCGGGTAGAAAATACTTACAACTTTGTAATCAATTGAATCATATTCCCCAAAATTAATAATCATCAAATGTAAAATTTAATATCATGAAAATAAATAGATTCATGATATGAAACATCAGTGGGATGTATTCATATAATATACACAAGTAATAGTAGTGAATATATAATATCTCACAAAAAATGGAAGTGAGATGAAGAAACCCCTTACAAACATTTCGGCATGGTAACATGTGTTCTTGTGAGGGATTAATGAGAGGTAAAGGGGTATCCCATAATTTATATATTATAAGTGAAGTATTGGGGAGGTGATAAAACATACCACATCATTAGTAATTAAAAATAAAAAGACAAAACATAGTGGGATTCTTGAATAAAAGTGAGAGAGAGGATCCCTTACCTTAAATCTGAGGGTGTTCTTCAATTGATCATAATGAACTGAATAACAAAATTGGGTTCATTAATTAACAATTAAATAACCCTTTATAAATTTATTTGGTTTATTATTAATTTATTAAGTTCATTCATGGCCTTTTAGATGGGTTAAGGGATTCAATTTCATTGTTTGTGAGTGCTCATTTTCATAATATTCATGATCAACTCACTTATAAAAGAGTATAGTAGTTCATGTAAGATGGGAGTTGAATTATAGAATTGATTTTATATGTTATTAATGAACATCCATAATATTATATGTTTATAAAATTCATTTGGTTATTTGGAGTGAATTTGAATCATTATATAAAACATTAATGATAAATGCTTGGATTAATTTGGTGATTTTTCTCATAATTATCTTGTTTCGTATTATTATTTTACATAATGAGTGAATAAGGATTCAATAAAATTAAATAATATAAAATAATTATATAATAGTCTAGTTCAACCATAAAAATGGTTTCATGACCAGAGTTGGAGAAGGTAAATCAAATTGAAAGAGTCATTGTCCTTGAATGTGATAAATCAACCCATCTCAGACGATGTTTCATTTTTATCATAAATGTGGAGGAAAGAGAGGTGAAGATGAATTATCCCATTAGAATAACAAAATTCTAATACATGTATAGTATTGGAGTTTTAATACCATTTGGATGAGGATATGTTAGGAAATAAAAGAGAACAAAGGAACATGAAAATGAAAGAAAAGAAAAGAGGGATTTTACCTCTTGAATTAACCTTCATTGAGAGCCTCTTAAGGGAAGAGTATTTGGTCTTTTTATGAGACCAAGGGATTCTGGTCTCTCGGGAAGAGTTTGGGAGGAGATTTTTGGTATAATTTGGAGAATGCACAAGGCTTGAGAGGAGTTAAGAGGAGAGAGTAGAAGAGCTAGTATTTATAGTGGAGGGGAGTAGGGTTTTCTTAATATTTTAATCATTAGTTTATTATTTATCCATAAAACAAGAAATATTAATGATTGCATGAAAAAAATAGTAATATGTGCATTTGAGTTCGATCCATTGGTTCTTAAATTAGTAGAACATCATAAATGACTCAATAAACCATGTATTTAGCATTTATCGTAAATTATCGTATTTTACTATTCACAAAAAATTCAAGTATTTCAGAAAAATCCAAAAAATTCACACTAATCATTTTTTGACATGTAGAATCAAAAAATTAAATCCATTTTTAAAAAATAATTTTATAAATATGATTAATTTAATTTTTAATTAAAATCATAATTTACTTGAAAAATATTGTTTTTAAAATATTTATTTACTCATTCCAAAATATAGGTACATCATACTTTCACTTAAATACTATATATATAATATCATAGGTGATTTTACTGTTCATAATGGTATGTCACTATTCATAAGGGGAACATTACTATTCATAAGGGTATGTTACTATTCACCAAAAATTAAGTTGGTCATATCAGACTCTAAATAACTTACTGATCGAAATTGTGTATGTCATATTTTTTAAATTCAAATCACAGGGGTGATAAAATTATGTTTACTAGATAGGTTATAACAAAGTGGTGTTTTGTAGAGACTCAGTGTTTCATGCATTCAATATTAAATTTATTTGCAAAATCTTGGGGTGTTACAAAAAGGAAGTGATGGCCTCAATGAGTAGGATCATACCCTTAGAAGCCCATTTATCAGAGATTCGAAGGGAGATAACATCTATGAGATTTTACCTTGACCAATCCCAAGCTAAGATCTAACAACCTAATCATGAGTGAAACCGTTTATGGGATAATTTTAAGCTCATTGAGATCATAACCCAAACCATGTACGTTGAAGCACCGTAATAAAATAGGCGTACACCTTACTCTTTGGGTGTTTGATGGTGTATTAAAGGGATACGTATCAATACCCTAGAAAAATAATTATATACATTATTTTTTATAGAATAATGAATATATTTTCATCATATTATTGTTACTTTATGAAATATTTTTATTTTGATACTATAAAACATGAATAGTATTTTTGGGTAATATTCAAATTCGATTAAGGAATTTATTTTGATGAATTAGAGGTTTTTTGAAATAAATAATATTTTAGTAAAATAGTATCATTAAATAATTTTTATTAAATATATATGGTCATATAATTTTTATTAAATCAATTGTAATTTTTATAAGGGTTCAAAAAAATATTATTGTCAAAAAAACCCAAATTTTTTTCAATAAATGTAAAATCTTATTTTAAAAGTGAAAATTCCCATATTTATAAAATTATTTAGATAAAATTAATATTATTTTTGGAATAAAAACATCTAAATTATCCAATGGTTAATTTTTCATAATTTTTTGAGACAGTAGAATTTTTGGGTAAAAATTAAATACCATATAAATATACGGTGTATATTATGACATCATTATGACCCAAAAGTGATGTAATAAATACTATAAATTGTATCCATGAAAAAATAAATGTTTAAATTTAAAATAATATTATTTTATGTTTATTTTATTAATTTTATAAATCCTTTATGAATCCTCCAAAACCATTAATATATTTTAAGATTTTAAAATAATTTCTTTAAGAGTGTGACTCACCTCCACAAAATAAATAGAACTATTTTAATAAGATCATACCTTTGTATAATAAAATAATAATAAAAATACCCACTTTTTTTGTAAACCATGGGAATGTTTTTGGTTTTTGTTATTTTATTATATAGAGTCCAAAACCTAAGTTTGTGAAAATATTAAATAATTCCCCTATCTTTTCCTATATAAACCCACCCAATATCCCATTTATCTTCACTAAAAATATTTTTATCATGTACTTAATTTTCCCCCTCTCTCTATAATCCTCTAAAGGCACCCCAAGCTATCAAGAATCCCCTTTTCAAGCTTTTGGAGTCACACACACAAGTAATGGATCTTTTCCATTCTCCTCTTTATTAAAGTATCTTCTTTACCTTATGTATTTTATCTGTATTTACTTATGATGGTATATTTTATTCCATATCCTCATTACTTCCTATTTTTTGCAAAAAATTATGATATATCCCTTTCAGTCTCATCAACCCATTTTATGAAATTTTGGGTGACGTCGTTATGCTGCCAAAATTTCGTAAGGGATCCTCTATTTCTCCCCTTTATTCAAGAATCTTCTTCATTTTATACCTTTTTATTTTCAATTCCTAATGTTGGGGTGTGTTTTTCTACATTACCCATACTTCTCATATGATTTATAAATGATGAGATACCCCTTTCACTCTTATTTACCCTTCCCATGAACATTTATGTGCTCTTGTTATGCTGCCAAAATTTCACTGCCAAAATCCATGCAAAAAAAAAGAATATGTAGTGAATAACCATACCCAATTTCTACCAAGGATGTTCTCATTTATGCAATTATACTCTTTTTTGGGTACTTAAATGTATTTATTCTACACTTCTTGATCATGGAATAAAATATGATGAAAAATAAATCCATGTTGTATGATCTATGCGACATAATTAAGCATGATAATGAAATGTATGTGACTGGTGCATCCGAAATTATATAGTGATCCAATTAATTTGGTAATGTTTAGTATCATGATACGTCATGTTTGGATAGAGAGTGAACCTGATTCCTTTATAGTACTTTTTCCATCATGATGTCTTGACAGTTAGCCTTGACCTATGTTTATGATGCAGTGTTTTAAGTTGTTTCCACATTTCCCATGTTATGATTATCATGATATATCATTCCTCATTATTCATGTTTCTTTTAATCCCCATTGATATTCCTATTATCAAACATGTATTATCTTCTTCATTTTATACTTTGTTTATTCCCTTACCAGGATTTATAGCTCACCCCTTTCTTTTATATTTCCTAGGTTATCCCATGAAATTTTAAGTATGTTAGAATTGTTTGAGCATCTAAAATAAGTTTTAAATAATGTTGATGTATTCCATGTTTTAAAATTATTATTTAATATACCTGATTCCTAAATAAACTATAATTATTGATCTTCTGGGTTCTATTAATAGTAATATTTTGTAATAAATCATGTTTTAATGTATAATAAAGATCAGGGTTGTTATAGTTGGTATTAGAGGAAAAGTTTAGTTATTTTTGGGATTAGTATTTGAAAAATCTAGTGAAAGATTTAGGGATATGAATAAGTATAAGGAAAAATCCCTAAATTTTGGTTAGTATATAGTAAGTGGTTTATCAAAAAAAATACATCCATGTGTGGATACTATAAGTGGATATAGCTCTGGAATAGATGAACCTAGGAGTAATAGCTTTGACAAGATATCTCGGGCCTAACTCAGGGTAACCAGGTACATGAAAATGGGCCTTACTATTCACCTAATTTGGCACTCCTTGGGGATATGCTTTGGTAAACTTATAATCTCATTATGAACCATTTTTAATAGAATAAAAAAAATCCATAAGAGTATATATTAGGAAATAGATCATGGATAACATAGATTGAATCCTAGAAATTCATAAGTTAAGGAAATAAATATAAGCTATAAGTTATCCCTTTAATTTCATTAAATTACCCTTTATGTGTTTAAAAGTTTAAATATAATAATCCCTTGTTTTTCCCTTTTTTTATCCTATGGCTGGAAATAGGAGGAATCTGGTAAACAATCAATGTGAAGGAAAATGTGATGATTTCCCAAAAAATATGCTCAACCCAATGGGAGAAGGAATTGTGAACTTTATGAAGATACTCTCTCAATTGACTCAAGTTCTGAATAGAAACCTAGATCAATAGAATCATCCAAATCCCCCTAATATAGAGAAATCTATGATTGAGTCCTTTATGTGATAAAGGCCTTTAACTTTCGATGGATTATTTGATCCCTTAATCAAGAAATAATTGATCAAATCCATTGAGAAGATATTCTCCATCCTTAAATGTTCTGAAAAAGATAAGGTTCTACTATTTTCTTATCATACAAAGGGTGAAGCTGATCAGTGATGGAAATTGATAAAAAATAAAAATATTGAGGAAGATATTGAAGCGATGGGGTGGAAGGATTTCTAGAAAATATTTTTTGCTAAATATTTTACTCTCACTCTTCATATTAAAATGGAAATGGATTTCCTTTCCCTCAAGTAAAAATATGACGAATCTATCAGGGAGTATGAGGAAAACTTCAAAAGACTTTCACAATACACCTCTAGATTTTTCATTATCCCTGAATGAAAGGTTGACCACTTCATTGATAGGATAAAACCTATTCTACCAAAATCCTTGTAAATACGAGACTTTGATAGCTATATAATTTTTTTTGATGTGCCCTCAAATTTTAAATGGAGATCAGTGAATCTCAAGGGTATCATAAGGATAAGAATCAGAAAGTGGAGTTTAATTCTAGAAATCCGGTGGAGAAATATAATGGTCCCTAGAAATTTTCACATCCCACTTTCCAAAGTTGTGGAAAGAAGAACCTTGTAAATCTAGGGATTTTAGAGGTGATCCCCTCCATCTTCTCAGAACGGGATAACGAGCTCATGGATCACATTCCTCAAGAGAAATAGATTCAGAAATCCATGCTTAACCTTGATCCCAAAAGTGCAGTAGGCCCAGATGGCTACCTGGGATCTTTCTACAGATCTGCATGGGAGACGATTAAATATGATCTGATCACAACCATTCAAGATTTCTTTCGGGGAAAGAATCTTCCTCGTGTTGCGAGTACCACATCAATTTTACTCATCCCCAAGTTGAATAACCCTACCTCTATCCATCATTACTGACCATTGATCATGTGTAACTTCCCCTAAAAGATTCTCGTGAACATCATCAACTCAAGGCATGGCCATCACCTTCCTCAGTGGATCTCTATGGAGCAACACAGTTTTGTGAAGGGGCACTCCATAATGGGGGCGATAGCTCTGGCCCAAGATATTCTTAGGGACATCAACTTCAGGACACATGGCTCTAACCTAGATATCAATCTAGACATGAGTAAGTCCTATGAACGCATCGAATGGAGCTTTATCAACAAAGTCCTTAAAGGTATGGGTCTCTCTCCTAGATTTTTTGATATTGTCTTTCATTGTTTTAGCTCTTCTCGGTTAGAGGTCACCTTCATGGGGAGAACCTAAACCAACCTGCAGCCTCAGGTAGGGGGATCCCATCTCTCTGAGCATCTTCATCATTACCCAGGATGTTCTCAGCCGCCTGATCCTAAGGAGTATGAGGAATGGTGACATCTTACCCTACCACAGAAGGCTGCACTCCACACCAGTGTCCCACCTCATGTTCACGGACGACATGATCATCTTCATGAATGCCTCGAGTAGATCTTTGAATGGTTTCAATCATGCATTAGAGGAGTACTGCCATTGGAGTGGAGAACTTATCAACAAAAGCAAAATTAATTTTTATATTTCCAGCAGCTAGACACCAAGAAAGGTTTCGACAGTGAGCTGTATTTTGGACATGCAGAGAGGTGCATTCCCCGTGGATTATCTTGGCGCTCCGGTTTCCTTAGCAAGGATCTGGATACACGACTTTTTCTCTATTATTAATAGGATCACTGGGAAAATCCTAAACATTAAGAAAAAATATCTTTTCTATGGTGGGAGGATCGTACTGGTGAATAGTGTAACGTCCCGAGTCCGGAGCTCCTCCACTGGTGCCCCATACCCGGTTCGCCACATGACCTCAAGCGCGTTTCCCCGAATGCCAGAGGCTTCCGACTAGCAGCGAGGGCCTTGGTGAGTCGGTGGGGAAACTATGCTCTCATTTGATAAGGTATAAAAGGTAAGAAACAAAAATAAACAGTGGAAACAACAACCAACATGCATAACAACAGAAACCAAAACAGTGGAAGCAATGCAGATATATAATAATGATGATAATAATGCAGTAGGTACAAGTATCTATGGAAAGAATCAAACACAACAACATGCTGGAATACAACTGAAACCAAGTGCAAAAGAAAAAAAATAATCTCCTCAGCATCGCGAGCCACAGCTCGGTCCCATGCTCCCCATCTCCTGATGCAGTCAAGATCCTGAAGTAGAAGGGCACTTACCCTTGTCTATACCTACAGCAACATAGTCTGCTTGGCCCCAAAAGCATGGCCCAAACAGGGTGTGATATACAATCCAAGTAGGCAATCACCCAAAGATTTGTGCCTAACAGTCAATGAATACATGGCAGTACTAAAGCAAGAAGCAGTAAATAGAAAGCACAAACAGCTACAGTCCACAGTTCTAACAAGTACAACACACAATAAAACAATCAGCAATAAGAAGAAAACAGGTAACCCTCTGGGTAGCTCTCACAGTCTAACCCCTATGGTTCAACCTCTAAGTACTAGCAACCCTTTGGGAGGCACACACAGTCTCACCCCTCTGGTCCAGCTATGTAATTAAGCAGACTCTCTGGGGAAGCACTCACCATCAATTCCCCCTATAGTCTCGTATCGTGCTAAAGGATCTCTGGGGAAGCACTCAATGTCAATTCCCCCTGTGGCCCACGTCGTAATTAAAAGACATTCTGTAGAATCCCTTCCGTCAATTCTCCACTTGGTCTCGCATCGTGATTAAAAGACACTCTGGAGAAGCCCTTCCATCAATTCTCCCTTTGGTCTGCTACTCTAGGTTCTCACAGTCCTGAGTAACTAAACATTCTCAGCGCGTGTGTATCGTCCAAGTAAACCTCAATAACTATTTGGCTATAAACTAAGGCTCAACATCAATAAATAACAACAGTCCACAATCCTACAACTAGGCATGGCAACTGGAAAAATGCCAAACATGCATAACAAGCATGGAAAAGCAATATGAGCACAAAAAAATACTCTAATCACAAGAAATAACCTCTACTAAAGAAATCAAGCAAAGCAGGCAAGTAATAAGGAAAAAACAGGAAACACACAATACCCCGTTCAAGGGTATTGGTGTAAATTGCACAAAATATTCATCAACTTTCTACGGAAAGGCACAAACCACCTACCTCGATCCTAGGAGATCGATATACGTGAACCTCGATGATAGATTACTCTTAGAACGACGTAGATCTGGGAAAACACACAAAACATTCATCCCACGATAACTTAAAAACAAGGAGGAATTAAGAAACAAGGCTCAAGCAGAAGGAAGAACTCACCGCTGTGATTCCAATGCAATCGACAATGCTCGAATCGGAGAACGGACGGTGAGGCAGGACTCCGTCGAAGATCCGGCTATACGGACTCTCTCAGACGGTCGAAAGCTGAAGAAGAAGATGAATATGGGGGTTAGGTGTGACCCCGATCTGTTTAATGAAAAAAAATTACACGGCGTGTACTTCTAGAGTACACCGCGTGTACTTTAAATTTTTTCCATACTCCGAAAAACCAGCCTCCACCTCAGCCTTACACACCGTGTGTGTGGCCCGGACACGACCAACACACGGATTCGAGATGGAATAGAGTACACAGCGTGTACTCAGAAAGTACACGGCGTGTACTTTGAAAATTTCCAGAAAAACCATTTTTCTTAAAAACTCCAAAAAAAAGGAAAAACATACCTCAACGAAGGTCCGGGTTCTTACAAACTTTCCCCCTTAAAGAAATTCATCCCTGAATTTCCCTAACGAGATAGAGAAGAAGGATCCTCGAAAATCTCCGGCCACTGCGATCGTACATTATCCTCCCTCTCCCAGGTCTCGTCCTGTACTCGCCCATGCTGCCATAGCACTCGTACGAGAGGAACAGACCGCCCGTGGAGAACCTTCGTACTGCGATTGACAATCTGGATAGGATGCTCCTCGAACGACGCATCCGCTTCAAGCTCAACTTCCTCAGGCTGAAAGACGTGAGACGGGTCTGAAAAGTAATGTCGGAGCTGAGAGACATGGAAGACGTCGTGCATGGCCCGATACCTCTGAGGTAGCTGCAACCGATAGGCGATTGGCCCCACTCTCCCCAAGACCTCAAACGGCCCGACGTACCGTGGTGAAATCTTACCCTGTCTCCAAATCCTCTTTTGTCCCAACCTAGGTGCGACACGTAGGAAAACCCAATCACCGACCTCGAACTCTAGAGGTCATCTCCGCTGATCAGCATAAGACTTCTGCCGAGACTGTGCTGTAGACATCCTCTTCCAAATCATCTCTATCTGCTCTGAAGTCTCCTAAAAAAGACGAGGTCCTAGCAAAGCTACCTCTCCTACCTCCAGCCAGCATAAGGGTGATCGGCATGGACTACCGTACAAAGCCTCGTATAGCGCCATCTGGATGGTCGCCTGGAAACTGTTGTTGTAGGAGAACTCCACCAGAGGAATATGCTTCTCCCAAGAACCGCCAAAGTCAAGGATGCATGCTCGGATCATATCCTCAAGCACTTGGATTGTGCAATCGGACTGGCCATCAGTCTGGGGATGGTATGCTGTACTCAAAAGTACATGTGTACCCAAGGCCTTCTAAAGTCCCTGCCAGAACCGAGAGGTGAAGCGTGCATCTCTGTCCGAAACAATAGAGCGCGAAACTACATGCAGACGCACAATCTCCCTGATGTAAAGTCATCCCAGATCATCGACACTAAAGGTCTCCTTGATCGGCAAGAAGTGAGCAACCTTTTTAAGTTTGTCAATGACAACCCAAACAGCATTGTTCCCTCGAGGTGATCTCGGCAACCCAGTCATGAAGTCCTTTGCAACATCGTTCCACTTCTACTCCGAAATGGGTAACTACTGTAAGAGACCTGCTGGTCGCTGATGCTCTGCTTTCACCTGCTGACAAGTAGAACATCTCATGACAAAACCAGCAACATCCTTCTTCATACCTGGCCACCAGTATTGGCGATGAAGGTCCCGATACATCTTGGTGACGCCAGGATGAACTTCCCAAACTGAGGAATGTAAATCCCGCATCATCTCCTCGCATATGTCTGATGGAACCCATACGCATCCTTGGAAACACAAGATCTCATCCTAGCCCACTATCCATCCAGGAAGAGGGTCCTCTCCTGACACACTCTCCTGCAGGACTAAGCCTTCTGAGTCTAATAGCTGCCTCATCCATACCCGATCAAGTAGCGTGGAGGTAACAACTACAGAATATAGAAAGGTCTGTCCCCATCTATTGTGCACCTCTAGATGCATCTCAGAGAACAGATCCATTAGCTGCCACTCACTACTGGCCTCCTGAACTGCCTAAATCTGAGTTCTCCTGCTCAACGCATCTACCACGGTGTTTCCCTTTCCCGGTGTGTAGGCAAGCTCGAAGTCAAAATACTGTAGATACTCAACCCACCTGTGCTGCCTTAGATTCAGATCACGCTGAGTGAAGATATACTTGAGACTCTTATGGTCATTGAAGACCAAAAAGTGATCTCCCAAAAGATAGTGTCTCCAAAAGCGCAAGGCATGAACAACAAATGCCAACTCCAGATCGTGCGTAGGGTAGTTCCTCTCATGTGGCCTCAACTACCGAGACCCATACGCAACGAATCCATCTCCCTGCATAAGCACATCTCCCAGCCCGATACCCAAAGCATCACAGTAAACAGTGTAGCTCTTGCCTGGCTCTAGAAAGACTAGTATCGGTGATGACGTCAACCTCCCTTTCAGCTTCTAAAAGGCCGACTCACAAGAATCTGACCACAAGAACCTTGCCCCCTTCTTGGTCAGACCTGTCAAAGGTGCTCCTAGATGAGAAAAGTCCCGAATGAAGCGTCTGTAGTATCCGACCAGCCCTAGGAAGCTTCGTACCTCAAAAACGTTCTTCAGCTGCTCCCAGGAAACTACAGCTCTCACTTTCTCTGGGTCCACAGATACTCCTGTCTCTGAGATGACGTGACCAAAGAAGTGAATCTGATCCATCCAGAAGTGGCACTTCGAGAGTTTAGCATAAAGCTGATTCTCTCTCAGTGTACTCAGAACAATCTCAAGATGGGTGTCATGGTTGTGTCGAGTGTGAGAGTACACCAAGATATCATCAAAGAAGACCACGACGAAGGAGTCCAAGTAAGGATGGAACACTCGGTTCATCAGTGCCATGAAAACTGCAGGTGCATTCGTGAGATCGAACGACATGACTGTATACTCGTATAGACCATACCTGCTTCTGAAGGATGTCAGAGGTATATCTGATGGTATAACGCACAAATGATGATAACCGGACCTCAAGTCGATCTTTGAGAACACCCGGGCTCCTCGAAGCTGATCGAAAAGGTCATCAATCCGCGACAAAGCATATCGGTTCTTGACCGTCAACTGGTTCAGCTTCCGATAATCCACACAAAGCCGGAGGGTACCGTCTACCTTCTTTGTAAACAGGACAGGCGAACTCTAAGGAGAAGTATTGGGTCGGATGAAACCCTTAGCCTGTAGCTCCTCCAACTGCTTCTTGATCTCCTAAAACTCAAGTGTGGCCATCCTATATGGAGGAATGGACACCGGTGCCACTCCTGGAACGAGCTCAATAGAAAATTCTACCTCACTCTCCAGAGGCAAACCTAAAAAGTCCTCTGGAAAGACATCCCAAAAGCGATCCACCACTAGAGGGAAGTACAAATGTGGAGTCCCCTGATCATCCAGGTAAAGGCTAGCAATCTGGGCCGTCACTCCTCCTAGCCCAAGATGCTCGAGTCCTGCCCGACTCGCCCGAACGTCCCATTCGCCTCTATGAAGGAAAGATTCACCCTCTGGTGAAATGAAACTGACTATGCGCCGATAGCAGTCGACGACTACTCGTAAGGGAATCAACCAGTCTATGCCAAGGATGACATCATAGCATGTCATCTATAGGACATAGAGATCCCATAAGAAACGATACCCTGCAACCTCGAGAGGGCACTCTCTACACTGGCGTACACTAGATGTCCTCATTCCCAAAGGTGTGTCTAGTGTCAACGAGTCGGCAGAAGAAATGATGCAGAGTAAAAGGCTCTCCACAACAACAACAGAGATAAATATATGCGTAGCACCAGTATCGAAAAGGCCTGAAGATAAAACTGAGGCTACTAAAATCGTACCTCGAACAGTAGAAGGTTCGGGATCCTGATCATGATAAGTCTTCTCCACGGTGAAAGACTGGCTTGCACCGCGGCCCTGAGCCCCTAACTGACCACTCTGAGATGATCTTCCCTGCTGGTACTGAGGAACTGGTGGCTGACTGCCATGGCCTCGACCTCCACCTCGGCCCGAACGGCCGGAATAACTCCAGTTCCCTGACTGGTGAGAGACTGGTGGGGCTGCTCCTGAACGAGGATTCATAGAAGAACCCATGTCACCTGCTGTTGGTGAGAAAACCTGGCAGAAACGCTGGAGGTGACCCATCTTACCGCAAGATCGGCACTCCATGGGGTCTCTCTGGCACTGCAGTCTCGTGTGCCCTATCCAGCCACACTGGTAGCATGTCACATGGCTGCCTGATGATGTGTATCGCTTCCTCGAATCACCGCGCCTAGGCTCCCTACGGCGATTCTTGCTGTCATATGAAGGAAAGCTAGATCTGGAAGCAGAACCGCCCGGACTCGCAGCTCCAGAGTCTCTCAGATTGCGCTCCGCAATCAGTGCCTGGTTGACGATGGAAGTAATGGAAGTCAGCTGGAAGATGTTCACCAGTGAGCGAATCTCCCGCCTGAGTCCATCCTCAAACTTCCTCGCCAAGAACACCCCACTCCCATCCCAAAGGGGTGTAAAATGCTACAGATCAGTGAAACGAGAGGAATACTCCATGACAGATAGAGTGCCCTGCTCTAAGCTCATGAACTCCCGGGCTCGATCGGCCCTCAGGGTCTCCGGGTAGAAGTAGTCGTAGAACACGCACTGGAACTCCTCCCAAGTCATAGCCTGCTGCTGACCCACCTGTGAGATCACGTCCCACCACCTCTTGGCGGAGTCTCGTAGCATGTAGGTGGCGAGCTTGACCCGCCTCTCTGGAGGCGTCTCTAGATGCCCGAATATAGTCAGCATGGCTTCCAGCCATGACTCTGCAGCCTGAGGTCCTCCCTCCCCTGAGAACGTGGTAGGATGCTACTGCTAAAAGACCCGTGTCAAGTCTGCCATAGACGAGGCAAGAGGTGTTGCTCCCTAGAAGGCCTGCATCATCCTCATGAAACCCTCCCTGAACTGCGCATCGACGCCCACAACTGGTACAACAACTGGTGCCAAGGATGGCTTGGCTGGGGGATCGACAGGAAGTCCCTGATCAGCCCTGTCTGGCGTCTGATCACTGCCTGACAATAGACGTACGACCGGAGGACGTCTTGGAGGCATAGCTATGAAAGATCAAAATAACACCTTAGATCAGGAAAACAAGGACAAGGAACACAAGAGTACAAAACGGGAACAGGGGAAGAAAACACACAAGATTGAAAAACACGACTACACGGCGTGTATAAAACTACATGGCGTGTCTTCTTAAACCACTGACATGGGTGTGTACTCCTTCCCTATGAGTCGTGTACACTTCAAACTACATGGTGTGTTGACCCCCACACACGGCGTGTACTAGAAACTATTCCCCTGCCCGAGTCTCCTTACACGGCTAACCCACACGGTCTGACTCAACCCGAGACTACATGACATTTTCGAATAAAACACGGCGTGCACTAGACGAGGCTTCGGCGATCCGTGTCGCTGAATACACGGTCGTCTACACGGCTGGACCTTACACGGTGTGCTTCAAACAAGCACGGCGTACATAGGCGAAGGCGACACCATTCTGTGTTGTTCGTGACATGGTCGGGTACCTGGCAAGACTACACGGCATGTTCCGAACAAACACGTCATGTGGAAAAGAAGGTCACGCCAACCCGTGTTGTTCGTGACACGGCCAGGTACACGGCTCCGAACTCACATGGTGTGTACCAATGGTACACGGTGTGTTCCTGAAGTTACTCCCATGACACCGTGTTATGCTTACACGGTCAATGACACGGCCTGAAAACTACACGGCGTGTGCCCGAAAAGTACACGTCGTGTATTTTGGGTTTTTCTAGGCAGTAGCTCAGAAACTGTGCAGAATTCCAGAAACACTAAAACAAGGAAAAAGATGCCAAATTCCGATCCAAGAGGGCCCATAACACCTCAAGAACCAAAATTTGGCATTCATTTTAAGCAAGGAACAAAACAAACAGTTTTCTAACATAACAGCAGAGAATCTATCAAGCAACTATCACAACAGCATGCATAATCTACACAAAGTCTATCACAACAGCATGAAATTGCTAATGCACCCTAGATGGCATGGAAAGAATGCATGGCATGTGATTCCTACAAGTGTCTATATGATGCATGAGATGGAATACCCTCATCTCATCGGGTTGCGACAGAAATAGAACCGAAATATCAAAACAATAACCGCACAATTCATATGAATCACTCTAGGTGAAAACATACCAACCATAAAATCTCAAAACCAGAAAACTGCAATTAACGAGGTAGTATGGCTTTTCCCTGTACACGGGTTAGCTAATCCCAAGCATAGCTTAATTCCAAGTACCGAATCTATATTATCCCTGTCTAAGGTCTCCAAACAGTAAAGAAAGATAAAATAACCCCTCTGATACCACTTTGTAACGTACCGAATCTGGATCCCCTCCACTGGTGCCCCATACCCGGTTCGCCACATGACCTCAAGCACGTTTCCACGAACGCCAGAGGCTGCCGACTAGCAGCGAGGGCTTTGGTGAGTCGGTGGGGGAAACTATGCCCTCATTTGATAAGGTATACAAGGTAAGAAACAATAATAAACAGCGGAAACAACAACCAACATGCATAACAACAGAAACCAAAACAGCAGAAGCAATGCAGATATATAACAATGATGATAATAATGCATCATGTACAAGTATCTATGGAAAGCATCAAACACAACAACATGCTGGAATACAACCGAAACCAAGTGAAAAAGAAAAACAAAATGATCTCCTAAGCATTGCGAGCCACGGCTCGGTCCCATGCTCCCCATCTCCTGATGCAGTCAAGATCCTGAAGTAGAAGGGTGCTTACCCTTGTCTATACCTGCAGCAACATAGTCTGCTTGGGCCCAAAAGCATTTCCCAAATAGGGTGTGAGATATAATCCCAGTAGGCAATCACCCAAAGATTTGTTCCTAACATTCAATGAATACATGGCAGTACTAAAGCAAGAAGCATTAAACAGAAAGCACAAACAGCTACAGTCCACAGTTCTAACAAGTACAGCACACAAGAAAACAGTCAGCAACAAAAATAAAAAAGGTAACCCTCTTGGTAGCTCTCACAGTATAACCACTATGGTTCAACCTCTAAGTACTAGAAACCCTCTGGGAGGCACACACAGTCTCACCCCTCTGGTTCAGCTACGTAATTAAGCAGACTCTCTGGGGAAGAACTCACCGTCAATTCCCCTTATAGTCTCGTATCGTGCTAAAGGCTCTCTGGGGAAGCACTCAACGTCAATTCCCCCTGTGGCCGTGTCATAATTAAAAGACACTCTGGAGAATCCCTTCCTTCAATTCTCCACTTGGTCTCGCATCGTGATTAAAAGACACTCTGGAGAAGCCCTTCCGTCAATTCTCCCTTTGGTCTGCTACTCTAGGTTCTCATAGTCCTGAGTAACTAAACATGCTCAGTGCATGTGTATCGTCCAAGTAAACCTCAATAACTACTTGGCTATCAACTAAGGCTCAACAGCAATAAATAACAACAGTCCACAATCCTACAACTAGGCATGGCAACTGGAAAAATGCCAAACAGGCAGAACAAGAATGGCAAAGCAATCTGAGCACAAAAAAATACTCTAATCACAAGAAATAACCTCTACTAAAGCAATCAATTAAATAAGGAAAGTAATAAGGGAAAAACATGAAACACGCAATACCCTGTTCAAGGGTATTGGTGGAAATTGCACCAAATATTCATCAACTTTCTGCGGAAAGGCACAAACCACCTACCTTGATCCTAGGAGATCGATATACGTGAACCTCAACGATAGATTCCCCTTAGAACGGCGTAGATCTGGGAAAACACACAAAACGTTCATCCCATGATAACTTGAAAACAAGTAGGAATCAAGAAAAAAGGCTCAAGCAGAAGGAAGAACTCACCGCTACGATTCTAACGCAATTGACCGTGCCCGAATCGGAGAACAGACGACGAGGCAGGACTCCGTCGAAGATCCGACTGTACGGACGCTCTTAGACGGTTGAAAACTGATGAAGAAGATGAATATGGGGGTTAGGCGCGACCCCAGTCCGTTTAATGAAAAAAATAAAGTACACGGCATGTACTTTAAATTTTTTCTGTACTCCAAAAAACTGGCCTCCACCTCAGCCTTACACGCCGTGTGTGTGGCCCGGACACGACTAGCACACGGATTTGAGCCGGAACAGAGTACACGGTGTGTACTCAGAAATTACACGGCGTGTACTTTGAAAATTTCCAAAAAAACCATTTTTCTTAAAAACTCCAGAAAAAAGGAAAAACATACCTGAACGAAGGTCCGTGTTCTTACAAATAGTGTGTTGTTGGCCACACCAGTTCATGCTCTTTCTTCGGTTAAGGTCCCCAAAGGCGTGATCAATAACATTGATAGGGTCCTTTATTTTATGGTTTCATATAGGACCCCGAGTCATAGGGAAAGTATCATTGGGTCTCTTGGAGGAGGATGGAGAGGCCTTCCAATGAAGGAGGTATTAATGTGCGGATATTGGAGGATACCCTCCTCTGCATGCATGAAAAACTAGCATGGGATGTGTTGGACCAACGCACCCTCTGGGGACCTCCATGAATTACCTCCTCTAGGGTGATCAAGGTTTTGTAGCAGGAAGGACTTCCCCCTCTAGTCTGAGATTGATCCCCTTGTTAATGACCTTAAGCCTCTCTTGCGATGGATTGTAGGCAAGGGGGATGTTTCCTTTTGTCATCATAACTGGGTGGGAGAGATCCTGGGTTACCCGAGATGTTTGACTCCTTCTATTTCTTTTAGGGAAGCCATCCAGTACCCGTCCTTCACCAACGCTATTCTAAGGAAGGACCAGAAGGAGATTCTAAATATGATTGATTTAAGATTGATTCCGGACAAGTGCGTCTTTACTCCTTCCCCATATGGATTATTCCCAAAAAAATCCTATCATCAGACTCACAACACGAATGTACAGGAAGACCCATGGACAACACTCCTTTGGGCCAATAGAATCCCCTCAAAATACAATTTTCTGACATGGAGAATAAGGAACAAGGTAGTTCCCACAGACAAGAACATTAAGAGATGCGGGTTCATCATGGACTCTAATTGCGTCTGTTGTAAGAACCATATGGAGGAATCGACAGACCACATCTTCTTCAATAGCAAATGGGCACACGAGGTATGGTCCTACTTTGGTGAATTCACTGATTTTTCTAATCTGGTTATGGCCGACCAGCCATTTCTTGAACATTGGTTCCATGGCTCGGGGGAGCGGGGTGTAGAGATGCTCGCTTGAAACTCTTTGTTGCATGCAGGATTTTGGTGCCTGTGGAAGGCACAAAACAAACTAGTTCATGAGGGGGTGCATTTGATATGTCACTCCATCATTATCCACTCTAGAAATCTACTTCTTGATCTGGTGAGGGTCCTAGGTAACTGGAAGGAGGCCCCATCCCTGCAACGCTTCAAGCCAAGGTCCCCCGACCCCCTTCCCCTCAGTAGCTCTAATAAGGGCAACTGGGTTCTATGGAACCCTCCATTATGGGGTCTTAAGATTAACTCAGATGGATCCTTTTCCTTGGTATTAATATGGGGTGAAGGTGTTGTACACAATAATAATGGGTCAGTCATCTAGGACTTCTTCATCCAGCGGGGCCCAGGATCATCCCTCCAGGCTGAGGAACTGGCCATGCTCTCAGGACTTAGTATTTGTAACTAGAGGAAGATGGACATCATGGAGGTCGAAATAGAATAATTGGTTCTACACAATTCTTTACAGGGGAGAGGAGAGGTTTCGTGGTCCATTGAATACACCATCAGAAAATGCAACAGTCTTCTCCAAAGAAACATCAGAATAAAGCACACCTGGTGGGAGGGTAAAAAAGTTTCTGAATATCTAGCTTTTTTGGACACCCCTAGCTCTGAACACCTTTACTTTCACAATATGGTGAGTCTCAAGCCATAAGGGGTTAATATCATCATAGGGGATTCCCTCGGCCTCCATTATTTTAGACCCCCATAATTTTTGGTCCCCCCTTTCTCCCCCTTTCCCCCTTTCCCCTTCTCCCCTTTCTCGGAATAAATAAATAACATGATGATGATGATGATGATAACCTTTTCATACTCCATTTTGTGGAATTTGATGAAATTCTAGGTATAGATTGTATTTACCTATATAGATCCAAAAGAAATTGTCGTGGTAAGAAAATAAATCTCCATATTGTGAATCGACCCTCGATTATATACAAGTGTAAGGAGGAGGATTAATCTTCTTTAGCACCATCATCTCAAACATGGATATTATTTCCCTATGATTAAGAATATCTATCTCGAATGATTGAGTCTAAGGAAAGAACCATCCTTGAATACATGCCTATTGTGAGGGAATATGTTGATGTGTTTTCAGAAGAATTGGTTGGTCTTCCTCCTAGTTGAGAGGTTGAATTTTCAATTGATATTATACTTAGGGAATTTCCATTATCCAAGACTCTATATAGAATGGATGATGTGTAAGTTGAGGATATGAAGAAACAAATATAGGAGAATCTGGATAAAGGGTTCATAGACCCAAGTGATTCACCATGGGGTGAACTATTACTCTTCATCAAGAAGAAGGATGGGTCAATGCACCTTTGCATCAATTATCGTGATCTCAACAAGATAACGATAAACAACAAGTATCCTATTCCATGGATTGATGAATTGTTCCATTAGCTACATGGGGCACAATACTTCTCAAAAGTGGATCTTCGGTTGGGATATTACCAATTAAGGGTGAATAAGGAAGATATCCCTAAGACCTCTTTTCGTATAAGGTATGGGCATTATGAGTTCATAGTAATGACATTCAGACTAAATATGCTCTAGCAATATTCATGGACTTTATGAATAGTGTATTTAGAGATTACCTCGAATTTTTTTGGTAGTCTTTGTAGATGATATTATAATATACTCCAAAATCAAGGAGAAGCATGAGGATCATCTGATTACTATTCTAAAAACATTGCAAAATGAGAAGCTTTATGTAAAGTATAGAAAATGTGAGTTCTGTTTGAAGGAAGTCTTTTTATTGGGGCATATCATTATAAGAAATGTGATATTTGTAGACCCTTTAAAGACAGAAGAAATTAAAGGATGAGCGAGGCCAATATCTATGATAGATATTTGTAGTTTCCTTGGGTTATCTGGGTATTATCATCAATTTTTGAAAAAAATTCTCATGATTGTAAAACCCTCTAACCAATATAACTCATAAGGGAGTCAAGTTTTCTCAGAATGATGAATGTGAAGAGAGATTCAAGTAGTTGAAGAAAAGTCTTATCACTGCACATGTTCTCACACTACCCACAAGTGTAGATCTTTTATTGGCATTCAGTGATGCTTCAAAGAAGGTCTTGGGCTTTTTGTTAAGGAAAAATGAAAAAGTCATAGACTATACTTCAAGGAAGTTGAAAGTTCATGAACAGAACTACCCAAAAGATGATCTAGTTTTGGATGCAGTGATCTTATCTTTGAAAATTTGGAAGCATTATCTCTTTGGGGAGAAGTGTGAAATATATATAGATCAAAAAAATCCTCATGTATATTTTCACATAAAAAGATATGAATATGCACCAACGAAGATGGTTAGAGATGATCAAAGAATATGAATGATCATTCCACTACCATCTTGGGAAAGTGAATAAAGTAGAAGAAGATATAATTATAAAGGATTCAACAATTCTACCATTTATTATAATTGAGATGGATCTAATAATCTTATATTTGGAAAGGAAGGAACACCATCAATCCTTTTAAAATTTATTTCTCAACCATATCTTCTAGAGAGGTTAAAGGATGATCAAAGAGATTATGTGAGAATTCAGAAGAAAGTTGAAACTATAAGAAAAGGTAAATCCATAGAGTTCAATGTTAATGAATAATGAATTGTGATGTTTGGGTCAAGATTATGTGTTCCATAAAATCCAAAGTTATTGAAAGAACTATTGGATAATGAACATAGTTTAACTTTCTCCATTCTCCCAGGAAGTATAAATATGTATCAAGATCTCTAAGAAAACTATTGGTGGGACTATATCAAGAAGTAGATTGTGGAATATACATCAATATTTCTTATATGTCAGTAAGTGAAGGATGAAATACAAAAGTCTAAGGGGATGATTCAACCATAACCCATACCTACATGGAAATGGGAAAACATCACTATAGACTTTAGCCCCGAACATCTAAAGACATCCAAGAGAAACAATGCAATCTGGGTTATGATGGATAGTCTTACAAAGACTTATCACTTATTTACAATTTGAGAGGATTTTATATTGGATCCAATTACATGGATATACATCAGAGAAGTTGTAAGGATTCATGGAGTACCACTATCAATTGTATCCAAATGAGATCCAAGATTCATCTCCAATTTCTGGAAAAGTCTCCAACATGCTCTAAGCACTGAGATGAACTTTAGTATGGCCTATCATCCCCAAACTTATTGACAATTTGAGTGGACTATCTGAACACTTGATGACAAGTTGAGACCATCATCAATTTACTTCAAAGGAGTATGGGATCAATATATTCTTCTAGTTGAGTTATATTACAATAATAGTTTCCACCTGAGCATCCAAATGGCTCCCTATGAAGCCCTTTATGGGAAGAGGTGCATAAAACCTGCATTCTAGGATGAAGTTGGGGAATGAAAACTACTAGGTCCTAAAATGTTCTAGGAAATGGTGGAAAATGTTAAGACCATTCAATAGCATGTTAAGGGTGCTCAGAGTCAATGTAAGATCTATGCTAACAATCATCGACGAGACCTAGAGTTTGATTTTGGAAACATGGTATTCCTCTATATATCTCCATGGAATAAAGTGATGATATTTGGGAAGATGGGAAATCTTAGTCTAAAATACATCTTTCACTTTGATATCCTTGATTGCATCAGAGTGGTGACCTATCAACTAGCACTCCCACCTAACCTATCTTAAGTACATGACATATTCCATGTATCCCTCTCTAGGAAGCACATACTTGACCCTTCACATTTATTCAATCTATAGGTGGTACCATTGGAGAATGAACTCTCATATGAGAAGCAACTAGTGTAGATCTTATATCATTGAGACAAAGTTCTACAAAATAATACAATGTACCTTGTCAAAGTGTTGTGGTGAAACTAAAATTTTGAAGAAGCGACATGGGAAACAGAGGATTTGATGAAATAGAGTTACCCTCATCTATTTTAGTGTGGGAAATGAAAATTTCAAGGGACAAAATTTCTTAAGGGGAAGATTATAATGATCCGAAATTTTATAAATAAAATTCCCCTTTCAATTTAATTAAATGTCTTATTATCTAATATGGTTATAGAAAAAACATACACTCATTTATATCTAAGTGGATTTAAAATAATGTTAAGTATCTTTACCATTGTTAATATATCTGTTGAATAGTGATAATAAGATAAGTGTAAATATAGGGTTTTAACAAATCTAATTGACTCAAACAAAGGAAGTGATGGCCTCAATGAGTAGGATCATACCCTATGAAGCCCATTTATCAGAGCTTCCAAGGGAGATAACATCTATGAGATTTTCTCTTGACCAATCCCAAGCTGAGATCCAATAAATTAAGTATGAGAGAAACCATTTATGGGATAAGTTCAAACTCATCGAGATCACATCACAAACCATGTACGCCGAACCACCCCAATAAAATCTCAGAGTAGTGCACCTTAATCTTAGGGAATTTTCTAATGTATTAAATGGATATGTATCAATACCCTATAAAAATTATTATGTATATTATTTTGTATAAAATAATGAATATATTATCATCATATTATTGTTACTTTATGAATTTTTTTTATTTTGTTAATATAAAACACGAATAATTTTTTTGGGTGATATTCAAATTTGATTAAGGAATTTATTTTGGTGAATTAGTGGATTTTTGAAATAAATAATATTTTAATAAAATATTATTATTAAATAATTTTTATTAAATATAAATGGTCATATAATTCTTATTAAGTCAAACGTACTTTTTATAAGGGTTCAAAAACTGTTGTTGTCAAAAAACCCAACATTTCTCCATAAATGTCAAATATTATTTTAAAAGTAAAAATTCACATATTTAGAAAATTATTTTGATAAAATGAATATTATTTTTGGAATCTTAATGTCTAAATTATCCAATGTTTAATTTTTTATAATTTTCTGAGATAGGTAAATTTTTGGGTAAAAATTAAATACCGTATAAATATACGATGTGTATAAAGACCTCATAATGACCCAAAAGTGATGTAATAAATAATATAAAGGGTATACATGACCAAATAAATGTTTTAAATTAAAAATAATTTGATTTTATGTTTATTTTATTAATTTTATAAATCCTTTATAAATCTTTCAATACCATTAATATATTTTAAGATTTTAAAATAATTTCTATAAGAGTGTGAATCACCTCTACATAAGAAAGGGAATTATTTTAATAAGTTTGGAAATTTTTATAATAAAATAATAAAAACCTCCCATATTTTGTAGAAACCATGGGAAAAACCATGGTAAGGTTTTTGGTTTTGTTTATTTTATTATATAGTGTCCAAAACCTAAGTTTGTAAAATATTAAAGAATTCCCCTCTCTTTTCCTATATAAACCCACCAAATCTCCAATTTGTCTTCAAAAAAAATCCTTATATAACATATTTACTCTTCCCTCCCCTCTATAAAATCCTATCAAGGTACCCAAATCTCTCAAGAATCCCCTTTTTAAGCTTTTGAAATCCCACACTAAAGTAAGGGATCTTTTCCTTTCTCCCCTTTATTAAAGTATCTTATTTACCTTATGAATTTTATATTAATTTCCTTATTATAGGATATGTTATTATATAACTTTATTCCTATTTTATGTCCAAATTATGAGAGACCCCTTTCTATCTCATCAATCCATTTTATGAATTTTTATGTGATACAGTTATGCTACCAAAATTCTATAAAGGATCCTCTCTTTCTCCCCTTTTTTCAAAAATTGTATTCATTTTATGTCCTTTTATTTTCAATTCCTAATGATTGGGTGTGTTTTTCCAAATTCTCCATACTTCCCATATGATTTATAAATGATGATATACCCCTTTTACTCTCATTCATCCCTCTCATGAACATTTACATGCTCCTATTATGCTGCCAAAATTTCAACATGGGAATCCATGCCAAAAAGAATGTGTAGTGAATACCCATACCCAATTTCTACCAAGGGTGTTCACCTTTATGCACTTATACTCTTTTTTGGGGGGAATTTCATGTATTAATTCCACACTCCTTTATCTTAGAATAAAATAAGATTAAAAATGAATCCATGTTGCATGATCTATGTGGAACACTTAAGCATGAAAATGAAATGTATGTGATAGGTGTGACTAGAATTATATATTACTCCAATGCATTGGGTAATGTTTAGTATGATGATACGTCATGTTGGGATAGGGAGTGAACCTAATTACTTTATGGTACTTTTTTCATCATGATGTCTTTCTAGTTATCCTTGACCTATGTTTATGATGTAGTATTTTAAGTTATTGCCAAATTTCCTATGTTATGATTATCAAGCTATATCAATCCTTATTATTTATGTTACTTTTAATCCCCATTGATGTGATTATTTTCAAACATGTATTATCTTCTTCATGTTATTCTTTTTTTATTCCCTTACTGGACTTTATAGATTACCCCTTTATGATGTATTTTCTAGGTTATCCCATGAAATTTTAAGTATGTTGGAATAGTTTGATCATGTAAAAGAAGTTTTCAATAATTATGATGTATTCCATTTTTTAAAATTGCTATGTAATGTACCTAATTCCAAAATACACTAGACTTATTGATATTTTGGGTTGTATTAAGTGTAAAATTATATAATAAATTAGGTTTTAATGTGTAATAAAGAGTAGGGTTGTTATAGGATCCCAACTCCTTGCCTAAGATCCCATTGATGAGTCCCCAACCCCTCAAAGATAAACCCAAGTGATCCATCACATGCCCCCATCTATAAGAACCCACATTATACTCAGTGGAAATATCATAGAATAATAAAGGATCAGTTGAAGGAATGAAATGAAATGGATTATAAATCTTGAACATAGGCACATGAAGCACTTAATTAAATAATCAACCATTTTCAATTGGTGAATCTAGTTCAGTAGTATTCCTATAGTTCAATTATTCTCACAAGCTTATCCTAGAATCTAATCCTTTTAGAAAGGAAGAATCAAGGTTTTACTAATCTAACTATTAGGAGAGAATTACTCTAACATTTAATAAAATTCAAAGCAAGCACTAAGTAAGAAACCTACCTCGATCAAACTATAAATTTCATAAGAGAATAAATAAATTAGGCTAGTTTGAATGAAATATATAATGCAAGGATATCCAAGTTTACAATTTATTCTTGTATTCATTGAAATTGGGTTGGTGTGAATTCTACCGAATGGATTATATTAGTACGAGATATGGATGGAATACCTTTAAAAAGGTCCCAATCCCATGCCTTATGTGTTTTCGTTAACAACCCACCACAAATCTACCTAAAATTTATTAGATAAATTCCTTGTGGATCAGATACAAAGAATACAAAAAGATAAATGATAAGACTCAATAAGTAATGACTTTATTGCATCTGTGCAAAGAGATTTTTTTTTATGTTTTTATTTTCTTTTACTAGGCTCGGTAATGGGATGACTTAGGGGAAGTGTGAAGATGAAGTTAGTGACTTTAATTCCCTTATCTTAATATTTTCATCAAAGGTTTTAAACCAACTAGTAGTGAAATAATAGAGTAGAAAAGTGGGATAAAAAATATAAATATGACACATAATTCATCACCAGAAATTTGAGGGATAACAACAATTTCCATCTGACTTCGAGAATTATCTTCTACACATGGAGGGGGGGAGGGGGGTTACAACATATAAGGTTTAATTAAGTCATGGGGTCTTATATATATTGGGAAAATTATATTGGAAGCTCCATACACCTTTTCTTTTGGTTTTGCTTTCGTTGTGATGCTTCTTTTAGTTTCTTTCTCATCTATATATTCAAGATTAATATATGAAAATATTAACTCTTATGTAGAGGGATTTCTTAATGGGTAAGTCAGTAATAGAACAAGGATCAGAGTTATCCCATTTGATTGATCAATTTAGGGTTACACACTGTTATGACAATGAGTTTGAACCTGAGATCATGGGTTTGCCAGTCCCATCCAAAGTAAAATCAATAGGATGGAGCAAGACCTATTAAGACGAGGTTTCATAGGATCTCATCACTCAATTCCTTTAACAACACTATGTTATATTAGTAATGAAAAATATATTTGAAAGATTTTGGTAGATGCTAAATTAAATTCCAAGTTTCCTCTTTCTTTCACAAGATAGAAAAAGATAGAATGAACAGAAAGTAACTAAAACCTAAATGGATAGGGAGAATAATAACATATATGCAAGTTGAGCGATTGAAATGTATTGTAAAAAAGGAATAATTGAAAGGAATAGAGAGATTTATAGACTGGATCTTTATAGTATCTATTCTTAATATCTTATCTATATTGATCTATAAACTATTTTCCTTCATACTAAGACCAAGATTTTGTAACAGATCTACTAAACTAGATTGAACTCTCTCTATAAGTTCAAATAATAAAGTTTGAATCCCTTAGGATTATTCTTTTATACAGCTTCTCTATATCTAGCTATATAATTAGCTATACTGCTTATAATAATCACAACCATTAAATTTCTAAAGCTGATAATAGCTAGATAGCTTCTTATGAGACAAAATTTCTAGGTAAGACTTTATATTTCATAGTTGGGAATGGAGTGATCCATAGGGAGTAAAATGTTCCATGTATATAATAGGTTTTTACATATATATCCAAAAATTATTCTTGCTTTTCTACATTTTTATTTTATGAGTATGTCACATCCCTAGTTTCAAGGTGCAAGGGAGAGAATAAGTGGAGTACTCTATGGAATATGGGTTAGAGTGAGTGACCATGTTTTTTATTATCGGCCTAAATATTGAGGGTTTAAGTCTTACTCATCTAGAGAATTCTAAAGGGAAGAATCTATTGAGTTTAAGTTCTATTTTTTATGTTACAACCAGTAAAGAAGAAATCCTTTGATTCTTCTTCAAGTACATCAAATAAATTATACTATCAATATTATACCGACAATTGTAGGGTAATTTATCTAGTTTAGTCTTATAGGATTATTCTATATATTAAGAGAAGATATTATAGTCAGGGTAATTATAGTTATAATAATATGAAATTTTCTTTATAGATACTAATATAAGTCACTCCATTTATGCACCAATGCTCAATCCTATAGAGTTAGCTATGGAGTTTTATTTCTTGGTCTAGGTTTCATCCAAAATCTAGAAGTGAAGTGGGTGGTATAGTGGTAGTGGATCATCAAAATTTCTGACCGACTGACCAAATGTCATTAAACCTAGAAATATGTCATAATATGACTTTAAAAACTCTAAAACCCATTACATTTTCATGGGTGATCCCTCAGACAATGAAAATAGTGGTTATAATTTATTGGGATAATGGATTTCTTCAATAGTGATATGCGAAGAGATGTTTAGGAAGTGAAAGAATCTATGCCTCCCAAGTCAAATAGAACAAGGTTTGTGAGCCCAGTAGAGAGTGAGGTATCCACTAATAATTGATATGGTAAGGCTTGAGGTGGATGACTACCGCTCCAAATTTTTGGTATCCTAGCCAAGAAGTCATTAAGAAAACATAGAGTTGATAAGAGAATGGAAAGTATTAATCCAAAATCCCAATAGCTCCCAAATAGGCTTTGTAAACTACCCCTAGTAATTTTGTATCCAATGATCCAGTGGATTTTTCTTCTCATGGGATAGAAAATCAGTGATAAGTAAGATTTCACTGAGGTACTCTACTTCTTTGTTGTGTCATAATGGATTTGGGACCTCAAGAATATCACTCAACTTTCACTTGTTGTGATTAATATCCTCAAGCTCCTATCAGTAGTGATATGGTAACCATTAGTGAACTCGTTACATTTTACACTAGAGTCATGTTATTGGATGATGTAACCACCAAACCAGAAACAAAAAAATAGGACATAAGCTGGTAAAGGATAAGATCTCATGAGTTTGGTTCAATATTTTCCAAATTACTTTGGGGAAAATATCTAGTACCAATGGTGGATTTGGTGCCATGTATGATTATATTATCACTGTCATCTTGGAAGTAAAGGCCTGATAATTCATGTAATAATTCATTCATACTTCCATCAATAGGGTTGATTCTATCTAAATAAAAATATCTAAAATGAATAGGTAAGGGTTTCACTAAGGTACTAACTATCATGTGTTGGGTGGACAACTCAAAAAATATCTTGGAGAAAGCATGGGATATAGGGTCTTGACTTTTGTAGGATTCCCAGTACCATCTATCATCACCAAATTATCATTGGTTATCTATTTGAATCCTTAAAGTAAATGACTCTAGGTAATTTTAGTTATCTTGTAGACGATTTAAATTAAGTGGGAAGAGTTTACTTCAAGTATTGGAATTATGTGAGTTGGTCAAGTCAGGGACCTAGGTAAGTTGCTACTCCATAGACTTGAAACGGAGGGGCTCATATTAGCCTTTTATAGTAATAGTCTATCATGATTTACTCACTGACATGGAATATCTATTACATCATTTTTTAGTTTTTTCCTCCCTTATTTCATTAGTATATCTCTATTTAGAAAGACCTTGTAATTGGATAATCACTAAGGGTGATGTCAGGTTAGAATTCTATTATAATGAAATAATAGAACATACTCGATTGATAGGGATAAGGAATTGATCAACAGTACGACACAACTGGGGAGAGTAGAAAAAGGTACAACACAACTAGAATTTTTTTCAGATCCCAAAAAAAATAACTAATGCAATTGGTTGACCTAATAAGGAAATGGTCCTTACTGTTAACTTCTCTATCCTAATATCCTGCGTTGAAGATTTTGGGTCTTTATATTTGTTCAAGCATGATCAATTCCTCCAACTAGAAAATAAAATCTATATCTGGTCCTATAGAATAACCTTATTAGTTTACATGGCACTCTCCATAGTTAGAAGAGGGAATGATAAGATGCTAGATAAATGGAAGCATTTCACTGTGGTTCAAGAGAGCATATCCTGAGACAAAGGGAGTTTATGTTATCTAAGGGGGAATAGATAAATGTAGTTCTAGGGGTGAAGTTAATAAGGAATACTGAATTAGAGGTATAAATTCTAGAAGTTATAATGAGTAGGGAATATGCATTGTACCAACATCGAACTCTAAGGTCTAGATTTTTATTGACTTTATTTTTCTTTAGTTAATATTGAATTTTGAGTGCTTAGTTAGATCTCCCAATGCAATGAATGAGAAGACATGGTGTAAGAAAATCATTCAGGAAGAGAGATTTATATGGATTCTTACTAAGAATTTGTTTGAAGGGCTGGTCTAAAAGTGCAAGACTATCTAGACCTAGATTGACTCATTTCTAAGCGCTCATCTTGAGAGAAATTGGGATGGGATAACTTAATGTAAAACATTTAGTAAAAAGAAATCCAACCAACTAGATGGTGATTTATTTAATTCTATTTAGTGACTTTCTGGTCAATTATGACTCACATCCTTGCTTTCTTGAATCTAAAACTCTCACAAGAAGAATGGAATGTCTTGGAATTGATTGAAGTTAGACAAGTTCTATTAGCTATTACATCAGGGTGAATCAAGAAATATTTTAGGGGAATTATGAGATCCTTTAAGCTTCAATATATCTGAATTCAAGTTGTGAAGGATTTTATAAAACTTGAATATGGTGGTCTAAAATAAAAAATATCATTCATAAAAAAATTTAGTAAGTGTCAATAAGGTGTGTAATCAGTCTAATATAATACCTTAGGTAGTGGAACAATATGATATGACATAGTTGACTTATCATTGAAAAAAATAACTATTCAACTTAGAATAGATGGAATGAGCTGTCAGAGAAGAGAAGGTGAAAAACTCATTACTCTACTCTAATAGGAAAGCTTTTGAGTCAAGTACGTATGAAGAGTTTTGAGGTAGATGTTTAATTATTGGAAACTTGGTTCATTCCTTTATTTGGAAAAGGAAGGGTAGGAATATTCTTAACTGATTGAGCTTAAGACCTTTTTATCTATGAAATTAGAACCTTGCCTATATGGATTATGGATGAAACTGATGTTGTCTAGTTTTAGGGAGAAAGGAATAAAAAGTAGAAAACTCTAAATTCCATGGTCTAAAAACCATAACCCCAAATTATAAAATGTGTACTAACAAAAAATATAGGACAATGTATAGAGTTTGGGAAATCCATATCCAAAAAAATCTTTTTAACCATCATACTCGACTACCAAAATAGGGAACAAAAGCTATAAAACAATGCTATTGTGTTATTCCTTATAAATTAAATCTTTATATCAAATATTTATCTAAGAAAATTTTAGGGATATCTCTTTATCAGATGAGAGTAATCATGAAAACTAGATCCCTGAGTAATTCTTCCCACATGGGACGTGGTCTTTTTGTCTAATATGTTTTACACCAGATAGGTGACTCTTAGAATGACTTTCACATACCCTCATACTACTAATTTTCAACTGAATGAGGATAAAAATATACTCATCTTTTAACACCACTTTCTTGATTATATTTTGAAACTTATGGTTAAGAGAAACTAGCACAATTGGGATCTGTTATTTCAGGAGAATTCAGTATAATATAGGTAGCAATTAGGATGGAATGTTGTTAGTAATCAAACTAATACCAAAATTCAATCCCAAGTGTCCTTACCTTTTTATTGGACAAAGAATTTATATGCTATAAAAATTATTTAATCGGTGGAATAACATAAGGAGAAGAAGGTGAGAAGTACCTTATACTTAAAAATACTTGACTTTCTCTAAATTTCCATAACTTTAAAGTGAAACCTCAACTCTTTCAGACTAGGGATTTATATCTGATCTAATAGAATCAATTGAAAGAGATGGATTTGTCCCAGACACATTTTCATCATCTCACTTACTTCCCTTTTTCATCTTCAACCAACTCTTTAGAATATATGTAAATGAAAATCAAAGTATAAACCAATAGCTACATGTGTATAACAGAAGATGACCAATAAGTACATAAGGAAGTTGTCCTGTCTTCTCTTTCTTCACTTGGAACACTATAAACTCGTGATTTTTTCACATATGAGTATCCAATTCACACTTTTCGACTTCTACCTCTCTAAAATCTGGAGAATCTATAAGGTGGTCAAATAATTGGAAAAACTCAAATGACCTTCAACTTGTATGATGCTACCCTGGTATATCTTATGTGATTGTGATTCACTAGATATCTACTAATAGATAATATCAAGACTCTATCATAATACTCACAAGGTTTGAAACCCCTCATCTATCAATCATCCCTGAAGTGTACTCAACCAACCAATCTCACACATGGGGGGTTGAACAAAAAATGCAACACCATCATTTCTAAAGGGTACCAGGTGTAATATGGCATCCCTATAGGTGAGATTTAAAATAAATCATGACATTATTGAACTAAAAGTACAATAAAAAATTTATTTAAATTGAATTTCAAGGATGAAAAGAGAAAGCATTATGGGTATACCCTCTAGTTTTGGTGGTCCTAACTGCCTCAAGTCGGATGGAAAGTGAGATTCCAATCAATCCCAAACACTATGTGCCAAACCACCTATTCATGAACCCCCTAAACATATTCCCATATCTGAGATATGCATGTATGAGATATAAACCTTTCATCAGCAGTTGAACATTAATTTTTTTTACGATAATAAAAACAAAATGATTGGCATAGTGCTTTTGGGATAGTACCTCTCAGGACCATACCTCTTGGGACCATAGTACCGATATGTACCATTCCCAACTCTAGGTATTATAACATATAAATTAACTATATATAGTGATTTCACAACCACCATTCCATCTCTATGAAAATCCAATGACCCATTCCCATACTATCCCATCCATTCAAATAGCCCAATACCAACTCGTTTCACCAAAGAACACCTCATTTTTTTATACATATGGTAGTCTAGACATTGCAGTGGGTTGATGGTGCAATAGGCCATATTGTCATTGACACACCAAATGGTGGCATAGTGGTGAAATAAACCTCAAGCTATTGGAATGGTTTCTAAGATGCATGGTCATCAAATTCACTATTAGAGTAGATTACTAAGCTATGATTGGATTATTAGAGTAGAGTATTGATCCTTCCATCCAACCAGCTCAATGTTCTTGGAATTCACCTCTTGCCCCCTTTTTGAGTTGAGAAAATGAATTGTTCTTGTATTGAATTCCCACTAACTGTGTCATAGGAGCACATACCTACCCTTGGTACCAAGTGCCTAGCTACACTCAATTCCTATTACATGGAATTCCATTAGAGTCCCATGACTAGATAGATCATAGCATATATAATTGTCTTGATAGCACATTTTTCTTGATCATATTTTCATTTTGGAAAGGGGATCATCATGACATAGATATAGGTGTTCTATGATTCAAATCTAAAGAAAGATTAGAATCTGATATTGAATTGAGAGAGAATGGGAGTATGTGATTCATAAAGAGTCTATAACATAGGTTGGTATGTGAGAAAGAAGTTAGTCAAGTTCCTATATCCATATTCAGAATTGTCTTTGGTGGGTGACCTAGGTGGATCCATTGAACAAAGGTGTCATGGGGTTGGTTGTGATCGGTAGTTGTAGTAGTAGAAAAATGATAGTGTACTCGAGTGGTAGTGTTGAACTGCAAACGAACTGCCTATGAAGTAATATGAAATTTCATATCCAAAAGATAGACTAATGGATAGTATGAACGAAATATATAGATATAAACTAAACAATTATAACAAACTGATCATGTGATGGACACTACAAAACGTTTTGAGTATCCTAGACCATTCAGAAATGGTTCTAGAATAGTAGAAATAGGGGTGATTCCACAGGTCTTTACTTATGCTTTCCACTAATAATTGAGTACAGATGGATCTTAAGAAGGTCAATTAAGCTCAAGATAAAATAGAAATGATATCTCCTAGTCCAATGTGCGAAAATGGATTCTTGATTCAAAACCCATTCACCAATACGATGTTTCTGACATGTTACCTTTCTTGAAAAATGGAACCAAAAAATAAGAAATAGACCAGAAACACATCCAATCTAGTTTATTTCATTCAATACCATTGGATAGTCATCGATTCACCTTTTCTCTAAAGGGGGGAATGGTGAAGGAATTTCAACTGGATTGCCAATGCCACTCGACCAGTCAAGTGTGTTTGTCTCATATAGTAGTTGTGATCATTGATGTCCCATTTCTATCACATTTGATATCTCATTGTCTAGTTTTCTCTCCTTTTGTATGTTAATCATGATAGTAGTTGTAATTAGAATATGTAAAGTTATTTGTTATGAAAATTTCTAGGTAGCTGACAATACCATTTAAAATTTAGTGCAACCACCAATGAGTGCATTCATAAAACCTTCTCCTGCACCTCGAATGGATGAGTCAACATGCAAAAATAGGTAGGGATCTTGAGTAGATGAAATTGAAGGCCCATATGTGTGTCGTTGATTGTATATTTATTCATTTCACCCTCAACACAAAAATATCATCAAGGACCATTTGGGGAATACCACTATACATAAGATGATATGTGACTTCCTATGAAAATGTCATAGGTCAAAGGAGCACCACCTAGCAACAACTTTCACTTTTACCCTTCAACATATCTGTGACACTAGAATTGTAGTATTATTAGTAGTTCGCATTCCATACTCTATACACTCTTAACCACATCACTCCACCCTATTTCACCTCTAGGTGGTTGGGGGACTCTTCATCCATGGGGATCATATCACCCCAAGCTCACGAATCATTTAAGATCATGCTACCCTTTCGAACCACCTGCACCTGACCATCAAGACAACCACTAATAAAGTGAAAAGAGGTATCCAATCAATAAGAGTATTAGGGGTGACACAATCAGAACACTACTCTAATAGTTCATACCATTTCCTTTGGACATATACTGGGAATCCCTTAGGCATGGCTAGCTATAGAATCGAATACCACTACTGCACATGGAATCATAGAAACATGTTAAGGTTGGTGGATTTCTAATGGATACCTTTCATGACCAGTACTCATATCATCACTCCGCTTATACCCACCACCACTCATATGAACTTGAATGTAGTATATTAGAGTAGAGTATTTATCTCCCACCCAACTCAAATCCAATACCACAACCATGGATACCAACATCTATTCATGGTGTTTGAATGTTGCCACCACCACACATTACTTACAGCATCTCAAGAGCCTCTAATGATGACCCCGTGAGTTGATCCACCACTTTATATCTATAGTCAACCTTAGTAATCTACTCTATTAGTGATGAAAATTTTACTTCTAATTTTGAGTAGAAAACTGAGTCAAGTTTGGAATTGAAGTGGTGTGTGGTCAATCAATTCTGAATGGTCCCTTTTCCTGCACCATCGAAATGGAAAATGCCATCAAAAATTACCCTTGACCCAATAACAACTACCCAATGTCATCACTCTACCTAAAAGAATTCATCCCCCAAATAAATCTACTATATTAATATATGAGATCTGACACCATCACAATCCATTCCAATATCCCAATGATCCCCAAACTTCTGATTTTTCATCATGATCTAAGTAATCTACTCTAATAGTTTTTTTGAGCCTAAAGTAGAAGGTTTTGGACCATTACACCAATCCTCCTGATTGATTGATCTTTGATCCCTCCAATATTACATTCTATCCCATCCATTCCAAATATAACACAACCCCCAACTACATTTCCAATTCCAATTCTGCCACTCCCCCAAATCCATGCCAAATGAATCAACTGACCACACCACTCTTTTTTCTCTTACCACACCCCCGTACACCTCTTCCCCTTAGAGAACATTGGGTACTCATTGGTGCAAGATATGTTGGTTTCTTTGGGTGTACTTTTTATCTTGGTGTGTTATCCAACCTTCCAACCTCCCATACATTCCATCGTGAACATATCTCACCCATGCAGTGTTGGTGTATCTTGTTCCATTCGACTACTATTTCTCTATTGAGATGTTACTATGGTTACCCCCTATATAGATTGATTTCCTGATGCTTTTGAACCCCCCATTTACCAAGTTTCGTTAACCTATCAACTCTAAACTATACCAATACTCAACATATGTTATGCTATGTGTATAAGACCATAATATGTGTTTTGACATTACCAATGAATACCAATCCAAATATATGAATTCCAAGGTGGGTCCACTTTAATAGTCATAGAAGACAACACTAGGACTATCTGTAGAGCTATGAGATGTTGATCACCATCCTAATGAAACCTACATTCCACAATAAAAATATAACCTACTTCCTTAGGTTCATGGGGATTATCATATAGATGGATCAATTATGATGTTGTAATGTTAATGGTGGTTCATTGTACTTGGGTTGGCTTGAGGTTCACATTCTAGGTGGTATAAACCACCTCAAACAATACTTCTATTATTGGGGATTGGGATCAACCATAGGTTTAAGTACCAAAAATTATAATACAAGAATTGTGCTCATGGGAGTGGTGGTAATGTACCTGATGAAGTCCAAGGGTAAATCTTGGGATGGTGTTGGCATATCAAGGAAAGAATTGAGCATCAGCATCACCAGACACAATGAATATTCACTTCAGTGGTGAAAAAATCGTTCATGTAGAAACATCAATCATGATGATAGCTACTATGGTGGTACTGTGGAAATGGGTATGGCCAATACAAAAAACCTAATGATAGTTGGAATTGGGGGTATCACAGGACCACTACTACCTAGATCTATTCACATTAGTGGTAGATTACAGTACAATATTGAAAATCATATCCCATTTTTGGAACGGTTAAACCTCCTTCTAATAGGGTATCTAAGGAAAACAGTGTGTTTCTTGAATTGATGATCACCTGTTCATCACCTACCTATGACTGGATCATGGGGACATCATGGGGAGGCTATCATAACATGAATTGTGGAGTATAAAAATACTAAAAAACATATAAACTACAATGATCTCCAAGTATGTGGATAATACTACTACTGGTGCGTCGGGATAGTCAACTGCAAGGTACAATAAATATTCAGGTGGGGTCAAGAAGAATAATAGAAGGTGGTTATGAACTCACCCACTAGTCATTTCATGGTACTAGTGCTCATTGGGATTCTAGTTGTGATGGGTTGTGCATTCATACCACCTTCCATCCAGAAAACACCTTATAGAAGGGGTCTGGAGTGTCTCAAGAGATGGGGATTTTGGGTACAACTTCAGCTCAACCATACTGGGTTCTTCTGATGTAGAGTTCACTATTATAAGAGTATTTAGAATGCTTTTGTTTTTCAATTTCCATGAGAACCATACCAATTCAAACCACCTACAATACTACTTAGATAGAGTATACTTTATCACACTATAGTGGGATAAACCATGGAAAAAGATATAAGGTAAGAGATAGAATTAACTGAGTAGTTTAGAATGGGTGGTTTGGTTGGAATGGAGTTGGGCTAGTGTATTTGTTCAGTAATGTTTTCCAATAATGTTGAACTCAAGAAGAAGATGGTGAGTACCCCATGAGTTTAATTGGAGTAGTTAGGGGTAAAACACTATTAGAGTAGAGTACTGAGCTAATAGGTGTAGTTGAATCATCCATTTGAGGATCCATTCATTCTGAGCTACTCAATTGACTATGTCTAATTTCCTACCCAATTTACATTGAATGGATTTTAGTTAGAGGTTAGTCACACCACCAACCATATCATTTAGTCATATGATTCCTATTTTCCTAAGAATACCTGCTGGTATAGTTAGAATTGATTTGGTATCAGAGCTATTCCAGCCATTAACCCCAATTCCAAACTATACCATTCATTATATACTCTAATAGTTCGGTGATTCCAATCCCAAAATGATAGTCTCATGGATTATTTTGATTGAAGATCATCTAAAAACTAATTTTTCTAGTTTTTATGTGGATATCATACTATTATAATAGAGTACCGATAAGAGTGGGATATAGGTACTTTAGTGTTGACTTGAACCTGTAACCTTAACCATGATCCATTACCCCAATTTAATGAAAATATTATGAAACAAGTCAAAATTATTATTGTGATTTGTAGATGTTTCAATCACCCACCCAATGAATTGTGTCCTAAGTTAAGATATAGATGGGGCCATGGGATAAGTTCACAATAGTGGAAATAGATTACTTAAATGGGTATGAAGGAAGCATTGGGTGATACTGACTAATTCCATCCTCATGTTGGGAGATAATCCATGTATTATCCAAGGGATTACTATAACAACACTAGTGAAAAGTGGTATTTCTAAATTACAGCTTTTGAAGGGAGTAATACGGGGAGATACTATGTTTTTGGGTGCTATAATCGGGATATTTTTTGATGATAAGGAATAAGGGTTATGTTATCTAGTACATATACAGAATATTCTAGTAGAGTATAGGGATGTGATTCATGAACAACTACTAAAGGGGTTACCACCCTTCAATACCCTACTATAAAAGTCTAGAGATTGAGACTCAACCTCCTTCAAGATCCCCATATAGGATAGACCCACCAGAGACATAATCAAATGAGTAGCATAGAAGATAAAATTATCAGAGACGATTGAAGAAGGGTCCTCAAAATGGAACTCTTTCCTTGTTCTAGAAAAATCAAGATGCATCATTAAGGACGTGTGTTGATTTTTGACATATAAATAAGGTGATAGGGAGGAATAGGTGCCATTGAGCCCTTATTTCTAAATATTTTGACTGACTATGGGGTTCCAATTACTTTAGAAATATGGATCAATGATCTGGCTATTATCAAGTAAGAATTGATGAAAGAGATAAGCATACGACAACTTGTGTTCCCCACTAAAAATTCATAGTAATGATATTTGTGTTGACTAATGATCCTATAACATTAACCACCTTGATTCATCAAGTATTCCAAAAATACATTGATTTTTTTTTTCATTCTACTAAGATTATATCTTGGTATACTACAACAACTTAAGAGAACATAGCGAGCATTTTCATAAAGTATTCCAATGACTAAGCTAAAATTAGTTATTTATGAAATAGGATAAGTGAAATTTTCTAAAAAGAGTATCTGGTTCTTAGGTCATGTGGTTAATCAGGGATTTTTTCATATGGATGAGAATAAGGTGAAGACTATTCAATAATGGTTCCAATGTGAGCTCATTACATTCCTTCCTTGAACTTACTAACTATTACCTTCACTTTGTGGGAATTTACTCAAGAAGGGAAGATCTACTAAACTGAATAAGGATGTTAAATGGAAATAGAAACCATGAGGCCTTTTAATACCTTAATAGATCCATGTATAAAAATCTAGTGTGGGATTTACCAGATAGTAACAAACAATTCTAAGTACAAACAAATGCATCTAATTTTTCTTCATGAGGTGTTTTCATACAGGAAATAAATCAAATGAAGTATGGAATTCGATAGTTTAATGAAATAAAGAGGAAGTATACTACTTAAGAGAAGTATTTTTTATTAGTGGTACATTGCCTCAAGGTGTGGAGGCATGAAAACCATATTTATAGTAAAGATACACAATAATAAATTGAGTCAATTCTTCACACAACCAAAGTTAAGTGACAAATATAAAAGATGGAATTAGTTTCTAGTTAAGTTTAATTTTATATTCGAACAAAAGGTAGGATACATGAAAAGAGTGGTGGATAATTTGATCCGAAGGGAAGAGTTAGCATTGATGAGGTTAGTTAAAATGTCAGTGAGTGATGTTGATTCCCTGAACCGAGATCACATCCTTGTAAAAAGCTCAAAATCTTATGAAAATTATTGAGGCATGGAATACAATATAGTTTTATATGAAGGATTAGATACTATGGTCCAAATATTTTTATGAAATCTCAGAATAATTCTATTGAAATAATTCTATGATACTATATGGGCAAGGGTGGGAGAATTCCCATGCATTATTGAAGTGTGGGTTTTATTGGCCTCACTAAAATAATAAGTACAATATTATGTATGAACATGTATTCTTTGAAAAAAAGATAAGGTTTTCTAAATAAAATCCTGCAGGGTTATTGGAAACATTACTAGTACCAAGTAGGCCATGAGAGAGTTTTTATTTGGACTTTCTCATGGTTCTCCTGGTTTTGAATGACTATTCTTCTATCCTGATGATTGTAGATTGGTTTTAAAAATTGTGTATGTTTATTGTAGTGTGATGATACTAGTCTACTAAGGTGAGGACTGCTTTGTTATTCAAACATGTAGTGAATTGGGTATTCTGAAGATTATTATCAGTGATAGGGAACCTAGGTTCATAGGAGGATTTTGGAGTGAACTATTTAACTATTAGAAGATAATTGAGGGTCCCAACTCAAATAATCCTCAAGTTATTCCCCAAAGAATAATGGGAATACTAATAGGATGAATTTATTACTAAAAAAAAGTCCATCACCTTTTATGAAACCATGAAATTATATATTATTGGATCATATAGATGTAGATGTACTTATTTATCTAAATATGATAAAATTCACTTGAAAAGCATGATAGGATTGAAAATCCATGGGATTGAAAGGAGGAGAAGATGATATTGGGATCTTTATTTCCTTGATCAGTATGCTTGCAATCAAACCCCTTTGTAAAATAAAGACTAAGAATACACAACATCAGGTTCAGAGTGAAAAGGAAGAAGGGATAAGAATGCATCTATTGGCCAAAAGTTATAGGAACAAATACATTCATTAGATTAGTTATTCTATACTCTCTAAAAAAATAAAAAAGTGATAAGATATACTAAAACAGAAAGAGATATTTACCCAAGCTACACTCTAGGGGAAATCCCAAACTGTGATAGAAACTCTCAGCACCAAGGGATTGGTCCCATTCAACAAAGGAAACCTTGAATCTCTCTCTATAAACAAAGACCTTATTAGTAAAGTAGTTCCTTTTCCCTGTCAGCATGAAGTCAAGGGAACTAAAGGTTTACAGTGTTTAGATAATAAATAAATTCTATGTTTCAAGATTAGTTGTACCAAAACAGAATGTTCCAGGCATATGAGAATAGATTCCATATTAGTTTTTGAGTTTCTCGACCCATAATCATAGTCATGGATAAAGTTTACTACCCTAGGATTCATGAAATATCCTAGTGAGAGAATTTATGATCCCCCACTCTTTCTAGTGGGGTTTTCCCATCCCTTTTGGGACCATTCATATTTTTACCAATGGAAGAACCCCTCTTTCACATAAAAAATGATAGTTTTAGGAAAAATGAGTAGTTTATAGTTGACTCAATATTGATGAAATTGAATGATCCATCCCTATAGTACCGATTTTCTTGTATTGAGCCCTTCATTGAAAGAATAGGTGATGGTCTAAATAAAGCCTTTAAGTTTGTAGGAGGAAATTTATTTGAGGAATAAGTCTCAAGATATTTAGTTTTAAGAGGGAGACCACAAAACCTAATTTTTCCACGCTACTATTATAAATCATAGAAAGAATAATCATACGAGGTAAGAATTTAGGGATGACCGAACCAAATTACTACTATAAATTGGGTAGGAAGGGGTGGCCTAAGAAACAATCTCTTTCTTCACTCCTCACATAAAAAATCCCCTCGGTGATGTTGTGGATCGACTGCTCCTTACCTTAATAAGCACTCATCTACCTAACAAGAAATTGAAGAATAGAAGACTCCAGCTGTGCTAAGGTAGCTATTAGAATCATCAATTCATTGAAATTTTATGCCTCCATTAATTGATCATTCAATAGCTACCCTATCCAACTGGTACCATTGATGATTTCATCATCAGAGGAAAAAAAACAACCATTGGTGCTCACCCCATAGAACTAGGGGTAGGTAAGTATGGAAAATAAAGAAAATATTAATACTAGATAGCCGATACATAAGGAATGGATATCATATGAACCATAAGGAATATAAATATGATCGAGGAATGATTGAGATATGCCCCATATCCGATCTTCTTCTCTTTCCCCTACTATGATTGAATGATCCATATCTTCAAGAGGAAATGGACAATACTCCTCTAATGTAGAGAGGTAGTCCATATTGCAGGGAGAAAATATCCTTTGGTTAGAACAACTCTTAACTCAAGGTTTCAATACCTATCCTAGTGTTTGAGTACCCCCCTAAATGGGGAACTTTGTAATATTTTATTACACGCCCACCCATGAAATAATCACATTTTCATGGAACTGAGGAAGTGAGGAAAGCACTATAGGTTGGGCCAGGATATGTGTTATTTAGTGAGGTCCTTCTATTATTCATTTGATATCTAGAGAATTTATTGTAACTTGGGAAATATATATAGAAAATTCACTGATTTGAGAGATAAATATGGCCTTATCTAGGGATAATCTAGTTCATCTTGCTGATATCGGGAAGAAGATTATCTCCCCCCGATTCTGATTCACTCCAATCTCCAGTGTATGATTTCAATTGATATTATGGTAGGTTATTCATGATAATGATATGTTGGGATAGGTGAAAAAGAGAAACCAATGGTAGAAAAGGAGTATAAATCCACTAAACCACTAGGAGAGGTGCCGGTTATTGATCTGAGAAGCTGGTCATCCCTAGATTCACCTTCTCATCGGAGAGACCGAACTACATAACTCATATCAGAGAAAGAACTCCTCATAAACCCCACAAATCTAAATAGAGTAGTCTCTACTATTATCTATATTCAAAGAGACTATTATTATCATGTGATGGGGGAAATTTCAAATATTTTCATAGAGTGTGAGTTATGTGAGACTTATTTATCAGCTCACATTTTTTGGCTTTATGTGTTCATGTATGTATCTATTTACACAACCTCAATAAGGAAAATCCAAAGGAAGACTTCAATATTCCCATAATTGATGTTCTTTTTTATTCTACATCCATAAATGAAAGGTTTTAATTGTTAAATAGGCTTTCAAGCATAAAATATATCTAGCTCAATGAATAAGATTAGACCGATAACCTCCTTTATTACTCAATAGGGGATGTTTTTCAAAACAGTTAAGCCTAAAGCTCTCAAAGATGTAGAGGTAACCTATCAGAGAGCTATAATACCTATCTTCTTTTGGATACATACTTGAAGATTATATTTATAATATTATCATCAAATCAAAGATATAATTCCATCATCTCAAGAATATTATAGAGTGAGTGCCTACTATAATACAACCTTTATCTAAACCCTAAGAAGTGTTACTTTTGAGTCTCATATCTAGTGATGCTTCTAGTATTCATTATCATCAAGAGAGGAATTGAAGAAAATATAGCTAATGATCAAGGTCATCATCAACATTCCTCAACCTCACAACATTAAGGAGTTATGAAGTCATCAATGTTTAGTTTCAACATCTTTAATGATTCATATCTCAAGCCAACACGAGTTGTGAGTACATGAATTAGCTTATTCAGAAGAACAAAAATGTTTGAGTAGACAAAAAAAGTGCCAAGAATCTTTCAATAAACTTAAGATATATCTTTTCAATACCCTAGTATTATCTCAAATAGTATTAGGAATCCCTCTACTCCTCACATTTCAACCACTGAAATGACTCTAGGGGAAGTCCTTGCTCAACATGATGATATATGAAAGAAGGATAGGGATATGTACTATATCAGTAAGAATTTTCTTGACTATTAAACCCATTATTCACATGTATAAAATCATCTCCTTTCTATTATTTGGTAATATAATAATATTAACCATTATATTCTCTATCAACTTTTCAAGATACTAGATCAGATGGATCCTTTAAAGTATCTATTCAAGAAACTGGTTATCACTAGGAGAATACCTCGATGAAAACTATGAATTTTTGAGTTTGATATCACTTATGTCACTTAGAAGGTGGTAAAGGGTGAAGAAATGGACAATTGTTTTTATAACCAACCAGATTCATCGTATAATCTAGTTCATAAGAATTTTCTAGATGAACATATTCTCCACTAAAGGAGAGGATAAAGAAAAAAACATGGACATTGTTCTTGAATTGAACTATCCATGAATGAGAAAATGATATAGGGATCATGTTTCTATCACTAGAAGGAGTAATCATCTTTAAAGCATATCAACTTTCATTTCTAGCAACCAATAATGATGAATTATATGAGGCTATCATCATAGGCCTCATAGAAGAACAATAACTCGATGTGAACTTCATCAATATCTTTAGAAATTAAAAGTTAGTAATAAACTAATTTCCTTGGTTCTCTTTGAAAAAGGGAACCCACACTAATGAATTATAAAGTACTAGCTAATAACATGATAAAGCAGTTCAAAGAAATTGATTTTGATCACATTCCCAGAGATAAAAATAGGTTATCCAATGAATTCTCACTATGGAAATCATGACAGGATGTTGGTGGGATCATTATGAATTAGGTTTTGGTGGCTGGTGGTTTTAAAATCCCATTGAAGATTCATCCACCTATTCTCAGCTTATTTCTACCTCTTATCTTTATGAAGTGAATTATCCATTTATTTCTTGGTGGTCCTCATTGATCAACATATGGAAATGGGTGGTCCATCTCTTTGATTTTTTTCTCAAATTGGTTTGGTGTTATTTCATATATTCATAGTTTTGTAGTGGATTGAAGGTTCATGATAGGTATTTGGGATAGTGGGTTATTTGGTATGCTGGCAATGAAGTGGAGAAGGTCAAAAGAGAGATGGGATAACATGGGATGGTAATGGAAAGAGTGATGTTTCCATTGAACTTTCTAAACCCCAAGTTGATCAAAATCACCCTTCATCACCACTAAAATGATAATCCCAAAGGGTTTTCCATTCAATGATGTTTGATTTCATGACTCTGGGGGTTTCTAAATGCCATGTGAAAAGAAACAGTTACATGGATGGTATCGAATGTATTGGTCATTCAATGAGATCTCCAACACCATTCCCCTAGTATTTCTACCTCGACACCTGAATCATTGGGAAAAATGAAGAGGGGTGCAACCCCAGGCACTCCCTATTCATGAAATCTAGGTCCTCACTAGGATACATAAAGTATCACAGGCCCTGGAGGACCTAGTCATTTCACAGTTTGACCAGGCCTAGGTGTTACTAGGATACATGAAGTATCCCAATGAGTATCAGGTCCTCCCAGGGTAGGTCCGACTAGGGAAGACCTAGGATACATGAAGTATCCCAAAACTAAGAGGGCCTAGTCATTTTTAGGTATGACTAGTCTAAGTATTACCTGAGATACATGAAGTATCCCAGTTAGTACATGGTCCTCCCAAGATAGGTCAAACTAGGGTAGAACTAGGATACATGAAGTATCCTAGTGAGTGCTTAGTCCTCCTAGTATAGGTCAGACCATGGAATACCTAGGATACACAAATTATCCTAGGGAGTTCCTAGAATACATGAAGTATCTCAGACCTGGTCACATAGTCATTCCCAATTTTCATTAACTAACACAAGGCCCACTTCTGTGTCCCTTTTCCACCACCCAACAATACTAGACTTGAGATGGGGGAGACTGGTCTGGAAGAACTAATTCAATAGATCCAATATGTTTTGGGATGGATAATCTAGGTTCCAGGGTCCCTAATAGGATTCTCCTTCTCCCAGACACCGTACGGTCATGGGAGTTTTCAAGATAGACAAATAGTATGCAGTTCTATCAAGCTACTATCTTGGCCCAAGGTTGGTACTATCAATGGTTATAAAATAAAAGTGGAGGTCAATGAGATGGGGGTATAGAGAGTGGTTGAAATAGAAATTGTATTATGACATAGTTCGGTTGGTGGGAAGAAAAGGTAATTTAGCTTTATAAACCATATTGAACCATATCAAACAAGATGTGTTTCGAGATCTCGATATTGATTTTTCCTAGTAGACATCCAATAGGATGGTAATGTGGGAATTGTAGTCTTATAAAACATTTCTAAATCCCCTTCATCTAATATCAATAACCATACCGAACCTAGACATGAATTTAACACCAAAAAATCTCCATCAAACATCAGGTGAGAATACAGGCCATGGCATATATGAGAATGGGTGGAAGAACCTTCAATGGATGATCTAGGTGAAAACATGTTCCAGACTATAAAATCAGTTCCCAAGCTGACCAGAACCAAGGAACGCCTATAATTTCCATTATAATGACTTTGACCTCCACTAATAATAGTAGAAAAATTGTTATGAGAAAACAACACACTTGTATAAGAAAATCACGATTCCAAAGAAAGAGTTTTGTTATGATAATTTAATCCTAGAGAATGACTCAAAAAAGTGATCCTTTCCATGCGTGTTTTAGGAAATTAAAAATCATGAAACAAGAACTGATACTAACTTGGAGTAAAGTGAAAACCAATACCAATACTCATAAAATATAAATAGAATGATTTCATCAAACATGGTCTATTAGAGTAGAGTACTAATGCTTGTAGTTTCTCAACCCTAGTACCTCATCACTTATCAGAGCTCCTATTAAAAAGTGTCCAAATTTGTTAGGCCCTTGAAAAGGTAATCAAATAGTGGAACTAGACTATACTTTTAGAGTAGATTAGTGAGGTTGAACTTGAGTTATAAAAAAATATCCAGTTGATACTATTATAGTAGAGTACTAATCTCAATTCCAAGGATGTGATTCTTTTAGAAATATAGATATATCAAGTCCAATTGTGACCATATTAGATAGAACTACAACTATTGAGTTAGTAAGAAAGGCTCAAAGGTTATGGGATCTCTCTCACTCCTCTTGGATGGAGGTATTAGTGTTCCCACTCTTGAGGTAAAATATGGATAGGTGTCGCAACCTAGTGGGTTGTGTATGAACTATATTGAGGAGTTCTATAACCCCTATTTTGATAGGATAACTCCCCATTAAAGTTAGTCATTTTCCTGGGATGGTTTGGAGAGAATTAACCCTTATATGGTGGATAGTGAGGAAAGTGTGATAGGAGGCATGTAGTCTTCAAGGGTGACTGAAAAGCACAGAGGTTGATTGAGTAGCTCGTCTAGCACTCCCTAAAGTTAGAGGATTTTTTATGTTTGATCTTATTCCCTATTTGGACCCTTATGGGATGGATGAATCCAATTTTTTGATCTCTGAATCAAAGGTAAGTCATAGTTTTACTAGGATAATCTAGGATTTATTTTCCTATGAGTAAGCATATCAGTCAAGAATCAACCCCGGAAATACTTCTTTGCCCCTTTCCCTTATCAACAAATGACTATCATTTTTTGTCACTACTAGTCCTTCTATCTCCATCCCTTTGAATTAGAATCCATAAGAAATTCAAGTTTCTCTAATCGAGATATGAAATCGGTGTGGTGAGGTATTGGAAGTATTTAAATAATATAGAGAAAGACACTAAAAGAACACCGTTCTATACTGGAAGATCTTGGAAAAAACAAGGTAGGTAGATTTAACTAAGGTCTGGGGACATATTTCATGGAATTAATTTTCTATTCATAGATGTTTCATATTCTGTTTGTGTATCATATGAATGATAACATTTCTCATTCATATAAGTAGACTATATATCTCATTGTGAGTAATTGTGGAAGAATAAATGGATATTACTGGTTCATATCACTAGTAAAGACAAGTTATTGAATATCTCTAGTATTTCTAGTATCTAGTTCTTACAAATCTCTATCTAAAATAACATGTATGATATTTAGGGGGTTCAAAGAGTAGGTATCAGACTAATCTAGCTCAAAGTAGGGGATAAATTGACAGGTATTATGGGTACCATCACAACTAGTTTTTTTCTTATATTAGTATATTTCATATGACTAACATGAAGAAATAAAGATATTTAAGTTATAGCAAAGAAATATGGAATGAATCTAAGAAAGGCCAATGTGAGTGATATGTGGTGACACTATGGGAAGTTGAGCTATCTTCCCTTCTTTGATTCTCTTTGAGCAGTCTTTACAACTGAACTAGCTTTAAGGTCATGATGCACTCAGTATTTTTGGTAGATCACATGGTTTTTAATAAAGGGTGTATAAATACTAGCCATGATCTTGAAGAAGACCTATAAGAATGATAGAGGTTTTATGTTATGACACACAACATTTTTACTGGACTTGAACATGTGTATTCTAATGAATCCCATGACTTTACAAACCTGAATTTTCCACTCATAAACAAAAAACCAAATTCTATCCCGTCAATGGGCTCTCTCAAGTAGTAGTTCCAATCCATTACTATGTACACACATTTTCTCTTTCTCTATCCCTAAGGACATCCCAAATTCAATTGCTTCTTGAAACACTTATCAATTTAACTAGTATCTAGTATGGTGGTTTAAGTTCCATTTTTATAACAATGGTTGTACCCATAGGTTGTTCATAAGGTTCATTTTTCTCTCATCTCATAGTCTACTTCCTATATATACCGATGTAGATGATCAAACATGACCTTGATTTGAATATTTGTATACTAACCTTACCTTACACCTAGAAAAAATTCGAGAACCATCAGGGAAAGGCACCTACATGAAGTGGTGTGGATAGACTATATCTAGTATGGTTTATCATTCAGTGTTTCATGGGAATCTTATAAGGGTCAGAAAGAACAAGGGGTTAAAATGGTGGGGTGGTGGTGAGGTATCACGATATGAAACATGGTGTTATGACAGTGTAATTCTATAGTTTCTCTTGAGGCTAAGTAGTTTACTAAGCTAGTTTTGAAGAAGAGTGTAATTGGGTATACTAAAAACTCATCTATGGTTTTGGAAGGTTGTGAAAGGTATAGATATTGGAAACCTAATGACAAGTTAGAAAACAAGTTAGGTGTGGTTCAGGGATCCAGTGGTATGGTTGAGCTATACTATTAGGAACGTAAAAAACCTAAGCAGCTCTAAAACATGGAAAAATATTTGATGACCTTCAGGCTGGTGGGATACCAAAAGGATTGGGGGTTGTGTTATTTCACCTAGGTAATAATGATCCAGTGTCTTGGAGGTGGTGATGGGAATCCCCATGATACCTAGTGGTTCAATCCCAATGTAGTCCAGTGGTTTTCCTTCAGTTTTCAAGGTGTATGTATATTGTACATACTAGAGGAAGAGAAAGAGGATGGAAATACATATGATTTTCAAGTATTTGAATTAAGAACCATCTATCAACTAAACCCATGAGATATACCAGTATAAGAGTGGGGGTTACTACAACACGTGTGAGGCCATTGGTGGATTGTGTTCTCCATGTAAACCTAAAATTTTCAGATGGTGTTCATTGTGATTTGTCAGTGAGTTATAAAAAGATGGCTACCATGAAAAACTAGTGGCCTACAGGTCAGTTGGTGTGAATGTGTATTTTTAGTGAAATAGACAAGAGGGTATTGGGGTAGTACATTCCTCCATGAGGTTTCGACACACATCAAATCACTCAGACCCAATCATCTAGAACAACAACTTCAACCACTAGTAGGCTGATAGGTTAGAAAGAATAGATATATTGGTTGGTGAGATTTACAAGATCTATACAATGATGGTACACGATTCTTCATCATTGAAGAGGGAAGCAGTCAACACCAAGGTCTACCATTGAATGATCAAGGTGGTAAATCACACCATATCAAGTAGATATAGAATGAGGTCTTGAGAGTGTAGGTGAGCTCAAGGGATATAAATTGGAATTCATGTTAGTATAGTTGGAAAGGTACATTGATGACCCACACACCTGTGTGCGTCTGTTTCTAAGGAACTATGAATGTGATTAAAGATAGAATGGGAACCATGGATATTGGAGAAAAAATCTCAAATAGCATGTGGAATGGTTTTTAAATTCACACATCAAGGGATACTACCATTTTCATAGGGGTTTTGGACACCTCTGGGTGGTTTCCTACACTTTATGGAGGTCACCAGAGGCTTGTAGTGATAGAACAAACTCGGTATAAGCTCCCTCCTACCAAACCACCGAATCTCAAAAACCAAAGTCCATGCATCTCTACCACCAAATAGAGGTTGTTCTCATCCTAACCCATGGGCATAAAAGCATATCTATAGGAGTAATACCTCTTCGTTGGTGGTGTGAAAAGGTAAATAAAATGAAATCTTTGGTACTATTGGGTTGGGCCTAGTTAGGAATAGATAAAAAAAGTGGAACATGGAAGGTCAAATAAATTCATGGTGGAATGTATCCTTCCTTCTATGATGGTAGTGGAATGATATGGAAAAGGTTTAAGATATTCCCACTTCTGGGACACAACACTCGATACTTGCAACTTATCCCACTTATGGCAGTAGATAAACAGGTGGACATGTATCCAAAGCCTGGTAGATTGATTTACTTAGACTTGGGGCTGTAACTAAGCATGGTAACACATGGAAATTCTACTATATCTATAGAAAAATATTGACTATATCAAATCAAGAACCTATAAATAAACCATATAGTATATTTTTGATCTCCCTCCCCCATATACTTGAAAGCGAAGAGGGAACTCTCTCTATATCTCTCGTATTGGATTCTTCAACTACTATTTTTGGTTTCTAAAGATATATATTTATAAAGAAATTATCCCTCAATCAAAGGGAAAGCCAAAAAATTAAAAAATGTATATATAGTCATAGAGAATCATAAGACCTTGGTGAATTCATGACTCACACTTCTTGATTGAGATGGAACAAACTATCCTGTTAAGGTTAGTATTGATAGTTGTGTGAGATCCTAAACCCTTTAATGCTTTGACTAGTGTAGTAATGTTATATTGGTATTAATAGTTGAGTGAGAGGTGAAATACCTTAAACAAAAGTTCCTGATCACACTAAATACTCAACAATGAGAATAGGGATAGGTTAACTTTTTGGATCACTCTAAAAACATCAGAATCAGAATATGGATAAATTGAAGGAAGATATGAGGATCTGGGATTTTTAAAGAACAAGATGAATCTCATAGGATTTTTAGTTGACCCTTGAGAACTAATTGAATCACTAGGAAAAGGATCAAATATCAACTAAACGGTATTCCATGCAATCACTAGGATACATGGATCATGTATCCTAGTTACTTCTTAGTCACTGAGCACCAAGAAATGAATAGTCACTCATTTGGATACATGAATCATATATACCAGGGGGAAGTTGGAATTTTTGAGTTGATTGTGGGTGGGTATGGTGGTTGATTGGAGGAGATGGGGGTACAATTTCATGGATCTCTTGAAAAAAATGGATAAATGGACACTATGACTACTAGGCATCAAGCCATGATTGATGGAAAATATGTAATGGATGGTTTTAGAAGGATAATCACTGCCTATTCCACCTAGGGTAAAAGTGGTGAAGTTTTCATTGCAGTTGTTGTGGGGAATATGAAAATAATGAAAACTTGAATCACCAAGGTGTTTGGAAAATCAATGGGTAGAATTTCAATGATAATATAGTAACATAAGTGGGTTTGAGGAATTATCCAGACTCCTCAGGCTCATGACCTGAATGATTGTAGGTTCAAATTTTGTACCCACAAAGGAGATGGTGTGAGATTGATTATTCTTATCTTGGAACCACCATGATACAAATGGGGTTGATGGTTTTCAAGATGATGACCTAGTTGATCCCATTGGGGAAGTGTCTGGGCTTGAAGGAATACCTACTACTCTTATTGATAGGTCAGTATTGTCTTTTGACTGAGCTAGGCGGTCAATTGGTCATGTACTATATGGATGGAATGGAATTGGTGGGGTTAGAATAAAGATGTCTTTGGGACTAGAACACTATTAGGGTTGGAGGGTAAGGAAGAAACTATATACACCACCGACTAAGAACATACATGTGATATTGAATACAATGGATCAGGGTATCTTTGAGTTCATATGTCCAATTTAGAGTTCTCAGGTACTTGCATGTATGGTAAAGAGCAGTGGGAATGATTTGATTCAGAAGCAAGGGAACCAAGATTTTTTGTTGTATGAAGAGAATTATTTTCTAGTTGATGGAGTGGATGGAATGGACTCAAGCCATGATACGACTTTGGGATAGGGTTGAGGAGAAGCTACAATGATGGATCAATGATTGGGCACCTATCGGCCAGTGGCAGTACCTTCTGACATTCTAAAGAGACCAGGTGAGTGGTGTGCATGAAAGTGGAACATCGTCATTCTTGGATGGGGTTGAAATAATAGAATTTATGGTTAATTGAAATAGAGATGGCCTTATTGGTGGTTCATAGGTTTCTAGGAGATTTATATGTGGCTCAATGATTCTAGTACAGTTTGGGATTGGTTTTCAAGCCTTATGAGTACTCATATTGTTTCAAAAGAGCAGAAAAAGCTCTAACTTTTGATAGTTATCTGATTCCAGAATCTGATCTAGCTATGGTGAAATCATTTATCTTATTAGTATACAATAAATTCATCCTACTAGAAAAATTAATATATGTATCCTAATCACAGTATCCAATGACCCTTATAGTTGGGTTGTGCCTTCCTTGGGCTTGAAATGTGACGTAGTACCAGGGCATATAAATCAACTAAGCACATTTATACTACATGGTGAAGTATACTATAGTCAGTATAGTGGTCTTTGTGGAAAAAATCATATGTTAATGCTTTGTCATGGGAACCTTACCCAGTACCTATCAGCTAGTCTGCCAATACCATCTCTTTCAAATAGATAACCCCTTGTGGCTTCCTTCCAATATCATGCATACATTTCATATGAATCATTGTAACTTGACTAACTAGATACTATGTTTTAAAAAACAAACTAATTTGTAGTTAGTGGAATGATATCGAACAGTATAGTTAGTGGGAATTGAGGTTGTACAACCAACTAGACTATATATAGAGAATCCATATCACAAGTTCCCATGGGAGGACAGGGCTTCTGTTACACCTAGAAAAAAAATACCTTTACACTACAATTAGAAGTATCTAAATGCTGGAAGGGCCAATGGATCATGCCATTATGGGATATCTCAGGAGTTTCACAAAGGGGAAAACAATACTAGAATGTAAAATTGTACATCATAGAAAACTAATACCACAACAGTGAACCTAGAGGTATAGATTATCAGGTATGCATGATAGGGTTGGAGTAGAGTGTGTAGAGAAATAGAGTTCATCAAGTAACAACCCTTGGTCCTTTGGTGTTCATCATGGTGAGAAGACAACTTTATTTGAATAGTGATTTGATCGACCATCTTAGTGAACAAACCCTTTTTTCCATGGGGCTCAATAAATTTTCAAATCCCCCACTTCACAAGGTAGCTATCATGTATATGTAACCCAGTCGATTGATAGGTTGTAATACTATGATATGATATGATATAATATAATATGATATGAATCAATGATTCTCGATAGGATATGGTAGATGCCAGATCTTCTGGAATGGAGTTGGTGGTGCACAGGTAATACACCTTTGGTGCTCCGAGTGAATGTTCAACATTCCAGCCCAATCTACTATGCCTAGGTACTAGATATGCTCAAGTGTGTTTCCGTATGTTAGGCCTTATCAATGGTTGGAGTGGAGTTGGGGGCTCAAGAAACATAGGCCACCTAGCTTCCCGACCATCCAGATGGTGCATGGGGAAACATGGAACAAGAAAATGAGGCCTTCCATTTCCATAATCCAAACACCAATCACATGGTTTCTTAATGGACATCTACCCACTGAGCTTCACATTATGTCTAGTAAAAAAACTGTATTCTATTGATTCTAATAGACCGTTAGTAACTTCAGTTGAAAAATTAAATCTCCTTGGTATAATATATATAATAGAACCATAACTATATATCTATCAATCAAATTAATTGCTCATGAGTCCAACTATAAATATATAAATTTGAACCTAAATAAATATAGAGATGTCCTATAATTTGATTATCAATGATTCAGTGGAATGGTCCTGGGGATCATGGAGTGGTGGTGGTGTTTTTACTATTGATTTTCATCAGCTTGTCAATTCCAAAGGCACATATACCACACCAACCATACCAAGTGAACTGGAATTCCATGGAATGGATATTGGGACTCAGTTTCCATAACATATAGGTGGTATAATGGACTACTCATATGATGAATTTGGAGGGTGGGGTATAGGTAGGATGAAGTGAAATGGGTAGGTTTTTTGCCAGGTTAGGTATGACATGACGATATGGGGTGAAAAAGTTGGTGGTGAGTTTCCTAGGAACTGAGGTGATTATTGGTTCAGGGTGATCTCAATTGGAACTTCATACTAAAATCATAGCTACCATTTTCATACACAAAGAATCAATATGATTATTTGATATTTTAGGACTATACGAAAGATATATCTGGGGGTAGTATTGGTTCCCCAACTCCATCACCATGTTCAAAAAAGGGTTTTATCATTGATTTGGCCAATTAATACACTTAATCACATTCATGATTTCATATAGAAAAGGATATATCCACTATAATTGGATTTGAGATGGGTTGGAATTGGCATTTTTGATTTCACCACCAATTCAAAAGTGTGAGTAGTTGTGCGAAGCAAGAAATGATCAACATAAGAATATTTGGTTCTTTGAGAGTTATCAGTAGTGGGAATAGGGACAAGGAAGTGAAACCACTTCTTAAAGCACAATAAATATTGGTGGTATATGGAAAAACTACTTTTTGAGATGTTTAGTAGGCAGCCCCATTCACCAAATCGATCACTGTTGAAGCAGTGGATCAAAATGCATTTTTTTCTTAGGTGTCAAATATGACCTATGGCTAAAGTGATGCATAAGATAAAGGAAAGTTGAATCGAGATCAAGAATTTGGTATTATGGAGATTCTAATACCTCTATCTTGTGGGTTGTAATGACTACATGACAATTTTCATGGGGTAACCAACACCAACAAGGAGGAGGTCTTGAGTGTTGAGGTGGGTGGTTAATATCTTGATGATTCATTGTGAAAATATTTATATAAGTGCATTGTTCATAGGGCCATCCCATCAAGTTAAGACCTTCAGACTCCATCCAAGTAGTGGATCCACCATTGGAATAGAAAAATATTGAAATGACTCATGAATACATCAGTGAAAATACATTGTGAGGTTTGAATTTTTGTGTGGAAAAAAAGAGTGAGTAGCATTTGAGGTGAAATAGTAAGTATGATATTCTATGGATCCTAACATTCCATTGGTTCCTTATGATGAAATATTTATACCATCAATCCGTTCTTTGATTACCCTAATCTTCAAACCACCCAATATAGATTGACCTAGCATTCTGAATGGGGTGATGGATTTCTATCCATGAACCAAAGGTCCCACCCACCGAGATTATCATATTCAAATCATACAACACTAAAGGAACTGCTTGTAAATGGGTGTCATGTTGAATGGATATGGCCATATCTTGAGTGGAATGGATGGTATTGACTCAAGTATTCAGTAACATGATCTGCTGACACTGAAGAACCCCAAAGGATAAATCATCCTTGAGTGGCTTACTTCTATTTTTTTGGCCATCTCTTTGATCGATCAGATTTTATTTGATCTTTTGAATCATATAAAAATAGGTTTTGATCTTCCAATACAAATAAGGTTGATATTTATAGTGTCCAACTCAATTAGATGGCCAAAAAAATAGAATTCATCCACTCATTATTTGATCTTCTGAATCATATAAAGCTAGGGTTTGATCTTCCAATACCAATAAGGTTGATATTTCTAGTGTCGAACTCAAGAAAAAGTCAAAAGGAAACAACATGGGTTAGATATAGTACTATATATTGATGAATAAGTAGTGTTTGAAAAAAACATGATGATTGGTATATTCCCTGCATTCAAATAGAAGCGAGGATCTCCTCCTTTCCTAAAGGGTGTCAGGTTGAATTGATTGGATGAGTTGTGATAATGTGATGGGTTTCCTTTGGTGTGGATTCTTTAGGTCCCGTTGAACCAATAAGCCACTAGAATGTTCAGTTCAGCTGGTGTTCTATATTGATTAGTAGTTGTGTTGGTTGTTCAGTTGGATGTTAGTGATGGTCTTGAGATTTTTGGAAACTCACTGAGAATAGAGGAATCAGATAAACCAGAACAATATTTCTTGTATTGGAATTGGTGCTCTAGGTCCTCCTAGGTCTAGTTAGACCAGGAAATGAATAGGCCCTCCCTGGTTAGTGAGGACCTTGGAATGACCAGGTTTTCACTAAGAATGACCAGGTGAACGATGCATATAAAGATTTCATGTATTATAGGTCCTCCCTATCTTGGGATACATAAAGGATCCCAATGAGTGCCTAGTCATCCCAGGATAGGTCAGACTAGGGAAGATCAGGGATACACTAATTATTCTTGTAAAAACCCAGGGAACATGCAGTGTCAACTATAAGACTTGGAATAATGACCATACAACCACTCCAATGGATGTGGTGGTGCAGAAAACTACTTTAGAATTGGAATCGACATCTTCAAAAGGGGCTATGAGGTTTTCTTGGTGTTTGTTTTATTATCATATAAAGTTGAAAAATACTCTATTTTCATTTTCTTTGAGTTTATAAGAAGTCATTCCAATGGAATATTGGGAATGACACTGGTCCCAAATGACCACATCCTTGAAACTAATTCCATCTCATCCACCACCATTCTAGTCCACCCATGGGTAGTTGATCACACCTAGGTTGGGAATGGACAGAAATGGTGCTGGAATCTCACACCAACTAGTATGTTTGGTGTTGGGGAGTTTAGTTGGTATGTAGGTTGAATTGTAATTTCAAACCTCAATTCCAAGTCCTTGAACATGGTATGGCCCCAATGGCTTTGTGAAACGAATACTACCAAGTTTAATAGTTTGAGAATGTTGTTCATGGGGTTTAATGGTGTGTGTGGGTGTGAAAGTTCATGGGCCAGGGGGTTATCGGCTGATTTGGTTCAAGGACCACCAAGTTGGAAAATTGGGTCAGTTCAAGAACCATTTCAACAAGTCAAATCCATTGATTGAATTCTTTTGGGAATTTTGGATTCTAGTGCACTGAGAAAAAACCCAGTGGCCAGTGTTGATGAGGTTTCTCACCAGCTCTCTTAGTTTAGTATCAATAAAACATGGGTCTCCAAAACCTAAAGTTCATAGTTTTAATTAATACAGTGTGTGGGTGCATATTGGAATGGAGATGAGAGTGTTTGGTGAGTCAAGGTTTGGGGTTATAGTTGATTTGATCAGGAAATCTATGTATACTATGAAATAGGAATGGTCACCACCAGCCTATGGAAAGGGGGAAGCAAGGGGAGCCAAATGGGCGATGCACTGAGATGGATTCCTGAATTTGGGAGACCATGAGGGAATGTGTGATTTGTATGTGGTGTCAATGGAATGGAAGGTTAGACACTATACTATGATAATTCTGTCCTTGGGCCTTGGGTGGGTAGAGTTGGGTAGGCATGGGGCTTGAGCAAAGTAGGTGGTGGGAGTTGAGTTGAAATGAAGGTTGGAAATATGGGGGTCATCACAACATAGGACCAATGATACTGGAATAGTGTCTGTTGATCATGTAAAATTCCAACGCTGACTTTTATTAGTGTTTTGTGAACCAGAAGACATATAAATAGTGTTCTATATGGATGGTGTTTAGATCCCATGACACCACTACACCACAATATCCAATGAAAGCTGATTAAATGACCATAGGAATCACTGTACCAATTGATAGCCAAGGTGAAAAGTTATATTTTTTAGAACTAGTAGAGGGGGATATAGTGGCGATGGATACCTAAGAACATAGTCAACACCCTTCCATCAGAACATATAGTCATTAGAATATATATCTTGGATTGATTCAAGGGTCTGAAAATGATTGATAGTTGATCATTGAGTGTACCCAATCAGCAGATCCATTGCTCTCTTGGATTTGTCTTGGGTACTTCCCCAACCTGAACCATTTTCTTATTTTTTTAATCGACTAATAGGAAATAGAGATGATGTTATATGAATTTCACTTAGTTGGGTGCAGGCAAGTTGTCCAACCATAGGTGGTACCATATGCAACATAGGAAGGTTTGGTTTGGGAACTAAGAACAAATGTCCATAGGGGTATACAAGGTTAGACATCTTGATGAGTACTAGTGGGTTGGTGAAACTGAGTGACTATGGGATATGTGTGGTTCTTCATGTCAGGAATTAGGTGATGAGTGGAGGTGGTTGGGTGGGCATATCGATTATGGTGTGTGAAATGGAGAAGGAATTGAGAGGTCATCATCCCATTTTAGCTCCATGAAAACAACTTGAAACCAGAGATCCATGACCATTGGAAATGTCTGTAGTTGTTGGTCTCACCACATAGCTATATTCAAGATTTTCATGGTGGGAGGGACATGTGGGATGAGAATAGAAACATGAATGGGTAGTGTTCGCAGGTACTCGTGGGGAAACATCAGAACCAGACAACTCAACTTGGCATCATGTGGTTTGGGAATGGTGGGATGGATAAACAAAACAATGAAGCCACCAACTAGATTATAAGTGTGTGGTTTTTTTAATATTGTATACTAGTTGTGTCATGGGTGGATGGATGGAATGGAATGGATTGATAAGCATGGGGATAGCTACTACACCTAGCATGATATAGGTACTTGTGTGTGTGGTGTGGAACATAGAGGCAAGTATGAAAGAATCTGGTGATACCACTAGCTCAACATGTATGAGTATGAACTACCTACCACTCTACTCTAAAATAATAATGCACCTTATGAATTATCATTGATACTATTTCACTAGGGTAGACCTTTTCCAATGGAAACTAGGCATAGATTGCAGTGGGAATCGACAGGAACAAGTCTGAAGGATTGAAAAGAATAATGTTATTGAGAGAAAGAGAGGCATAGGTGTGAGGATGAGCATATCATACTCACACAACCATCTGATATTGGTTCATGTGTATACTATTGGTTCATGGAATTCAGTTCACTTCCACCCATTACATTCCAAAGCTCAAATGAAAGGTTTACCCATTCTATTTATGTATTTACACCCTTGAATATTCTTCAAGGTTGTGGATCAATCCATAAAGATTCAAAATTGTTCAAAAATTTCAACATTTTATGAACAAAGTCTGAACCAGTGATACTACTTCTACTATGATGAACCCATTTAGAATTAAAATAGTAGTATGATGAGTCATGAGATTAATTAATCTACTATGATGATTCATGATGATCATATTCAATTTTTATGGTATTGTTGAGGATCATCCTACCGATATTCACCTATCAAGTGAACGAATCATGGAGATTCTATCTAATATACACAAAAAACTATGAGATTTTTTGGATAGCAAGGGATCCTAAGATGTTCTGAAAGCAACCCATGGAGAAAGCTACAATTTCCCTTTTCTTCAGAACCTAATCAATGATTTGACCTCATGGAACTAATTTGGTTTGAGTCCTATGTTGAACCATCTACTCATATTTCATCCAATGATCCATTTATAAGCACCCAAGTATGATACATCTACCCATCCACTTCTAGTCGAATACCACCAACTACTGACCTATAGTCATAAAAGATCCCCCATCACCCCTAATGTCCTAACCGATGAAGGAAATATAGGAATCCTACATGCCCAAGCAGCCAGTGGAGCCAAATATAGATGAGTGGTTGAAACCAGAGAACCCTGAAGGTGTGTCTTGGGACAAGGAAAGGTTCTAGGTTTTTGGGGGTGATCACAATGTCAAGAAGGCATTCATGGTCCCATGGTTCATCCCAATGTTTTATGTGTACCATATGAGAAGTCACTAACATCCCCCATGATTCCTAAGTGATTGATCCGTCCAAGAGAGTATAGTTGATGGTCCAACTGATTCACCTGTGCACCTTGAACCATCCACCATGCTCAAATGAACCCATCGATCTAGATAACTGGAAAATGGTGATAAGTAGCCTTTTTGGCTACTCCCCTTGCACCTTTAGGTTGATGAGTTGTGGCATTAGATGACCTACCACTGGACTAATTGCCCATGAAACCTCTAGCTTGTCTAATTTCATAGGATGAAAGACCACTCCATAGAGCCATAATCTATTCCCCAGTTATACATGCATTGTTGAAAGAAGACCTCACTCCCAATATCACCAATGTTACTCTATCTATTCATCACCCCTCACGAAAACTCATACCCCAAGATCACTCATATGAATTACATTGATATGATTTATATTAATAAACCCACTGATCTCTCCACCCTTTGGAATGAATATGAGCTTTTTGGAACTCAAAACAGTGAGTTTTTAAGGAATTTGAGAGGTTGAATTGACATTCGATATTTTACCTTCCCATCGGATGGTCAAAAGTTGATGAACATGATGTCATACCAATTTTTGAGAACCATGGTCCTAAGATAGTATTCAAATAGAGTACCCATGAAGTTTAATGGCCTTGTTCCTGGCTTCCTCCTACATGGACCTACCCTCAGGTTAACCACCTAATGTACTGTGGGAGCACCTAGACATTCATTAAATGGTACGAGCCAATAGGTGTTCATTGGAGTCAAACCAATGATCCATACTTGAACCATAAGGTTTATCAATCCACTAGTAGTACCACATCTGAAGATAGGTCATGACCACCATCACCTTCCTTGCGTTCATGGAACCTCTGACTAGCGAATTTCAAATGTATTGCTATCAAAATACCATGACCATTTCTATATACAGACACACACATAATAAAAGATGATCCTTCATTGAATTTATCTTACTTTTATATCCTTCTTTTATACCAAATAGTTATTTTGACTGGTGGAACTAGGGACAAAATGCTTGGGGGAAGGAACCGAGATAGACTAGGGGGTGAGAAAAAGAACCGTATTTCACTTTTCTAGCACCACTATCACCTGTACCTATTCCCCTTCTATTGAATGGGGAGGGTATTTCCATATATGGATCATGAGTCAAATGAGATCATTCAGTGACACCTCACTGGAAGTGTATACTAGGTGGACCAACCAAAATTCCTTGAGCCAATGGTGGACTAGTTCATAGTTTTCCACCACTATAGTGAGATGAATATATGAAGGTGGAGAAACCAAGACAGAGTACTGGTTCACAATAAGAATGGATGATACAGGACAAAAACTCAATATGTTCAACAACTCAATAAGATTGAGGTCTTGAGTTCAATATTGCAATAGAAAAGATAGCATGTATTGGAATGTCACTGCTCATCATTGACCCCCTATAGACCATCACAATCATCTTGGCTCAAAAAGTACACCATTTTCTCTTTTCCACCCTTGTATCCCATTCCTAGATATATTTTTCATGTGCTCCATCTATTCACCTCAAACTCCACTAGCCGATGAGCCCCCAAGAAACATCCATCCATTCAATCGCCACCCAATAATTGATGGATGATGAGAATCCAAGGGTTATTATTGTTCTTCTAGTGTGATCATTGGTGATTTACATGAATGAGAGTGTTCTGAGTGCATCGATCATCCAGCCTTAAAGAGGGAATTCCACCCCCCAACTCATGGCGAAGGTCATGTAGAGATGAAACACAACCCCATATCAATGCCTTTCATCTACTATAGTTCATGGGTCAAGAATACAGCCTCATCAACCTAGACAACTCAAACCCCCAATTCAAACCATGCCCATATCTCAATGAAAATTCCTAGATAGGTAAGAAACTATCCATATTTCCAATTATAATTGATCTACCATTACTAATTCTCAACCTCAACTCCAAACAACTACCACCATTGAAACTCAATCTCTATATAACAACTATATCAAAGAAGGGTGATTCATTTACACTATGTGAATGTCAATGACAATGATATATCACACACCACCACATATCCTTTGTTTGTGAAGTTCATTTCGTAATGCGTAGTAGTGGGTAAATGTAGGTATATCAATTAGTATCCATCAAATAGTGTTTATTTGTGGTATTAGTTCTCAATAATTCTAGGAAGTGCATCACCCAACCATCAATAATGAATAGCATCCTTGGGACCAAACATTATCTCCATACCATCTATACTACTTGTTGAGAAATATATTCCATATATTTAGCTAACTCAAAGATTGAATACAAGGTGAAACTTGCAATGATTTGGAAGACCAGCTTAGGAGGTGTCACTATAGATGTTGGGATAAACAATAAGACAAATCCAAAACAATGAAGGTGACCCAATGCTACCAATTCCCATAGGTTCACCTACATTCCAAAGGATCGAGTGTGGGAATCGATAATGAATATTATGTACCATGAAACATGGATGGAAATGACTAAGACTACCTAGGAGATGACCAAACAAAGGAATTGAAATTGAGAGGCCAAGTGTAGATGGTCTGATAGGATAGGTATCATCATGCATTAGAGTGAGTGAGTGGTGAAGTAGTCATTCCACATGGAAAAAATATAATAATAAGATAGCACAAGTAGGGTTGTATTTAGGGAGTGGAACACCATGGAGATACCAACAATCAAATGGAGTAAGCGGCATGATCTCACCCTACACCCAGAAAAGAAAATATAAAATGAAGTTCCACATTTGATGCACCAATAGAGAAAAGATGAAGCTGACCATAACATAGGGAGATGGATAAATAGAAATTGGGATACCATTAGTTTATTTTGAAATAACGAAAGAGGATAATTCTATATGACTATATACCGATTTGGATATTGGAGATATGAACTCTCCCCAATGCTAGTTACATGTCAATCATGTCCAAAAAAGACAACCCCAACTCTAAACTAAACATATTCACACTTCAACAATATAATCCTTTAAATAGCATTGACCTGGTCTATGGGATCCAAGGGTATCATCCAGATGATATAGTTATTGGAAACTGGGACCCTACAATAGTTTTTGGTGGAAATGTGCATACTCATGTGTTTGGATGGAAAAAATTACCAAGACCTCACTTCAAACATTGGGATATAGAGGTGGGGTAGGAAGGATGATTTTTTTTTGTTGTTCTAGTGCCACCATTCCCATACAACAGTGGCGTGCATTTCTCTCATATCACAGTAGGATGTTAAGAAATAGGTGTACTAGATCTAGTTCAATGTCAACTACTAGGAATGAGAAAAAAATAGACACTACATCTTTAAAACTACTAAAAAACTTGAACCATACCAACTGTCCAACCTTTGATCACATGATTACTAGCACTAATTCCATGATAAGAGATCTGGTGGTTTGTAAATGTCCAACCCCACTACTCAATTGATTATGTAGGTTTATTATTTAGAATATTTTATACAGTCTATTAAAATCATAGGTAGCTTCACTAGTGGGATCATACCTAACTTCAGTACCCTAATATCGAGTAGAACATAGTTTTATTCACTCATTCAAATCTTGGTATATTTTAGTGAGTGGTTATCTTATAATGTGTTCATTTTCATGTTGAGACCTTAATTTTTAACATCAACTTTATTCACTTATATTGAGACTTGGTCTTCAATACTGCTAGCCTTGATTTTTTTGAAGAATTCATTGATCATATAGGTGAATTCGCGAAGCTTGAAGAATTATCATCTCTTTTCTCTCCTCCTTCTACTCATGCGGATATTCCATTATTTGTTTTGAAATATATAAATGTCTCCTTCCCCTGTGATGTGAGCCTCTCTCATCTGGTTTAAGCTCTTTCATAATGGGATATGGTTCATCCTTAGGTGCATGAGTAGTCAATCTAAGTCATTTTAATAATAGGTCATCTCCATCTTCCATGTGACAGACTAACTCAAGTCCACCAAACCAGTCACCCAAGTCATCCCATTATAGAGTGAGGTAAAACAAAGACAATGAAACAAGTCTCATATGTAAGGATAAAAAGACATACAACCAAAGTTCCAAGTGGGAACAAGGGAGATACAATTGACCCAAAAAAGAAAAACCATAAAGTACAATAATAATAGACAAATATAGTCTCCATGTGACCAACCTTCACCTCAAAACCAAAATATCAATGTAAATAGATGCTCACACTCTATAGATTGCTCTTCCCTTTATCATATCATGCATAAAAAAAGTCTATAGATACCCATAGGTAGAAGTAGGGTGTGAGAAATAGATCCTAGTGGGATACAACCAAAGAATATATACTAGTTCAAATAACAATAATGCACAAGTTCAAGCTTTAAAAACAAAATAGTTTTACATGAATTTTTATAAATAAACAATTTGAATGCCTTTTTCAAACAATACTTGAGTTTTTAGAAATTGAATTACATGTTTCCAAATCCAGAAACAAAGTAGGTAAAGATATAAAATATAAATAAACATGTGATCCAACATCCATGAAATAAACTATCATGCATTAAACAACCAAAAACAATAGTGCGCCTACTAGCCAAGCTCTAGCCTATGGGAAAATATATACTAGACACTCGCAAGCCTAGAAAAAAATAAGTTTGGATCCAACTAACATAGTTTCCTTCCATATACCATTAACATAAAAGAGGTTACTTTCTAGTGGTGTCAGACACACTCTACCCATGTCTCTTTCTCGATGCACCCAAGGTTCCCGTTGTGCAATTTTTTTCAATTTCAATTTTTAAAAATATGCTCAAATTTTTTATGAAACCATTTCAAATCAAAGACAATCTACTTAAGGGTTTGAAAATAAATTTTCCATTTCAAATCAAGGGAATTTAGTTTTAAATAAAAATCACATTTAAAAAAAGAAGCTAGGCCCTTTTCAATTTTAACACATGCAATTCCATTTTGAATCTCAAGGAATCAATAAGAAAAATAAGAAATTCAAGATATTATAACATTTTAATAGATCTTTATACCTCAAGGAGAAAACCTATCCACCTTTGAAAATAGGGACTGAAACCCAATATAATGGCCTTCACAAAGCAAGGCACACCAAGAATCTGAAGAGGATTGATATAAACCCCTATTCAACCACAAAACCATATCCTAAACACAACTGCAATCATAACCAAAAAAATACCAAGAGGAGTGATTATCCAGAGAAGAGAATTTAAACCCCAATAGTGATCAATTTCTAAAAAAAATCCATCCATACGGAATGAAGTCACCTAAAATCACCTAGGGAAAGAGATCTAGAAAAGAGGAGAAGGATGAAAAAGAGAGTGAAGCCTCAAACACCTGCACGGAAGCCTAAAAATAGAAACTCAGGAAATTACATAGAATTTAATACCTTAACACATCATGAAAACCTTTCATTTTAAGTTACGCTAAAAAATGCATCACCTCAAATTAAAAACATTATTTTTCCTATTACACAACATGTAACTATTACATGATTTGTAACATTCTCACACTAGGTAATCCATTTCAAAACATCTATCCAGCAGCCATTACACATTTTGTAATCCCATTACACAACATGTAACTACCCGGCGAATAGCAGAAAGTATAGGGAAAATCTAAAAGTTCAAAAAAATCCATAAATTCACCATTATAGTTATCCTCTCAATTTAAGGTAAAAAATACTCTCCCAATAGAAAAATGAAACCAAAAGAAAAGACTAGGGCATACCTGAAAAAAAGGTAGAGGGGAGTTAAAATATATCGACCATAAAACCTTTCTATCCCCAGAAAGAGATCAAGATCTTGGATCCTCAAAAAGATAGGGAAACTTCTACCTCATCAAAGACTTCCTCTCCCACGTCTCATGGTGATCCTATCCACAATACCACAATACCTAGACTATAGGGATCATTTTATCATGCATTGACTTATCCTAGTGATCTATAATCTGAACTTTATGCTCATATAAAGTGGTATCAGGTTCAATATCAACATCCTCCCACCGAATCACATGGGAAGGATTTGGTACATACCTCCTTAATTGGGAAACATGAAAAACTTCATGTATATAAGTCAAGCTATATGGTAAAAGAAACTATTAGTCCACCCTACCTAGTTTCTCAATTATCTCAAAGGGGCCCAAGAACCTCTTTGCTAACTCACCCTTCTCACCCAACCAATGATGTACCAAAATAGGTGAAATACTGAGAAAGACCCAATCACCAACCTCAAACTCCAACGGTTGATGAAGATGTTATGCATAAGATTTCAGATGACTCTGTGACATTATCGAATGCCATTGGATCAACTGTACCACCTCTATCATCTCCTGAAAAACACTTGGCCCAACCAAGGACAACTTCCCAAATCTTCCCATAAAAAGGGAGATAGACATGGCTGCCCATAAAAAGCCTCAAACGACACCATCCTGATCAAATCCTGATAAATATTTTAATAGGAAAACTCAACCAAATGAAATTGGTTGTCCCAAGATCCAACAAAATTAAGCACACACGCTCGAATAATATCCTCAAGTACATGGATATCCCTATTTGCATGTCCATCCATATGTGGATGATAATATATGATAAATTTAAACTGGGTACCCATTTCCTTCAGCAAAAATTTCTAGAATTTAGATGTGAACCTCATGTCCCTATTAAAAACAACTATAATGAGAACCCCATGAAGCTTCATAATCTCTTGAACATACAATCCCACAAACTGTTCCACTTTCTTCATTTCCCTTATTGGCAAAAAATGAGCTGATTTAGTGAGTCTATCAACAATCACCCACATCACATCCTTAACACTATGATTTCATGGTAAACTAATGATGAAATCCATGGAAATATCATCCCACTTCCATATCAGAATGGGTAAAGGTTTCAAAAAATTTAAAGGTATCTGGTGTTCCACCTTAACTCTTAAGAAAGTGAGACACCATGATACAAAATACACAACTAGACACCTCATCCCCAACCACCAATACTGATGTCTCAAATCGTGGTACATCTTTGTAGCCCCAAGGTGCACAGACCATCATGACTAATGCCCGCTATCAAGAAACTCCTTCCTCAAGGAAAATGGAACAACTAACCTGCTATGAAAGAAAAAATATCCACTAGGAGACTGAGACACTTTGCACGAGGTCTCCCCACCAATCAGAATTTATCCTAAGAATCGATTATTAATTTTTTTCATCTTCTCAAGTAAAATTCACTCATCAAAATACGATTCAACCTTTATCAAATCAAAGAATACCTTTCCAGGAACATACTTTACTCCCAGGCTCATCTCAATGAACAAACTCATCATAGGACACTACTCAACTAATTCCTTCACTTATTGTGTCGTTATTTTTCTACTCAATGCATTGGATACCAAATTTTCTTTCCTAGGGGTATATAAAATATCAAAATAAAAGGTCCGAATATACTCAACCTAGCATCTCTATTGCAAGTTTAGATCCATCTAATTAAAAATATATTTTAGGATCTTATGATCCAAATATACTATAAAAAATTCTCCAAATGGATAATGGCTCCAAATTTTGAGTGCATTCTGAATAGCTACTAACTCAAGATCATGGGTAGGGAAGTTATTCTCATGATTATGTAGCTAGAATGAGCCATAATCCATAACCAGTTTCCCCTAAAACAAGATATAACCCAAACCTATACTAGAAGCATCATAGAAAACATCGTAACCTAACCTTGGTTCCAAAAGAATCAAAACTGGTGTTGAATTCAACCTCATTTTAGGCTACTCAAAATATCTCTGACACCAATAATTCTATTCAAATTTTACACCCTTACAGGTTAAATATGTCATTGAAGATGAGAACTTGTAGAAGTCCTGAAAAAAAATCTACAATAACCCACCAAACCCAAGAAGCTCCAGATCTCAAACACATTTCCGTGATGATCCCAAAACATAACTACTTATACATTTTTAGGATCTATTGATATTACCCTCTTAGATATCACATGCCCTAGAAACTTCACTTCCTGAATCCAAAACTCACACTTGGAAAGCTTACCCTGCAGAAGATATTTCATCAAAGTTCGAAGAATGATATCCAAATAGTGTTTATACTCTTCATCTGTCTTGGAGGATACCAAGATATCATCTACGAACACAATAACAAAAGATTCCAAGAATCGATGAAAGATCCAGTTAATCAAATCCATAAATACAGCAAAAATGTTTGTGTGAACGAATGACATAACAAAAAAATCAAAATTCCCATATCGACTCTGAAACTCGGTCTTGGGTATATACTCTTCTTAGACTCTCAACTATTGGCGCCCTGATTGTAGGTCAATCTCAATGATCCCCTCTCATTTGATCAAAGAGATCATCAATTCTGGGTAAAGGATACTTGTTCTTAATGGTCATCTGATTCAACTTCCGGTAGGTGAAGCCCATGGTGACACGATAGGATGAATAAATCCTTTCACCTCTAGGTCCTCATGATGGAACTTATGTTCCCCCAAATTTGTAGGTTCCATTAAATATGATGGAATAGAAATGGGCATCATTCCAGGGAGCAGGTCAATAGTAAACTCAACCTCTCTCTATGGTGGTAACCCATAAAAATAATCTAGAAATACCTCAGGGTACATACACACACATTAGAAGTTATCTAACCACCCTAGAAAGTTTCAACTGTATTAAGAATCATTTATGACAACTAGAAATAGATCATACCAAAATAAGGAACAACATGCCCTACCCTTCCTAATCTAGAGTCCCACTCACCCTGGAAAACATGAGTGACCCCATAAGTAGATAAGAACTATAACCATAAATGATAACATCCTATTTGGGACTTTATACTGATCATCCAATCCATACTGATAATCTGGTCAAAGATGTCAAGATCTAGCACTAAGAAGTCCAAAACCATATCAAAGTCTCCAATCACCACCAAAACTTTGGACACTTGAAACCTTGTTCGGACCTCTTTCCCAAAGGAAACAAGAATGAAATGAGATCCAAATTCAAACCCAACATTTAAAACAACTTTTATGTTATAAATAATGAGTATCACGTATATCAAATGAAGTTAACACCATAAAAAAAGAAATAAATATCGTACCTCTAACAGTATCTTACCATGCTTCAGATTCCTCCAACGCACATTAGTCCACATAAAGGCGTTTGGACTTTTCCACCTAGAAATCCCCCTTGGTATTAGAATGATACCCACTACCCTTGGATCCATCAAGTTGAACCTACAATCCCTTAGTGAAAGTGGATCCTGCCTTACTACCTTGGTACATCTTATCATAGAAAAATTTCAGATGGCCAGATCACACACAAAGATAAAAAGTCCTTGGATCCTCTATGTAATGAGGCCCGGTATGACCACACCTCTCACACTGGTAGAATATAAATTTTTATTCACTGAAGAACCCCCTAAAATTGGTCCTATAGAAAACTGACCACTCTTGTGCTACATTTTACAACTATAAGAAGAACCCTGGATAACTGCTACACCAACTAAAGCTCTGCCCAAAACTATCCTTCCAACTTTGTATGCCTCAGTCAAATATGATTTATCTACTACCTCCATAAAGTCTAGAAGGAACAAAATAAAAAACATTGACCAAATACTGACCCTCATCCCTATCTCAAACCTCTGAGCCTTCACATAATCATTAGTGAAAAGCTCTGGCGCTAGGTGCACCAACTCAGTAAAGTGGGTGGAGTACTTCAGAATGGTATGCTCCCCTTGCTCTAAGGTCAGAAACTCCTAGGTATTTGCTGCACTTAATATCTTAGGATAAAAATTATGATTAAAGACCTTCTTGAAATAAACCCAGGTAATTCCTTTATGAAACTTTTCTTACAGTATATAATCCCACCATCTTCTTCCTGGTCCCTCAAGAATATACGTGGCAAAACCCACCTGAGAATCATCAGGAATATTCAAGAAGTTAAAGATCCTATCAATCCGTTCAAGACAATCCTCTGATTCTTAGGTCCCTTTTTCACAATGGAAGACAGATGGATACTACTTCGTAAATTATGAGCCATGATCCACTACTCGTCCTGATTTCACTACACCCAATGACCCTAGAGTTTGAATGGTATGGATTACTGCTTCTACAAAAGAAGATTCCACAAGAGGATCTACTAGCAAAACCTTCCTCATAGCATCCCCTCTCTCTCTGAATGGCCCGAAGGCCTTATTTTTTTATTTTATTAAGGATAATCCCCATTATAAGGGTTGAAGGGGAACCCAAACATGACCAATTGGCCCATGGCACAAGGCCCGACATGACCCGTGATACACGACCTGAAGGCCCAGAGGCATACCATGCCCATAACATGACCCATAGGCCCATCCCACTAGAACTGACCCTCCCCATCTTCTGCATCATTGATCGCCTTTAGCTCCCCATCTGCATTGCTGATCGGCTAGCATTGCCCCGTACAAAGCTACACAGTGCCCGGTCCCGATGGCAGTTGTCATACCCTCTCATTCTTCCAATCCGGTTAGCTCTGCTTCTGGTGACTGCTACTGGTGATCTGATCCTCTTCTGGGGCCTGATCTGTGTGAAATGGGATACTTTATGGTCTTCAATGGCCTGAAGTCCCTATGGCCTAAAGGCCTTTGATGGACCGAAGTCCCATGAGACCCGTAGGCCCAAACCGGTGGCCCGAAAGCCCAAATCAGGTGAATAGTTCTGGCTGCTACAGTACCGAACAGTGCCTGATACAGTACTACTGCAATACCTGCTACAGTACTGCTACAGTACCCCCAGAAATTGGAATGAATTGTTTGTTAGAGACAAGTTAATAACCAATTATTCATGTGAAACTATAGAACCACTTAACCTAAAATAATAATCCAAAACAATGATTTAAAATAATAATAATTTAAAGTAGTTATGAATTTTACCACAAAAGGGTAACACCTTTAGAAAAGAATAGTCCCATATAAATAAACATCCCACTTAGTTTATCCAAATGACCATACACACCCACCAAGTCCCCAAACTTTGTAGATAGGTTAATTTAAATAAAATTCCCATATAATTTATTTAAATGAACCTAAACACTATATCTTTAACTTAGTAAATATTTTCCGACCACCCATGGAAACTTAGATTCAGTAACAAGAGTGAGATGGGCAAGCCACTTTTCTACACCTACTGTCTAAATTTTTATGTTCCTACTCCTATCTACTAATGACATAGAACCAACTCAGGAAGTGCTGACACACTTCAGGCAGAGTAACCCCTTTGATAGCAAATTGTGACAGACCAACCCAGGTCAACCAAACCAGTTACCCAAGATAGCCCATTTGAGGGTGGGGTAAAACAAAGAAAAAGAAAAAATTATCATATATAAGGATAACAAGACATATAACCAAAGTTCAAAGTGTAAACAAGGGATATATGACTGATCCAAATAGAAAAAACCCAAAAATTATGACAAAACTAGAAAAAACTAGTCTCCATGTGACCAACTATAACCTCTAAACCAAAATAAAAACATAAAGAGAATCCTATTAGTTATATAGTTCTCTTCCATTTACCTATATCTTGAAAAAAAATACAACCATACATAGGTAGAAGTAGGGTGTGAGAAATAGATCCCATTAGGATACCATCAAAGAATATATACTAGTTCCAATAATAAGAATGTACAAGTTCAAGATTTAAAAACAAAATATTTTTACAATCAATTTTATAAATAAAAATTTTGAAAGCCTTTTTTAAACAATCCTTGAGTTTTCAAAAAGTACATATCATTTTTTCCAAATCCAAAAACAAAGAAGGCAAAGATACCAAATATAAATAAACATGTGATCCAACATCCATGAAATAAACTACCATGCATTAAATAACTATAAAAAATAGTGCACCTACCACCCAGGCTCTAACCTATGGGACAATACATACTAAACACTCAAAATACTAAAAAGGCATAAGGTTGGATCCAACAAATATCAAGTTATTCTATAGACCATTGACATGTAATAGGTTACATCTTAGTGGTGTCACACACACTAAGGCTACCCATGTCTCTTTCTCAATGCACCTAAGGATCCCACTATACAATGTTTGTCAATTTATATTTTTAAAACCATGATCACATTTTTTTATAAAACCATTTAGAATCTAAGCTAACCTGCTTCAGGGTTTGAAAATACAATTTTCTTTTCAAATAAAGGAAATTCCATTTCAAATAAAAAACACATTTAAAATAAGAACGCACACCCCTTTCAATTCCAACACTTGAAATTCCATTTTGAATCTCAAGGAATAAATAATTACGATAAGAAATTCAAGAACTTAGAACAATTGAATAGATCCACCAACTCAAGGATATAAAAAACCTAACCTCCTTTAACAATGGGAGCTAGAACCCAATAGAATGTCCTTTGCAAAGCAAGGAACACCAAAATTTTTAAGAGGGTTTATATAAACCCCTATTCAATCACAAAACCACAGCCTAAACATGGATGAAATCAGGACTAAATAAAGACCTAGAGGAGTTATTACCTAGAGAAGATAATTTTTACCCCAATGGTGATCAATCTCTGAACGAATCAATCTGGGTGGAAGTAAATTTCCCAAAATCACCTAGGGTAAGGTCCCTAGCTGAGAGGAGAAGGCTATAAAAGAGAATGAATCCTCAAACACCTGCATGACACATTAAAAAATAAAACTCAGGAAATTACATGATGTAAAATACCTTTACATATCATGAAACACTTTAATTTTATGTTATTCCCAAAAACACACCTCCTTTGATTAAAAACATTATTTTTCACATTATGTGACCTGTAACATTATGACAATGTGTAACCCAGTTCATGAAAATTTTCCAATTGCTATTACATATCATGTAATCCCATTACACATCATGTAACTACCCAGTTAACAAAAAAAATCCAAGGAAAATCTCAAAGTTCCATCAAATCCATAACTTCACCATTACAGGTATCCTTCCAATTCAATACAGAAAATACTCACCCAATAGAAAAAGGAAACCAAAATCAAATACTAGGACATACCTGAAAGAAAGGTAGTGGGGAATTATATTCCATCCCTACCAAATATGTTGCTGAATCTAGGTATATGAGTTCTAATTGAATAAATCAACTTATCTTTGATGGTGATGAATTTTTTAAAGGCTTTGAATTAGAGGTATAAAAGTTGTAGAGCATTGGAACCATACTCTTTACAAACCTCAAGACCTATATTCGACCCTTTTTTCATCTTCTTTACCCTTTTTCTCAAACATATATAGACTATATTCATTGACTATATAGATAGATTATATATATAGACTTATATTCTATCTATATAGTCTATCTATATATGATATGTCTAACTGACTTCTTCTTCTTCCATGAATGGTCCTTTGGCTAGTTAGGTTCAATACCTTCTATTTCTTTGCTTTCTTTGGATTCTTATAGTGGTCATAATTTATTTTTTTCATTAAGTCTAGTCTAGCTTGGTATTTTGGTATCCAATGAGATATGAAGTAGTACTCTTATAATAGTATTCTTCATCCCACTCCTAGTTAGAGTCTCTTGAGTGTTATAGGGTTCTAAACTTAAACCTATTTTCTATATGATTCATATTGTCTTGTCTGTTCAGTAAGGCCTCAGTCATTTGACTAAAAATCAATCCATTTCATTCTCTTAAGAAATTTTTACCCTTGACTCTTAACTTTCAAATAAATATATATTATTCATTCAATTATAGGATCCATGTATCTCCAATCATGATACAATTTGACCAAGCTAGTTTTGGGATAGGAAAAACCTAGGATCAAAATAGATAGAATTTACAGAGAAATGGAATCATCGCCAAAACCCTTAAATGAAAGGCCTTTGATTCCTTTACAAAATAAATTCACACAACTCAACTAGTTAGTAGCATACTTACAAGTAAATGGATTAGGAGAGAGTCTTTAATTCCACTTATTTTAGAAAATGGGAAGAGATCCCATAGTTTCATAAGCAAGATAAATATTCTATCCCAGTTTAGACACTGTACTAGGATAAGGGATGTGATGAGTCTTCCTTGTCCATATTTGTTCACTCCAAAAGTGATGTAAAGTCTATATATGGATATATATCCAAAAAATAGCATGATTATAAAGGAATCCACTATTAAGACCTTATAATATTATTTTAGGTTCTTTGAAAGACACAAAATATTGAAGGATATATCCACTTTATAGAAAATCAGGTCTTAAGTGAGATGTTAGTCTTAGTTAAGTATAGAAAAATCCTACACATTGGTTTAGGAATAAAGGGAGTGCTAAGGATTAAGGATGGAGTGAGATGATCAATCATATAACAACTAATCAAAATATTTTCTGATCAATGTCTTAGTCTACTTTTTTAACACTTTTCATTTGGCCAGTGACAAAATCCAGGCTAGGTATTGAGTCACCCTAGTCTCGGGCCTCCCTACACTCATTTCATCATGAATTTCAAAAGGATATAAGGGAGATAGTAAGAGATAATTATATATATATATATAGTATTGAGTGAGTTTCATTTGAATGGGAAAGTAGGAAAAGAAAAACCGCTATATTGGGTGGCTTGTGCAGAAGATTTTTTAGGTTTTACATTATAAATATAAAAAAGGCAGTATGTTAGACAATTTGGGGGACAAACTAAGACTAGGGAATAACCTATGACCTTCTAAGAAGGAATTTCTGAATTAGAAGCATCAAATGTTTGAAGTTGTGAGGTATAGATGCAAATAAAGATAGAATGGTGTAGACCCACCAGGATACAATAGCTAGAATAAGTTCTTTAGGAATGTTTACTACCTATATTATACTAGCACAGATGAATTTTTTGACTTAGATCTTCACCTACTAACAACACAGAACCATCGATGGTTCCTTCCCATTGAATAATAGTTAGAATATCCATGAAATGATTTTCTGATCATATATCTATATCTATAGAATCAAACATCCCAAATCATAAAAGGTATGCTCTATTAGTTTATGAATAGATGGTCAATGAAATTGCATGATTTTATTAACTCAAAAACAGATTCTTTAGACCTTCCTGACCAGAACTACCAGTATGATCCCCAAGCTTTGGTAATACATCCAGGAACTCACTAGGTTACTTCATGTATCCCAGGAACTCCCAGGTATAGTCATACCAGGTCCTCCCTGATATGGGATACTTCATGTATCCCAGGAACTCCCTGGTCAGTGAGCATACTATGAATTTTTTGTATGGGAATGAGTAGGAAGTATTTGGATTTGGTCATACTCATCATGTACCTATTTCATCATCCTTCCACTTTGAGAGCACCATTGAAATTATAGTGTACTAGATAGCATGTGGAAGGGTCAACAGGGGTGAGTGGTGGCTCTATTTAAATGCAGATGGAAATGTTTTGAACAATATAGTACACTTGTTTCAATATACAAAACTTATTTTAATCAATTGACCAAAGAATATGAGTCTAAGATATTGTTTTTGTAGTTCTAGTAGTTGATATCTCATCATAAAACCAACTAGTTGACCATTATTGAGTGCGTTCCAACAGATATCCACAAAAAAGATAAATACTTATCAAGTTTCACAATTTCTTCCTTCCAGAATGGAGTCATCTATAGAGTATGGCATACTTGTCCCATTAATATTGGTATCAGTTTTGGGGATGGGTGGTGTTGGAAATAAAACCCAACCTATAGTGTTTTCCCCCATGCATGTTCAAGTGTAGTAGGGAAACAAGCCATTTTCCTTGTGCTATTTCATTTGGTGCTCATCTTTGGTGCTTAGGCATTAAAACCTATTTAGTGCCTACTCCTCCATCTCTAATGAGATATATCCCAAGTACTTGAGCTTAGTCATGTAAGTGATTCCAATCGAGTACCAACCTCAATATACCCACCATTTGAATAGAAAATACCACAGCCACTTGTCACTATACTTGAACTATCTCTATTTTTTTTACCCCATTTGGAATTGATAGGGTAGGTGGATATGCCTATTTTAATAATAATAGAGTATCCATTCAAATTAAAGGTTTTATTATTGATTAGATAATCCACCATCATAAAACCTACAACCTATCAGACCCCATTCAACCCTATTGGTGCGATTAGGTTTAATGCCAAACGTAGTAGTGGTACAATCTATGTAGTCAAGGTGCCAATTTGGTCGTAGAACAATGATCCAATGTTATAATCCATTCAAATAATGACATTTCAATTGGTAACAGAGTAGATGTACCAACCACTCTCCTTCCCACTATTATGACCCCATCAATCCCAAAGGCCTGTAGATACAATATCAGTCATATGGACCCATGCACAATGTCACTAACCAATCCATCAACTCTCTCAACCTTTTACTATTGTCCTAGTCCATATTACCCCACCATCATGATGAGTATACTAATGATGATCCTAATATCACCCTTTACTACCTATATTATATTGTCTCGGTGCACTATGCTCTCATAGTCATATGAATAGTTGAGTTGGTGATGCAATACCTCTTTGTTTGATAGTTGTTTAACACTATACTTGTGTAGGGACTAGTTAAGTAGATAGAAGTAAAGAGGATTCCTACCCATTATCATTGATATGATGGTTGTGGGTATATCTTGGAAATAGATATCAGAGTAGTTGACTTGGAATGAGTTGAGGTCAAGTTGACAGTTATCTCATGGTCAAAACACTAAAAGGCCAACAAATCACTTAGCTCCATAAGTGACACTCATTCAGGTGCACCATTGACATGACCCTATCAATATAAACATGAAATCATGACCGTACATCTCCACTTTAACCCCCAAGAACATCCTGAACCTCTCAACTTCAATATGTTCCCCAAGACCCTTCGGTGCACTAGTTTCCCCATTGGTCGTCTGTGCGACTGTTTACATTTCATATATTGTGACTGAGTTGTCATTTAAAGGTCCATTGTGGTAGTAAGTGGTGGTATTGGTGGTGGAATACCTCAATATTGATCCACTCATGGAAAAAACATTACCCTTTTCCTTGATGAGGGGCACAAAATATCAATACATAAATGATCTGAAGGCCAAAGAATAGTCGCATTCAAAAGGATAGTGGATTGATGATCCAAAGGATACTTCAACCCATTTCCTTTCACCCACTTTATAGATGAATACATTGATTAAACCCCATATTCCCTTTCCCCACTTGATTGTATTAGGCACCATATATCCCTAATAGCTCAATACATAATGTCTCCAATGATCTCATTCAACTTAAACCACTAGGAATAAATTAGAATTCCATGTGGGGTTAGGGTAGTAATGTTGATCATGACAAACCATAAATACATCAGGCCTCGTTTTCATAGTCTACTACCTTTCACCCCAATTCCTGTTCACTCTCTATGTTGTGACCTAATTTAATGAAAATATAGCTAGATTCATTTCAAGGTCATTTAACCATCCATACACCTGGTTCATACCATTTCAGAGTAGTGGTACTCAAGGTGGGTAGAACAAATCGATCATAGAATTATATGGGCCACATATCCCTTGCAGTTTGGGGAGGTCTGAGTGGTTCCAATGTTTCATTCCATCATAGAGGTTCCATGACGTGATACCAAGTTGCACATGGTCAAACTATGCTCTCTGATTCCATGCACCAATTTTTGAACTGATGTGATTAATATATGGATACATGTAAGAACTATATAGTGTCGATCGATGGAATCGTAGTAGTATAGTCAACCCAAGCTATCCACAGGTTCTCCTATGTCTACCTTTCACCCCCACAAAAAAGGTCATGGAAATAATATGAATCAAAACATACCATGAGCACCACAATGTACATGCTTTGGATGAACACCCACTATCCTTTGGGGTTCATAGCAGTATAATGGAACCTTGAATCTAGTAATGTGATGGAGGTGCAAATAGATGTGTTAGGCTATGACCATCAAAAAGGTGTGATGGGAGGTGTGTACATGGGTAGGGTATAGATTCACCATGGCATGCTAATCCATGACCACTAGAAATTAAAAATTCATGTCCTCAATTGTTGATAACAATATGAATGATTGATTGTGGTATCCTATTTTCTTTTTAATAGGGTTAGATCAGCCATTCAGACATGCTTCCCATAGCCATGGACAACTAATATTAGCGCATGTGTCACCCCAACCATTAGTACATGTGGGGTTAACTTTATCCCACCGCCAACATTTTTTCGAGTGGTATTCCATAGTGATTAGCACACTATATGATGAATCGGTCCCACCCCAATGAATTTTTGAATCAACTCAACCAAAAATCCATTAATATTCCATCAAATCCAAGTCATTCCCAAGCTACCCACCACCAACTCAACTAACCTCATCACACCAACACTATTAGAGTAGAGTACTGATGCTGAAGAGTAGGAAATACACACACCAGTCCACTTAATTCTTGAATGGAAATACCAAGGGCGATTTATGACACCCACTATCTACCCTTAGAACCAAATCGATCTCTTGGAAGTAGTTGATGACCTATATATTCAATCATATAAAGTATCTAGTTGAACTTGATGATCATGGGTTTCCAAGCTCCTTGAAGCTTCCCCTGAAGAGTAGGAAATATGAACACCTTCCAAGGTAAACTTGGTAATGACTAGGAACCCCCTTATTCCATGAAAGATTAGATGGAACTAAATGTACAATCCCCACTACTTTCATATAGATACATTAGAATGATTTTCATGTCTCAACAACATTTTACTAGATAATATTGACCTCATTATTATATGACCCATTTCTATCTCATGATACATACTGATGATAGCCATACAACACTAGTGTGAACATGAGTTCAAATCATATAGTAACCCATAGGCCCCATTACTTCTATTTCTTCCAAGGTGTGATCATTCCTACTCATGTGGGTAAGTTGATGTGTGTTGTATCGAATTAAACCACATACTCCACTACTTGATATGTCCCTCATCAATTCCTTTGAGTTTTGGTATGACCATACTTCCTATGTAGAGTGTTCCAAGAATTCTTAATCCCCACTAGGAGGGATGAAACTCATCATTTACTGCTAAGACTAATGGGATATATAATTCCATTCTCTCCCCATGCTGTCACAACCAATCATTGTATGTGCTACCCAATAGAGTTTTATTCTCTTCATCAGTGCTCCATCTTAAAACTTTGAAATTGAATCCTCCCAAAAGATACATCACACTCTACTCATGTGACTCCAATGGAATTATTGTCAAACCCAGGATAGCCAGTCAAAAAATAGAAAATCCCACCACTTGACCACCACTCACTTACCCTTGATGCCCAATAATTCTAAATAACACTTTCCCCCTCATCTTACCATAACTACTAGTATGGAGTTGGTCAGGGATTCAAACCCATATTTTTCATGATCATTATCACCCTAGTCAATTGAACACTCTTTACAAGAACATCTCACCCATATGTTCATTCACACTATATTTTTGGATCAGTGATCGAAGCATTTTATAATATTACTCACACTTTTCTCACTAAACTGGAGTACATCCTTCTCATTCCCAGCGTGGCTGTTGATCTGAAAAGACCATCAAAACATCAATGGATTAGCCCGACATTCACTGAAAAACTACCTAATACAACATAGGCTCCTCAAATAGTGAAATATTATTTGTTTGTTTTTTGTTATCTTCTTCACTATTTTAAATATGCACTCAATCCCATGCGTTATGAAACCATTCACCCAATGTGTTCTAGGGAATGTTTCTACTTCCTTCCCCATTTTCCTAGGCACTCTCTAACTAGTGAGAATCAAAAAATTACTAGGATCTCCTTGGGATACTTCATGTATCCCAGTGAGGACATGGTGAGTCTTCTGGCTAGGTCTTCCCTAGTCTGACCTATCCTGGGAGGACCAAAACATACCTCCGATTAGTATGAATAAGATACGAGTTCAATGAAAATTCGACTTTCATGTGTTAAGCATATCTCTATAATTCCTTATAATCCAAGATCAACCTCGTGATTTGACTATGCAGTTTGGTGTGCTCACGAGTCACCAATTGATTACCGGGTGGGCTATTCGAGTTTATAGTTGCATTAGTCTTTCTATTTTTCTTCTGAATTACACATAAGTTCCCCATTAATTCCTATACACCAAGACCCACTTTCTATCTACCTTGGCCCCAAGGCTTTTTGGGGGATTGAAAAAGGGTATATTAAAAAGAGCTATAGAATATTTTAGGCTAAAAACTTCATTCACTAGGCCTACTAAAAATGCTTACTATGCACTAGAATATCCCTAGAACTCTGAGTAATTAAACCTATGGTGTTGAACCCATGAATTCATTGACTTCACAGATCTTTCTTATGGACCAACTACTCAGTACTTAAACCTATAGTGGCGATTCTAACCTTTCGGTCATTCAATCTGTCCAAGATAAATGGAATAGAAGAGGGAAAGCATCCTCTAGATATCCTTCACTCAATCTACCTCCATGGGATGAAGTAGAAGTAGAAGTCCCCATTTAAGAGGTTGCATACTCTTCTCTGACATAATATCTATCACTTATGAGAAATGGGTTGAATTTCTTTTTTCAGTAAATACAAGGCCCCATATAGATTCAACTTAGGGCTATTTTAAAAGAGTTCACCGAATGTGTCAAAGGGAGGATCACACCACCACCCATGAATCATAACTCAAGCATCCTTTCACCTTTATATTTATTCAAGGAGATCACTTTAATTCACTATTAAAATAGATTACTTAATTTCATGAGAGTATATATGTTTATCTTCTCCTGGATTTACTTGTGAGACTTGAAGCTTCTATTTCTAGAAATCCATATTTGAGCATACCACCCTACCATAGTCCCCGATCATTTTATTTTATTTTATTTTATTTATTTATTTATAGTATCCACTATTTTCATAGACAAAAGCATCATTTTTAGGAATAAAATTCAAATATCTTAGAGATAGGTGTGATTATTGATTATGAATAGGAATCCTATAGTGATATATAGTTTTTCAAAGGACATTAATTTAGAAACAACTCCTAGGGACTATAAGTTTCTAGGATCATATATTGAGTGGAAAACTAATGAAAAATGGAAGAGGCACCTAAAAGGGTCCATAAGAAACAATTTCAACACATTCATCAATATTAGGAAATCCCTAAGAAGGATATGATCAATAAGTACATGAGGATGTAGTCTCATTATCTCTTGACCTTATTAGGACAACCTCCCCTCTTCTTGAGGTCCAACACAATTGGAATTTCCTTTTTTCTTCTGGAAATGGTGTAGTAGTAGTAGCATAGTCGGGAGGTACCATAGGCTCACTTCAATCCCCGATCAAAACGAAGGGCTGATTTGGATGGGTGAGAAGACCAATCTATGATCCAATTCAAGTCTCTTACTTCAATTAGAACACTTGAAACTCATTATTTTTCTAATATGAGTATAAATTCACACTTTTTGACTTCCACCTCTCTGAAATTAGGAATATATAGAAGGTGATCAAATAATTGGAAAATCTTGAATGACCTTAAACTTGTACATTACTACCCTGGTATGTACTACTTGATTGTGATTTTCTTGCTAACTAAAAAGAGATAATATCAAGAATCTACCATACTCTTCATGAGGTTTGAAACCCCTTATATGGAAATCATCTATGAATTGTACCACACTACCCAATCACACACATGGGGGGTTCAACGAAAATGCAACACCATTGTTTTCTAAGGGAATCAGGTGTACTATGACAACCCCATATGTGGTCTTCCAACTCAATCAAACCATCATTGAACTGAAAATACAACAACAATCTATTGAAATAAAATTTCAAGGTTGAAAATAAAAAAATGTGGGTATACCTTCAAGTATTTTGTGTTCTTAGTCACCTCAAGGTAGTTGGAAAGAGAGAGTCCAATTGATCCCAAACATAGGGTACCAAACCACCTATCCTTGAACCCCTAAACAAATTCCTATATCCTAGATATAGATGTATGAGGTTGAAAATTTCCATCAATAGTTGACCATTGAACTTATTTATGGGAATAATGATAGAATGGTTGGCATAGTGCCTTTGGGACTGTAGTCCCCTAAGGTACAGTCCAGAGAGGTATGGTTACCAACTCTAGGTATTTGAGCATACAAAGTAGCTTGATATAGTGATTGTACCACCACCATTCCATCTCTATAAAAATATAATGACCCATTCCCATACCACACCATCTATTCTAATATCCCAATACCAACTCGTTTCACCATAGAACACCCCATATTTTTATGCATATAGCAGTCTAGACATTGAAGTGGTTTGATGGCACAATAGGTTGTATTGGCACCAACACACCACCCAATGTCAAAGTAGTTCAATATACTTCCAGCTATTAGAATTATTTCTAAGATTCATGGTCATCAAATTAACTATTAGAGTAGAGTACTGATCTCTGATTGGATTATTGGAGTATAGTACCGATTCTTCCATCCATGTAGCTCAATCTTCCCGACCTTCACTCCCAACCTCCCTTTTTGAGTTAAGAAAACGAATTGTTCTTGTATTGAATTCACACCACCTATGTTATAGGATAACATACCTACCCCTTAGTATCAGGTTCCTGGCTAAACTCAATGCCAATTCCATGGAATTACATTGGATTCCCATGACTAAACAACTCATAACATATTTGATTATCCTTCTTTCTCATTTTCCTTTCTTATATTTTCATTATGGAAGAGGGTTAAACATACCATAGTTATAGGTATGATTAAACTCTGAATAATGATTGAAATTTGTTATTGAGTTGAGAGAAAATGGGCGGGTGTTATTCATAGAGTCTATAATGGAATTTGGGATGGGTGCAAGAAGTCAATCGAGTTCCCATATCTATATTAATAATCATCATTGGTGGGAGATATGGGTATATCCATTGAAAAAAGTTGTCATGGGGTTAGTTGTGATCAATTGTTGTAGTATTTCCAAAATGATAGAGTGTACTCAAGTGGTGGTGTAGAACTACCAAAGAACTACCTATGAGGTAATACTGTGCTTTGGATATGAAATGTGGACTGCTAGATGGTTTGAAGGCAATATGCATAGATTACATGACTAATAATAACCAACTAATTATGTTATGGACACCCCAAAACATTTTATGTAGCCTAGACCATTCAAAGTTGGTGTTAGAATAGTGGAAATGGGGGTGTTGCCTTGGGGATCTACCAATGATTTCTACCACCAATTGAGTATAGATGTTTCTATAAAAGGTAAATTAAAATAGACTAAACTAGAAATGTTATCTCCTAGAATAATGTGTTGAAATGGATTCTTGATTCAAAACCCGTTCACCAATATGAGGTTTCTAACTTGATACCTTACCTGTGAAATGGAACCAAAAAATAGGAAATGAACCAAAAAAACATCCAATCTAGTTTATTTCATTCAATTCCATTGTAAAGTAATCAATGTACCTTTTTTATGAAGGGGTAATAGTGAAGGAATTTCAACTAAACTTCCAATGACACTTGATCAGTCAGGTGTGTTTGTCACGTTTAGTAGTTGTGATCATTAATATTCCATTTTATTTTCATTTTATATTTCATTTTCCAGTTCACTCTATTCTTCTTCTACAATCATGATAGATGTTGGATTTGGAATATGGTTAGTTATCTGTTCTAAACATTATTTGGTAGTTTAAGACACCATTTAAATAGTATTGAAACCACCAATGAGTGCATGCGGAAAATTTTCTCCCACACCTCCAATGGAGCGAGTAAACCTACAGAACTAGGTGGATCTCTTGATTGAATGAACTAAAAGGCCCTTATGTGTGTTTTTGATGGTCTATTTATAAATTTCACCCCCAACACACAACTCTCACTGTATACTATTTGGGTAATTCAACTATGCATAGGGTTCCAAGTGACTTGTTATTGCAATGTCATGGGTCAAAGGTACACTACCTGGTAGCAACTTGAAATTGAACCCTTCGAAATATTAGTGACACTAGAATCATAGAATTGTTGTAAGTTTTCATTCCATCCACCATACACTCTGAACCACATCACTAACCCCCTTTTTAATCTCCAAGCGGTTGGGGGACTCTTCAACCGTGGGGATCATATCACCCCTGGCTCACAAATCATTTTGGATCGTGCTACTCTTTCGAATCACCTATACCTGACCATCAAGACAATCTCTAATAGAGTGAAAAAAGGTTCCTAATCAATAAGAGTAATATGGGTGACATAATTAGTACACTATAATAATAGTTCATACCATCTCCTTTTTCTATCTACTGGGAAGCCCCCGAGCATGGATAACTGGAGAATCGAATGCCCCTACTGAACATGGAATCACAAAAACATTTCAAGGTTGGTGTCTTTATAATGGATTTACTCCATGCCCAATACTCATATAAATACTCCATTTATATCCACCTACCACTCATATAAACTTGAAAGTATTATATTAGAGTAGAGTACTGATCTCACACCCTACTCAACTTCAATACCACCACCATGGATACCAAACAACATTCATAGTGTTTGAATGATGTCGCTAACACACTTTACCAACAACATCTCTAGAGACTCCAATGACAACCCTATGAGTTAATTGACCACTTTATAACCACCATTAACCTTAGTAATATACTCTAATAGTGATGAAAAATGTACTATAAATTTAGAGTAGAGTACTAAGTCAATTCTTGAATTGAATTTGTATGTGTATAATCAACCCTGAATGGTCCCCTGTATTAAACCTTCAGAAGGAAACATTCCATCACCAATTCCACCTTTCCATAATACCAAACTCCCAGTGTTGGTACTATAATATAATATAATATACCCCCAAAATCCTTAAAATATAATAATAGATTATATTTGACACCAACTTCATCCATTCTAGTAGCCCAATAATGCTCGAACTGCTACATTGTTTCCATGAACTCGATACTCTACTCTAATAGTATTATTGAGATAAAACTAGATGGTTATTGACCATTCCACCAATACTCATGGTTGTTCAACCTTTGATCCCCAAAAAACTCTATTATATACTATCCATTAAAAATAGATCACAACCCCAAATCTATTTCCACTGCCAATTCTATCACTCCCCCAACTCCATGGATAATGACTCAATTGACCAAAACACTCCTTTTACTCTGACCACACCCCCATATACCTCTTCCCCTTGGACCAGATTGGTTACCCATTAGTCCAAGATATATTGGTTCCTTTCAGTGTATTTTCTAACTCATTGTAATATCTAACCTTCTAATCTCTTATATATTATGTCGTGTACATCTCTCATCCACGCAGTATTGGTGTACCTTATTCCATTTGACCACCATTTCTCTATTGAGATTTTTATATGGTGACCCCCCTGCACAACTTTATTGTATGATGCTTTCAAAACCCTCATTTCCTAAATTCCATTGGCTTCTTAACTCTAGACCATACCCATACTCAACGTATGATATGAAATTTGTAAAACACCATCATCTATGTTTTGACATTTCCAATTACCACCGATCCACATATAGGAATTTCAGGGTGGGTCCACTTTTATTTTCATAGAAGAAAACACCTGGACTGTCTGTAGAGCTATGATACATTGATCCCTATCCCAATGAAACCCCCAATCCATAATGACAATCAAACCTACTGTCTTTGGTTCATGGGTTTGTTCGTATGGATGGATCAATCATGATGTTGGAATGTCAATGGTGGTGGATTGTACTTGGGTTCTCTATAGGTTCACATTCGAGGTGGTATAAACCACATCAAAGAGTAATTCTATTGGTGGGGATTGTGATAAATCATAGGTTAAAGTACCAACAATGAAAATACAAGAATCGTGCACATGGGAGTGGTGGTGATGTGCCTGAAGGAGTCTTAGGGTACATGTTGGGATGGTGTTTTCATCTCAAGGAAATCATAGAAAATTATAAGCACTATAAAAAATGAGTACCCACTTTGGCAGTGAATATTTAATTCAATTAGAAACATAAATCATTATGACTATTACTATGGCGGCAATATGGAAATGGGTATGGCCGATGCAATAACCTAGTGACAGTTGGAATTGGGGGTATCATGGGACCACTACTTCTTAGATTGAGTCACATCAGTGGTAGATGATAGTTATCCATTGAAAACTTTATCCTATTGTTGAAATGACTCAACCTCTTTCTAGTAGGTTTTCTTAGTACAACAATGTGTTTCTTGAATCGGTGATCACCTATTCCTATCCTACCTATGGATGGATAATGGGGGTAGTATGATGTGTCTATCATACCATGACTTATGGAGTCTATGAATAATAAAAACCATAAAAACTCAAATCATATATAAGTATATAGAAGGTACTATTTTTGGCATGTTGTGATATTCAACTGCAAAATACAACAACCATTCAGGTGGGTTCAAGAAGAATAACAGCAGGTGGTTCCACACTTGCTCACTAGTCAGAGCATGGTACTAGTGGTTATTGGGATTCTTATTTTTATGGGATTTACATTAAAATTTCCTACAACCAATAATATACCTCATAATTGGGGTTTAGAGTGTTTTAAGAGATGAGAGTGTTAGGTACGAATTTGGTTCAACTATATTGGGTTCTACTGGTGTAGAGTTCACTATTTGAAGAGTACTGAGCATGCTTATGTTTTTAAATTTCAATGTGCACCATGCCAATTCCAACCACCTAAAATCCTACTCAACTAGAGTATATTTAATCATTCAATGGGTGGATAGACCATGTGAAATGATACAAGGTATGAGACAAAATCAATTTAGTAACTCATAATGAGTGGTTTTGTTATAATAGAGTTGGGCAAGTGTACTTGTTTGGAAATGTTTTCCAAGAGTGTTAAAATCAAGAGGAAGAGGGTGAGTAAACCATGATAGAAATTGGAGTTGGTGGGGTTATGGAACCATTAGATTATATTACTAGTGCAGTAGGTGTATTTGAATTGGTTGTTCGAGGATCTATTCATTTCGAGCTACTTAATTGATTCTATCGACTTTCTTACCCAATTGATATTGAATGTATTTGAGGTAGAATTCAATCACATCACCAATCATATCATAGATTTTTACAATTCCCATTATCCTAATACGACCTTATAATATAGTTGGACTTCATTTGGAATTTTTATTGCTTCATACACTACTCCCAATTCTAAACTATATTATCCAGTACTTTACTTTAATAGTTTGCTACTTCTTATACCAAACTAATAGTCTCATGGATGATCTCAATTATATATCACTTAAAAACTTATTTTTATAGTTTTTATGTGGATGTCATACTATTAGAGTAGAGTACTAATTCCAATGGAATGAGGGTACTTTAGTAATGACTTGAATCTATAACCTCAATCATGCTCCATTCCCCCAATTTAATGATAATGCTATGAATCGAGTAAAAATGGTTGTTGTGATTTGTATATGTTCTGATCCCCCACCCAAGGAATTGTGTCCCAATATAAGATATATATGGGACCATGGGACGAGATCACAATAGTGTAAATGGATGAATTTGATGGGTATGAAGGAAGAATCAATAGATATCGGCTAATTCCCTCCTTATGTTGGGTGAGAATCCATGTAATATCCAAGGGTGTACTGTAATGGCACCAATGAAAAGTGGGGTTTATACCTTTCATCTTAAAATGGGGGTTAAGCAGGGAGAGACAACATTCTTTGTGCTCAGTGGGGAAATTTCTTGATGATAAGGCATATGTGTGAATTTTTCTAGTGAAGCTACATGATATTTTAGAAGATTACATGGATGTGATTCTTGAACAACTACCAAAGGAGTTACCACCATTCAATACTCTACTCTAATGTTCTAGCACCTAGGAATCAACCTATTTTGAGATCCCTATATAGGATGGCATCAGTAGAGATAATATCAATTGAGTAGCATATAAGAGACAGTTATCGAAGATTATTGAATCTGGGACCTCAAAAAGTATCACCTATCTTGTTCTAGAAAAACCAGGATGGGTCATTAAGGATGTGTGTGGATTCTCAAGATATAAATAAGACGATAGTGAGTAAAAGGTACCCCTAACCCCTTATTGTTGATTATTTTTACTAACTATGGGGTTCAAAGTACTTTAGGAATATGGATCCATGCTATGGATATTATCAAGTAACAATTTTTTTAAGGAAATGAACATAAGATAACCTATGTAACACCCTTCAAATTATTAGTAATACCATTTAGGTTGACTAATTCTCCTGTAAAATTCACCACCATGATTAATTAAGTATTCCATGACTAACTTAACAAGTTTTTTGTGGTCTACTTAGATGATATCTTGGTATAAAATATTAGCTTAAGAGAACAGAAGGAGTATTTTCATAAAGTATTCCAACATCTAATGGAAAATAAGTTATTTGTGAAATAGGATAAGTGTACTTTCTCTTAAGAGAGTATATAGTTCTTGGGTCATGTGGTTGAGAAGGGGTTTATATTCATGGATGAGAATAAGGTGAAGAATATTCAAGAATGGCACCGTTGTGATCTAGTTATGTTTCTTCTAGGGACTTAGCAACTATTAATACTTTATTGTGGGTTTTTACTCAAGAATAAAATCTACCCTAACCTAAATAAGAATTTAAAATTGAAATGGATACCATGAGGCCTTTGAAGACCTTAAAATATCCATGTATGATGAGCCAATTTGCGATATAATAGATATTAAAAAACCATTTAAAGTACAAATAGATTAATATGATTTTTCTTTAGGATGTGTTTTAATACATGAAGGACATACAGTGGTGTATGAAACTTGAAATTTGAATGACAGGGATAGGAAGTATACAAATCAAGAGAAGGATATGTTATCAGTGGTACATTTACTTAGGGTGTTGTGGCATGAGAAGTAGATTTATTGAGAATATAGACAATACTAGAGTGATTCAAAATGGTGAGACTGTCATTGAATGTTTTAATGGTTTCTCATCTGGTTTCTACAAGGATCCCACTACTCTGACCATACTTTTGATGATCAAAATCATATAGTGTAGTTCATTGGACACTGGAATGCATAGGAAATGGTCCTATCAGTTGATCCATTCTATTGATATGGATACAACATTGGTGGAATGGTATAAAGATAAGTGTTGGGGGGGGGGTTAGGAGGATTTTTCAAAACTATTAGAGTAGATTACTGAGGGTCCATACTAAAATATATTACCCATGGAAGTGGGCGTGAAAGTGGTTGGGTGGCCGTTGGAATCATCAAAAAATATAAAAGAAAAACTTTAATTGAGCAATTATATACTAGAATAACCAATATATGATTTCATATCCTGGGTAATCCATGGTTGGGTATGTGAAAATAAGTACACTGGTTCAATTTTGACCTCCCAACAACCCTATAAATGAACCAATCATAGTTGAAAAATACCCCCCTCTCTTCTGTATTATCGATTTGTTGTTGTATTTCATGAAGGAAACCATATTGAGCCAATTCATCTTGTCTCATTAATAGGTGGTATTTCACTAAATGTATAAAAGGAAAAGGGACTCGAAAAAAGCCATTATGGTGTGGTTAGAGTTAGTTCAACTTCGAAAGTTATACTATAAAATCGAGTAGGTTCCCTATAAGATATGATCACCACTACCACTAAAAAATAAACAATACCAATAATTAATAGATATAATACATAGAAGATTAGGTTATCCAAACCATATAAAGAATCTAGAAAATATGGAATGTGATTTGGCATGCCCACTAGGCCAAAGAAATGAATTGGAGGGAGGGAAAGATTCAAACCGAAAATGTGATCCAAAAATGGAGTTTCCATAAGCATTCTGGGTAGACCTGCCATGTGAATTTACCAACCCAATAGTGAAATCCAGCAAATAAAGGAAAAAAACACCCATAGAAAGTATATAATGGAAATATTCAACCATATAATAGGTATTATGAAGTGAAATGTCAAACATTCCAGTGATTCCACCGATCATGAGAAAAAATATGAACCCCACAACAAACAACATGGGTGTTTGGAAGCACATTATCAAACTGCCCTACCAGGTGATAGACCAACTAAATATTTTAATGCTAGTAGGAGTTGATATTATCATAGTAGTAGTAGTGAAGTATGAATTGGTATATACATCTAATGAAATAATAAATATATCATGCAGCTAGACCATAGAATAGAGAACACCAATACTAATCATGGAATATACCATTTAGAAACATCCAAAGACCTGTTTGTTTGAATTATTTAAAACAATATGATTTATGATTCTGGATCCAGACAGAATGAGGATGTAAACTTCAAGGTGCTTATCTATTATACTCATCAATATAAGAAAAAAAGGTGGAATATATCATCAAATGATTCCATTGGTCTAGGAAATCTATCCATGATTTATGGTGAATATTATCAGGCTTAAATGATTTAAGATCATAAAGATTATAATAATCATTAATAAGGAAGAATCATCATGATTGATGAATTCAAAAATTATTTTATTGAGAGTAATATAGAATCATGTTTACATATTTTTAAAATTTTAAAGACCATTTATAATGACCATTTTGACTACTATAAATTTAGATATTTCCTCCAAATACTACCTTATAATAATATGTATCTTGTAGAAGATTATTATTTACTCAAATACTAAGTTAATGTAGTCAATTATTCATAGTGATACCAATGACACCATTAACATAAAATAATCCTACAAACCAAATGGATTGAGCATCTAGTGTAATATATAGAATGATAAGGATATCTAGTACTTGAAAAACATGATGTAGTTGGGTTGAATGTCTAATATTACCATTAATACAATTCATGAGTTTCATCATACCAAGTTGATGATGCAGTTTATAATGATAAGATTTAGTAATAGATCAAATTTTAGTACTTCCCCCAAGAATATGTTGGATATATCATCATAGTTGTATATCTTCCAGTACCATAATAATTTCAAGTGAATTATATCCCTATTTACTCACTTGAATACATCCATCATCATTGCTAATTCCAGTTGTCCACTCATAGAAGGAATTAGGGTGGGTTGTTGCGCATGTAGTCTCTGTGGTTCCTATTAGACTGATTTTATATCATTGGTTACCTATTGATTATGTATTAGATACTCCATTTTTACTAGATTATGGATTTAATAGAAAAAACTTTTGAACATAGTAGGATTACCATGAAGTAGACAGTCCCAACATATAGAACAATTTTTATTCAGATTTTAATATGAAAAATTCCATTTCAAACCAAAGAATCAAAAGAGATGATGGTATGAAATGGGGTATCCATTTCCTGTTGGATCAAAAAACATATTATTAATGTTTGAATTCATTAATAAAATTATAATTCTCCCAACCAGTATGGGAAGATCCAACACTATGGGGAATACAGTCGCATGAACATACCACACAAAGACGGGTGATCTATGCATCATCATTCTAGGGACACACATGTTCAATATCATTGGAATAAAATTTATTGCGCCTAAAATAGAAGATAACGTGAACTAACTCTTTTAACTAGTGGTTACATAACTTTTAGTTTCCTATACATGATAACATTGGTCTAGATAATGTTTTTTAAAAGTGTAAAGACCACATATTTTTACTAGTGTAATTTTTTTAATTATTTAATTAAGATCCATATACCTAACCAAACTGGTTAGTTACTCAATTTTATACTCAAGTAAGTGTGTTTCAAAAGATCTTAACTCATGAAATCCTCTTGTACCAGTACCTCAGATATTGATTTGTTATAAATTTTGAGTTATCATTTCAATCAATACTTTGGATTCTCCTGGAAACTTTTAAACAAAGATCCTCCTGAAAATGCATTTAATAAATTTATATCACTATCAATACTACTTTTATAGAATAAAATAAGTAAATTATGTTCCTAAATTACATGATGTTGTCAACTTGCACAAAACTTCTTGAATATTTCTTAATACTCATAAAAATTCTCTCCCAATGATTATATTATTTCAAAAATATCTTTACTTGAGGTATTTCTTCTTGATATTGGAAAGAATAAATAGATAAATCTTATTTATAGGACATCCCATTCATTGGTTTCCCTAGGATGTAGGATGCATAACAATTATTTGGTTTCTTCTTCTAAAGATAATGTAAAGGCTATCCACTTGATTTTGTCTTCATCATTTCCCCTAATATTTAGTGTAGTAGAAATCATGGTTAATTCTTTGATATTATTATTAGGATCTTCAAATGTATGTCCATGTAATCTTATCAATAGTTTAATTAGAAAAATTTTAAAATCAAAACCATCTTGTAATGCAGGTATGGATATTTAATTATTTAGAATAATGAAAGAAGGTGAATATCGGTATCTAAGGGTTTGGTTAGGATTCTCATCCATGGACACAAATTCTGAATAAACACTTAAAGTTTCACTAGAGCCTAATAATGAAATGTTTTCAAAATATAGTTAAATTTTTTCAAGTTTTCTTAATTCCTTAAATTTAGTTATCAAGTTTCTCTTAATCTATAGATCAATAAGAATGAAATGGCCAGTGTTAGAGTGAGTCATGTAAATTAGGGAAATGAATATGACACCAAAAACCTAGAAATGGTTCCAAGTATTTGACACACTTGATGTGTGGTGGTTTTAAAAACTACTAATTACATAATGTTAAACTATAGTATGAAAAAGACCAATGTTTGTCTCCAAGTAGGGGTACAAAATCAATTTTTTCCCAATTAGTGAAATGAAGGGGGTTTGATTTGAATTGATTTGAGGAAACTAAAAACAATTGAAAAGAAAAAAAGTTGATTGATTAAGTGATTGATTAGGTGATTGGTTTAGGGGTTATATTACCAACTTCTATAACACCACGAGATTATATATATATATATATATTCATTTAAAATAAACTTTAAGTATTCTATAACTTGTTTTACACAGAACCCCTGAGTCTAAATAAACTGTGATATAGTACACTATTATAACCCATCCATTGGAATGGTGGGTATGAATAGGATTGACCAAATTAAGAAAAAAAATTATATATTTTAATTCATAATAAATAAGTACTCAATCTTAGGTAAATTCATTTTATGTTTCAAAAATATGTTTTCACCAAAATGGTTTTTATTATATTTTGTGAAAAAATATTATAATTAATTTCAAAAAATATAGAAATTTTATTTTAGGAAATAAATATAATTTTTCAAATCATAATTTAAATATTATCTTAGGATGATTTTTTGGGATTTTTCTGAAAATAATTATTTTTAAGTGAATAGTGAAAAATACTGGTTTTTCAAAACTGTCATTTTTTCCATTAAAACAAGTAATTTAAAAGTATAATTATGTTTTTAATTTGATAATAAATTAATATTAGTCTCATTTAATTATAAATAATATTATTAATTTCATATTAATTAACATGATACTTTATTTTGGCATAAGTTCATTTTTGGGTTTAAAAATCCATTTTTATAAAAACGGTTTTTACCCACATTTTGGGGGTTTGTTTTTAAATTTAAAACCAAAAACTTATATAATTTTAATTTGATAAAATTTAATCCATAATTATAATCATAATTTCCAATTTTTTTAATGATTTCACTTTTATTTTTGCACATTATGAATAATAACCAAGGTAAAAATTCAATAGTACGGTAAATGTTAAAATGGATTAATATGGGGTGGGGGAGGGGGTTAAACTAAAAATATAAGGGTTAAAACTACTTAAAACTTTTTTAAATAATATTTTATATCAATATTTTTATCATATATATTATTCCCTTTTAATATATTCTAAATTGGAGCTATATGGATTAAGTAAGACATTAATATATTTTAATCATTTAAAAACTTTCAGGTGTGTCCTCTCCCTCCCTTATAAAAGGAAACCACCTATAATATATTCCTCACACTTCATGATTATTTTATATTAGAAAATAACTAATAAAATATATTCCTAAAATCACTCCTCATGATCTAAAGGTATGGTTTTGATCAAAATACCAACCTTAGAAGGCTTAATGTGTAATCCAAAAGTGGTAGTCCAAAAAAGAACTATAACTCTTAATTGAGTGTTTTCATTTTATTTATTATTATACCTAATTAAATTATATGATAAAAATAATTATATAATAAAAATAATTATATAATAAAATAAATATCTACCATATACTAATATTTTATTATGATAATAGCAGAACCTTTATCCTTTTATTCTCCATGAAATAATAAATGAAAGAATCGTTCGTGTGTACATACGAACTACCACCTTTGCAAAGTGATGTATTTAATTTTTCATCACCACTATTAACGGTTAGTTATTATTATGTATTTAATATTTATATAAAATATTTATTACATAATTATACTTATTTAATTATAATATCTTATCTAAATTCTTACCTTTCCATCCATTGGAAAATGATAACGTAACTTGTGCATACGTGTGGACTACCACCTCCACGAACCAACATGATTCATTTTTTATCACTGATTTATATGAATAATTATAAAAGTTAATATGATGAATAAATATTATAATTATTTCATGAATAATAGTCTATATATTATGAAACCCAAACCAAGGTGCAAGCACTGGAACCATCGAACTAAAACATGCATGGAAAATGGACCAGTTTTCACGAGAATGTTCATTTTAATGAAGAAATTGTTAATAAAAGGATAATTTGAAATTATAAGAGAATGATGAATATAAATTCATGTATGAATATGAAACTATAATATATTTATAAAAAAATATATTTATTATATAGTATACTTGAATATGAGAAAATTATGATGAGACTTAAAGTAGGAGTTTATGTTGCAATCTTATTTCTTTTTAGGAGTGTCTATGATAAATTTACAAAAAAGGGAAATTATATGTATATTATCCTTTAAAAAGAATATATTTTATTCTAATATGGTTATTCCTATAATTTTTATGCATTTTTACCATTTTCCTCACTTTTTTAATTAAAATGACCGAGAAGTTTTTTTTTAAAGAAAGGTTAACCTTATTTCCTTTTTGGGTGACAATATTTTTCTCCAATATCTATGCTCTTAAAAATTATTTTATGGGAGTTTTTACCTATACTTGAAAATTTTTTAAAAGGTAATTCTCATTATTCTTTAATTTATATATAAAGGTTTAAAATGAATATTTTTAAATAAACTTTTTTTAAAAAGTAATTTTTTACTTTTTTCAAAACTCTGAAAAGAATGTTCCCTTTTAACATATTTTATATGGAAAAATCTCCCCACTATAAAGACCATTATTTTATTTTAATATTCATTTACAATTTTACATATTTATTTTGAATGAAAATAATTTTCTCAATATTTTTTGAATTTTAAGTTAAAATGTTATCAAAATGAATGGATATTTTCCCATGTTTTCAAATAAAGGTTCAAATATACTTTTAAAGGTATTTTTTTCATCCATGTAAACATCATTAAGGATTTTTATGATTCGCTGGGGATATAATATTATGATAAAATACAATTTATTTCTTTGGATGGATTATGATGATGATGATTTAAGAATGATTATATGAAATTTTTTTCTTTCCCATGGGTTAATTAAGTCATGATGAAACTATAATGATACCCTTTTTTCCAAAGGTTATGCTTTGATAAATGATAAAATTTTTATAAAACCCATTTATTTTAAATAGGTTATGATATTATTAAATGTTGAAATGTTTATGAAACCTATTTCCTTTCCATGGGTTATGATATAATGATATTATGAATATATTGTGATCTTATATCACACATATGTATGGTTTTAATTATATGAATGGTGTGACTGAAATTATATATACCTCCAATGTATTAGGTAAAGATAGATATCTCATGATATAATAAGGACTGTAATGGGGAGTGAACCTAGTTTAGTAAGGGACTCTGTCTAATAAAATAGTCTTGGGAGTGACCATTTACTAAGGAAATTATGGAATAGGGAGTGAACACAATCCACTATGATAGTGCAGGCACTGATAATTGATTAACAAAATGATTTTTTATGTTTATTTGTATTCAAAAAGTTTATTTATTATACTTATGATATGTTATCATGAATCATTATCGATTAATGATGATTATTCACACTTATGACTTATGTATTTTGTTATGAATAAGCATTATTCCATGATTTATGATTAATGATATTTGATTGATTGGGTGTGATTATCATAAATTATGATCACATTATCATAACCTTATGCTTATCTTATTCTCACTTATAATATTTGATTGACATCTCTTATGTTAACCATTATTGAGAATCTAAGATCACCCTTTCTTATGTTTCTTTTCCCTAGTTTCTATAGAAATGTTTTAATTTATGTCTAAAAATTGTACTATGTGTGATACAATTTATAGAATATGTTGAAAATATTTAATGAAATATGATGATTAAGTATGTAGTCTCCAAATACACTAAACCTTTTATGATTCTGGGGTATGTATTGTTTGAGAAATACTGAATATTCATCTAAAATTATGTAATATATATATATATATATTAAATTCTTAGGTTGCATTAATTTATATTTTATCCAAGTATTAAATTGATTAACCCCCTACCATGGTTCAATCAATGAGAGATTCCATAATTTCTTCTCTCTCACCAAGAGGTGGTAGTGAGTGTGATTTTTAAATTAGTAGTGATAACTACTAATTGATCAAAATTTCTATAGGTGTAGGAATATGTCATACAATCTTTTGAATATCAATAATAGGATCTCCCAAATTACTCAAACAACTCTCATTTGGGTGATGGTTCTCTTGATAAATCTAGAGAGATCCAATGCCTGACACCATCATATTAGAAATCACTTGATACTTCACTATAGAACCATAACCATTCCATTATATATGGGAAAGGTCAAGTGTGTTAGAAAAGAAATTATCACCCTAAGAAAATAATAAGGAATGAAATATAAACCAAATAAAATCATATTTAAATAAATTTCTCAACACTGAAAATCAAGATCAAATAATAGAAGAAGAGTTTACTAATAATATATAGATTCAAGAATTAGAAAAATTTTCTACTCCTCATTTTCCCAATCACCAATGTGAGAGTTCAAAAGCATCGAAGGGGAAATTAAAAAATAATATAGTAGAAAAATAACACAAAATTCAAACTTCAGCCAATCCCCCCCCCCACACTTTTATCCTCAGTCCCCTAACCAATTTTATGTAGTCTTTATTTACTTCTTAAAGGTAGTCCAGCTTTATGAGATTCTCACCTCTTTGATTTTGAATATCTTTTTTGAGATTTTAGGCTTCCTAAAAATGTACATCTTTGAATTCTTAATCCCTTAAAATCTTATTCATGGTATTTTTTGTAAGAATTCACACATAACCATCTATAATTATATTATTTACAACCAATATGTTATTAATTACATTTTCATGCCCTTTTAGCTTTATAGTTTTATAGAATTAAGAAAAAACTTACATAACAAAACCCATTCCAAATGGAAATTTTTTCTATTAAACCAAACTCTTCAAGTGAAACACTTTCTTCATTTAAGGAAAAAACCTTATATATAGAACTTTGAATTATATTTCTACATCTCCCAAAAAATTCACCACACATGATACACTTCTAGACACATTATACATAATATTATTCTTTATTACCTGGGGAATAAAGACATAATAAAGGGCAAGTTCAAACACTCATTAAGGATAAACATAAGTGATAAAAATCAAATATCATAAGTGAGAATAATATAAACATGTGGTTATGTGAACATAATCAAGATATATTAAAATTAAATAATAAAATCATACCCAATAAAAAATAGAAAAAAAATTCATGAGTCTTGATATAAAACTTTTGTCATAACATAATAAATGAGTCATATGAGTGCGGAAACATGAGTCCATAATCACAAGTCATGAGAACATGACATAGGTATGTCATATAACATAATAATGTGGAAAAAATTTAAGTATAGAAAATAAATCCTTATGCTAAGGCTTACTACCAAGACTATCATCACATAATGGATAGAGTCCCATAATGGATTGAGATTTCTCCACAATACCCAACATGTATACTCATAAGATATAAGTATTTACCAAATGAATTATAGGGATACAAAATTACAAGTCCATCCATCATATAATGAAAACCATTCATATTTTTATCACATGAATATGAAAACATTCATAATTTCATCATATCTTAACACATCCATGGGAAAGAAATGGGTCCCAAGAATATTCCCATAAGAAAAGATCCCAACCAATTCAGAGTAATAATGAGGATGATATCATTAGATCATATCCTCAATGAATCATAATAAACATTAAAGTATTTTGAAACTAATGAAAAACACTTTTATAAGATAATTATAAAATTTATTTGAAAAAATAAGAAGAAATATGCTTTACTTTTGGTAACTTTTAATTAAAATAAATATAATTTATAAAATAGAGGGAATATACATTAATTTAAAAGACCATAAGACCTTGGATATGAATATTTATAAATAAAACTAAATAATGTAGTGAAAATTTTTGTTTATGTTGAAAAAGTTAAAATAGAATATTCTTTTCACACTATTCTAAAGAGAGTTAAAGTCAATAAAAATGATTTGTGTAGAAAACGTTAACAATATTAGTTTAATTTTTTTTAAAGAAATTAAAGGAAAATAGTAGATGAATTTAAGTAATAATTGAAATATATAGTAAATTTATAAAATAAAATAAATAATATGAACATGGAGGATAAAAATTCCTAACTAAAAAGAAGAGATAAGGTCATTTTCACTTATAAGCATTTTTTCAGTTGAATTGTTATCCAAAGGAAGGTGAAATGGTACTAAGTCATGTAGACTATATAAATAAATAGAGGAGAATAAAATAAATGGGAATTTATTAGGAAATAACCTGTAATTTCCTCTAAAGTAAATATAGTCATAAACAATCATGATTTTAAATCAAGATTATAAAATAAACTCTTACGACATTGGTAACATTTGAATCAAAATCCCTTGAAATAGAGAATTTGAAATCGATTTGTAAATTCCTTGAATTTCATGGAAATAATTATAAAATATATTCATGGGAATTATATACACCACATAAAAGAAAAAAAGTGTTGAATATGAATCATATATCAATAAAGTTAAATTGATATTAGAAACCCTTACAAAGATTATAACATGTGATGTAAGAATATATAGAGGAATGGATTATGTGAATGAAATTTAAATCCACAAAGAAACTAGTGGAAATGAAATCTAAAAAAATTATAGGTTATAATTCACATAATCTTATAATAACATAGTTAATCAAGAAAGGATATTACTTAATGAAAGGAAATTGAGTTAAGAATCCCCTTACCTTAAGTCTCAACTTCACTCGTACATCCTTTAACCTCCTTTCTATTTAAATCAACTTCTTTGGATTGAGTCTAAAGGCATTGGATAAAAGAAATGTTGCAAGGAAAGTGCCTTATAAACATGTAAAGGGATGTTTATAAAGGTATTAGGGTATATTATTGAGTGAAAACCGAACTTGATATGTGATTTTGAAAGGTTAGAATGTGTCCCCTCTTATAGGAAAACTTTGACGGGTTCTCACAAATATTAAATATTTAAGGGTAAAGAATGTAATTTTAAAATTTTATAGTGGTTAAAAAATATAAAATAGATGATATGATCAACCATTATCCATCCCACTTGACTCGAGATTGGATTTTAATATTTTTTATTAATTTATAAATCATTTTTAATATTAATTACTCATTAAAGTCACTTTCAGGGTTATTCTCATAATTTCTCTTTACAATTTTCTATATAATAAAAAAATCATATTTAAACATTTCAATCATTTATTACCTATCATTTTTTACCCCAAAAATCATTAAAAACCGTAATTTATCCCAATATTTCTATTTTAAATATTTTAAAAACCATTTACTTTGACTTTTATTCTACTTACAGAGACGTTTCATCGATGTTGTGTAAGCGATTTTGATAATTATATTATTAATTCATATTAAAAATAAATTAAAAACATAAATAAAATTTATTATTAATAAATATAATCATCTTAAATACTTCATAATATTATTTATTTCCATTTATATCTTGATAACATTTTTAAGATAAGGATATTGACTTTTCTTACATTGTGTATGTATTGGGTAATCTTTGAATAATTAACTTGTTATATAATTCCAAAATTTATAAATATAAATCAAAATAATTTATTATTCATCATTTTTATCATTTAATTAGATTATAATTTTATCCACTCTTCAATATCATCTCCAAGACCCCAATTTTGACTTTTCTAATGTTGCGTAGGCACTGTATCAACACCAAAAAATGCTTTCATATTTATTTTAACATTAAAATTAGTTTATATTAATTAGATAATAAATTTATCATATTTTGAGTATATTATAATGTAATAAATTTTCAATTGGTATCATAAATTTTTAATTCATATTTATAACATAATGATCCCATAAATTTTATTGTATCCGTAATAACTCTGTTTTTTTACTATCCATAAAAAAACAACTTGTTCAGAAAAACCCCAAAAATTCATTATAAGATAATTTTTACTTGTTTATACCAAAAAATAATTCCATTTTATGAAAATAAATTTTGAATTTATGAATTTTTTCTTTTATCTAAAATAAAAAAATGCATGGAAAATAATTTATTTAGAATAAAATCTATTTATTTTTCAAAAGAAAAATCATATTATTACTTCATAACTTAGTAAAATTATTTGTAATATTTTTTTAACAATAAATATAAATGATATTTTTTATAATTATCATGAATATATATTAATAACATATCTAATAATCTAATAATTATTTAAATATATCAAAATAATAAATTTTGTTAAGGAAATTTATCTAACATTTAAATAAAACATCCCTTATGAGATAATTTCAACATAATAATTTTAAATATATAATGTATATATAATTGATTATATAAAATATTTTTATATGTGATATAAACATATATTCATGTTTAAATTAAATATAAAATTTACAATCATGAATATTATTAAACCATAAAACTGATATATAATTAAAATTTATAATATACCTTATTCATGCATGAAAATTCATAATTTTCAAGGAATTATAAATAACACACACACACACACATATATATATAAAAGTTTTTAGGGAATATACACATCAATATAATCATAAAAAATCCCTATTTCAAAATGATAATGTAAAATAGTCTCCCAAGTCTTTGGAAACTTTTGAATCAAAATCCATTGTATGAGAGAACTTTAAATGGACTTGTAAATCCATTTAATTGCATAAAAAATTATAAAATACAATCATAGGTAGTATATAAATATGATGAATATCTCAATGTATGGAAATTGAGTTGACACACCCTTAAAAAGATCATAACATATGATATAAGAATTTATTTATGGAAAGAGAATCTAAAATAAATGTGATTCCATATAAAACAATTAGAAGTATAATATAAAAAACCCATATATTATAATGAACATAATCATGAAATAACATAGTCAATGAAGAAAGTATAAAACATAAGGAAATGAAATTTAGTTAAGAATACCCTTACCTCAAGTCCAAGCTTGCCTCATACATCCTCTAGCCTCATTTCTCTTTGAATCTCCTCCTTTGGGTTGAATCTAAAGCCTTCATAGAAGGGACCTATGATATGTCCAAAGCCTTATGAACGTGTAAAGGGGTGTTTATGGATGGATTTGGGAAGAATATATAAATAAAATCAATCTTTGTATGTGTTTTTGAGTGTTTATAAGGACCCCCCTTTTATTTTAATACTTTGATGTCATTTTCGCAAATATTAAATCTTTAAGTGTCAATAATGTAATTTTAAAATGTCAAGTGGTTCATAAATAGAAAATAGATCATATTATAAAACATTCTCCCATCCCACTTGACTTAATATGTAACATCCTGGACTCCATAAACCTAGAGTTGGTAGTTATATTACATTACTGGTATAAAGTACAAGAGTTCCTGAAGGACCCAACAGTTTCGTAGTCTTGGAAGACCAGATACATGTATAAATTGCACTTGAGAAACATAAGACACGACATGAACATATTGAAAGAACATTATTATCACTCCATTCATATCCTCCTATGGGTTTCCTTGGGAAAGGAAAGAAAATAAAGGAGAGATCATATGCTTATTAAGGAGGAGTGTAAAAAACTTTTTTTCAAGGTCTTATGCCAAGAAACTTTACTTATCATCAAGACCATAGTAAAAAAATTACCCTATAATGGAAAGAGGCATACACCAAAACCCAGCCTGGTTTGTCTCATGAGACATGTTGATGCATTGAGGGGCTATATAATGTCGATCCCACCCATCATTTGATTAAGTCTAATGAACTCACCATAAGATTCATCAATACCTTTCATACCATTCCTTGAGGATCCTCTTATTGAACAAAAATTTACAATTTGTATAATGATAGACATAGATGTCAAACACTTCCCTATACTACAGAATAATCAGGATGTCTCATAGAATATCCCTTAACAAACTTGGAAGCCCTAAGGTATCATCAAAGTAACATTTAGTACCATTATCAAATAAATATAGTTTAAAGGGTACTTAAAATGTGTTAGGTTTTCCATAGAAGACAATAATTGGATTCAATAGATTTATTTGGTATGAGACCAAGGAAATGCTTTGAAAAATCTTTCATCTTGGTTCAATAAGAGCCTGTGAATATTCTAAAGCATGTCCCAAAGTAGTGTCTCACTAGGTGTGCAGTTTTAAGCCTACTCATCGTACATCAATGCGATGATTGATTCATCACTCAACCAACCCTTATCAGGATGATTAACCCTAGGTTAATATATGATACAACCACATCCACTTTCTAGTACACTACTAGAATTCTTGGTATTTGCGACGGGTTATTTGAGATGGGATCCCGTCACAAATAATCTTTAGCGACGGGGTCCCGTCGCAAATAGCCCGTTGTAGAAAACGTCGTCGCAAAAAATATTATTTGTGATGGGCCCGTCACAAATAATATTTTTTGCAACGAGAAACTTCACCGTCACAAATAAGTCTCTGATTATATACTTTATATCTATACACTTTTTTGCGACGAGCCCGTCGCAAATAATTTTTGCAACGGGCCCGTAATCCCGTCGCAAATACTTTTTTTGAAAATATTTATTTAGACTATTTGCGATGGGCCTGTCGCAAATAATTTTTGCAATGGACCCTAATCCCGTCGCAAATACTTTTAAAAAAAAATTATTTAGGCTATTTGTGACGGGAACCCATCGCAACAGATCTCGTCGCAAATAATAAATAAATTTTTAAAAAATAAATTTAATAAAATTATGATTATTGAAAAATTAATTTTAATATTATTAAAATAATAAGGAAAATAAAAAATATTAAAATTATCAATATTCACAAAAAAATATTAAAAAAATCATAAAATATTATTATTATTATTATTATTATTAGTAAAATAAACAAAAATTAAAAAAAATATAATACTGAAAAAATATATTTAATAAAATTATGATTAATGAAACAATAATATTAATATTATTAAAATAATAAAAAAATAAAAATTATTAAAATTCTCAAGATTCACAAAAAAAAATCATAGAATATTAAAAATTAAATTATATAATATTCACACCGATATAAAAGACAAAAACAGTATATAGTTCATATTACAAAAAATGTTAAATTCAAATGTTTTTAACATAAAAAAATCACTGGGGGGGTCGTCTTCTGGAGGAGGTGGAGGAGCTGAAGGAGATGGTGGAGGAAACTCCATCCCTAAACTACTAGTCAGATGGCGCATGTACTCCCTCTGCTCGTAATGCTTCTACTACCATCGAAGCATCTCCTCCTCATGCGGCTGCTTCTGCTACTACTTCTGATGACGCATCTCTTCTTGCTGCTTCTGCAAACTCTCTATAAGGTCATTCTGAGCTCGAAACTGCTCTTGATACTGTGAGGCATAAGATGATGCCTCTCCACGAGATCCTCTCGAGCTAGACACCGACATCGCAGTAGTACCATAATAAGTACCGGGAGTCACATGAGAGCCGATACCAACTACTCGGTCTTTCTCAAATCCATACTGAGTCACCTGCATCCATGCCACCTTGTCGAAATGGTGGGCACTGGTCTGATTAGTCGCCTCATCCTGACCCTCAGCCTGTTTCTAAGAGGTCGCAACCTCATATGAATCCTTCAATTCCAATTTGAAATTAAAATTGTGAAAATATTATATACAGTTAACTGTCAAACTGAAAAAAATAATACTAACCACAATCCGACGCTAGCGATCACCTCTAATCTCTCTGTAATATCGGGATGCTCGACTGCCTGTATGAATATAAAATAAACTATTTATATCTAAAGTTATAAAAAATATTTTAAAAAAATACTTACAAGATGCTCTCTATGTGTACTGAATGTACGACTACCAGCTCGATGTGTCACCTCCTGTCTCCCTCAGTTCTGCCGACCCAATGAAGACCTCCTCTAAAATCTACCACCCAACCAGTGTGCACATAATCCATCCCAAACCTTAGATGAAATGTACTCTAGTCGGTGGGCTCTACACGACTCATCAAATACTTTCACTCCTACTTTCTTAACGACCGTCTTTCTCAAATTGTGCAAAAACTGATGAAAACTCTCACGCATAGCCACCTCCCATGTTGCATGGATATCATCACGCATGCTATCATCGATGGGATACCATAAACCCTACAAATATTTTATAATATCAAGTTATTAATAAAATAAATTTCAAAATAAATATTATTTATTTATGCACTAACCAATGATTGTACGTGTCGAGCTGCACATCAACGAGAATCTATTTTGATATGATACATGGCTGAGAAATATAATTGCACAAGATAGTGCTCCCCTGTCCAACAGCTACATGATAAAAACTTTGAAAAAAGAATAAATAATCAAACAATTAGTATATATATAAATAAATTAATGAAATCTAACTAAAATATACAGGTTACCATACCTCTGTGTGCGTGGATCGAATCCAAGACGTGGACGTCGCTCGGGGATAGGGTCAGGAATCATCAGTCGCACAAGACCGCACCCCCTCCGTGTACCTCCTGAACCACCAGTAGGATGAGGGTTATATGATCCCACATCCCCCTCATCCAAAGGTAGCTCAGCCTCCTCTAACTCACAAAATAGATCAGAGTCCATCTGAAACACAAAATGATTTTTGTTAGTAGATAGTTGAAAATAACTATTATATATAGATATATATTAGTTATGATCATAACCAGCATTTAACTGTGTCAATGTTCACCTTCATCATCATCTTCATATCTGACGATGTCAATGTCTTCATATTCCTCCTCAGTATCATCAATATCCATATGAGTTTCACTTTCACTATCCCTTGTCATTTCAAATTCATTTGTAACATCATTAACATCTTCGTCACCATCAACCCTTAATTTTGGGGTGTCAACATCGATATTCCCGTTTCTTTGTGAAAAAGATGGATTTGAGTAGTCTCTTGAAAAATTTAGATTCCTTTCACTTCTGCGGAACCACATTCAGTTTGAGTAAATTGATTTTCCTGAGATTTCATTTTTATTATGCTCCACCAATCACTCAGGTCTCTTGAAGTAGCACAGTACTTTGCGTAATAAATTTGATGGGCATGTTGAGCTAGTAAAAATGGTTCTTTTACTGCAAGAATACTTTTATATTTAATACCGACGATCCATGAGTTGGATGAACATGCAAGCCTCACTCAGTATCCAAACACCGACATTTAGACATCGTTATGTAATTCTGTCCAAGATAACATAGCTCTATAATTTCATCCAGAATGCCATAAAAGTCAACTTTAGTTTCTCTATGATGTGATCCTCTCAAACAAACTCCACTATTCATTGTTTTTTTATTCCCCATATGCACGTGTATGAAATCGAAAACCATTCACCACATATGCATTATAATATTTAACTATTTTGGATGGTGGGTTACTCAATATACACAGTCGCTTATCAATTTTATTAGCATGTTGAGACACCTGAAAATTTGTAAAACAATTATCAATATAATAAATAGTAAATTGAATTGATACTAAACCATCAATAATTTATGTTACCAGTTTTTGAAACCATTGAGAAATTTTTTTTGTCTGTGTTCTTCAAGAGTAGCTGCTGTAATTTGTGGAAGTTGTTTCTTGATATGATTATCATATAACCTACAAATAAAATAAGTTTACATACTGTAACAAAAATTATAGAATAAGTGATATAATCACTCACATTACAAATGCTGTCATTTCTTCACAGTTGAGCAAAACATATGTATGAGCTCTGTGATGTTCATATCTGAAATCCATCATTATTGAACTCCACCGAAGCCAAGATTTGGCTGATTAAAAACTGATAATTTATTGTCCATTTCATCATTAACATTTCATTTGTTCTATCCCATTCGGTTTTTTTATGGATATTCAGATTCAAAATAGTGAGAGAAGAAAAAAGAAATTTCCTCTTGCAAATAAGATTCAACAATTGAGCCTTCAACTAATGCTTTGTTACGTACTTTTTTTTCAATTTCTGCATGCATCTCTCAAATGAGTACATCCATCGAAACTGTACTAGACCTCCAAATTTAGCTTCATGTGGAAAATGTAATATCATATGTTCCATTCAGTCAAATAAAGAAGGCAGAAAGATTTTTTCCAGTTTATATATAATTACAGCAACATCTTCTTCAAGTTTTCTTAGTGCGTCGTAGTCTATTATCACTGCAAAAATGTCTCGAAAAAAATATGATATGTCTGTTATCGAATCCCAAATCATATAATTCAACAAACCTCTGAATCCAATCGGCATAAGTCTTTCCATTATAACATGATAATTATGACTTTTTAATCTGGTAATATGACCATTCTTAACACATCTTCCCAAATTGGAATCATAGCCATCTGGAAGTCTCAAATATGCAATCCACTAAAAAAATAATAAGCAACTCTCTTTGGACAATGTATAAGATACTTTTGGCTTCATTAACCTCTGTGATATGACATTTTCAAATAGTTCAAGTTCTGGTCGTCTACAAATTTTGGCAAGATCTAATCATGATTTTACAATATCTTTGGTCTTACCTAGTGTATCCAAAACCGTATGAAATAAATTATCAAAATAGTTCTTCTCAATATGCATGACATCCAACATGTGGTCGACCAACAAATCAGACCAATATGGGATATCCCAAAAAATGCTTTGTTTTATCCAATTATGTTCTTTCCCAAAGCCATGAATTTTCTGTTGGTTTACTGTTGGCCTAAATGTGATGGTAGTTAATGAAAATATAACTGATTTTAACTCTTTACCTAAGATCATTTTTGGAGGTTTATCACTTTCAACTGTGCCTTTTCTGAATTGAGATTTGTTCCTTCGAAAAGGATGATCGGTTGGAAGAAATCTGCGATGACATTCAAAATAGAAAGGTTTTTTTTTCATTAATGAGCATAAAATCTTTGTTGTCTTTCATACAGTAAGGACATGATTTTGGACCATGTGTACTCCATCTAGATAACATTCCATATGCCGGAAAGTCACTAATCATCCACATCAATTCATCTTTTAATGTGAAATTTTGTTTCACAACAACATCATATGTACTAACACCATTACTTCACAATGCATTTAACTCATCAATCAATGGTTTCAAATAAACATCAATATTATTTTTCGGATGTCCTGGGATTAATAAGGTCAAAAAGATATAGGACTCCTTCATCAACATCCATGGAGGTAGATTGTACAGAATTATAAAGACATGGCAACATGAATACTAACTACCATAAGAACCAAATGGACAAAAACCGTCAGTAGAAAGAACAAATCACACATTTCAGGCTTCTAAAGAAAAAGATGGATGCAGATGATCAAAATGTTTCCATGAATCACCATTAGATGGATGATTCAAGCTTTTACCAGTTGAAATATTGGTTTTTTTCCATGAAATCATTGATGTTATGTTATGAGACATAAATAAACATTGCAGCCTGGGTGTAAGGGGGAAATATCTCAACTATTTTACAGGAATCAATCCAGACTTCCCTGGTTGAGCTTCTTTATACCTCAATTGTCCACATGTGGGACAACTATCCAACGACTCATTTTCACCAGAATATAAGATGCAATCATGTTCACATGCATGAATCTTCCGATAACTAAGGCCTAGATTATGAACCAACCTCTTGCTCTCATAGTAATTTGTAGGCAACACATTTCCTTCAGGTAATAGTGTTTTAACCAAAGAAAATATCTGATCAAAACAGTTGTTTGGAATTGAATTATCTGATTTAATAGCCATAAATTTTGCAACTGCTTCTAATTTTCTTATCTTTCAACTAGTATATAATGCATCCTCAGAAGACCTCAACAACTCATAAAATTCCGATGGTTCCAACTCAGGAGTTAAATAAATATCATTGTGAGTTTCAGTTCGTTGAACAGATGGACCTTTAACATCATGTACTAAATTTTGGAACCATGATGGATCCAGAATCAAGTTATTAGTATCTTCTCTGGAACTATGTTCACCGTTTTGCAAAAACAGAATCTAGTTGAAAACCAAACCACAAGAGATGTCCCCCAACCTTTTCAAATGTGTCAAACGTTCTCAGAGCACATTTTTTACAAGGACACTTAAATGTTCCTTTTGAAACATATTCTAGTTTTGATGATGAAAATACTAAGAAAGATTCAACACCCTCAATATATACAGGATTTAAACCAGAACCATTTGTATTTCTACACTAATTTATCTAAGTGAGATTGTCTAATAATGACTGATGTCGACTTCCTTGTTCCATATTTTTCTACAAAATATAAAATCATCACTGTTTTTGAATAATTTGAAATTGTAAAAACACTATCTGAAAAAAGAAGATAAATAATTACTACTACTTCTTAATAATTACTATTAATTAAGGGAGACACAATTTCCAGTGGATTGACATATACTCTTTTGTCCAACGGCTCATTTACTTGCATCTTTCTCACACTGAAATCACAATGAAGAATCTGGTCGGAGGTATGCATATTCATTCTCGTATGCACGAGAATGAATATGCGTATCTCTGACTATATTCTTCATTGTGATTTCAGTGTGAGAAAGATGCAAGTAAATGAACCGTCAGATAAAAGAGCCCCCTTTTCGTCGATAAATCGTCTTCTTCCGACTATCATAGCCTGAAAACATTATAAAAAACATGATACTATGAATGCATATCCAATCTCATGCTTATGAGATTGAATATGCCTATGTAACAGCACATTTTTCATAATGTTTTGAGTCAGTGAGAGTTGAAAGGAGAAAATTCATCGAGCAAAAGGAGTGTCGTCAATCCACTGGAAATTGTGCCAAGTTCTTAAAATTCATTAAAATTTCTTTCTAATTGTTCCTAACTAATTATTACTATTTATTTCTATTTATTACTATTTATTACGAATTATTCCTATTTATTCATATTTATTTCTAATTATTCCTATTTATTACTAATTATTCCTATTTATTACTAATTATTCATATTTATTACTAATTATTCCTAATTATTACTAACTATTGCTATTTATTACTAATTATTACTATTTATTACTAATTATTACTAATTATCACTAATTATTACTATTTATTACTAATTATTCCTATTCATTACTAATTATTCCTATTTATTACTAATTATTCATATTTATTACTATCTATTCCTATTTATTCCTAACTATTACTATCTATTCCTAACTATTACTATTTATTCCTAACTATTCCTATTTATTACTAACCATTACTATTTATTCCTAATTATTACTAATTATTCATATTTATTTCTATTTATTTCTATTTATTCATATTTATTCCTATTTATTCCTATTTATTACTAATTATTACTAATTATTACTAATTATTACTAATTATTACTAATTATTAAAAACTATTACTAATTATTACAAATTATTACTAATTATTACTAATTATTACTAATTAATACTAATTATTCCTATTTATTACTAATTATTCCTAATTATTCCTAATTATTACTAATTATTCCTAATTATTCCTAATTATTACTAATTATTCCTAATTATTACCAATTATTCCTATTTATTACTATTTATTGATATTTATTACTAATTATTGCTATTTATTGCGAATTATTGCTAATTCTTGCTAATTATTACTAATTATTACTAATTATTGCTAATTATTCCTAATTATTGCTAATTATTTCTATTTATTTCTAATTATTGCTAATTATTGCTAATTATTAGTATTTATTAGTAATTGTTAGTAATTATTAGTATTTATTACTAATTTTTACAATTTATTACTAATTATTACAAATTATTACTAATTATTATTAATTATTCCAATTTATTACTAAATATTCATAATTATTCCTAATTATTACTAATTATTACTAATTATTCAGATTTATTACTAATTATTCAGATTTATTACTATTTATTACTCTTTATTACTAATTATTGCTATTTATTACGAATTATTGCTATTTATTGCTATTTATTACTAATTATTGCTAATTATTATTAATTATTGCTAATTATTCATAATTATTAGTACTTATTGCTAATTATTAGTAATTATTACTAATTATTAGTATTTATTAATAATTATTAGTATTTATTACTAATTATTACAATTTATTACTAATTATTATAATTTATTAGTAATTATTACAATTTATTACTAATTATTACTAATTATTACTAATTATTACAATTTATTACTAATTATTACAATTTATTGATAATTATTACAATTTATTACTAATTATTACAATTTATTACTAATTATTACAATTTATTACTAATTATTACAATTTATTACTAATTATTACAATTTATTAATAATTATTACAATTTATTACTAATTATTACAATTTATTACTAATTATTAAAATTTATTACTAATTATTACAATTTATTACTAATTATTATAATTTATTACTAATTATTACTAATTATTACTAATTATTACTAACTATAACTAATTATTACTAATTATTACTAATTATCTGTATTTATTACTAATTATCTGCATTTATTACTAATTATTACAAATTATTACTAATAATTAGTATTTATTAATAAATATTACTAATTATTACTAATTATTACAATTTATTAGTAATTATTACAGTTTATTACTAATTATTACAATTTATTACTAATTATTACAGTTTATTACTAATTATTACAATTTATTACTAATTATTACAATTTATTACTAATTATTAGTAATTATTACAATTTATTAGTAATTATTATAATTTATTACTAAATATTAGAATTTATTACAATTTATTACAATTTGTTAGTAATTATTACAATTTATTATTGATTATTACTAATTATTACAATTTATTACTAATTATTACAATTTATTACTAATTATTACAATTTATTACTAATTAATACAATTTATAACTATTTATTACTTATTATTACTATTTACTACTCATTATTACAATTTATTACTAATTATTAAAATTTATTACTAATTATTACAATTTAGTACTAATTATTGCAATTTATTACTAATTATTACAATTTATTACTGTTTATGACAATTTATTACAATTTATTACTCGTTTTTACTATTTATTACTCATTATTACTCATTATTACTATTTATTAATAATTATTAATATGTATTACTAATTATTAGTATTTATTATTATTTATTTCCAATTATTATTAATAACTACAAATTAATTATATACATTACTAATTATCGTTAATAATTATTAATTACCACTAATTATTAAAAATTAGTACTAAAAATTTCAATTTATTAGTACAAATAAATACTCATGACAAAACAATTTAAATTTAATTTAATTACAACTAATCAACAATAATAAAAATTAACATAAAAAATGAAATTAATAATAAATTAAATAAAACATAAATACCTTTAAGCTTGATTTTCTATTGATGTAGACAACTTCACAACTTCTTCGTGAACAAAAAAATTAACTTAGAAAATTTTTCCCTCTAAAATCAGAGTTAAGAGAGAAACATAATCTAAGAATTGAGAGGAATGAGAGGAAAACAGATGAGGGTATATATAGGTTAGATTATTTACGACGAGACTATTTGCGACGGGATACCCATCATAAAATAGTATCTTTTGCGACGGGACCCGTCACAAATACCTACGCCCGCATTAATTACTGTCGGCGGTTAAAAAGTTATTTGTGATGGGTCTCGTCGCAAATAGTCTCTGTCGACACACCATTTGCGACGGGATGACATCCCGTCGCAAAAAGCTGTTAACCGCTGTCGGGTATTTGTGATGGGGCCCATCGCAAATACTTCACTATTTACGATGGTGGGATCTCACCGTCGCAAATAACCTTCGCGCGGTTTGGCATGCTACTCGCGCCAAACTTTTTGCGACTAGAGACGCAATCCCGTCACAAATAATTGGTTATTTGCGACGGGTCATTACCCACATCGTAAATAACCTCTTGGGCGGACTTTTTGCGACGGGATTTATTCCCCTCGAAAAAATTCCGTCGCAAAAAGTCCTTTTCCCGTAGTGGTATCCAAACAGTGATGTATTTCCTTGGAAATTACACACGCTTTTACTCAACCAAAACATAGGATGACTTTTCCACAATGGAAAAGGTAACTCTTGAATCAAATGAATCTGAGAGAGGTATAACAATATAGACTTATAAATCCCTAAAATTTCAGGAGTAACATGTAAAAAATTATGTCATGGAAATTCATGCACATCATAAAAGAAAATAAATAGTGATTGTAACCAAAGTCCCAAATGAAGGAAAATTGAGACGAAAAAACCCCCACTTATGGATTGCGTAGAAATTAAATCATAAACACTTCAAAGTGAGGGTTTAAAATTGATATTAAAATACAATTAATAAATTAATATCATGACATAGAATCTCAAATTGGTATTATAAACACTACATAAATGAAATTAGGTGTATAATAAAAATTATGTATTAGGGAGAGGAATTTGAGATGGAAACCCCTTAATTCTTTTCCTCAATTACTCAAACATAATTTAACCTCCTATATCATAAATATAGATATATTAATAACTTAATTAATAATCTTAATAATATCAAAAAAATTACACTATTCATAAATAGTATTTTTCTAAATGAATTCTTCTGATTTTCCATATTGGTGTTTATAGTTTTGATCATTTTTATGGGTTTCATAATAGCAGTGTTCGTATTAATTATTTTTCAAAATTAATTTATTAATAGTTAATCAAATATACTATTAGGGACGTTTTATAATAATTTTTGATGTTTCAAATTTCCTTCATGACTGTTTTAGATCTCATCCTTGATGATAAAGTGGATTATTTGTATATTTTTGGTGATTTTCAAAGATCGGAGGGTGTTTCCTTAATTGATGAATTAACAATTGATATAATATATCAAGAACCAAAAAAATAATTATTTACACATTCATGTCATATTATACCATTATTTATGTTCCCATATCTATTCATTGTATAAATTTAAAGTATTGTTCAAGTGGGTGGTTAAAATGACCCAAACATGAACATACATTGTTTTAGTGAATTATTATGAGGTGGTTTTGTTGTAATATAATTATAATAGAAGAATAATGATATTATTTTGTTTTGATTATCATTATAAATTGTAATTATAAGGAATCAGTAGAATAATTAATGGATATGAAAACAATAGACAACCTTGTAAGTTGGTGAAAGAAAATGATACACGTTGCGTCATGGAGATGGTAGTTCGCACAACGCATGAACAACAATTTAGTTTTTCTAAATGAAGGGGGTATATGAATAAATAATGATAATATCCTTAATATAGTAACATAAAAGTATATAAATGATAATAATATCATTATATTAGTGTTTATAGAATAAATTTGAAATAATATAATTAAGAATAAAACTATGTAGTTGATAATACTCATGTCGAGGACTTGATTTTTCCTTGAAGTCTCCTTGAATTTGAAGGGATTAGGATAAATATGAGTGACCATAGGATTAGGTCATTGAGAGAGGGTTATATAGAGAGAAAAAATTCATATTTTTAAGGAGAAATTATAATGTGACCTTTTAATTTAAAGGGTGAAGATGTTACCCTTTTATAAGTGAAAAGAATTGTAGTTTTTGGGAACACCTTTGCATTTTTCAATAATTTCATTGAACTATTCAAGGTTAAATTGTTCAAAAAAGGAAAAAATGTAGGGTCTAAAGTATTAAATTACCCCATAAACAATTTCAACCTTGAAATTGTGGTATATATATCCACTATTGAACATATTGTGAACTAGCCTGGGTACCCTGGTAACCCGATAACCGAGCTGACACTAACATAACCCAAAGGGCGTTCCCGACTCCCACATGTTAACAACTAGCACCAAGAATTATAAAAAATGAAAGTGGGAACAATTTTTTTCAGAAACATTGCAGAAGCAGATAAAAAAGTCAGTATGCGTACAAAAGAAAAATCCATAGGGAGTAGTGTACCAGAAGGTAAATAGGTAAAAAACCCAAGGTACTACAAAAAAGTAACATAAAATAGGATAAAACCCAATTCCCAATAAACACAACTCTCTAAGACCAAAGGATAAACAGCTACCACCACCATGTGGTGCCTTAACCTTGCTCAAACCTAGAAGAAGATAATCTAAAAACACCCAAAGGCATAAGTAGAGTGTGATCTAAATCCCAATAGGGGATCACTAAGGATTCCATAATAATATTCCAACATTTAATTAACCAATTAAACCTTTCAAGTTTGAATAATCAGGTATGTAAGTTTAGAGAAAAATTATAACAATTCACACTTTACATTTAAAATGATGGAAATATATTAAACAAATGGCTTCAAAAACAATTTATATAAATTCATTAGGCATGCAAAACAGTTTAAAAACATTGGAACACATTTATATATCAAATATAAACAAGAGAGAAACATAGTCGACTGCTAAAATTTATGATAGTTCTAGGATACAGGATCATCACACACTCGAAGGTGATCATGGAAATATGTGTATACACACATCCCTATGACACTAGACAAAGGTGACTCATCACCATCCCATTGGGGATGTGACCTTCTGCACTATGTTTTGTTTTAGTTGTAAAGCATCAAAAGAGTGATATCCTAATAACTAACTAACTACCTTGGCTTGGATGTGCTCTAATACAATCAATTATGGGAAATTTATTTTAAAACTGTTTAAAATATAACCCATCCCATTCCCCCTTTTCAAAAGTACCAATTTCCATTTAAAACCCAAAATGGGTTTTTAATCAAATCATGCATTTTTTACGATAAAACCATTGGGTTTATATCAAAATCATTTTAAGCCATTTTTTTTCAAATACCAATTTGTAATAAATTTCAGCAAATCAATTTCATAATTTAAATTCCATAATTAAATTCCACAGTTTAATTTGAATAATTTTCTTTCAATTTTACAACACACCCCAATTCAATGGAATTGGGTTTTTAATAAACCAATTGAAAGAAGTTTCAAGTAATTGAATTTAAATCAAAAAATTGAATTTAAATTAAGCAATTCAGTGTTAATCAAAACTCTCTAATAAGAACAAAGATGCATAAGATCTAGGAACTCAACCTAGAAAAAAAATTAAAAAATAGAGCTTAGATCCATCAATATCAAGGTGATTTATCAAAATTCAAGAAGGTGAATAAAAATATATGGAGATACATGGAGAAATTTTACCTGGAAAAGTCACCCAAAAACCGCAACTGCAACAATGATCAATAACTAAATGAGATGACCTCAAAGGGTTTGAGGGATCCAAGATTTACTAGGAATGGATCTTAGGTCGAGAGAAATGAATTATGAAGAGGAGGAAATATATTTTTTATCCAAGATTCCTATTTAAAAAACAACACTTAGGGTTTTACATGAAGTTTAACCCAATTATATGTCATTTAAATAAAAAATCCCATAATATCTAAAAAACCCTTCACCTTTTGTTAGAAATATATTTATTATTATTTTAGAATTTACACATTGTTTAACCACATTACATGGCCTGTAAATCCCTAGCAGGCTAAAAAACCAGTAGGTTTTATGTTGAGAATGAAACAAATCTCTGACTTCACCATTATAGGTATTCTCCCAATTCCTTCTCAGCCCTACCCAGTCAATGAAAAATGAAAAAACATGACAAATATTAAAATGTACCTATAATAAAGTTAATGGGATGTTACAAGATTCCCACCATAAAAATTTTTATCCCCATACATTATCCTATCAAGAATCTTCCATATCAAAAAAGGCAAGGCCATTGCTACCTCATCAGTGCCTCTCACTCTAATGTCTCATGAGAATTTGAAATGTGATACCATATAACTAGAACCAAAAGTATCATCCTCTCATGAAGTACCTTGATTTCAGAATCAACTATCCTAACTGGACATTCAGTCACAGATAAATCATGTTCAATGTCAAGATCACTCCATCTTATAACATGAGATGGATCAGATAGATACCTTCATATCTGAGATTAATGCAATATGTCATGTATCAATGTTAGCTATGGTGAAAGTGATAAATGATAAGTAACTTTTCCCTCCTACTCAACAACCTCAAAAGGTCCCAAAAAATGAGTAGCAGGTTTCCCTTTCCTCTCAAGCTATCGATGAACCAACTGAGGTGAAACTTTCAAGAACACCTGGTCACCAAATGAAAATTCCAATAGTCTGCGATGAAGATCAACATAATATTTATATAGGCTCTAATCCATAAACATTATATGAAGAATCAAATGAATCCTTGATGTCATATCTTGAACCATGCCTGGTCCAACCAAGTAACTTTCACCAATCTACGACCAACACAATGAAGATCTGTAAGGCTGTCCATATAAGGCCTCAAAAGGATCCATTCCAATCATAGGATGGTAACCATTATTATAAGAAAACTCAACTAGACCTATACAGTCATCCCAAGCTCCACCAAAGTTAATAACACAAGAACATATCATATCTTCAAGAATCTATATATCTCTTTCTATCTGGTTGTCCGACGGTGGATGATATGTTTTTCTCAAACAGAACTGAGATCCCAGTTCCTCTTGAATGCCTCTACAAAAGAGATAAGTGAACCAATGATCCCTATCAGAGAATATAGCATATGGTACTCTGTTCAAATGAATAATATCTTTCATGTAGATATTTACCAACTCCTCAACTTTGGTTGTATCATGAATGAGTAAAAATTGAGCTGATTTCATCAACCAATTGATCACAACCCATATCATATTCTTATTTCTATGGGTATGCATCAACCCAACCACAAAGCCATTTGAGATATAATCCCACTTATAGGTAGGTACTGGAATAGGTTTAAGCAAACCTAAAGGTTTCTGGTGCTCAACCTTGACCTGATAGCACATATAATAATGAGAGACAAATTCAGCAATGCCCTATCTTATACCTAGCCACCAGAATCTACACTTCATGTCATAGAACATCTTTTTGGTTCCTGGGTTCACTTCCCATTGGGAGTTATGGAAATCCCCCATAATATTTTTCCTTACCATTAATGGCACAATAAAGATATTTTGATAACATAGAATTCCCTTAGTGGAGAATGATTAGTCAGCCACAGACTCCCCACCATAAAGAGAGTGTTTAATACTACAAAACTCGTCATTAAGATACTGTTCCTAAAGAATCATCTTGAAAAGGGAGGATTTTATCTAAAAACTAGGAAAAGAAACCTCAACCGCTAATTCTTAGAGTCTAATATAAAACTGTACAAAGAGATCCATCACATTCCACTCTTCCAAAGATTCTTTCATGGCATGGGTTGCAAGTTTCCTGCTCAAAGAATATGTGACAACATTCCCTTTCCATGGGGTATAGGTGATGTCAAAGTCAAAAGATTTTAGGTATTCCACCCAATTAATATTAAGGATATTCAAATATTTTTGAGATAATATATAACTTTAGCTCTTATGGTCTAAAAACATGGTAAACCTTTCTTCGTAAAGGTAATTCCACCAAATCTTCAGTACATGCATCACAACAGCAAGTTCGAGATCATGGGTTGGATAATTATACTCATGTGGCATAAGATGATGATATCTATAAGAAATTAAATGATCATCATACATAATAATGAAACCCAAAACTAATACCGATGCATCATAGAAGACCACATAGCCCTGACTGACCTATGGGAGATTCAACACCGGGGTAGTAGTCAAAAGACATTTCAGACCAACAAAAGAATTCTGAAATCTTTCATCCCAAGAAAACTTTACTCCCTTCCAAATTGGAGCAGTCATTAAAGAATCCAACTTTGAGAAATCCTTAATGAACCAATTATAATACCCAACTAGACCCAAGAAGCTCTGTATATCAAAAAAATTTCATAGGTTTTCCCATTGCATAATAGCCTTTACCTTTTCAGGATCAAATCAAATACCATGTTATGACACCACATGTCCCAAGAATTTCACTTTTTGATTCCATAAATCACATTTCAAAATATTGGTATAAAGTCAATTTTTCTCAACAATTCTAGGACTTCTCTTTGATAACGCACATGATCTTCCTCAGACATAGAGTATATGATGATTTTATCCAAAAATACTACCAAAAAAGTATCTAGATACTCATGAAAAATACTATTCATTAGATCTATTAAGACTCCATGATAATTTTTAGACCTAACGGCATGAAAAGGTACTCATAATGGACATACCTACTTCAAAAGGAATATTTTTGAATGTTAAATTTTTTTATTCTCAACTGGTGGTAACCAGACTGATGATAAATATTTGAGAATCACATCTCCCCTTTCAACTGATCAAACAGATCATCAATATGTGGTAATATATACCTATTATTTACCATGAATCTATTGAGTTTTTGGTAATAAAAATAAAGGAAAAGGGAACCATCAACCTTCTTAGTAAAGCAAATCGGCACCACCCAAGGTGACACACTCAGGTGTATAAAGCCTTTCTCTATAAAATCATCGGACTAAATATTTAACTCTTTAATTTCAGCTAGTGCCATGTAGTAATAAGTAATTGACACTGGATGAGTAACATGTGCAAAATTGATAGAAAAGTATACCTCCCATACTAGTGGAAACCTAAAGAATTCAGAAGGAAAAACGTTGAGAAACTTGATGAAAACTAGAAAGAGATCACCACTCAAAGATTCTCGATCCAGATCAAAGGAAAACACATATATCACTTTCCAAAAATCCAGATAAGAAGGACCATATTTACTTGACCTTGGGTCCCATTCATCTTGAGAGACACAAAATACACTATTAGGTGTAGTAAAGGAGAATCATTAAAGAAATTAACCAATAAGTGATTTATTGGAAATGATCCAATCCATTCCGAATATTACGTCAATAGAGTTCATGTTAAGAACCAAAAAAATCCAATAAATCTTGAAATATAATAAGGAGAAATCACAAGAGGGACTACAGAGGCCCTAATCCCTTCTTATTCAAAGGGGTGTAATAATATCCATCACATAAAACAAAATTTTTATAGTAAGATTTATCAGATTAACTACATGGGTTGAAATAAACGAATGAGATTCACTAGTGTCAAATAAATAAGTCACTAATGAAAATTCTATAGTGATGGTACCTCTCATAGTCACTGGACCCATATTCGCTTTCTCTAGAGACTCATCTACTCCGTGAAGAAGCTTTTTTCTATTTGTATGTGGCTGGAAACCGTTTTCTTATGATGTGTTTGATTGCACTGCAGTTTTGGTAGGAGTTTATGATCTCGTTCCACTACACGGAGTGGAAAATATATAGAATAACTTCTGCACATAACATGAACATCTGAAGGATCCATATATCTTAGGTGCCTTAGTGAAACCCTTTTCAAATTCCCAGTCTTACCACACTATTATAAAATCAAAGTGCCTCTTCCAGGAACTATAGGAGGTTTTTAAAAACCCTACTATTGAGAACCACCATAATAATCATCACGCTACCTGTTTTTCCTTTATAAGAATTCTCACTACCACTAGGAGAAAAAGGAACTCTTAACAACCCTAACTTTATAAGAAGGTCCATTTCAACCATCAATGATCTATATAACACATCACCATAAGAAGTAAACTTCAATAAGAAAAACAGAAAATGAATATCAGCTCGAAGTCCCAACTCAAACCATTGAGTCTTAATATTCTCTTTTGATACTACCTCAGGTGCAAACTACACTAGATCAGAAAAAAAAATTCAAAATATATCATGGTTATGTTAGCCTTCTCAAGTTTTAAGAACTCTAAATCCATGGCTAAAATTATCGACTATGGATAGAACTGGTTGGTGAAAAGAGATTTGATGTATTTCCACTCTAATATTTTTTTCTTCTTCACCATCACCATTGTGTCCCACTATCTCCTACTTGGTCCCTCCAGCATGAAGGTGGAACACTTCACCTTGATTTAATCAGGTGTTTCCAAGAACTCAAAAAAAATGTTCAATTCTTCCCAACCATTCCTTGACCTTTTAAGTATCATTGGATCCTTTTAATTTTGGTAGATTATAGAAAATAAACTCTTGAGTATAATCCTGAAGAACATTTTTATGAGTTTCCACATCTAGAGATTGAACGGTAACAGGTGGTGGTTCCTGTCCCAAATATTGTATAGTGCACACAATCACCTCAACTAGAGTTGGGTCCACATGAGGGTTTTTACACTGTAGTTCATCAACATCATCCTCCTAGATCAGATTCACACATCTTATTAGAGGCATGATGTTATACAACATCATCATACAACATTGAAGACATCAAATTAACACTCAAACAGAGCACCACAAGAAATTAATCCCAATAGATAAAAAAAATATTTATATTTCAATCTATCCGAATCAAAAAGCAGGGAAAAGACTAGAAATAAACCTCAAGATTTCTTTCCCAAAAAACCCTAGTGATTTAAGGTTTTTTATGATGAGAGAAATCCAGAAACATAGTCATAACTACCTCATAAGTCACGACAAGAAAACAAAATTGCATACTGATATCAAGATAAGAATCAAAACCTAGATATATGATACCACTATGTCAAAAACTAGCCAAGATACCTTGGTAAACCAATGACCAATCCAACACTAACGTATCCTGAAGGGAATTCATGATCCCCATGGGTTGATGACTATCACCTGTCATCATAAAAAATGAAAGTGGGAACATTTTTTTTCCACAAACATTATAGAAGAAAATAAAAAAGTCAGTATGAATACAAAAGAAAAATCCACAAGGAGTAGTGTACTATAAGGTAAATAGGTAAAAAACCTAAGGTACTATATAAAATTTCCAGAAAATAGGATAAAAACCCAAGTCCCAACATACGCAACTCTTCAAGGCCTAAGGATCAACAACTACCACCACCAATTGGCACCTTACCCTTACTCGAACCTAGAAGAAGATACTCTAAAAACTCCCTAAGAAATGGGTAGGGTGTGAGAGAAATCCTAGTAGTGTCTCACCAAGGATTCAATAATAATACTATAATATTTAATTAACCAATTAAATCATTGAAGTTTCAATAAATATTTATGGTGGTTCAGAGAAAAATTGAAACAATTCATGCTTTACATTACAAATGATGGAAATAATTTTAAAAAATGGATTCAAATTTTTTTTATATAAAATAGTTTAAATAAATTCATTATTCATGTAAAATAGTTTACAATCATTGGTACACATTTATATCTCAAATATAAATAGGCAAGAAACATGGTCATCTGCCAAAAGGTATGATAGTTTCAGGATATGGTATCCTCACACACTCTAAGGTGATCAATAAAATATGTTTATACACACATCCCTCTGAAACTGGACAAAGGAAACTCATCCCCATCCCATTTTTGATGTGAACTACTACACTATGTTTTTTTAGTTGTAAATCATCAAAAGAGTGTTATCTCAATAAATCACTAACTAACTAGTCTGGCATGTTCTCTAATACAATCAATGATGGGAAATTTATTTTAAAACTATTTAAAAAAAAAATTAATCCCATTACCATTTCCAAAAGTTCTAATTTTCCATTTACAAATAAAAATGAGTTTTTAATCAAATCATACATTTTTTCAAGATAAAACCAATGGTATTATATCATGATCATTTTAATCCATTTCTCTCAAATACCAATTTGAAATAAATTTCTTAAAATAAATTTCACGATTTAAATTCCATACTTAAATTGAATAATTTAATTTTAACAATTTCCATCTAATTTTAAAACACACCCCAATTCAATGTAATTGGGGGTTTTCCCTAATTTCATGCAAAAAATCCAATTTCAAATTAAAATCCCCCAATTCAATGGAAATGATTTTTTAATAAACCAATTGAAATCAGTTTCAAGTAATTGAATTTAAACCAAACAGTTGAATTTAAATTAAGAAATTCAGGTTAATAAAATTTTTCTATCATAACAGAACCACCAAACTTTTTCACAAAAACACAAAGCCTGCAATGGAACCTTCCAACAAGAATGAAGGTCCATAAGATCTAGGAACTCAACAAAGAAACAATATTCAACAACATGGAGCTTAGATACATTAATTCCAATATGATCTATTAAAATCTAATATGGTAAAGAGAAAGTTATGAATAGACAGGGAGAAAATTTATCCAGATAAGTCAAACTACAACCACAACAATGATCGATTGCAGAATAAAATAAACTAGAAGGGTTTGAGGGCTCTAAAATTGCATGGGAATGGCTCTTGGGTTGAGAGAAAGGATGTTTGAAGAGTAGGAATTAAATTTTTTTTATCCAAGCTTCTTATTTAAAAACAAAACTTGGTACTTCACAAGATGTGTAACCCAATTAGAAATTGTGTAATTGAAAAAAATCATAATCACTGAAAAGCACATCACATTTTGTTAAAAATGTATTTATTATTATTTTATAATTTACACGTCATGTAAATCCCCAGTAGTCTATAGAACCAGTAGGTTTTATGTTGAGAATATAACAAATCTCCAACTTCACCATTATAGGCATCCTCTCAATTCATTATCATCCCTACCCAGTCAATGAAAAATGGAAAACCATGATAAGGTTTAAAATATAACTTTAAAAAAGGTAATGGGATTTTACAGAACAAATGTGGATACTACTTCCTTATATTTTATTCAGGCTCTTGGGTTTTCTCATTTAGTTTTTGTTTTCTCCAAAAGACTTCCACCAAATGAAATGTTTGATATTGTAATACTTCCTATCTCATGGAAATAATATAGAAATGATCATCATTATAATACAAGTTAGAATCTAACTATATTCCTCAATATGTGAGAAAATGTTTTTGATCTATCATGTATTTCTTCAGTAATGAAACATGGAATATGTCCTGTACTTTAGAAAGGTTGGGAACCATATCCAACTTTTAAGATACAACCCTAATTCTTTCAAATATTTTAAAAGTTTCAATCTACCTAGGGATTAACTTCCCCTTTATACCAAATCTTAAAACACCATTACATGGTGAAACCTTTATGAATACATGATCCCCAAATTTAAATTCCAAATATTTCCTTCAATTATCAGCATAAATATTTTTTATGGTTAATGCTACTTTAATGTGATATCAAATAGTTTATACTTTAATAGTCATCTCCTCTATAAGATCTGGGCCAACTAACCTTATTTCTCTAACCTCTTCCCATGATTATTCATATGGTGTCATCTTGATGCTCAAATGGAAGATAATATTGTATGAAAATTCCACCATACGTAGAAACTGATCCCACATACCTAAGAATTCAAGAGAACATGATCTCATTATATCTTCAAAAATTTAGATAGTCTTTTCAGACTGAACATCAGTTTGGGGATGATAGGTAGTTCTTAAATGTATCTCAGTGTTGAGGTACCTTTTAATACTATTCTAAAATTTTGATGTGAATCGAGGGTCACAATCCAATAAAACCAATAAAGGTTCCCCATGAAGTCTTATGATTTGATTGATATAGAGCTAGGATAGGTGCTCAAGGGGTAGATCTTATCTTATCACTAATAAATGAGTAAACTTTGTAGTATGATCAATGATGACCCATATAACATCATTATTACTTGGAGTCTTTGGGTGTCTAGTGACAAAGTCTATTTTAACATTTCCCCACTTCCATGTAGGTATAGTTATCAATTTCAGGACTCCCTTAGGATATTGTATTTCAGCATTTACCTACTGACATACTAATCATCTAGATACATAATAAGAAATTTCACACTTTATTTCATCCCACCATAAAGTTTCTCTTAAATCCATATACATCTTTTTGTTACCAAGTTGTATAATGAATTTAGAGTTATGTGCTTCATCTAACAGTTCCCTCTTCAAATATTGTATAGATGGAACACATAACCGGTTCCCAAAATTTAGCACTCTGTATTTATATATAAATATTTTAAATTTCCCATCATTTATCGCTTAATATTCCTTTGAAAGTTCTCATCATCTTGCTAGGTCCTCCCTTCCTTTATAGTAAGAATGGTTAACAATTTATTGAAAATTTAATGGTGGTTTCCCTTGCCTAGAAATCACCATATCCATATTTACTAGATCTCTATATATAGGATCCTTTTCAGTCCTCATCATGGTAAAAAATCCATGGACCCTCCCACACAATGCATCATCCACCTTGTTTTCTTTCCTAGGGTGGTAGTGTATCGAAAAAGCATATCCCTTGAGTAGTTTCAACCATCTTCTTTGTCTCATGTTAATATCCTTTTGAGAGAATATATACTTCAAACTCTTGTGGTCTATTTATATATTTTATATTTAACCATAGAGGTAGTGTCTCCATATTTTCAAAAAAAAATATTATAGATTTTGTCTCAAATTATTGAGTTGGATAGTTATGTTCATGGATTTTAAATTAACTTAATGCATAGAAAGTAACTATATCATTCTACAAAAGGAAAAATCCAAGTCCTTTCTTTGATGCATCACTATAAGTTAAAAACCCTACGTTACATGATGATAAATTTAATACCAGTTCATTAATCAGTCTCATGTTTATCTCTTCAAAACATTCCACACATTCCTTTGAACATGTGAATTTAACCCCTTTATGTGTTAACTTGGTTAACAGGTTGGCTAATTGGAAAAAATATTGAACAAGCCACTGATAGTAACCAACTAAGCCCAAGAAACTGTGGATATCAGTTATGTTTTTCAATGTATGCAATTATTTGACTACCTTTGTCTTTGAGGGGTTAAAAGATATCCCATCATTTGAGATAATATAACCAAGAAAAGAAACTTCATTGATCCAAAATTTACAATTACTATACTTCCCATATAATTATTTTTTATGAGGGTCTCTAGAATCATTTACATATGACTCTCATAATTTTCATAGATATTAGAGTATATCAAGATATCATCAATTAATACCACCAAAAATCTATTAATATAATCTGTGAATACTCTATTCATCAGATACAAAAATATAGAAGGTTCATTAGTCAATCTAAAAGGAATTACTATAAACTCATAATGTCTATAACTTGTTTGAAATTCCTTATTTACTCTTAACTGATGATAACTAGAGTGAAGTTAGATATTTGAAAAGTATTGGGATCCTTGAAGTTAATCAAATAAGTCATCAATTCATGGTAAAGTATACTTATTATTTATAGTGACGGCATTGATATCCCTATAATTGATGTAGATTCTCATAGAACCATCCTTATTTTTTATGAATAAAATAGGGGATCTTCGAAATGAAACACTAGGGCATATAAATCCCTTATTTCTCAACTCCTTCATCTACTTATTCAATCCCACCAACTCCACTGGTTCCATTATATAAGGAGTTTTATATATAAGCCTTGTATCAAGAATTAATTCAATTGAGAACTTAACTTCACTCTATGGTGGATTACCAGGTAATTCATAAGGAAAAAATCAATAACATTTTATACTATGGTCACATCCTCTATTCTTAATATACCTTACTCGTCTATAGATCATTCTTGATATTCCTTTTTTACCCAAAATTTCATTAAGGAGAGCTACTGGGGGAGGGTCTAGAAAAGACCCGAGAGATAAATTCTCTCCCTTCAAGCGATATAATTTCATAGTGACCTTTTCCATTTCACTTCTTAACAAAGTGAGAAATGTATGTTCTATGGACTTGATCCATTGACTAGCTACCAATAGATTAGTAGTTCAACTGAATAATTGAGGTTGTTGTCACATGAAGTGATCCAACATAGTTACACGATGTTGTGGATCAACAAGTATCTTTATATGGGAAAGATTATTTTTCACAACCAATGTTAAATACCCTAATATGTTTATGAAATTATTAGTCTCAAATCCATATTAATTAACTTTATCAAGTGGAACATCCCTACATTGACTACGTGTGTTGATATGGTTATCATTCCTCTTATTAGACACCATTTAAAATATAATGAATTGGTACAATTCCTCTATAATGGTATACACAAAACTATATCATTATATTTAATTGTAAAATACAATTCATAGTAAGTTTTCTAGAGTGTTCCTTATAAATATTAAGGAATTTTCATAGGAATTGTTCTATTTTACATGGTTTATCTAAATCTATCCCCTAATGTTGCTACAAAACTTCCTTTCATTCCAACTATACCATCTTATACTCTATACCCAGTGTCGGTGGTTATATTATATTATTGGTATAAATTACAAGATTCCTTGAAGAATCAAACAATTTAGTATTATTTAAATACCATATACATGCATACATTACACTTGAAAAACATAAGGTACATATTGTGAGAACATGATTATGCCTTCCATAATATTCATAAAAATTATACATAGTCCTCCTCTGGGTTTCATGAAGAAAGGAAAATAATTAAGGGTGATCTCAGATGCTCATTAAGGAGGAGAATATAATATAATATTACATAATATAAACATATAATAATTGATATGGAAAAAACAAATGAAAAACATGGATTCATAATCAAATGAAATTAACTTCATGTTATATCCATGAAAATAAATAAAAACATGGATAACAACAATCATTGATCTCATACTGATGGAATGAATAATGTCAGACATCAAAAACTTGTTGTCAAGTACACATTCCAAGACAATTTACTTGTCATCAAGATCGAATTCAAGGCACTATCCTATTATGGGAAGATACATACACCAAAACCTGACATGTTTTGTCTCATGACACCTACTGATACATTGAGGGTCTATATAATGTTGGGCCTCACACTTCTCTTGATTAAGTCCAATGCATTCACCATAAGAGTAATAAATACCTTTTATACCATTACCTAAGGAACCTCTTACTGAAAAAAATTAGATATCCATATAATTAGAATAAATGATATCAAATACTTCTACATTTAATATAATAATGTGTATGTCTAGGAGAACTCCCCTTAATAAACTTGGAAGCCATGGGGTATCGTCAAAGTAACATAAAGTGAATTTATCAAATAAATATAGTGGTGAGGGTATTTAAAATGTTCTATGTTTTCTATAAAAAAATATTAATTGGGTTCAATATATTGAATTGGAAGGATACCATGGCAGTGGTAGAAATAATCATTTATCATGGTTCATTAAGATCCCGTGAATCTAATTGTGTCTCACAAAGTGTTCATTATTAGACCCATTCATCATGCATCAAGGTGATCATTGAGTTAATTAAAAACAAATATTTTTTGGTGTGATTTCCCCTAGGTGAATCTATTCCACATCCATATACACTGTCCAATATCTAAACAAGGATGTATATGCTAAGAAATTACACACAATTTTACTTTATCAAAACTTGGGAAGATTTTTCCACAAAGGAAAAGGTAACTATTGAATTAAAAGAATAGGAGATAGTGATAAAAATATTGACATTTAAATCCATTAAATATATTTAGTAATATGTAAAAAATTATTCCATGTAAATTCATTCCCTACAAAAAATAAAATATGTGATGATTATAACCTGAGTCCCAAAGAATGAAAATTGAGATGGGAAAAAATCCAGTTATGGATTGGGTAGCAATTAAATCATAACCTCTTGGAATATAAGGATTGATCTTGATATTAAAATACCATTAATAATTTCATTTTATGATATAACATATCAAATAGGTACTATATACACCATGTAAATGAAATTAGGTGCATAATACAAATTATGTCTCAAGGAGAGGAATTTGATATGGAAAACCCTTACCGCTTATCCAAACTTCCACAAACATACATTAAAATTTTATATCATAAACATATATATATTAATAAATTAATTAAGAACCTTACTCATATCCAATTTCATCAATACTCTTCATAAATAGTCATTCTCTATAAGAATTCTTCTAATATTCCACATCAGTGTTTATAGTTTTGATCGTTTGTACGAGTTTCATAATAGCGGTGTTCGTATTCATTATTATTACAAATTAAATTATTACTAGGTTATTAAATATAATTTTAGGTATGTTTTATAATAATTTATAATGTTTCAAATTACCTTCTTGTGTGTTTTATACCTTATCCTTTAAGATAAAGTCGATAATAAGCATGTTTTGGTGATTTTTGATGAAAAGAGGTGTCACAACCCATCCCTTGGGGCCCGTGCCACGACTACCTCAAGCCCACCTCCCAAAGGATAGGGGTTGGCGACTAGAACTTAATGATTTATACTACAATTGGGAGTCATTTTATGAGTACCTTTACACATGCACACTCACAACCCCACCCCAAAACGTTGAAAAGGAAAACATTCATGCCACTAAGACTGTAGGCTCCGAGCATAGAGGAAGCACGTGGATGGGTGTATCCAACTTTAATTTTTTCCATTAAAAATGATCAATATGAGATCCTTCACAATGATAAAATGCTAGATCTTCAGAATAAAATGAATAACTGAAGGAAATATGGAAGTCCCAAAATCATAGAGAGAATCATCACATGTTGGTTATAATTAATTTATTTAAAAGACAGAAATTACCTTGATGGAATTATCTCTCCACTGATGTTTTTGGTCATGATCCAATGTGATCCATCATTGTTTCTCATAATCCAAGTGTAGTCTTCCTATAGCAATGATCCACATGTGCTCCAGATATCTCTGGACATTGCCAAAGGGATCTCCAGGTGTTAGCATGGAGGAGCCTTCGCTTGTGGTGTCCGCCTTCGATCACCTTGAGAGCTGCTTCCAAAGTTCTCTCCTTTATCTGGTGGAGGAGGATTTGTCTCAGAACTTGAGAATGTTTTTAGAGGAAAGTAATTCTCTATTGTCTTGAGAGCTTTCTCTAGATCGGTTGTACACAACCATAGAGAATGGATTGGCTTAATGAGAACAATGTAATTGGTATTTATAATAATTAGAATAATGAAATAAAATAACTACCCATAAGTATTTATTTATTTAATTTAATTATTAGTAATACCCCATGTCTAATAATAGATTTTGACTATTATCATCAATTGACATATGCCTAGCGAGTTACACATAATATTATTTAATTAAATAAATAATATTATTTCTCAAAAATCCACAAAAAAACTACACAGCATGTATATATTAATATACATGGCATGTACTTTTGTTTTTTCCATTTTCTTTATTTCCTCCACCAAATTTATTAGACCTTGAATAATTTATATTTATTTCTTAAATAAATATCACTGAATTAATCACTAATAAATATATTATTTCACCCACAATATATTCTCTTGAATAACTAGTGTCGAAATAAATGCGATCAGGCATCCTTGAAGAATAATTAAACTATAATCGAGAATAATCTTTATTAAACGTGTTAAATGAATATTTAACTAACATACTTGGACACACTTAGTGTGTGACCCTTTAGGCCTCTTTCTCAGTGGAATTAGGTAGAGCTTGCCAAATGTCCAAGTTTAGCGTCTAGAAACATGCCAAGGCACCCATAGAGAAATAAGTTGACACCAAAATTATGTTTCACCTCCTATAAACACTTACCGTGTAATGTAATCCCTTTTTCTCAATATCTTGAATAAAGAGGGTTGCATGCTAGTGCCATCAAACCATGTGCTTGATTATTCTTTATTTGACTTTATGGAATTGAACTCACCCATTTATTACCATGGAAATGGATTTATTTAGGCTATATCAATTCCATCAAAGTGCCTGAGATATCAACTTCCTCTATGGAACAAAAGGGAAAAATCATTTCTCGCATTATTGATTAATGTGGTATTACTCGTGACGCACCCAACATATCCTACCTCACTGTGAACAATGTTTCTTCATAGTTTTTTTCAATACATCTAAGTGAACGATTTTTAATACCCATTAATAATAATCTTAAAGTATAAGGACCAATACACACGTCTGTATACAGGAACATCCAATGAAAATATGAAATGTGGATTTCCTACTAGTGGGTCTTGTTCTCATAATATCCTCCTGGATATTACCATGGGAACACACTATGAGAAGGTGCCTCAAAGTTTTATGATTCCTCACCCCTAATGTCCTGTATTATTTTTGTCCCTTAAATAACATCATCTGGATATATAACATATATACAAGAATAATGTTATGGAACTTCTGGGTCCTTATCATAGCAGGGATCCGCTATGAACCTTTATTGCAATAAATATCCTTAGGACATTATCACATGTATTATCATGCATAAGAACAATCAATATGTGATAAGGTATTTATTAATATTAAAATCCATGAATAAAAGTTTTTCATAAAGTATAAAGTAGTTGGTTTTATGCCACTAACTCTGACAGACTTCCACTTGGACTAGAGACAACTACTAACAACCTTTAACCCACTAGTTATCACATGATATTCATGATTCTACTGAGATATGACTTTAGTCATGGGTTCCACCAAGTTATCTTCTGTGGATACTCTTCTCACTGCAAATTCACCCCTTTGATATAAATTTCTCAAGAGGTGATACTTATGAAGAATGTTCTTTTTCCATTGATGTGACCTTGGTTTTTTTGCAAGATACACCATGGTAGTATTATCACAATAAAATGTGATAGGATATTTAATGCTAGGCATGAAATAAAGATCCTGGAAAAAGTTCCAAATCTAGAAAGCTTCCTTAGTTTCATCATAAGTCGCTATATATTCAGACTCCACTATAGAATCGGCGACAACTAGATTTTTTGAACTCTTTCATCTCACAAATCCTCCATTGATATAGAAAAAATATCTTGGTTGCGACTTCATATCATTCTGATCTATCTAAAAACCATCATCATCATACCCTCTTATTAAAAGCTCCTCGCCTCCTCTATACACCAGGAACATATCCTTATTTCTTCTCATATTCTTAAGGATAGTCTTAACAGTAGTCCAATACTGTTCTCCTGGATCTTCTTGATATCTACCTATCATGCTCAGTTCATAGGCAACATCAAGACTGGTACATAACATATAATACATGATGGATCCTATAGCCGAAGTGTATTGGATATTACTCATTCTATCTTTCTATTATTATGTATGAGGAAACATTCTCTTAGAAAGATCTAGACCATGTGACACTCGAACCAATACCCTATTTGATTGTTTCATACTAAATCTCTTTAGTATCTGGTTAATGTATATACCCTAACTTAGTATAAGAAGCCTCTTAGATCTATCAAGAATGATCTTGATCCCTATAATGTAGGATGATTTACCTAAGTCCTTCATTGAGAAACACTTGTTCAACCAGTCCTTAACTGACTATAATACTGGTATATCATTTCCTAGAAGTAATATGATGTCAGCATATACTACTAGGATAATGACCAAATTCCCATTAAACTGCTTATAAGAACATGGATCACATTCATTCGTAAAAAAACCAAATTCCTTTATGGATTCATCAAATTGAATGTTCCATGACCTGTATGCTTGCTTTGATCCATAAATGGATTTATGAAACTTGAAAACCCGCTTGGATTCACCTGGCGTCACAAACCCTTCTGGTTGTGTCATATAAATGTCTTCCTAAAGGTTCCCATTAAGGAATTCTGTTTTGACATCTATTTTCCAAATCTTATAGTCATGGTAAGCTGCTATAGAAAGTATGATTCTTATGGATTTAAACATGGAAACTAGAAATAAGGTTTTATCATAGTCAATTCCTTGATGTTGCCTGAATCCTTTAGCCACTAGCCTTGCTTTATAGGTGCTAACTTGACCTTCCATGTCTAATTTTATCTTGAATACCCATTTGCATCCAGCAGGATTTACATCAACTGGCTCATTTACCAGAACCTAGACTTGGTTCTGATACATGAAATTCATCTCAAAATTCATAGCTTATAGACATCTTGCATCTTATGAGATTTCTGCACTTCCTTTTAGGAGAGAGGTTCATCATTGTCCCACAATAATGATTTACCATCCTCAGTGACTAGGAAACCAAATCTCTATGGTTCCCTTACCTCTCTTGAGCTCCTACGCAGTACTTGTGTTTTTGAGACCTCTTTTATGGGGACCTATGGAACTTATTCCTGTACCAACTCATGTGTATCTTGAGCATCAAATTTTTCGAAGTCAATCTTTCTCCCACTATCCTTTTTGAGGATGTTCTCCCTCTCAAGAAAGATGGATTGTCTAGAGACAATCACTGTATAGTATAAAGGGTTTTATAGGTAATATCCTTTTGTTTCCTTCGGATATCCTATAAAGATACACATCATGCCTCGAGGTTCTAGTTTGTTTCCTGATAAGGCCTTAACAAACACCTCGTATCCCCATACACATATGTGCGACAAAATGGGTTTCCTACCATTCTATAACTCTAAGGGAATTCCATTTTCATCTTTATTTGGTACTCAGTTTAATGTGTATGCTACAATTTTTAATGCATATCCCCAAAAGAATAATGGAATATTTGCATGACTCATCATCGACCTCACTATTTCCAATAAGGTACAGTTCCTCCTTTCATTAACACCATTACACTGTGGTGTATAAGGAGGAGTGAGTTGAGATATAATCCCAGACTCCATTTAAAGGTCAATGAACTCTTGGTTCAGATATTCTCCACCTTGATCTAATCGAAGATTCTTTATATTTTTATTAAGTTGATTCTCTACTTCATTCTTGAATTCCTTAAATTTCTCCAAGGACTCTAACTTATACCTCACTAAGTAGATATAGCTGTATCTACTCAAATCATCAATAAAAGTAATGAAGTAATAATATCCACCTCTAGATTCTACTGGAAATGGTCCACAAAAATCTATGTGTACCAATCCTAGAAGCTCTGTGGCCCTTTCATCCTATCCACCAAAAGGAAGCTTGGTAATTTTCCCTTGTAATCATGTGTGAAATATATCAAATGGTTTTAGCTAAGTAGAGTCTAAATAATCATCTTGGATGAGCTTTGTCAAGCACTTATTATTTACATGACCTAGATGGTGATGCCACACCTTGGTGTTGTATGAGTCATGTGAGTTTGTTTTGTTATCGATTTCCAATACTTGGTTTTCATAATTTAATACATATAAACCATTATTTAAATGCGTCATACCATAACATACATTTTTATTATAAAAGAAAAAACCCTTATTTCCAAACTTGATAATAAATCTATCCATATCCAAATATGATACAAAAATTATGTTTTTGGTAACACTAGGTACATAATAATTGTTATGTAAAACCAATATCATCCCATTAGTAAATGAGAGATGGTAATCGCCAATGGCCAATATAGCCAGCCTCGTGCCATTGGCAGCACGAAGATCCACCTATCCTCTGTCAATCTTTCTAAATCTACTTGGTTCCTGCATTTGAATACAGATGTGAGCTCCACATGATTTATCTAATACCCAATGTGTATAAATGGAAATATTACACTCAATAACGAACGCATCTTTAGCATCCCCACACTTATGGGTGCAATTCATCTTCTAGTGGCCTGACTTTCTAGATGAAAAACATACCGCCTCCCGTTCCTTTCCCTTCCACCAGATCTCCCCCTTCTTGGAGGGATAGTGCTTATGGGCTTCATACTGTTTGTAAACCCTTGAACCCTTTACCTTTTACTTCCTCTTCTTATTCACCATAAGTACTGTAGGTTTGTCACACAACATGTCCTTATCTACTTGGAGAATCAAGTTCAGAAGTTCCGATATACTCTTCTCATTATTTCTCATATTTTAGTTGATAATAAAGCTATAGAAGGTCTTGAATAGTAAAGATAGGATGAGATATGTATGCAACTCATCTGAGAACATAATCCCTAAGATGTACAGACATTCAATGTAGCCAATAATATTGACTACATGAAGCCCAACTGGAGAAGACTCTCTAATATTAGTTGTGAAAAATCATTGGAGATATCATATCTCTCATGTCTCACCTTCTCTTGATAGAGATCCTTACGGTGAGACATCATGCTATACATGTCCATGTTTTCATGTTGCTTCAAGAGCTCATTAGACATAGCCGACAACATGAAACATTGTACATATGTGGCATCATCCAAATATTTCACATATATATATATATTTCCTCATCATTAACCTCATTTCCAGGTGAAACTATAATAGGATCCTCCAACACATACAATTTCCTCTCGTAGTGAAGGGTGATGTGTAAACACCTCTCCCACTCCTAGAAATTGGTGTCAGTGAGAAGGTTTTACTTCTTGAGTATGGTTCACAGTGATATTTTTTATGTCATTTTTCTTTCCATTTCTAAAAATTAATATGGGAAAATATTTAGTAATTTATAATGATAAAACCGAGACAAATAAATTAATTAATACTTATTATTCTCTTACTATTTTATCGAAATCCAATATCCCTCACCATTGACCTCAAAATATTTTTTTGCCTAAATATTCTACTGGAAAGGATCCATATTTCCCTTCACATTTCCCCAACTAGGGTTGGTTAAGAAACTTGAAGGGTTTTAGGTAGGTATTCCAAATGACAACTGCATTAACTCACAGATCCTTAATCTGCTGAGTGGACTCCCCAATCTTAAAATACCTTTATTTTGGATTTACTCAGCCTTTTCCTCGTGGTCACACCAATTCCTATTGTGACAGTGAACCCTTTATCTGAACCAATTAAATTCAATCCAAAACCTTGAATTAGAATCCCCTAATAATTGAAATCACTCCAACTAGGGTTGGTCAAGAACTTTGAACTATGGTTCAATTCTAACCAAGATTATGGAAGGCCATACCGACTTAATATTTATTTTAGGGATTTTATCCTTATATATAAATTTCCATTTTATTATATTTCTTATATTATTTTTAATATTAAGTGGGATATACTTAAGTGATTAACCATGTCTAAGATAATATTTACGCATAATCCAGTATTATTTAAGTTCCATCTTTCATGCTTGTTTAATTAATTAATTATATGATCGCGATAACACACCCATAATAAATAAACCATGAAACTAATAAAAATAAAATAAATGTTATGATCATGAGATTTTTTTATTGGTTAGTTTATCTAGTGGTTGATATACCAACCCAAGACCTAGGGGAGAAAAACCTTGAACTTTTTGGGTTCGTGTTTACAGCTTTCCACTTGTCCACCTTTGTATCTTCTTGGATTGGTTTCACCTTGGATCATAACTTGATCCACCTCCACTATATTGGGAGTCCCATCCATTATATATGCTTTTATCTCACTCACATGTGAGGGGTAAAATAGGTTTTTACATAAAAGAAACCTTGGGCACGCATACCATACATATTAATCAGTAGAAGGCTCGTAAGCCAAAAAATATAATTTAAATAAATAAATTAAAATAAACCATCCATATACAAAGGTCTTGGTCTAGCTCATGATAATCCATACATGCAATGGTATTTACGCATAAATAAAACTAGCATTCAATTCTTTAATAATTCTTGCTTAAGATAAATCACTCTCGAATCATTTAATTATCTTTAATTAATGAATATTTTTATCTTAAACCTTTTTCTAAATTTCCTTGAGATTCTCATCCATCATAATTTTAAACAAATAAATTAATTTAAAATTATCTTTTTTAAATAACTTGTATCTTGGAGGAAACTCAGTGAATTCTCATTCATAACTACCCAATGAGTAGAAATGAACATTACACAGATGTTAAATTAAACACATATATATAAAACACCTATCACGTGTTGTTCCTCAGCTCTATGACCGCACCATGGTACATGTATCAAGGTTTTGTATAATATAATAATAATTTTTAATAAATCTATGTAATTTGGATGAGTACACTATGTTTATTTTCAACTACATGGTATGTACTATCATTCATTGTTCGTCCAAAGTACATGCCTGGGAATACGACATGTAAATGTACTTCAAAAATCTTCGGAGTACATGACATGTCCATTGGGCCACACACTGTGTAGTTTTCACATTACATGGTCTCCAACTAGGCAAGCTGTGTATGGGGTATACAGTATAACACTAACCTGAAGGGACTACATGCCGTGTCCAGTGGGCCACACATCATGTAATCTAGAAACCATGTTCCATCTGTTCCTAGTCAACACACAGAGTCTTTTAAGACTTATAAAAACTCCAATGACACAGATTGGTTTAACAGACTAGTACTAATGCATTTTACCTTTACTACATGGTGTGTACTTCCAAATACATATCGTGTGTTCTAGTGTTGTATGGCCAGGAACCTTTGGCACCTCTGGATGAGATTCTCTGTTTTATTATAATAAAAGTTAAAAGAAAATATCATTTCTGTAAGGTGAATGAGAAACAAAAAAGGAGGAACAAATATCGAGATTCATATTTGCAGAATGATTAAATTGAATTGAAATAACTAAATTATTAAATGTGTAAATCATCAATGAAAAAATAAATAATTATAATCAATTATATGACCCCTCTTATACCACATATAGGTTCCGAGTGCAGCGGAAGCACATGGATGGGTGTACCCAACTTTAATTTTTCTGTTAACAATGATCAATCCGAGATCCATCATGATGATAAAATGCCGGATCTTCAGAATAGAATGAATAATGAAAGGAAAGAGGGAAGTTCCAGAGCCATAGATAGGATCATCATATGTTGAATATAATTAATTTATTTAAAAGACAATAATTACCTTTATGGAATTCTCTCTTTGTTGATGTTTCCGGTCACGATCCAATGTGATCCGTCATTGCGTCGCATAAGCCAAGTGTAGGATTCCTCTAGCGGTGATCCAATCATGCTCTATGTATATTTGGATGTCACTGAAGGGATCTTCGGGTGATAACATGAAAGAGCCTTCTCTTGTAGTGTCCGCCTTCGACCACCTTGAGAGCCACTTCCAAAGTTGTCTCCTTGATCAGGTGGAGGAGGATCTCTCTCGTAACTTGAGAGCGTTCTTGGAGGAAAATAATTCTCTCTTGGATTGAGAGATTTCTCCAGATCTGTTGTGCACAACCACAGAGAATGGCTAGGCTTAATTAGAATAATTTAATTAGGATTTATAATACTTAGAATAATGAAATAAAATAATTACCCATATGTATTTACTTATTTCATTTAATTCTTAGTAATACCACATGTCTAATAATAGTGTTTGACTATTATTATCACTTGACATGCACCCATTGAGTTACACATAATATTATTTAATTAAATAAATAGTATTATTTCTCAAAAATCCATAGAAAATCTACACAACGTGTACTTTTGTTTTTCAATTTTCTTTATTTCCTTCACCACATTTATTAGACCTTGAATAATTTCTATTTATTTCTTAAATAAATATCACTGCATTACTCGATAATAAATATATTATTTTTCCCACAATATATTCTCTCAAATAACTAGTGTAAAAATAAATGTGATCATGCATCCTTGAATAATCATTAAACCAAAATCAGGAATAATCTTTATTCAACTTGTTAGATGGGTATTTAAATGAGATACTTAGACATGCATAGTGTGTGACCCTCTGGGCCTCCTTATCAGTGGAATTAGGCAGAACCTGCATAAAGTCCATAGTTAGTGTCTAGAAACATGCCAAGACACCCATAGAAAAATAAGTTAACGCCACAATGACATGTCAACTCCTATGAATACTTACCATGTAATTTAATACCTTTGTCTTGATATCTTGAATCAAGCGGGTTTCATGCTAGTTCCATCAACCCATGTGCTTGATTATTCTTTCTTTGAATTTCTGAAATTGAACTCTCCCATTCCTTACCATGGCCATAGATTTATTTAGGCTATATCAATTCCATCAAAGGGCCTTAGATATCAACTTCTATTATGGAACAAAAGGGTCAAGTCCTTTCTTGCATTATCTATTAATGCAGTATTACTTGTTATGCACCCAATATATCCTACCTCACTACGAATAGTGTGTCATCACCATTTTTTTCAATACATCTAAGTGCGTGAGTTGTAATACCCATTAATAATAATCTTAGAGTCTAAGGACCAATATAAATGTCTGCATATAGGAACATCCAATGACACTATGAAATGTGGATTTCCTACTGGTGGGTCTCGTTCTCATAATATCCTCTTAGATATTACCAAGGTCACACACCATTAGAAGGTGCCTCAAAGTTTTATAAGTCCCCACCCATAATGGTCTGTATTATTTGTGTCCCTCAAATAACATCATTAGGCTATAGAACATATATTCATGAATAGTGTTATAGAACTTCTGGGTCCTCATTATAGCAGGGATCCACTATGACCCTTTAGTGCAATAGATATCCTTAAGAAATTATCACATGCATTGTCATGCAGAAGAAAAATCAAGATTTGATAATGTATTTATTAATATTCAAATCCATGAATACAAGTTTATCATAAAGTACAAAGTAGTTGGTTATAGGTAACCAACTCCAAAAAAGACAACCACTGAATGTAGAAGTACAATATTTAAGTAAAATGGGCCTAAATAAAAAACCAAAAAAAATCTGTAAACAAGGGAGTACAAGGTCTTTAATAATCCATTCGTAGAAAACCCTACCTGAAGAGTAGGTGTAGAGTAACTGCCAGAAGTCGTAGGAGTATGCCTCACATGTCTGATATCACTAGGCACTGCCTGGTCCTAGACCATAAAGGTCTCTATAAAAGAATCGATCATCTACACAAGACACGACACGTTTGGGCGAAGTATTTGTAGGGATGAGCAACACAATACTCAGTGGGGACCCCAAACCACAAAGAAAGACCACAAAGAAAAAGTACACACTGAATTTTCATCTCACACAGGTATAACATAAAGTATAGAATGAAAGATTATCATTCATAAAGATGAACATCATGTACTTATGAGGGAAACATCCTCTATGAGTCACTGAGGTCTGTCAGGACACTGAGGTCTGCTCGTCTATCAGGCCACTAAGGTCCGCTCAGCTACCGGGCCATAGAGGTCAGCTCATATGTCGGGACATAGAGGTCTTCTCGTCTATCGCGACACTGAGGATCACTTATCTACCAGGACACTGAGTTATGCTCATCTACTGGGCCACTAAGGTTTGGTCGGATACTGAGCCACTGAGCTCTTCTCGTCACTTCCTTCTCATCACAGCAGCAGCAAGATTTCCGCTCGTAGTGTGGTTGATTATGGGAGAATCTAATTCTCAAGCCATTGGTCATAACTCAACCTCCATAGAAACTCAATTGAATTATTTCTGAAGTACCGCCTCTTTGTGAGGGTCCCAATTCCGTAAATGGATCATCAATTAGATGTATGGTTTGAAAGTTATGTTCGTTTTACTAAAAAGGGGCTTGTTGGGTCTAGGTCTGATCTGACCTAGGTAGACCGACCCGACCTGACCCAGGTCTGCCAACCCAATCAATATCTGACCTGATCTAGGTTCTAACCATCTTACTAGGCCCGGCCCGGATTTTCTGGGTCACGGGTCCGACCCGCTGGGTCGCGGGTCCGACCCTCATCCTCCTTCCCAGCCCGCTGTGAGCGGCCCGACCTGCTCTGGACGAGACGCAGTGGACATGACACGTCTTCCTCCACCTGATAGGTCACTTCAAAGTCTACCTATATGGTTCATTTGGAACTCTCCCCTCCAGATTTGTGACGTGAACCAACTCGCCACGTTCGCTCACGTCGTCGTCACTGGCCATTGCTGACGACCTGATTCACCGCCAGCAGTTGATGTCACGGGACACCTCATTACCATGACCGTTGAGATGAGACCCCTATTTTCCACATGTTTCCCCCTACTGTGGGATTTTTACACCTCCATGGCATGCCATCAGCATGCACCACTTCCCTCACGTAGCAGTTTCTAGTGCTGGCACGCCGGTGGTGTTTTTCGCAGGCTACCAGTTCTGCTTTGGGGGTCTGTTTTCTAATCTGTGAGTGTATTAGAGATCCTCATATCGTTTCCATCACTGCTAAAAGATCAAATTTTTCTTTCCATCAATCTGGGGGTTCATTCACGAAGAACACAAGGATTCCCGCAATGGAGAAATTTGGTCCTTGTTCGTGTCGCCCCGATCCCTCCGTGTTAGAGTTTAAAACAAGTTGGGGGTGGTTTTAAGATTCTATGAATTATAACCTTGAATCAAAAACCCCAAGATCATGTAACCCTCTCTAAAGAATAAATAATCCACAGAGAAACATGTTATTGGGTTGATCTACATTCATTATTTTTAAAGAAAGAATGGGGAAACATGTTCCCCAAGAACAAACCCCTACCTTGACATTGGATCGTTCGTTGGTGAAGATCGCACTGCTGTGTTCATCATTCTACAATCCATCATTGGCGGTCGTTCATTGATCATCGATTGCCAATGATAAATCTCTAAGGGTTCAGAGCAGTCCCAGATCATTCCAATGATCCATGCCCAACTAAACCGTTAAAAACAGAAAATGTGTTTCAGCATTTCGGTTACATTGTGTTGCAATGTCGTTACACTATTTCAATTATGAAACAAAATTTCACTTACGCTCGGGTTTCAACACCATTAAGTTGCAAAAAAATTAAAAATTAAAATAAAATAAACTTTAATGATTATTTTATTTCCCTTAAGAAAAGTATTTTATTTTATTTTTCCTAAAAAGTCCAAAAATTAACTTTTTCCCTCGACCCACGATAGTCAAGGTTAATTCCTTTATTAGGTAAATTCTTCATTCTAGATGTAATGGTGCCCTTATATTTTTAATCTAGGCACCCATTTAGACGTTTCAAAAATCATCCTTGTGCAATTTTTTAAATAAAGTTAAAAAAAGTTCAAACACTTATTCTGGGCTCACCGGGCCTTGGAATGAAGTTTCGTCTGAGCGTGTGGCCTAGAAATTATCCCTTATAATTTAAAAAAAATTACCTGGAATTCCGGGACATTAAATTACACCCACCTTTAGGGATTTACATCCTCGTAAGATAAAATAAGTGCTAAAAAAACAAATGGGGGTACTGAGCATGGATCTGAGCCTCCCGCTCCTAAGTGATCTTTTAGAGATTCCAGTACTGCCACCGAACGCACACTAGTGGTATCGACCATCCATGAATGATCTTCTTCTATTGATCCTCTCTATCTATTGGAGACTCCACAAATGTATCCCCATCATCAATGTCCAACTCCCCCCAGTTGATGATGTGCGATGGATCACACACGTACCTCCTCAAATGTGATACGTGGAAGAAATTATGCAGTCGATGCATCTATGGGGGAATAGATAGGTGGTACGCCACCTTGAAAAATCTACTCAAAATATGGAAAGGGCCGATGAATCTCAGAGAGAAATTGCCTCCCTGGCCAAATCTCCACAATCCCCTTCGGGGTGAGACCCGGAGAAACACATGGTCTCCCTCCTTGAACTCCAAAGGCCTCCATATCCTGTCAACATAAGATTTCTATATGCTTTGTATAGTCCTCATCTACTCCTGGATGACCTGCACCTTCTCAGTGGTATCCTGTACCAACTCTAGGCCCATGAGTGCTGACTCCCCTGGGTATGTCCAACATAACAGTGATCTATATGGTTTCCCATACAATGCCTCAAATGGTTCCATACCAATGGTGGAGTGGTAGATATTGTTGTGTGTGAACTACACCAGTGGTAAGTGATCCTCCCAACTGGGACCAAAGTCCATGATGCAAGAAAAAAGAATTTACACTAAAACTTGGATAGTCCTCTCAGTCTGACCATCTGTCTAAGGGTGGAAATCTATGCTCAAGAAAAGATGATGCCTGAATGCCTCCTGCAATCCCTTCCACAATCGGGATGTAAAAAGTGTGTCTCGATCCGAGACTATCATCAATGGGACCCCATGAAGTCGAACTATCTCCTACACATATAGGCATCCTAAGATCTCTACTAAACCCTGCTCCCGTATGGGTAGGAAGTGGGCCAACTTGGTGAGTCGATCAATAGTTACCCAGTTTTAATTGTGCCCCCTAGATTTGTGGGGGTAAACCCTTTACGATGTCCATCAATATACCATCCCACTTCCACTCCAACACCTCAAGTGGCTGAGTCAAGCCTACTGGAACCTGATTCTCTTCCTTAACTTACTGAAAATTGAGGCACCATGAAACAAACTCTGCCAGTGCCTTCTTCATCCCCAACCACCAGTATAGACGTCAGAGGTCCCGGTACATATTTTATACTCCTAGATGTACCACTAAAAAGGAGGTGTGGAACTCCCTCAGAACCTCCTCACATGACGCCACTGGCACAATGGTACACCCTATGAAAAGGATTATGTTCTCCCTATCTATTGAATACCCATCAAGGAGCTTGTCCTGAGGATAATTGAGCACATTAAGCCTCACAGTCAACATCCACAAACTATGCCTCCCTAACTCACTATAAGAGTGGGGGAGTGATAGCCATTGACTGAATATGATCTACTCTATCCCCATCCATGAAGGATATCTGCATCGTAGCTAGATGCTCGGATGCCTCACCCAACAACTACAAACCGGATCTCCTGCTGAGCGCATCTACTACTAAGTTCCCCTTCCTAGGAGTATAGACTATCTCGAAGTCATAGTACTAGAGGAACTCTAGACACATATGTTGCCTTATGTTCAGGTACTTCTGGGAGAAGATATACCTGATACTTTTGTGGTTGTAGTAGATGGTAAACCGATCACCAATCAAGTAGTGCCACCACATTTTCAAAGAAAATACCACTAATGCTAGATCCAGGTCATGGGTCACGTAGTTCTTCTCATGCTGCATCAACTATCATGAAACATAAGTGATCACTGCTTTCCCATGCATCAAAGAACAACCCAGACTAGTCCCTGATGCATCACATAATACTACATACCCAATGCCCTACTCTAGTAGTCTCAAGATGGGGGCACTCGTCAGTCTCTGCCTTAGATCTTGGAAACTCTGTTGTCACTTATCTATCCACATGAAGAGATTTCCCTTTCATTTCAAAGATAATAAAGATGATGATACCATGGAAAAGTTAGGAAATAACCTCCAGTAGTACCCAGCCAAACCCAAGAAACTTTGAACCTCAGTCATCCTCCTGGGTGCATCCTAAGAAAGAACTGCCTCTATCTTTTCTGGATCCACTACAACTCAAGCCTCTGAAATGATGTGTCCCAGAAAGTGGAATTCTCAAATCTAGAACTAACACTTTGAGAGATTCACATAAATTTGGTGCTCTTAAAGTGTATCCAGGACTATCTGCAGGTGTGTGGTATGCTCCTCCTCAGACACCGAGTACACCAGGATGTCATCAATGAAGACCACAATGAACCAGTAAAGGTATGGTGGGAAGATCCTATTCATGATTCCCATGAACATTTCTAGGGAATTGGTTACCCTAAAAGTAATCACCAAGAACTCATACTAGCTATACCGATATCTGAATCTTGTTTTCAGTACATCCTCATCCCATACATGAAGATGATGATAGCCTGATATGAGGTCTATCTTTGAGAACCATCTTGCTCCCTTAAACTGATCAAATAGGTCATCAATCATCAATAATAGATAATTTTTATTCATGGTCACCTAGTTCAGGCACCATAAGTCCACGTACAACCTCAAAATTCCGTCTTCCTTCTTGAAAAACAATACCGAGGCTGCCCATGGTGAAACATTGGGCCTCACGAAGACCTTACTCTGCAAATCCTCTAGTTATACCCTCAACTCATGAAGCTCCACAGGAGCCATTTGATATGATGGTGTGGATATTGATGCTTTCCAGGGGCACAGATCAATGCAGAAGTCAACCTCCATACAAGGGGTTAATCCCAAAACATCCTTAGGAAAGATGTCTTTGTACTCAATCACCACTACAGGAAAGTGAGGACTATTCTCATCCACCACACTGAGGGTGAGGCTAGCCAACTGGTGAGTGATCGGTTGCACCCTCCTCTATGAAAGTCCATCCTACACAATAAGGGATCCCTTCTTACCGGTGAAGGAAAAACTGGTCCCATACTCACAGACACACCGCACTCTGCACCTAATACAGTTGATCAGAGCATGAACTGTGGATAACCAGTCCATATCCAAGATTATGTGGTAAGGCCTCAATGCCGCTACTATGAGATCTCAGCTGAAGCTCTCACCTCCTAGAGTAATCTCACACTGCCGGTACCAGTGTGTAATCATCGAATCCCATCTCGTAGGAGTCTATAATCATAAGGATCTATCCAATGGCTCCACCAGAATCTCTAAGCTCCCAACAAGGTCCATAGAAAAGAAAGCGTGATTGGAACCTATGTCTATAATAACTACCACTAAGGTGGATAAGACATACATCGTACCTCTAATCATATCTGGAGCACCGTGGTCATAGGCCTCCATCACCTATAGATGTCCTCGCCCCTATCCACAAACTTCTAGAGCCCATGGTGGACCACATGGGGGTGGTGGTGGTAGCACATCAAACCTCCACACACCCCTGCTACTATATTCACTCCCCTTCCATGTCTATCACCCTGGGTACCACCCCGATCGAACCTATGCCTCCACCTTAGTGGTCCATCAATCATCTTCTGGTCATCTGTACGGAGAGTCAAGAAATCACGAGCCATGTTCCCTATCCCATCGCATGAGTAGCACAACCTACCCCTCTAAAAACTCCCCCACCCTGGGGGTCTTATACCACTGATCTTGCATCTTGGGGTCATCCCACAAAATTCCTAGCCCACTTGGGACCCTCTGTCTACTGCTGCTACCCACAACTGAAGACTCTTCCACTCGGGGTCTACTGGTACCCCTACTACTGGCACCTACTCTTCCATAAATCTATCCATGAGTAGGGCACGGTCAATCACCCCAGCCTTTGTAGGGATGCTAAGAGATACTATGGATGCCCTGATCTCCCAGTGTATTCTCTACTCAAAAGATCAATCCCCTGAAGAATGTGTCTCACACCATGTATGTGGAGTAGTGACAAAGCTCAGTTAATCTCACTGAGTACTCCTCTACTATCCTGACACCCTTCTGTAGGTGCAGTAGCTCATGTATTCACACTGAGTGCAATGTCGTTGGAAAGAACTCCTCTCTGAAAAGGCACTCAAAGTCTATCCAGGTGAGGGTTGACTCTTCATATGTCTGGATCTTCAAGGTCCACCATCTACTAATTGATCCATGAAGAAGGATCACAGTTAAGATCTTCATCTGTTCGAGAGGCGTCCTCACCAGATGAAAGACTTGCGTAACCACATAGAGCCAATTATCTGCCACCTGGGGGCCAGTCTCACCCCTAAACCTGGGAGGTCTCTACATCTGGAACTTGTGTAAGGCACTAAGCCTATGTGCATCCTCTAATGCTAGTGCCAGTAGCAACTACTGACCAATAGGTGGTGGCAACTTTGGTGCACCTCTTAGTGGGGATATCCCTTGTACCAGTCCCTATACTAATGCCTCATAAATGGGTGTACCATCCCCATGGTCATGCACTGGAATCCTTGATAGCTTTCTTCATGGTGGTATCATGAAATAGATCAAGATAAACCACAGTCAATAGGTTATAACTGGTGAGATAAGTCAAGAATGACATGAGGAAACACTCAAAATACTATATGATGCATGAAACCAATGGTTTCATGTACTGAGTTGAAAAGTAGAATTCAGGGTCCTGGTGTATGGATACATCAACCATCACACCAAAATTAGACTCCATGATCCTAAAATTCATAATTGAAACATTAAACACTGTTACCCCAAAACAAAACCATAAAATCTAGGTCTTTAAGGTAGAATCGACCTCCTCTGATACCATTTTGTCACGACCAGTCCCCCAGGGCCCATTCCACGACTACCCCAAGCCCTCCTCCCAAAGGCCAGGGGCTGGTGACTAGCACTGAAGGATTTATCCAGCAAGTGGGAGGCATTTTATGAGTACCTATACACACGCACACTCACAACCCCACCCCAAAACACTAAAAATAAAAACACGCATGCCACTAAGACAACCACTGAATGTATAAGTACAAGATGTAAGTAAAATGGGCCAAAATAAAATGCCAACTAAATGCAAGCTGTAAACAAGGGAGTATAAGGTATTTGATAATCCATATATTGAAAACCCTACCTACAGGGTAGGTTTAGAGTAGTTTCCAGAAGCCGTATGAGTACACCTCACCTGTCTGATCTCACTGGGTACCGCCTGGTCCTAGACAACCAAGGTCTTTGTCAAAGCATCAGTCGTCTATATAAGACATGACACGTGCGGGCGAAGCACGTTTAAGTGTGAGTAACACAATACTCAATAGGGACCCCAAACCACAAAGAAAGACCAAAAAAGAAAAGTACACACTGAGAATTGTTAGATCACACTGGTATAACCTAAGTATAGAAAGTAATAATCTCAGTCATAAAACTGAACTTCTTGTACTGTTGAGGGACTCATCCTCAAAATTCAACTGAATGGTTTTCACCTTATCCACCATTTCTTCGACTATTTCAGGTCCTAGTAGGTTACTCTCACTGACTTCATCCCAACATGCCGATGTTTGACACCTTTTCCCATAAAGAGATTCATATGGTTCCATTCAGATGCTTAAGTGAAAACTATTGTTGTAGGAGAATTCAACCAGTGGAAGATGTTGGTCCCATACACCTTTTTAATTCCATATAACATGCTCTCAATAGGTCTTATAGTGTCTGAATAGTCTGCTCAAATTGGCCATCAGTTTGAGGATGATAGGTCGTACTGAAGTTCAATTCATTTCTTAGAGAATGTTGGAGAATTTTACAAAACTTATATGTGAATTTCAAATCATGATCAAATACAATAGATAGTGGTACTCCATTAATACTTACCACATATTTGATGTATATCATTGAAATTTGATCCAATGATAATTCCTCTCAAATTGTAATAAAGTGATATTTATTTGTAAGATGATCCACTATGACCCATATAGCATTATTTCCTCTAGATATCATTAGAAGTACAGTGACAAAGTCCATGGTAATGTTCTCCAACTTCCATGTTGGTATGGGTAGTGGTTGCATCATCACCTTATACCTTTTCTTCTCAGCATTCACTTGCTGACATACCAGACACTTTGATGTATATTCAAAAATATCCCTCTTCATATTATTCCACCAAAAGTTTTCTCAGAGATCTCGATACATGTCTGTGCTCCCTAGGTGGATAGAGAATGTTGAGATATGTGTGTCATTTAAAAGCTCCGCCTTTATCTATGGATCATATGGTACACATAATCGTGACCCAAATCTTACAACTCTTTCCTCATAAATCATGAACTCAGAGTATTTTTCACTTCTGATAGCTTATACCCTTTTCAGAATTTCCATATCTTTTCTTTGAGCATCCTTTATTTTCTATATGAGGGATGGTTGAGAAATTATTTGAGAAAGGATTGATGATTTTCCTCCCTTAATGATACCCATGTCCATCCTCTGCAAATATATGAAGATCAGATCCTTCTCAATTCTCATCACTGATAAAGATGCATGATTCTTTCTACTTAGAGAATCTGCCACCTTATTTTCCTTACCGGGATGGTAGTGGATTGAGCAGTAATAATACTTGATGAGATCTATCCATCTTTGTTGGTGCATATTAAGATATTTTTGTGTGAATATATATTTTAGACTCTTGTGTTCAGTATATATCACACACATTTCCTCATAGAGATAATGTCTCCATATTTTCAATGCAAAGATCACAGCCGCCAACTCCAAATCATGGGTGGTATAGTTTTGCTCATGGATTTTTAGCTGCCTTGAGGAATAAGCTATCACTTTATAATTTTTCCCCAGAAAACAGCCTAATCCCTTCTTTGAAGCATCACTGTACACCACAAAGAGTTCTCCACTTACTGGGAGTGTGAGTACTGGTGCAGTGATAAGCCTCTTTTTCAACTCCTTGAAATAGTCTTCACATTTCTGTGTCCAAAAAAACTTTAGTCTCTTCCATGTCAGCTTGGTCATTGGGTTTGACAATTGTGAAAAGTTCTTCAAAAATCATCGATAATACCCTAATAGAACTAGAAACCTACGGATCTCCATTATAGAAGTTGGCTTGGTCCACTCTTCAATTTCCATTATCTTAGAAGGGTCCATAGATATCCCATTTCTATAGATAACATGCCACAAGAATGATACTTCCTCCATCCATAACTCACATTTAATATACTTTTCATACAAATTATCCCTTTGTAAATTATTTAACACAATATTAAAATGATACTCATGTTCCTCCTTGATCTTAAAGTATATTATAATATCGTCAATAAAGACTACCACAAATTTGTCGAGGTAATATATAAAGAATATATTCATTAAATCCATGAAAATTTCTTGAGCATTAGTGAGCTCGAAGGGAATCACTATGAACTCATAGTGTCCATACCTCATTCGAAAGGAAGTATTGGGAATATCTTCCTTCCTCACCTTTAATTAGTGATATCCAGACCGAAAGTCCACCTTAGAGAAATAGAAGGCCCCATGAAGCTGATCGAACAATTCATATATTAGTGGAAGGGGATACTTGTTCTTTATTTTGATTTTATTGAGCTAACGATAATCAATGTAGAGGCGCATTGATCCATCCTTCTTGATGAAGAGGACTGGAACACCCCATGGTGAACCACTATGGAGTATAAAACTCTTCACCAGATTCTCTGGTAACTACTTCTATAGCTCTTCCAACTCTACGGTTTCCATTCTATAAGGTGTATTTGATATAGGTAGAGATCTAGGAATAAGTTCAATTGAGAACTCAACCTCTCGGTTAGGAGGAAGACTAGGAAACTCTTTAGGGAATACATTAGTGTAATACCTCACAATGGGCATGTCTTCAAGCATGATTCTCTCCTTTGTCTCAACCATTTGAGCTAGATATGATTACTCATAAGGCAACAATATCCACACTTGAGATGATTATTCTAAAGGAGATTCTTCTTCCTCCTTACACTTGTAAATAATCAGAGGATTCTTTGGGATGTGAAGAGTGATCTCCCTTTCCTAATAGTTGATGTTGGCCTTGTATAAAGATAGCCAATCTATTCCCAATATTGCGTCAATCTCCACTAAAGGAAGTATAATGAGATTTGATGGGAGGTTCAGTCCAAAAATGTTAATTGAAGAGGAGTTTTAAACCATTGATGCAATAATTTCTCTATTTTCTATTCTCACATATAACTTTTCCTCCAAATTTTGAGGTGGTGGTTGAGTAGTTCTACAAAACATTCAAGATATGAAAGAATGCATAGGACCATAATCAAGTAGTATGTTGTTATTATTTAATGAATAACTAGAATACCTATCACCACATCTTTTTTTTGGCCCCACCTTAGCAGTAGTGATAGCATAAGCCCTATTTATGGGATTGATGGTCATGGTTTTCACTATTATGGTTATATATTTTCAACTCATGTGATTCACATGGATTTTGAGGTTACAGTTTCATATGGATTTGATACTTGACCGTATTGGAAATAGGCATCACATGCATCATATTTATCATGTAGTTTTATCATGAAACATTTGATACTTGTATGTTATTTTAATAAAAATAGTGAATAAAAATTTTGTGTGTCAAAAACTTGTATTGTGTTTTCACATATGAGTTTGTGATGAAATTATATATTGTTGAACCCCTATGTGTGTATACATACAATAGAAGGTCATGTGAGACTACAGTGTGGTGCACCTAGGTGATGACGTTAATGGAAATGATGATGGTTACAATGATGATGATGATGTAGTCCCTATATGCATGAGTTATTTAGTGTACCCTATTATGTTGTTGTCATGTATTAATTTACTTAGTAAAAATATCATGTGAGTATCCACTAGATAGGTATGATTAATTAAGGTTCTAGTTATAGCCTATGTGGAATTATCTATCTAACACCTAGTGGAATTATATTTAACTGATCCAGGTATCTATTGCCTTTCTATGTGGTTAGTATAAGAGAAAATTCATCTTGAAATATCTATAGATACATATCTAGATGATTTTCTTTATGTTGTGACCATAGTGAAACCATATGAAGTTTCTGATAAAAACTTTGTGGCCTTAGAAATACGACTCTATTTCCTAGTGAGCTAGTGTCTCAATATGTGTAAAGGTTGTCATGTGAGAATATTACATGAATAGGGTTAATTTCTTAAGTGTATTTTTTATTGACAAAAATTCCATTCACATGTGAGTAACCTTTGGAAAAACATCAATGAAGGTATTTTGAATTTCTTTACAACCCAAGGGTATATAACACCTTGAGTGTTAGTACTCATGATAAAATTTTAGATTTTTGATTTCTTGGATTCTTGTGGAATTTAGGATATGACTAGGGGATTCTAGGCCGATTAGTTCAGAATGCGAATCTTGTTGGATGTTGAGTAAACATCCTATGGGTTGTACCTAAGAAAGTTAGAGCATGGGTGGATGATTAGAAGAATGAACTGACACTCATGTATCAAGTGGTGAACCATCAATCTCAGTATCAAGGAGATTCTCTTTTAAATAGGACTGTTATGAGTACTTTTGTTTAGTGAAGCTAACACATTCTGGTGTGGGTATCTAAAGAGGCATGTTATTTTGGAACTGTAAGTCCATGTATTGATATAAAATCACTCTGTTTGGAGTAAGATTGGTGTCAAAATTCCTTTCTAGGAAATCCATGATGCTTGAGAGTTCATGCACATGGTTGAACATGGATTCAATTGAATAAATGGAAGTAGGGTAGTGAGAAGAAACTTGAGAATGATCTATGTTATATGGAAAATCTATAAAATATAGTGGTGGTAGACCACTAACATTTTCATTTCATGTTCACTCTTTCTATTAACAATTGACATATTGGTGTGAAGTTCATAAGGCTTGTGTGAGGGGATGAGACCCACTTGGGGTGAAAGTTATAACCCATGACTAGTATTCTAGAGAATATATTGTATATTGAGAATGGATATAGTAAACTATATTTTTGGTGTTTAGGTGTGTGTAGTGCTTGGTGCTTTTATTTACAATTGGGTATGAATTGATGGTAATGTTCGGTCTTTCTATTCGGAAGATGACTATATATAGTCCTAGTAGATTGATGTGAGCATTGTGAGGTGACTTTAATGATACTCATATGGTGTAGAACATCGACTTGGGAACATGTGAAATTTCCTATTTGTGGGAAGGGTCGTGGTCTTGCATAAGATTGATCATTGAATGATCATAGTGAAACTGAAATATAGTTGTATATAAACCTGAGATTATCTAGTTCCATCATGAATGACCGTTTTATGATTTAGATGTTGTGTCAAAAGGAGACTAAATTTGGGATTCAGACTTGGGGGTAAATTAGTGCAAATAGAGAGGGAGTCTGATAATTTTTGAGTTTGCATATGGTTGAGAGCCTTGTGGGTGGTGAAAGTGGTTGGTGAATCAATGATCGAAATTCATTCAAAGTCGGTTAGAACTTTTTTAAGGATGTCGTATCATTGTAATGATGCCTCCAAGTCTTAAGGAATCATAATCAATGTATTTATGGAGAATCATTTTTTAGGTTGTTTACCTTTTTAGGTAGTCATATGGAAGTGTACCAACTGGTCTATCCACGTGAACCTAAATACAATGGGTTGGAACTATTTTGAACTCATAGTTTGGGAAATGATTGAGGTATTATGAATTAGTTGGGGCCTTTTTGAAAGGTCAATATTATTGGGTTATGTTTAGTCGATGGAGACTCATTGGTTCCACTTGAAACAATGAATGAGGCTATGGTATTGAATTTTTACCTGTGTTTCACGTTTGATCAAGCATTATGGAATTGAACCACACTGAGCATGTCATTGGACTTCTATAATTATATATAGACAATAATATATTGGGTATCACCTTAATAATTCAAGAGAAATCAGTTGAAGATACTTTGGTGTGGGAAGTTATACATATGTAGTGATCGTGGCCTTGATATTGGATGACAGAAAGATTTTGGATCAACTTCTTATGTTCTTTCTTAGAGTCACGCAACAAGATCATGATAAAAATTAAGAAATGATCATGGAATTCAGGTGGTTAGTTGCCTTTATAGAATGAAAAATTGAGGAATTATTTTTTAGTATGATCTATGTTGATTGGGAGGTGTGATTCATGTGCTACCATATCTTCTTAAGGATGTGAAGTGCTATGGTTGGGAGATTGTAATGACATGTGTCATCATAGGTCTTATATGTTGGAGGGAACATAAAATTAACATCTAATGAATGAATAATTTCAATAAATAGGTTTCTAACCGAGATGATTCATGTATGAACATCCTTGAGGAGTGTTTTTGGAAATGAAAGGAAGCATGGTGGGTGACACAAAGCTCAAAAGAAGGTAGGGATCTTGGATGGTCCAACTAGATTGCAACAAAACTAACTATTTGTTGGGGTGTGTAGAAGCCTATGCTACCCAACAGGACTCACCATACATCTGATGTGGAAGTAATTGGCATGTTTCCCAATTGGTCTCACCATATGATACTTAAGGGAGGGTCATTAAGTCATTTCATCCATAGACCCCCCTTCGAGTTTAATAGGGTAGGATTAGTTTTTAGAGTTCTATTCATCCACTGAATCCTATTATCCTTCCTCCAAGATATTCCTTTGATTTGGAGTTAAATTAGATGGAAACCATGGTTAAATCCTATCAAAATCCTCATTTCCTATTTAATTTTGATCTAGTTTTTCTTCATGTAGTGGAAAATCACTGTGTCATTCTTTGTGGACCATCCTCTTGGTAAGTTTTTTCCATCATGATCCCTTTGATGTCTTAGTTCTCTTAATATCCTCTTCCCTCTTATGATATTGATCTCCATATTATCATGGGATATATTCTAATAAAAAATGGATGAAAATCCCATCAAATATTGATGTAATTTACCAAGAACAATGTAGTTCTAGATTGGTATGGCTATAGGATGTATCATGATTATGAACACATTTTTTTCATGATTATTTTATTAAAGGTATGTCCCTTAATGGAATATTCTTTGGTTTTTGTTAAAATTGAGTTATATTGATTAATATACCATGGAATTTAATTGTATATTTTTTCACCTTAAAAACCAGGAGTGAACTAGGAGTGTCTTGTACTCCATTAGATGATGTCATAGTCAAGTTATGTCACTTGGTTGTTTTCTTATAGTGGTTCCAATATAATTATATTATATTGTTCTTTATATTTTTCTCATGTGAAAGGGATTTTTTTCCAGAATGATATTGAAAGAATGTTACAAACCTTCCATGAATGATTTTTCATGGTTCTAGATAGGCTTTGAAATCCAATAAGTCTTTCGGCAAGTATGCCATTCACCTTTGAATGTGGGTTTCTTCGTAAATAATTTATCAATTAAAATTCAGTTATAATTAATTAATTTGAAATTATAAGGAATGATATAGAAAATCATGGTGTTCGATGGAGGTTGAATGTACTTGGATGGGAGTTGACTACATTTAAGGAAGGTGGTCTCATCTAACCTACCCTATGGTATTATGCATGGTATATTAGAATGTGGTATGAGATTCTACACCATAGGATAATGAACCTTAAATTAATAATGTATTATGAATTAAAAATTAATTCTTAATTAATTAAAGATCCTTACATCTTAGTGAATTAAAGGAACTATGCCTAATGTAATTGGACAAAGTGCCAAGGGTCATGAGAGACCCTTGTGAAGTGGATTGATGCAAGTTGTTAATGGTCGAGGCTTGATCACCTTTGAATTACTTGAATTACATAGACCCTCCATGTATGTGTAGTTATTATACATGATACATAGATCCTGAAAGACCATGTTTGATGTACCGATCACGTGTGTGTGTGTGTGTACCTTGGGAGGCCATGTTTTATGCTTGATCACATGTGTGTGCAAGCATAGCCCTTGAGACAACGTTTGATTATTTATCACATACTTTTTAATGTGTATATGACAATACCATGTTTGATTCTTCATCACATGTGTGTGAATTTGTATCCTATGAGACCATGTTTGATTATTTGATCACATGTGTGAGCTTGAGTAGCCCGTGATACCTTCCTCGATATGAAATCATGAGATTTGTGTGTATCTACTTGAAAAATATTATTTATATTTCCTATTACTCCTTTCTATGATACATGTTACTTGTGGTATTGAAAAACATGTGTAACCTTTCTTCAGGTATCACGATGATCAGGTTTCTTAGTTTTGGTTAGGCGACCCCTGTAGGGGGAGTGTGATGGCACGGTGATGGCTATAGACTATGGATCATTTTATGGTATGGGTTAGATCATGGGAATGTTTAATAATATGGGAATATACCATTAATTAGAATTTATAATCCATAAGATACATGCTAAAGTGGGAGAATTCCATGTAGGGGTTATGCATTTATCCTATTGTATTAAATATGTCATGTGGGAATTACCATCATCCAAGGATAATGACCACTGTTAGGTTGGGGCGTGTGGTGTTCCTAATAAAAACCACACCCAAGGTCAAGCATGTGGTGTTACTAATAATGAACATCACCAATTTATGTCATGTGACATTTCCTTTAATGAAGAACATAGAATGATAGGCGTAGAGTGATAACTGATTCTAGGATTTGAGGAACGTCTTGTGATGTGTGGTGATAGAAATTGACATCCTCATTTGTATTGTACTGAAAAAGGTATAGTCACGGGTTTTATAATCTTGGTAAGCACATGACCCCTCAATATATGAGTGTTTTTTTCTTATTTGTGCTTTGGTGATTACATATTATGCTTATGTAGTTCATGTATTGCCTTTTTTATTTCCTATTGAGCTTATTACATGCATGTGCACTGCATTGTTACTAGTTGGGTATTGGAATACATTATTGGTGTCCTAATGAGTTCTACTTTCACGCTACTCAAGTGGGGATGACACTTGGGTACCTGAGTAGCCCTCATTTTTTTTCATGTATAGGTTGGGATAAGACCCAAGTTTAATCATTGAAGAATATAAAACCCTATAAATCTAGAGACTGAGATGATGTGAGGCTTGGAGTTGTAGATTCTCTTATAATTTTAACCTTTTATTATTTTTATATGTGATCTTCCTGATGGGTGATTGGTGTCTTTTTTTCAAATATTATAATTGATTTTGTTGTTTTCGCATTCATACTTTACTTATGGTATATTATTTGGTTTCCACTTACTCATATTGTATACTACTTATATGTTTGGTTTTTTTATTTTTTATTGTATACTTTGATTAAGGGTATAGTTTACCCATGACTTTACTAAGATCCTCACTACTAACAAATAGTCTCTAGAATTTAGGTAGGCACGCTTGAGGTTATGTGATATTTCGGCTCATACCTAGTGATTCGGGTTGGGATGTTACACAGATAAAGGAAAAAATAAAAGATTTAGAATATAAAATTTAGGAGATGGGTGAGTTTCTAGAGGATAGGATTAGAGATTAGGTATAATCAATGATTGCCTACATGCAAACATGGTTCCAAACCAAAAATTCCACTCCTCCACATTTTTCTTCATATCCCACTCCCACACCACCTCCTATATAACTTCCCATATATTGTGAGTTATATTTTTATGATCCCTAACATAATATTATTATATATAGTATTATAAATTATATTTTGGGTTTCAATCATCATCAACATATAGAGATTGATAATCTTAGGGTTACAATGTAGGATATTATAGATAGATCAGTAAGAGTACTATTTTCAACTGATGATGTCACTATATTTGGATAAAGTATGAGCTATTTTTTATTTTGGCCATCTAGACTTGCCTAAAAATTTACAACCAAGGTATGTAAAGACATACAGTATAGAGAACAATAAGTATAGGCTATTATGAATTTAAATACTAATTCTTATGGACTTGATAGATTATCAACATATTCATCTTTGTTGTTGAAAGTTTATAAGCTTCTAGTTAATTCCAAATTTTATGGGCATGAAATGACTATAATTATTATAAAGAGAGATACCATTGATCTTGTAACTAGTAGTTTATTGGGCATCAAAGTGGTGAAATTATTTTCCATGTAAGTTGATTATCATATTTATTTCAGTTGTTTTAATTTAATGAAACTTAATACTTATGTTTATTTTATATTAGCTATCTTTATACACTTTGTATTTAGTATGATACGACATAATTATATGGATTTTTTGACCCATAATTTATTTAACCAATTGCGATGACAATGAAATATATAGAAATAATAATATATAAAGTTGAAATATTTCAAAAACTATAATTCTGTGTTGGATGCTTCCTTATCATAAAGTGTATGAAACATATATTTCTTAAATAATTGTTTCTATTAACTGAATAACTAATAATGTTATATTTTTTTATATTAGTGTACATTGGATGTTTTGTGATATTTCTATAAAAGGGAAGATAGCTTATTGCTTATGCTCTATACATGATGAAGTGTAAGAAAAGTTTCAAAACATATTGGACACATACACATGATTATTTGAATACTTTTATATTATAATGAATATTAATTTTATTTATGAATATTATTTTCAAACATTAAATGAAATTAAATTATAAATATGATAATAATGAGGATAGAAAAGATCAATATGTGTGCGCAAAGGTGAATTATCATTTATAATTACTACATTTTGGATGCAAGTACTTAAAATGTTATTTTGAAAAGAAAAATTCTTTTAATACAAAATTTTTATCATAAAAAAGGAGTAAAGGAATATGGACATAATGTTATAATATTTATGTTCGAAATAATTTCAATCAAGATATTTACAAAAATTATACAAGGTTAAATTTTTTCATAAACTTTTCTTTAATTTGTCTTTTATTTATATTAAGAATACATGGTAAATGATTTCCTTTTAATTTGAAACTTTTTGTTAACCATTTACCTTATTTAGAAAATGAGATAAATAACTTAAAAAGAGAATGGGTATATTATTTCATAGGTTTTAATGGTGTTTATTTTATTTATAATATATTTTTTAATGTTTAAATACCAAATTGTAAAGTTTAAATTATTAGAATTTATGTCGTTATTTTTTTGTTCAGTTTTTGTTGTTGTTTTTTGTTTTTAATTGTGCTATTGTTTTACTGGTAGCTATTTTAATTGAATTTTATTTAAAAAAATTTAATTTTCTACATTTATTATTGCACAACTAATGTGAAATATTGAAAGAAATTTATATTTCACATCAGATATACAATAACCAACATGGAAACCCCTTCTCATTCAGGATATTTACATTAATTTATATGATTGTTTTTTAAAAACCAACATGAAATATTATTTTCCTGTATATTAATAATAACTGACATGTAAAACATATTTAAAACATTTAAATCAATAATATCACTATATAACTGATGTTAAAAATAAATTAATAACCAATGTGGAAAATCCTATTTTGTACTAGTGAAACCATTTCTTTTTTAAATGAAATATTATATTCTAGTTTCCTAACTTAATAAAACTATTTCTATTATTATCATAATAATAAATGTTAACATAATTTTAAATAATTAATATTAATATCCATTTATTATATATTTAATAATTAAATGATCTTTTAAATAGTTAAAAATAAGAAATTTTGTTAAATAAATTTATTTGGACTTTAAATAAAACATTCCTTATGATATGAAATAAAAATAATAATTTTAAATATATAATAAGTATCTAATTTATTATATATTATCCTTTGATACGTGATATAAACTTATATAAATGTTTCAAGTAAATATAAAATTCATAATCATGAATACTAATAAACAATAAAAGTGACATATTATTAAAAAACATGGGTTGTCAAATTCTCCCCAACCCCAAAGAATTTCACCCTCATAATTTTAATTTGTTCTTACCAAAATGAGTCTATTATAAAATAGGAATAATATTAGATTAATAAATTAAATTTCAAGGCTAATTCTTGGAAACTAATCTTTTCAAAAATGAATATTTCTTAAACCAAGTATATACCTTTATAAGGCTCATACTTGTGAATGAGTTTCCAAAGGGGCGTCGTGATAGTTTGGGGATGTTTCCTATATGATAATCAATATATTTATCTTCATTTTTCTTGTGGAATTAATTTACCACTGATATATAGAATATGATAAAATATTCTTACTTTATATTTTCCCCTTCCATAAGCTCACTTTAATCCTTTTGGTTTATGTTTTGAGCAGAGTACACTACCAATTCACTCCATGTTTCAAATAGTGAATACCCAAGATGATTTTTTCTTACTTTAAGACCAAAAATAAATATTTAAGGGATCATGAGATCCACTAATGAATATTATTCTTTAATTTATAAACTATTTTATGACAAGTTATTCTTTCTGTTTCTATATATTTAATAAAAACCATAATGGTTACTATGAGCATAGAAAATACCCAATAAAATTATAAGAAAACACTATTTAAAAGAGAAATTATATAATAATTTAACCTTAAAAACCATAATTATAACCAACACCACTAGTTCCAACTAGGTTATTTTATGTTTTATCTACCAATTCCTCTTTACATAATCTCTAAAAATAATTAAACCCAAAACTGAAAAAACTATGGTCACTATAATCAACTTATCCAAAAATTATTCTCATAAATCACCAAAATATTCCTTATCATAGACTAATACAAAAATATTTCTAAACCATAATTACATAAAATATAAAAAACATTTAAAATTTTTCCTTAAATGTCCATAATCATCTTAATATAAAATGAAATACTGATAACTAATTTCCATAATCATGTATGTTCCCAAAAATAAAATAAACTTCTACCAAAATAATTGTAATCACATACTCACCAAAAAAATTTCCAATACCCAAGTTTATATATACTACCCAACTTATATTCTCAAAATAAACTAACCCTTTATCCTGATAAACTATAATTACTTCAACATCGAATCACATACCAACCCAAAATGTTATCTATACCTCAATCAAGTATTCAGCCTACAAACTCAATATATATCTCCCAAAACATCTTTGATAACCTTAAAATACAATCACATGAGAACTTAAATGGTATCTAGGATTTTGAATTTATGAAAATACTTAAAATTATTAACCCATGATGGTAATTATATCTCTTAAATTATCTTCATCAGATAAAATTATAACCTATAAAGTTTTCTAAACCCTACTCTAATACCCATTATAATAACCCAATCATAACCATCCATAATCACATGTTTTATAACCAATATTTTATTACTTAAATTACCATTACCTCTTAGGATTAATATTTTATAGACTTAGAAAAATCACTTAAATAACAAAACCCATATTAAATGGATATTTATTCTACTAATCCAAACTCTTAATGTGATACACTTGCTTAAGTTAAGGCTAAAACCTCATATCTGTAACTTTTCTTAGTTTTCAATGTATCCCCTAGAATTATCCACGCATGATACATTTCTATACATATCATAAAAAATACTCTTCCTCATTACCTAAGGAATAGAAACATAAGAAATCCTAAGCTCAAATTATCATTAAGGGAAAATATAATTTATAATAATTGAAGATTATAATTGAGAATAATATGAATATGTGGGTATGATAACATAATCAATGTACATAAAAATAATATAATAAAATCATACCCAATAAAACATAGACCATTAATCAAGAATTTTGGAATAAATATTTTATCGTAACATAATATATGAGTCATGGGAGTGTGGAAACATGAGTTAATAATCATGAGTCATGAGAACTTAACATAGACACATAACACAATATAAGAATGAGGAACAAGTAATAGAATTGAAAATAATTCCTTATGTTGAGTCTCACTACCAAGAGCATCATCACATAGTGTATAGAGTACCATTATGTATTGAGTTTTCCCCCCAATTCCTAACATATCATTTCATGAGATATAAGTATATATCCAAAGAATTGGAGGCTTATAATGGACCCACTTGTCACTTGTTGGGTAAAATCCCTTAGTAGTTTGGGTTCGCTCTCCATTTCTGAACATTTGATGAGGTAATTCTTTATCAAATGAATCAGAGGGATGTATAATTACGGGTTGAATCATTATATCATGTAAACTATACATATTTTTTCTATATAAACATGAAAACATTCATGGTTTCATAATAACCTAACTAACATGTGGAAAGCAAATAGGTTTTGTGAAAGATTCAATAAGACATGATCATAATAAATCTATAGTAAGAAAGTGGATGGTATCATTAGATAATATCCTCAGTTAACCATAAGAAACATTAAAGGATGTTGAAAATCATGAAAAACACTTTTATAAGAGAATTAGAAAATTTATTTGACAAATAAGATGAAATATCCTATATTTTGATAACTTCTAATTAAAAAATATTATAAAATAATTGGAAAAGAAATTACTTTAGAAAATCATGAAACCTTAGAGAAAAATCTATATAAAGAAAATTAAATAAGTCACTATTAAAATATATTAATGTTTAAATATTTAAAAAGGATTATTATTTTAACACTTTTATAAAGAGAGTAAAAGTCAATAAAAATGACATCTGTAGAAAACATTAAAAATATTAATTTAAAAAATTGTAAAGAAAGTAAAGACTAACAGAAAATGTCATTAAGAAATAATATAAGTATAAGGAGAGTTTATAAAACAAAATAAATAATAATATGAACATAATGTAGAAATATTATTAACAAAAAAGAAGAGATTAGGTTAGTTCCACATACAAGTATCTTTTCGGTTGAATTGACAACTAAAGGAAGGTGAAATAGTACTAAGACATGTAAAAAACATAAATAACAAGAGAATAAGAAAATAAATGGTATTTTAGAGAGAAATAACATAAAATTTCCTCTAAATTATATCTAGTAATAAATAATCCTGATTTCAAAGTGATATTTGAAAAGAAATCCCTATGACTTTTGTAACTTTAGAATCAAAATCCATTGAAAGAGATAACTTGAAATGGATTTATAAACCCATTGAATTTCATGAAAATAATTATAAAACAAATTCATGGGTAATATATACACCATGAAAAATAAAAAGGATATGAATATAAATAATATCTCAATAAAGGGAAATTTATATGAGAAACCATTACAAAGATCATAACATATTATGTGAAAATCTATCAATTAAAAAAATATGCTAAAGAAATATAAATCCACATAAAACAAGTGGAGATAGAATATAAAACAATCCTAGGTTATAATGAACACAATAATATAATAACATATTTATTGAATAAAGGATTTAACTCACTGAACTGAAATTGAGTTAAGAATCCCCAAATCCCAAATCTTGACTCACCTCATATGTCATCAAACCTTCTTTCACTTTGAATCACCACCTTTGGTTTGAGTCAAAATACTTCAAAGAAAAGACATGTGGAAATGAAATAGAATTATAAATGTGGAAATTAATGTTTATATAGGTATCTATTCATAATAAAAAGATAACTTGATATGTGTTTTGGAAAGGTTAGAATGAGTCCTCTTTTATAGGCAAACGTTGATGATGTTTTCAAAAATATTAAATCTTTAAGGGTCAAGAATGTAATTTTAAAATGTAAAGTGGTTTATAAATGGATATTAGATCATATTATAAATCATTCACCCATAAAAATTGAATCAATATATTATTTTATGATTTTTATTAATTTTTAATTTTAAATACCCTATAAAGTCAATTTCTGGGCGATTCTTATAATTTGACTTTAAAAATATATAGATTACTATAGAACATGGATTTGAAAATTTAAATAAATTATTAACTAACATTATTATACCTAAAAATAATTCAAAACTAAAATTCAACCCAATATTATAATTTAAAAAAAATTAAAACCATTTATTTTGACTGTTCTCCTGTTTTCACAAGTATTGCATCGACACTACATAAGAGTTTTGGATTATTATACTATTAATTGATATTAAAAATAAATTACCGATATAAATATAATTTATTATTCATTAATATCATCATCTAAAAACAATCTTAATATTATTTATTTTCATTCATATCATGGTAAAATTTTTAAGATACGAATCTTGACTTTTCTTACCTTGCGCTAGTGTTGGGTAAACATTAGGATAATTAAATTGTCATATAATTAAAAAATTCATAAATACACATAAAAAGAATTTATTTTTCCTCATTTTTATCCTTTAATCTGATACTATCATTATAAACTCTTAAATATTATCTTAAAAACCCCAATTTTGACTTTTCTAATGCCATGCAAACACAATGTGAGCAACAATAAATGTTTTCATATTTATCTTGACATAAAATTTAATTGATACTAATCAGATAATAATTTTATGATATTTTAAGTATATTATGAATTAATAATTTTTTCATGGGTTTATAAATTTTTATTTCATATTTATATCATGATGATCTCATAAAATTTATGATATTGGTAAAAACTGTATTTTTCACTATTCAAAAAAAATTCAACTTGTTCAAAAGAAATAACGCTCCCCCTAAGATAATTTTAACATTATAATACCAAAAATGAATTTAATTTTATCATATTAAAATTATAAAAATAAATTTTAATTTTTAATAAAAGCATATAATACATGGAAAAATAATTTATTTAGAATAAAAACAATTTTTTTCAAATAAAAAATCATATTATTATTTCATACATTGATAAAATTATTTATAAGATTTTCATAATAATAAATATCATTATTATTTAATAAAATTAATATAAATATCCATTTATAACATATCTAATAATTAAATAATTTTTAAATAGATTGAAATAATAAATTTTTCTATAGAAATTTATCTGACTATTAAATAAAACATTCCTTATGAGATGAAGTTAACATAGTAATTTTAAACATATAATGATTATATAAATAATTATATATAATTATTTAATACATGATATAAACATATATAAATGATTAAATTAAATATAAAATTCATATTCAAGAATATTAATAAACCATTAAAGTGATATATTATAAAAAAAACACATAGGTTATCACATTGTTCCCTTATTCAATTATTAGAGAATGACAGGTGGAGTTTTTAAAATAGAATTTCCCAATTTGGTTAAGCATTCATGTACAAATATCTACTCCAGGTTCCCTCAACATTCATGGACTTCACATAGTATTGAGATGATCTCCATGATCATAGTTCCCTAAGAGTGTTTTGAAAATATGTAATTCTCACGTAACATGACTTTCAAATTTTGAAAAGGAAAGAACCTTTATGTATACCCTTATATCATATCATGACCCTTACATAGCATAAAACATCATCTCCTAGCAATAAAGGAATAATAATTACACATCATTCTTCTACAAGAAACTCTTACATATTGGCTGATAATTCTTACATATCAAGTGGTTCACCCTCGAGACAATTGAATTAACCCTTACATATCAGTGAAAAACTTATGTATGGGTAGTTAATCCTTATATAAGAACTAAAAATTGTATACACCACCAAACATATTATGTACTATAGTGAAGCTCAACTCTTCACCTCAAATGGAAAAGGAATATTCCTCACATACTAGGGATAATATATTATGTATGATATAGAAAATATTATATATATATGAGATTCTGTACATATCTCAGTACTTTTCAAATCTTTTGACTTCCTTCTCAGTAAGAAAAGTATACATATTATATAGAATCTAAAGGATATTACATATCACCATTTAGATCTGTAACTTCTCCAAATTACACTATACCCTCCAATAGTTATTATATATCATGAAAAATTATTTATGTATACTCTTTAAGGATTCATATAATATTACACATGGACTTTATCAAATTTTAATCTTCTACTTCTTTAGTTTGCATCTTATTCTTTTAAAAAATAAAATAATTATCAACAGATAGAAATTAATTTTATTCAATAAATAAAATAAATCAATTAAATTAACAATTTTGTCCATTTTAGGAGACAATAACACAATCCAATGAAATAATCCCTTAATTTAAAAAAAATCCTAAAAAAAATTAATTAAATACGTGGGAATAAAATAAATTTAATATTAATAAAAAAATAACGACTTTATCGTTTTTTCATGTAGTATGTTTTTCAGGTGGAAAGAATGTCCACTAGAAGAATAATTGTGCCTTAGTGAATAAGCCAAGGGAAGATTAAGGTACGGTCATTATCAAGTGAAACCTATCCATTTCTATAAATTTGTTATTGGGTGTATATTTTTTTCTCACATTTGTATCCAAATAAAGGAAAAAAAGTATATTTCATAAGACTACTTGTGACGAAGTAGATATTCGAGCTACCTGCGAGACTAGTTTCATTGGATATATGAGACTACCATCTAACATTTTTAACTAGACTGATTTTAGTTTTAAATAATTGTTATTATGTGTCTATTTTAACTAGGAACATAATTTCCATGTCAAGTTTTGACATATATGATTTTTTTCAAATTTAAAAATAAAAAGTTACTAATATTATATTGATAACATTTTTTATGGTATAAAAAATCTAAATAATGTTCTTTATAAACTTGAATATAAAAATAAACTCATTTAAATAGACAATGAATCAATTTCACATGATTTATATCACACCTAATTATGGAATCACTGACTTGGTCATGTAAATTAGAAGTGTTTGGAAAAATTACATAGATAAGGGTATTTAGATTATTTTATGATGACATTACTAGATATATGTTATTCTTGTTTACAAGGAAAAGCAACCAAATCACCATTTAATGAAAAAGGTGTGAGATCCACAAAACCTCTAGAATTTGTTCACACAAATGTATGTGGTACTTTTCCAGTAAAGGATAGAGGTGGATACTTATAACTTATAACCATAACTGATGGTATCATTAGATATAGATATATTTACTTAATGAGGTAATAGTTTCATTCCTATGATAAATTTAAGGAACAAAAAAATGAAATAGATAGTTTTCTTGGTTAGAATAAAAAGAGACTCCACTTAGATAGAGGAAAATAATATCTTAACCAAGAATTCATCGATTATCTAAAATAATTTTGGATACTAACTCAAATAACACCTCCTTATACACCACAATGGAATGGTATCAATGAATAGAGAAACTATACCTTGTTGGACATTGTGAGAACGATGTTGATTCATTTAAATATTCTATTATCCTTCTCAGGATATAAATTATAATCAGATATATATACACTAAACCAAGTTCCAATTAAATCAGTAAGTGTAATCCCATATGAGTTATGGTATGGGAAGAGATATATTTTTTAACTTATAAATGTGTGAGGATGTGATGCATTTGTTAAGGATAATTTTAGAAACAAAATTTCATCTCAAGGCATGGGGTGTATTTTTATAGGATATTCTAAATAAACAAGAGGATATTACAAATATGATCCCTCAGATAAAAACGTATCCATGTAAAGACACACCTTTTTCCTAGAAATGGATCATATCTCTAAAGAAGATAGTGGGAGAAAGATAATATTTTGATTAATTTGAGGGTCAAGATACCTAAGAGTCGATATAGTGAAATTTTTCATAAGAAAAGGTACTATACAAGATTAATAAGAAGGTTTAAGAACCAGAGATATATGGTTTTTTATCACTAAATAATTTGACACATTATTAATTTCAATTAATAAAATAATATCCTACAGGTAATTAGTATGTAACTCAGAAGTTTCAAAGTGGTGAGAGTCCATGAATTCTAAAATGGTTTTCATATAAAAAACCAAGTTTGGGATTCGGTAAATCCTAAAGCTAATGAAAAAACTTTTGGGTGTAAATGGTTATTTAAGAGTAATATAGATATGAATGGTAAATCCAATACCTACAATCCATGGATATTTGTTAAAAAGGTTAAATTAAAGTCAGAGAATAAATTATGATGATATATTTTCATTGGTTTCCATGTTGAAATCCATTATAATTATACTTGAATTTATAGCATTATATGGTTATAAAATTTGGTAAATAAATTTAAAAATGATTTTCCTTAATTTAAATATTGTTTAAGATATCTATATAACACAACTTTAATGGTTAATGACACCAAATGATGTAAATAAGGTATGAAAGTTACAGAGAACCATTATTGGGTCAATACAAGCATCAATATCATGAAAAATTCATTTAGATTATGCCATGGGAGAATTTGTTTTTTTTAAGAATAAATATAACTCAAATTTGTATAATATATTTAGTAGGAGTGTTCTTATTTTCCTAGTAATATATTTTGATGATATATTATTGATAGGAAATGAAAAACAAGCCTTATAGTCAGTTAAGATATAGTCAAACAAATGATTATTCATGAAAGAATTAGGTGAATCAACCTATATTATAGGGATCAAGATTCATAAAGATAATTATAAAAGGATACTTAGTCTAGGTAAAAGTAAGTACATTGTCAATGTATTAAAAATATGTAATATGGAATACTATCTCACCTTTTGAAATCATAATATTTCCATAAAAATTTATACATTTCTCCCTTAAGAAGTATTGTATACTTTTATTTAAACATAAACTAAATAGCTTACCTTGTGAAATCAAAATATTTCTATAAAAATCCATAACAAGAATAAGTAAATAATACAGGTAACCTAGTACATCAATTTTATATCTCTATTACAATAACTCTTAAAAATACCCAAGTAATTGGAGAGATATATAGGGATCACCCATTCTTGGTTTATAATGGAAGCACATGCCCTTGGTTTATAATGGAACCAACCATCCTCAGTCTATAACAGAACCACCCATCATCATAATAAATTCTCAATAACTATAAATGTAAGTCCCCAACCTTAAACATTACATAATATTTAGTTAAGTCAAGAATTCGACATTTAGGATCTTTTTAGGTTTAGTGTTTTAGAGAATTAAGTCATAACTCTTACATTACATCTCAAAAATTACAAAGTAGACACTTATACCCTATCTAATTTTTTTCACAATAATAAAAATCCTTAAATAAAACAAGAATTATTTTCTTGATAAAAATATTTTTGAATTATTCCTTTCTCTTATCCTTCCTTATACCCTGTGAAAAAAATTTCAAAAACTTGGGATGAGCATAAAAAGCTCAGAAAGGGATATAAAATAAGGAAATAAAACATTAGTCCAGGAATACATACAAATAAAAGAAATCAAACTTTTTGATCATAAAATATATCCTCTTTAACATACCTCATGAAATCATAAGATTTATGAATAATACACAGAAATCATAAATCATAAAGGTAACTTATGGCATCTATAACATACTTACAATGTAGCTTTCACACCTATATAGGGAGTTATGTTTGGAATACCCATCATAGTATATTCCCTAAATATCTTAGAAGAAACATTAATGTTTACCTCTGTCATGTTACCCAATTCATTAGAGAGATATCTCGGGCTCACCCACCCAAGGTTTATCACGGAACCACCTGTATTTGCTTTATCACATAACCACCAATCAAATGTGCAAGTACCATTACATAATCATAACATTTAAAATATTGAAATTATCAACATTTCACTCATCAATCACAATAAAAAAATTCAAGATACTTAAATATTCAATCCATTTTCAAAACCATTTAAAACATTAAATAAAGATATTTTTGAATCAAAGTGTCTCATACAACTTTGAAAATTTTAAAAGAAATTGGAGAATTAATATTTTAAAACAGATATGTACATATAAATAAATGATTAAAACCATTTTTAAAACATGGAAATTAATTAGAATAATTTATAAGAATAAATATTTAAAACTTTTAAAATGTTTTTTTAGTTAAAGAGTCTCGTAACACTTGAGAAACACTTGAATAAAAATAATTAAAGAATAACATAAAAACATTAAACATTATGAGAATATATAAATTCATGATTTTAAGTTTCAAAAGGGGTTTATATACTACTTATATAATATCTAAGGTTCACAATATCAAGATATACCAAAATGAAAGGATATTGAGACGTAGTCTCTTACAAAGATCATATCATTAGATTAAGGATAAATCAATGAAATAATTATGTGTGAAAAATATAAATACACCCAATATAAGTGGATATTAAGTGTAAAACAATCAGAGGTCATTCACACATATTATTTGAAAAAAAACCAATGACATGAATATTTAACTCAAGGAATGGATATTGACCTAATATTTCCCTTACGAAAATTTGGCAGCCTAACGACGTTACTTAAAAATTAAGAAAATGAGTTGATGAGAGAGAAACTGGTCTCTCATCACTTAGACATAAAATTTACATCAATAAGGATATATAATAACATATCCTAACATATTAAAATGGAAATTAAAAGAAATAACATAAAAGAATTCTTTGACTAAAAGAGGAGGATGAAAGGTTCCCTTACCTTGAGTCTGACTTGTCATGTATGTTTCTTGTTATTCATGAATAATAAACTTAAGTTAATTTATACTTGCTTAAAAACCTTTTAAAGTTTATTATTCCTTTTATATCACTTATTACCATGTTATAAATATTACATATTTGTTTAAGTTAATATCGGTCATTTTGTCGATATTCGGTACTTGAGTAAAAAATAAACTTATTATAATTACAAATTTTCCATGTAGTCAAATGTAAATTATCTCCAGAGTTATATTCATAATTTAAATATCATATATATCCAGTATATATATGTATTTATAATAGTATATAACATTTGGAGATAATAAATTAAATTCACCGTTCATGGAGACGGTAAGCCGTACGTACGCATGAATGCTACTTTCATTTCTTTTTCATATTTAAAGGAATTAAAACTAATTGATACATAGGTATATTATAATTAATGTATAATATCATATTTTATATACATTAAATAATTTCATTAATTCAATTCTCTATATGTTCCAAGTATGGCATGAACGAGTCATATCACTTTGAGGGGGCGATAGTCCGCACTTCCTCCAATGAAATTATCATATTTACACATTCTGAAAAGTATAAAGGTATGATTTAAATAAAAAAAACAGAATAATTGAGAAAATATAAATATAATATATATCATATATAAATATAGTTCCATTATAATGTCCACAATGAGAGGTGGTGGGGGAAAATTGAACAATCATCATCGTGAGGCATTAGTTTACCGTCCATAGAAACAGTATGTTCATATCTATTAGATGGAGGTGTGTGTGTAAATGTAGTTAGAATAATTATCATAAAATCATCCTAGTATATTTATGATACTGGTGTTTTTATGTAATCAAATAATAAGAATACAATAGAGAGTGAAGAAGTAAAATAATGGAAATAAACTTTAGAGAAGACGCTACCTCTTAAAACGTATAACTCCCTTTGATTTGAGCCAAAAAGGATTTCTTGAATTGCCTTATACATATGTTAAGGATTCTAGGAGTAACATAAGGATTTTGGGAGCTTATTCAGGTAGATTCTGGATGATCCAAGGTGCTTTAAAGGTGTGATTAAATGGGTAGGGTTGATGCCCTTTTATAAGAGGGAGGACAGACTCTTTAGAAAAGTTTGAAAGTATTATTTTATTATAAAATGATTTTCTCTTTCAAAAGGTCCCAAATATATTTATTTTAAATATAAAATTTATTTAGGTCTAAAACCTCTCAAAAAATAGGTTTTAGACAAGTACAAGTCACAAATTTAACCTTATATTTTAACTTTAACCCTTAGTTAACTGATTTAACTCTTCCCTTATCTTCTTGTATATTCATAATATATGGTTAATATAGTTACTATAAAATTATAATAGAACCTAAAGTTGTTCATTAATTAAATTTTCAACATTATCTAGGTCATATAGATGAATCTTATATTTTTATAAAAATAATATCATTTAATAAAATGGTATTTGTTTTAAAAACTCGTTTATGCCAATTTTTATACTATTTATATCTTGACTTTTTAAAAATCCATAACAACTTGATACTTTCAAAAAAACTTCATTAATTAAAATATAAAAAGTCATAATAATCCATAAAATTTGTGGATGGAATAAAAAGTTTCAAAATAAATTTATTTTAATATTTATAATCTCATTTATTTAAATCATTCATTAATAAGGTAATCACTACATCATCATTGTGTCATTAATATATTTATTTATTTGATGTATAAAAATTATAAATTAAATAAAATGATGTAGAAAATATTTTTATATTTCTAATTAATATTTATTGTCAAAGAGATCACTTATATAACCCCATATAAAAATTGTTTTAAAAAAAATACATGTTTATGTTACATTTTTCTTTACTTTAAGTTAATTCTTATGAAATGTCATTTTCACATCAAAGTGGATCCATGGGGTCCCAAAATAGACCCAAGGATTCCCATGGTTGGAAATATCTCATCCAATAGTATTAGGGCATGTGTTAGGGTAGTTTTATATTATTATAATATTATCTTTTACCCATATTTACCAGATTTACCCTTTAACAATGGTAAATAAAATAATTACTGAAGTTACTATTCATAATATCAAAAAATAAAAGGTACCTATTTACACAATTTGAAACTTCTAATTCCAAATATGGAATCCATTTTTTCCATATTATAAACACAGAAGTTTTAGTAATTAATTTAAAATTAATTTCCATTGTCAAAACCAAAAAGATGCTTTTTAAGAAGTAATAACTATCAAAAGATTGACATGTATTTATATCCAATTAAAATGTGAAATTACTTATAATGACCATAATCAGATTAAATGATAAAAATTTAATCCAATTACACTTTAAAACCAATTAAAAGTGAAATCTACCTGTATAAATAAATTATATGAAAAGATAGTTCTGACTTAAAATGTAGTATTTTTTACTATTCATTAAAAAATGAACTTTATCAGAAAATTAAATTTTGATGTCCCAATTTTATAGAAGAAGTTTATTTTGTCTAATATAATATATAAAAGTGACAAAAACTCGATTTAAAATGGGTTATCCATCAAAAGGTGGTAAACAACCTTTTAAAAATATTAGAGTATTTCATGCTTAAAATTAGATTCGTTCTTATTATAAGCCTCTAAAATTTATCAGATAAATATAAAGACATTTAACAAACATGTATAATCATATTTTAGTAAGTTCTATTCATTACCTCTAATACAACTACTAGGTGCTATCTACCATTTAAAATAATAATAATATTATATTATTTTTCGGTATAACTCAAAGTTGTGTGCAATGTAAGATTTCAAAGAAACCAGTTGTTGCATGTTGAGTACGCTATCGAACAAAGTTTCCTCTTTAACATAAAAATAATATCTTATTCATAAATATTAATATATATGAAAAATTATTATTCTATAAATACCTGGGTCATTACATCCTTACCCCTTTTTGGAAATTTCATCCTCGCAATTTTAAAATTGGGCTCGTAAAATTTATTGAAAACCCCACATCGGAAAAAAGATTCAATAAAACTATAACTTTTAAAGAAAAAAAGAGAAGTAAAAAGGACACCCAAGATAACACATACTAGGATTCCATGTAGGAAAACATGGATATAGAAGAGAAACTAACCATAAAGTTCCGATGGAGAGTGATAGAAAACATGATCAAAATAAAGTTAACTACCAAAAAACCATAAAAATGTGATGGGTTAAACGGTCTTTGATTCCCCAGTATTAAAATTAAACAAACAATGTTTTTGTTTTAATTTCCATTTCATAAATTTGAGTAATTTATTTATGAGATTGACTAATAACATAAGGAAATATATTTACTTTTCAAGTATAGTTTCATCCTTTAATAAATTTCTACCACAAACTCATATCTTATCCAAATGATGAGTATTCAAGATGACTTGGTCAAATCTGAAGCGCTAGAATCAACTTATAGAGAATCGCATAATCTAAAAAATATGAACTATATATTTCCCCTATATTTATACATTTACCAAAACCAAAAAGGTTAGTACAAGATCAGATAATCCCCCAAAAGGATAATTCTTTATAGAAAGAAATACTACTCTTAATCTCCAAAATTAAACAAACAAAACACAAAGTTCAACAAAGACCATTCAATAAAAAATTATCATTAAAATTCCTAAAAATAATCAAAACTAAGTTTGAATCCCAAAATTCAGAAGGATTTTATCACATTGTCTACCACAAAAATCTTAACATTTATCTCCAAATAACATCGGCTACTCTTAAAGTCTCATAATGAAAAGTAATTAACCTAATCACATATTCTTTATGATAGGTTAATCATTTCCATAAATAACCCAAATTGTTATAATTCCATAATAAAAAACATATATTCTTCTAAAATAAAATTCTACCATTAATCCTCAAATAAAATACCACAGTATTCTATTTTCCTTAGGCATATAGTGTTCCCAAAAGAGCGAACACCTTACAAAATAACATTTATCACTTAATCACCAAATCATTTTCCTATACTAAGGATATCAATTTGATAAAAAATAAGTTCCCAAAATCAACTTATTCTTGATCCATAAAATCATTTAACTAAAAATAATTATTCATACTAACCGGGGACTTCACATAATTTCCTCAAATTCAGGGATCATATAAATCCAAATGGTTCTTTATAACTATATACACAAAATAAAAGTTAATTATTCCTCAATTAACATTTTTATATAACAAAATTAAGGGTTACAAATACTAGAATTATTCCAATGTAATACTATCAGTAATACATTTTAAACATATCATCATCCATAGATCCAATATAACTATTCAATTCCTAAAATGTAGACATCTTAATCATCAAACATTCTTCACGATCCTTTATCCATATTTTTCCAAATTATTCTTTTATACTTCTTTCCTACAAAACAAATCAAGCATAATGTCCTAATATTCAATAATGTCAAAATATGAGCTAAGAAATAATCCATACCTTTCAAAGGCTATTTTTAGTTTTTTCATCTTTAATTGGAATGACATTAGGTATTGGTAAACATATATTTTTATGGTCCTGCTGATCCCATTCCTGAAACTTCTTCATAGGACATCTATTTGTGTAATGACCATGCACACCACATTAAAAACATTCAGTTAATCCCTATGAAAGAACTTATTTCCCTTTCCTAGAGTCAACTGGACGATTCCTTTTTCTATGGAAGATTATTACTTTATGACCTTCATTACCACATCTATAACATATTTCAATCCCTTTGAAGCATTTTCCTAGGTGTTTCTTTCTACATCACTAATATATAGGTTTTTTAATATACTTAACTTTATGATTATTACCTGAACTTCCACAGGGATTCATTTCTCACATATATGATTACTTAGAAAAATCAACAAGGTTCAAGTGGTCAATAATGACTTCAGATAGTTGGTTAAGAATAACCGTAAGAGTTCTCATTGTAGCTCCCATTTCATTTGGTTCCTTATTTAGAAAACCAGCACAGTTTCCTTCACATCCATTGTTACTTTGGTTCCTGCTAGATCCAGCCATTTACTAAGACCAAAAAGGTCATTGTGAGTATATCAGTAAAATCATCATATAGTATCTTATGAGGAGGGTAAACACTAAGATATAATTATTCATTTTATCTTAAACACATTCAATTTATCTAAAATAACTGTGACTCTTTCTAATATTCTAACCAATGTGGTTATATAAAACATGTCACTTATGCTTAAATAACACCCTAACCTCTAAAGTTATCTAAACCTACCTCTGATACCAATTGTAAGGCCCTAAACTTAAACATTACATAATCTTGATTTAATTCAAGAATTTGATATTGAGGATCTTTTCAGGTTTAGAGTTTTAGAGAATTTGGAAATAAATCTTACATTACATCTCAGAAATTACAAAGTAGACACTTTTACTCTATCTAGTTTTTTTCACAGTAATAAAACTCCTTAAACAAAAAAAGAATTATTTTTATGATAAAAATATTCTTTAATTATTCCTTCCTCTTATCCTTCTTTATACCCTATGAAAAACATTTCAAAAACATGGGATTATCATAAAAAGATCAATAAGGGATATAAAATAAGGAAAGAAAACATTAGTCCAGGAATACATACAAATAAAAGAAATCAAACTTTTCAATCATAAAACATAATCACTTTAACATACCTCATGGAATCATAATATTTATGAATAAGAAACAAAAATCATAAATCATAAAGGTAACTTGTGGCATCCAGAATATACTTATGTTTTAGCTTTCATAGCTATGTAGGGAGTTACGTTTGGAATAATCATCACAGTATATTACTTAAATATCTTAGAAGAAACATTAATTTTTACCTCCATCATGTTACCCAATTCATTGGAGAGCTATCTCAGGCTCACCTGCCCTAGGTTTATCATGGAACCACCCGTATTTGGTTTATCACGTAACAACTCATCAAATGTCAAAGTATCATTACATAATCATAACACATAAAATATTGAAATTATCAACATTTCACTCATCAATCACAACAAATCAATTCAAGATACTGAAATATTCAATCCATTTTCAGAACCATTTAAAACATTAAATAAAGAGAATTTTGAATCAAAGTGTCTCATACCACTATGAAAATTTTAAAATAAATTCTAGAATTAAAATTTTAAAACATATATGTTCATATAAATAAATTATTAAAAACATTGTTAAAACATGGATATTAATGAGATTGATTTATATGATTAAATCATTAAAACTTTCAAAACAATGTTTGAGTAAAAGAGTCTCGTAAAACTTGAGAAACACTTGAATAAAAATAATTAAAGAATAACCTAAAAAGAAACTTTAAATATCATGAGAATATATAAATTCATGATATAAAGTTTCAAAAGGTTTGTATATACACCTTAAATAATATTAAAGGTGCACAATATCAAGATATATCTCAATGAAAGTATATTGATATGTAGTCCCTTATAAATATCGTATGATTAAATTAAGGATAAATAAATGAAATAATTATGTGTGAAAAATATAAATACACACAATATAAGTGGATATTAAGTGTATAAAATCAGAGTTCATTCACACACATTCTTGAAAAAAATCATTAACATGGATATTTAACTCAATGAATGGATATTGAGCTAAGATTTCCCTTATAAAAATTCGGCAGCTTAACGACGTCACTTAAAAATTTAGAAAATGAGTTGATGAGAGAGAAAAGAATCTCTCATCACTTGGACATAAAATTTAAAGAAATAAGGATATATAAGAACATATCCCAACATAATAAAATGTAAATTAAAAGACATAACATAAAGTAAGTCTTTGAAAAAAAAGAGGAGGGTGAAAGGTTCCCTTACCTTGAGTCTGACTCGTCATGTATGTTCCTTGTTCTTTCTGAATAATAAACTTAAGTTAATTTCAACATGCTTCATAACCTTTTTTAAGTTTATTATTCCTTTTATATCACTTATTATCACATTATAAACATTACATAATTTTTTTAAGTTAATATCGGTCATTTTGTCGATATTTGGTACTTGAGTCAAAAATGAACTTGTTATAATTACAAATTGTCCATGTGGTCAAAAGTACATTATTTCCAGAATTATATTCATGATTTAAATATCATATATATTCAGTATATATATGTATTTATAATAGTACATAAAATTTGAAGATAAGAAATGAAATGCACCATTCATGGAGATGGTAAGCCGTACGTATGCATGAACGTTGCATTCATTTCTTTTTCAAATTTAACGGAATGAAAACTAAATGATACATAGGTATATTATAATTCCATTATAATATAATATTTTATATATGTCACATAAGTTTATTAATTATATACTTTAAACATTCTATGTATAGCATGAACGAGTCATATCACTTTGAGGGGGCGATAGTCCCCACTTCCTCAAATGAAATTATCGTATTTACACATTACAGAAAGCATAAAAGTATGCTTTAAATAAAAAATAATAATCATAGAGACAATATAAATATAATATATATCATATATAAATATATTTTCCTCATAATGGACACCATGAGAGGTGGTATGGGAAAATTGAACAATCATAATTTCATGAGGTAGTAGTTTTCCATCCACAAAAACAGTATGTTCAAATCCATTAGATGAAGGTGTGTGAGTAAGTGTAGTTTGAATACTTATCATAAAAATATCATACTATATTGAGGATATAGGTGTTTTTATGTAATAAAATAATAATAATAGAATAGAGAGTGAAGAAGTAAAATAATGTAAAGGAACATTAGAGAAGATGCTACCTCTTAAAACGTATAACTTCCTTTCATTTGAGCCAAAAGGCTTTCTTGAATTGCCTTATGCATAAGGTAAGGATTCTGGGAGAAATAGAAGGATGTTGGGATCTTATTTGGGCATAGGATGGATGAGATAAGTGTAAAGACCCAAAATTTCCATGTAATTTAAAAAAAAATGGGAATTTTACGAGTCCGTGAAAATTTATGACGCACGATTCTGAGGCCCGGAGTGCCCAAAATGAATTTCTGAACTTTTTTTCGGGTACGTTTAGTAAACGTGCGAGCGGGTTTTTATAACTTTTGAACCGGTGCTCGGAATTGAAATTTGAGGGCACCGTTGAACTCGCAGCGCCGATTTTAACTTAATAAGACTTTCACCTCGACGACAGTTGGTCGAGGGAGAAAGTTAGTTTTGGGGTTTTTTGTGGAAAAAAATAAAATAAAATAAACACACATTTTATTTTATTTTTGTTGTAACCAACCTCATTGTGGAAGTAGGTGGTGGGGACCACCAGACCTTAACCTCTCATGAGAGGTTATGGTGGTGGGGACCACCTGAGCCTAACCTCTCATGAGATGTTATGGTGGTGGGGACCACCCGAGATTAAACCCCCTTGAAACCCCCCTTTAATTGGGAGAAAAACCTCAAATCCATCATAAATATAGGGAAACCTCTTCAAATCCCTCATTAATGTAGAGGCGCCTCTTGAGCTTCCTCCGCATTAATTGTTCCAACCCTCCTCCACTTATTTATGCCAATGAACAACTTAATTGAGCCAATTTAATTTATCCAATTTGAATTATGCCAATGATTAAATTAGGGAAACGCTTTTTATTATTTTGGATACCTCTTTTATTTTGGTGGGTTCTTATTTTGAGAACATTAATTGGAAAAGGAGAGAGAGCTATTGGTGGGAGAAAACTCTCCAACGAAGAACGCGTTCTTCCACGAAGAACGCTCTGCCGACAAAGAACGAAGACCTCGACTTCAAGATTCTTCCTTGGGACTTCTTCCAACATGGGACATCCTCATATACAGTGAATTGATGACCATACTACCTTATTGTTCCAATGACATCAATAAAATGAGTTTGGGGTTTATTTTCGTGATAATTGTTTCAACGTACTACCTTCTTTTCTTGTGCGGGTTGGGAAAAAACTTTGCGGAAGATTATGGTTTCACGTTCATGCTTGTTCTTTGTGAACCACTTTCTACCTCTCTAAACGCAGAGGGTGCGGGCCAAACGAACATGGCCTGACCCCTCCGCCATTCTTCGTTGATGTGTTCTTCGAAATGGAGGAAGGCGGTGATGATGACGGAGGCAACGGTGCCGACCCGCAGCCTCGTCGCGCCGCCCCGGCCGACCCGCGGCCTCGCCGCGACGCCGTCCGCCGAGCCGCGGCACCGTCCGCCGAGCCGCGCCGCCGTTCGAGCCTAGCCGCGCCGCCGTCTGCCGATTCATTCCATCGTCCAAGTTGAGACATGCCACCAAGCCAAGCTGATCCTCCCTCCTGACCGAACCGCTGTGGAACCATGGCTGGTCCGCCGACCTATGGCCGGACCATCGACCCGCGGCCGGTCTGCGCCCTCGCAGCCGGTATGTGCCCTCGCAGCCGGTCCGAGCCCTCGCGGCTGATCCGCTCCCTCGCGGCCAGTCCGCCACCCTTGTGGCCCTCGCGGGCTGGGTAGGACCCAACGGGCTGGGCCAGACCCAGTGGGTTAGGCCGGGTTGACCCGAGCCGGGTCGGACCGTACCCAGGCCCACTACGACCCATTTACCTTTTTTTTCATAACTTTGGCACCGAACAACCGTTTGACGAACCTTCAGCGGAATTGGAAATCTTGGAGCGAGATAGTCCCTTTGAGTGATACCCCACTGAGTTTTGGATTGAGATCGGGAATGATCAGGTTGGATTGAGCACGAATCCAACTGGGCCCCCGAAAAAAAAGGCTAATAACTCACAGACCGAGCGTCTGATTGATACGCCGTCTGTTATGTTGAGACCCCTATGATGAGGCGGACCTTTGAGATACATCTTCATGGGAATTCTTGGCAGTTGGAGTATCGACCAGTAGCTTGTGGATCAGATCCTCCCGGAGACGAGCGAGCATAGTGCGGAGACCTAGTGGCTGGCTGAGACTTGACGACTACTGACTGTTTCGACTCAGAGTGACTCGACAGGCCCAGTGGGGAGCACCATGGTGACGCGGAATACCCATGGTGGGGAGCACCTTGGTGACACGACAGACCCACAGTACTCGACAGGAGGAGTACCTCATCAGGCCTAGAGGGGGAGCGCCTCTGTGTGATGTGGCAGACCCACGGTGGGGATTGCCTCTGTGTGATGCGGCAGAACCACAGTACTTGACAGGAGGAGTACCTTAGTAGTCCAAGGTTAGTGGGAAGCGCCTCTGTGTGATGCGGCATGCCCAATTTGCTCGATAGAGGAGGAGTTCTCTAGCAGCTGAGGTGTTCGACGTTGTGTTCAGAATGTTACTTGATACTACCCCTAGAATAAATCCTAGTGTGAGCTGAGTTCGAACCTCTATGTTTTCCTCATGATTGTGATGGATTACTTGATAACTTAGGTATGTGTATGGGAATATACCTAAGTAAGGTTATCTATTGATTTCATACATTGTGTTTTATTATTGTTGGATTTTGTGAGACCTAGAGGGTCTCGGGGTCCCCACTAAGTATCGTTATACTCACCCCTGCATGGGTAATGGCCACACATTGTTGTGTTGGATGCAGATGACAGATAGTGCTGAATGAGGCCGAGAGTACCAGGACTGGACAGTACCTGAAGGTGGACCTTACGACGAGTCAGTACACGGAGGAGACAGACAGATGAGGAGTAAGGAGGAGGCGATCTGTACCTACCCTTCAGGTAGAAACCTCGGAGGAAGACCCAATAGATGAATTTCTCTTTCTTCAGTTGTATTGTATCACAGTTGTACATGTACTTTCCAATTGGGCTTGTATTCTATCCCCTTTTACTTTTACTAATATTTTTTATACAGTTTACTTAGTGTTTCGTATCCAGCTGTGAGCTTTCTTGTGTGTGTGTTTACAGGTTATAAAGGCAATGCCTTCCCAGTTTTAGGGAATTACGCCTTAGGTACTAGTCTCCATCCCCTGTCCTATGGAAGGCGGTCTTGGGGTATTCACGGCATGGGTCCCTGGGTACGGGTCGTGACAAATTGGTACCAGAGGAGTCGATTCTACCGTAGAACTAAGAATCTGATATTTTCTGTGAAGTAATAGTGTTAAGGGTAATGAGTGTAGTTATCAGTTCAGGGAGTCAAGTGTTGGTGTGGTGGCTGACGTATCCATACACCAAGACCCTAACTTCTAATATCTGACTCAGTGCACAAAAACACTGATTCCGTGTGTGTTTTCAAGAGTCTTATTTGTGTACTCTTTGAGTCAGCTCACTGGGTATAACTTTCAGCTCACTAGGTATAACTTTTTACCGTAGTGTACCTATTTCTTTTCAAGATGCCTCCATGCAGACAGCCAGCTGGAGTCCTGAGAGTTGTACACACTGATAGCCCACCGAGTGACGAGGCCTCGATGCAAGTCCCTTTTCCGGTTGAGGCACCAGCGGAGGTACCAATGGTACCACTCCCCATTGGGCCACCAATGCCACCATCCCTAGCAGCAGACAGTGCACGCCGCTTGAGTGCATTGCACGAGTTCCGGCGCCAGAGGCCACCCAGGTTCAAGGGAGAGATGGACCCGCAGGCAGCTGAGGATTGGCTGGAGGCTGTGGTGAGAGTCTTCCGACACGTAGGGACACCAGTTGATCTCATGGTGATCCTTATCGCCAGCCTTCTACAGGCAGTAATAGGAAGATGGTGGATCTTTATCCTCTAGGTTAACGATGAGGTAAAGCTTCTCTGGGCAGACTTCGAGAGACTGTTTCGGGTAGAGTTTGTCCCAGAAACTCTTCACGTAGTGCGCATACAAGAGCTTCTTCATCTGTAGCAGGGCAGCATGACTGTGGCTCAGTACTCAGCGAGGTTCACTGACCTCACATGCTACTCCACAGATATGGTGCGACACCCATTCTTCAGGGACCATACCTTCGAGCAGGGGCTTAGGCAGGAGATCAGGGATTCGATGATCTCACTCAGCATCCCGATGTAGGTAGGGGTGTTAGAGAGAGCCCTCTTGGTGGAGAGTTTCATCGTTGAGAAGACACCAGCAGCGAGACCCACTACCAGTCATCACGTAGCGGAGTCTTCTACAGCTGGTAGTATATAGACGTCACAGAGGTCCAAGAGGACTATACCTATAGGTGGACAACTACATGACTCAGGATCGGTTGTGCGGGGATCCTAAAGCGGAGCTTGTCATGCCAAGAGCGGGCAGTGTTATGCATGTGGCGGGCAGGGTCACATTGATCGTGACTATTCAACCCGCCGTTCAGATGATCAGCAGACAGTCGAAGGACCACCCAAGTAGAGATAATGGTTTGATGAAGGAGGTCTCCAGGGAGCAGGTGGACGTGGTTGGGGAGCTTTCCATACAATTGGCGGTGGACGACGTTTCGAGATGTTACCGCCACCACCACCAGGAGGTCCACCCCGACCGCAGGGAGCAGGTGGACAGGGGAGAGCTCAGCTCCAGGAAACTGAGGCCTATGATCACGATGCTCTAGAGATGATACGAGGTATGATATGTGTCTACTCCACCATAGCTGCATTACTTATAGAAACAGGTTCCAATCATTCTTTTATTACCAGTGCCCTAGTTCGGAGCTCGGAGATTCCGACAGAGTCGTTGGCTCAATCCTTACGGCTAGAGATTCCTATGGGAGCAGATTTGACGATTACGCATTGGTTCCGGTAGTGCGAGCTTACTATAGGAGGTTAGAGATTCAGCTGGGATCTCCTAGTAGTGGCGTTGAGGCCTTACGATGTCGTCTTGGGTATGGACTGGTTATCTATAGCCCATACTCATATTGAATGTATTAGGTGCAAAGTGCGGTTTCTCCACATGGAAGGGACCAAGTTTACCTTCACCGGAGAGAAGGGAGACTTTGTAGTGCAGGATGGACTTACCCGGAAAATGGTGCAGCCGATTACTCATCAATTGGCTAGCCTTACCCTCGAAGCAGTTGATGTGGAGAGTCTGAGCTATCCTGTAGTGGTGGACCATTATGCAGATGTTTTCCCTAATGATGTCTAAGCTTTACCTCCTCACAGAGAGGTGGAATTTTACATTTACTTGTACCCCAGGATGACACTGATATCTACACCAGCGTATCGAATGTCTCTCGTGGAACTTCGTGAGCTGCGGGTACAACCAAAGGACTTGCAGGGGAAGGGGTTCATCTGGCCCAGTGTTTCACCTTGGGTAGCCTCGATTCTATTCGCCAAGTAGGCAGATGGGAGCTTGAGGATTTGTGTCGACTATCGGTGCCTAAACTAGGTGACCGTGAAGAACAAGTACCCACTCCCGAGGATTGAAGACCTCTTTGATAAGCTGAATGGGGTACAATGGTTATCGAAGATAGACCTCGGATCAGGATATCACCACCTCAGAGTGTGAGATGAGGACGTGCGGAAGACAACCTTCAGGTGTCGGTACGGCCATTATGAGTTCTTGGTTATTCCATTCAGCGTGACCAATGCTCCAGCACTGTTCATGGGACTCATGAATAGAATCTTTCAACCGTACCTTGATTGCTTCGTAGTAGTCTTCATCGATGACATTCTGATCTACTCATCTACTGAGGAGGATCATGCCTATCATTTACAGGTAGTAATGGACACACTCCGAGAGAACCAGCTTTATTATAAGCTCAAAAAGTGCCAGTTTTGGATCTAAGAGGTTCGCTTTTTGGGGCATGTCATATCAGAGGCTGGAGTTGCAGTGTATCCAGTGAAGATTGAGGCGGTACTTGCTTGGGATCCACCTAGGAGTGTGATGGAAGTGTGGAGTTTCCTGGGTTTGGCTAGATACTACTGAAGGTTTTTTCCAGACTTCTCCAGAGTTTCAGAACCACTATCAACCTTGAAAAAGAAGGGGAAACCCTTCGTTTGGTCGGAGAAATGCCAATGGAGTTTTTAGGAGATGAGGCAGAGGCTGACTAGTGCCCCCATATTGAAGATTCCATAGGAGGGAGTAGGGTACATAGTCTACTGCGACACATCATGGACCGGACTCGGATGTGTCCTGATGCAGGTGCGAGCAGTGATCGCATATGGTTCTCAGTAGCTGAGACAACATGAGAAAAACTACGCTACCCATGATCTGGAGTTAGTAACAGTGGTCTTTGACTTGAAGATGTGGAGACACTATCTGATGGGTGAGCATTTTACCATGTACTCTGATAATAAGAGTCTCAGGTATATCTTCTCTCAGAAGGACCTAAACCCGAGACAACGATGTTGGATTGAGTTCCTCTAGGACTATGACTTTGAAATAGTATATAATCCTAGGAAGGGGAACTTTGTCGCAGATGCAATCGGCAGGAGATCTAGTATACAGTTTCTAGGTGAGGTGACAGAGCAGCTGGCAGCTTTGCAGATATCCTTTTTGGATAGAGATGGATTAGCTTACCTTCAGTCACTCCCCCACTTCTTCAGCCAGTCAGGGAGGCGTAGCATGGGGACGCTGATTGCGAGACATGGCATGCTTAGATATCCACAGGGCAGGAACCTGATGGATTTTATAAAGGTGGGGAGCATGTCATCCTCTTCAGAGGACGTACCATGGTACCTGTTTCACTTTAGGAGGAAGTGTTGAGGGAGTTCCGCACATCCCCTCTAGCGGTACATTCCGGAGTGGCGAAGATGTACCAGGATCTCCGACGACAGCACTGGTGGCTGGGAATGAAGAAAGTAGTAGTAGAGTTTGTCTCTCGGTGCCTCACTTTCCAGCAAGTGAAGGCGGAGCATCAGGTACCAGCAGGCTTGGTTCAACCTTCAGAGGTCCCAGAGTGGAAGTGGGATGGGATATCCATGGACTTCATGATAGGACTTCCACATACATCCTAAGGTCATGACTCGATCTGGGTGATCGTCGACTGACTCCCCAAGCCAGCCCACTTCATACCGATCAGAGAGTAGGGTTCAGTAGAGAGCTTGGGATGCCTCTATATGCATGAGATTGTCCGGTTACATGGAGTACCCTCGACAATTGTCTCCGATCGTGATACTAGTTTTACTTACCGACTATGGAAGGGGTTGTAGGAGGCTTTCGGGATGCAACTTCGTTTGAGCACTGCCTTCCATCCTCAAACGGATGGCCAGACTGAGCGGACTATTCAGACCCTTGAGGACATGCTCCACGCTTGTTTCCTCAACTTCAGTCATAGCTGGGAGGATCACTTGACTTTAGTGGAGTTTTCATACAACAACAGCTATCACTCCACCATTGGGATGACAACTTTTGAGGTGTTGTACTGGCGACCTTACAGATCACCCTTGTGTTGGACTGACCCAGGGGAGTCAACACTCGTGGGACCAGAGATGGTTCAGGCTACCACAGAGAATGTGCAGATCATCCAGGAGTGGATCAAGACTGCACATAGTAGGCAGAATTCATATGCTAACAAGAGACGGAGACCTCTGGAGTTCGAGGATGGCGACCACGTCTTTCTATGAGTCTCATCCCGATGAGGTCTACAGAGATTTGGCTGAGGAGAGAAGTTATCTTCGAGGTTCATCGGACCTTTTCAGGTCCTCAGTAGAGTTAGTGAGGTGGCGTACAGCTTAGCTCTTCTACCTCAGTTGCACTGAGTGCACAACGTCTTCCACGTATCCCAACTGAGGAGATATGTGCACGACCCTTCTCACATCATCGACCATGGAGAGCTGGATATCGACAATGGGGAAACTTTTATGGAGGTTCCAGTAGAGATTGAGGATCGATAGGAGTGGGTCCTTTGTGGATAGTCGATACCTCTGGTGTGCATTCGCTGGCAGAACAGGAACCTCCAGGAGAGTACATGGGAGCGAGAGGCTAAAATGCATGCTCAGTACCCCCACTTGTTTACCTAGTTTGAGTTATGTATTACAGGGATGTGAAGAATTGAGGTGGGGAGAATGTAAAGACCCGAATTTACATGTAATTTTATTTAAATAAATGGGAATTTTATGAGTCCGCAAAAATTTACAGTGCACGATTCTGAGGCCCGGAATTCCCGGAATGAATTTTTGAACTTTTTTTCAGGTATGTTTAATAAACATGCGAGTGAGTTTTTCTAACATTTGAACCGGTGCTTGGAATTAAAATCTGAGGGCATCATTGAACTCATAGTGCTGGTTTCCGCTTAAGACTTTCACCTTGACGGTAGTTGGTCGAGGGTGAAAGTTAGTTTTTTGGTTTTTCGTGGAAAAAAATAAAATAAAATAAACACATGTTTTATTTTATTTTTGTTGTAACCAACCTCCTTGTGGAAGTTGGTGGTGGGGACCACCAGACCTTAACCTCCCATGAGAGGTTATGGTGGTGGGGACCACCCGGTATTAAACTCCCTTGAAACCCCCTTTAATTGGGATAAAAAACCTCAACTCCCTCATTAATGTGGAGGAGCCTCTTGAGCTTCCTAAACATTAATTGTGACAACCCTCCCTCACTTAATTATGCCAATGCACCACTTAATTGATCCAATTTAATGAATCCCATTTGAATTATGCCAACGATTAAATTGGGGAAACACTTTTTATTATTTTGGCTACCTCTTTTATTTTGGTGGGTTCTTCTTTTGAGAACATTCGTTGGAAAAGGAGAGAGAGCTATTAGTGGGAGAAAACTCTCCAATGAAGAATGCGTTCTTCCACGAAGAATGCTCCGCTGACGAAGAACGCCAACCTTGACTTAGAGATTCTTTATCGAGACTTCTTCCAACGTCGGACGTACTCATCTACTGCGAATCGATGACCGTACTACCTTCTTGTACCAACGACATCAAGTAAATGAGGTACGGGTTTATTTGCGTGATAATTCTTTCCATGTTCTCCTGTCTTTTCTTGTATGGGTTGGGAACAATCTTTGTGGAAGATTATGGTTTCATGTTCATACTTTTTCTTTGTGAACCACTTGCTACCACTCTAAATGTAGAGGGTGCAGGCCAAAAGAACATGGCCTAACCCCTCCCCTATTCTTCTTTGATGTGTTCTTCAAAATGGAGGAAGGCGAAAAAGACAATAGAGGGAACGGCGCCGACCCACGGCCTCGCCGCATCGCGCTAGCCGACCTGCGGCCTCGCCGCGCCGCCCCGGCCGACCCGCCGCCTCGCCGTGCCACCCCGGCCGACCCGTGGCCTCACTGCACCATCACCCGCTGCACCACGTCGGCGTGCTCCAAGTCGTGCCGCCGTCCGAGCCGAGCCACACCGCCGATCCGAGCCGCGCCGCCGTCCAAGCTGAGCTGCGCCGCCGAGCCGAGCCGCTCCAACCTCCTGACTGAACCACCGCCGAAACACGATCAATCCGCTGTCCCACGGCCGGACTTCCGACCCACGGTCGGTCCGTGCCCTCGTGGCCGGTCCGTGACCTCGCGGCCAGTCCGCACTCTCGCGGCCGATCTGCCACCCTCGCGACCCACGAAGGTCGGGCCGGACCCAACGGGCCGGGCCGCACTGTGGGCCGGGCTAGAACCAGTGGGTCAGGTCGGGTGGCCCCAAGCCGGGTCGGCCCAGTTCAGGTCCGGACAGGTCGGTCCGACCGGGTCGAACATGACCCGGTCCCACTACGACCCATTTACCTTCTTTTGGCCATAACTTTGGCACCATACATCTGTTTGACGAACCGTCAGTGGCTCTGGAAATCTTGGAGCAAGATAGTCTCTTTGAGTGATACCCCACTGAGTTTTGGAAGGATATGGGGAATTGTCAGGTTGGATCGAGCACGAATCCAACCGGGCCCCGGAGACAAAAAGACTAATAACTCACAGACCGGGCGTCCGATTGATGCATTGTCTGTTACGTTGAGACCCCTATGACGAGGCAGAACTTTAATATACTTCTTCATAAGAATTCGTTGAAGTTAGAGTATTGACCAGTAGCTTATGGAGCGGATCAACCCAGAGATGACCGGGCATAGTGCGGAGACCTAGTGGCTGGCTGAGACTTGACGACTACTGACCATTTCGACTCAGAGTGACTCGACAGGCCCAGTGGGGAGAACCTTGGTGACGCGGCAGACCCACTGTGGGGAGCGACTTGGTGACGCGGAAGACCCACGGTACTCAACAGGAGGAGTACCTTAGCAGGCCTTGAGGGGGAGCGCCTCTATGTGACGCGGCAGACCCACGGTGGGGAGAGCCTCTGTGTGACGTGGCAGACCCACGGTACTTGACAGGAGGAGTACCTCAGCAGTCAAAGGTTAGTGGGAAGTGCCTCTATGTAACGCGGCATGCCTACTGTACTCAATATAGGAGGAGTTATCCAGTAGCCGAGGTGTTCGACGTTGTGTTCAGAATGTTACTTGATAGTACCCCTAGAATAAGTCTTGGTGTGAGTTGAGTCAGAACCTCTGTGTTTTCCTCATGATTGTGATGGATTACTTGATAACTTAGGTATGTGTATGAGAATATACCTAAGTAAGGTTATCTGTTGATCTCATACTTTGTGTTTTATTATTGTTGGATTTTGTGAGACCTAGAGGGTCTCAGGGTCCCTATTGAGTATCGTTATACTCACCCATGCATGGGTTATGGCCACACCTTGTTGTGTTGGATGCAGACGACGGATAGCGCTGACTGAGTCCGAGAGTACCAGGACTGGGCGGTACCTGGAGGTGGACCTTATGACGAGTCGGTACATAGAGGAGACAGACAGATGAGGAGTGTTGAGGAGGTGATCTGTACTTACCATTCAGGTAGGAACCTCAGAGGATGACCCCGCAGCTGACTTTCTCTTTTTTCAGTTTTATTATATCATAGTTGTACTGGTACTTTCCATTTGGGATTGTATTATGGACCCTTTTACTTTTACTACTATTTTGTTATACATTTTACTTAGTGTTTCGTATCCAGTTGCGTGCTTTCTTGTGTGTGTGTTTACAGGTTTTAAAGGCAATGCCTTCCCAGTTTTAGTGAATTACGCCTTAGGTGCTAGTCGCCAGCCACTAGCCTATGGAAGGTGGGCTTGGGGTAGTCACAACACAGGCCCTGAGGGACGGTTCGTGAAAACAAGGGTCTTGAAAGGTGTGATTAAATGAGTAGGGGTGATTCCCTTTTATAAGAGGGGGGGGGGCTCTTTAGGAAAGTTTAAAAGTATTATTTTATTATAAAATGATTTTCAGTTTCAAAAGGTTCCAAACTCATTTATTTAAAATATAAGATTATTTTGGGTCTAAAACCTCTCAATCAATTGGTTTTATACAAGTCTAGGTCACAAATTTAACCTTATCTTTTAGTTTTAACCCTTAGTTAACTAATTTAACTCTTACCTTGTCTTCTTGTATATTCATAATACATGGTTAATATAGTTACCATAAAATACTAATAGAACCTCAAGTGGTTCAGTAAATACATTTTCAACATTATCTAGGACATTTTCCCGAATCTTTGATTTTTATAACTATAACATCATTTAATAAAATAGTATTTGTTTTAAAAACTCATTTAAGTCAATTTTTATACTATTTATATCATGACTTTTTAAAAATACCTAAAAACTTTTTCATTTAGAAAAACTTCTTTAATTCAAATATAAGAAGTCATAATCATCCATAAAATTCAGGTAGTGTATAAAATGTTTTAAAATAAATTTATTTTAATATTTATAATCTCATTTATTTAAATCATTCATTAATAAGGTAATCACTATATCATCATTGTTTCATAAATATATTTATTTATTTGATGTCTAAAAATTATAAATAAAATAACATGATGTATTAAATCTTTTTAGATTTATAATGACTATTTATAGTCGAAGATATCACTTATATATCCCAATATAAAAATTGTTTTTATAAAAGATACATGTTTTTGTTACATTTTTCTTTATATTAAGTTAATTCTTATAAAATGTCATTTTCATATCAAAGTGGCTCTATGGGGTCCCAAAATTGACCCAAGGATGCCCATGGTCGGAAATATCTCATTAAATAGAACTAGTACACGTGTTTGGGTAGTTCTATATTATTATAATATTATTTTTTTACCCTTATAACCAGATTTACCGTTTAACCATGGTAAATAAAATAATCACTAAAGTTACTATTCATAATGTCCAAAAATAAAAGGTACCTATTTAAAAAATTTGGACCATATGATTCAAAATATGGAATCCATTTTTACAAATTCAAAATACATAAGTTTAAGTAATTAATTTAAAATTAATTCTCATTGTCAAAACCAAAAAGCGGGTTTTTAAGAAGTAATAACTATCAAAATATTGACAAGTGTTTATTTCCAATTAAAATGTGAAATTACTTCTAATGACCAAAATTGGATTAAATGATAAAAATATAATCCAATTACACTTTTAAACAAATTAAAAGTAAAATCTAATTATATAAATAAATTTTATGAAAAGGCAGTTTTGATTTAAAATGCGGTATTGTTCACTATTCATTAAAAAATGAACTTTATCATAAAATTACTAGAAATTTATCCAAAGTAAATTTTGATGTCCCTATTCTATATAATAAGTTATTTATAAAATAGAACATATAAAAAGTGAGAAAAACTAGATTTAAAATGGATTCTCCATCAAAAGGTGGTAAAATGACATTTTAAAAACATTAGAGTATTTCATGCTTAAAATTGGATTCATTCTTATTATAAGCCTCTAAAATTTATCGTATTAATATAAAGACATTTAAAAAACATGTATACTCATATTTTAGTTAGTTCTGTTTATCCCCACCAATACAATGGCTAGGCGCTAACTACCATTTAAAATAATAATAATATTATATTATTTTTCAGTATAACTCAAAGTTGTGTGCAATGTAAGATTTCAAAAAAACTCGTTGTTACTTGTTGAGTACTTTATCTGACAAAGTGTCATCTTTAACATAAAATTAATATCTTATTGATAAATATTAATATATATTAAAATTTATTATTCTATAAATACCTGGGTCATTACAATAACATACTCACAACACATAGAATCTTGCATAAAAATAGTCTTTACGCCCATAAGAAAAACAATTATGGATATTTAAAACCCTTATTTAAAATATCTAAAACCTAGATAATGAGGGTTTTTCTTTAAATAAAACATGAATTCTTGTAAAGGAAACCAAACATCGAATAATGTTTAAAATGGTGAGAAAATATATTTACACCATATACATTAAAATATAACATTTATGTTTCCTTTTTTCAAAATGTTCTATATAAAATATGTAAAAATATCCCTTTTGAAAACCATTGAAAGAAAGTCAAATTGACATAAAATGTCATTTATATTTAATTTATGTCCATATAAATACATCCATAAAATAATATTTAGAATATAAAAATGAGAGAAAAATATTTAGAAAATAAATCTTGAAAATATTCAAAATGAGGTTTTAAAAGTAAAGTGTCTCTTACCTTGAGTCTGGCTCATCACGTATGTTTCTTGTCTTCCTCTTATTTGGAAACCTCTTTAGGTTTATATATAATTCTTTCCTAGGATATATTTATAATGAAAACATGGATTCTAAAACATGGGCATGGGTGTTAGGAATGAATTTGGGTAGATTTTGTCTAAGATATTAATCTCAAAATGTGTGAGGAAGAGAGGATAGGATGTGCCCTTTTATAGGTGAGGGGAGGGACACTCTTGGAATTTCTTAAAGTATTAATTTAATATAAATTAATTTTCTTGTAAAAATGGTTTCTAATTAATATTTTTATAATATAGTATGAAGATGCTTCGAAATAATATCATACAATAAATTTTGGACAAGTTTAGGTAAATATTTCACCCTTATCTCTTTGTTTTAACCCCCATTAACCCGTTTGAAAATTAGTGTGATATCAATGTTTGTTACTATTTAGGGGTCAAGAAATTTACTATAAATGAAAAAGTGAATAATAAATAGACCATGGTTTATATTTTTAACCATATCCTATTCACTTGAAAAATATAGGATTTTAGTATTTTAAAAGCATTTAATAAAATGTTTTTTAATATAAAATATCATTAATATCATTTTTGGAACTATTCAATTAATTTAACTTTGAAAACAACATTAAAACAATGTAATTAGAATATAATCCATTAAAAGTATTTGATATGTTATATTTATTTATAAAATTTGTGGTACACTATAACTAAACAAAAAAAATATTACTTTTAGAGTCTTTAAAATCATGTACATACTTATTCTATTGCTTTCACAAGAACTGAGTCAGCGTTGTATAAGATCTTAAGATAATTATTTCATCATTAAAAATTAAAAATAAATCACCATTAGTAAAAAATTAATTCATATTTTAAATAACTATTTAGAACTAAACATAAGTTGTTTTTATCCATATTATAAAATAATATAGATATTAAAAGTAAGAGAGTGACACTTGACTTTATCATTTACTTAAATGTTATAAAGATCCAAATCAAATATAAATGAAAAGGGACATATTTATAAAATTTGGATGATTATAGATGAAATAGACTCATAAAATGAAATCACATCAAGTTTTTGAATGAATTTTAAGCCTTATCACCGTAGCTTTATCGCTAATTAACCCATTTTACCTTTATCATGGTAATAAAAATTTATTATGGTTACTATTCATAATGACAAAAAATAAAAGGGAAATATTTATGAAGTTTTGACCTCCTAATTCAAAATATGGAATATATTTTTTAAGATTAATTTTCTATAATTTATTGGATTTAATTTTAAACTAAACTTTCAAAATGTGACGAAAATCAAATTTTCATAAAAATGCCTTTTAAGTATAAAAAATGTTTTTATACCAAATTCAAGTATAAAATTCATTCCAAAGACCATAATTGTATTATTTTTAATAAAAAGGAACTTATTAAATGGTAAAACTAATGAAAAATATAATTTTAATTTGTAAATACTTAAAAATAAAATACAATTACCAATAAAATTGGTATTTTTCATTATTCATTGAAAAATACAACTTTTTGGAAATTATAAAAAATTCAAACTAATATATTTTTGAATATATTGATTTTAAAAACTGAAGTTAATTTTTCAAAATTAAAATTCTAAAATTTATAAATAAATCCTTTAAATAAAATCATATAATATATGTAATCATATTTAGTAAGAATAAAACTATTTCCTTTTTTACTTGAAAATTACTTAATATTAATATAGTGAATATATATCTATAAAATATAATTAATGAATAATAATAATAAATTAAAATTATTTATTCTATCATTACCTGTGTTGTTACAACATCTCCCAAATAAAATGTCACTTTGAAGACCATAAGAGATAGAAAGGATGAGTAGAATCCATTATGCTTCTACGATTGGATTTATCATGTATGTCATGCTATCTTCCAAGCATGATGTTGATTATACCTTAATCATGGTAGGATAATATCAATAAGACCTTGGAGAGTAACCTTGGTCATCTTTAAAATTTATCCTAAAGTACCTAAGGCATGTAAAGGACATGTTTATAATTTTTAGAGGAGATGAGTAACTATATGTGAGGGGATACACATAAGTTACTTTCAAAATAGATCAAGATGATCTAAAATAAAAATTTGGATATGTGTTTTTCATTAATATAGGATCTATGAGATAGATGAGTTGAAAGAAAAATATTCATCTTTTCTATAGTAGGTTCTGAGTATATTACGATTTCTGATGCATCTAAAGAATTAACATGGATACACAAATTCATCTAGGAGTGTGGTATTATAACTAGCAGTAAAGATCATATCTATCTATATTGTGATAATACTAAAATAGTGGTTCTATCCAATGATCCAAGATCATATCAATAGTTGACGTTAATACTTTGAAAGTTTCACCACTTAAGGGACTTTTCTCAAAGGTTTGAAGTCACATTAATCAAAGTATCCATAGAGGAAAATGTGGTATACCTATTGAATAAAGACTTATCTTGGAAAAACCATGAATATCATGTGAGATGGAGTATATTAAAAGATGTTAGTAATTTTATCTAGTGCATGTTGGAGTTTATTGGAGATGGTTCTCTATAACCAACTAAATTTTTTACTTTTGGTTACCAATATATTAATAAATATCTGGTAACATAATGATTTCTATTTTATGTAGCATTAATTTAATAATGTCTTTAAAGTATTTATCATGTCTAAAGGTTATAAAAATACCAAGATATAATGGGAACCAAGATATTTTATGAAAATATTCTTAATTATATGTCTTATAGTCTATATAACACATGTATGATGAGATACATATGATGTTAGACTATTAGGAGTTGTAGGATCATAAGATGTTGAGACTTGTTCTCAGGAAGTTTATAATTGGTGATCTCAAATTAGGGAGGCATTGAGGATAATATTACAACAGTAAATTCAATATATTTATGTGTAATTGGAAATTCTTATCTATCAAAATTTTTATTGGGCCTTATACATGAGATTATTATTAATGTATATCATGACTCATGTACTTTTATATATGGATGAAAAATGTAATGCCATATACATGTTGTGAGATAGAATACATTATGTTCAACATAATTGATTTGACAATGATTGAATAAGTCAAGAAAATATTATTCCCTTCCATGTTAATGAAAGAAGATATCTTTTTTCCTTTGATTAAAATGCAATTGAATTATGAAATCCATGGCCATTATAGTTTATAAAAAAGTTTATTTTCTAAATCAAAAGAAATATAACTCAAGCGTATTGGGTGATGACACAAGTATGAATCCCTTTGGATGATATTACATAGTAACATTCATAGGTTTATAATATAATGACATTAAATTCTTTCTCTATGGGTTCCTTGAAATTTTCTAGACACTAATCTTGGACTTTTAGAAAGATCACCCAATGTCACAGAGAAAGTGTAATAATATGTCACGAACTAAGTGTATCTGTAATCTCATTAAATTCTAGTAAATTTAATATTAAGAATAAATATTATTTTCAATTTTTGGGATAATAATTATTCAAAAAAAGTTAATTGTATAAATTTAATCTCAAGATATTAAGTTTTAGAATATGTGAGTTTAATTACATCACTTGTTTATATATTTGCTGATTTAGTGAATAGATTTATACAAATATTTATTTAGTTATATGTATATTAAAATAAACATACATTCATGAGTGTTTCCCTCTGGAATAGGGGATGATCTCATTGATCTAAGGTTCAAACATTCCAAGCGGTTTCTAACGGGTTTGTTCATAGAACCGGAAACATCCAATGATCCCATATCCATTTGAACCTACTTTCCAAAGGTATGCGCTCATTAGTTGTGGATTGATGAGGCTTAGAAATTTTAATTGGTCGAGAGGATGGGAGGTCGGACTCATCACACCTTCTTGACGGGAATTATTGTCTACTCTGGGACTCTCTTTATAGATTTAAGTTCTGTTCGTGGATCCTTATTACATTACCAAGTATAAAATGAGCTTTCCTTTAGATATGATAATCAATGATTGATATGTAGGAAATTTAGAGAATCTTTTATATGTATTCGAGGTTCTTCATCGATGGAGAATCATCTGTATTTGTTTAGAGATTCTTAGTCAATGGTATCCTTTAATACATAAAAGTCTCTTGGTCATTATGATGATCATACTGGTTTTAAAGCCACTCAGTGGGGCACTTGAAGTTTATTGTCATTCAGAAGGACATGGATTATTTCAAAGTTGGGATCGTACCCACAGATGGGCTACCTACGTATCATTTTTTAGGAAAAGGAATCAGAACCCATGTAGTTCAAGTAAGGGAATATGAGGTTTATGATTGATGGCTCAAAGAAAGATGTCAAAATTACTTTTACGCTCTATGCTCACGTGAGTCATGCTCGATGTGAGAAACAAGAGGTATTGGTAAAACCAGAAAATTGTGCCATGAAATATGAAATCATAAGAAATGATGTTGGGCTTATGTATGTATGACTGCCCAAATAGATGAAGATTAGGATTTACTTCAGGGAAGAAATCTAGGAACAGGGTCCATAAAGGTATATGTACTTTATGGAGATTTGGATACTCTAATTTGGGGCTTACTCCTGAAAAGGAGTCCCAAATTAGGAGGGGACTTATGATTGGGTTTTACTCTAGATCAAAAAGTAAATTAGGAATGGTTAAGAGAGATTAAGGCTGGGGCTTACTCTTGAAAAGAAGGCCCGGGTTAAGGGACTTGAAAAATTAAGGGACTTGGGGCTTACTCCTGAGGAGGATGCCCATATTTGAGACTGGGGTTTACTCCTGAAAAGGAAGCCCAGGTTAAGAGAATTATGGTTGGGGCTGACTCTTAAGGAGGATGCCCAGATTTGAGAATTATGAATGGGGATTATTCCTAAAAAGGAGGCCCGGATTTTAGAATTATGACTGGGTCTTATTCCTAAAAAGGAGGCCTAGGTTAAGAGATTCTCTCATCTTAAAGGATGAGGTTGAATGAATGAAATCTCAATCTTTAGTGACATAAAGATGTGTAAATCACTAGGTTTTGAGAGATATTACACATAGTTCCTTTCAGATAAGGAAGTGAAATCAAGAAATCATGCCATAAATGTCTTTGAAGAGTGTCTTAAAGACTGAATCTTGAATAGAAGAGGTGGAATGGCATAATAAGGGTTAAATGGGCAAGAAGGGCACCCAAAAAGGCAGGGGCGCACAAGTCCTGGCAGGCACGCAGGTACTGCGTGGGCGCGCAAGTCCTAGTCACGCAGGTATACCTACACAACACATGGGTACCTGCGCAATTGTTAACCAGTAGGGTAACACTTGGGTGATCCTTGACCAAAACCTTTAGAATTATCCTGAGGTACTTCCAGAAGAGAGGCGCACAAGTTTTGGTGAAGAAGTAGGGCGGCGCGCAAGTATGTTCATTTCCCTTAAGGGTAAAACACCTTAGTTGCGCAAGTGTTAGTGAATTCTAACACTTAGACCTTACTCCTCTTGTTTAGACCTTCCATTCTAGGTAAATAATTACCTTATATGTGTTTGGGAGAATTGAAGTAGAGACTTGGGCATTCAGAGCTCTATATCTGAATTCTGGAAAAAATTCCCCCTCGAAATGGGGGGCCTACAGGGTCTATTTATAGGTTGGATAAGACCCCGAGCAGTTATCCTTTAGTGCGCGCAAGTCACTTGTGCGACCATTAGGTGGCACGCAAGTATACTTGCGTGACTGTGATGGAACTTGCGCGACACTTGGTCATTTGAAGCCTTGTTCATGCCTTTGTCGATTTTTGAGGTTTTCTTCAAAGGATGAATCAATTTGTGCTAAGTCATTTTCCTTTCCATTCCTTTAGAAAATGTGACGAAAAGGATCATCAACAAAAGTCCCCCCTCAGAGTTGGATCCGAAAGAATAAGGATGTGACTCTGAGGAAAAGAAGAAAACCAAATGGAAAGGGGCGCGCAGGTGTGAGTCGCACAACTGTCATCGCGCAGGTGAGAGTCACGCAAGGCTGGAGCGCGCCAGCTATAGGCGTGCAGGTGGGTAGCCTGGCCTATAAATATGCAGTCATTTTCCGCGCATAACATCTGATTTCTGTATTTTCGAGCTCTTTCCGCGCAGGTCCCCTTCGCCGCACAAGTTGCTCATTTTCTGCTATTTCTTCGTTGTCGCGCTATTGTCAAGGTAATAGGACTTGCGTGGTGATACTTGCACGCCAAAAACATGTGAAGCAATTTAACACTTGTGCGACATATCCATACTTGCGCGCCAAGTTTAGACTTGCGCACCTTAATGCCTTTTACATTTTTCTGAAATTCCTTCACAAATTTTATGAAAAATCAACTTACCTAAAAGTTAATTTATTCAACTTTTATGCAGAATCAATGGCTCTTAGAACCGGAATAGCTGATGAACTGGCTAACAAGCGGATTGATAATATGATGAATATCATTGGCCACGATTATTATACCGTCAAAATTAGTACTCTTCTGGATTTGGCCAAGTATCTGAAGAAATATCATCACGAATTCCCCCAAAGAATTTATTTTCCTTGTATGGCTATGGTCATCTGCGAAAAGTTACTATTCCAGAAGCAAAGAACTATCTCCCATTTTCGTGGTTTCAGAATTATACCAACTTTTCTTCAGCAAATATCTCATGCGGAGGAGTATTTCTAAGTGCTGGAACAGTGGATAAGGCCCACATGATGCATCATAGCCCTTGTACGCCAGATCTGAAACCTCATACGCCTGAGCTACAACCACATTTTCATCCTTCAATCTTCTGAAATGCTCAAATCGATCAATCCAAAGGCTGGAAAGAAAAGTTGGGACTTCCATCCCATGGGAGGTGTGAAGCCAACTTGGATGTGGGAATACTGGGTGCGACAAACCTGTGTAGAGTTTTTCGAGGATCTGGAAGGAGTGGCGATATACAAAGTTGTTTGGGTTGGGAAAACATATGTTTATAGACATGATAACTTCGTGACGGATATACTCAGCCACTGGAGCCTAGAAACTAATTCTTTTTATCTGACTCATGGAGAAGTAGGCATCAGTCTGTGGGATGTACACAATATCTCAGGGGCTCCAATTTTGGGCGACATGTATGATGAATTCATTCCACCCAAGGTGACTTGGAATGATTCAGAGAAGACTCCTGCTTTATCTCGAGAATTATTTAAAATCTTCCACAGGCTCAAGAGTTCAGAGACCTCGTTTACTCATTCTAGAAAGTATATTCATCCGGAGGAGTGGATGAATATATTTCTTATTGAGAAGAAAGAGAAGGAGACAAAGAAGAAGGATCTGAAGGAGAAAGAATCCAAGAAAAAGAAATCCAAGGATAAGTGACCCAAATGTCCTACCACTTTCCCAAAACCTGAGAAGAGGGGTGCTCCTGGCACATTCTGGACAACTCTAGAAGCAGGAGAGTTCGAGAAGTGGGGATATGAGGTGAATCAAAGGATCCCAAAGAAGACTCGTCTGGGGGGCTTCTTGGATTTATGGCTCATCGTTTATCTCTTTCCAGTCAGGTATTCGAAGGGAGGCATTAGGCCAGGGACCTTCGTCATTGCGGCAAAGTTAGCTGAGGGAAAAATGGTTGGGTTGGCTACCCCCATTTTAGCAAAGATTCACAGGAGTTTACTTCATGTATTCATGGGTAAATCTTCTTTAAGAATAGTGTGACCATTCCAAGTTTTATGGGGATGGATCTCCACTCACTTCAGGACTTACAATGTACATAATGGATTACAAATTCCTGGAAGTTCTTTCAGGCCGTCAGTGCAAGCATTCTCGGGAGTTTCTCCATTAGATATTAATGCCTATGACATGAAAGTGAGGCTGAGAATGTTTAAGGAATTGAACTTCTTTCCCTATGGAAATCTTCCATCCGGGAAGTTTGTTGATGATGGAACAACCCATTTGGATTTGAGGGCATACATGCTAGCTTATAGAGATGGTGTGCTAGTTTCCAGGATTGACGGAGAAATTATATGTGAGGCCTATGCTTCATATAGATTTGCACGTCAATTCAAGTGTCTGCAACAGATTGTTGTATCTCCCCCAGTACATGTTAGGTTAGAGCAATATCCGATGGTTGCTCAGCAACTGTGGCTGCTGACATCAAGGGAGAAGACTGGGGCGGTATTTGATCTACCAGTTGAAAAAGTGGAACATAACCTGACTACATGGTATGCCGAGCACTGGATAGAATCATACCCTAAAGGGGTGCTAAATCACCCAGTTTATCAGGTGGGGAAAAGGAAGAGGACTGTAGAGAAAGAAACCCTCCCTCGTGAAGGTGATGCTTCCCCACCTGAAGCTGATTCGCCAGATTCCTCCTCTAGGACTGGTTAACCAGATTCCCAAGATGGGGATGATGAGGTGAAAAAAGTGGCAAAGCAGCCTCGTGCCCGATATAATCCTCCAGTCAGAATCAAAAGACCCACTCCATCAACTCCTGGTGAGTTACTTCATTGGGGTACTTTAATCACTACTACTTTATAAAGCAATAAGTCTTATTGTCTTATTCTCTATCTGCAGTTTCAGGAGCTGGGAAGAAATTGAAGTCAAAGATTGTAGGACCTTCCTCTAAGCCTTCATATCTAAGACCAGAGGCTGTCCAGTTATGGTAGAGTTTATACTATGGTGTTGAAACTGCCTGGCTGGATTTATGCGAGGGGATACACCTCCCTGGAATAGGGAATCTTCTAGCTTCTACGGACATCAGTTTTGAGAATAACCCCGATGAAGTGAGGGCTTACATCAGAGAGCTGTAAATGCTCATATATGCCACTGATGAGTTCGTTCCTATCACCAGGCGGGTGAAGGAATTGATTGATCATGGCACCGCTGAGGGGACTGATGAGGAGTGGCACGATTACGTGGCTCCTGAAGATGTAAGTTTTCTTTCCTTATTTGCTTTGCAACTTGATTTCAGTCGAAGCTTTGTTACTTAAGGGAGTTATTTTCTTCATATTGCAGCTTTCAAAGAAAGGAACTATTGAGGTTCCTTCACCACAGTATAGCCCTAGTGGTACTGCCATCGGGGTTATTGCTGAATCTCCTCGCGAACCGGGCGAGATATCTCCAGGCCAGCAGGCCATGAATGAGGAACTGGCAACGACTTTTAATTTTCCAATCCAGGTGCCAATAAGGGAGAGTGTCGATACTCCCAAAAAACCAAAGAAGCAAAGGCAACGAAGGAGGAAGTCAACAGCTAAACACTTCATTAGTAGCAGTAAGTCCTTCGGGTAATCATGAGTCTATACCCATGAAAAAGTTTCTCATATTTCTGGGGATTGTAGGGGATTCTTCAATTTACCCCATGAGGGAAAGGACTGATCCTCCTTCAAGGACCACAGAGGGTGTTGTGGAACAAACGCAAATTCAGGCTGACTTGGCTTCTCCTGGAGAAGAGCCAGCATCTATTCCCAGTATCCCTCCTACTATTGTTACAAGAAGAGAAGAACCTATTTCTAGTAAGTTAACAATGCTTCATAAAAATGTTGAACGAAACATCGACTGACTTCCATTATGTGATACTTCAGGTTCAACTCCTACATTAGAGCTTTTGGAAGCTGTTTCAACTGATGTCATGATTTTATCCAAAGATGTTGTCCAAGGTCAGGGGCCACAGGACGCAAGTCACCAAGAAGACACATCCAATGCTCCCACTGGTGAGATTAACCAGGATTCTGAAATATCATTGGATGAAATGATGAATTGTGGCATGTCTTTCGAAGAATTTTATGATCATGCTAAGTTATCATGTTATTTAGAAGACCTTGGGTGTGAGTGTTATCCTTCGCCCAATAAAGTTTCTTATAATTTACACTTCTAATCATGACTGAAAATAATATGCAGTTCCATCCATAGAAGCTGCTAAACTACCAATACCTGAAGAGGGTGTAGACATTTATGTCAACCCTACCATTACAGAAACATTAGCTCAAGTAGAGCTAAACCCCGTAAACCCTCATGAGACCCATCTTGAAGATCCTGTTGAGACTGGGAAAGATGGGTAGGAGTCTTCTCAGGTTGCTGATCTATCGTTGGGTAAGGGATAACAATATTTGTTATTGTACTTAATTTGTAAGACAATCAATTCTTTTGTTATCCTTTGAAACTAACCAAAGCTTTCAGTTAATTATGCAGGGCCATCAACTTCAGTGGCTAGATCTGGAGGTGAGGCCTCAGCCTCTTCCGCAATGGGAATTGAAAGTGAAGAAGTACAGTTCGGGGGGGGGGAGAGCAGAACATGGCACTTCCTTAAGTGCATTAATCCCAGATTACATGCCCCCCTGTGATGATGATGTTGAATCAGACCCAGAGGTGCTTAAGGCACTCATCTTTTCACGACGTAAGGCATGGAAAAACATATGGAAAATCATATCTGAGGTGCCTTTAGAAGAGCTGTCATCAAAGATTTCCCGGTTGTTTTCCCAGTTCTTCATGCTAGGACTTGGCGGTTTTGGATACCAAGAGATCCATACCACAGTGAAACAAGTCATCTTCAGGAGGGAACAGGAGCAAAAGTGTCGCGAAGATCTGACCAGGGTGAAACTGTCAGTCAACATCAGTGAATTTGAGGCTGCAGTATCCCGAGATGAGGCTGATTATGCTTCCAAGATGAAGGAGCTGAAGCATAAAATCAAAGAAAAAGTCACCCAACAGGTGCAGCTCCAGCAACAATTAGATGCTGTTACTGGGGAACTTGACCAGCTCAATAATTCATTGGAGGGAGCTCAAATGAATGGTATGAAATCCATTGCAGATGCCAAGAAGTCACTCCATCAAGCTGAGAAAGGTGAAGCTGGTCGAGTGCACGAGCTTCAAGTAGCTGCTGATGAAGCTCGGGATACTGTACATCAAGTGAAGACTTATGTTGACAGTCTTTTGTAATTTCCTAAAAAAGATAAGAGGCTCCAATCTGTTGATGTCCCTTTAATTCTTGTGCATCAAATGGAAATAATGCTCCCATCTTTAATCACTTGTGCACATATTTTCCCACTACCCGCTTTAGATTTTACCTAATCCAATGGGCCTAGTAAGAATAGTTTGATTTTTACTAGGATTATTATAAATAACCCTACAAACATTGAATCTTTTAATTGCTCAATATTACCTAAATCATACAAAATGTATGTTTAGTGAGCTGGAACTTGACTTTTATTCAGAGTTCCCTTGTCTTTTTTGGGCAGTTTAAAGTCATGCACGTCAGACATAAAGAGGCTAATGTTTAAGGTCGAAATAGATTTGACTGAATGAATTATAATTGACTCAATTCCTTGACAATTCATCTGAAAACATATTACCATACTCAAATATGAGGGAAAATATGTAAACTATGACTTAAGAATATTTTAATATGAGGAATGATATGAAAAAGATATAAAAAGGCATTAGAAGAAGTAGTTCCCAAGAATGAAATTACCATTATTTAACAAACCCGTTAGGGGGTTGAATTATGTAGGGCCACCTAAGGGCATTGGATGCATAGTCAAATAAATAGAATCTTTTGGCTGACAGGTCCATTATGTAGACTACTTATGCAAGGCCACCTAAGGGCACATGTTGCATATTCAGGCAAAAGAACTCTCAGAAATTTATTTTCCTAGTGCTAAAAGGCCAGTGAAAGTTTATGGAGATTCAAATTTTCCAAAGTATAGAGTTTGTTGTATGGAAAGAGGTACTTGAATATGGAGAAGATATTTCCAAACAAGATTATCGAAGAACTGGATGGATATCACTCCTACGAAGGTCTGTCCCAAACGTAGGTAAGGAGAATATAAACCATAGACTTGAATATTTTCAGATCATGAAAAAGGATATGGGACAACTATGTTAAGGATGGCTATTTTTGTGGATCCCTACATATTGTCATTAAGAAAAATAAGGACAAAAGAGGCTTTCCTCCCAAGAATGAAGTTACCACTATTTAACAAACTCTTTAGGGGGTTGAATTATGTAGGTACACCTAAGGGAATTGGCTGCATAGTCAAATAATAGTATCTTTTGGCTGACAGGTCTGTTATGGAGACTGGTTAAGCAGGACACCTAAGGGCACGTACTACATAGTCAGGCAAAAGAACTCTCAGAAGTTTGAAATTTTTGTGACTAGAAGTCAAGAAAAGGGTTATGAAGATCTGAAAATACTTAAGGTTAGGATTATGACACATAAATATGGGTATTGTCCAATGTATATAGAGATACACAAATCAATACTAACCATAATCATGTTGTGGCTGGGTCCTGAATGGAAATGTTGGACTTCACTATGTATCCCATAAGGATGGGAATCAAGCCATATGTAGTTCTTGAACTATAGTTTTAACATCATGTGGGACAAAAGGATTGGAGATATTAGTTTAGGGTCATAGAGCTCAGACCATTATTAGAAATACACAGTGTGAGTTTTCATGGGGAATTTTTAGCCAGGGGACTGAAAGAGGAATTTGGGGTTAGGACCAAAAGACTTGGGGCTGGATTCGAGGGACACTCGAACGTTCCTACGTATCCCATAAGGATGGGAATCAATCCCACGTAGTTCTAGAAATACCCTCTGTACAAATTTGGTTCGTACATGTGAAGGGTGAAAGGGGACTTTAGTGCAATGATGGTTTAACCCAAGATAAAAGGTTTAGGTATTGCCATGTATGCATGTAGTCTTTGAAATGAAACATGATTGAAAACCAATGTAAGTAATGATTCCCTCTCAGGTGAGGGTATCAAAGAATATTGTAGTTTATTATCATATTGGACAAAATTGTTGTATAGTTTAACGTCATATAACAAGTATGAAAGTGAACCAATGTAAAGATATTGATTCTAGAGGCAGTTTCACGAATCAACATCGTATGAGATAGAGGTGAACCGATGTGAAGAAATTGGTTTTGGGCTTGAACCTTGGGAGGTTGCCTACGTACCCATCCTGGAAGGCAAGGATCAAAGTCCGCGTAGTTCAATTAAATAATGAATTAGTGATCAAGTTGTCATTGGGGAAAACGACCTAAAAAATAGTGTCGGGACTTACACATGGTTAGTAGCCCAGAGAGAGTGTTATGGTTGAATTTTTCTCTAAGATCACGTGAGTAATACTCGGTTTGAGAAACAAGAGGTATAAAAAACCCTAACGATGTACAGTTTAATGTCATGTAGGACATATTAAAGGACTTTCTGTATAGTTTAGCATCGTGTAGTTAGGACGATGGGGACAATACAGTTTAATGTCATGTTGGACAAAAAAAGGACTGTGCAGTTTAATGTCATGCAGTGAGTACAAAAGAGTACACCATTTAACGTCATGTTGGACGTATTAGGGACTTTTTCATAGTTTAACGTCATGTTTGAAAAAAAATGACGATACAGTTTAGCGTCATGTTGGACGTAAGTGCGAATAGTTTAAGGTCGTATGAATGGACTGTAGGTTATGCAGTTTAACGTCTTGCTGGATGTAAGGAACTTCTATATAGTTTAACGTCATATAGAAAGGACGATGAAGGGGGACACAGTTTAACGTCATGTTGGACGAAAGTGAAAATAGTTTAAGGTCATATGCATGGACTGTGGATGTTTATGCAATTTAATGTCTTTCTGGATGTGATGAGCAATTTTAATGTCATGCAGGACCATGGTGCAGTTTAAGGTCATACTGGACCATGGTTTATGCATTTTGTGTTTATACAAAATACTTCTTCAAAAATATGGCATTGGTTAGAGTAGTAATGAGTTCTCCATCCATCGAGATTAATGAATAAGATCCATTGGAGTAGACCCTATGTATTGAGTAAGGTCCTTCCCATTTTGGCTCAATCTTGGGAGGTTTCTTTCCTGGTATCATTGGAGTTCTGAGAACTAATACCAATTCTCCCTGAGTGAATGAACAAAGACAAACTTTTTTGTTGAAATCTCGTGCTATTCGATTCTGATAGACTTCCAAGTGGTGAAAAGTGAACAATATTTTCTCATCTAACCGTTCCAATTCATTCAATCGCTTTTGAGATTGTTCATCTTTAGATGACTGATCACAAATGGATACTTTGAGTGAGGGTAGTTGAACTTCAATAGGCAAGACTACTTCCGTTCCATATACCAGTGAATATGGAGTTGACCGCGTTGCAGTGCGGGTGGTAGTCCGATAAGCCCATAAAGCATGAAAGAGTTTATCAGGCCATGAATTCTTATCTTTATCCACTATCTTTTGCAGTATATTGGAATGAGTATTGTTGAAGGCTTCTATCTGTCCATTGGCCGCTATATGATACCGAGATGAATGATTGGATTTGATGTTGTATTCTTGATACAACTTCTTCACCTCGGATGAACAGAATTTGGTGCCATTGTCCGTCAATATAGTATGAGGGAAACCAAATCTGGTAATGATGTTAGACTTCATGAAGCTAACAATGCATTTAGAACTGACTTCCTTGAGAGGTACTACCTCTGCCCATTTAAAAAAGAAATCAGTAGCAGTAAGAATATACTTAAACTGCCTGGCCGTAGCTGAAGGGTAAGGTCCCACCACATCCATTCCTCATGTGGCAAATGGCCACGGTTATTTAGCTGTATGAAGCAAATCTGGAGGTTGATGAATGAAGTTGGCATGTACTTGGCATGAATGACACTTCTTTTTGAAATCAACACAATCTTGTATCATTGAAGGCCAAAAGTATCCAAGCCTTCGAATCTGATCAGACAGTCTATGTCCAGACTGGAGGGCACCACAGACTCCTGCATGCAATTCTTTCATGACAGCCATTGTCTCTTCACCATCAATGCATCTGAAGAGAATTCCATCAAAACCATGTTTGTATATAATTTTCTCTAAGTGATCTGGGCTATCATAAAGAGTAAAATTGACCACACGTCGCCGGATTTGTTCTTTCTCGGCTCTATCAGGTGTAAGTGTTCCATTTTGAAGTTATTCCCTGATAGGTGACATACATCCTGTAGTATGACCATACGGTTTAAGAATGGGACTAATTTCATTAATTTCCTCTATTCTGGATCGAACATAAGGTGAAATTTCACGACGGTGGGCAATACGGATGGTTGTCTCGTCCCGATTTGGATCTGCCAGAGCTGTGGCTATATTAGCCAGTGCATCAGCTTGAGCATTTTGTGATCGCGGGACATAAGAAAATGTCGGTTCCAAAGGGAATTCCGCCATTAACTCTCTGACGTAATCATACAAAGGGATTAGTTATTCTTTTCTGATGGCATAATCCCGATTGACTTGTTTGATTACCAGGTCTGAATCACCTTTCACCTTAAAGTGATTCACTTGTGCTTGAAGCGCCAATTCCAATCCTACAATGAGAGCTTGGTATTCTGCTTCATTATTGGTACCACCTTCCCATAATAAGAAGGAATAAGGTAACACCGCCTTTTTTGGAGAAATGATCACAATTCCTAAGCCAACTTTGTTGAATTTAGGATTTTCCATTTTCCTCCCTGTTGGACTTCTGGAAGCACCATCAAAATACATTTCTCATGCCTGGGGACTTTCTTGAATAGAGAATACTTCCTCATCAGGGAGTTCAATATCTGAAGATGTGTCTTCCACTGAAGGGTGTTCAGCCAAGAAATTGGACAGAGATTGGCCCTTTATTTCTTTTTGAGACACATATTAAATGTCGAATTGCTACAAAATAACTAACCACCTTGCCAGACGTCCTGTAAGTATGGGACAATTAAGGATGAATTTGAGCGGGTTATTGCGAGATACCAATTGGACCTCGTGATGTTGCAGGTATTGTCTCAACTTCTGAACTGCAAAGATTAATGCCAGGCAACACTTCTCAATACTTGAATACCGGGTTTCTGCTTCAAGCATAGTCCAACTGAGGTAGTAGAGGCTGTTTTCATTCCCATCATCATTTTTCTGAGCAAGAAAGGCACCCAATGATTACTATAAAGCTGTCACGTAGAGGATAAGTGGTCTTCCTTCAACAGGTGGCATGAGTACTAGTGGACTCAAGAGGTATTTTTTCAGAATATCGAATGCTTCTTGACATTCTTTAGTCCACTGGTAAGTGACTCCCTTCTTCATCAATTTGGTGAAGGGTAAACTTTTTCCTGCCAAATTGGCGATGAAACACCGAATATAGGCTAAGTGTCCTTGAAGTCCTCTTAATTATTTCAAATTTCGAGGAGGTGACACACCAAGGATTGACTTTGTCTTCTCAGGATAGACTTCAATACCACGATGGAACACAACAAAGCCGAGAAATTTTCCTGAGGTTACCCCAAAAGCACATTTTAAGGGGTTCATCTTCAAATTATGTTGTCGAAGCTTGCGGAATATAACTTCCAAATCAGCCAAGTGATTATAACGTTGTTTGGATTTGACCACCAAATCATCCACATAGAATTCAACAAACTTCCTTAAAAAGGGTTTGAAGATACGATGCATGGTACGCTGATATGTTGCACCTGCATTATTTAAGCCAAAGGGCATTACTCAGTAGCAAAACACATCCTGAGGGGCTCTGAAGGCTGTTGATTCCTCATCTTCTGGAGCCATTTAGATTTGATTATATCTGGAATATCCATCCATGAAGGAAACTGCTTCATAGCCAGCTGTTGCATGAATTAAAAGTTCTTTAATCGGAACTGGGAAATCATCCTTAGGACAATGCCGATTAAGATCTCTGAAATCGATGCAAACTCTAATTTGTCCGTTCTTCTTTTTCACAGGGACAATATTAGCCAACCACTTGGGATATTGAACTTCTCTGATGAAGTTAGATTTGATAAGCTTATCCACTTTAGCTTAAATTTTGGAAGCATAAGTTGGGTGTGTTCTTCTCACGGCTTGCTTAAATCCTCGATGCTCTTCTGGTAAACCCAAATGATGAGTAGCAACACTAGGATCAAGCCTGGGAATCTCTGTATAGTTCCAAGAAAATATATCTAGATTTTTTCTTTAAAAAGGAAATATACATCTCTTGTTCTTCAAGAGTCATGTCCGCACTGATTAAAGTGGGGCGTGAATCTTCTTTTGTACCCAGATTTATTTCTCTGAGATCATCCACGGTGGTAGAGATACCCTCTTCAAATGATGGAGGAGCATCTCTGAGATCTTCCTCTTCTTCTTCATCATGTGTTATTTCTTCTGTTTCTACTTGCATAGTAGATGATAAATAAAAATTTCCATGATCAGAAGAGATGTTAAAATTTGAACATCTTGAAGAAGAAGCTTCCATTTCTGACCCAATTGATGATAAAGGGTCTTCCTTGGGAAATAAAGAGGAGATGCTGGATTGAGAATCGACATCATTTTCACCTCCGATGTTGCTATAACTTCTTCTGGACTTCTTGGTGAAGTATATACTTGTTGGATTTCAGCATATGAAATGATGACGTCACCATTTGGGCTTTCATCACTGCTTGGTGGGTTACCAATTTCTCCCATGTTGTCTGGCTCGATTACTATAATTGACATTATGGATTTTTCTATAAGAGTATTTTGATTAGGGTCTATCTTGTCAATTTGACTGATAGGAAACACATAATATGTACTCACATGTGTAAATGGATTTACTGGAATCTTCTCCAAACCATACGGAGCATTAACTTTGGTAAGCTCCCTTATTGTGGATTTATCATTTCCCTTCATGTGATAGAATTCTGCCTCAATGTATTGAAACTCACATGTCTTGAACAGGGCCTTATCACCATACAATGTCCCAACTTGACCATCAAAACAATATTTGATACATTGATGGTATGATGAAGGGATAACTGCATGTTGATGTAGCCAGGGTATTCCAAGCAAGATGTTGAAGGCTGAGTCTTGATCAACAACCATGAAATCTGAATTAGATACAAGATCTCCAAAATGAGTTCTGAGTGTAACCTCACCCAGTGGTTCTTGTTCATTTTTATCATATCCTTGTAACATCATGGTATAAGGAGATAAATTAGATTCCGTGATACCCAATCAACGAAGTGTACGAATGGGCATGAGGTTGACTCCCGAACCATTATCAATGAAAGCTCTTCGGACGTCTATGCCATTGACCTTTCCAGATAATTACAAAGGTCTAATATGTCCATGCACGACATCATATTCATCTTCATCAGTAATAGATATTACTTCATGGCATTCCACAAGATTATTCTCTATATGATAGACTTCAACTGCATCAATTTCAGTTTCAAACTCCTGAGGACTTGACAAAGCCTCGATGAGTGCCTCCTGAAGATCTTTTGATAAATTAAAGGCATCCAGAATTGATAAATTGTCCGTTACTTGGGCCAGGTATTTCAATACATCATACTTTTGATCCAAAGGTCTGCGTTTCCCAATAGGAACATGTGGTTTAGCAGGTGTATTGGAAGTTGATGCTTTGGAAGTTGATGCATCTCGTATCGGGATAGGAGTTGGAAATATTCCTGGATTTGGAAGATTAGACTGATTAGATCCATTTACTTGCTGAGAGTAAGAAGATGGAACCTTCAACCGGTCTTCCAGAATAACTGTTCCAGGACTGAATTTGCTATTGGTGGAAGAACTTGCTTGTTCTTGTTGAACTCGCTGAAGGGCTTTGCTACGAGTTTCTGCTGCATACACAGTTCTAGCAGGGGTAGAATTGGAATAATGGCTTCTGAAAGATCCACGTCTTCCCCTGTATCCTGAGCCTCTGAAACTTCCTCTGATTCCTCTATTTGATACAGGGAATTCAGGATCATCTAAATCAAAACTGTGATTGGCATATGGATCTGTTAATTGAAACATATTAACAGAACCAAAGATTAAATATTCATCCGATGAGGTCTCTGCTTGACTAGCCAATTTAGGTTGTGCCGTTTGGTGGGATGGTGCTCGTTGCTTCGAAGTAGATGGCATGAAATCTGCTAGAGTCAAAGACAACTTAGGCTTTGACACATACTCATCTTCTTCTGATTGTTCCTCTTTCTTGGAATTGTGCTGTTTCTTTGAGGATTTTCCCTCTGATGAAGAGGGTTTTGCTGCGGCATTCATGGTAGAAGGCACAATTGGTTTATTCAATTGTGTTCGCAAAATAGAATGATTTTGGTTGATCATCTTTCTGACCATCCAATCATCATATTTTTGTGCATTTTTTCTTTTGACTTCTTGTCATTCACCTTCCTCCTTTGGAACTATAGCAGTAACACATGCTACATGAGCTGAAGAACCTTTCAGTTTGACTTGTCCCGAGTCGACCATCTTTTTCAGGAGGTCCTTAAAGACAAAACAATCCTAGATGGGATGCCCCAACATTTGATAAAACGAGAAATAGTTGGGACGATCTTCATCTCCTTCCCTGTTTGGCCTATTGGGCACTGGCAATTGAACCAAATTATTTTCCAGAGCCGAAATGAAATAACCAGGAACTTGTTCATTTTGGAAAGAGTAAACTTTGCTTTTAAAATCCTAAAATTGTTTTCATCTTTGATCCCTTTGATTATCTTGATGAAACGGCCTCTGTTGTTGGTGGTCAGGAGGTGGATCCCTTTGAGAAGATGAAGGTTTTGAGGTAGAAGCAGGTACAGGTGCTTGTTTAAGAATAAATGTTGCAGTCTCTGCATTACCCATTCTCCTTCCTGGAGCTGATGGAATTACACAAGATTTATCCTTAGTCTGTATAAGAGAATCTTCAATCTGTTGAGCGATTGAAGTAAGGTCTCGAAACTCTCCGGTGTATTTCACAGGGATCAGCGGTGTGCGTAATTCGTCATGCAGATTTGCCACACATATTGGAAATAGTTCCTCTTGAGGGAGTGCTAAGCTTAGGGAATATGTTAATCCCTTCCAGCGATCTATGAAATCTGAGACCCTTTCATTCTCCCATTTCTTACAGTTTGTAAGATCGAAAACTATTGCCTTTGGAAAATTTGAGCTGAATTGAAGAAGAAATCGTTGATGGAGATCTTCTCATACGGTAATTGATCGGGATTTCAAGATTATGTACCAGACAAAGGCTGGTCCTTGCAAGGTTCGCACGAAGCATCTGAGTTTCACTGCTTCTTTCTGTTCCGGAGTTCCCATAATAGGATTGCAACAAGACACGTAATGCATCAAATGTTGTTCAGGATCGCCTGATCCATTGAAAATAGGGAATACAGAGTTCCCAAAACTTTATGGGGAAGAGATTGAATCTACCCATTCAGGGTAAGCTTTCTTTTCTAGTTGAACCTACGCACGATTCCCTTCCATAGTCTCTAACCGAGCTCTTAATGACTCAATGGTAGTTATTAACTTTTGAGAAACATCCGGTTGAACTTGGACTTGGGCTGGTGCAATGACTGGAGTTTGGACAGGTATGGAAGCTGGTGCTGCAACTGATGGCAGCACTGCCAATTTTTGTTGCACTTGACCCGTAGGATTAGACCTGTGAGGGTGTACTGATAGAAGAGGATATTCTTGATCCATCTCAGTAGCTGCAACAAACTCCCTTGACTGGATGGCTCCAGCACACTTAGGAAGAAGACTACCCTGAAGTAGTTCTGCATTCAACCTCCTCAATTCCTTCATTTCTTCCTCCTGTTGTGCAAACCTTTGCTTTAGTGAGAGTGATTGGCCTTCTCCAGAGGAAGGATATGTAACCTGATTCTTTCCCCTCCCTTTGTTGGATCCTTTTCGGAGAGGGGGAAGTGGGTTACTTGAAGGATTACCTAAGTTCTGAGTAATCCTTTGATTTCGTGTATGCGCACCTTCTTCATTTGTGTATGTGCGTACATCTTCTTGAGCAGGAACCTCTTCATATGAATCCCCTGAGTGAGCCTCATCTGGTGGATCAGCAATAACGGCATTGATGACATTGATTGATGCATAATGCATTGCATCCCTCCTATCGGCATTTATGCGATATTTTCTCCTTCCATGTCTTTGATGAGACATTGCCTTTTGTTGATTCGATTCCCCAGAAACTTCTTGATGAACCGTAATTTGGAGAGAATATCCTAATAATTTGGCTCTTCGTTCCTCATGTGGCTTCTTCCCCAATCGAGAGAAGATCAACTTTCACTGAGGAGGGGATTGATGATTTGAAAAAGTCCCCAGTCCGGTGGACTGGGGCTATTCCTGCTATCTTTGCTCAACTCCTCGAATCCTATTTTTTGATTCTGAGGGTTGGTTTAAAAGAGTCCCCAGTCTGGCAAGCTGGGGTGGCTCTTGACATGCTATGTCTGAGACTTTCTTAAAAGATCTCCTGATCTTGCGGACCTTAGTACTGAAATTAGCTGGATGCTTCAACCTGCATCCACTTTTATCACCTGGTTCAAAAGACCGTTGGATGATTTCTGACACTTCTGTCACTTGATGATGTTCTTGCTCCATATGAGAGGCATGTTCAATATTATTGTTTTCTTGATGCAGGAGTAATTCAACAACTTGTTCTCTATATTCTTGATTTTGAGAGGAACTAGTTGAAGCCTGTTCTTAGGCAAGCTTTTGATTACAAACAAAGTCAGGTATTTGTGGCCGGCCATGGGCAATAACATGGCATGAGACCATTTTCGGCGGGCTTTGCTGACTGGAGAGAGCCGTGAAATGCAGTGCTCCATGAACACCCCATCCTCTCACATGAATACCATATGAGGCATTGTAAATTTATTGGTGCAATCTTCTTAGTGTGCCAAGGCATGAACGCTGAAGGGCTCTCTGCTGCTTTTCAGCCTTCGGATATCGAGAGACCGATAGAGATGCCAAATCAATCTAACGTTGTAACCCTTCTATTATATAAACATGATTTGTATATTCATAATAAGATAATACTTTCTTTTTCAACTGACAAAGAGTTTTCCATATATTGAGACGAATATCATGAATTCCATCTTTCATCAAAATATCTGGAATGTCATACTGAGAGTCAGCTAGAGGCCAAAACATGACTGGCACTTCACCTTTTTCCAGTTTTTTTCTCATGTTCCACATTTCCTCTTTATCATTCAATGAAGATTCTTCTACCTGATTTGACCAAGGTTGGTGCTTCCTTGTTGCTTCATCGGATTCAACAAGATTGGTAGAGAAATCACTGATCAAACTAGAAGATGCATGACTTAGGGGTGGTTCGGAGAATGACCTATACCCTGGGCTATCTTATGATTGAGAAAGTATTTCACCTACTAGCGATGAAGAATCAGACATGATTGGTTTCACATTTGCAAGTGCCTTAAGATAAGAGGGCTTTCTCGGCACTACATTGTCCAATGGATCATTTTCTCGGCAATGTGCATCACTACTGTGGAGAGGAATTTTGCAGAAAAATTCATCATCATGGGGAGGACCACCATGGTGGGTTACAGCAAAAGATGAGATCTCTTGCTCCTTGGTCTTCTGACCACACAGAGGGTTCCTGTGGCTCTAATCTGAAGATGAAACTTCGAGATCGACCGAATTGTCATAAAGAAATCCTTCATGAGGAAGTTTCTATTGAAGAACTTCATAATTAATGTTCCCACTATTGGGAAATGAGGGAGTAGAATATTGCATTCCAACAGATAACTGTCTGAGGGATTCAAGAACTCCAGCATCGAGCAAGACCTTATTAGAGATTGGCTCTTGATTTCTTGACTGTGATGGGTGGGTCTTTTTCTTAGACGCCTTCTTACTCAATTTAGCAGGTGTGTGTGCCTACTTAAGAAAAATGATCAGGTTAGGCTGATTATCTTCGCTCAAACCAGGTGTATATGCCTAACTTGGTTGTCCATATGATATGGGGGAGTACTCCCCACAACCATCTTGGACTGGAACAAATGTATGCGTTTTTTCCGGAGTGAACTGTTGATGTGTCACTCCACTGGTAGGGATAGATTTATGTGTCTTTCCCTGAAATGTTGTTGAAGCTGTTATAATATCCTGACAGGCAACTAGGATATGAGAAGGGATTTTCTTCTGCTCTTTCACCATTGACAGAATATTCTTGGTGACTTCAGCTGCCGGAACGGGGATATACGTCCATTCCGTGCTTGGAGTAGGTGTATGTGCATGCTCCTATCCTCCTTTTCCTATCAGTGAATCCTGACAGTACTCAAGTGTGGGGGAAGAGAATTGAGTCTGCCTCCTGTTTGTCGCCGGAGCTTTCCGACTGACTTATCTATGTTCTACCAAGCGAGACTGTTGGTAGACTTGATTAATACTAGCTGGTGTATGTGCCTGCTGATTGCACTTCGCCAAACGTGGTTGACGAGATCCATCATATGTAGTCAGACGAGCCCGCTGACTAGCTGATGATGTATAAACAGGTTTATGTTCCTATCTATAATACTCCGTAGGAATTGCCTGGTGGGATTGGCGTGATGCTTCCAGACGAGTCTGTTGGACAGTGGAATTAAAATGGGAAGGTGTGTGTGCCCGCTCATTTCTTGCCACCAAGTTAGGTTGGTGGACTTCTCCAAAGATGGCAGAGATGAGAACCTGCTCACTGTTAACCGGATTTCACCTCTGTAAATTCGTCTTACCTTCTCGGGTTTGAGGAACTTGAGCAGAACGCCTGGAGTTGGTACCCTCATCATGTTGAGGGTGCACTGCCGCACGAGTCTGGCGGCGATTGTTGATGGGAGCCCTCGGGAAGGACTCTTGTCTCCTTAAATTAAGGCCCTGAGGGACCTGCTCATTCACCTCCCCAAAATAAGGGAGCGAATGGTGATTTCATTTATAAGGACCCAGCCTTAAACATTACTTATTATTGAATTAAATGAATAATTCACATAGACAATCTTTCCAAGTTTAAGGTTTTAGAGAATTAGATCATAAATCATGCATTACATTCCACATTTAAACAAAGTGGTTACATAAAAGATAGTATTCATTTTTTCCCATCGACGGAAACATATTTAAAACAAAACATGGATTCTTTCAATACACTTCCTTGACCCTATCATCACATCATGTACCTTTCCCTTGACCTATGAAAAACATTTCAAAAACATGGGATGAGCATAAAAAGCTCAGTAAGGGATATAAAAGTACGAAATGAAGACATTTGTCCATGTATGAAATCATACTTTACTCATAAAACATAATCACTTTAACATACCTCATCAAATCATGAATAAATCATAGAAATCATAAGACATAAAGGTAACTTGAGGCATTCATAACATTCTTACGTAGGGAGTAACCCTCTTGGCTACGTTTGGAATACAAATCACAGTATATTCCCTAAATCTCTTCGGAGAAACCTTAACGTTTAACTCCTTCGCGTTACCCAATGAATTGGAGAGCTATATCAGGCTCACCCGCCCTTAGTTTATCATGGAACCACCCGTCTTCATAACAATTCCCAAGAACCATAACATAATCGTATCACATAAAACATGCATAAAGGAAACATAATATTTCCACATTTCAAACACAAGATATTAATAACACATTTATATAATAAAAACATTATCAAAACAATTTTCAATACCAAAATAAATGAAAATTAAAACATGGTATTTATTTTTCATTTTAAAAAAAAGTTATGGCTTGTAGTGGAAGCCGAAGCTCAAATAATGGTCACGGCGGCGGAGAAGTCGTTGTCGCCGCATACGTACGACAAAAAAACATTCCTTTTGTCATTTAGTAAAACGCTTCGCATAAAAAATATTCCTTTTGAATAAACGTAAAAGTCAAAGGGGTTTATACACCGTTTAAAAGAAAGTTGCGTATAAAACAAAATATGCCTCAATGAATGGAGATTGAGATGAAGTCCCTTACAAAGACGGTATCCTTGGATTAAGGATAAATCAATTACATAATTATCCGTGACAAAAGAATACACCAAATATAAGTGTATATTAAGTGTAAAACAATCAGAGGTCATTCACACATATTTATAGAACGACATATTCAAGTAGTACAAGTTTATCCCAAAGAATCAAAATTGTGTTAAGAAGTTCCCTTGCAAAAATTTGACAGCCTAACAACGTCACTTCAAACATCAAAAAATGAGTTGATGAGAGATAAAAAGGGTATCTCATCACTTGGACATAAAATTTACATCAATAAGGATATAGAAGAACATATCACAACATTAGAATATGTAAATTAAAATACCCAACAAAATAAGTCTTTTAAAAAGAGGAGGGTGAAAAGTTCCCTTACAAACTTGGGTATCTTTCGAAACATACACCCCAGGAAAGAAGGACAATAAAAAATTGATGTAAATACTCATAAACTAAATTATATTACACAAATAGTAGAATAATGGGCAGTACATATACCAATCAAATAAAATGGTGGAAAATGTATCATAAATCTCACGGGAATAAAAGTGAGATGAAAAATCCCTTACAAAAACTCGGCAGCCTAACGGCGCCACTTAAAACTTCCAAAAAATGGATTGATGAGATAAAATAGGGTCTCTAATCATATTAACATAAAATTTATAGAAAGAGGAATATAAAATAACATCCCCCAACATAACAATGAGGATTTTAAAATAAGTGACATAAAGGAGATTACTTAAAAAGAAAGAGAGAGGTTGGATCTCTTATGAAAATTCGGCAGCCTAACAGCACCAATCAAAACTTCCAAAATGGATTGATGAGAGAAAATAGGGTCTCTCATCATATGAGCATAAAAATTAAATTAATATTAATATAAAATAATATCCCAATCATAAGAAATATGAGCTTAAAAGGAATGACATAAAAGAGTGTACTTAAAAAGAAAGAGAGGGGTAGGTTCCCTTACCTCAAGTCTGACTTGTCTTGTTCATTTCTTTATATTCCTAAATAATAAACATTGGTCAATTTATAATTTCTTAATTAACTCCTTTAAATATTATTATTCAGTTCATATCACATATTATAATGTTATAATAATTGTTTAATAATGTTAGTTCATATCAGACGTTTTTGCCGATGTTTAGTACATGAGTAAAAAATGAACTTGTTTGAAAATGATTTCCCATGTAGTTATAAGTAAATCATTTAAATAATGGTATTAATTATTAAAATATCATATATATCAAGTACATATTCATTTTATACTATTCCATAACATTTGGAGATAAAAAATGAAAAGCACCGTTCATGGAGACGGTAGGTCGTACGTACGTATGAACGCTACTTTCATTTTTTTGTCATATTAATGGAATTAAAAAATAAATGAGATATATGTATATTATAATTACAGTATAATATATATGTTATATAGGTCACATATGTTCATTAATTTCATTCTTTATACATTCCATGTATTACATGAACGAGTCACATCACTTGAGGGGGCGGTAGTCCACACTTCCTCATATGAAATTATCGCATTTGCGCAACATGAATAGAATAAAGGTATGTTTTAAATATAAAATAAAGAAGCATATAGTAAAAATAAATACCATATATATCATATATAAAATACAGTGACATCATAATGGCCACCTTTAAATTTGTTAAAAGAATATTGAACAATCATCGTTTCGTGAGGCAGAAAATCGCCAACCACAGAAACAATATGTTCTTAAACCATTAGACGAAGGTGTGTGTAGGTGTAGCTCTAATACTTCTCATAAAAAAATACTAGTATATTTAATATACTGGTGTTGTTACAAAATAAATGTATAAAAAGAGTTTAGGGGGTTGGAGAAGCAAAATAAAACATAAGAACACAAGAGAAGACACTACCTTTAAATCTGGTAACTCTTTTTGATTTGAGCTCAAAGGCTTCCTTGGAAAGACTTATGCCAAAAGTGAGGCTTCTATGAGTAAGATAGGGATGTGGAGAGACAAAATGGGCAGGGGTTGGCCGATCCAAAGGCTTTAGAGGTGTGGGTAAGGTGGTAGAGGTGGGGGATTTTTATAAGAGGAGAGGAGGGGCACTCTTGGAATGTCTTGAAAAGCAACATTATTATAAAATGGTTTTAGGATTTTAAAGGTCCCAAAATTATATATTTATAGGATAAGATGATAATAGTTTGAAATCAACACATACAATAGGTTTTTGACAAGCTTAGGTCTTAGATTTTACATTATCTTTTCATTTTATTTAAATTGTTAAATAATGAGGTAATCACTGCATCATCATGGTGTTATAAATAATTTAATTTATTTAATGTCTAAAAATTATAAAAAAAATATCATGATGTAGGAAATATTTTTATCTTTATAATTAATATTTATAGTAAAAAATATGACTTGTATAACCTCATTTAAAAATTATTTTAGTAAAACAACACATGTTTGTGACATTTTTATTTTAACATTAAATAAAATGTTTTTAATGTCATTTTCCTACCAAAGTGGCTCCATGGGGTCCCCAAGTTGACCCATGAATTTTCTTGGTCGGCCATGACACATCCAATAAGGGTAGGACATGTTTCAAGGTCATTTCATATTATTAAAACATTATTTTTATCTTAAATTACACTAATTACCTATAATCGCGATTAAAAACTTAAAAGTTACTATTCACCAAAAAATTATTTTAATCCCATTGAACCACATTTTACTTCCTAATATAAACCATGTATGTAGGATTTTTTAAATTCAAAACACAGAGGTGGTAAAATTTCATTTAAACGAAAAACCCGTTTTTTTTAAGTACCACTTAGTGGTTTCACTATTCATCAAAAATTGAAGTTTTTCAGAAAAATACCAAAAATTAACCCTAAGCTATATTTGATATTCCAAATTCGAAAATGATGTATATTTTACAAAATTCATAACATATAAGTTAAATTAATTAATTTAATAATTAATTCCCGCTGTCAGAACAAATAACGTGTTTTTATGAAACAATATATATCCAAAGATTGACACTAGTTTAAGTCCAATTTCAAAGTGAAATTAATTCCAATGACCACTATTGGATTAAATGGTAAAAATATATTCTAATTTAAGTTTAAAACCAATTCAAAAGATAATATAATCATATAAATAAATTAGATTAAAAAGAGGTTTTTAATTAAAATACAACATTTTTCACTATTCATTAAAAATGAACTTTATCGGAAAAATACCAAAAATTTACACAAAGTAAAATTTGATGTCCCGATTCTAAAGAAGAATTTTATTTTGTCAAATATAACACATAAAATTTTCAAAAAGTGGATTTAAAAGAGGTTCTCCATCAAAAGACGGTTAATCGACCTTTTAAAGAATATTAGAATGTTTACGCTTAAAATTGGATTCATTCGCATTTTTAATCCTCTAACATTTATTGTAAAAAGTAAAAATATTTGAAAAACATATATAATAATTTTGTAGTTAGTTCTATTCATTCCCGTCATTACAACGGTTAGGTGTTAACTACCATTTAAAATAAAATTATTTTATTATTAGAGTGCAACGTAAGATTTCAAAGGAACTCATTGTAGCGTATTGGGTAATCCATTGAGCATAGCGTTCCCTTTAAATTAATATTAACAGTTTATTCACAAATAGGGATAAATATAAAAATGTCATATTATTTATTTACCTGGGGTGTTACATCCTTCCCCCCTTTTGGGAATTGCATCCTCGCAGTTTTAAAATTGGGCTCGAAACATCATTGAAAGTCCCACATCGGAACAAGAGTCGGTAAAACAATCACTTTAAAAGAAAGAAAGAGAAGTACAGAGGTCACCCGAGTTAACCCATACTAGGATTCCATGTAGGAAAACATGGATATGGAAGAAAAATCAAAGGGTCATGTTCTGAGGGAGAGTGATATAAAACATGTTTAGGAGAAATTTAACCATAAGAAAATCACAAACTTGTGGTGGGTTAAACGGTATTCAATTCCCCAGTAGGAAAAGTTAATAGACAACATTTTTGTTTTAAGTTAATTTTCATTGAGGAATTTATTTTTTATCTTAAGGAAACATACTTACTTGTCATGTTGACTTTCAAATTTTACTAGATTTCTTACACAAACTCATACTTTCCCCAAATGATGAGTGTTTAGGAAGACTTTTTCACATTAAGAGTACTATAATCAACTTCTTGAGAATCACCTAATCCACAAAAGAGAACTATATATTTCCCATATCTTTAGACCCTTACCAAAACCAAAATTGTTAGAACAAGATCATATAATCCAGAAAAGGATAACCCTTTATAAAAATAAAATCTATTCTTAATCTCCAAAATTTTTCCAACAAAACCCAAAGTTCAATGAGGACCATTCAATAAACAATTTTTCCATAAAATTCTTCAAAGTAAACCAAACTAAGATTAAAACCCAAATATTTGAAGGATTTAGTCACATAGTCTTCCAAGGTACAAATTAACACTTATCTCCAAATAACATCAGTTGCTCTAAAAGTCTCATATTGAAAAGTAATTAACCTAATCACATATCATCCATGATAGGATAATAATTTCCATAGATAACCCAAAATCAAATTACTCTTAATTCATAAAATCATCTAACTAAAAAGAATAAGTCATACTAACCAGGGACTTCACGTAGTCCAGTGGTAGGCGATAAATACCAGTCGCACTTTGTTTGTGAGTTCGATTCCCACAACTTTGTCCGACGCGACAGGTTGTCACACGGTCTGAGTGTTGTCCTTTTTACAAAACTCCAAAAATAACCCTAACATGTTTTAACCTCAATAGTTACATTATACCTCTCATTTTCATCCAAATTCATTACGATCTCAACTTATTAATTCTTAAAGTCTTATTTCACCAACATAAAATAAAACGATTCCCAAAATGAATAACAACATACCTTGATCATGGCGTCCACTCGGTTTCATCGTCATCTTGTTCACGTTGGTAGAAGTCCCATGCATTACAAAAATGATTTAGAGATCCTTCAAAATCATTTTCTTCCTCCATCCAAATACACCTTGTACAATATGGGTCATATGGGTGTTCACAGAAATACAGTTTTGGAAAATAATCATGTATGACATATAATTCCAAAACATCTGATAAAACATGATTTCTATAAAATAGTCAGACAGAATTTGAGCTTAAACTTTCTATTATTAGTCCTTTTAAAATACCATAAGTATGTGCTGAGATAATATACTTTAAAAGAAAATATAAATAGGTTGTGCAAGGGTCTCCTTCCTCAGCACCATTTTTAAAATCATAATATGCTTCAAATTCTTGTGATAAGGTAAAATATTTGAAAATACCTTGATAATATTTACCTTTCTTGAAAATATGAGAATATTGTGAAAATAGTATTTTTCTAAATACAACCCATGATCCACGATGATAATGAGGTATAGTGGAGGTGTTTGATATCTCAAACAACTGCTTGCAAGTGAGTTGTATGCTAGAAAAAGTTTCACAATCATCCGAACATGACTTTGCAATAATTATTACAAGCATGTCATCAGGAAGAGATAGGAATGTCGTTTGAGATCCTCCTCCTTCCATTCGTAACTGACTTTACTTGACCTGAAAAAAGTTATAAAACTAGGATTTAACTGAAATAATAGATATAGGGACTAACCATGTGTCTAATAAAAACTCATAATCCCTAAAGTTGTATAAACTGGCCTCTGATACCAACTATAAGGACCCGGCCTTAAACATTACTTATTATTGAATTAAATGAATAATTCACATAGAGGATCTTTTCAGGTTTAGAGTTTTAGATAATTAGATCATAAATCATGCATTACATTCCACATTTAAAAAAAGTGGTTACATAAAAGATAGTATTCATTTTTTCCCATCGAAGGAAACATATTTAAAACAAAACATGGATTCTTTCATGACACTTCCTTGACCCTATCATCACATCATGTACCTTTCCCTTGACCTGTGAAAAACATTTCAAAAACATGGGATGAGCATAAAAAGATCAGTAAGGGATATAAAAGTACGAAATGAAGACATTAGTCCATGTATGAAATCATAATTTACTCATAAAACATAATCACTTTAACATACCACATCAAATCATGAATAAATCATAGAAATCATAAGACATAAAGGTAACTTGAGGCATTCATAACATTCTTACATAGGGAGTAACCCACTTGGCTATGTTTGGAATACCCATCACAGTATATTCCCTAAATCTCTTTGGAGAAACCTTAACTTTTAACTCCTTCGCATTACCCAATGCATTGGAGAGCTATATCGGGATCACCCGCCCTTAGTTTATCACGGAACCACCCGTCTTCATAACAATGCCCAAGAACCATAACATAATCGTATCACATAAAACAGGCATAAAGGAAACATAACATTTGCACATTTCAATCACAAGATATCAATAACACATTTATATAATAAAAAAATTATCAAAACCATTTTCAATACCAAAATAAATGAAAATTAAAACATGATATTTATTTTTCATTTAAAAAAAAGTTATGGCTTGTAGAGGAAGGCGAAGCTCAAATAATGGTCACGGTGGTGGAGAAGTCATTGTCACTGCATACGCACGACAAAAAAACATTCCTTTTGTCATTTAGTAAAACACTTTGTATAAAAAAGATTCCTTTTGAATAAGTGTAAAAGTAAAAGGGGTTTATACACCGTATAAAAGAAAGTTTTGTTTAAAATAAAATATGCCTCAATGAATGGAGATTGAGATGAAGTCCCTTACAAAGACGGTATCCTTGGATTAAGGATAAATCAATTACATAATTATGTGTGACAAATTAATACACCAAATATAAGTGGATATTAAGTGTAAAACAATTATAGGTCATTCACACATATTCATAGAACGACATATTCAAGGAGTACAAGTTTATCCCAAAGAATCAAAATTGGGTTAAGAAGTTCCCTTGAAAAAATTCGATAACCTAACGGCGTCACTTCAAACTTCAGAAAATGAGTTGATGAGAGATAAAAAGGGTATCTCATCACTTGGACATAAAATTTACATCAATAAGTATATAGAAGAACATATCACAACATTTTAATATGTGAATTAAAAGACCCAACAAAAGAAGTCTTTTAAAAAGAGGAGGGTGAAAAGTTCCCTTACCGACACTGTGTATCTTTCGAAACATACACCCCATGAAAGAAGGACAATACAACATTGATGTAAATACTTATAAATGAAAGTATATTACACAAATAGTAGAATAATGGGCAGTACATATACCACTCAAAGGAAATGGTGGAAAATGTAGCATAAATCTCAAGGGAATAAAAGTGAGATAAAAAATCCCTTACGAAAACTCGGCAGCCTAACGACGCCACTTAAAACTTCCAAAAAATGTATTGATGAGATCAAAAAGGGTCTATCTTCATATTAAAATAAAATTTACAGCAAGAGGAATATAAAAGAACATCCCCCAACATAACAATGAGGAGATTAAAATAAGTGACATAAAGGAGAGTACTTAAAAAGAAAGAGGGAGGTTGGATCTCTTACGAAAATTCGGCAGCCTAACGGCGCCAATCAAAACTTCCAAAATGTATTGATGAAAGAAAATTGGGTCTCTCATCATATGAGAATAAAAATTACAGTAATATTAATATAAAATAACATCCCAATCATAAGAAAGATGTGCTTAAAAAGAATGACATAAAAGAGTGTACTTAAAAAGAAAGAGAGGGGTAGGTTCCCTTACCTCAAGTCCGACTTGTCTTGTTCGTTTCTTTATATTCCTGAATAATAAACTTTGGTCAATTTATAATTGCTTAAGTAACTCCTTTAAAGATTATTATTCAGTTCATATCACATATTATAATTTTATAATAATTGTTTAATAATGTTAGTTCATATCAGACGTTTTTGCCGATGTTTGGTACATGAGTAAAAAATGAACTTGTTTGAAAATGATTGCTCATGTAGTTATAAGTAAATCATTTCCAGAACAGTATTAATGATTAAAATATCATATATATCCATTAAATATTCATTTTATACTATCCCATGACATTTGGAGATAAAAAATGAAAAGCACCGTTCATAGAGACAGTAGGCCGTACGTACGCATGAACGCTACTTTCATTTTTTTTGTCATATTAATGGAATTAAAAAATAAATGAGATATATATATATATATTATAATTCCAGTATAATATATATGTTATATAGGTGACATATGTTCATTAATTTCATTCTTTATACATTCCATGTATTGCATGAACGAGTCACATCACTTGAGGGGGTGGTGGTCCACACTTCCTCATATGAAATTGTCGCATTTGCACAACATGAAAATAATAGAGGTATGTTTTAAATATAAAATAAATAAGCATATAGTAAACATAAATACCATATATATCATATATAAAATACAGTGAAATCATAATGGCTACCTTTAAAGGTGTTAAAAGAATATTGAACAATCATCATTTCGTGAGGCAGAAAATCGCCAACCACAGAAACAGTATGTTCTTAAACCATTAGACGAAGGTGTGTGTAGGTTTAGCTCTAATACTTCTCATAAAAACATACTAGTATATTTAAGATACTGTTTTTGTTACAAAATAAATGAATAAAAAGAGTTTAGGGGGTTGGAGAAGCAAAATAAAACATAAGAACACAAGAGAAGACACTACCTTTAAATCGGGTAACTCTTTTTTATTTGAGCTCAAAGGATTCCTTGGAAAGACTTCTGCCTAAAGTGAGGCTTCTAGAAGTAATATAGGGATGTGGAGAGACAAAATGGGCAGGGTTTGGCCAAGCCAAAGGCTTGAGAGGTGTGGGTAAGTTGGTAGAGGTGGGGGCCTTTTATAAGAGGAGAGGAGGGGCACTCTTGGAATGTCTTGAAAAGTAACATTATTATAAAATGATTTTCGGATTTTAAAGGGCCCAAAATTATATATTTCTAGGATAAGGTGATCATATATCTAAATCCACACATCCAATAGGGTTTTTACAAGTTTAGGTCTTAGATTTTACATTATCTTTTCATTTTATTTAAATCGTTAAATAATGAGGTAATCACTGCATCATCATGGTGTCATAAATAATTTAATTTATTTAAAGTCTAAAAATTATAAAAAAAATATCATGATGTAGGAAATAGTTTTAGATTTCTAATGAATATTTATAGTCAAATATATGACTTGTATAACCCCATTTAAAAATTATTTTAGTAAAACAACACATGTTTGTGACATTTTTATTTTAACAATAAGTAAAAAGTTTTTAATGTCATTTTCCTTCCAAAGTGGCTCCATGGGGTCCCCAAGTTGACCCATGGATTGTCTTGGTCGTCCATTACACATAAAATAAGGGTAGGATATGTTTCCAGGTCATTTCATATTATTAAAACATTATTTTTACCTTAAATTACACTAATTACCTCTAAAAGCGATTAAAAATTAAAATTTACTATTCACCAAAAAATTATTTTAATCTCATTGAACCACATTTTACTTCCTAATGAAAACCATGTATGTCGGATTTTTGAAATTCAAAACAGAGAGGTGGTAAAATTTCATTTAAACGAAAAATTAGTTTTTCTTAAGTACCACTTAGTGGTTTCACTATTCATTAAAAATTGAAGTTTTTCAAAAAAATACCAAAAATTTACCCTAAGATATATTTGATATTCCGAATTCGAAAATGATGTCTATTTTAAAAAATTCAAAACATATATGTTACATTAATTAATTTAATAATTAATTCCCGCTGTCAGAACAAATATCATGTTTTTATGAAACAATATATATCCAAAGATTGACACTAGTTTAAGTCCAATTTCAAAGTGAAATTAATTCCAATGGCCACTATTGGATTAAATGTTAAAAATATATTATAATTTCAGTTTATAACTAATTCAAAAGATAATATAATCATATAAATAAATTAGATTAAAAAGAGGTTTTGAATTAAAATACAACATTTTTCACTATTCATTAAAAAATGAACTTTATCGGCAAAATACCAAAAATTTACACAAAGTAAAATTTGATATCCCGATTCTAAAGAAGAATTTTATTTTGTCAAATATAACACATAAAATTGTCAAAAAGTGGATTTAAAAGAGGTTCGCCATCAAAAGGCGGTTAATCGACCTTTTAAAGAATATTAGAATGTTTACGCTTAAAATTGGATTCATTTGCATTTTTAATCCTCTAACATTTATTGTAAAAAGTAAAAATATTTTAAAAACATATATAATCATTTTGTAGTTAGTTCTGTTCATTCCCGTCATTACAACGGTTAGGTGTTAACTACCATTTAAAATAAAATTATTTTATTATTAGAGTGCAACGTAAGATTTCAAAGGAACTCGTTGTTGTGTATTGGGTAAGCCATCGAGCATAGCGTTCCCTTTAAATTAATATTAACATTTTATTCACAAATAGGGATAAATATAAAAATGTAATATTCTTTATTTACCTGGGGTGTTACAGCGTTCCGGGGATAACGACCCGAAACGGTTGGAGACGTTTGTTAGCACCGCCTGCTTCTTGATCACTGGTCGTCGTTGTCCGGACGACCGGTGTGAGTTTTTCACTTGGAGGGCTTGTCGGGCAGCCTCTAGAGTTGGAATGGTACCGTGTTGATGGTACTCCTTAACCAGCACGTTTGATACCCAGCGTTGAAGATGCTGAGTAGGTGATGTCGTCCTCAGAGCGGACGATGATCCAGCAGGAGTATCAGTAGTGGCATTCGCAGTAGTGGTATTCACAGGTGTGAACTTGAGAGAAGCCATTTATTAGAATGCAGAAAATCTTGGAAAAGAGTTCATGTTTGATATAACAGGCGTAATCAAGATAAATTCAGCAACTACATCTTTTGGATGAGCACATATGTCAATGATTGTTTTTGTTGGCCCTCTCATTGAGTTTTAAATAGGGGACTAACAAATAAGTAAAACATCATTTTAAATTGGTTAAGGATTCACGTTGGGTGCACCATTTTTTTTCCTCTGGAATTGGGGATGATCTCATTGATTTAAGGTTCAAACATTCCAAGCGGTTTCTAACGGGTTTTTTCGTAGAACCGGAAACATCCAATGATTCCATATCCATTTGAACCTACTTTCCAAAGGTAGGTGCTCATTAGTTGTGGACTGATGGGGCTTAGGAATTTTCATTGGTCGAGAGGATGGAAGGTTGGACTCATCACACCTTTTTGAGGGGAATTATTGTCTACTCCGGGACTCTCTTTATAGATTTAAGTTATGTTCGTGAATCCTTATTACATTACCAAGTATAAAATGAGATTTCCTTTAGATCTGATAATCAATGATTGATATGTAGGAAATTTAGAGAATCTTTTATATGTATTTGAGGTTCTTTATCAATAGAGAATCATCTGTATTTGTTTAGAGATTCTTAGTCAATGGTATCCTTTAATACATAAAAGTCTCTTGGTCATTATGATGACCATACTGGTTTTAAATCTACTCAGTGGGGCACTTGAAGTTTATTTTCATTCAGAAGGACATGGATTATTTCAAAGTTGGGATCGTACCCACAGATGGGCTACCTACGTATCCTTTATTTAGGAAAAGGAATCAGAACCCACATAGTTCGATTAAGGTAATATGAGGTTTATAATTGATGGCTCAAAGAAAGATGTCAAAATTACTTTTATGCTCTAAGCTCACGTGAGTCATGCTCGGTGTGAGAAACAAGAGGTATTGGTAAAACCAGACAATTGTGCCATGAAAGATGCAATCATAAGAAATGATGTTGGGATTATATATGTATGACTGCCCAAATAGATGAATATTAGGATTTACTTCAGGGAAGAAATCCAGGAACAGGGTCCATAAAGGTATATGTACTTTATGGAGATTTGGATACTCTAATATGGGGCTTACTCCTGAAAAGGAGACCCAAATTAGGAGGGGACTTATGATTGAGTTTTACTCCAGATCAAAAAGTAAATTAGGACTGGTTAAGAGAGATTAAGGATGGGGCTTACTCCTGAAAAGAAGGCCCAGGTTAAAGGACTTGAAAAATTAAGGCACTTGGGGCTTACTCCTGAGGAGGATGCCCATATTTGAGACTGGGGCTTACTCCTGAAAAGGAATCCCAGGTTTAGAGAATTATGGTTGGGGCTGACTCCTAATGAGGATACTCATATTTGATAATTATGACTGGGGCTTATTCCTGAAAAGGAGGCCTAGATTTTAGATTTATGACTGGGGCTTATTCTTAAAAAGGAGGCCCAAGTTAAGAGATTCTCTCATCTTAAAGGATGAGGTTGAATGAATGAAATCTCAATCTTTAGTGACATAAAGATGTGTAAATCACTAGGTTTTGAGAGATATTCCACATAGTTCCTTTCAGATAAGGAAGTAAAATCAAGAAATCATGCCATAAAATGGCTTTGAAGAGTGTCTTGAAGACTGAATTTTGAATAGGAGAGGTGGAATGGAATAAGAAGGGTTAAATGGGAAAGAAGGGTACCCAAAAAGGTAGGGGCGCGCAAGTCCTGCCAGGCGCGCAGGTACTGCATGGGCGCGCAAGTCCTGGTCGCGTTGGTATACCTGCACGACACATGGGTGCTTGCGCGATTGTTAACCAGTAGGGTAACACTTGGGCGATCCTTGACCAAAGCCTTTATAATTATCCTGAGGTACTTCCAGAAGAGAGGTGAACAAGTTTTGGTGAAGAAGTAGGGCGGCGCGCAAGTATGTTCATTTCCCTTAAGGGTAAAACACCTTAGTCGCGCAAGTGTTAGTGAATTCTAACACTTAGACATTAGTCCTCTTGTTTAGACCTTCCATTCTAGGTAAAGAATTACCTTAGAAGTGTTCGGAAGACTTGAAGCAGAGACTTGGGCATTCAGAGATCTATATCTAAATTCTGGAAAAAATTCCCCCCGAAATGGGGGGCCCACAGGGTCTATTTATAGGCTGGAGAAGACCCCGTGCGGTTATCCTTTAGGGCGCGCAAGTCACTTGCGCGACCATTAGGTGGAGCACAAGTATACTTGCGCGGCTGTGATGGAACTTGCGCGACACTTGGGCATTTGAAGCCTTGTTCATGCCTTTGTCGATTTTTGAGGTTTTCTTCAAAGGATGAATCAATTTGTGCTAAGTCATTTTACTTTCTATTCCTTTAGACAATGTGACGAAAAGGAGCATCAACAATGAGTTCAGTGAATATATTATTTATTTAGTTATTAAATGAATAATATTTATTTTAATAAATATTTTATTTTTCATGTTTTAATAAATTTCATGGAGAATTAATGGTTTGAGTTAATGAAAAGATGGAAATGATATATTTTCTTTAATATAATTTAAATAAATACTAATTTATTTAATTAAGAAATGATGTTTAAATAAACACATGACATGGAAATAATATTATTATTATTCTTTAATATTTGAATATTATAGAATAAAAAAATTTATAAAAGGAATTTATTATTGAATATATACTAAAATAATTAATAGAATATTTAATTTAGGGTCATTTAACATCCATGCAGTTTCATTGATAACAATCCATTATTAATGGATTGAATGGATTTAATATTCTTTTAATATGATTCAATAAATTAATGAAAATGATATTAAGTGTATATGGATATATTGAATATTGTCAATGCATTTCAACAAATGAAATGTGTCATGGATGTATATATAAAGGGATGCGATCCATCCTGTTATAAACAACTAATTATCTGAAAACCTCTACAAATACTTTTCCTTCTCATCGCTTGTTTATCACCTTTGGTGAAGATTTTGGTATGTCTTCAAGTGTACGGGATTCCTCTTATTGATATTGAGATCTATAAGAGGGAATAATCCCTCAGAGGCAGGAATCATTTCTTTACCACTCCAATGATCTTCATCAAGAAAACTTGTTGGATATTACTGCATTGGTTATCCCGGTGCACACATTTATGTTATTATTTTATTACACATTGATTCCATAAAAGATATATTATATATATTTGGGTTATGCTTCTTATTCCATGTCTATTTTATGGACTTAAAAAATCCAACAATGGTATCAGAGTGTAGGCTTTTTTGAAAAACAAACATGTTTATTTTATTATTTAATGAAGGACACATTTTAAAAATTATGAAATGGGATATTTCAAGCCTGAAAATAAATATGAAAATTCATATTTATATTTAATAATTAAATAAAAATTTTATTTTATTAATTATTGTATTCATCTTTATAATTTTTTTATAAAACAAAAATAACATTAATAATCGCGACTTAATAAAAATTGTTTTATTAGTCTTTGTCAAGTATGAAAAGTTCATATTTATTACTCTTGTTTGTGAAAATAAATAAATTATTTATTTTAATCAATAAAATTTAATTAAGAATTGAATTATATTATTTATAATTTTTTTATAAACATCAAAAAATATATTAAGAAATATTTATAAAAATTTACAAAATTATTTTACAAATTAATTAACTATAAATTTTTTATAGTTAATTGATAAATATTTTCAAATTTTTATGGTTTATAAAATGTTTTTAAATCATAGAAAATGGTATCTTGAAAATATTATAATTTATAAAAGGTTTAAAATTAATTAATTATAATTTTTTTATAAATAATTATATAATATTTTTTTGAAAAATTTGTCAACAAAATATTTCAAATATTAAATGTTAATATTTAAAATAACTTTTACTAAATTATTTTGTATGAATTATGATATAAAAATGAAATTTTTATTTAAGATTCATAAGGGGTAATTTATAAAGGGTTATAAATTATAAATTAAGGCCAAAATATAAAGAAATTTATATTTGAAATATGAATTTTTGATAAATAATTAATTTGAAGTTGTTCAAATTAAAATAGTGTTTATTTTTAGTGATTATCATAAATGTTTTGAGAAATAAATAAATAGTTTATTTATAAATAAAATTCAATTAAGAATTTAATTAAATTATTTATAAATTCTTTATAATTAATGAAAAGGTTTTCTGGAATGTTTGTAAAATTTAAAAATGGGGTTTTATAAATTAATTAACTATAAATGTTTACGGTTAATAAATTAAATGTTTTTGAAACATTTATTATAAATATTCCTTTAATATTAAAAATATTCCATTCACATTAATTTTATTTATAAATTTAAGAAATCATAATAAAAGGGTATTAAAACCATTTTATCTAAAATTACATGGAATCTTTCTAATATTTAAATAATGTGTTTATTTATGGATAATAAAAATAATTTATAAAAGTGTTTATAAATCTCATAAATATAGTTAAAATATAAAATATTTTTATATTAATAATTATGAATTGTTCATAATTAAATAATTTTAAATTGTCCAAATTAAAAAATAACATTATTTAAAGATATTATTTAAACCACGTCAAAAAGGTTTTGATTGTTGATTTGATCAAAGGTTTAAATAATAAATCAAAATTTCATATAATAAATAATATGAAAGTGAGAATATTGGATTGAGTATTAAAGAGTTTATATTAAAAATTATTGAATGTTTATAATGTTAGATAGTTTATAAAAAGGATTTATAGTTAGATTCTATTTACGAATAGTTCATAAATGGGTATCTCATGTTTAAATATTTGATTTTTTCATTTATTTAAAATGTGTCCCTAAATCTATTCATATTTATAAATTTCTTATATTATGAATTTTGAATGTTTTAGGTTAACTGTTAAACTACTTCTAGGAGCTAAATCCTTGCATTACATGTTAGGTAGGCTCCAAAACATTTAATTTCCATCTACCCTAACCCCGGTTTGTAATTGAATTTATTATCTTGAATTTAGCTTTTGAGCAGATTTTTGTATATATTAGGTGTTATAGATATCATAAATTGAATTCTCTCATTTGTAAAGTCTCCCCAGGTAGATGGAATTGGGGTCAGACCACCTACAAGCCTGAAGGTTTATGTCTTTTCTAGAAAGGTGAATGGGGTTATATATCTATCGCTTTAGGATTACTCTTATGGAGATTATAAATCTCATGTTTCTTTATTCCTTTACATGAAAAGTTCATATAGCTTAGCCATATGATGCATTCCGAAATATATGAATATGTTTAACTTCTATTTTGGGTGAGTAACACAAAACTTATGTGTTGTGTAGAAGTTACACATTAATTTTGTCTGAACGCATTAATTTGGTGGTAGGAATAGGGCTTCCAAAAATAAATCCCTATAAGTATGCATACAAAAAAATGGAATAAAACATGAAAGTATAATTATTATATAAGATATAGTAATTATTAATTTAATATACAAATTATGTATATTAAATTTGTAAGACTAAAACCCCTGAATACTAATTGTGAGATTACTTTTAAAGAATAACTTATCAAGACCTGATCATTAATTTCGGTATTTTCAAGCATAACATGAGTAAACCTGGATTATCTTGTGCAATATAAGAAATTTTACTTGGGTTATTCATGCTAGTTATTATCAATCGAAATATGAGTTTCCATTGATTGTCCTTATTTGGCATATTCTTGGTGCTTGTTTTGGGTTACAATAGTTAGAAATCCCTAAAAGGTATGATATCAGAAGAATAAAGTTGAGTAAATCCATATGATATATTTGGATAATTATTTATCTATTCAACTATCCAAGAATCATAAATTGTTATGATCAGGATGAATCCCTACCTAAATAATCATGGATTTCTTACATGATAATCAGTGTAAGCAATGATAAAATTTGGATCTTTGCTAACTAAATGAAGATGATATATGGGGTCATCAATTTTAGTAGGAGAACCTTTATTAAAAGTATATAATGAAAAAATATGTGATATGATATTCATATGATTAAAATTTCTATTATATATAAATATATCATCATCATCAAACTATACTTTAAATTAATCCTTGAAATAAGAGGCTTAAATTAAGTAATTCCTAAGACTAATAGCTTAAGAAAAGTTGTTATGAAAGGGAAATATTCTATTTTTTAAAACAGTTCCTTCCTAAGTAACCAATCATTAAAAATTGTTCAAAAATTGAATTTGTTTTCTTATGGGATCATGGAATGATTCATTTAAGGTTTCAAAGGAATTAAATGGCAATTGAACTAGGAGAATCTAATCTCATGTACTCAATATGATTGGGTATGTCAATAATATTCAGTATAATTGAATATACTTAGATAGACTGAATAATTCTTATAAGGATTATTATAGAACTATACAAATGGTATAAAAAGGGAATGTTCTAACAATATTAATGAGTTCAAGAAAATTTTTCCCAATATTCCAAAGTGTTAAGAATAGATAAATTTAGTATATGATGTATGAGTTATGATACTATATAGATATTATAAGTAGGTAAAACTTCAAATTTAAAGAATAAAAGTGAGTTTGAGATTCCAACAATAGCTATCCAAAGTCATTCAAACCTATAGATTTCAAATAGGATTTATAATTCAATACGATTTTATTATATAAAATACATGAAGGTGTTTGGGAACTCAATGGAAGGTCCATGTCAGGTTTTAATGTTATGTAAATTGATTCTTTGATTTTGAAGGGTACGTGATACTAATTTTATATTTTACTGGTGTTATAAATATAAAAGAGTTAAAATCATATGAATAATTGAAATATCTTATAGTTTTCATTTAAGTGATGAAGTAAATAATTGAAAAATGTGAATGCAAAGATATTTATCAAGCATGGATGAATCTAAATAAGGGATGCGTGTATATATTTATCTCACTTATCTTATATGATAAAAGGTGTTATTAAAGAGTTTTTATGAACAACATGAGATTATTAATTGTATAAAATAGTTTTATGATTCATTGGATTCTATACCATGTTTTGATTGAAAGATATGGATAAAAGTGTTTTATCTAGGATAAATTTTTTATCCAGATATTTGTTAAAATATGATATAATTTGATTCCCACCAAATAATGGTGTATTTTAATGAATAAAATATTATTTTTCAAAAAAAAAACTCCAATCACATAGAATACCATATGATATACGGAAAAATATATATTAGTTTTTAAATAGCCTCATTAAAGAGAAAAGAGTGTTATTTCTTAACATAAAGAAGTTTGTTTTGAACCTTAACAAGATATTATGAGAAGGATATAATGTCTAAGAGATTAGTGGGAGTATGATTGTTCTTAGATAAGTTTAATGTTAGAAAATAAATATCAAATGATTTTTATTTTATATCCTAAAATATTTTAGTATATTTGGTGATAATGTAAAAGGTTTCATTGAGTTACCACATGAAAATGAATATAACTATTTCTAAAGGATTATACCAACCAAAGATTATACTAATTCTTAATATAATATTGTAAATAATTTTATGATGTGTGATGGTAAATAAAAATGTTAAGAGTTACATATAGTTACCCTAATAAGTGAACATCACTATTCCATGGAGGTTTATACCAGCTAATACATAATGTGTATCACATGGTATCCTAAAAGAGTTTAGGTTATGGAAGTAAATAGAAATGTAAAGAGTCAAATTATTTTACATAATAAAGTGGATATCAATTTATCCTAAAATATTTTAATATGTGATAATAAATTGATAATGTAAATAGTTATATTATATAAAAAATATTTCAAGGAAAAAAATGATGGAAAGGGTTTCATGGATGATGATGATGTACTTAGAAAGAGTTCAAGCAAACAATATAAGCTAAATTTATTATATTTTATGTTGTAAAGTCAAGTAGTTTGAATATGTTAAAATAGTTTAACAGTAGTAATATGATTCCTAAGTCTCTACATTATTCAAACTAGCTTGATTTGTAAAAGTTACTCGCTAAGAGGTTAGTGGGATTATTTTACAAGGTTGTGCAAGAACCATAAGTTTTCCCCCTTACTAAGATTTCTTTAGGCTTAAAATTCCACCTCATCTAGGACCTCTAGTTTAGAGAATGGGTTGTGGGTTCGGTGGAAACCTCCCTAACTTGGTTTTAAACTCAATACTAATAGATAATTTATAATATATGTCATGCTTTGGGTAGGGGTCATCTTGGACCAATAGGTGTCTATCATTTTGGACTTCTTATCTAATTATGGTAGAGGAAACTCCATTCAAGTAGATTCAATGGAAATACTCTATGGTCTAATGTCTTGAAAGCATATGAATATTTCCTTAGAAGTAGTTGAAACAAACTCTCATATTATTTACAAGGCGCTTCATGGCATGGGTACCATACCTTTGTCTATTAATTATACATTCCAAATGTGCAAGGGGTTGTTGAAATCTCACATGTAGATCATGCATAAGTTATGAGAGGAAATATAGTGGCTGATTTCATGGCCTCTTAGGAGACTCAAAGTGATAAAATAGTTTATTTCTCTAATATTGGGTTCTTTCCTATTGAGGGAGTAAACCTAGTCAAAGCGGATGCCTTAGGTCTTCACTACTTCAGACCACCCTGAAGGTGATGTTGTTGGTTTTATTTCTCTTTTGTCTACTTTTGGACTCTTTTACTTTCATACTTTTTTTAATAAAATAAAATCATATTGTGGTAATTATAATAAAGGAAATATTAATGTATCATTCATTCATGTGTTCTGTAATTTACTTTACATGAATTATTGAATGATAAATACTCACTAAAATTATAAATGTTGAGTTAATACCCCTAATTGATGATCATAATAGAGTATTATGTGTTGTGATGATATGTTAATATTATATTTAATAGATTTGTGTTCTAATTAAAAATGTTTTCATATGAGATAACAAGAATGGATTCATGAGGTATTAAGTATAGACTTATTACTTGGGTTGACTCCCTAAAGTATATCTCATGGAATTTCATATAGTCATAGATATACTTAATGGTGTATGCTTAATATCAATCCTTATAACATGAGGTTGGTGAGATACCTAGAATGAGAAACTTCATATTTTGATACCCTACATATGAAAGTCAAAATATGAACTTATCTAATCAAGGGGTGTTTGGGTATGATGTTGATCATGTCATTAGTTAGAGTGAAACTAAGATGGGATTTTTTTCTCTTATATGACAAGAAAATAAATATGTCCCTTGATTAAATAATAATGAGGAAATACATATCCATGCTTAGTTGAGTCACATATGACGTGTTCAACTACTTTGATGAGGGGCATGTGATGCACTCATATATTAGATGAATGACACGATATTTATTCATCGACTTGGTAATCCTTTTTCAGAAAATCAAGAAAAGATGAGATGACTATACTATATTTGACATGTTCTATGTTTAGTGGTCACTTTATGTCATGTAAAAAATGATTATATGAGTATACATATGATTTTTATGGTACATTTAGTGGTGGAATTGTTTATATAGAGATATGAGTATGTTTGATGAATATCACACCAGACCCTTTAGTATCTTGAATAGAATTGATTCTTTACTAGAGGATTTTATTTTCTTACATAAATGAAATATAAATTTAGTATTTTTTTAGTGATACTAAAGCACACAAGGTCACACAATTAATCCTATGAATAATTATTAAATTTTAGACAAATTGTTTGTTCCAAAAGGAGGGTATTGTGATGAATGCATATCCAAAAGGAGTTTTGGATAGATTCAAAAAGATCTATGAAGTTTTATATAGAGTCCGTATGGATTTTAGTGCAAGTGGGTGATTGTTGGACATAGGCTAAAATAAGTAATAGAATATGTAATTTATTATCATGTATCTTTAATTAGGTTTCATTGATAATAATTCATTATGAATTGATTAAATTTCTTAAATATTCATTGAATATGATTCAATGAATTAATGAAAATGGGAATTAATATATATGGATACATTTAATGCGGCTGATGTATTTCATTAAATTAAATGTGACATGGATATCTATATAAAGTGATATGATCCTACCTATTGTAAATAAACATTTATCGGAAAACCGATCCAAACTCTTTTCCTTTATATAAATTGTTCATCACATTCTGTGAGGATGTTAGCACATCTTTAAGTGTATGTGAGTCATCTTATTGAGATCAGGATCTATAGGCCAGTGTGATACCTTTGAGGTATGAATAATTTATTTACTACTCCAGTGATCTTCATAAAGATAACTCATTGGATATTACTACATTGGCTATCTAGGCAATAAAATTTATGTTCTTCATTTGTTATATATTTATTCCATCAATGATAGATTGTATATATTTTGGTTTTTATTATGTTTCCATGTCCATTTAAGGAACATAAAAAATTCAATAGTTATATCATTATCAATTGATTTAACCCTAAGTATAAATTCCAAGTTATATCATTTTTAGGTAGTGAAACTTTATATTCACAATGAAATCCACTCTAGAATTCTCTCAATCCATTGATAAATTCATCATCCCATTCCCCCTCATAATAACTAATATAAATAATAGAACCACTTGTTGCGATCAATAGTGAATGACATGAAGCACACAGTTCCACCATGCCAGTACTCAGAATACCAAGAATGTTTCTTGAATATTTGTGTAGCTTGTATGGATATATCTAGAGGTGTCTTCACTTGGATTCTTCACTACAATAAAAACCTGGTGGGAGGGATAAAATTGATTAAGTGGATTATCAAATTTGAGGTAATTATGATTTTAAATTAATCTTAAATTATATGATACAGATCCTATCTTGAATATTTCAATGACTAACCACTAGGTTATTTGGGTATTTTCCAATGATATTAATTAAAAAAAAACCATGTACCTGCCTAAAACTACTATTATGACCCAGAACCTTTAAGATAAACCTCAAAGAGAATAGTCCTATAGTCATTCCTTGAGTATAATTATCATGAATTTGGTATTTAATAAAAATATAAGTGTCCATAATTGATGAAAGTAACATGTTATTCATTCTATATTTACATGGTTTTGTTTTTTCATAGTATGGTAATCTTAGAAATTGAGGTTTATAATGTTTTCCACTGCTTTAAGTAAGTAATTTTTGATCCTTAAAAACCCATTAGTGGTATCAAAGCTTCACTATGCATCTTGAATCATGAAATAATGTTTGAAAATAATGAAAAGTGTATATTATATGTGTGTCACATTTGATATCATTAAAAATGATAAATAATTTGAATTGTGCCTTGTATTGAGATATTCGATATTGTATGTCAAAGAAGTGTTTATCGATATGGTATGTGATTTCATAATAGGGAATATGACATAAATCCTTTCTTTTTCACTATATAATAGTGTATGATATGAATTGTCTTGAGGTACAATAGTACTTATATAGGCTATTCATTCAAGTGAAAACAGAGCACCATATCACTAATATGAAATAACGTATATTGTAAAATATGATTTTCCATGTGTAGTAGGATTTTTCATATCCAATTATTATCTATCATAAAATATAATAGATAATAGTTCAAGACACATATTATAATATACATGATATCATTAAATATGATATAAATGGAAATTTAGTTTTCTTTTTTCTAAATTTTTCGATTATTAATTGATTATATAACTTATAAATTGTTTATAAATTATAAAAAAATTAATTTTTTTTATATTTATTTAATTTATAAAGTTTTTATAATTTAATTAATAATAATAAAATTTTAATTAATTAATTAAATTGTTATGAAACATTTATTAAATAAATATCCATAATATTAAATGTTAATATTAAATACCTATTGTATTTATATGGCATGAATTATAATTAGGATATTAATGGTTTATAGAAAATTTAAGTGTAGCTTATAAAGTGTTTGTAAATTACAAAATAATTCAAAATATAAAAGAGATTATATTTGCTATTATGAATTTTTTAAAATAATTAATTTGAAATTTTCAAAAAATAAAATTCCTTATTTGAGAAATTATTTAAACCATGTCAAAATTAGTCTTTCCAATTGATGTGATCAAGGTTTAAATAATATTAAATGTGTGATATTCTGAATTTTTATAAAATATATGAATAGTTAATATATATAAATCATATGTTCAAGTGAAATTCCATATAAATGTCAATATGAAGGAGTTCATGTTGCAAATAAATGTATTTTTTAATATTAATTTATTTATATAATTTTCATAACAGATTTATAAATTATAAATTATATATAATTGATTTATTTATAAATTTCTTATAAATAGTTTATCTCAGGTTTAAATATATAAATTATTCATTTTTTTAGTTCATACCCTACTATATTTATAAATATACTTTTTATATAATGACTTTATGTATGCTTTATTTTAAAGTATTAAACCACTTTTATAGACTTTCATAATAATTAATTATAGTTTATACATATTAGGTGTTATAATTGTGATTGAATTTAGGTATCTCATGTGTAAAGTATCCTTAGGCATGTAGGTTCCAAAAAAAATTAAAGTGCCTATTAGGCCATGACCAACTTAGATTTTATCAGGTTTCAATGAATAATCCACAATGTATATGGAAATATATTTCATGACCAAGGAATTTATATAATAAATTGAATACAATGAAAAAAACCAAGAGATATGATCTTTCATGTTAAATTTATATTTAATTTAATTAAAATAATTACCTTGGTCTTGATTACTTTCTTCAAAGAATATATTAATAGTTTGAAACCCATTCAGTTTGTGCTGTCATTACGCTTTGAGGATCCAAGTATATAATCACTCTTATAGTGATCCACATGTTCTTTTATGATCTCTAATTGTCACTAATGATTCTCTAGGTGAAACATGGTGGCATCAACCATCTTTCATAGGTCCCTTTGATCACCACATAATCCTTTGAGGTTGAAGGATTGATTCTTGTTATTTCGTTATTGGAAGTATGAGGAAGGTGGAAGTTTTCTCTTAGTTCTTGTGAACATTCTACATAATTTTCTCTCTAGGGTTGAGAAAATCTATATATGGAATGTGTTTGGTGCAACAATTTATAACCTTATGAAGTGATATAACTCAGTATTTATGGATCTAGGTAAGAAAATAAATAATTGGACATAGGCCCTTTATTATTCTCTTAATACCTAGAGAACCCAATGTCTAATTATTATTATTATTATTTAATTTACATGAGATAAACTCACGAATAAAATAAATATCATTTATTTAAATAAATAAATTAATATTTATTTAAATGAAATTTAATATATCATCCCTACCAGTCCCAATAACTTGGTCTGAAATTCATCCACATTTTCCAAACCTTGAATAATAAATATTATTCATTTTTTAAATAAAATAAATATTTATACCATTCATTGTCTTATAAATAAATATTTATTTAATATTAAACTCACAAAAATGGTGACTAAATTTGTGTAATCAATAAATCCCAAATAAATTTTATTCCTCAAAGTGGATAATAATATTTATTCTAATAATTAAATTCAAATATAATTTAATTGAGATCAATAGAAACCCCAAGTGTGTGACCCTATAATATTATTTGTAGTGTCATTAGGTGGGTTTTTCTAAAGTACAATATCAAATTCTATAAGCACATAAAACCACACAAGAGGAATTAGTTAATTTCGCAAGGTCAACAACCACATATGAGCACTTACTATGTAATATAACCCCTTTGTCTCAATATATCATCACGTATGTAGCATACTCATGTCATCAATATATATACTTGATAATTCTTTCTTTAAATATCTAAAATTAACCCATAAATACACTACATACATGGAATCTAATGTGCCAGATCCATTTTAATCTAAGGGTTGAGATATCAACTTTAATAAATATGGAAGGGACAAATATTTCCTTAATTTATTTATTAATAACATATCACCCATACCCAACATACCCAACTTCACTGTGAATATTCATAGTTTATGGAAATACATAAAAGTACATGACTCATGATATTAATTAATAATATTCTTAATGTCTAAGGATCATTACAAACACTTATAGATAGGAATATACAATAACACATAAACATGTGGAATTATCATCGATAGGTTTGTTCTCATAATCTTCCATCTTGAATATTATAAAGTGTAAACCTAATGATATTAAGTCTCATATTCTTACTAGTACTCACACTCGACGTCCTTATTCATTTGTGTCCCATCATATGACATCATACAACCATATAGCTAAGTTTAATAGTATCATTATATCATTTCAAGGTTCTCATCATAACGAGGAACTACTTATATCCTTTTTAATGTAAAGAGACTATGTGGATTATTGATGATAAAGTTTTATTTGTTGTCAATAAAATTTTATAAAGTAAAGTCAATATGTACTTACACCAATAGATTTATTTCATTCTTACTCATATTTTAAAAATACCCAAATCCAACATGAAGATGGTTTGTTCGTGAGTTTTCTTCATGAAAGCATGAACTATGCAAAGTCATTTCACAATCATAAATTTTTATTAACCAACATTTAAAAATGAAGAGGGTTTTCATCATTTAATTTACAACCATGAATTAACTACATGATTATGGTCTTTAAAAATAGTAAGTAGAGTCTCTATGCAAAAGGTAAGTTCACGAGGTAATTTGGAAAAGGTGTTATGCAATGAATGAATGCAATACACAGTCAATAAGAAGATCATAATACACATTGTGCAATGTTTTTTTACAAATCCACAAGGTTTGTATTTAGTTATAGTCTTGAAGCATGTGAATAAGTGTGGTTCTATGTGAGCCACAATGGAGGTTCGTATACGTACTATGTGAACATGATAAACTTATAGTATATAAAGAAAGATGTGTGTAGAGTAATATCATTACATGATAGTTTTTATATAGAGATTACTTAATATGTGATGTTAGAAAAATCATAATTAAAACATGCATGATAATTCTAAATACTAGTTATACTCTATGAAATCAATTCACAATGACACCATGAAAAGGTATTCCATTGAAGCTATTACATGATAGTGTATAGTAATCATAAAGGTGGTATTCACATGCACTACATGATAAAAATATAGTAAGCATGTGATGGATGTATAATGGGGACACGTAGTGAGTGAAAAGGAGATTAGTGTGAAAGAGAGTATGAGAATGAGATATGCCATAATATTCAGTGTCGCATGAGAATGTGAGGTTATCCTTAAATATGTGATGAATAATGGGGGATCCTTAGTATACTATATCCTATAAATACCCCCTGACCCCACAGTTTAAGTTTCAAAAAATTAGAGAGGATATTAATGGAGGTGAAAATCAGCTGCTCCAGGCTCGCATAAGAAGTTGATTCCTGTAAACTAATGCAGTACATGGAACTCTAGTTCTAAAAGAATCCTACGCAAAGAAAAATTTATTAAAACCATAAAATGAAAGTTTTTATATATGAAATTATTTATTATGATTATCCTATGTGAATTAGAATAAAACTTTTATGTGAAATGCATGAAATAATATTTCATAACAATGAAAAATTGATAATTGGGTCATGAAGCATCAGTACATAAAGCAGATGAGTTTTCCATTTATAAAGTGTTTCATGAAGAAGAACTAAAAATATTTTTCACTGAGAAATATTATGAATAAAAATTGAGAAGAATTATTTTCAAGAATGAGATTGAGATTAGAATAATAAACAAAGAAAAGATATTTAAGCTAAGAGTTTTCAACAATAAAATTACATGAAGAACTTGAGAATTTAGTGAATTTAGGATGATATGATCATCAAATAATATAAAGTCCTTATTAAGGACAATTTTTCTAATCTTGATTATCAAACATTTAAGATATTAAAAAAGTGAGTATATTAATGTTAGTTGATCCAGGAGTCATAGGGAGGAAGATTTATATCTAGTGGTGTAGTGAAACCAAGAGTTAAAGGAGATCTTTCTTATTTTAGTTCAAACAATTTATAGTTGGTAGTGGGAAGTTTTATTATCTAGTGGGAATATAGAGTAAGAATAGTTTGGGCCTTTGTGTTGATGGGATTAGGAAGATCACTAGTGTATCCACTTATTATTGTAATGGAGAGTTTAACCAATCATATAAAGGAATAAATTATCACATTAAGATCAAACATTGTAAAAATTATTACGTATTATGTTATTTACTTTCAAAAAAAGTAATGAAGAGTTTAACCAATCATAGAAAGGAATAAATTATCACATTAAGATCAAACATTGTAAAAATTATTATGGATTATGTTATTTACTTTCAAAAAAATCAGGTGAGGTTTTGAGACTTAAAATTAAAAGGACACAAATCATAATTGGTCATAGAGGTTAAATTAAAATAAATAATTCATAAAAAGTGATCACTGATTCAAACCCCCTAATGATATAACCATATATAGGAACTTCAATTGGTATCAGAGAAAATACAAGTTCCCTATATTAGATCAGATGGTTATAAATAATATATAATCTAAGTTTAGTGAATATTAAGGGTGTTCCCACATTATATGGAATGAACTATCATAGTTTGAATTATATAATTTCCCCCTATATTTTATGTTTTGGTATGGAAGTAAGAGATATAACTATATTAGGATTTCCACCCCTTGCTGAATATATTGCTATATCCCTTTTTGATTCGATAAGTATTTAGGTTGGTGGAAAAGATCAAGAATCTATTTTTATATCTTTTTTATAAAATTTATACACAAAAGTGTTGGTACTTCACACTGTTAAATAAATTTTGGAAAATTTAAATATAATTTATGAAGGCAATTTTAAATTCAAGTAGGTCAAATTATATATTTATAGAATCCATTTTAAGGATATTAAGATAGATGATTATGAAAATATTAATGTCTAATTTACACAAGTACATAAGATATTTAGAAATATATGGGGTTTATGTGAGAATCTAGATGATTATATTATTATCATGAAGTTGATGAGAAAATTTCTTGATAGGATTGATCCTAAATTTTTATCCTTAAAGGATAGATAAAACTTACCTTAGTATGAACTAAATAATGTTATCATTTTCTATAAAATGATAAAATATTCATCTTTAAGAAGAAATAAAAAAGATGAAATTGATCTTAAACCCATGAGAAAGATCAAAATCAAAGAAGATAAATTTGCAGAATCAAGTGATTCTTATAATGGGGAATATGATAAAGAATTTAGTGGAATTGTTGTTCTTCTATAAAAATGGTTCAAATAGGTAAATTTTAAATGAAAAGGTAGGTAATTACCATGGTTATATAATTTTATTGGCATTAGAAACTTTTACATAAGTTTCTAAAAGAAGAATATGACTAAATTTGAATCATATGAGGATGTTGATAAACCCATGAAGTAGAAAATGGATACAATTAAGAAAAATCATTCCAGTAGTAAGAAGATAAGTTTGATGAGAAATAAGGAACAATATAACTCAACATTTAGTGGCCATTTAGAATATGAAGTTAATTCCATGGATCATGCTGAACAAGGTTTTGATACCAAAAGCAGTGATGATGATAAAGGAGAAATAATAGAGCTAGAATACATATTAAAAAACAAGTTATAAGATTGTGTTGAGTAGTAAACACAACTTAATAAGGATAAGAGTAATTCAATGAAATAAATGGGTGGGATAGATGAAGGAATAAAGGAATATATCAACAAATAAGTATATTAAATTGAAGAGATCAATAATTTTAATTTGAAAGTTTTTGATCAAGAAAAGATAATGAATTACTGAAAAGTAATTTATTTATTATCATCTAGGAAAAGGCCTATTACCTCCATTACAAAGAGCCCTCAAGGGGGGTGAAAATAATGTAATCCAAGTGAATATTTTTGCGCAAAGACCTGACACTCACGTGGAAGAGACCCCAAACTATCAAAAATGATTAGTCCATCTCCTAATCCTTCGAGGCTTGCAAGAGTGTCTGCAACAAAATTAGTCTCCCTCCAACTGTAATGAATTATCTTGAAGAGAAACTTTCACTCAAAGAAAAAGAATTGTACAATACACAATTTAAGTTTTTTTAATCTTAAAATTATTTCAAGAGGATCATAAAAGACAAAATAAGTTAGTTTAGGTTAAATAAGAGACATTAAAAGATGGTGAAAAGAGGTTTATGAAGAATCATGTTAATTTAGTTCCTAGTGAATCTCAAAATAAATTGTTGCCTCTAATAGTGAAAGTTCTAAGATCAAGTTTGAACTAGTTTATAATAAAAATATCAGTGTGAAAACCTCTTATACATCAAAGTAAGAGAGGAATACTTCAATAACTTTATTCCCCCAAAATAAATACTGACATAGTTTATGGAAATGTAGTAGAAACAATCTTTAAGAAAAAATTATTATTAGTATATAAGATCAAGGTTTAGAAGATGCAATAATTAATGTAGAGTTTTGGAATATAAATACTATTAATGTTGATACAATATGTCACTACTAGAAAAGAGTCATGAAAAAAGGGGAATCTATTCTAAAAAGATGATATCATATTTTCAAATAAAGTAAGTTGTAACTAATAATTCATTTAATAAAAAAATGTATGAATTCTTAGAATAAATCTTTGAAAGATGTGATCACTAGGGTCATAGTGCTGAGTTATTCCTAACATGCCTACCTGGATAGATTATCTATGGCATGAAATAGAACAAAATCTATAAGGTGAAGGAAGAGAAGTCATGTTTTGATAAAGTTTTCCTGAAACCATGTGAAAAACCCAAGGAAACATATAATTGTAAAAAGGAGTGATTAATTAATTTTCCATTTCAATTGAAAATAGATAATAAAATAGAGAAGGTGCAAGAAAATAATATCACTAAAGGTAAATGATATATTTCACATGAAGAGAAATATTTTCATGAGAGTTTTTCTAAAAATTATTACCCAAAGTTACAAGAGAATCTGTATAAAATATGAAATCAATATGTACATGGTATGAAGAACTATATGAATATATTATCTACTCAATAAGAGTTGATAAAAAATAATATAATCACTAAGTAATTTATTTTCATTAAAGGATAATGTAAAGAAGAAAATTCTGCAAAAGGAAATATTTGAAAGGAAGTAAATCATCATGAAAAAAAGACTCATAACAGCAAAGGGAACATGAAAAATTCTCTCTATGATGAGATTAAAATTAATTATAGGAATTGATTTAGAGAAAACTCTAAAACTTTTTGTTTTAACAAAAAAACTAAGGGGTTCCTCCTTATACCATTATTTCTTTTATTTATAATAACAAGTAGAAAATTGAAGGATAGTAATTAAAGGTGAATATTGATGAGTGTTATAGATATTATACAATAAAAAGAAGTGATCAACATGGAATTTCCTAACTCCCATGATTAATAATGGAGTGCATCCCTTGAGGGGGAGCTTATATATAGAATAATATGTCAGAAAAAAGTTAACTTGTTTAAATCTAAAATTTGGAAACCATCTACAAAAGTTAGAATATGAGGTATAACAATCACAATTTCATACTCTTATTGTGATTATGATAAATATATTTATAAAGGAAGAGTAGTGGTTGATGGTAATGAACAGAAAAAAGGGGTTTTCACTTGAATTTTTTTAACATGTTTAGTAAATATGAGTTCAGGTTGTGCTTTTCTTAATGAATCCTTATGTATTGTTCCTAAAATGAGAAAGCTAAAGTGATAACACATCCTAACACTAAAAATAATTTGGTCTTAGAGGTGGTTTATTAAAGGTGTTTTTTATAATTTTAACTGATTAAAACATTTTTAATATTATTTAAAATATATCAATGGCTTCACAAAACCACTATTATTCATGAAATATATTTCGATTTAGCAGCCTTTTAATTAAAACCACTACTATATGCTTTAAAAATGACCTAATTAACCCCTCCCCAATCCCCATACCAACCCACATGGATCCAGAACCCACCCCCATCCCTTAATCCCCCACCCATCACGATGCCAACTACTAACCATGGATTTTCCCCTGACCCCCTCCACCTACACTAACCACCACCCCCCCCCACTCCTTCAATGTCAACCATTGACTACCAACCCCCCCAACCCTGTCCCTTGATGTTGACCACCAACCTCGGTGATGCCCCCCAACATTTATTTTACCCATAATCGTGTCCCCTCTTCCCAATTTCTTGGTAAACACATCCCTTTAAAGTGGAAGAACCCTAACACCTTGCCCATGGCTATGTCCTCCCCCTTGCCTCCCAAATTTACCATACTCATATCAATGCATGAGTCAGACATTATTTCCCTATCACCGCCTTAGTTCACATCTTATATGAAATTCAATCTTGTTATTGTGAGGGTTAATATATATTCATTTATGTTTTTTATGTTTTTCATGTTGGATTGAGTCATTTTCATGATGATTTTTTATTTTTGTCAAATCAAGACCCTACCCTAGCCAATGATGAAGTTGGGTGGTGTTAAAAATTGGTTATACTTGTTTGATTAAATATTTATATCTTTATATTTTAACGTATAGGGATAAGAGTTGAAATAAAATATCTATGGATAAAATTGGGATTAATTTACCATGAAACACACCTTAGTATATGCTAAGGTTTTGAAATAATTTTTAGATTATAAAATTTTAAACCAATTAGTGGATAGTGGAATGAAATGTTCGTAACTTTATTGTAAATTAAAGTGATGGTTGAATAGAAATTAAGTATATGAGAACTTGATAATGAAACAATTTTTTTCTTTATATGTATGTTGAATTTGGAATGGAAAATCAAATGTTATGGAAATTCAAAACAATGACTATCTTGTTAATGAAACAAAAATTGACCCACTAAAGGAGAATTCGGTTTAATATCCAATATTTTAATAGATGAATATAACCTTTAGTTGATCTAGATTAGGTTAATCTTTCTCAAAACTTTAGTGACAAAAAAATGAGTTTTATGAATTAGTTGAAGGTGGAAAACAAGAACTGTATGAAGGATGTGACAAGTATTTAAAGTTTTATTTTCTACTTAAGTTTTATCATATCAAGTGTCTCTATGTAATTACTTACAAAGTAGTTTCCAAGATTTTAGATTAGCTTCATGATTCATTTAGTGAAGCAATGGCCCTTGCATCATTCTATGAGATGAAAAAAATCATCAAAAAAATTGGACTTTATTATGTAATGGTACATGAATTCCCTAATGATTTCATGAAATATTAGGGAGAAGATTCAGATAAAGAATAGTTCATAAGATGATATACAAGTAGATGGAATTCAATGAGAAATAATGAGAGAAAAAATCAATTAAACACTATGATGAAGTAGAAAAAGAAAATTCCTACAAAGGTATTGCATTATTTTCTTAGAAATAATTCTTGAAAAGATTATTCATGTCATCTAAGTCTATATAAAACATGAAGTGTCATGACCGGGATAGTAAAACTGATGGCTTGATGAGACATCGAAAAGATTCAATATCATGGAAGGTGTTTGATTTATTATATATGTATTTTTCTTCAAATACTAAGTGTGTATGTTTGGGAATGTATTATTATGGTTTTAACCCCTTTAGTACTTTAAATACTAATGATTGAATATGGAAAATTATTTTAATCCCCTATAATATTCCTCCATGGATGTTTATGAATAAGAATTATTTAATTATTTTGATGATTATTCCTAGAAATAAAATTTTAGGAAATGAAATTGATGTATACCTTCATCCTCTAACCAAATAATTATGATAATTATTGGATGATAGTGTGGAAACATCCGATTATTCAATGGGAAAAATAAAATAAAAATTCATTTTTATTTAATGTGGAAAATTAATGACTTCTTTGGAATAGGAAATTTACCTTGTTGGAACACTCATACTTTTTTATATTGTCTAGTTTCTAATTTTTATTTTGAACTTCAATGATTACCTCATATCATAAAATAGCGTTTTATGTTTCATTATCGATTTCTTGATGCTTCTAAATTAATTTTTAACAAGACACAATTCAATGGTGATATTGAATTGAGAAATTCACTGAAGGTATTTTATGGTATATAAATCTTAGGATAATTAATGAATGTCACCATAGAATTTAGAAAATGTAATCAGTTTAAAGGAGGGGGGAAAGGTTATGAGGTATAATATCTGAAGCAGTTGGGATACAATAGTGGAATAAAATGAGTATATTTTCAAACATCATTATTGAGAGTTTAATTTGATACATAATAATATTGGAATAATACATATTGAGAAGAATTTCTCTGATAATACAATTTTTACAATGCTTAATGAGAAGGATAAAATGCTTATAAGGATTCAGAATAATGAATATAAAGTGTGGTTTCTGGGAAAATGAAAGTGGAAAGTATATTTTTTCTATTTTTAAAATTAAAAATCATGATAAATAAATATTCCTTAACTTTAAAGAATATAGATGTTCCAGATAGATATTTAAGGAAAATTTTTGGTGTCTTGAGTTAAAATATCAAAAGTTACATGGATTGAAAACTCATGACTCACATATTATAATAGAGAATTTATTGCTGTTGGAATTATGTAATAAATTTCCTAAAAAAGTAAATGTAGTTCTAGTTGAGTTATGCACCTTCTTAGAGTGATTTTTGGAAAAAATTTAAATCCAACTAAGCTTTATAAAATTAATGAAAAAATTATTTTGACACATTTTTATTTGGAGATGTTATTTTCTTTTTCATTTTTCATAGTTATGATTCATTTAAATGTTCATTTAGTTGAAGAAAATAAACATGGTGGACCAATACACTATCGATGGATGTATCCAATTGATAGGTACGTTAATATATTTTTTATTTTCATTGATAAATTAAATTTTATCAAATCATTGTGTAAAATTTTTTAATATGTTTCTTATTTTATTTATCTGGTGCTTAGGTCATTTGAAATCATATGTGATGAGTAAAGCTCAACTAGAATGCTCTTTTACTGAAGGTTATATATCTAAAGAGTGATTGAACTTATTTTCTAGTTATTTGGATGGTAATGAGACTAGATTCAATCATGTTGGATGTGTTGCTGAAATCTACAATAATTCTCATTCTAAAAACCAATCATCAATATTTTTAACTATTGGATGACCAGTTAGAAAGGGGTAAAATTTTAAACTGACTGAATTGGGGTTACAACAAGTGCATAGATATATGCTACTCAATAGTCTTATTTTATATCTATTTATTAAAGAATTTATATTTCAAACAAAGATACAACCAAAGGGTCGAGATTCAAATGAAATGGAATAAAACAAATTTGTTAATAAAGAGATTGTCTAATGGGTCACCCATTGTGAAAGTGTATACTCATATTCATAGTATTTATGTTTTGTTATTTTTTTGTTAAAAGTAACACCTTATATATTATTTTCTAGATAATGGGTGTTTTTAATCACACTGAAATATCAAATGATTTGATGTTTTGTCTCTAGGAATTTTAAGGAAGGATGATAGATTTGATACCTACAATATCCATGGTTTTAATTTTCATAAAATTTATCATGAAGATGGCTTGAAAAATCAAAATAGTGGTGTATTTACACTTATAGAGGTGGGATACTATGTAAAGATGATAGATATTATTGAATTATACTATCTTGGTCAATTTTCAGTTCTCTTATTCAAATTAAAGTGGTTCAACATTGATAGGGTTATAATGAAATATTTGTTACATTTTACTTCTATCAACTTCTCTTACTTGATCCATATCAGTGGTCTTGTATTGCATGATCCATTTATCTTGGATTCAAAAGTGAAATTGTTTTATTATGTGGATGATGAAATAAATGAAGGTTGGAGTGTTGTTGTACACTTAAAATAGAGATACTTGTATGATATTGTAAATGAAGTTCAATTGGTACTTTGTGACAGCGAACCTCATCAACCACAAAACATTCAATAGTTTTTTCCTGGAAATATTAAAATAATATAACTTAAAAGAGAGGGTAAAAATGAATTACTTTTCATAATAGAGGCTGATAATAATAAAGACAATTAAGATACCGATATTTTAATGTATAAATTGATAATGAAACTATATTAAAATTTATCATTTATAAGTGTTTTGAACATATATACATTGTTCTATTTTTTTATTTTTGTAAGTATATTACCTCTTATTTTTTATACATTGAATATATTATAAACTATTTGAATTTCAGGAATATTGAGAACAAAAAAATTGAAGAGAACAAACATCTCGGAGTGCACCAACACTACCATTAGCTTTAATGGATCTGGGTTATTTCACCATGCCATAGATCTTTAGTGAGCCAATAGCTTCCCAAGATGTTATTGATATCCCACATCAGATGCAATTCCAGTGATGGAGCAGTTGATCATCCCTCCATCTAGGATACATTAACAAGTTACCATTATTGGTATGTATGTAATTGTAAAAAAACTATATATTTTATTAATTATTAATGATTTTTTAAAAAATAAATATAAAAAAGAGATATAAATATGAACACAGTAGATGTATGGGACCTGAATGAATTAAAAAGTATCATTACATATGATGAGTTTAGGGTGGCTACTAATGATGCTTCTGGAATCTATGGCCAGATTCTTGGGAAGTTTTCTTGCGATATTGTGATCTTCTCAACAAATTATAAAGATTAAAGGAATATTACCATATATTTGAAAAATGAGGTGTTTGATAACCAGGTAAAGGTAATATTAATTTAATATTCATTGATATCTAGTTTAAAAAGGAAAGAGTAAAATTATTTATATACTTATTAAGTGTTATGTTTTTTATTTCTATATTTTTTTCATTTTGATATCCTCGAACCTATTTCATGCCTGTGGAACCTAAAAATTTTGGATAATAAATCTAGATACTTTAAATGGGTATTGTGGAATGAGTTTAATGACATATCTCTGAGCTCTTGAAAAATGTATTAGAAATATCCTAAATGTGTCTCTCATGAGCAGTGGAAAATGTTTTTCAATATTAACAGAGATGCATAACATGAAGTTACTTCATATTTTACATTATCTAAATAACATAAGCACAATAAAATTATAATTTCTATTACTGTTGTAATTTTTTGTTAGAATTATCTTAAGAAATTTAGTGAATCTTGAAAAATAAGTCATTCCTCGTATTATTGGGTCACATAGTTTTTCTATAAAAAGAGAAATCTTGGTTGTATTTTATCCATTATTATTTATACTATTTTATTTTTTTATTATAAATAAAGTTTTTTTTTATAAATTATATATATGTTTTATAAGGTCTCATGAATTATGACACTTAGTTAGTCAGAAAAAGATGTGGTTTATAGATCATAGGATAACTGATGGAAGTTTTGTGAATGAACCTACTAAAGAAATTGGAGTAAGTACTTTTCATCGCTATTTAATTTTATTTCATTACTATAAAAACATAATAAAAATTTAAAACAAAAAAAAGACTTAATCCTAATAAAATGAGTTCAACTACATGGATCAAACAGTTCCAATTAGCTCTATTGGCATCATTTTATCAATGTAGTCAGTACTAATTAATTAGGTTTATAGATTATTTGTTTTTATAATTTACTATTCACTATTATGTTTTTATAGGAATAAAATAACATTAAATAGTAATGAAAAAATTATTAATTAGATAATATTATACATTTAAAATAATTTAAAAAATCATTGTTAATATTGTTGTATTAACAAGTTAAAATTCAAGAAGCATGGGATGTGAACCCATCACAATCATCATCGATTTCCCATAACAATATAGTTGAAATCATTTTAAGGAAGAAGCATCCCAGACATGTACAATGGATGAGTTATGGGCCTACTCCATCAGCTATATTTGGTATGGAATTGTCATCATTTACTACTACACCTAGTAGGGGTTCAAACCGTTTCATTTATTGGGAATAACATAGAGAAATTTCAAGGATAAAAGAAAATGTCTAAGAAAATTACTCTTATAGGCAAACATATGATCAATGGTGGTTGGAAATAGAAAATTCATTAGTTTATATATTTTAGAGGATGATGGGAGCATTCCACAAGAAAATTTCTAGTTGTAATACCATATATTTTCTCATGAGGTACATATTGGTTTTAACTTTTTTCACCCATATGGGAGTGCCTAAGAGTTTAAGGGATATTTTGGGAGTGTTATGGGCTTGTTCAAATCCTAGAGACCTGAATTTTGGAGAAAAAAGGTGAGCCACACAATTTTTCAAAACTATAAACCTAAGGCCTCACATTTTGGGTAAAACATGTAGCATGTTGGAGAGGGTTTGTAGAAGGTTTCATAGTTTTTCCAAACTGTGTGCCTATCCTGCACACATAGTTCCATTTATGTGGTGGGTGCACATAGTTGGCACATGATTTGGCCAAATTTTCCACCCTATTAAAAATGGGTGAAATTTCAATTTCACCCTAGATATCTTAAAAGTTTTAACCCCTTTTTCTTCTTAATTTTATGTGCAACACATCCCTATCCACTTGGAATATACTTCCTCCATAAAATTTAGGCTTTGAGCCTCCACCTTTATCTGGAATATAATCCTTCATCTTCAGTTTCATTGGATATCTAACTGTAAGCTCTTAAATCATCTCCCTTCCTTTCATAATTTATCTCATTGTATGGATTACTAAATATGTGTGAGCTAATATGACCTATTTTTAGGTTATTCATCTATTTATTCAATTTATCCCATTCTATCTTGAGTTAAAGGCCAACTATGGATGGTTAGAGTATTACGCATATAAGGTAGGTGGTCTAGTTATTTTCCCTAAATCCTCAATGTTTATATTGTGCATCATTGTGTCACATGCCAGATATTTTATAAGACACATCTTAAATGTTAAATTAATTAAATGAATGTATATCTTCATTATTATTGTAGTCCTCACAACCTAAATTCTATCATCAAATAATTTCCACCTTGACGCAATCCACCCCTTAGAGTGAATTGATTTTAAAGGTCGTGAGTCTTGTGCCTTGGAATTAAGTTGAACCACCATTTGAGGCATGTTGAGTTGGACCTTGTAAGTGAAATGAGATTATAATTAATCCAAGTAAAATGGTATTCCATGATCATAGAACCTTTATTTTATTTATTATAAATTGATTTGTCCTTATGAAATGAATTGGAAAAATTTAATTAAGTTAATTGTTTAATGGTATGGGTTTAACGTTAGCCATGACCATCCTTTACATCATGATGAGGGTGATATGAGGGTTCTGATTTGGAATGCCTTGGACAGGATCATTGATCATAATAATTATTATAAGTTTATAAATGAATTATAACACACTAGGAGTGATACATGGGTTCCTATATAGTATACCTTGGATATGATCATCGGGAGATTCCTTTATATTACCCATGAGCGATGTCTGGTTCCCTAATAGATTACCTTGAACGAGCTCAGAGGGCAATGCTACTATACTATGAAATGAGATATAGTTGTTTACCTATGTGGTATACCATGGATGGAATTATAGTATTGTTTCTTCATACCATGTCATGAGTGATACCTTAGTTCCTTATATGGAAGGCCTTAAATGGACTCTTATAGTGATGGGTTTTTACAGTATACCTGAAGTGATACATAGGTTCCCTTTTTATAGAACATCTTGGATAGGCTTAATATTCTAATAAATTAAATCAATTTATCTACCTTCTAAGTAAAATAATATACTTGGATTTGATCTTTTCTTTACATACTTGGCAGACTAGTTATATTTCCTTCCTAATAATGTATGCCATGATATTTATGGAACCACTTATGATTATGCATGGATTCCTTGGGTATACACCTCGAGTCCTATATAATATTACATATCTATATATGTGCACATATATGTTCATACAAATATAATGTATAGATACATAAATATATATAAAATGTGACATCTGTTCAGAGATATTTCGGCTTAGGCTGAAGAAAGTAGTAGTGGTCGGGTTTTTCATGAGGAACATGGCCTGATGTGGTTTATTTTATTTACTATTATACATTGATTATTACCTAAACACTATTCATTTTATCTACATAGAATAGAGATTTCTAGACACCCTTGGTGTTCATCTACTCTGTATATCTCACACCTTATTCTGGTAGCCGATTGGTACCCGAACAGATCTTATGGATACAGGTAGGAAAAAATGTAAGTTTCCATCTTTAGATTCATGATTTTATATACTTGGATAGAGTATGGGAGAAGAGGACTGAGATTATTCTCATGATGATATTTAAGATATTTTTTTGTCTTCTTATTCTTTTTATAGCATGTTGTATATGTCTTCTGCTCTGCTTCCTTGTATTCCCATTTTGAATGGAAAACAAACATGACATCATTTTGTATATGATATTGGTTCTACTTCTACCTGTTTATTATATATGAATGAATTATTCTTCTGCATCTCATTTATTATTAGTATTTATAATGTTTACTATTACTATATACAATTGTTCTACACTCTAAATATGATGGTATAGTCTCCCCGCTATACCATCATAGACCCTTTCTACTAGTTGGAAGCCTCAAGAGTGAAGGGAAGAGTGCTTGAGGTCATATGTCCAACAGGGTTCAGTTAATTATGATTGAAATGATTCTGGGACATTAAAAGGTGGTATCAAATTTATTTTCCTTTTGTATTAAATTTTAGGTTATTAGAAAGGAGTCTATTAATGTGTAATAATTTAGAAATGAGCTTGTGCCTGGGAGTATCTAAACCATGTATAGGGAAAAAACAAATTACCTGTGATGGGATACTGTTATTCTAGTTTTTCCCTATTATAGTTGTATTAATTTCACTATTGGGTGAAGCACATAATTTGTGGTTTTATAATTTTTATTATTATGGATTTCCTTATTCCCTTGGCTTAGTATAAAAAGGGTTATTGATCATGAATCATAATAGTAACCTGGGGATTCACATGTCATGAATATGTCATGCCATTATCTATATTATGACATATATTGCCTACTATATATAACTAGTTCCTTGACTTCTATATTGAAAAATGTGTTAACTTTTCTTATATAGATAGAATAATTAGATTAATTAAAGTGTCTGCATTAACCCAAACAACGTTTTCTCATATATATTGATGGTAACACATTCATTAACCAATTATGCCACGTTTGATCCATGGACCACTAGTCACATGGTCTGAAATGTAAGTTTATTTTAATTACATGAATACAAATTATAATTTATGAATTATGTACTTATATAAATTGGGAATTGTGATTCATTTGATAAAATAATTTTATACGACATGTTGCATCTTGATATCAAATATAAGGGTTAGGTTGCAGTTATATGATGTTTCAATTGAAACTTATAAAGCTCATGCCTTTATAACTTGGAAATGGTGAATCATATAACTGAACTATGATATATATATACATATAAATGGGTATGAACTTAAATAAATTTAAATTATTAAATATAATGATTACTGTAAAATGGGGATTTCAATTGAAACGTAAAGGGTGTTTTCCTCTATACCTTGGAATTGGCACTCCATATACCAGGACCTCTACTGTGTGATGTGAGACCTTGAACCTAACCTGACCTTAGTAGTGGGAAATAGGCACTATTTCTTAGGATTCCTTATGATATTCTGTGTCACCTAGACCTGTGGATTTAAGAGAAGGAATATGGGTTGAGTATTATATAAGAAGGGTATGTACCTATCTTTTTCTTGTATCTTGAGATCAGTTCAGTTATAAAATTCTATTCTAATGAATGCATCTAGAATTATAGAGATAGTCCATCATGATGGACTTTAGTCATACACCAGTAAGGAGGCAATGACCATTCTCTAGAGGTGGTGGTACCTAAAACCCTAGTATTACCTCTTGTAGTGCCTCCTACAACATCTCCTTCTATTCCTAATCTGGGTTTTGATGCTTAGTTTTGATAGGGTTTCTTGTGACTAGTACAATCTATACAGGGTGCCCCACGACCTACCCCTATTATGTTAGAGATGATGTGAGAATTCTAAAAGAAGCACCCTTCTACCTTTTCAAGGAAAGGTTATCCTCAAGCAGTTAAGTCATGGATAGAGGACATGTTATCTATATTTTATTATTTAGAGACACATTTAGAGAGTTGGGTCAATCTTAGGACTTATATGCTTCATGATTCTACCAAGCGTTGGTGGGACATGATTACCTGAGAATATGTTCATCAGGATATCATCTGGATGGACTTCTAGACAATATTCTATGTTTTTTTCTCTCCACAGATAATGAGAGAAGACTATGATAGAGAGTTTATGCACCTATAATAGGGTTTTATGTCGGTAATTTAGTATTTAACTTGTTTCACCAATCTTTAATGATTCTCACCTACACTTGTTAGTGACGAGTTGAGGAGAGATGGACATTTTGAGCATGGGGTTGTTTATGGTATCTGATTCTTGTTGAAAATTTCTTGGTTGACTACCATCACAAAAATAGTGAACCAAGCCCTCATAACTAAGTAAAATATAAGGGAAGATGACGGTGTAGGCCAGGGTAGTTCAACACTGAGATAGGGATGTGGTTCCTCTAGTGGAAGGAAATGTTACTTTGTGTCTGCTCATGGGAGAAGTGATAGTCTGAAAACATGCACTGATAGTTATTTTGTCACATACATGACTTATTTTAAAGTTAAATTTCATTTAATTTTCATTTATGATTTGCTTTTGGGGGGTTTCAAGCTTTTATGGTGGAATGGGTGAGTTTTCATGAATTGGGCCAAACCGTGAGCCCAATTCCAGATTTAAAAATAAATTTTGTTTCTTCTATAACTTTTTCAATTTTTAATAATTTGCACCCATTAAAGTTCCTAAATAGTCTACCCTGATATAGAAACACCACCATTGTAGCTTGGAGCCTTTATAAAACAATAAACAAGTTGCATATGGGTTTTTATTTAAGGGATTGGGCCTGCCCGAAAGCCCAATTCCAGTTTTAAAAATAAAATTTGATTAATTAATAACTTATCCAATATTAAGTATTTTTCGATTATTCGAAGCCCCAAACACGCCGCTTGAACCCAGTCGTGCGTCCAATATCCTTCCACCCTCTTTGCAGCTCATTTTCATCGCGGTTTAGGTCAAACCTTCTGAAGAACTCACATTTCGGGAAGATTAATAAAGGTAATTTGTTTCCTTCATAAATCCATCAATTCTCACTCTTTTTTCCCCATTCAAATTCCTAAATGGTCTCCTAATCCTTGTTCGAAACTCCATTAAATGTTTGGATATTTTAAAATTCAGATACTGGTGTATGTGAGATGATTTATACAAGATCTCTCAAGTAAGTTGGTCTTCTTCATTCTTCTTTCAATTTTCTTAGGGTTACATTCCATGTGTTTAGGGTTTGATACCTTATCCATAAGGTTCCTAATTTCCAGAAGTTAGGATTCAATACTAGGATTTTATATCTTGTCTTTTGTGTGAAATCTTCTGGTTTTAGGTTGGATTTCAATTCCTTGAGGTGCGGCGGTGGTGCGGTTTATGTTTCACACCATGTTTTGAGTGTTTCGACATAAAAGGTAGGTGATTCCATGTATAACCATTTTATGACGAGTTATCTTTCTTGGTTTATTAATTTAGTATGTTTCAAATCTGTTTTTTGTGGTGAAAAAATTGTTTTTGTGATGGATTGAGTTAAGTGTTTAATTTTTTAGTTTCATTATTGCTTGGAATTTGGTGTTTTTCATGCGTGACTCTTGGGGAAATATTTGGGTGTATTTTATAAGATGTGAAATTGATTTATTAGTGTTAAAAGGGATTGAAAATTCTGTTTTGTTAATGCCTTAATGTCATGTTGGCCTTGTAATGGGGTTTTTTAATGGTTTTAATGTGTGAAACCATGTTGTACTTCTTGAACATGATTTGTGAAAACATGTGTTTTTCATGTGTACCTTTTGTGGTATTGTTTGAAGTATTTGTATAAAACATGGGGGTGGTTTAATAAATGTTTTTAGGGCTTGCAATTCTGATCTAGATTGTTATTAGCATTGTTTTGGTCTTGAATTAGGTTTTTGAAATGGGTTTTGTATGCCAACTATGGTTGCACCTCTTGGGTTGGTTTTATGAAAACTGTAAATGATTTAATGAGTTACACAAAGTGTGAAATGGTTGCTTATGTACTGTTTTGGTGATAGTATGTTCCTAAAATGAGTTTTTGAAACATAAAGTGGTAAGTTATGTTGTAAAACATTTTGGTAATGTTTTGTAATTTGTCAAGGTGATTTATGAAATTGGGATGTGGGTGTGAAACGTGTTTTCAGGCTGTTTTGCGTGAGTGTGATGTGTAAAATGGACTTTGTTTATGAAAATGGTATTATGTAATATGTGATTGGGCTATTATGTGATGTTTAAAATCTTGGAAAATATTTTATAAAACTGTTAATAGATATGTTGAATTGTGAAAGATGTGCAAAATGTGATGTGGGCTATTTTTTTTGTGAGTATGATTTCAAAATTCATTTGAATGAAAAAGTGGATTTTTAGACTTGTGTGGAATACATGTGGGATGTTTGGAGAACTTGTTATGTGAAAATGATATTTTCATGTGAAAAGTATATTTATTGACTTTTTGAACTTATCTGAGCACAAGGGGAAAACCCGGGTATCTAGGTGGGTGGACGTGTACTAGTATTCTAGTGAATCCGTGGGGTTTGGCCTCAGTTTCACTTAGCAAGATTGACGCTTACAACTCTAACTAAACTATTATGATGATGATTTGGGACCACTAGGTTATGGGTATGTTCCCTACTAGTGGCTCGTGCACGAGAATGAATATTTGTGATGGTTACTCTCACTGAGATACGAGGTACCTGGGACCCACAGCTAGCTAGTACCTAGGGGTTATTTCCTATTGCTTGTGCTCATTAGTTACTTTATACTTACCGTCGGCATACGGTACATTTGTCTGGAAAATTCAGTATCTTTTTTGTTTATTTTAAAAGTATTAACCCGTTAAAATAGCCCACTTGAAAACTGTTTTTATTCAAAGTCACATCTTTTAGAAATTGTAACTAGTTTTTTTATGTTTTTGAAAACTTGCATGATTTTAATCTTTAAATGTTTATCACATGGAATCTCTTAGTGGTGGTATCCTATTGGGAATTTTCTCACACCCTACTTACACCCTTGGGTGTAAGTAGACTTGGTTATTTTTGTTGTCGCAGGTTGGTTACAGTTTTTAGTACCATTGGTTCGGGTTTCTAGCAGGTCCTTGGTGGTGAATTATTGTGGGGATGGCTTGAGGGAGGTGCCTCTTTCCACGTGGAGGTTCTTGGGCTATTTCATTTTGGTTTTGTACCTTTGGTATAGTTTTTTTGAGTTGTTTTACGCTATGTAATTCAGTTCTGAATTTTTGTAAAAGATTGTTTGGTTTGAAAAATTCAGATTCATTTTATTGGATTCTTTTGTTGTTTTAAGATTATAAACTCAGGTAAATCATTCCCAATTCTCATTTTATGATACCCAGGCACTTGTTCCAGCCCGTGGGGATCGGGAACACCCTTCGGGTCTTGCCATGGACCGGGTCGGGTGCCAATTTTGAAGGCGACCCGATTCGGTTCGTGACATATGTGGTGCATCACTAGTGTAGTATGTTGGGTCATAAGAATCCCAAATATACCAAGGACCCAACTGAGTGTCAATCTAGAGTCAATATGGCGAACCTTAAACATTTTTGCAGAACCTTTTTTCCTATACCTAGTGAGAAGGTACATACACTGACTCCACATTCGGTGTAGGATCAGCAGCTCCACATCATGTAGGGAGCTAGAATACAACCATAAATTCAGGATGAGGATGTGGATGTGTCCATGGAATCCAGTCATATGAGTTGTACCACTAGTAGATTGGTTCTACCATCTATACTATTTGATACATGCGCTTCACATTCTTTTATATCCACAACAATTATTGAAAGTCTAGGCTTAGAGATAGAGTGATTTTGTGGAATAATGACTCTCTACACACTGTTTAGAATCTAATCTTGGAGAATACACTGATGTAATGAATCCCCCTTGAGATAGGTGGTTATTTGTTTATGGAACCTCTTTTTCCTCAATATTACGGGCTTCAACATCATACTCAGGATAGACTGGTTAGTACCTTATCACACTCAAGTTTAATTCTATCACCCAAGGGTATCCATAAAATCAATCAAAGCTAGTTCCTATATTAATAATGGAAAATAGGATGTCTATGTGATTTGATATAGATCAGACTACCATGGCCTAATTGGAGTGATAATCTAGATTTATAGTCTTTTTTGAGTGATTAGGAATGCACCGTATAAATTTCCCTTCCTGTAGAGGATCATTTTAGGGATGTCTTCCCTAATGAATTTTCTAGGTTACATCCTATGAGAGATATAGATTTCACTATTTATCTTGTTTTGGGAGTGGCACTAGGTCCCAATCCTCCTTATATGATGTCACCTACTAAGCTTTATAACCTCAATAAGTAGATATAGGACTTGGAAGATAAGGGTTTTATATGACCTAGTACTTCACCATGGGGTTCAGCTGTCCTTTTCACCAAGAAGGTGGATATTAACCTTATATTTTGTGTAGATTACAGAAGTTTGAATTATATTATGATAAATAATTAGTATCATTTGTCTTGTATAGATGAAATCCTTGTCCAGCTTCAAGGAGATCATGTTTTCTCAAAGATTTATTTAAGACCGAGCTACCATAATGTGTGTGTTTGACCATTAGAAATACCACATATAATATTCTATAATAGATCTTGATTATATGATTATCTAGTTATGTCATTTAGTCTCATGAATATGCCAATAGTTTTCATGGCTAAAATGAATCAGTTTTTTCACTCATGTCTGAATTTATTTGTGGTAGTTTTCATGAATTGAATATTGGTGTATTATTTTACTTGACATGATCATTCAAAATATCTTGAAATTGTATTTAATACATTGATAGAGGACTATTTTTATGCTAAGTTCCACAAATTCCACTCTTGGATCGACAAGGTTCACTTCCTAGGTCACATCATCCCATAGGTGGGAGTATCTTTTAACCCATGAAGGTGAGAGTTGAAGTTTCATGAGAGAATCCCAAGGATGTTTTGATATAAAGAGTTTATTGGGGTTTGGTTAGTTATTAAAAGTGTTTTATTCTAGACTTTTCATTCCCAGAAGTTCCTCTTATGGGCTTGAATAAAAAGGGTGTTAAGTTTATATGGCCCGAGGCCTATGAAATAACCTTTTAGAAGTTGAAATAAAGATTGAATTTAACATCAATCCTTATTATATCAGAGTCAGGAAGAAGATATATATTTTATTGTGATGCATCAGGTATTGGTATAAGAGTAGACCTTATGTGGGATGATTGATTCTTGAATACAATTCTCATCATTTGAGGCCTTACAAGCATAATTACCAGATTCACGATCTCAAGATAGCAATTGTGGTTCATCCCTTTCATTTTTAGAGGTATTACTTTTTGGTAGATCTTTTTGTATTATACGTGGAACACAAAATCCTCAAATACATATTTACATATGGTGAATTGAATATTAGGAAACATATATGGGTTGAATACCTACAATAATTTTACTTTGATCTTGATTATATGTCAGAGAATGGAAATGTCATTACTGATGCTCTGAGCTAGAAAACTCAGACACATACAGTCCAGGAGGTCAGTAGAGAATGGAAGTTGTTATAATTGATATATGATATACATTTGTTTGTGCAGGAAGTTTAGGGATAACTTGTACTAGAATCATTATTAGTGACCTCTTCACTTATGGATGAAGTGAATATGAGGTATCTTTCTGATACTAAAGGCTTGGTCCTATGGGAGAGTGTTTCACGGGAGGACCCACCACTTGGATGGGTCATTGATGGGGATAATATCTTGTGTATTCATGGGAATGTATGGGTACCTTCAAACATTTTATAGGAGGTGATACAAGAATATCAGGCCTCTGCTTGGGCAGTACATCCCGATCTCACCATAATTTACCGTAACTTACACCACCAATATTGGTGGCCTGGGATGAAAAGAGAGATAATTGGTTTTGTTAATTTTTGTTTCACCTATCATAAGGTAAATTTAGAACACCAACAAATAGAATGGATTCTATAGTCATTTACTATTCTTAAGTGGAAATGGGATTATGTCACAATGGGTTTTGTGATAGGTTTACCTAGGTCACTTCAAGGATGTGATGCAGTATGGGTGATCGTAGATAGGTTGAGAAAGGTCACTCACTTCCTACTTATCAGAGATAAATTTTCAATGGATAAACTAGGAAGGATAAATTTCAGAGAGATTATACACCTTAATATATCTCCAAGTACTGTTGTATTAGACATAGATTCTTGTTTTAATTCAAAGTTATAGAAAGGCTTATAGAGGTAACTGGATTCACAGGTACTCTTAAATATATCCTATTACCCATAGATCTATAGGGAATCTAAGAATATGATACATTTGTTATAAGACATTCTCTGGGAATATGTCCTTGATTTTGGAGGTTCTTGGAAAAAACACCTTCTGTGAGAACCTATTTTTTATATGAGTTACGTATCATTTATTTTTTAGTCTAATTCTTTGGTTTTGACCTAATATGGATGCCTAGTGATGAAAAGGAGTAAATGAGGGTGTATGGGGATTTTTCAGATCCTAGTACCCCAAATGGTGGAAGAAAGTACTGGGCTTCATGGTTAATAGAAACTGTACTACCCAGTTGACACAATTTCTCCTAACTGTGTGGGATTTTTTAGTGAGCAGAATGGGGTGCATGGTTTTCCCTAATCATGAACTTAGGTACACATGACCATGAAGATTCTTTAAAGTTCTCAATAAATACATATTTAATGGTTTTCATATGGTTTTTCAAATAGTGTGTATGAACCGTTTGGGTTCTCTATATGGATAGTTTTCTAAGCACAGTTAGTGCACAATTTAGCCAACCGTGCGGCCAAAATGTGCAACCTAGTATTTTTTTGGTGATTTTACAAAATTATATTAATGAATTATATGCTCAAAAAAACTCTTTATTTTCTTTATTTCAGAAAATATAGGCCTTCTTCCTCCCTTTTTAATCTCATCCTCCTCTCAACCTAGATTCTTGGATAAATTTCTAATACATACTCCAATTTGAATTCCGTTAACCTTGTTGGATGCACCCCAGTAAGATCTTCAGTCATATTGTGCCCTTCTTCGTTTTTATTTCTCTCAAAGGAGTTATTTAGGTGAAGGATCATCTTCCCTATTTTAGGGCATTCATCTGTTTTGTCATTTTCTTTTGATCTGCACCAAACCAAAGGCCGATGTTAGATGAGTGATTCTCTACAGGCATAAGTTAGGTGTTCTAGTATTTATCCCTCAAATTTTAGATTCCTTATATTATGTGTTGTGTTTTGCACATAAATTTCACTATGAGTTTCCCCATAAATTGAATCTACCTATAATTGGTTTTCTATTTTAGAACCTCCTGAATTTATTAGGTCCTCTTCAATTGTTTCCACCCCTTGAGGTGTGTCTATTAATTTTCTATTATTGTTATAAATGTATAAACAACCAAACCATAATCTATATGGTTTTAGAGTGACTTATAATTGTGATATCATAAATGAAATGTATAATTGTTGTGTTGTATCATGGTTAACACACTTATCTATCTACAACTAATTAAATAGAAGTGAGTGGTATGACCACATCACCAGTTTAAAATTAAACAATGGCCACACCGTTGTTAAATAATAAATTCATTGAATTATGAACAACTTATTGAATCATATTAAATCAATTAGAAAATTATCACTAATATGATAGTTGGCACGGTGACCCTATTCTTAATTATAATTGGGAATGACATCCCTTTCATAATTTTTATATGTATGCATTAATACCCTCTTAATAAGGTCATATACACGCATGGCATCCCTTCTACTGATATGATATAGCAGAATAGTGACCCTCAATAAATATGATACATGGGCATGGTGACCCTTTAGTTATGATATGGGCATGGTGACCCTATAGCTATGATACAGTCATGGATACCCTACATCTATGATACTAGGCATAGAGGCCCCTATTATTATGATTTGGGCATAGTTACCCTACTGATATGATTTAGGCATGGTGACCTTATTGATATGATACTAGGTATGATGACCCATCTTGATATTATATTGAGCATGGTGACCCTACTATTATGATTCCAGCATGGCGACCCTACTACTGTGATACTGGGTATGGCGTCCCCCATTCTTGTGATACTGAGAATTACATCCCTTGATACTTGTGAGACTCATGCTATAACTTATGGATGTCTGAGTTACACCTTCGTTCCAAGATAGTAGTAGTATCCACATATATTTCTATAGAAATCACTACATATACATTCCATATATGTGTATACACATGGTTAATTATTCAGAAATTATTGAGCAGGAGGTGAAGTAGGTAGTGTTAGCATGGTATCTTTCATGAACCAGAGTTGATCCCTTTACAGTTTCTATTACTGATTTCATTTATTATCTACAAACTATCTTAGTATATGCATTGGATTTATATTTATAAAAATCATTGGTGGTGTCCTCCTGAGTTTATCTCACACCCTATCTAGGCTGCCTATGGTACCTAGGCAGATTATGTGGTTGCAGGTAGGGATAGGGGAAAGCACCCAGTAGTTGATACTTGATTTTATTATAGCATTGGAGAGGGGAAGTTCATGATTAAGATATGACTTGTTATCCTACTAGAGATAGTATTTTTGGTATTTTTTCCATTTTTGATACATGTATGGTATACCATGATTTCCTATTCCTTTTTTTTCTAAAAACCTAACTTTACATCATTTTGTATATGATACTGGTTATGGTTGTTGTTTTTTATTTATTATTTTTGATGTTTTAACTTCCACTATCAGTTATTTATAATGATTATACTATTTATATATATATATTTTACCATGTAATAATTTTATAATGAGGGTATATTCTCCCCACTATATCACCTTGGACCTTCACTGTCATTCAGTGGCCTCTAGTGTATGGGGTGGCACACTTAAGGCCATGTGGTCCACCAGCTCAGGGCAACATTTGAGTGGTATCTGATTCAGGATGTCAAAAAGGGGTATCATAGAAATTTATATTCTTTTGTATTATCATTTGGGAATATTAAAAAATATGTTAGGAATGTTTTAGAATTTTTTAATGAGATGTGCTTGGGAGTAGCCAACCCACATACAAAGAAAATACCAGATTACCTAGGATGAGATACATTATTCTGTATTTTTCTAATTATAGTTGATTTGATTTCTTCTTTGGGTGACACACATGATGTGTGGTATTTATTATTATTATTGTGTTTTATATTTTATCCTTGTCATGATATGGAAAGTAAGATTGATTATTCGTCATTTTAGGCACCTTATAGGATTCATATGTCATGCATTATACCATTCCATGTTTACTTTTTGCATGCATTGCTTGCACCATGTTTTTTTTATTAGTGATATATCCATGAATTGTGCTAACATTTCATGTGGGGGATTGATAAGTGTGTGGTTTACTTTTAATGGATACCACATTTCAATTTTTAAGGTGTATGAGCCCTTATAAATTGGAAGTGGTGATCCATATAGCTCAACCTTTTAAAGAGAAACACTATACAAATGAGAATGAAACTAAATGATATTGAAATAAAAAATGAAATGGTCCCCATTAAATTGGGATTCCAATTTCCATTTAAATATTATTTTCCTCTATAAATTATAATTAACACTCTATATACAGAGACCTTTGACTAAAAACAGAGGTGGACCCAAACCTAACCTTTGTAGTGGGAAGTGGGTAGAATATCTTGGGTTTTATATAAATGTTTCTATCACCTAGACCTAGATATTTGAGTAGACAGAGGGGTGTGAATATTATATAGGAAGTCTTGTACCTATCTTATTCATGTATCTTAAATATTTACCATGATTGAACCTATATGAGGCATGTGTTTGGAATTTATAGAGCTAATCCACCCCAAGGTACTCTAGTTGTTTACCAGGAGGGTGGTAAAGACCATGCTCTAGAGGTGGTGGGACCTAAGACACTAGTGATAACTTCAGTAGTTACACCTGTGGAACCACCTATTATCCAAGATGTGGGTGATGATTTTCAGTTCCTAGGGGATTTTCTATGATTTATGCAGACCATACAGGGAGCTCTACAACCTTCTCCTTCAATGGGAGACCTTTTGAAGGATTTTTAGCAGCATTATCCACCTACTTTTTTAGGTGATGGTGGCCCCCAGACTATATAGTTATGTCCTGAAGTCATATCTATATTTTAACATATTGAGACACCTTTTTAGAGGTGACTAAAGATTTCCACTTATGTGCTTCATGGATCCTCCAAATGCTGGCGGGATATTCTGAACCAGGCAGGTCAGTATTAGGAAGTGATTTGGAGGGATATCCAATCTAGATTCTATGACTATTTCTCCCATAAGACCTTGAGGGATGATAATTATAAGGATATCATGAACCTAAAACAAGGTTCTATGATAGTTATGGACTACTCAACTCATTTTATAGAGATTCAGTGATTTGAACCTATCTATACTACTAACGAGCCAGTGAAAGCGAGATGAACTGAGGATGGACTTAAACATCCAATTCATTCTCAGGTGAATGTTTTATGGTTGAATAATGTGTCTGATATAGTGAAATATTCTCTCATCCTCAAGCATAACCTAAGAGAGGCTCATTGTGTTATCCATGGAGGTTCCAAACCAAGACATGGTAGTGGTTTGACTAGCGGTCTAAAGTGACGCTTTGAGACTGTGTATGTGAGAAAAAGTAGTTACGTGACACCCATTGAGAGTTATGTGGTTTGTCAATAGTGTGAGAATCCTAGGCATAATAATACATAGTTTCCCAGATACCCCTTTTAGTGTTGAGGATATGGAATATTGGAGCAAATTCAGCATTTTTGTAGGACATTCTCATATATGACTAGTGGGATAGAATCCATATTAGATCCACCTTCAATATCTGGATCAGGAGCACCTCACTAGGCAGATAGTTGGAGTACTACCAAAAATATAGTCATAGGAGGAGGTTGTGGTTGAGGTTTCTAGGCTTTAGATAAAAATTTCTAGTAGATAGGACCCACTCTATGTAGTTAGATTACAACACAGGGTCATGGATCAGGCCATATTTATTTAGTGTAGCCTATAATAGAGGAGTAGGGAATCAGTCCATCTACTATTCTAGGTACTATTCTAGTAGCCTCTAATATTGTCTATTCTTTATTTTAAATGGGTTCTTCACACTCTTTTATCTTTGGGGCTATTGTGGAAAGCATTAGTCTTGATATTCAATAATCCTATGGCATTATTACACTTGAAACACCTTTGGGTTTATGTTTAGAGAGTGTACTCATGTGCAATGAATTCCCCCTTGAGGTAGAAAACCATAATTTCTTATGGGACCTCTTCATCCCCAAGATTACAGGTTTTGATATCATTCTAGGGATGGACTTTTTGGTCCCTAGTCATGCCTGAATGGATTATTATCACCTAAGGGTGTCATTTACATCACCAAAGGGTGATACTTGTATTCAAAAGGGTGAGTGGGATGTCCAGAAAGGTAGATATGGACCAGATAATCTTGTGGTAGGTGGAGTGACCTTCTATATTGCTATCTATTTTATGTATGATCATTGATTTCATCAGACTAAATTCCCTCATATAGTCGATCGATTCTGGGATGTTTTCATTAACTACTTTTCTAAACTACCTTCTGAGAGAGAGGTAGAAATTTATATCATGCTAGTGCTTGGAGATTCCTTGGTATCCATTCTTCCTTATAGGATTGATATTACTTAGTTGTAAGAGCTTAAGAGGAAATTAGAGGATTTAGAGGCCAATGGTTTTATATGACCCGATACTTCTCTCTGGGGTTCATCGCTCCTTTTCTCCAAGAAGGTGGATGGAACCCTCATGCATTTTGTGGATTACCAATATTTGAATTATATTACCATGAAGAATCAGTATACCTTACCTCATATAGATGATCTTTTTGACTAGCTTCAAGGAGCCAGAGTGTTCTTAAAGATTGACCTAATATCAGGCTCTCATCAAGTGTGATTCAGGCCTTTAGATATCCCACATATGACTTTCCATAGTTTTTATAGTTTATATGAGTATCTATTAATGTTGTTTGGTCTTACAAGCATGTCCTCCTATTTCATTGCTTTGATGAATAGTGTTTTCCATCCCTATCTAGATTCATTCATGGTGGTCTTCATAGATGACATCTTGGTGTATTTTTATACTTGAAGAGACCATGCCACCCATCTTGAGATCATTTTAAATACACTGATAGAGAACTATTTGTATGATAAATAAAATAAATATCACCTTTGGATCGACAATATTCACTTAATAGGTTATATTATCTCAGATTCAGGAGTTTTAGTTGACCCATAGAAGGTGAGAGATGTAGTTACCTGGTAGAAACCCAAGAATGTATTTGATATATGGAGTTTCTTGGGGATAGTTGGTTATTACAAGTGTTTTATATATGGCTTATCACACCTAGGAGAACCTACAATGTTCCTGAATAAGAAGGGTGTGAAATTTTTATGGTCAGAAGCCTACTAGACTACCTTTAAAGAACCAAAAGGGAGACCAACTTCAGTGCCAATCCTGATTCTTCCAGAGCTAGGTAAAATATATACAGTGTATTGTGATGCATTAGGTATCAGGCTAGGAGTAGTTATAATGTAAGAATATTGTTTCATTGCATACAGGTTATGGCATCTGAGGCCTCATTAGCAGAATTACCCAACACAAGATCTCGAGTTAGTAGCTATTTTTCATTCTTTTCATTATTGGAGGAATTACCTATTAGGAGTGTGTTTTGTAGGGTTTACAGACCACAAAATACTCAATAATATTTTTCATGTAGCATGAATTGAATATTAGGAAATTAATGTTTGTTAAATACCTACAGTCCTTTGAATTCAAGATTGCTTATATGCATGGGAAAGGAAATTCGGTTGTAAATGCTTAGAGAAAGAGGACTCAGATTCAGGCAATTAAGGGGCTAGTAACAAGTGGTAGTTTATTGACCTATTTTCTAATATACACACAGAGGTTCAAGACTATCATGGAAAGTCTTTACTTTAATCTATATCAGTGACCTCTCCACTCTTAGACAAAGTAAATATTATGTAGTTTTCAAATCCTAAAGTTGCGGTCTTAAGAGAGAGCATTTCTTGAGATGAACTACCTCTATATTAGTTTATTGATGATGATGACATCATATGTAGCATGGGAATATCTAGGATCCTATGAACATTAGATAGAATATGACAGATGATTCACATGATTCTCAGTGGGAAATACACCCAGATATCTCCAAGATGTATCGTGGTATGCACCAACCATATTGGTGTCCATGGATAAAACATCAGATGATAGGTTTTATCACTAGGTGTTCCACTAGTCAGTAGGTGAAGGTGGAGAACTGGGGAAATATTTTATTGTTACAACAATTACCAGTCCCAGAATTGAAATGGGAAGATGTTGTGATAGATTTTTTAGTCTTTTTATTGAGGTCTTCTCAAGGTAGAGACATGGTATGGGTAGTCATTGATCAGCTGACAAAGGTATACCACTTCCTTCCTATCCAGGAGACTATCTCAGTTGATGAACTGTGAAGATTGTATTTTCATGATATTATAAAGCTACATAGGGTCCCCCATACTATCATTTTAGATAGGGATTATTACTTTACATCAAGGTTTTTGAAGAGGTTGTAGAGATACTTGGGTAAACAGGTTCTTCTAATCACATCTTTTCACCCTCAAACCAATGACCAGTCAAAATAAACTATACAGGTGTTAGAGGATATGCTCTAATCCTACATCCTTGATTTTGGTGGTTCTTGGGATAAGAATATTCATCTCATAAAGTTTTCTTATAATAACATCTTCTAAGTGACCATACATAGGGCTCCTTATGAGGCCATAAATTTTAGGCCACGTTGTTCACCCCTATGCTAGTTAGAGGTTGGAGAGGTAGTTATACTAGGTCCTCACCTCATTCAGGAGACTTCAGAGTATGTGCTATTGATTGGGAAGCATATGTCTACCACTCAATCTGGACATAAATTGTATGTCGATCACCATCGACGACCTTTGGATTTTGAGGTTGTGGATCATGTCTTATTGTGGGTAACTTCCAGACTTCGGCATAAATGGATATAGAGGCAAGGGAAATTGTTGCCTCATTTTTTTGGACCATTTGAGATCTTGAATAGAGTCGAGACGATAGCCTATCTGTTGTTGTCACCTCATAGGTACCATTCCATACATAAAATCTTCAACATTTCATAGCTTCGCTGATATCATGCTGACTCATCTCATAATTTTGATCCTAAGGATGTTGAGTTGGATGTTGGTGATTCTTTGGGGATGTAACCTATACACATCATTGATCATATTATGAAGGAACTATGATGTTGGTTTGTCTCTTTATTATGGGTTCTTTGGTATCGTGACCAGGTACAAGATGAGAATTGTGAGTGGGAGGCTGACATATGTGCTCTGTGGCCAGATTTATTCTCAGATAGCATTTTACCACCCTTGGAAGGAAAACTCAGGGATGAGTTCCTTGAAGGGGGAATACAATAAGATTTATCTTTTATATAATGTAAATATCCTTTAATTTTTATTCTCATTATTGGGTTTTGACCTAATATAGATTTCTAGTGAGTCTAAGGAGGAAATGGGGGTGTCTGGGGCTTGTCCTGAACCTATAACCCCGAGCAGTGGAAGAAATCACTCGGTCACATGGTTAGTATAAACCATTCCACCCATCCAACACGGTTTCTCCTAACAGTGTGAGGCCTTTCAGTGAGAAAAATAGGGTGCATGGTTTTTCCTAACCATGTACCTAGGTCTTCATGCCTATGAAGTTTCTCTATAGTTTTTAATAGAGTCATATTGCACGATTTTCACATGGTTTTCAAAACCATGCGCATGAACCGTGTGGTTCCTCTCTACGGTTAGAGGCCTAAGAAAAGTTGGTGTAAGGTTAGGAAAACCATGTATCCAAACCACGTGACTGATTATTTTTAGGAAATTTTACCAAAAATTCCCTCAATTACTTAAATTTACAACCCACCTCTTTCTTTTCATCATTCCAACGAACAGAGGCCTTCCTCCTCCCCTTTGGAGATCATCATCCTCACAACCTATGTTCTTAGATAACATTCTGATCCAGACTCTGATTCGAATTCTATTCATCTGGTTGGATGAACATCAGTAATATATTCATTCTTCATATGACTTTCATCATTTGTCTTTATCTTGGTGAAGTTATTTAGGGGCAGGATCATATGCCCTATTTTCAAGGAATTCTTCTTTTCTTTCTATTGTCTTCTGATCTGGACTAAAATAAATGCAAATACTATATGAGTGCTCTTCTATAGGCATAAGGTAAGTAGTGTAGTATTTATCCATAAAATTTGAGATGATTTATATTATGTTTCATGTTCTGCATGTCAGTTTCACCATACATTTCTCACTAAATTGAATCTACCTAAAATTGGTTGTCTATTTTAGAACCTAATGATTATCTTAGGTTCTATTAAATTTTCCACCCCTTGAGGTGTTATAATAAATCTTGAATTATTTTTATAAATGTATAAATTTCCACACCATCGTCTATATGGTTTTGGAGTGACTTATAATTATGATATCATAAATGAAATGGATAATTTTTATGGTGCAACATGGATAACATACTTATAAATCTATAACAAATTGAATGGAAGTGAGTTGTATGACCACATCACCTATTTAAAATTGAACAACAGTCACACCCTTGTTAAATAATAATTTCATTGGATTATGAACTACCTATTGGCTCATATTAAATCAATTGGCTATTTATCACTGATATGATAGTGGGAATGATGACCCCTATGCTTAATTATAATTGGGCATGGTTTCCCTTTCGCTATTGTTATATGCGGGCATGATGACCCTCCTACTATTATTATATATAAGAACGGTTTCCCTTCTACTGATATGATATAGGGGCATGATGACCCTCATTAAATATGATATATGGTCATGGCATCCCTATAGCTATGATATGGGCATGTTGACCTTATAGCTATGATATGGGCACAATGACCCTACAACCATGATACTTGGAATGGAAACCCCTATTATTATGATTTGGGAATAGAGACCCTAGTGATATGATTTGGGTATGGAAGACCTATTGATATTATATTGGGAATTATGACCCTTACTATTATATATAGACATGATGACCTTCTTGATATGATACTAGGCATGGTGACCCTACTGTTACGATTCAGGCATGGCGACCCTACTATAGTGATACTGGGCATGGAGTCCCCTATTATTATGATACCAAGAATTGCATAACTTGATACTCATTAGACTCATGCTACATATTATGGATGCTTGAGTTATGCCTCAGGTCCAAGCTAGTAGTAGTATCCACATATATAGTTGTAGACATCACTATACATACAATCCATATATGTGTATACACATGGTTACTTATTCAGAAATTATCTGGTATGAGCCAAAGTAGGTAGTTTCATCCTAGTATCTTTCATGAACTAGAGCCAATACCTTTATAGTTTCTATTACTGGTTTCATTTATTATCTTCACACTATCATAGTATATGCATTTACAATATATTTATGGACAACGTCGGTGGTGACCAACTAAGTTTATCTCACACCCTATCCGGGCCACCGATGGTACCCTAAAAGATAATGTGGATGTAGGTAGGGACAAGGGAAATATTCTAGTGGTTGATACTTGAGTTGATTATAGAATAGGCTCAGGGAATCACCGAACTAATCTATGGCTCATGATAATATTGGAGATAGTCTTTTTGGTCTTTTTTCCCTTTTTTGATACGTGTATGGTATATCATGAATACTTGTTCCTTTTTTCTATACTTCTGACATCACATAATTCTATATATTATACTAGTTATAGTTGTTGTTGGTTATTTGTAACTTTTTATGTTTTAACTTCCACTTTCAGTTATTAATTATGCTTCCACCATTTATCTATATATTTCACTGATGCACTACTTTGATCATGAGGGTATAATCACCCCACTAAACCACCTTGGAACCTCACTACTATTCACAAAACCTTTGGAATATGGAGAGTTTTTCTTGAGGTCATATGGCCCACCGACTTAAGGAACCATTTGAGTGGAATCCGGGTCGAGATGTCACACATTCCACTTTCTGAATTTTCTTATAATAACAACTTTTGTGAAACTATACAAATTGATCCTTATGATTCCATATATGGTAGGCCATGTAATTCACCATTATACCAATTATAGGTAGGTGAGGTAGTGCTACTAGGACCTTATCTTTTTTAGGAGACTTTGGAGTATGTATAACTTATTAGGAAGTGTATGTCTATAGCTCAGTCTAGGAAAAAGTCTTATGTTGATCACCATCGACAAGCTCTGGAGTTTGAGGTTAGAGATCGTGCTTTCTTACATGTTTTTTATAAACAGGTACATATATATATTTATAAGTAAGGGAATTTATGGCCTAATTATGTAGTTCCTTTGAGATTTTGGATAAATTTGGGATGATATCCTATCAGGTGTAGTTGTCATAGAGGTACCAAGACATGCAAAACGTCTTCCATGTCTTAAAACCTTACCATTATCACTCAAACCCATCTCATATTATTTATCCTAATGAGTTTGAGTTATACGTTGATGCTTATTTTTAGGATCAACCTATTCATATCATTTAACTGAGCATGAAGTCTCTCTGAGGCGGGTCGGCTCCTCCAGTACGGGTTCTATAGAATCACGACCATATACAAGAAAAGACTAGGGAGTGAGAGGCCAATGTAAATTCCCAATGCCTGAAGCTATTCTCAAATAATGATTTACCACCCTTGGAAGGGAAATTTGAGGATGAGTTGTTTTAAATTTCAATTTGAACCTTTATTTTTATCCTTATGGAAGAACCTAATATATTAAGGGAGATTTCAATAGTGTTCATAGCTTAGAGCTTGAAATTTTGTAGAAAAAAAGTGAGCTACACGGTTTTTTTAAACCATTCACCTAAGGCCATAGAGTTTGGGTAAACCATGTGGGGTGCTATATAGGGTATCCAGAGGGGTGCACTGGTTGTACATGGTTTTCCCAAACAATTATCCTAGCCTATACACTTAGTGTAATTTAGGTAATGGTAGCTCATAGTTGGTGTATGGTTTGGAAAAACCGTACAACCAAATCATGCACCCTATTAAAACTGGGTAAAATTACAATTTCACCCCTTCCTTATTAAAAGTTTTAACTCTAATTTGTCCTTCATTTCATGTGCATCACCTCCATAGCTACATGGGATCTCCTTCCTCCATCAAGTCTTGGATCTATGCCTCCTCCTTTATCTGGACTCCAATTTCTTCATTATCAGTTGCACTAGATAGCTAACGGTAATATATTTTGTCCTCATCCTTCCTTTATTAATTTATCTATTTGAATGTAATGATAAATTAATTCAAGTTAATATTACCTATTTTCAGAGTACTCGTCTATTTCTTTAATTTCTCATGTTCTAACTCGAGTTGAAGGCCAAAATGAGTGAGGAGAGTATTACCCGTCTAAGGTAGGCGGTCTAATTTTTGCCCCTAAAGTCTCAATTTTTATATTGTGTGTTGTTGTGTTGTGTTCCTGATGTTCCATGCGATGACTCCTAAATGTTAGATTAATTAAATTAATGGATATCACCTACTTAGGGTAGTCCTCACAACCTATATTTTATCTTTGGAGGATTTCCACGTCGAGGGAATCTTCCCCTTAGGGTGTGTTTCTTTTAAAGTCCATGATCCTTGTGACTTGGAATTAAATTGAACCTCTAGTTGAGGTGTGTTGAGTTGGCCCTTGTAAGTGAAATGTAACATTAATTAAACCAAGGAAAATGGTAGGCCAGTTGAATAGGCCCTTTCTTTTATTTTTTATAACTTGAGTTGTCCTTTTGAAATGAATTAGACAAATTGAATTAAGTGAATTATTTAATGGTATGAGTTTAATACTAGCCATGACCATCCTTTATGTCATGATGAGGGTGATACGAGGGTTATGATTTGGAATGACTACAACAGGATCAATGATCATAATAATTAGAAGTTTATAAATGAATTATAACACATTGGGAGTGATACATGGGTTCTTACATAGAATAAATTGGGCAATATCACCAAGAGGATGAATTTACATTACCCATGAGTGATACCAAGTTCCCTAGTGGAATATCATGGATGGGATTAGAGGGAAATACTATTGTACCATGCCATGAGTGACAACTATTTCTCTATATGGTATACCATGGATAGACTTAGAGGGTTATTCATTTATACCTTATTATGAGTGATACATGGGTCCCTTATACGGAACACTTTGGATGGAATCCTACAGTGATGGGTTATTACAATATACCTGGAGAAATACATGGGTCCCCTTTTTATGGAATTCCTTGGATAAGCACAGTATGCTAATGAATTAAATCAATTGATGAATCTTCCAAGTCAAAGAGTATACTTGGAGTTTATTTATGATTTAAATACTTGATGGACTATTTATATTTCCTTCTTAATCCCATATGCCCTAAGATTTATGGAACAACTTATGATCATGCATTGCAGCATTTTGTATACACCTTGGGTCATGGATAATATTACGTATATATATATACATATATGTTCATACGTGTATAATATATATAAATATATATATATATATATATATGTAAATATAAATATATACACATGGTCACATCTATTCAATGATATTCTAGATTAGGCCAAAGAAGGTAGTAGCGGTCGAGTTTCCTATGAGGAACCCAGACTGGTGTGATTTATTTTATTTACTATTATACAATGATTATTACCTATACACTATTCATTTTATATATATAAATTGGATAGTTCTAGACACCATTGGTGGTGACCTACTAAGTATATCTCACACCGTGTTCGAGTCTCCAATTAGTACCCAAATAGATCTTATGGATACAGGTGGGGAAAAAAGGAAGCCTCCAACTTTGGATGCCTGATTTTCTATACTAGGTTGGGGTATAGGAGTACAGGATTGATCTTTTTCTCATGATGCTATTGGAGAAATTTTTTTGGTCTTTTTGTTATTTTGTATAGCATGTTGTACATGTCTTATGCTCTACATCCATGTATTCCTATTTTTTATAGAATATAGACATGAAAATATTTTGTATATGATATTGGTTCTTCTTCTTCCTGATTATTATATTTGGATGACTTATGCATATATAGATAATTTATTATTATTATTCATGTTATCTACTGTTATTGTATGTCGATATGATACACTATGATTATAAGGGTATAGTCTCACCACTGTAGCATCATAGATGTTCACTACTAGTCTTCATACTCTGGCTTATGAGGAGGTGTGCTTGAGGTCATGTGGCTAACCTATTTTAGTTACTTATGATTGAATAGAGTTCGGGGCATCACACATGTTTTATATCTCATCCTATAAAGGTAAATTATAAACTTAATACATGAATCAATAAGTAGTTTTAAAAGATATAATGGTTTTTAAAAACATGTGTCAGGGGGTAAAAACTAAGAAATGGAATCATAGGGCCATTAAATAATAAGAAAATGACTGTAGATTTATTTTTGAAATGTAGAAACCAATTCCACATCAATACATGTTATTTTTTTTCTAGGATGCTCACAAATGTGTTTTTTACTATTTTAAAAAACTAAAATGTGTATGTAATGGTAAAAATCATAGGAACCAACCTTGGATTGACATGAAATAATGGTACAAATATTGTAGAATTATTTTTTACATGTACAAGCAGAAAAAACATCCACCTAACGTGTGATATGCTTGGAATAACTCAATAAGCAGTTTTCAAAGATATCAAAGTCTTTAAAAACATGTTTCAAGGAGTCAAAACTAAGAAAATTGAATATTATGTCCATTAAATCATAGTAAAATTATATTAGATTTATTTTTGAAATATAGTAATTGACCCCACATCAATTCGAGTTATGCTTTCCTGGAATGTCTATAAATGTGTTTTTAATGTTTTAAAAATAATAAAGTGTGTGTACAATGGTCAAAACTATAGTAAAAGACCTCAAATTACCATGAAATCATGAGAAAACCATATTTGAATTATTTTTTATGTGTACTATCATAAAACACATCCATATGACATGCAATGTACTCGAAATAACTAAATAAGAAATTTTAAAAGATCTCAAAGTCTTTGAAAACATGTGTCTGAGGGTAAAAATAAAGAAAAAGATATCATATGGAAGTGAAATTATAGAAAAATTTCTATATATTTATTTTTTTAAAGTAGGAACTAACGTCACATCAATCTGAGTTACTATTTGTCTCATATGCCCATAAATGTGTTTTCAGTGTTTTAAAACACTAAAAAAATGTTTGTAACGATAAAAACCATAGGAAATGACTTAAGACTGATATGAAATCATGGGAAAAACACCATTAAATTATTTTTTACATGTATGATTATAAAACACATCCATATAACATGTGGTGTGCTCAGAATGACTCAGTAAGTAGTTTTAAAAGTTATCAAAATATTTAAAGAATACATCAATGGAGTCAAAACCAAGAAAAAAAATTTAGATGGCCATGAAATAATAAGAAAGTAATTATATATTTATTTTTTAAAGGTAATAACTGAATCCACATCAATATTAGTTTCAGTTTTCCTGATATGTCTTTAAACACATGTTTAGTGTTTTAAAACACTAAAACATGCATGTAATGGTCAAAACCATAGTAAATGACCACATATTGACATGAAATCATGGGTAAAATGTGGTTGAATTATTTTTTATGTGTATAAATAGAAAAACCATTCATATAATATGCAGTGTGCTCGGAATAACTCAATAATCAGTTTTAAAATATATCAAAGTCTTTAAAAATGTAGGTCAAGGGATTAAAACCAATAAAACGACATCAAATAGATGTGAAACCATAGGAAAATAGCTGTAGATTTATTTTTGAAATTTATTAACTAACGCCACATTAATTTGAGATATGGTTTGTCTGGGATTCCCGTAAACATGTTTTTAATGTTTTAAAACACTAAAATGTGTGTGTAATGGTAAAAATGTTAGGGAATGGACTCAAATTGATGTAAAATAATAGGAAAACCATCATTGAATTATTTTTGATGTGTATGAGAAAAAAACACATCTATACATAATGTGATGTTCTCATAATTACTCAATAAGTAGTTTTAAAATATATCAAAGTCTTTAAAAATGTGCATCGGGGTGTCAAAACCAAGAAAACGAAGTTAGATGGGCATGAAATTCTAAAAAAAATTCATATATTTTTTTAATGTAAGAATTTAATACATATAAATCTGATCTACAGTTTTCCCAGGATACTCGTAATCATGTTATTGGTGTTTTAAAACACTAAAACATGTGTGTAATGGTCCAAACCATAGTAAAAAACCTCAAGTTCATGTAAAATAATATAAAAACTATGACTGAATTATTTCTGATGTGTATGGATAGACAAAACATCCATCTAACATGTGTTGTCCTTGGAATGACTCAATACAAAATTCTAAAAGCTATCAAAGTATTTAAAAACGTGTGTCAGGGGGTCAAAACTAAGTAAACAGAAATGGATGGTTGTGAAATCAAAGTAAAAAATAATTGTAGATTTATTTTTTAAATGTAGGAACCGAATCCACATTAATCTGATTTATGGTTTTCTCGAGATGCCCGTAAGTGCAGTTTTAGTGTTCTAAAACACTAAAATGTGCATATAATGGTCAAAACCAAAGAAACATTCCCATATTATGTTAAATCATGGGACAACCATCATTGAAATATTCTTTATATGTATGAGTATAAAGCATTTTCATCTGACTTGTGGTGTGCTCATAATAACTCAATAAGTAGTTTTAAAAGATATTAATGTTTTTAAAAACATGCATTAGGGGGGGTCAAAACTAAGAAAATTGTATTATATGGTCATAAAATCTTAGGATAAGGACCTTATATTTATTTTTAAAATATATTAACCGACTCCATGTCAATCTGAGTTATGTTTTGTCCAAGATGTTCGTAAACACATTTTTAGTCTATAAAATACTAAAACATGTGTTTAATAATAAAACCATATTAAATAAACTCATATTGATGTATAATCATAGAAAAACGTGGTTGAATTATTTATGAAATGTACGATTAGACAACACATCCATGTGATGTGTGGTGTGATCGGAATGACTCAATAAGCAATTTTTAAAGATATCAAAGTATTTAAAAAAGTATGTCATGGGGTAAAAACTAATAAAATGATGTTAGATGACTGTGAAATCATAGGGAAATAATAATATATTGATTTTTGAAATTTAGGATCCGACTCCACATCAATCCAAGTTACGGTTTTCCCAAGATGTTTGTAAAAGTGTTTTTAGTTTTTTAAAACACAAAAATGTGTGTGTGTGATGGTCAAAATCATAGAAAATGACCATATATTGATGAGAAATCATGGTAAAACCACCGTAATTTTTTTTAAACATATAAAATTCTTCCATATCAAATTCATCAAAAAAATTATTGATTAATTATAAGAACATTGCATGTCGGTTTAAAAATTGATTTGATTGTTGTATAATTATCCCTTTTGAGTTACAAGTGTTGAATTATATATTAAATAGGTATTTTTATGTTTTAAAAGTTTTATAAATGATATATTATTTTTTTCTAAGTTAAAATTTAATTTTTTTTATTAATAAAATAACAAATTTTATGTAAAAAATTATGAATATATTATATGCATATTATTTTATGTATTTATTTTCTTATATGTTATGGTTTGTATTGTAGTTTAAAGATGTAAACGGTAGAGAGGATTTTGACTATTTAGATCCATGATTCTCTTCATAAGGTGGTCGTTATTTCTCATATTTTTTTGGTAGTGTTAAATAATATTTATGATTCTACTGTAATTCTTATTTATTATGTTCAGTTTTGATTTCTATGTTTTTTTGTTCTAGTCGATGACATGATGCGGTCAGTTTCGCATATGATATCTCTATCTATGGAGGTAGTTGGATGTAGTAGAGGTAGTGGGATTAACATATTGGTTATGGGTTGATGGTGTATGTTGGACATATTTTATCTATATATATATGATTACTGAGATTATGGTTGACTAATGGTTTTGATTACTTGCATGCATTGAAAAATGACGTGGGAATCAATTTTAAAGTGGTATTGTTCACCAATTAAAAAGATCATGTTCCATAAAAACAAAAATCTATCATTTGAGTCATCATCTTCACATAGAACTCGGGGTTCACAAGTGAATTTTTTGATCTGATCACTAAGTATAAAAAACACATAAAAACTCTATGAAGTCATCCCGTGGTTATAAAATAGTATTTACCTCTATGAGAAAAGAGGGTTCATGTCATTTTATTCATTAATGAAAAGTGATTACATGATGTTAGTTTGTGAAAATAATAAGCAATGTCTCCATGAAAATGTTATTTCGAGAGGTAAATTGTCGGAGTTTCTACACGATGAATGCTTGTAGTACATAGTGAATAAAAGAATATGATATACACTAAGTGATGTTTATTTGTAAAGATGAAAATTCATTATGTAGTGATCAGCTTACAGTATGTGAACAATATAGAGTTCTTTATATTTTTTATGAAAAGAATATTATAATAATTCTAGATTAATTTTTTTAAAAAAAACTAATACTGAAAGGCATAAAATTCATTCATGCCTTTGACCTTTTATCTACTATTCAAAATGTGTAAAGGTCCTTGTTGCCTTTGCTGCATAATTTGGACAAAGTTTTTAATGGTCATAATTCCTTTGTCTAAATACCAAAAAGAAATCATTTAATAAATTAAAAATATATATTTTTGTATATTTAATATATATATATATATATATTCTTTTTTTGTTTATATATATATACATATAATATTTTAATAATACCATTATTATTAATAATTTATTTTTTTATATTACTAATTTAGGTAAGATTTATTTTAGAATTATATTGTTAACTACTTTATTAGTTACATTAATAATTATATTACTTACATCATTATTAATATTTATTATTTTAATTAATGTAAATATTTAATAATATAATTAATATTTATTAATAATATAATTACTAACATTTAATTATAATAAAATAATTATTAATAATGCATAGTAATCTAATTAATAATATAATACTTAATAAGAATTATGACCATTAATATTTTAAAGTGTAAATTTTATGTTTTTAAGAAATAAATTTTTTGACATGTAAATTCGCTTTGGTTTATTATATTTATGAAAAAACATATTTTCAATTTTTTTTATGTTGATTCAGTTTGTCAAATTTTATTTAGATTATATTTAAACTTTATAATTTATACACTTTTAATGTCACCCATATGAATCATAATAATGTTTCAAATATGTGACTTTAAAAGTCTATAAATAATAAATTGGAAATACATTCTAAATGAAATTTGGAACACTTATTGAACATATAAAAAATAATTTAAAATAATAATCATTTCATAAGAACAATTAATGAAATATAATTTTAATGACACAATATATGGTTGTTTTATAACATTAAATTTGTATTTATAATTTTTTTGACATTCCTTTTATTTTCAATGATTTTTATATGTTTATTCAATGTCCAAAATTTAATTTCTATTTTAGTTATACAATAATTTATGTGAATATATTTATTAATGTGAAAATATTGTGTTTTTAATAAATATTTTTTGTATCAAGAAAATAATTCAGGTTTATTATATTGATGAAATTCTTTTTATTTTCAAAAAAATTAGATGTTTAGGATATGTTTTAAGTTTTAATTATATTTTTTATAGTTTATATTCTATAAGATTTTAAAGTTACATAATTTAAATTTAATAAGTTTTCAATGTTTCAGATAGTCAACTTTTAATGCTTATAAAATTTAAACTATAAGTAAAATATAAATAAAAAATAACACTGGATAAATATATAAAAAATAGTTGAGAGTAAAAAATAACTTTATCAATTTATTTGATAGATAATAATATGGAGGATATAATAAATTATCATTTCAAATCTTTTAAGTTAATTGAAAATATATAAATGAATGAGTACAATCACTATCTATGTTGGGGTCTCATCCCACATTCTGGTGTGTGAATGGGATGCCCATATCATGATCGATGACCTCTATGGGGGGGGTATGATGAGAAAGAGAGGGGTGTTCCTTGGGTTATGGAACCTCGAATGTCTAATGCTATGCTTTTGACACATCGGTGGGAGGGGTCATCTCGATGTCTTGATGTGCACTTGATCCTTAACCCACTACAAAAGTGTAAGGACCTTCCATCATCTTCTAGGGGAACCATAAGGACTTTGAAGGATCGGTCTCAAAAGGTGGATGATTGGGAAATAACCCATGATATGAGATCGTATTAGATATACTTGGAAAAAACTATGGATATCATGACAACACAAATGGATCCCATGCCTCCTGGTGTATATCTGCAATCGGTTGAGGCTAGACTCCTAGAGGTGTGACCTGTTCCTTTAGAATAGGTGAGGTCTCATATATAGAATGATGTGGTCTACATTGTTGTCATCATGGATCTTCAATATAAATATCTACTAGAGGAGGTTCCTAGTAAAGAACCTCCTCTCCCAAGGAAGAAACATCATCTCCCTAAGGTGGATGATTGAAGATATTATCATGTATAACATGATATAATGACATCAAATCCTCTATTTCAGCATGGGAAACTTCTTGGATAAAACCCCCACCCTCCTATAGATTAGACATGTGGATAATATGTTGTAGTCAAGTATGTTGTAAAGATATTCAAAATAAATTAAGAAAAATCACAAAAAACAAACTAATGTAAATTTATTGACTTACCAGATCCTAAAGCCTTCTTTCATGTAAAGTAAGACACAATATAGACTCTACTCTATACCATTTATCTAACTCGAGCTATTATGAAAGATGTAATTGCGTCATATTAATTCCCTCGATATGAATATATGAAGGTTTTTCCTAGAGTTTGAGATACTCTACATTCCATTGGCGCTAGTCGACATCCTTCCTCCCCATAAACTTCATAGAATTAATCGTTGTTAACTATCTAGGTGGAATTAGAATAATTTGAAAAAATACAAAATGGAGTGTGACTCTATTAATCCAATGCCACTAAATAATATTAATATAAATGAGAGACACTATAATTATGGTATCTTGAATCCCATCAGCATAGCATGTGGGAAGTTGGTCTAATAGAGTTATGTATGGTAGCCATCAAATCCAAAATCACATGTAATTTTTTTTAAACTATTTTGTTACTAATTTCAAAAAAATGACAATATTATGAAATTGATTAGTCAATAGAAGGATGAATAGACTTAAATCGAGGGGTATTAGACTAGCCCACATGATTAAATATTCACCCAAATTGTGTCTTGGAGTCCTGATGTGCTGGTACCAAGACACTTAGTGGAAGTCGATGGGTCTAGAAATTAAAATTTTAGCATCACCGGAGAGATGAAACATCATCAAATCTAGAAATCTCATCCTGATATGGTCTAGGGATCATGTGTGGTTCATGATAGAAAAAAAAAACAAAATTATACCTCATTCAGATTTTATGCGTACAAGTCTGTTGCAAGATGCTGGCATCTGTTTCTTGAGGGGTCTGACATTGAATCCATCTAGATCATCCACACATGCTTCTCAAATCTACATGCATGTTGTTCACCAGATTCCGGGTTCTAGCAAAGATCTCTGAAGATCACTTTGATGTAGTGAAGATCACCATGATCCGCCATCTTCAATTTGAGAAAACATAACTTGAATTGCTTACTCGATTGAGAGAGTATAACTCTAGGAATCAGGAGGAGAGAGGTGCTCTCAAATTCAATAGATTAATAGTAACCATGGAAAGAGCCTCTCTCCACTTATATAGTGGAAATCTATAATACCCAATTTGGCTTTCGGACCCCGTGTAATAAACATCCACTATAAAAGTATTATAAATAATTTTTTATGCCAAACTAAACTATTCCATAAATATTATTTATATTTTATCACTAAATTGTAATATATATTAAATATATTATGTGATAATAATGATCCATTAACTCGAGCCACATCTCTTGATAATGTTAAATAGACCTGGAATATTACATTAATATCCATTTGAATAATATTTATCCTTGTATTTACCTAATCACTTGTAAATACATGTAATGAATAAATTCAACCCAATTATTCCTTACATGAATAATGATGAATTTATTTATTCATTGGTGATTCATAGAACTTTGGTAATACCCGGAACCTGTGGTGGTGCCTAAAAAGTTCGATATTCTTATTCAACTGAATATGGTAAATTCTTGAAGTTCTATTGTGTGTGACCCTCTATTCCCTTATCTAAATAGCTTTGAATAACATTCATAGACCAAGAGAAGGGTCTAGAAACTCACCAAGGTCCCTGTAGAGATAAGAAAAATTCAAATCATTGACTACCTTCCAATGTTTAGGCACTATGTAATATAATCTCTTCTTCATCGATATCTCATAAAGCAGGATGCACACTTGAATCATCATCCTTTTCTTGATTTATTATTTGTTGATATGTATAAATGGACTTACCTTCAACTACCATGGCCATGGATTTTATGAAGGTATTACCATCCTAATAAACTAGTCCTGAGATATCTATTCCTCAACTCGGAAGTGACAAATCCTATCTTGATCATTCAATCAATGACATGTCACTAATGACATACCCAACACAAACTACCTCTCCATGACTTCATTGCCATGGTTTTCATCTTGCATCAAAGTGTGAAATCAAATGGCATACATAGATAATGATCTCAATTCAGGAGACCATTACACATATCCATAGATAGGAACAACCAAAGAAACTTGAAACGTATGGTGTTCTTACTGGGGGTATATCCTCATTATCTCAATTACTAGAGATCACCAAGTGCAGACTTCATGAGAAAAAGTCTCAATTATTGTGATCCCCCAACACCCGATAGTCACACATCATTTGTGCCCCATCAATATGATGTATCCGGACCATAATAAATTTTTAATATTACTATCATAGTATCTCTAAGTTTTCATTATAGCATGAGATCTGCTATAACCCTTAGATATGACACGTAATCTTAGGGTACTACCATAAATATAGTGAATTCAAAAGTATATACACTATTATGGCAAGATAAAATCACGTATATATATATATATATATCAAATTTTATACATGTAGTGGTAATCAAAGTACATCACAAGTTGGGTTTGGGGAACCCACTTACAACACTCCCACTTTCACTAGAATAGACTACTAACAAGTATAAATCCTCTAACCATCATAAGATAATTATGTTTCTGCTGAGATATGGCTTTAGTTAGGGGGTCTGCCATATTATCCTCTATGGATACTCTAAAAATTGAGACTTCACTTCACTGAGTAAAATCCCTCAAAATATGAAACTTTAGAAGTAGATTCTTTGTCCTCTGGTGTGACCTGGGCTCCTTGGAAAGCACCACTAAAACAGTATTATCATAATCAATTAGAATATGGTGTGCAAAGCAAGGAACACAACCAATGTCTGAGATAAAGATGCATATCCAAACTGCTTCATTTGTTTCATCAAAAGACACTACATACTTGGATTCTACTGTAGAATCGGTGACCATAGATTGTTCTAATCTTCTCCAAATCACTACACCACTATTCAGGAAAAATATGTAGAATGACTATGATTTCATATCATCATGATCTATTTGGAAACTAGAATCAGTGTATCCTCACACTATTGGTTCATCTTCTCCTCTATACACCAGGAACATATCCTTTGTACACCTCAAGTACTTTAGGATAGTTTTAATAGATGCCCAGTGTAACTCTCCTAGATTAGCTTGATATCTTCCCACCATTCTTAAAGGAAAGGCAACATCAAACCTAGTACATATCATGGCATACATGATAGAACCTACTACCAAGGAATAAGGAATTCTACCCATTCTATCAATCTCCTCCTGTATTTTTGGACACATTTTCTTGGAAATATTGATACCATGTGATATAAGAAAAAACCCTCTCTTGGATGGTTCCATATTATACCTTTTGAGTAACTAGTCAATGTATGTACTTTGAATTAGTCCAAGCAGTCTTTGAGATCTATCTTGATATATATTGATCCATATAATGTAGGCTACTTCACCTATGTATTTCATGGAGAATTATTCATTTAACCAAGTATTAACTGACTGTAATACATGCACTTCATTTCCCATAATTAATATATCATCAACATATAATACTAGGAAAATTATGACATTACCATTAACCTTCATATATACATAAGGGTCAATTTCATTTTTAACAAAACTTAATTCTCTTATGGCCTCACCAAAATGAATATTCCATGATCGTGATTCTTGATTCAATCCATAAATGGATCACTATAGCTTTCACACCTTATTGGAATTCTTTGACCTAAAAAACCATTAGGTTGATTCATATAAACGTCTTCAACTAACTTACCATTTATAAAAGTAGTTTTGACATCCATTTTTTAAATCTCATTATCATGGAAGGATTCTATTACAAGAAATATCCTGATGGATTTCAAAATTTCTACTAGTGATAATTTTTCATCATAGTCAATGCCTTGATATTTTCTAAAACCCTTTTTAACCAGTCTTTCTTTATAGGTATTAATCTTACCATCCATGTCTAGCTTTTTCTTGAATACCCATTTTCACCCAATGGGGTTTACATTAGCTGGAGGGTCTATCCAAATCCAAACTTGATTTTGGTATATGGACTCTATCTCAGAATGGGTGGCATCTTTCCATTTAGCATCTTCTTTTCCTTATATTACTTTCTTATAGGTTAGAGGTTAATCATATTCAAGGCGTAATGTGTCACCTGACTTGGTGATAAGAAAACCATAACACTCTGGTTCTCTAACCTCTCTAGTATACCTACACAGTATTTGGGTCTCGGGAACCACTTCTTCTTCCACTTGCTCTTGTGTATATTATTATCGTACCAACTCCTATGCAACTGGAGTATTAAATTCATCAAATTAAATCTTTCTCCTACTATTTCCATTGGAAATGTGTTACCTTTCTATAAATATGGCATGTATTTCCATAAAAAAAATTATCTAAAGGGTTGAATAAGTAATATCCTTTGGTTTACTTAGGATAACCTATAAATATTCACTTCATGTTTTTGGATACTAATTTTTCAGTTGGTATAGACTTGAAAAAAACCTTTCATACCCATACGCATAATTCTGATAGATTGGGTCTCTTTCTACACCAAAAATCATATGGAATTCCATATGTATCCTTTGTTAGTACTCGGTTAAGGGTATATGCCATTGCCTGCAAAGTGTATCCCCAAAAGGATAATGGAAGAGTTTTATGACTCATAATTGATATGAACATGACAAAAAAGGTCATATTCCACCTTTCACTAGCACCATTCCACTGTGGTGTATAAGGAGGAGTAAGTTGGTATACTATCTCACACTCTTTCAAGTGATCAATGAAATCTTGGTTATCATACTCTCCACCTCGGTCTGAGTAGATTGACTTAATCTTCTTTCCAAGATGGTTTTCTACATCATTTTGGTATTCCTTAAACATCCAAAAAGAATTTGACTTATATCGCATTAATTAGATATAGACATACCTACTATAGTCATCTGTAAAAGAAATTAAGTACAAAAAACCACCCCTTGCCTCTACTTGAAATGGACCACACACATCAGTATAAATTAATTCTAGTAATTCTTTAGCTCTTTATCCCTTCCTAGAGAAGGGTGATTTGGCCATTTTCCCTTGTAAACAAGTGTGGCATAAATCCAAGGGTTTTAACTATACCAATTCTAAATACCTTGCACTATGTAATTTATGTATTCACTTCTCATTTACAATACCTAGACTGAAGTTCCATAGGCGAGTAATATATGAGTCATGATCACTAGTCTTGTCATTGACCGTCACTATCTTGTTTTTGAGTTCACGTATATATAATCCATTGTTAAGATTTTCCATACCATAACACATATTATCCTTATAAATGAAACAACATTTATTTCAGAACTTGAAATAAAATCCTATTATTTCTAAACTGGACACTAAGATTATGCTTCCTGTTACAAAGGGTACATAATAATAATTATTCAATACTATAACTAAACCTCTTATCAAAGTTAAGTGATAGTCTCCCACTACCAAGGATGCAATACTTGCACCATTTTAGCTCATAGATCCACTTTGCCTCTTGAATTATTCATGAATCTAATTGGTTCATGTATATGAATACATATGTGTGAGCCACATGCCATATCCAATACCCAACTTATAGATAAGGAAAGATTGCATTCAATGAAAAAAATATCTGAAGTAGAAGTGTCACCTTTCTTCTTCTCATATCTACAATTTTTCTTCTAGTGGAATTTATTTCAACATAAAAAGAAGACAATCTCCTTCTCATTACTCTACCTCGGAATTTTTGGCTTCTTGTAAGGATTGTTTATTGGTGTCTTTGTATTTGACTTGGCCTTAGACCCTTTTTTCCTTTCCCTTATTTATCTTGTTCACCATAAGGGTAGGTGAATTGGTATTTTTCATATCCTTATAAATTTGGAGAACTAAATCCAAAAGGTCTAGAAGTGAATTTTTCATATTTTTCATGTTATAATTGACAATGAAAGTTTAAAATCTTGATGGTAAAGAGGAAAGAATGAGATCCGTTTCTAGTTCTTGGTTAAATTTTAACCCAAGGGTTTCAAGACTCTTAATGTACTTGATCATATTGAGTACATGTGAACTCACTTGGTGCACTTATTCTAGCTTGAACCTATAAATAGAACTATAGATCTAATACCTTTGCTTCCTTTCCCTCTCATGATATAATTCTTGGAGATGAGAAAGCATCTTGTAGGCATCCTCATCCTCATGCATTTTCTGCAGTTGGATGGACATGGATGACAACATAATACACTGAACATCTATTGCATCATCTACATTATTTTTCCATTTTTATTTATTTTCCTTACTTTCTCCCTAAGGATTATCAATAGTAATTGAGGATTCCAACACAAAAAATATTCCCTTCTTAGCATTGTACTATGCACAAGAACCTGTACCACTCCTGGAATTTATGGTCGGTCATGATATTTTCTTTATCCAAAATTGATCATAATGATAATGTAATTGTGGTGTTAGTGATTTACATTTTAGATATACGATAGATAAATATTAGTAGTCAATAATTTATCTTGATTACCTTTTAACATTTATGATTAATTAATTATTATATCATTTTAAATGTGTCTCTCAATTTTATCAAACCCTAATATCCCTCACTATTAGATTCAAAATACTTTATTTCATGAGTATTCTAGTGATAAGGATCCTTGAAACTACTCCTCATAGTCTACAATATTTGGCTACGCCACTACTTGTAAAGTTTCTAGGTAGGCTCTAGGATAGCCAACCATATTAATGTTTAGTTTCTTGAACTGATGAGTAAAGCCCTAGATTTTGGAATCATAACTTGATTATCTCAACATATTTCCTCTATAGTGATAGAAATATATCTTTAGATACTTATTTACTAACATATTTAGTGAAGTCGACCCATTACTCTTATAGTAACTCTTTGATAGTAAGAATTACTCTCAATTTTGGCTTAAGAGCACCCCGAATAGCCAGTTTTGCTTAAATTTGAGTAATGGAAGTCTTTAAGACTTGAGATATATTTGAGGGATTTTATTATTTATTGATGAATATAATCCATTTCAATTTAATATGTTCAAACTAGGTTTTCACGCTCACAAATGAACATGAAATAGAAAAATATTCACCACATCTTTATGTATTTTATCTTATTTTTTATTTTACATGATCAAGTAATAATCATGAACTTTCATAAAACAATAAATGATGCATAAAGGAAAATAATTCCATCTGACCAGTCTTGAGAATCTAATTATGATTGATCCAAAATGGATCAATCTTGACCTAGGGGATTCCATAATTGTAACACCCCGAGCTTCCATGATACGCTTCTCATTCAATAATGTGATAGCTTGCATTGTACACAACTTCGAGTTCTAAAACACCGCGACTAATCAAAGTAGCCGTTATAAATAGTAATAACCACTTTTTAAAATTATAGAAATTATATATTTCAAAATGGACTTCATTTTTGTATTCGTAATATCGAAATTATCCAAAGTTGAATTTTTTGTAATTTTCGGAGAACTTCCAATTTTTTGTGAATAGTGAAAATTACTTAAAAACAACTTTTTTAATAAAAATAATTTATAGTGATAAATTATAATATTGAGTGGTTTTAAAGTATAATTAGAATATATTTTTACCATTTTATCCAATGGTGGTCATTATAATTAATTTAACATTGAAATTGGACATAAACAATTGACAATCTTTTGATATAAATTGTTTCTTAAAAACACGCTATTGTTGTGACAGCGGGAATTAATTATAAAATTAATTAATGAAACTTATATGTTTGGAATTTTGTAAAATAGACATCATTTTTGAAATCGGAATATCAATTATAGATTAGGGTGAAATTTTGGCATTGTTCTGAAAAACTTCAATTTTTGATGAATAGTGAAACCACTAGGTGGTAGTTAAATAACTGATTTTTCGTTTAAATGAAATATTACCACTTCTGTGATTTTATTTTCAAAAATCCGACATACATGGTTTTCATTAAGAAGTAAAATGTGGTTCAATGAGATTAAAATAATTTTTTGGTGAATAGTAACTTTTAAGTTCTTAATCGCGATTAGAGGTAATTAGTGTAGTTTAAGGTAAAAATAATGTTTTAATAATATGAGATGAGCTTGACACATGTACTACCCTCATTGGATGTTCCATGGCCGACCAAGACAATCCATGGGTCAACTTGGGGACCCCATGGATCCACTTTAGTTGGAAAATGACATAAATACCTTTTATTTAATGTTAAAGTAAAAAATGACACAAACATGAAATGTTTTACTAAAACAATTTTTACATGGGGTTATACAAGTCATTTTTTTTACTATAAATAGTAATTGGAAAGATAAAAAGATTTCCTACATCATAGTATTTATTTTATAATTTTTAGACATTAAATAAATTAAATTATTTATGACATCATGATGATGCAGCGATGACCACATTATTTAACGATTTTAATAAAATGAAAAGATATTGTACAATACAAGGCTTAAACTTGTCAAAAACCTATTGGATGAGTATATTTAGAACCCTTATCACCTTATCCACGAATTATATAAGTGTGGGACCTTTATAATCCTAAAATAATTGTATATAAAATGTAAAATTTCCTTACTTTCCAAGAGTGCCCCTCCTCTCCACTTATAAAAGGCCCCCACCTCTACCACCCCATTCACACTTTCAAGCCATTTGGATCAGACAAACTCTTCCCAAATACTCTCCCAACTTCCCCCTATTACTCCTAGAAGCCTTACTTTGGGAAGAACTCTTCCCAAGGAAGCCTTTGGCTCAAATCAAAAAGAGTTACCCGATTTTGAGGTAATGTCTTTTCTAATGTTGTTTTGTTTTATTTTTCTTCTCCAACCCCCTAAACTCTTTTTATTCATTTCTTTTGTAACAACACCAGTATCCTCAATATACTAGGATGTTGTTATAATAAGTATTCGAGCTACACTTACACACACCTACATCTAATGGTTAAAGAACATACGGTTTCTGTGGATGGCGAATTTCTGCCTCACGAAACGATGATTGTTCAACACTCATATAACACCTTCAAAGGTGGCCATTAAGATGTCACTATTTTTATATATGATATATAATATGTTTATGTTTTACTTATGCTTCTGTATTTCTCATTTATGGCATACTTTATGATTTCCATTATGGGTAAAACGCGATAATTTCATTTTAGGAAGTGCGGACTACCGCCCCCTCAAAGTGATTTGAATCGTTAATGCCATATGTGGGATGTATAAAGGATGAAGAAAATGGTATTATACACTATATTATACTGGAATTATATTATACATTTATATCATTATGATTTATTTCCATTAAATATGAAATTGAAATGAAATTAGCGTTCATGTGTACGTACGGCTTACCGTCTCCATGAACGGTGCATTTCATTTCTTACCTCTAAATGCTACGTAATATTATAAATGAATGTATATACTGGATATATAAGATATATATGACATCTAAATCATGAATATAATTCTGTATATAATGGATATTCTACCACATGAACAACTTGTAATTATAAGAAGTTTATTGTTGACTCAAGTTACCAAAGATCGACAAAACGACCGTTAATTCAAAAAGGAATCTTTTTATACGAAGCGTTTTGCTAAACGACAAAAGGGAATGTTTTTTCTTTCCGTACTTATGTGGCGACAACGACTTCTCCACCACCGTGACCATTATTTGAGTTTCGGCTTCCTCTACAAGCCATCTTTTTTTAATGAAAAATAAATACAAAGTTTTAACTTTCTTTTATTTTGGTATTGAAAATGGTTTTGAAAGCGTTTTTATTATATCAATGTGTTGTATTGATATCTTGTGATTGAAATGTGGAAATGTTATGTTTCCTTTATGCATGTTTTATGTGATACGATTATGTTATGGTTTATGATATGTTTAAACCTATTCATATGAGGAATGTATTGGACTTAATAAGTGACGGGGGGAGCCCGCTATAGCTCCTCGATGCATCGGTAGGTCTCATGAGACAACTAGACGTGGATTTGGCCGAGGCCCTTTCCCAATTTGATTTATGGTTTTGGTCGAGGCCTTAATCATTTTAGACGTCTTGGCCGAGGCCATGAAAAAATGTTGCAGAATGTCTGGCATTATACATTCCCTCATTATGAAAGTGGTTATTGATATTTCATGTGATTATTCGACCAGTAGAATATCCATGTGAAGAAGTGAATGGCATTATCTCATTTTACTTTTGCCATATTATGTTGATGTTCAAGTTTAAAAGGCTTTTGTTTTAGTTATACATTGCCTTAAATTTTTATGTTTATTTACGAAAGCTTCCGCAATATTGTTATCCTTACTGAGCATCTAAGATCACCCCTTTCAATGTTTTAATATTTTCCAGGATGTGAAGAAGTATTTTATGAATGACCTGCAGGGATAGTCAGAAGAGGATATGAGTGTGGACTATGAAGACTTTGTTATTAGTTTTTCACTTTATGATGTAATGTAAGACTTATGAATGTATCTAGTGTTTCCAAGGCTACTAAACTAATTGGTCTTTCGAGACTTGATCTTTTGTGATCATGCCAATGTTACGAAGTAATTCACTGGCTCTGGGTAGCTAGGGTCGGGGCGTTACAGTTGGTATCAGAGGCAGTTTAGTACTAACCTTGGAAGCTAGATTTAGATAAACTTTGATTAGAGCACATAGCCCAAATATAGACTTTGAGGATTAGTATAGAAGAACTTCCTAGAATTTTGGTATTATAGAGATGTTATGAGTTTTCCGAGCAATACATCCCTGTCTGGATACGATCAGGTAGAGGCGGCTCTGACACAGATGTACCTAGGGGTAAAACCCGAAAACACTGCTTTGAGCTAGACTCGAACGGGAACTGGTGCACGACAACGGGCCTTGCTGCACTCTTGGTTACGACACTCCCGGGGGATATGCTTAGGATAATTCTCATTTTATTTACAAACCACTATGAAGGGTTATGAGTACATACTCCCTCAAAGAAAACATTTTCTTTTTATGATTATGGATTATATCCATAAATAGTTCAATTTATGTAAAGTGTTTAACAAGTATGGAATTATGTATTTTGATTCATAAACTAATCTAGTTTATGCCATTGTTTAGAAATGGTGCCTAGTGGAAGGAATGGAAACCGTATCAATGCACGAACTCCATGTAGGGATTTCCCTCCTGCTCAAGATAATTATTGTGGATCTGGAGATACAACTGGTGCTGATCAACTTATTACCATACTGGGACAACTCTCTCAGGTTATGAATAATAACCTTACTCGTATGGAGCACCCTGATCCGCAACGTGGAGGATCAATGCTAGACCGTTTCATGAGGCAACAACCACCAACCTTCAATGGGAGTAAAAATCCTACAGTAGCTGAGCAATGGATAAATTCCTTAGAGAAAATATTCCATGCCTTGGGGAGTAGTGAAAGGGAGAAGGTTGTCATGGCAGTTTACCGCCTCACTGGAGATTCCGATCAGTGGTGGTCGCTGATTCAAAACAAAAAGGAAGATGATGACGTATCGAATATGGAATGGAGGGAGTTCAAAGATCTTTTCTTAGAAAAATACTTTCCTCGTGACCATCGAGCAGATATGGAAAGGAAATTTCTGAGTTTGAGGCAGAAGGAGGATGAGAATGTCGCAAAGTATGAGGCTAACATTACAAGGTTAGCGAGGCATGCTGCAGATTATATACATAACCCAAGAAGTAAGATTGATCGTTTCTTTGATGGGTTAAAACCTTTTCTCCGTCAAGCTTTAGTATCACAATCTTTCTCAACATACGAGGATATAGTCTCATGTGCTATCAAGACAGAAAAGGAATTCTCTAAGTCTTATGACAACAAAGTAAACAAGAGAAGAAGAGAATGGTGGAACAAGAGACAGATAAAGGGAAAAAGGGAAAGAAGGATTTTCCATTATGTGATAATTGTGGGAAGAATCACCCTGGTACTTGCCTAAAAGGAATGAGAGTTTGTTATAAATGTGGGGAAAAAGGTCACCAGGCGCGTGATTTCAAGGGAAAGAAAGAGGCTATCAATGTTGAATGCTACAATTGTAGGGAAATGGGGCATTATGAAAATTAATTTCCTAAGCATCAGGGAAACTTACCTCAGAAAAGGCCAAGGGATCAAGGACAATCTTATGCTGTTACTATAGTTGAAGCAGAATAACTAATGTATTGGTGCTTTTGGACTCATGGATTATATTCTGGTTATTAGAATAATGTGATATATATATAAGGATTGTACTTCAGTACTTGTTGTTTCAGTAAGGTTTTAATATGATGAAGGTAATTATATTTTTAGTATGTGACAATAAGAGAAACTTTACTTTGTTTGGGGAATCTGAGTTTACAATTGATTTTGGAATTAAGAGACCTTTTAGAGAAAGTCTGGACAGAGGTATTTTGGATAAATATAAAGGTTGTAGTGGATTAAGTTGATCTTTGGATAGTATTGTTTAAGGTTAAAAAATTTATGAAGATTATTTTTGGAATATTATGATACTATATTTTTAGGAAAAGGACAACCTGCAGGGTGGGGCATAACCCGTTGCGTCGGACAAAGCTGCAGGAATCGAACCCACAACCATAGTGTGGAAGGCCTTTATTTCCTACCACTAGCCTACAGGAAGTCCCTGGTTATTACAAAATAATTTTACTAATCTAAATGGTATGTGTTAACATTTGTAACCTTATACAATTAGGATAAGTATGATATTTTTGAGTTCTATTATCTTTTTGAGTGAAATATGAGTTGAAGGTTGAAACTCTAATTGTCAAGCATAAATATATATATACCTATCTCTTATTCAATGAATAAATTAATTCTTAAACTTTAGTAAAGGGATATTAAAACAAAAAATGTGTTATCCTAATACGTTATGTCTTGTTGAACTGATGATGTTTTAAATCAACATAGATTGAAGGCTTTGAGGCCCTCAATTTGACAGTTGATTGTGATTGATGACCTCAATCACTCCCTACAAATATTTACGTTTTTCCTCCTATTATATGTCTCTAATTTCCACCAATGTTCTCCTTATCTAGATCATAGTTTGGTGGTGACTTTCTTATTTCCATTTCCCTCTTATTATAGCTAAATTTTATTAACCTTATTTCCGATGTGGTTTTTCCACAAAGGTATTTTCTATTTTCAACCTTTTATTTTCAAAGAAAAATATCAAATTGCGAGGATGCAATTTATTGAAGGAGGGGAGAATGTAACACCCCGAGCTTCCATGATACGCTTCTCATTCAATAATGTGATAGCTTGCATTGTACGCAACTTCGAGTTCTAAAACACCGCGACTAATCAAAGTAGCCGTTATGAATAGTAATAACCACTTTTTAAAATTATAGAAATTATATATTTCAAAATGGACTTCATTTTTGTATTCGTAATATCGAAATTATCCAAAGTTGAATTTTTTGTAATTTTCGGAGAACTTCCAATTTTTTATGAATAGTGAAAATTACTTAAAAACAACTTTTTTAATAAAAATAATTTATAGTGATAAATTATAATATTTAGTGGTTTAAAAGTATAATTAGAATATATTTTTACCATTTTATCCAATGGTGGTCATTAGAATTAATTTAACATTGAAATTGGACATAAACAATTGCCAATCTTTTGATATAAATTGTATCTTAAAAACACGCTATTGTTGTGACAGCGGGAATTAATTATAAAATTAATTAATGAAACTTATATGTTTGGAATTTTGTAAAATAGACATCATTTTTGAAATCGGAATATCAATTATAGCTTAGGGTGAAATTTTGGTATTGTTCTGAAAAACTTCAATTTTTGATGAATAGTGAAACCACTAGGTGGTAGTTAAATAACTGATTTTTCGTTTAAATGAAATATTACCACTTCTGTGATTTGATTTTCAAAAATCCGACATACATGGTTTTCATTAAGAAGTAAAATGTGGTTCAATGAGATTAAAATAATTTTTTGGTGAATAGCAACTTTTAAGTTCTTAATCGCGATTAGAGGTAATTAGTGTAGTTTAAGGTAAAAATAATGTTTTAATAATATTAGATGAGCTTGAAACATGTACTACCCTCATTGGATGTGCCATGGCCGACCAAGACAATCCATGGGTCAACTTGGGGACCCCATGGATCCACTTTAGTTGGAAAATGACATAAATACCTTTTATTTAATGTTAAAGTAAAAAATGACACAAACATGAAATGTTTTACTAAAACAATTTTTACATGGGGTTATACAAGTCATTTTTTTTACTATAAATAGTCATTGGAAAGATAAAAAGATTTCCTACATCATAGTATTTATTTTATAATTTTTAGACATTAAATAAATTAAATTATTTATGACATCATGATGATGCAGCGATGACCACATTATTTAACGATTTTAATAAAATGAAAAGATATTGTACAATACAAGGATTAAACTTGTCAAAAACCTATTGGATGAGTATATTTCGAACCCTTATCACCTTATCCACGAATTATATAAGTGTGGGACCTTTAGAATCCGAAAAGCATTGTATATAAAATGTAAAATTTCCTTACTTTCCAAGAGTGCCCCTCCTCTCCACTTATAAAAGGCCCCCACCTCTACCACCCCATTCAAACTTTCAAGCCATTTGGCTCAGACAAACTCTGACCAAATACTCTCCCAACTTCCCCCTATTACTCCTAGAAGCCTTACTTTGGGCAGAACTCTTCCCAAGGAAGCCTTTGGCTCAAATCAAAAAGAGTTACCCGATTTTGAGGTAATGTCTTTTCTAATGTTGTTTTGTTTTATTTTTCTTCTCCAACCCCCTAAACTCTTTTTATTCATTTCTTTTGTAACAACACCAGTATCCTCAATATACTAGGATGTTGTTATAATAATTATTCGAGCTACACTTACACACACCTACATCTAATGGTTAAAGAACATACGGTTTCTGTGGATGGCGAATTTCTGCCTCACGAAACGATGATTGTTCAACACTCATATAACACCTTCAAAGGTGGCCATTAAGATGTCACTATTTTTATATATGATATATAATATGTTTATTTTTTACTTATGCTTCTGTATTTCTCATTTATGGCATACTTTATGATTTCCATTATGGGTAAAACGCGATAATTTCATTTTAGGAAGTGCGGACTACCGCCCCCTCAAAGTGATTTGAATCGTTAATGCCATATGTGGGATGTATAAAGGATGAAGAAAATGGTATTATACAATATATTATACTGGAATTATATTATACATTTATATCATTATGATTTAGTTCCATTAAATATGAAATTGAAATGAAATTAGCGTTCATGCGTACGTACGGCTTACCGTCTCCATGAACGGTGCATTTCATTTCTTACCTCTAAATGTTACGTAATATTATAAATGAATGTATATACTGGATATATAAGATATATATGACATCTAAATCATGAATATAATTCTGGATATAATGGATATTCTACCACATGAACAACTTGTAATTATAAGAAGTTTATTGTTGACTCAAGTTACCAAAGATCGACAAAACGACCGTTATTAACTTAAATAATTACATAATGTTCATAACATTGTAATAAGTGATATAAAAAGGATAATTAAATTTAAAATGGTTCTTAATAAGGTAGATATTAACTCTATTTTATTATTCAGGAGGTTAAAGAACGGTTGAGTCAAGTCGGACACAAGGTAAGGGAACTTCTTAACCCAATTTCTATTCTTTGGGTTAATCTCCTACTTTCAAATTATGTCATGATATTATTATGTCCTATCTTGTATTTTTACATTATTTATGTGTACTTATAGTGAATACACAATATATATGTACTTTATTTAAAAAAATGATCTTTTTAAGGGACTTCGTCTCAATCTCCTTTCATTGAGGCATATTTCGTTTTATACACAACTTTCTTTTGTACAGTGTATAAACCCCTTTGACTTTTACGTTAATTCAAAAAGGAATCTTTTTATACGAAGCGTTTTGCTAAACGACAAAATGGAATGTTTTTTCTTTCCGTACTTATGTGGCGACAACGACTTCTCCGCCACCGTGACCATTATTTGATTTTCGGCTTCCTCTACAAGCCATCTTTTTTTAATGAAAAATAAATACAAAGTTTTAACTTTCTTTTATTTTGGTATTGAAAATGGTTTTGAAAGCGTTTTTATTATATCAATGTGTTGTATTGATATCTTGTGATTGAAATGTGGAAATGTTATGTTTCCTTTATGCATGTTTTATATGATACGATTATGTTATGGTTTATGATATGTTTAAACCTATTCATATGAGGAATGTATTGGACTTAATAAGTGACGGGTGGAGCCTGCTATAGCTCCTCGATGCATCGGTAGGTCTCATGAGACAACTAGACGTGGATTTGGCCGAGGCCCTTTCCCAATTTGATTTATGGTTTTGGCCGAGGCCTTAATCATTTTAGACGTCTTGGCCGAGGCCATGAAAAAATGTTGCAGAATGTCTGGCATTATACATTCCCTCATTATGAAAGTGGTTATTGATATTTCATGTGATTATTCGACCAGTAGAATATCCATGTGAAGAAGTGAATGGCATTATCTCATTTTACTTTTGCCATATTATGTTGATGTTCAAGTTTAAAAGGCTTTTGTTTTAGTTATACATTGCCTTAAATTTTTATGTTTATTTACGAAAGCTTCCGCAATATTGTTATCCTTACTGAGCATCTGAGCTCACCCCTTTCAATGTTTTAATATTTTCCAGGATGTGAAGAAGTATTTTATGAATGACCTGCAGGGATAGTCAGAAGAGGATATGAGTGTGGACTATGAAGACTTTGTTATTAGTTTTTCACTTTATGATGTAATGTAAGACTTATGAATGTATCTAGTGTTTCCAAGGCTACTAAACTAATCGGTCTTTCGAGACTTGATCTTTTGTGATCATGCCAATGTTACGAAGTAATTCACTGGCTCTGGGTAGCTAGGGTCGGGGCGTTACAATAATTGAGTCGACTCCTGACTAGTATCATCGCTTGCCCCCATTGCAATGTACTCAACTCGCGTCTAGATAACCAACTCGACTTGATGGGGTCCGTGTCTTAGAACATAATTGTCTATTTTCAAATGTACTTGCACACAGGTGAGGGGGTCTAGGGGTGCAATGAACATTAGGTGTATTGGATGTGTAGGACCTTATACATATTTGAATTAAAATAATATGATACACAAACAATCATTTAAATAATTAATTATTACAATCATCACACGTAATAAATAAATAATTAAATAATTAAATCCATACATACATGTGTCGTTCACTAGATCAAGATCAATCTGTATAAAAATAATGCGCAATAAAATTAAACTCTGATAAATTTAAAAAATACGAGGGTGTTTCAATACATTAAATGAATTTAAATAAATTTAAATAATTTATTTTATTGGTTGTAACTTTAATTTAATTTTAAAACAATAAATTATATTAAAAACATTAATTTAATTTAATTCTCAAATTAAATTATTTTTTTGGATTCTTAAAATCTTAAACTCAAATTAATTTTAATTAATTTAATTTGAAAAAATAAAATTAAATCAATCAAATTAATTTCTTTAAAACATACTAATTTTAATTAATTTTAATATCAACCCTGTCTTAACATTTTTTAGATTGTACTATTGCAACGCGGGCCAATTTGGTCCTAGAAAACCCCATGGATGGGTATTTTGGCCCAGGTAGATATACCGTGACTTGTTACGGGTCAGAGAGATCTTCCCTAACCCTAAGGTGGGGAAAAATAGGTCTATAAGGACCTGTGTAACTAGCATAGGTTACCTCTAGCTGGACTAAAAATGACAACGACCCATAGAATAAGGGTTTGGCAGGCTGGATCTAGTGTATGAGAGACCATGCAGGAGTAGGTGGCGACCAGATCGGAAGCCACAGTGACGTCCTGGATCTGGTCAGTCAGAACTTCATGTGTGGTGGACCTTGGGTCGATGGAGGTGTCGACACTGTGGGACACAGCAAATGGAATTCTGGTGCCTGGATTATCCAGGAGGGCATGCGATGGGTAAACTTGGGATGGTGGTGCATGGCTCAAGGTGTATATCTGGTGAGGCGAGATAGCGGAACACCCATCTGGGGTCAGCTGAGCGAGACGCGGGTTGGCGGTGGCAGGATCGAGGCGGTGGCGGTGTCCCGTGGGGAACCACCGGCTAGCGACGAGTGGTGAGGCCAGGGAGGGGGAGCGCATTGATCACGTGGTCAGAAAAATAGGGTTGCCTCAGGTGGTACTGTCTCAACCAGGAGGGTAGGGGGATGATTGGGAGAGGGGAGGAGACCATGGGCCGTGATCCTCCTTCATAGCCGCTTTTTTTTGTCTCGGCTCGTTGGTCAAGCCGCTAGTGGCCCATGGAGGAAAACCCAACCAAATAAAACCAAATACATCACTAAATCCTTTTCAAACGTGAAAAAAAACAGGAAAAATATTTTTAATTATGAGGAAAATAAAAATAATATAAAATAATATTTTATTTTATTTTTTGCTCAATAATTAGGTCACCGCCGTAGAACTAGTAACTGAATTCTAGTCTATCCTTAAACGGATTCTGGTAATTTCTAGAACATGAATATATATATATATATATATATATATATATATTAAACCATTTTCTTTGAAACAAAATAAAATCCGAAACACTTTGATCCATAAACCACATAGTCGGTCCATTAAAAATTTTCAGATGGCCATTACCTGGTCATCCGGGATTGGATCAATGTGCGGTCAGATCCTTTAGAACCGTTTTAACTCCCTCTACTTAAAATTTAAATCAATTTATTTTTTCCTTGATTTAAAAAGACAATGAATCCCTCTAATACCAATTGAAGGTATCAGGATGCTCAGCAGAAGCTGATGGGTTGGGAAATTAAAATTTTAGCATCACTAGAGTGACGAAACATTGTCAACTCTGATGATCACATCCTGGTATGGTCTGGGGATCACACATGGTTTATAATAGCATATAAATAAAACAAATTTATATCTCATTCAGATCTGATGCACGCAATCATATCGCAAGATTCCGGTATCCGTTTCTCGAAGGATCTGATGTTGAATCCCTCTAGAACTTCCACACATGCTTCTTGAATCTACATGAGCATCATTCTCTGAATTCTAAGTGATAGTGTGGATCTCCGATAATCACTTTGACGTAGTGATGATCACCATGATCCACCATCTTCAATCTGAGAAGACAGAACTTGAATCACTTGCTCGATTGAGAGAGTATCTCTATAGGAATCAGGAAGAGAGATAAGCTCTCAATTCTAATAGATGAATATAACCCATGGGAAGATCCTATCTACACTTATATAAGGGAAATCTATAATACCAAGTTTGGCTTCCTGACCCCTCTGTAATAAACATCCACTATAAAAGTATTATAAATAATTTTTTATGCTGAACTACACTGCACTATAAATATTATTTATATTTTATCACAAAACTATAATATATATTAAATATATTACATGATAATAATGAGATATTAACGTGACTCACATCTCCTGATAATATTAAATGAACCTAGAATATTACATTAATATCTGTTTAAATAATATTTATCCTTGTATTTACCTAATCACTTGTAAATATATATAATAAATAAATTCAACCCAATTATTCCTTACTTGAATAATAATGAATTTATTTATTCATTTATGATCCATAGAACTTGGGTAATACCCAAACCCCATGTTGGGTCACACCAAGTTCTATATTCTAATTCAATAGAATAGGGTGGATTATCAAAGCACTATTGTGTGTCAACCTCTAGGGCCTTATCTCAATAGCAGTGAATAAAATTCACAGACCAAGTGTGGGGTCTAGCAACCCATCAAGGCCCCTATCATGATAAGAGAAAGTCAAATAAACAACAACCTTCCTAAGCACACGCATTGTGTAATATAATATCTTTTTCATCAATATATTATAAATCAGGATGCACACTTGTTTCATCATCCTTTTCTTTATTTATTATTTTTTGATCTATCTGGATGGACTTACATTCAACTACCATAGACATGGATTTTATGAATTTACCACCATCCTAATCATACAAACTCTAGATAACTCTTTCTCAACTCGAAATTGATAAATCCTATATTTACCATTCAATCAATGACATGTCACTAATGATGTACCCAACAAAAACCACCTCGCCACGACTTTATTTCCATGGTTTTTTTCTTGAATAAAAGTACACAATCAAATGACATACATTGTTAATGATATCAAGTCAGGATACCATTACACATGTATGTAGATAGCAACAACCAATGACACCTAAAAAATGTGATGTTCATATTGGCAGGTATGTCCTCATGATCTCATCTACCAGAGATCATCAAATTTGAACTTCATGAGAATAAGTCTCAATGCCTATGATCCCCCAACACCTGATAGTCACACATCATCTGTGTCCCATCAGTATGATCTATCTGGACCATAGTAAATTACTTTAATATTACTATCATAGTATCTCTAGGTTCTCATAATATCCTAGGATCTTCTATAACTATTAGACAAGACACGTAATCTAAAGAAATTACCATAAATATAGTTACACAAAAGTATCTACACTATTATGGAAAGATAAACACATGTATATATATAAATAACTGTATACATGTAATGGTAATCAAAGTACATCACAAGTTGGGTCTAGGTAACCCACTTACAACACGATAAAGTGGTGTGACTGACTCCACATGTAACGTAAAACGTTGATAGTAATAAATAATAATCTATAGAGTATAATAACTCATATTAGCATTAAAAAATAATAAAAATGAGTGATCATACCATATTCCACACAGAAAATCACACAACACTTCCATATGAAGCTCTAGGCCAGATATAATAGGGGATAGGAGAGGGATGCACTCCCATTCCCACATCTAAATGAGGATTACACATCCCCAAAGATCACTATGATCTGATTAGCATGTCATGCATAATTCTATTTACGTGTGTTCTAAGCATGAATAAGCCCAATTATATCTACCAGACTAATCAAAAGTCATATACTAGACCTAAATACATCATGTGGACATGCATACCAGAGTTATTAGCACACAATGTCCCTCCAATGAGTCATAAGATGTATGCCCGGACATGACACATGATAGTATCCTCGTCAGCGTCAATGGGTAAATGTGTAAAGTGCATATCCAGCTAGCTCATAGGCAGAGAACCTTTATCCATAGAAGTATCACCCCCACAATGTCGAGACCAAGAAATAATTATACAAGCTCGGTCAATTTTCCATGGTTGGGTCCTGTAACTACAAAACCATGGATAGGAAGACCGAGCATAACTACCACATCCTCAAGGGTTATGGTCATTTCTCCCTCAGGTAAGTGGAATGTGTGAGTATCAGGTCTCCATATCCCATTAAAACCCAATTGGGTAGTGGATGTCAAATCTAAGGGGTTTAATAGAGGATTAATGTTGTTTCTTGTGGATCTAGGATCATGAATACTCAATCTAATCTTTCTTAATACCATTTTTTTAAGTTGATTGATTTTCCCTTATTTTTATTGGAAGAGAGTCATGTTTTTAAATGGGTTTACTTTAAAAATAGATTTTACAACACATAGGTAATATTAGTTAGATCCACCTTATGGATTGGGGATTTCTTTCATGTTTAGAATGTATACTGATAGGTTAGATCCTAAATAGTATGATTTTTCATTTTTATATGATTTCTTACATGATGGTATATTTGATGGTTATTTTCTCACAAGCTTGATTTATAGTGCATCCATGCTTAGTTTGGTTATGATTTCATGTAATCAAAGTACAAATAGTTAGTTCTAGGACACCAACTCTAACAAACTCCCACTTGGACTAGAGCCAACTACCTATGACTTTCAGTCCTCTAGACCTCACATAATAATCATGTTTCTATTGATTCAAGGATTTCGTCAATGGGTCTTCCTTGCTGTCTTCTATGTAAATACTTCTCACTGCAACCTCGCCTATCTAAGAAAAATCCCTCAAGAGATAATACTTTTCAAGTATGTGATTCATCATCTAATGTGACATTGGATCTTTTGTGAGAGTCACCACTGCAGTATTATCATAATAGAGTGTGATGAGGTCTTTACTGATAGGTACCACATCAAGATCATGGATGAAATTGGGCATCTAAACTGCTTCTCTAACTCCCTTGGAAGCTGCAATATACTCAGACACTACTATAGAATCAGCGACCAAAACCTTCTTTGAGCTCTTCTAGATCACAACACCACCATTCAAAGTGAATATATATTGTATTTATGACTTCATGCCATCTTGATATGTTTTTAAACTAGAATATCCATATCCAGTGACGACTACATCTTCATATCCTCTATAAACCAAGAACATATCATTTGTATGCCTCAAATAATTAAGGATAGTCTTGCCTGACATCTAATGGCAGTCACCTAGATCAGCTTAATATATACTTACCACACATAATGAGTAGGTGAAATATATACTAGTACATAGTATAACATACATGACTGACCCAATCGTTGATGCGTATGGAATAATTTCCATTTTATTTCTTTCCTCAAGGGTATGAGGCCACATTTTCTTGGACAGATTAATTCCATGTGATTCCGAAAATAATCACCTCTTGGATTGTTTCATAATAAATCTCTTTAGTGTCTTATCAATGTATTTTCTTTGACTTAGGCCAAGAAACCACTAAAATATATCATGATGGATCTTAATCCTAATAGTATATGCCATCTCGCCCAAGTCTTTCATGGAAAATCATTTATTCAACAACACCTTAATAGACTGTAAGACCAGTATTTCATTTCCAATAAGTAATATGTCATCAACATGTACTATTAAGAAAAAACCACACTCCCACTAAAAAGTTTGAAGACACAAGGATCACATTCATTCTTTATAAAACCAAATTTCGTTATAGATTTATCAAAATTAATTTTCCATGACCTGGATGATTGATTTAATCTATAAATGGATTTTTTTCAACTTGCATATCTTGTTGGCGTATTTTTGAGTCAAAAACCCTTCAAGTTGTTTCACCTAGACATCTTACTGACTGTTTCCATTAAGGAAGGTTGTTTTTAAATCTATTTTCCAAGTCTCATAGTCATGGTAAGGTGTAATGGCAAGTATAATTCTGATGTATTTCAGCATTTCAACTGGTGAAAAGGTTTTGTCGTATTCAATGCCATGACGTTGTTTAGATCCTTTTTTAACTAGTCACGCCTTATAGGTATTGAATTGTCATTACATGTCCAGTTTCTTCTTGAATACCCATTTTCAACCAATAGGATTTACATCCACTAGAGGATCTACCAAAATCCAGACTTGGTTTTGGTATATGGAATCCATTTCAAAATTCATGGATTCTTTCCACTTGGAAAATTCTATGCCACTTTTCTCTTCCTTGTAGTTTATAGGATCATTATTATCAACTAATAATGAGTTACTATCCTCAGTAACTATAAAACCATACCATTCTTGTTCTCTAAACTCTATTGTACTCCTATGAAATACTTGTATCTCTGGAACAGTTTCTTCTTCCATGGGGCTTTGTGGAATCTGATATTGTACCAACTATTGTGTTCCTTGAGCCTCAGCTTCATCGAAGTTTAAATCTCTCCCACTATCACTTTTGGATATGTGTTCCCTCTCAAGGAATATGGCGTGTCTTTCCATTATAACATTTTTTTATGAGGGGTTGTATAGGTAATATCCCCTTGTTTCCTTGGGGTATCTTATAAAGGTACACTTTGTGCCTCAGTGTGTAAGTTTGTTACTTGAATAAGACATAAAAACACTTCACTTCCCCCAAACATGTAAGTTATATAACATGGTTTTTCTTCCATTCCAAAATTCATATGGAATACCATTTATCGATTTATTTGGTACTTGGTTTAGTGTGTGTGTTTCTATTTGTAATGAATATCCCCAAAAGGATAATGGAAGACTCTCATGACTCATTATTGATCTCACCAAGTCTAATAAGTTTTGGTTCATCCTTTCACTTACACCATCCAACTGAGGTGTGTAAGGAAGATTTAGTTGGGATAGGATCTCAAACTTCCATAAGTAATCAATGAAGTCTTGATTAAGATATTCTCCACCACGGTTTGAGAAGATTTTTTTAATACTCCTACCAAGTTGGTTCTCAACTTCATTCTTGTATTCCTTTAATTTATCAAAATAATATGACTTATACCTCATTAATTAAATATATTCATATCTACTAAAATCCTTAGTAAAAGTTATGAAGTATGAGTACCCACCCCTTACTTCAATAAAAATGGTCCACACACATCGGTATGAACTAATTCAAGAATCTATTTAGCCCTTTCACCTTTCCCACAAAATGATTCTTTGGTCATTTTGACTTGTAAACATTTGTGACATACACCAAGTGGTTTTAGTTCGAAAGAATATAAATATCTATCTTGATTTAATTTTTTCAATCATTTTTTATTTACATGACATAGATGGTGATTCCAAAGTTGGTTGTCGTATGATTCATGTGAAGTAACTTTGTTATCTATTTCCATTACTTTCTTCATATAATCCAACACATAAATAACATTATGTAAATGTGGTACTTAACATAAAAAAATATATCTTTATAAAATAAGAAACATTTATTTCTAAATTTTAAAATCAATCTATTCACATATAGTCTAGATTCAGAAATAATTTTTTTGGTAATTGAAGGCACACAATAAAAACACTTTAAAACCAAGATCATTCCAGTCAACAATATGAGGTGGCAGTCCCTAATAGCTATAGTAGCAATTTTAGCTCCATTTGATACTTGTAGACATACCTCTACTCTGTTGATTTTTCTGAATCTACTTGGTTATTGTATTTGAATACATATCTGAGCACCACAAGCTATATCTAATACCCAATTTTTATAAATAGATAAATTGTACTCAATAACAAACACACATGAAGCTTCCCATTTCTTATTTATCTAGGTGTAGTTTTTCTTCATGTGTCCCTTCTTTCCACATGCGAAACAAACATCATCTTGTTCCCCTGCTTCCCCTTTAATCTTGTTCTTCTTAAAAGGGTATGAAGAAGATTTAGGCTTAAAGCACTTTTATTTCCCTTTATATTTGTTCACCATAAGGCCATAAGTATTTTTACACTTTATATCTTTATCTACATGGTAAAGGATGATAAGAAGATCTGGAAGAGACTTCTCAATGTTCTTCATACTAAAATTCAAAAAAAACTAGTGAAGCTTTGAGGGAGTGATTCCAAAATGATATTGGTGCCCATTTCTTTTTTAATTCTAAACCCTAGAACCTATAGGTTCTCAATACATCCAATGATCTTGACTATGTGAGGCCCAGCTAGAAAACCCTCTCCAAACATACTCAGAAAGAGTTCCTTTGTAAATCTCAAACCATTCCTGTCTAGATCTCTTTGGGTAAAGACCACGAAGGTCCTCAAGCATGCTATACACATCCATGTTTTTGTAAGACTTTATGAATCAACTAGACATAGATTAAATAAAAAAACATTGAACTTAGTCCACATCATTCATATGTTTTTCAGAGACGAGGAACTCTTCATCACTCACCTCTTGATTAGGTGGATCAGGCATTAAGGATTCTAGCACGTAAGATTTCTATTCATGGTGTTGAATAACACGAAGGCGTCTAAATCACTCTTAGAAGTTACTACTAGGGATGATATTTTTTATCTAATATTTATTGTAAGGGTAGTTTGGATGATGAGATTTTCATTTTATTCTACAATTAAAAGAGCATATTATTAGTACTTTTCTTGATTACAAATTTTGTGAGAAATAATAAATTAATTTATCTTATTAAATCTCCCACTATTTTATCAAGTCCCAATAGCCCTCACTATTTAACTTGGAATTTATATTTTATAGGACATTCTAGTTTCAAGTATCCATATTCCCCTTCTCATAACCCCCAAAAGGGTTGGTCAAGCTATTTTGAAGGTATAGGTAGGCGAGTCTTTGCCAACTGCAGCCTTGTAGCTTCTTAATCTATTGAGTGGACTCCCCAATCTAGAAATTAGGACTTGTATTTTCTCAAAATTTGCCTCTAAATTACCCAAAGTCTATAAATGTATACTCCTCTTCGTGTAAAATGGTTCAGTCAACCCAAAACCTTCATAAGAACTCCCCTTATAAAAGTAAGTTTCCCAACAAGGGTTGGTCAAACAAATAGTTCTTTTTAGTTTTTTTCCTAATAAATTAAAAAAAGGATTAGTTTGAATTAATATTAGATTGAGTGATTTTATTTTATTATGCATAAATTTTTATCTTTTTTTGTCCATTACATGTCTTGTTAATATTTAAGTGTTTGTTTACTTAATTAATTAACCATGTTTGGATAAATCATTTACGCATAACCAATTTTATTTAAATTTCATTTTTCTATGTTAATTCATTAATGTGATCACAATATTGTATCAATAAATATAATTTTAATGAATTATAAATAAAATAATTAATTAATTAAATGACCTGATCATGATCTTATCTAATGGTCGATTTAATGGGCAGACATTAAATCAACCTATAACCTAGGGAAAATAATTCCTTATTCTGGACTTGTCATGAGCTATAACATTCCACATTTCTACCTATGTATCATTTAATTGGAACCATTATGGTTTCTTCTTGAACTGTCTCCATGTATCCTAAGACGCACTATTAATTAAAAATATTTATTACTTACACATAGGTGAGAGGAACCAACGGATTGGTTAAAGGGAATTACATAAATATCCTTAGACACGCAGGTCTTATATAATAATAGAGGAAGGGATAAATCACAAGAAATCTTTTAATTTATTATTAAATAATTTAAAAACCATGTAATAAATTTAATTAAATAAATTCTAACACATACATAAGTCTTAGTCACTCTTGTGATCAGTCATACATGAAAAAAATACGAAGAAATTAACTGGATAACATTAATTTCTTTATTCATTTTTTATTATAAATATGAACACATTTGTATTAATTAATTAATTAATTAATTAATTAATTAATTAATTCCCTTTCATATTAACAATCATCCGAACTTAATTAGATATACCCATCAATTTTTCATTCATTGAAAAAAATGATAGGACCATTAATGACATATTTATGACAGTAAATTAATTGACCATTTAAAATTATTTAAAACCATTATTAAATAGACAAACACACAGCGGTGTGCTAATCAAAAAAATAATGTTTTAATGTGGAAATTTTTCCAATTTAATATAATTTTAATTTTTTCCATTAATGGGAGACTAAATGGAATGTACATCCAACAACGTGCCACACACCTCAGTTTCCATATATCAAATTCACATGCCTGGGGCTTCAGTGTGTTAACTTGGCTAGACTACACAGTGTGTACATGCCAGCTACACACCCTAAATCCACTTGTCACATGTAAGGTTTGACCGGTCAACACATAGTGTACAATAAAACCACTACATGTTTTTAATTTCTCATTGCATATAGATACAATGCACATGTGTATACGAAGTGTGTTGTGGCCACACGTTGTGTAACCCAGCTTTACCAACCAAAGATTTGGAACTTCCCAATGGCATCTCTAGTCATTCTTCATTTATTCTTAAGTTTATAAGAAAATAAAACACTGAAAAAACATGATTAATAATTTGATAACATGTTAATTCAAATCATATTAAAGAACGAATAACATGAAATAAAAATCTAAGAATGATTGTGCATAGATCAATAATAAAATAAATAATTATAAATTTAAACATGACAGCTTTGATACCACTTGTAGGTTCTGGGTGCAGCAGAATCATTATGTTGGAGGGTGATATATTAAAATTTCTTTTAATAATCATTGCCTAAAACCAAGATAGGGGGTCTTTCACGTCAAATTTATAATGAATTTATTGAATATCTGAAGAATAAATACCCAGGCTTAGGAACTTTATTCATTGATGATTTTTGATAATTCGAAAAGGCCCTTCTGGATTGCATTCATTGCACTTGTGAGGATACAAGGGTATAATCCCTCTAGTGGTGATCCACACATGCTCCAGTGGTCTCTAAACAATGACACTTATTCTCAGGGTGCTAGCGCGGCAAATTGAATGTATTGAATTGTTCATTCTTGATCACTTGTCTTTCGGTCATGAAGAAATTATCTCTTTGGTTTATCATTCTTGAGAGGGAGAGAGTAGGATGAGTCATGAGAGAATTCATTATGTGAAACAATTCTCTATTCCCAAACTTGGAATTGGTTTAGAATGCTTTACACAATAGACATAGTTGTTTATTTATAAAGCTGATATTTTAGTTACAAAATTTTATTATATAATAACCATTAAATATAATTATAAACATTAATTAAATCTCATGAAACATAATAATAACAACAATAATAATAATAATAATATTATTTGGTGTGCCAACTTACGCAAAATGGATAAATAATATTTACTACCTCGTAAATAATTATTTTATCATCGGACACAATCTTGGTCTATTCTGACTCCTCTTGAATTTATTGAACACCCAAATAAATATTTTATTCTCTTAAATAAATATTTTATTCACAATTCAATGAATAAATATTTATTTAATTCATGTGGTCAATATTACTTGAATAAAATTATTCCTCAGTCTTGAGAATAATATTTATTTCATTAATTAAATTCAAATAGAATTTAATCAAGACCAAAAGAAACACTTAGTGTGTGACCCTCTAGGATTATTTCTCATTAGAATTGGGTGGGTTTTCTTAAAGTCTAGGATTAATTTCTAATAATGGGTCAAGGAACCCAAGAGAAAGAACTTAAAGTCAAAACGACGACAACTACATACAAACGCTCATTGTTCAATATAATCCATTTATCACAACATCTCATCAAGTGGGTTTCATAATGGCTTCATCAACTTATATGCTCGATACATCATTCTTTGACTTGTAGTTGGGGTTTGGCTTAGTGGTAAGCACCCCGTAATACTACATAAAAAATGGGGGTTCAAAACCCATTGGGTGCAGGTACTGTAGCAGCACTATAGCAACGGAAGTATTGTAGCAATGGCAGGACACTGCAGCAGCAGTAGGGCACTGTAGCAGTGGCAAGACTGTGCGGGCACTATAGCAGGCGGTACTGTAACAGTACTATTCACAGAATGGGCTTTGGGCCTACGGGCTATGTAATGGGCTACATGCCCACTGGGCTTTCGGGCTATGTAATGGGTCTCCCTCCACCTAGTTAAAAGTGGTCTTTGCTTTTCTTTAATAATAAAAATGAGGCTTCATCCCCAATCTTTAAAAAAAACATTATTTTTTGACTATATGAAAAAAACTAGTTGCTACATCATGTCCATGGAATTTAGGGTGATGGTTCAATTTCAATCAAAGGGCCAAGATATCAACTTCCATAAATATGAAAGGGAAAATCCTTCCTTGAATTATCCATTAATAACATATCATTCATGATGCACCCAATATACCCTACTTCTCACCAACCTATAATGTGACAGTTTTCAACAAAAAATCTAAGTGTGTGAGTCATGACATGCATTAATGATCATAAAGTCTATGGAACATTACACATGCTCCTAGGTATGAATATTTGATGACACCAAAACATGTGGAATTCCTATTGGTGGGTCCATTCTTATAACATCCCATCTTGAAGATTTCCAAGTTCAAACTTCATGAGAAGAAGTATCATATTATTATGAGTACTCACACCTGATGGTCTATATACTATGTGTCCCATCATAGTATGTTATCCAATCACATAACTATATTAAGAATATTGTCATATCACTTCAAGGTTATCATCATAGTGGAGAACTACTATAAGGCCCCAGCCTTAAACCTTACTTAATCTTGATTTATCACAAGATTACACGTTGAGGATCTTTTCAGGTTTAGAGTTTTAGAGAATTAGATCTTAAAACATGCATTACAACCCACATTTAAACAAAGTGGTTATAATAAAAGATAGTATTCTTTTTCCCATCAACGGAAACATATTGAAAATAAAACATGGATTCTTTCTTGACACTTCCTTGACACTATCATCTTATCATGTACCTTTCCCGTGACCTGTGAAAAACATTTCAAAAACTTGGGATGAGCATAAAAAGCTCAGTATGGGTTATATAAAAAAAACAAGGAAAGGAAACATGAGTTCATATATACATAAGAATGAAATCATACTTTACCCATAAAACATAGGCACTTTAACATACCTCATAAAATCATGAACAAATCATAGAAATCATAAGACATAAAGGTAACTTGAGGCATTCATAACATTCTTACGTAGGGAGTAACCCACTTGGTTACATTTGGAATACCCATCACAGTATATTCCCTAAATCTCTTCGGAGAAACCTTAACGTTTCACTCCTTCGCATTACCCAATGAATTGGAGAGCTATAACGGGCTCACCTGCCCTTAGTTTATCACGGAACCACCCGTCTTCATAATAATGCCCAAGAACCTCAACATAATCGTATCACATAAAACATGCATAAAGGAAACATAACATCTCCACCTTTCAATCAAAAGATATAAATACAACACACTGATATAAAAACATTATGAAAACCATTTTAAATACCAAAATAAATGAAAATTAAAACATGGTATTTATTTTTCTTTTAAAAAAAAGGTATGGCTTGTAGAGGAAGCCGAAACTCAAATAATGGTCACGGCAGCGGAGAAGTCGTTGCCGCCGCATACGTACAACAAAAAAACATTCCCTTTTGTCGTTTAGTAAACGATTCGTATAAAAAAAATATTCCTTTTGAATAAACGTAAAAGTCAAATGGGTTTATACACCGTATAAAAGAAGGTTGTGTATTAAACAAAATATGCCTCAATGAAAGGAGATTGAGACGAAGTCCCATACCTCGTATCCGACTTGACCCGACCGTTCTTTAATCTCCTGAATAATAAACTTGAGTTAATCTCTACTTGCTTAAGAACATTTTTCAAGTTCATTATTCCTTTTATACCATGTTATGAACATCATTTAATCATTTAAGTTAATAATGTTCATTTTGTTGGTATTTGGTTCTTAAGTCAAAAATATACTTCTTACACTTACATGTTGTTAATTTGGTCAAAGGTTCGTTATATCCAGAATGATATTAATTATTTGGATAACATATATATCATATATATTCATCATATACATGTATTTATAATATTACATCACATTTAGAGGTAAGAAATGAAATGCACCGTTCATGGAGACGGTAAGCCGTACGTACACATGAACGCTACTTCCATTTCTATTTCGTATTTTCTGGAATTGAATCATAATGATATAAGAGTATATTATAATTCCAGTATAATAAAATATATAATATCATTAACTTTATCCTTTACACATCCCACATATGGTATTAACGAATCAAATCACTTTCAGGGGGCGGTAGTCCGCACTTCCTAAAATGAAGATATCGTGTTTACCCATAATGGAAACAATAATGGTATGCCATAAATAAAAAATACAGAAGCTTAAGGAAAGAATAAACATATTATATATCATATATAAAAATAGTGACATCATAATGGCCACCTTTGAAGGTGTTAAATGAGTATTGAACAATCATCGTTTCGGGAGGCAGAATTTCGCCATCCACAGAAACCATATGTTCTTTAACCATTTGATGTAGTTGTGTGAGAGTGTAGCTCGAATAAATCTTATAACAACATCCTAGTATATTGAAGATACTGGTGTTGTTACAAAAGAAGTAAATAAAAAGAGTTTAGGGGGTTGGAGAAGCAAAATAAAACAAATGAACATGAGAGAATGAATTGCCTTTAAAAGTGTAACTCCTTTTGATTTGATCCTAAAGGCTTACTTTGAAAGGATTATGCCCAAATGGAATCCTCTAGGATTAGGAGAGGTATTTGGAGAGAGTAAATGGGCAGGGGATGTCCGATCCAAAGGCTTGAGGTGTGTGTGAAATGAGGTAGAGGTGGGGGCCTTTTATAAGAGGAGAGGAGGGGCACTTTTGAAAATCATGAAACTATTATTTTATTTTCAAAAGTGTTTCGAATTTATAAGGTCCCACATTGATATAATTCTATTATAAGGTGATAAGGGTTCTAAATTCACTCATCCAATTGGTTTTGGCCATGTGTAGGTTTTAGATTTTACATTATCTTTCCATTTTATTTAAATCGTTAAATAATGAGGTCATCGCTGCATCGTCGTGATGTTATAATTAATTTAATTTATTTAACGTCTAAAAATTATAAAAAAATAATATGATTTAGGAAATTTTTTATCTTTCCAATTACTATTTATAATCAAAAATATGATCTTTATAACCCCATGTAAAAATTGTTTTCGTAAAACATATTTTGTTTGTGTCATTTTTACTTTTACATTAAATAAAAAGTTATTTATGTCATTTCCCAACCAAAGTGGCTCCATGGGGTCCCCAAGTTGACCCATGGCTTGTATTGGTCGGCCATGACACAACCAATGAGGGTAGGACATGTGTCAAGCTCATCTCATTTTATTAAAGCATTATTTTTACCTTAAACTACACTAATTACCACTAATCGTGATTAAAAACTTAATAAGTTACTATTCACCAAAAAATTATTTAAATCTCATTGAACCACATTTAACTTCTTAATGAAAACCATGTATGTCGGATTTTTGAAATTCAAAACACAATGATGGCAAAATTTCATTTAAACGGAAAATCAGTTTTTATAAGTACCACTTAGTGGTTTCACTATTCATCAAAAATTGAAGTTTTTCAGAATATTACCAAAAATTCACCCTAAGATATATTTGATATTATGAATTCAAAAATGAAGTCTATTTTAAAAAATTCAAAACATATAAGTCACATCAATTAATTTAATAATTAATTCCCGCTGTCAGAGCAAATAACGTGTTTTTATAAAACAATAAGTATCAAAAGATTGACACCAGTTTAAGTCTAATCTCAAAGTGAAATTGATTCCAATGACCACCATTGGATTAAATGGTAAAAATATATTCAAATTACACATTAATTCCAATTAAAAAGATAATCTAATCATATAAATAAATTAGATTAAGAAGTAGTTTTGATGTAAAATGCAGTATTTTTCACTATTCATTAACAAATGAACATTGTCAGAAAAATACCAAAAATTCACACAAAGTAAATTTTGATGTCCCAATAATAAATAATAAGTTTATTTTGACAAACATAGCTTATAAAATTGTCAAAAGATAGATTCAAAAATGGTTTCCCATCAAAAGGCAGTAAAATAATCTTTTAAGAATATTAGTGTATTCTATGCATAAGATTGTATTTATTTTGATTTTAAGCCTCTAAAACATTATCTTAATCATTAATAGACATAGATAAAAATATCTATTATTCATTACTTACTTGGGATGTTACATCCATCCCCCCTTTAGAAAATTGCGTCCCCACAATTTATTTACTTATCAAATAAATGGAGGTACTTATCCCTCATTGCATTTTCAGATTCCCATGTTGCCTCTTCCATCATGTGGTTTTTTCACAAAACCTTTACCTGCTTAATCACCTTATTCCGTAACACTTGCTCCCTGTGGTCAATAATATGGACCAGTTGTTCCTCATAAGATAGGTTCTCTTCCAGCTGAACTACCTCTGGACTCAAAACATGAGATGGATCTGGCATATACTTCCTTAACATTGAAACATGAAAAACATTGTGTACCTGAAATAAACTCGGAGGTAAAGCCGCTCAGTATGCAACTGATCCAACTCTCTCCAGAATTTTGTATGGTCCAATGAACCTTGGACTTAGCTTTCCTTTCTTACCAAATCGCATAACACTTTTCCATGGAGAAACTTTGAGAAAAACATGATCACCTACCTCAAAAGAGAGATCCTTTCAACTATTGTCCGCATAAATTTTCTGCCTGCTCTGAGCTGTTCTCATGTGTCTCTGAATCAACTGAACTTTTTCTGCCATCTCCCATCAGCTTCCTTTCACCCACTTCATCCCAAAAAGCTGGAGTTCGACACCGCTTCCCATATAATGCCTGAAATGGTGCCATCTATATACTGGAATGAAAAATGTTATTATATGAAAATTAAACCAAAGAAAGATGTTGGTCCCAACTTCCCTCATAATCCATAGAACAAGCTCGTAGCATATCCTCCAATGTCTGAATTGTTCGTTCTGACTGCCCATCTGATTGAGGATGAAAAGCTGTACTAAAATTTAATTTAGTACCCAACCACTTCTGAAGGCCTTTCCAAAAGTTAGAAGTGAACCTGGGATCACGATCAGACACAATGGAGAGGGTAAATCCATGCAACCTGACTATCTCCTTAAGATACAAACGAGAAAGTTGATCTAGAGAGAATATATCTCAAATAGGAAGGAAATGAGCAGATTTTGTCAAGCGATCAACAATAACCCAGATTGCATTATTACCTCGAGATGTCTTTGGTAATCCCACAACAAAGTCCATGGATATATTCTCCCATTTCCACTCTGGCAATGGTAAAGGCTGAAGCATCCCTTTATGTAACTGTCGCTCTGCTTTAACCTGCTGACAAGTCAAACACTTCACAGTAAAATCAGCAATATCTCTTTTCATTCCATCCCACCAGTAATACTACCGCAGATCTCTGTACATCTTAGTACTGCCAGGATGAACTGAAAATGGGGAACTATGAGCCTCACATAACAACTCATTCTTCAATTTTGAATCACAAGGCACACATAATCTCTTCCCAAACCTCAAAACACAATCATTATCAATGTTGAATTCATGAAACTTACCTTTCTGAACCAGCTCTACCTTTTTCTGCAACTCGCTGTCTTGCTTCTATGCTTGCTTGATTCTGTCTGATAGAGAAGATTTCACTGATACCTGAAACAAAACAGAAGGACTTCCTACACCAACAACTTCTATGCCAAATTTCATCAAATCCTTAACCAAAGGATCACGTTCCAAATGCAACATTGCTAATGAAGCATTACTTTTTCGACTCAAAGCATCAGCCACTTTATTTGCTTTTCCCAGATGGTAATGAATCGTACAATAATAATCCTTGATTAATTCTAGCCATCTCCTTTGTCTCATGTTCAATTCTTTCTGAGTGAATATATACTTTAAACTTTTGTGATCGGTATATATTTCACACTTTACTCCATACAAATGATGCCTCCAAATTTTCAAAGCAAAAAACAACAGCAGCTAATTCCAAATCATGTGTTGGGTAATTTACCTCATGTGTTTTAAATTGTCGTGAAGCATAAGCAATTACCTGATCATTCTGCATTAGGACGCAACCAATTCCTTTCAATGAAGCATCGTTGTAGATGACAAACTCACCCTTTCTGGAAGGTAGTGCCAAAACTGGAGCATTCGCCAATCTTCTTTTCAGTTCCTGAAAACAATCATTACATTCTTTTGTCTAGATAAACTTAACACCCTTCCGAGTTAGCTTAGTCATTGGACCAGATAACCGTGAAAAATTTCTAAAAAACCTTCGGTAATAGCCTGCCAAACCAAGGAAACTACGAATCTCGGTTACATTTGTGGGTCTTGGCCATTCTTTAACAACCTTTGTTTTTGCAGGATCAACGGTTATCCCATCTTTAGAAACAATGTGACCGAGGAAAGAAATTTGTTGCAACCAAAACTCACACTTGCTGAATTTTCCATATAGTTTCTTTTCTTTTAAGGTTTGCAAAACAACCCTTAAATGACTTTAATGTTCCTCTTTACTTTTAGAAAACACCAAAATATCATCAATGAAAACCACCACAAACTTACCCAAGAACTCATGGAAAATTCTATTCATTAAGTCCATGAATACAACAGGTGCATTGGTTAGCCCAAAAGACATTACTACAAATTCATAATGGCCATATCTCGTATGGAACGCGGTCTTCGGAATATCTGCCTCCTTTACCTTCAGCTGATGGTTCCCCAATCTCAGGTCAATCTTTGAAAAAAACTGAGCTCCCTGGAGCTGATCAAACAAATCATCGATATGAGGCAAAGGATATTTGTTCTTAACATTGATATTATTCAAGGCCCTATAATCAATGAAAAGTCTCATAGAACCATCTTTCTTTTTAACAAATAAAATAGGAGCACCCCATGGTGATGTGCTAGGTCGAATGAAACCTTTCTCTAATAAATCTTGCAACTGCTCTTTCAAATCTAAAAGTTCAATTTGAGCCATTCGATAAGGGGGTTTTGAAATTGGCTTAGCATCAGTAACTAAGTCAATAGTAAATTCAACTTCCCGATCTGGTATTATTCTAGGCAACTCATTAGGAAAAATATCAGGATACTCATTTACCACTGGCACATCATTAATCTGAACAGTTCCCTTGTTTTCAACAATGTGTGCAAGGTAACATTCATTTATATCTTTTACAAGTTTCTCGGCCTCTTGATATGTTATCAACAGTAAGGGTTCATTCTTGTACACAAACTGAAAGTATTTCTGAAAAGAAACTTCTTTAGCTCTACAATCAATCTTAGCATGGTAAATTGAGAGCCAATCCATACCCAGGATAACATCAAACTCTACTAGAGGTAAAACAATAAGGTTTGCAAGTAGGTTCTTTCCACAGATAAGGATAGGAAGATTCTTATAAATTCTTTTTGCCTCAATATTCCCCCTAGGTGTTTTTACCAAAAGTTCAGGAGTCATTTCTTGAGATGGTATTCCCATTTTACTAGAAAAGGTTTCAGAGATGAAAGAATGTGTAGACCCCGAATCAAACAACACACTGAAATAATCTGAAAAAACAAACAAGGTACCTGATACAACTTCATTTGATGGCCCGACATCTGCTGAAGTAGTTGCAAAGGATTTCACCACCCCTTTCTGCTTGTAGTCTAACTGCTTCCCATCACTTAAGCTCTTTGTCGAACACTCATTTGCATAGTGACCCATCTCATTGCACTTAAAACATTTCACAAACTGTAAATCAAATTTGGTCTTACCTTCACCTTGATCCTTTTCAGTGCAATCACGAGCCTTATGTCCCATCTTACCACATCGATAGCACTTTCCAGAATTCAGAAGACATTCCCCAGCATGCCTTTTGCCACATTTATCACAAACTGGAAACTTAGTTTTCTTACCATCAGAATTTTTTGAAGAATTCTTACCTTTCTCCTGCCACCTCGGTCTCTTCTTCTGTTGGTTGTTATAGAACACTTGATCATCGACAAACTCCATTTACACCTTCTCAACACATCGAACAAGCTTTTCATAACTTTTAAACTCACGATAAGATAATTCCCTTCGATATTTTCGCTTTAATCCTGAGTAAAAACGATTGATTTTACTAACAAGGTCTCAGATAAAATTTGTAGCATACCTTGCCGATCGAGTGAACCTTTCTTCATAGGTAGCCACTAAGTATTCCTCTTTCCTCAATTCCAAGAAGTGTTTCTCCATCCTAAGTCGAACAGCCTTAGGAAAATATTTCTCAAGAAAAATACCTTTGAATTCATCCCAGTCGAGAGCATCAATCTCATCAGCGTCCCTGATGTTTTTAACCATCGACCACCACTGATCTGCTTCACCCTCCAAATGGTAAATAGCAAGACTAACCTTTTGATTGTCTGAACACCACATGACATCGAAAATCTTCTCTAGTTCTTTAATCCACCCTTCAGCTAACACATGGTCAGATGATCCTCTGAATGATGGGGGATGTTTCCTCATGAAATGTTCCACCACTGACATGTTCCTTTGCGGTTGATCTGGCTGATCTCGTGCATGGATACCACCACCATTTATCGCTTGAGTCAACTGTTCCATTACTGCAACAAACTATTCAGTTCCAATTCCGACCATCTCAGGATGCTGGTTCGGAAGGTTATTTCCATCTGTATGCCTTCCTAGCACTGCTTCCCTATTTCCTCTGCGGAAAACCATTCTGAACAAACATGTCTTAGATAAAGCAACATGGTAATATTTAAATGCTATATCATTTCAATTTGACCATAAAAAAAACTTTTGGATAATCATTTCATAGAATTATAACTCCTAAAGTTATCTAAACAGACCTTTGATACCAACTATAAAGCCCCAGCCTTAAACCTTACTTAATCTTGAGTTATCACAAGATTACAAGTTGAGGATCTTTTCAGGTCTAGAGTTTTAGAGAATTAGATCTTAAAACATGCATTACAACCCACATTTAAACAAAATGGTTATAATAAAAGATGGTATTCTTTTTCCCATCAATGGAAACATATTGAAAATAAAACATGGATTCTTTCTTGACACTTCCTTGACACTATCATCTTATCATGTACCTTTCCCGTGACCTGTGAAAAACATTTCAAAAACTTGGGATGAGCATAAAAAGCTCAGTATGGGTTATATAAAAAAAACAAGGAAAGGAAACATGAGTTCATATATACATAAGAATGAAATCATAATTTACCCATAAAACATAGGCACTTTAACATACCTCATAAAATCATGAACAAATCATAGAAATCATAAGACATAAAGGTAACTTGAGGCATTCATAACATTCTTACGTAGGGAGTAACCCTCTTGGTTACGTTTGGAATACCCATCACAGTATATTCCCTAAATCTCTTCGGAGAAACCTTAATATTTCACTCCTTCACGTTACCCAATGCATTGGAGAGCTATAACGGGCTCACCTACCCTTAGTTTATCACGGAACCACCTGTCTTCATAATAATGCCCAAGAACCTCAACATAATCGTATCACATAAAACATGCATAAAGGAAACATAACATCTCCACCTTTCAATCACAAGATATCAATACAACACATTGATATAAAAACATTATGAAAACTATTTTAAATACCAAAATAAAAGAAAATTAAAACATGGTATTTATTTTTCTTTTAGAAAAAATGTATGGCTTGTAGAGGAAGACGAAACTCAAATAATGGTCACGGCGGCGGAGAAGTCGTTGTCGCCGCATACGTACGACAAAAAAACATTCCCTTTTGTCCTTTAGTAAACGATTCATATAAAAAAAATATTCCTTTTGAATAAACGTAAAAGTCAAAGGGGTTTATACACCGTATAAAAGAAGGTTGTGTATAAAACAAAATATGCCTCAATGAAAGGAGATTGAGACGAAGTCCCATACCTCGTATCCGACTTGACCCGACCGTTCTTTAATCTCCTGAATAATAAACTTGAGTTAATCTCTACTTGCTTAAGAACCTTTTTCAAGTTCATTATTCCTTTTATACCATGTTATTAAAATCATGTAATCATTTAAGTTAATAATGTTCATTTTGTCGGTATTTGGTTCTTAAGTCAAAAATAGACTTCTTACACTTACATGTTGTTAATTTGGTCAAAGGTTCGTTATATCCAGAATGATATTAATGATTTGGATAAAATATATATCATATATATTCATCATATACATGTATTTATAATATTACATCACATTTAGAGGTAAGAAATGAAATTCACCGTTCATGGAGACGGTAAGCCGTATGTATGCATGAACGCTACTTCCATTTCTATTTCATATTTTCTGGAATAGAATCATAATGATATAAGAGTATATTATAATTCCAGTATAATAACATATATAATATCATTAACTTTATCCTTTACATATCCCACATATGGTATTAATGAATCAAATCACTTTCAGGGGGCGGTAGTCTGCACTTCCTAAAATGAAGATATCGTGTTTACCCATAATGGAAACAATAATGGTATGCCATAAATGAAAAATACAGAAGCTTAAGGAAAGAATAAACATATTATATATCATATATAAAAATAGTTACATCATAATGGCCACCTTTGAAGGTGTTAAATGAGTATTGAACAATCATCGTTTCGGGAGGCAGAATTTCGCCATCCACGGAAACCGTATGTTCTTTAACCATTTGATGTAGTTGTGTGAGAGTGTAGCTCTAATAAATCTTATAAAAACATCCTAGTATATTGAAGATAATGGTGTTGTTACAAAATAAGTAATTAAAAAGAGTTTAGAGGGTTGGAGAAGCAAAATAAAACAAATGAACATTAGAGAATGAATTGCCTTTAAAAGTGTAACTCCTTTTGATTTGAGCCTAAAGGCTTCCTTTGAAAGGATTCTGCCCAAAGGGAATCCTCTAGGATTAAGATAGGGATGTGGAGAGAGTAAATGGGCTGGGGATGGCCGAGCCAAAGGCTTGAGGAGTGTGTGAAATGAGGTAGAGGTGGGGGCCTTTTATAAGAGGAGAGGAGGGGCACTTTTGGAAATCATGAAACTATTATTTTGTTTTCAAAAGTGTTTCGAATTTATAAGGTCCCACATTCATATAATTCGAGTATAAGGTTATAAGGGTTATAAATCCACTCATCCAATTGGTTTTGGCCATGTGTAGGTTTTAGATTTTACATTATCTTTCCATTTTATTTAAATCGTTAAATAATGAGTTCATCGCTGCATCATCATGATGTTATAATTAATTTAATTTATTTAATGTCTAAAAATTATAAAACAAATACTATGATGTAGGAAATAATTTTATCTTTCCAATGACTATTTATAATAAAAAATATGATCTTTATAACCCCATGTAAAATTTTTTTCGTAAAACATATTATGTTTGTGTCATTTTTACTTTTACATTAAATAAAAAGTTATTTATGTCATTTCCCAACCAAAGTGGCTCCATGGGGTCCCCAAGTTGACCCATGGCTTTTCTTGGTCGGCCATGACACAACCAATGAGGGTAGGACATGTGTCAAGCTCATCTCATTTTATTAAAGCATTATTTTTACCTTAAACTACACTAATTACCACTAATCGTGATTAAAAACTTAATAAGTTACTATTCACCAAAAAATTATTTTAATCTCATTGAACCACATTTTACTTCTTAATGAAAACCATGTATGTCAGATTTTTGAAATTCAAAATAAAATGATGGAAAAATTTCATTTAAACGGAAAATCAGTTTTTATAAGTACCACTTAGTGGTTTCACTATTCATCAAAAATTGAAGTTTTTCAGAAAATTACCAAAAATTCACCCTAAGTTATATTTGATATTCTGAATTCAAAAATGAAGTCTATTTTAAAAAATTCAAAACATATAAGTCACATTAATTAATTTAATAATTAATTCCCGCTATCAGAGCAAAGAGCGTGTTTTTATAAAACAATAAGTATCAAAAGATTGACACCAGTTTAAGTCTAATTTCAAAGTGAAATTGATTCCAATGACCACAATTGGATTAAATGGTAAAAATATATTCATATTACACATTAAGACCAATTCAAAAGATAATCTAATCATATAAATAAATTATATTAAGAAGCAGTTTTGATGTAAAATGCAGTATTTTTCACTATTCATTAAAAAATGAACATTGTCAGAAAAATACCAAAAATTCACAAAAAGTAAATTTTGATGCCCCAATAATAAAGAATAAGTTTATTTTGACAAACATAGCTTATAAAATTGTCAAAAGATAGATTCAAAAATGGTTTGCCATCAAAAGGCAGTAAAACAATTTTTAAGAATATTAGTGTATTTTATGCATAAGATTGTATTTATGTTGATTTTAAGCCTCTAAAACATTATCTTAATCATTAATAGAAATAGATAAAAATATCTATTATTCATTACTTACTTGGGATGTTACATCCTTCCCCCCTTTAGAAAATTGCGTCCCCACAATTTATTTACTTATCAAATAAATGGGGGTACTTATCCCTCATTGCATTTTCATATTCCCATGTTGCCTCTTCCATCATGTGGTTTTTCCAAAAAACCTTTACCTGCTTAATCACCTTATTCCGTAACACTTGCTCCCTGTGGTCAAGAATCTGGACCGGTTGTTCCTCATAAGATAGGTTCTCTTCCAACTGAACTACCTCTGGACTCAAAACATGAGATGGATCTGGCATATACTTCCTTAACATTGAAACATGAAAAACATTGTGTACCTGAGATAAACTTGGAGGTAAAGCCACTCGGTATGCAACTGATCCAACTCTCTCCAGAATTTCGTATGGTCCAATGAACCTTGGACTTAGCTTTCCTTTCTTACCAAATCGCATAACACTTTTCCATGGAGAAACTTTGAGAAAAACATGATCACCTGCCTCAAAAGAGAGATCATTCCTCTTGTTGTCCGCATAACTTTTCTGCCTGCTCTGAGCTATTCTCATGTGTCTCTGAATCAACTGAACTTTTTCTGCCATCTCTTCTACCAACTCTGGTCCCATCAGCTTCCTTTCACCCACTTCATCCCAGAAAGCTGGAGTTCGACACCGCTTCCCATATAATGCCTGAAATGGTGCCATCTGTATACTGGAATGAAAACTGTTATTATATGAAAATTCAACCAAAGAAAGATGTTGGTCCAAACTTCCCTCATAATCCATAGAACAAGATCTTAGCATATCCTCCAATGTCTGAATTGTTCGTTCTGACTGCCCATCTGATTGAGGATGAAAATCTGTACTAAAATTTAATTCAGTACCCAACGACTTCTGAAGGCCTTTCCAAAAGTTAGAAGTGAACCTGAGATCACGATCAGACACAATGGAGAGGAGAACTCCATGCAACCTGACTATCTCCTTAAGATACAAACGAGAAAGTTGATCTAGAGAGAATGTATCTCGAATAGGAAGGAAATGAGCAGATTTTGTCAAGCGATCAATAATAACTCAGATTGTATTATTACCTCAAGATGTATTTTGTAATCCCACAACAAAGTCCATGGATATATTCTCCTATTTCCACTCTGGAACTGGTAAAGGATGAAGTATCCCTTTAGGTAACTGCCGCTCTGCTTTAACCTGCTGACAAGTCAAACACTTCACAGTAAAATCAGTAATATCTCTTTTCATTCCATCCCACCAGTAATACTCCTGCAGATCTCTGTACATCTTAGTACTGCCAGGATGAACTGAAAACGGGGAACTATGAGCCTCACATAATAATTCATTCTTCAATTTTGAATCACAAGGCACACATAATCTCTTCTCAAACCTCAAAACACAATCATTATCAATGTTGAATTCAGGCAACTTACCTTTCTGAACCAGCTCTACCTTTTTCTGCAACTCGCTGTCTTGCTTCTGTGCTTTCTTGATTCTGTATGATAGAGAAGATTTCACTGATAACTAAAACAAAACAGAAGTACTTCCTGCACCAACAACTTCTATGCCAAAGTTCATCAAATCCTTAACCAAAGGATCACGTTCCAAATGCAACATTGCTAATGAAGCATTACTTTTCGACTCAAAGCATCAGCCACTTTATTTGATTTTCCCGGATGGTAATGAATCGTACAATCATAATCCTTGATTAATTCTAGCCATCTCCTTTGTCTCAAGTTCAATTCTTTCTGAGTGAATATATACTTTAAACTTTTGTGATCAGTATATATTTCACACTTTATTCCATATAAATGATGCCTCCAAATTTTCAAAGAAAAAACAACAGCAGCTAATTCCAAATCATGTGTTTGGTAATTTACCTCATGTATTTTCAATTGTCGTGAAGCATAAGCAATTACCTGATCATTCTGCATTAGGACGCAACCAAGTCCTTTCAATGAAGCATCGCTGTAGATGACAAACTCACCCTTTCTGGAAGGTAGTGCCAAAACTGGAGCATTCACCAATCTTCTTTTCAGTTCCTGAAAACAATCATCACATTCTTTTTTCCAGATAAACTTAACACCCTTACGAGTTAGCTTAGTCATTGGACCAGATAACTGTGAAAAATTTCTAACAAACCTTCGGTAATATCCTTCCAAACCAAGGAAACTACGAATCTCGGTTACATTTTTGGGTCTTGGCCATTCTTCAACAACCTTTGTTTTTGCAGGATCAATGGTTATCCCATCTTTAGAAACAATGTGACCAAGGAAAGAAATTTTTTGCAACCAAAACTCACACTTGATGAATTTTCCATATAGTTTCTTTTCTTTTAAGGTTTGCAAAACAACCCTTAAATGACTTTCATTCTCCTCTTTACTTTTAGAAAACACCAAAATATCATCAATGAAAACCACCACAAACTTATCCAAGAACTCCTGAAAATTCTATTCATTAAGTCCATGAATACAGCAGGTGCATTGGTTAGCCCAAAAGGCATTACTACAAATTCATAATGGCCATATCTCGTACGGAACGTGGTCTTTGGAATATCTTCCTCCTTTACCTGCAGCTGATGGTACCCCGATCTCAAGTCAATCTTTGAAAAAAACTGAGCTCCCTGGAGCTGATCAAACAAATCATCGATATGAGGCAAAGGATATTTGTTCTTAACAGTGATATTATTCAAGTCCCTATAATCAATGAAAAGTCTCATAGAACCATCTTTCTTTTTAACAAATAAAACAGGAGCACCCCATGGTGATGTGCTAGGTCGAATGAAACCTTTCTCTAATAAATCTTGTAATTGCTCTTTCAACTCTAAAAGTTCAATTTGAGCCATTCGATAAGGGGGTTTTGAAATTGGCTTATCATCAGGAACTAAGTCAACAGTAAATTCAACTTCCCGATCCGGTATTATTCCAGGCAACTCATTAGGAAAAACATCAGGATACTCATTTACCACTGGCACATCATTAATCTGAACAGTTCCCTTGTTTTCAACAATGTGTGCAAGGTAACATTCATTTCCATCTTTTAAGGGACACAAACTTGATTTTTTAAACTTATCATTCCATCACAATTATGGTTGAACTCAATAACATTCCTCATTATCTTCTACAATTCCACATCTTCCTTTTGTTCCTCTTTAATCCTCATATGGATGGGTGGTTAAACAATTATCTGAGAAAGAAATTATATATCACCTTTACTTATCATTTCAATATCTATCTATTGAAAATCTAGAATTATTGGATCTCTTTAAATCCCCACCATGGATAAACTATAATGTTCATTCCAACTCATAGCATCACTCACCATGTTCACCTTCCCATGGTGGTAATGTATGGAGTGATCATAATATTTAATTAATCTAACCATATCCTTTGGAACATATTAAAATATTTTTGTGAGAATATATACTTCAAGATTTTATGATCAGTATATATATCACATCTTTAACCATAAGGACAATGCCTAAATATTTTCAATGAACAATTTCTTCTGTATAATCCAAAACATGATTAAAGTAATTTTTCTCATGAGTTTTCAATTGGTGAGAGGAATATGAAACCAACATTTTATTCTACATGAGAAAAAAAATCTCAACCACATCTTTGATACATCACTATAGATCTCAAACCATTCTCCACTTTAGGGTAGTGCAAGCACAGGTGTACTAACCAAATTTCTCTTCGGTTCCTTGAAATTTTCCTCAAATTCATATATCCAATGGAACTTATCTCCCTTATGAGTAAATTTGGGTATTTGATTTTATATCCTTGAGAAAATTTCCACAAATAATTTATAGTATCTATCCAATCTAAGAAAACTAAAAATCTCAAATACCATAATTAGTTAGGGCCATTTTTCAACAACTTCCATATATGAAGGATCCATTTATATACCCTTGATCAAGATTGTATAAACTAAGAATGAAACTTTCAATATCCAAAATTTACAATTGGAAAATTTGGAATACATCTTATCCTACATCAAGGTCCTCAACAAAATCCTCAAATAATCTTCATGCTCTTCCTTACTATTTTAACATATAGAAATATAATCTATAAATGCTACCACAAACTAATCAAGGTAATCTCTAAAGACTCTATTCATTAGATCCATGAAGATAATAGGGGAATTGGTGAGTCTAAATAACATCATTATAAATACATAATTTCCATACCTCATAAATTTTTTTATCTTGGGTATATCCTCATTATTGACCCTTAATTGATGATATCCAAAATAAAGTTCAATATCGAGAATGTATTGAGCTCCATATAATTGATTGAAAAATTCATCAATATAGGGTAGAGAATACTTATTATTGATAATAATATTTTTAAGTTATTTATAATTAATTAAATGATTCATTTTCCAATATTTCTTCTTAACAAAAAGAACAGGCGAATCTTAAGGTGATGCACTCAGTCATATGAATCACTTTTCTAGATTCTTATGGAGTTGCTTCTTCAATTCTTATAACTCAATTGGGATCATTTTATATGGAGTCTTTAAAATAGGTGTAGCACTAGGTATGAGTTATATTGAAAACATAAATTCACAATTTGAGGGACTAAAGAGAAATTATTTTGGAAATACATTATCATGTTCTAAAAAAATAAGCATATCTTAAATTTGGAGTTTCTCCCTAACCAATTGAGATAAATACCCCACATGAATAGGTAGTAATATCCATATAATGTAATTAATTTCCATTGGAAGTTCATGTTCATCCCCACACCTATAGATGATCATAGGTTGATTCAAAATATCAAATGTGACTCCCATTCCACAACAATTAATATGGGATATATATGAAGAGTGTTAATACATGCCCAATATCACATAAAATTTGACTATATGGAGAATTAAAAAAATTGGGAAGAAAATTCTCATAAACTTCTAGTAGAGAAGAGCTATAAATTTGAGATAAAATAATCATACCATTAGTATTTTTCACTAATAACTCAATATCTAACCGTTGAGGTGGTAATGTGATACTCTTATAAAATTACTCAAAAATAAAAGAGATGATAGATCATGAATCAAATAAAATATCTGTAGTTATACAATGGATGATAAGTTTTCCTTTCACCACTTCATTCTCATGACCCACTTTAACAGTTTTCATTACATAATCCTTCCATTTTTTTTAAATTTAGATGTTGTTATGGATTATTATCCTCATTAGACCTTGGATTAGGGCATTGATTCAAATAATTACCAAATTACTTTCATCTAAAACACTGAAGTGTGGGTAGTGCATTACATCGAATCTTATTACCCTCCATTGCATTGATTGTATTCTTATTCTCCTATTAATAATAAAAATCTTGATGACCAATCCTACTACACTTGAAACATATTATTTTTCCTTTTAGTAAATTACATGAGTTATTCTTATCATAATTTTGTCATGTCGGTTCTTGAAACTTATTTCCTGCATGGGACATGCCATTGGAGTTCCCACAAAACTTCATCTTACTTTTTTATCACTATAAATATTAGAATAAAAGTTTCCAAATTCCATTTCAACCTTTAATACATATCAAACAATCTATTAATATATTCTAAAGTCTCTTATATCTAATAAATTTTTAATACTTGGTTTCAAGTCACTAAATAAACGATCAATATTTATTTATAGATCGATAGTAAAACTAGAAGTGTACCTTACAAGTCTGGTAAATTTTTCTTCAAAGTTACCAATGGATTCATAATCCTTATGCTTAAATTATAGAAATTACCTATTCATTTTAGTATTAAATTTTTTGGGAAAGTAATTATGGATAAATACTCTCTTAAAAACCACTCATTACAAGGAATTTATTTCTTCTCCTTGCTTCATGTTCTGGATAAGTGTCCAAAATTGACCAGCATCACATTTTAAGTGATAATATTCTAAAAACAACTTTCTAATTGTATAAACACTGGATAATGGAAAATAAATTTTCCATCACATTTATTTATTACTCAGAAATTAGTGGATTCAAATTCCCACAAAAGGAATGTAAATATTTTCATATAATATAGTCAATGGCATGTTGCTTCTTCTTTGGTGCGTTCAGAAGTTCAACATGATTTGTATTATTATTCATTTCTCGAGAGAGTTGGGAAATAATTTCCATAATTTTTTTCATTCTAACTATCATTCCATTTGGTTACTCAAGAGTATAGTCATTATGTTGTCCTTCACATTCATTGATAGCACAATTCCTCCAAATTCCACCCATCGACTAAAACCAAAATGAATAACATAAGTGTTTAAGAAATAATAATCAGAGTGATAAGTTATTTAATAATAAAATAAATCTTGATATGTCCTAAAATATGGAACCTTCTTATAAACAAATTACACTTAAGTTTTATCCATATTATTTTCACTAAATTACTCTGATCCTAATCTACAAAAAATAATTAAACTCTGCCATGATACCGACTATATTGACATGAGCATTTATTACATAAATATTACATCTTATTAGATAAATATTCTATATATATCATAATAATACATGCTTGGGGAATGTAAATGTGCAGTATATTTGGATACTAGATACATAAATAGATTATTTTAATAAAATATATTTAACATTTCCCATAACATTATTCACATATAGTACCCTTCTAAGATTATCATACTTAATATCCATATTTATAACTTGGGGGAAGTGGAAACATAAGAATGGGTAGATTAAATTCATATTAAGTTTAAACATGGGAGATATCAATCAATGATCTTAAGTGAGTATAATATAATCACAAGGGTATGAGAACATGATCATAACTCATTAAAATCAAACCCAATTTATCAAGATCATAAATCATGAGTCGTAGCATAAGGATTTTATCCCAACATTTGACATGTGTATAATCATGAATCCAAAATCAAGTTCCATAGATCATATCATGATCATATATTAGAGGAATGTGGAATAAGCATAAACTTAATAAATGATAACATTATGAACATGTATAAACACAAAAAGGTACACTCATTATATTAATAACATGTAATCAGGTCCCCACATAAAATATATAGACATAAAACCATGTATATGTATAAAATTATGAACATTTTATAGTATGAATAGGTATATTCTTAATGTTGTGAACATAAAATCATGTTCTCGCATAACATAGTTATATCATGAGATATAAATCTATACCCAATGAATTATATGGATATATGATTTTAGGCCCACATATCACATAATGAAAACCATACATAATAGTTTCATAGGTTCATAAAACATTTATCATATAATAACCCGTGGAAAAGAAATGATTTTCATAAATATTTTACCATAACATAATTAACCCAAGGAAAAGAAATGGGTTTTATAGAATAATCCTTAAAAAATCATCATCAAAAGACATATAGAGAAATAAATTGGATGGTATCATAATATCACATCCCTAATAAATCATAACAATCCTTAAAGTATGTTTATAGAGATTGAAAATACTTTTAAAAGAGTATTTGAACATTTATTTAAAAATAAGAAACATATCCTTTTCTTTCAGTATCTTTAAAAACTAAAAAATAATAGAATATTGAGAAAAAAATCCTTTAAAATAATAATGTAAATTTTTAAAGTAATATTAAAATAAAATAATGTTCATGATGGTGAGAAAATTTATACATGTCATATATGTTAAAAGAGATCATTTTTTTGCACTTTTATAGAAAGTCAAATTTTAATCGTACGCAAAAAAAATTAAAATATCTCTTTAATAATTTGTAAAAAAAAATTAAAAGGTAGTAAAAAATAATATTTACCAAAATTTTATGTATATATAAAAACTTTCAAAAAGCATTTTTAATAATATGGACATGTAATAAGAAGTTCTTTGACTAAAAAGGAAATAAGGTTAGTTTTTCTTAAAAACATTTTTTCGATCATATTAAGTAGAAAAGAAAAAAAAATGGTACTTATAGTTAATAATTAAATGAATATATAGATTATAATAAAATATATTGGTTTTAAATTATAATTATTATATAATTTCCCTCAATGTAAACTTAACACAGACAATCCCGAAAAGAAATGAGATTATAACATAAACCCTTACCTGAGGTCCTTTCTTGCTTGATACGTATTAAAACATCCTATGTGGTAAATATAGATTTATTATGAATCTATTAAAGAAAAATATTCATATAAATATTACTATATATCATTCCATTATAATTTCCAATCTCACTTTTATCAAAAATTTCGTTAAAATGAACATTCAGGTAAAGACTAACCATTTTCCATGCATGTTTCAATTTGATGGTTATAATCCTGGAAATTTGGTCACGATTTCGTCATCTCAATAATATTAATCATTTAATAATTATAATATTTATTAATTATATAAACTTTTATAACCATTCATATAAATTGGCGATGAAAAATAAATTGCATCACTTCGTGGAGACAGTAATTCGTACGTACGTGCGGGTGATGTTTTCACTTTTAGATGGATGGAATAAAAGAAAGGTAAATAATAATTCACCTTTACAGAATAATAATTATATAATATATATCATATATATTCATTAAATTTATCCTTATTACCATTTATGTAAATATTAAATGAAAAATGAATCATATCACTTCATGGAGGTAGTAGTCCACACATACGCACGAGCGACATTATCATTTACTAACAGATGGGAAAGATAAATAAAATGGTTATAAAATTAACATAAAAATATATTACTATAGTAAATATATTTATCAAATCATTTTAATATGTATATATAACATATTAATTAGGTTTAAGAAGAAAGAAACATGAAAAAGATTAGTAAGAACATGTACCTCTTCATTGAGTATCCTCCTTTGAAAAGAACCTTAAGGCTTCTTGGATGGGTATTTTAGCTAGATGAAAATATAAATTTCATGAATAAGGAATTTTATAGAGTGTTTGGGTAGATATGTTTTGAGATAAAGAGCTTAAGTGGTGTGTACAAGAGAGGATAGTAGGTTCCTTTTATAAGTGAGTAGAGGGGCACACTTGTAATTATAAAGAATGTTAAAATATAATAAAGTCACTCTCAGGTGAATGTGGATCCAAATTAGGTCAAGTTAGAATATTGGATGATATATGATATAAATAAATTCTTTAAATATTATTTATACAAGTTTTTAGTTCATTTTAACTCTTATCTCTTTAGTTTAACCCCTCCAGAACCCTTTTATCTTTACCATGGTAATAAGATTTTTACCATCGATACTATTCATTATAGCCAAAAAAATAGCTGAACATATAAAATAATATTAATTATAATGATACCAAATATTTAATCCATTTTACAAGATTAATTTTTTTATGTTTTAAAAATTAATTCAAATGTCTGCACACAAAACACATAAAAACTGTATTTCGAGAAATGCATTTTTAAGCATGAAACTGAATTTAATCCAATTCATTGTTCAATGAAAACCATTAGATAAATGTTAAAATATTTCCTAAAATATATTATCTACACATTTAATTAAAATAATTCATAAATAGTTACGTTTGTGATCTCGTTGGGTAATAGCATGTGGTGTGTTGGGAAGTCAACCAAGGTATTACAGAAGACCTATAGGGTTAGATAATCAGGTTCATGGCCTGTTGATGGTTGGATCATGAAAAAAGGTATTAGATCTAATACCTAACCTAAAGTACCTAGGCACTTCCTGGGTTTGATTTTAGGGGTCCACAACGAAGGCGTTGTGCTTTAAAGGGGTGGAAAGTGTAAAGCCCCTAAAAAGTGAGGCTTAAAAGGATAAATGTTACTACCCATGTCAACAAGGTGAAAATTTCTTTTTGAAATTCTACCTAATTAGAACACCACGGTTAATCATGATTGGCCTGGATTAGTGGTCAAGATGGGTGACCTCCTGGGAAGTTTCTCTAGGTGTGTGTGAGTGAGGAAAAATCGCATTGAAAGAACATGTGTTAGTATATGGGGACAATCATTAGTCAAATAAGTGACCCTAAAAGGCAATAGGCTATGGTGTGTTAGTAAGGTAAGAAAGGTATTATAGGATACCCATGGGGTCAGGTGATCAGTTTCATAGCCTGATGATATTAGCTCATGAAAAATGGTATCATATCCAATACCCAACCTAAGTTTCCTAGGCACTACCTAGGTTTGATGTTAGGGGTTCACAATGAAGGTGTTGTGATTTAAATGGGTAGAGAGTATTACACCCATAGAAAAGTGAGACTTAAAATGTTCAATGATACTACCCATGTCAACAAGGTGTACATTTATTTTCGAGAGCCTACCTGATTAGAACTACATAGTGAAGTTTGGCTTAGAGTAATGGTCGAGATGTGTAACCTCCTGGGTAGTTTCCCAAGGTGTGTGCGAGTGAGGACAAAGCACACTAAAAGAACAAGTGTTGGAATGTGGAGATAGTCATTAGTCATATAAGTGACCCCGATAGGTAATATCCTATGGTGTTATGGGAAGGAAACCAAGGTATTATAGGAGAACCCTGGGGTGAGGTGATTAGTTTCATAGACTGGGGATGTCGGGTCATGATAGAATTCCACTATACATTTATATATGAAAAACCCATAAAAATGGTTATGGACACATTAAATAACCAAACCATCTAAATTATTTAAATCCATGGGTAGATATAAATCACCAGCAGACATGGGGTTGGGTGATCATTTTCATATCCCACGGATGTTGGGTCATGACAAATGGTATTAGAGATAATACCCAAACTAAAGTTCCTAGGCGCTATCTGGGTTTGACGTTAGGGGTCCACAGTGGGGGTGTTGCGCTATAAAGGGGTGAAGAGTGTAATAACCCTATAAAAGTGATAATTAAAATTCTAAAATTTATTACCCATTTCAACAAGGTGCACATTTGTTTTCTGGAGCCTACCTAATTAGAACTCCATTGTTAAGCATGTTTGGCCTGGAGTAGTGGCCGAGATGGGTGACCTCCTGGGAAGTTTACTAGGGTGTGTGTGTGACTGAGGAAAATGAACACTAAAAGAACATGTTTTGACCTGTGAGGATAGTCATTAGTTATATAAGTGACCATGGTAGGTAATATCTTATGGTGTGTTGGGAAGGAAACCAAGGTATTACAAGTGACTCATGGGGTCAAGTGATCAATTTCATAACACGAGGATGTTGGATAATGATAGAATTATACCATACATTTATATAGTAAAATTATATATAAATGGTTGTATAAACTTTAAATAACCAACCCCTCCCAATTATTTAAATATATAGGTAGATTTAAATCACCAGCAGTCATAATCCACATATAATAACTATAATACCAACACATGTGAATCACTAAAAACTATCAATAAAATAAAATATGTGAATGACATTTCAATCCGATATACCTATCATGATGCATGTATGCACACATCTAATTATCGAATTGGATAAGATAAATTTATCATGAATCAATAACATCACACCCAAGTGAATAACTCAAGGAGGAAATCAATAAACTATAAAAGCTCAAAGTAAGAAAAAAAACTCCCATCCATGTAAACTTTGATTTTCTATCATACATGGGGTTGTGACACCAATTTATAATCTCATTGCCAATATCTAAAAAAATCTTAGTCTATTGTCTACCATGGTGTTAAGTGATCAGTTTCAGAACCAAAGGATGTCGGGTCATGATATAATTTCACCATACATTTATATATAAAACCACCATATAAATGGTTGTGGAAACTTTAAATAACCAACCCCTCTCAATTATTTAAATCTATAGGTAGATATAAATCACCAAAAGAAAAAATCCGCACATAGTAAACAAAACACCAGCACATGTGAATCACTAGAAGCTATCAATCATATGAAACATTAGAATGACATATCAATCCTATATACCTAGAAAGATGCATGTTTTCACACACCTTCTTGTCATATTGGATAAGAGAAAATATATCATGAATCAATAACATCACACCCAAGTACACCACTCAAGGATGAAATCAATCAAATATACAATCTCAATGCAAGAAAAACAATTCCCATACATGGAAACTTGGATTTCCCTCTATACATTGGATGTAGAACCCATGCATGATCTCATTAAGAAGATACAAAAACATCCTAGTCTCTTGTCTACCATGCCCAAATCATAAGACCAAATAAAATGCCACTCTAATATCACTTTTTTATGTCACTCTACCATGGTCCACTAACCAATACCTAGAAAGTTGGTTTCCACTATACCTCAGTCAAACCTCCTCATATTCTAGAGGCTATCAACTAACGATGAGTTCCTATGAGGTTACCATGTGAAAATTATAACCTTATTATCAGAGTGTTTAACACAGTGTAAATATGATAAATCATATACACATCTATATAAAAATACAATCAAGGAAATTTTTGATAAAATAATGCAATATGAAATGTAATAATAAATGGATGTTCCATATATATCATATCATATCCCTAGTGGGCAGATAATTCATAACAATTACTAAAAGAACATAATTAAAACTAATACTAACAAACAATCTTAATCTAGTTCTGAGTATGGCCTAGTACCATCATCTAAACTTTAACTTAGGAATATAATGAACATACATCATCATCGGGACTTACCTGAAACCTACACCTGCGAACAAGAACAGTATCTTCTCAAGTATCCAAGTGTCATGGAATCTTGAATAGGGTGTGAGTAAAATTTAGTAGACCACCAATAACGGCATCTCTAAAACAACCAATCTTATAAATAAGTTCATGTAGAAGTGATCAAGGTAAAAAATTAATAATTTTTAAACAATTTAAAAGAAGAAAAGTAATAAACAATCATTGATTCCCCAAGTTCACAATGACACATGAGAACAAGTATACTATTATTAATCCTTAGGTATATGACCCCAATCAACCATACCTGCTTCAGCTAATGTTGGGGTGTCTTTGAGCACATCATGATGACTATTCCTCCATAAGTAAACACATAGAATCCATGACTTATCTTTTAATTACCAATATCCTAAAATATCACATGGAATTAAAGCACTCATCCCATCATTCCCATGGAATCTGATCCATCATCCTAGGATTCCCTATCCATCAGTAATCACATAGATTTTAGGTGCTCATCCTAGAATTCCAAAGTAATCTAATCTCTAATCCTTTCATTCCATATTCATTAGTCATTACATGGAATCTAGGTGATCATCCTAACATTATAATGGAATATGCACACTCATCCTGGAATTTACATTCATCAAGTATCATTTGGGGTTCTAAGAACTCCTCATGGCCTTCCCAAGTCATTTTTTATTACACATAATTTGAGATCTCATACCAATGTTCTCACCCACTGAGTATCATATGAAATATGGGTGTTCATCCCAGCATTCCCAAGTATCATAAGTCATATGGAATTTAGGAACTCATCTCAATATTCCCCACTTCCATTATTCACATCAACCACTTTACCAAATTTTTAAGTCTTCTACTAAATACACATAACATCATTTATCATAGACAAGGTCCATATCAATTATAGTTTGGGATTAACCACTTTAATTTATCAATAACCATACCAATTACCATTATTATAACCCAATACATTGTATAATCTCAATTCCCATTTCATAAAAGTTTTACCATTTTCCCAAGGAAACCATTTAATTACACCACATAAAATATCATTTAACCACTTCAACTCTATTTTGTACATTTTGGTGTTCCCAAACATTATCTTTAATACTAGGAAATTACACAACTCAACACTTTACAAAAAATTCTTACCTTTACATTAGGTCTGATCCAAAGGTCAACCCATTTAAAATTATCAATGGTAGTTAAATTCCATTTCACCACCATCAATTCAAACCAAGTTTCATCACAAACCATTTAAAACAAAATTTTGGCATTTAATGACATCGAACTACTTCAAGGTTATTCCCTCACTAAGAATCACACTTGAAATTACTATTCTATAAAGTACAAGGCATGATAACAGGTACATTTAACTAAGGAAAATAAAACATGTAATTTAAATTGAATTAAATAACGATGAATTTTGCTTTATAGCACCATTAAAACACTTGGAAACAAGGAAATGTAGTGGGTTAAATTAAGGGTACCACCTACCTTAGCCTCATAAGAGTCTACTCATCCAATATCAGCCTCTGATTTGGGTTAAACTAGTAGAAATAGTAAAAGTATAAGAATACCTTGGAAATAAGGAAAAAATCATATAAAAGATGATACATTTCATGACAGTAGAATAAACAAATAAATAATACATGAATGAGGTTATCCTTAGATCAATATTCTGATCACAACCAACAATGGGAAAACTATTTGAGGAATTGAGGAGATCTCCTTCATGAAGGGGGGAGGACATGGGAAGGGGATTATATCATGTGACACTTCCAAAAGGGGAACCCACATGTTTTAAAACACCCCCAAACTAAAAAACCAATTAAAAACATAAAAAATATTATGTTTAGTGTCACGAAATGACACATCAGGTCACATAATGACCTTTTGGGGTAAGAGGATCCTCCCATCTATTTATCATTTTCATAATTTGAAACATTCTGTCATGCTATGATAGTATATAGTCTACAATTTTTCAATTATAGGCTCACTCTTTCTTTCCAAACATGTCCCCAAGCCACCCAAAGCCCGTAAAACCTAAAAATTGAGTAAATTACATGCATTCTGGAAAAAATAAAATCGTTATGTATACCAGAAAAGGATTGGTGCTTTACATATGATGATTATGACATATGGGCCCTCACTTGAGATAGATTTAAGGAATGTAAAACCAAATCTACATAAGATATATGATGTTATTATTTATTTGGTTGACCTAGATAGTTTATACTTGTATAATTGAGAGTATATGAGTAGTTATATGGTATTGAAATACAATGTTTCATGTGGTTACTCTATATATTATAAAAAGTTATCATATGAAAATTCATGCATTTATATGATACATATTTTGTAAATAGGTGTAGTGATATAGGTGTTTGATAGAGATGATTCCAAATCCATTTGTAGCTTGAGGATAACTAATTCTTTTCAATAGGTCACTCCTTACTTATATTTATGAATTTAAAAATTCATATTCTTTGTTAATGCTAAAAAGGCCTATGGGGTTACACTTTGTGGTTGTTTAAATAGGGATTAAGTTTTTTAAAATTTATAGATCTATTCTAAAAGTTTTTAAGAGTTTATCCAAAAGTAATTTTGGATGGATATTCACAATGAATTGCATATGATGTGATATGTGGTGAATTTGATGATATATTTAAAAAAATTGTTTTAAAATATATTCAAAACGTGTTTTGGATATTGTTTTATAATTTATTGAATGTGATACAATATAAGGTGAAATGATCTAGAGTCTATATGGATTTGGTGTAAGTGAAAGATCAATGGATATATGTCCTAAATTCATAGATGCATATCATGTTTTTATGTTATATCTTATAGTATGATATGGTCATGTCATAGAGTATGAAAAACTTGTTTAAAAAGGAATGATCTATGTATTTGGATATATTTTTTCAAATAAAATATAGATATTGTATTGATACTACCATAGGATAGTCATGTTACATAATATGGTTATATCATAGTGCATTATATCATTTTGTATGACATGAAAAGCACTCTATGATTGATAAAGTTATTCAAAAATTGAGAATTAATATTATAAAATATTTCATATTGGTTATCATCAATAGTAAAGTTTTCATAATATGAAATATATGAGAGATTTATATCGGGAAATTGATTATAATATTTGTAATCAAATAAATTTACTCATACATTTCATAACAAATGAGTTAATGTTATAGATGCTTGGGAGTGTCTTAAGGCCTATATAAAATAGTTAAATTCCATATAAATATGTGTTAAAGTGAGTGCATCATATACTATCTATTCTCTTAGAATCTATCTTCCTTATCCTTCCTTAGACACTATGAGATACTAGCATATCATGGTTGTGAAGAGGATCCCACACAAGCATTAAGTGATTCAATCAATCCATGGTTACACCTTATAGGGAAAAGTCCTTTGGGTGTTCTTTAGTGATCTTAATAAAGCATGTTTGATTGAAGAACATGAGTATCATCTGTCTTAGATGAAATGTAAACAATATTCATTTTATATTTATATGGTTTCAGTTTTTAATAACATAGTGATCTTGGTAATTGTGGGTTTTAATGTTTTATGCCTCTTTGAAAAAGTTTTTTTATCCTTAGAAACTCATCATGAATATGTAAAAAATATATCTAGGAACTCATAGAATCTCAACCCAATAGATCTCCCATGACACAAAATGAAAGGGTTTCCCACCAAACCAAGACCAAAAGTCATGTGTCAATGACAACTGAACAAAAATCCCACATATGGCATACACTTATGAAAATTTCACCCCTTTTCTCCACACTATGAAAGATCTAATTAAATCCCCACCCCCAAGTATAGTCCAAGTGAACTCCTATCGGACCCTTATAAGTAGTTTCCAATCTCACCACTTATCATTGCTTCTTAGCCAATCATAAATTCTAATAAATAACCACTTTCTAAAATCCACCTATTTCACCCAAGACAAAATATGATTTTGTGAAAATTTCTTAACCAAAAAATCTACATCATTTCTCTACACTAAACCCAACCCACCTGCATGGAAAATTCAATCCATAAAAACATCTGATAAATCAATCTTAAACATTAAATAAGAAATTCCATTATTTTTCGACATAGAAAAATTGCATAAACCTGCATAGTCAGTGCTCGAAATGGTCTTTTTCAGCACTAAAAACCGATTGGATAAGAAACCTAAAAATATTGTGTCATTTATCAGTGCAAAAAAAGTGTTGATAAAGACCCCCTTTATCAGTTCTTCTTTTAGCGCTAATAAAATTAGACAAAAAATATTTTACTCAAGCACCCCCCCCCCCTGAGTCAGTGCTTGACCCCCCCCCCCATTTTTTCAAAAATCTCAAACAACTCCTACTACTACTAACACATTATGTCGGATAACACATCCCTTTATTAGCACTCATGACCCCCCCCCTATCAGTGCTCGACTGCTACCCCACTACCTTCTCACCCACATATGCTTGGACTTAAACTTGGGATCTTAACATGTAATGTAAACCCTTTTACAACTACCCTATCTTGTTTAATTTTATGTTTTATGATATTTATATGTATTTATATATATTTATATACATATTTTTTATATATATATTTATATATATTTATATATTTATTTTTAAATACATTTATAAAATATATGTTTGTATGTCTATGAGTATTTATACACATCTCTCTGTGTGTGTGTGATATATATACATGATTATATTTATTTAAATATATTATATTTTAATATTAATTTAAATATATTATAATGTATATATATATATATTATTGTTATTAATATACAAACACATATGTATATATAAACATTACATATACATTTGTATAGGTATATATATATTTATACATTTTTATAATGTATAAAATGGTTAGATCTTGTATTAAATAAAATGGATAATAATTATTTTCATATGATTTATATATTTATTTTTAAATAAATTTTTAAAATATGTATATATATTTTATATTGAGATATAAATTTTATACATATTTACATAGATATTTGTATGCCTATATATTTACACATATATTTATACAAATTTATATATAATTGTATATTTGGAAATATATTTTTTATAATGTATTTATAAATATTTATTGTAAGTGCATTTACATACTATATTTAATGATAGTGATATATTTACAAAAAACATTTATATATGAGTTATTTACACAATAGTGACACACGCATACACTCATGCATATTTACAAAAATATTTGCATATATGTATTTATTTACATATATTATAATATACACATAAATATATATATTATTTATTTAAACACACATATTTATATATAAAAATTACTTGTATAGGTGTATATGTATATATATTAATGCATTTTTTGTATGGTAAATAAAATGGATAATTTTTATTTTAAATAAAATTAATAATAAATATAAAAACCCTACTCTTTATTTCATATTTAAACATGCTTTTTTGCATTAAATTGCACTTAATAAAACTCTGAGGATAGATAGGTATAGTGTATTGGGAAATTAGGAACATTACATAACAACTTAAAACATGAAATACAACATCTTTATTGAAAGCTTCTTTTACATGACCACAATATTCATTCGTACTTAACACTGCATGGGATAACCTGAGGATGTACACAAGAAATGGGTGATCTATAAATACTATTAAGGGAGTAAAAAATGAATTTCATGAAGAATAAAACACCTATTAGGAAATAGGCATATCAATGGAGAATAATAGAAACATGAACATAAAGGCATGATATAGCATGATTATCATAACATGGAAATGTGGCAACAACATACAACATGATATTGGCATGATCCAGGGATATTTACACATGGATTAGCACTATTAAACTATAATTGAACATGAATTAGCATGATTAAACCCTCATTGGACATGGCGTATCGTTATACTAAACATTACTAAATGCATTGGAGCACTATTAGGGCACACCCTTCATAACCATTTTTATCTCATCTTTAAGTGTGTCACATAGATCATATAACATGGATTCATTCAACATTATCATTTATTCAAAGATAAAGGAATGTTGAATAGATACATTAAATTATATAATCAATATGTATATGTTCATAAAGGTGGCTACCCTTGATAGAGAAATGGGAATGGTATTCACTACATGATGATTTTGGAATAGAAAATCACGGTGCAATTTTGGAAGCCTAACGACATCACATGAGGATTCATAAAATGGGTTTATGAGAGATAAGGGGGGAATATAATCATTTATACATTAAATTTAAAGTAAGGGTATTGTGGATCATAATATCTCAACATGTGAAATGTAATTTAGATGCATAATATAGAAGAAATGCTTGAAATTTAAGTAAGAAGAGAGGAATCTCTTACGGAATTTTGACATGGTAACAGGTGCACACGGAAGGCATTAATGAGAGATAAAGGGGTATCTAATAATTAAAAAATAACGAGAGAATTATGGGGAGGTGAAAAATAAAACCCCAAAATTTTTAATTGAAAATAAAATGCTATGACAATATAACGAAACATGGATTAAAATGAGAAAGGAAGGAAACCCTTACGGAAATTCGGCATGGTAACGAGTGTACATAAGGATTTATAAGAGGGATAAATGAGAGTGAAAAGGGATATAATAATTTATAAATAAAATTTTAATTAAGAAGGATATTAAATAAAATATCCCAACATAGTAATAAAATAAATTAAAAGTCATAACATGAAAAGAATGCTTGATAAAAGAGGAGGGTGGAATATCCCTTACTTGAGTGTGTGACATCAAAATCTTGAATATGAGATTATTGAGATCTTGGAAAAACTTGGAGGGATTATAGAGGGAAGGATAGATTAGGGACTTTATAAAATGATTTTGAGTGAAGATAAGTGTGAGCTTGGGTGGGTTTATATAGTAAATGAGAGGGGAATTCTTTACTATTTCACAAACTTAGGTTTTGGAATCTATATAATTAAATATTAAAAACAACAAAAATTCCCATGGTTTTAGCCCATTTATTTTAAAAAATAGTATTTAAAAACATTATTTATAAGTAAAAGGTCCAAATATATTAAAATATTTCCCTTTCTTATGTGGAGGTGAGTCACACTTTCAAGGAAATGATTTTAAAATCTTAAAATATTGTATATGTTTTGGAGGATTCACTAACGCTTTATAAAATAAATAAAACAAATATAAAATCACATTATTTTAATGGGAAAACATATATTGGACCTATAATAACCAATAAAGTACTTATTACATCATTTTGGGGTCATTATGATGTCATAAAACACATTTTATTTATACGGTATTGAATTTTTACCCAAAAATATGATTGTCTCTGAAAATTATGAAAAATTCAAAATTGGATAATTTTAATATAATGAGTCAAAAAATAATATTCATTTTATCTAAATAATTTTATAAATATTTGAATTTTCACTTTTAAAATGAAAACAGATATTTATTGAAAATTCATGGGTTTTGAAAAAAAGAGTATTCAAACCTTAATAGAAATTAAATTTGACTTCATAAAAATTATATACTCATTTATTATTAATAAAAGTAATTTGATAATAATATTTTATTAAAATATTAATTATTTTAAAAATTCAATAATTCCTTAAAATAAATTATTTAATTAAAAAAATACACTTTCTGTTTTGTCATACAAAAATATAAATCTTATCAAACTGATTTCCAAATCATTTATTGATAAGGAATTGATATAATAATCAATTATAAGAATTTTTTTATAGTATTATTAATAAAAACCTTATTTTAATATAATAATGTATATATTTCTCAAAAGTATCATTTTTACCCAATTTTTTTTTATCAAATTCATCATTTTTTTAAAAAAGAATATTCCCATAAAGGAATTTATGGAATAAGACTTTTATTCATAAAAATGGATTAAACAATAAGTAAATAATACCTTGTTACATAACCACTTATAACACCCGCATAAGACATAAGGGTAAGGTGTGCGTTGGGGAGGATCAGATAACATCGCCCGGGTGGTAATCTCTATCAACTTGAGCTTCTCCCATTTGCAATTATATTAAAGCTTAATGTGTTGAAGCTCTGGTTGGGGTTTTCCAAGAGAGAAGGCCAGTGAGGCTAACTCCTTTCCGAGCTCCAAAAAATGATCTTTGCATGGCCTGAGTCTACTGGATGAGGCCATCCTCTCCTTTGTCTATTTCTAAAGTATTATTTTTAAACGTTATATTTATATCAGTCATGTGATCACTGTTCAATAGCTATATTATCAATGGTAATGATACTTAATGGACATTTAAACCCAATAATAAAAAAAAGATTGTATGTTTTTTCTATATCCTTAAGTCATTAAAAGAAAGGGAATTTTATTCATAAATGATTGAGTCGTTACAACATTCCCCCTTAAGAAATTTTTCCCTCAAAATTTACTTTTCCCACACTAAAATAGATGAGGGTAACTCTACTTCATCACTTCCTTAGGTTCCCAAATTTCTTCTTCAAACTTTTGGTTTCACCACAACACCTTGACGAGGGGCATCGTCTTATTTTGTATAATTTTTTCTCTATGATCCAAGATCTTAAACGGATTCTCTTCATAGGAGAGGTCATTATTCAATGGTACCACCTCTTGATTGATTACATGTGATGGGTCAGGTATGTACTTCCTCAAGATTGATACAGGCAATACACCATGTACTTGAGACAGGTTCGGTGGGAGTGTTAGTCGACAGGCCACTGCTTTAATGAGATCAAGGATCTCAAAAGGGTCGATGTACCTTAGATTAAGCTTTAAATTATTTCCAAATCTCATCACTCTATTCCATGGAGATATTCTTAAGAAACCATATCTCCAACATCAAACTCTAGGTCTCGTCGACGGTTGTCATCAGAGATCTTTTGTCGACTCTGAGTAGCTTTGATGTGCTACTGGAAGATCTTAACATTATCCACCATTTATTCAACCATTTATGGACCAAGAATCTTTCACTCCCCAATTTCATCCCAACATGCTGATATTCTGAACCTTTTCCCATAAAGGGATTCATAAGAAGCCATTTGTATGGTTGAGTGGAAAATTTTGTTGTAAGAGAACTCAACCAGAGGAAGATGTTGAACCCATCCTCATTTGAAGTCCATTGAGCTTTCTCTCAACATGCACTCAAGTGTTCGGACAGTCTTCTCAGATTGGCCATTTGTTTGAGGATGATAAGTCATACTAAAGTTCATCTCAGTATTCAGAGCATGTTGGGGACTCTTCCTAAACTTAGAGGTGAATCTTGGATCTTGATCGGATATAATTGATAGTGGTAATCCATGCAGCCTTACCACTTATCTGATTTATATATGTTCAAGTTGATCCAATGATAAGTCTTCTCAAATGGTAATGAATTGTGTAGTCTTTATAAGACGATCCACAAAAACCCATATAGAAATGTTTCCTTTGGATGTCTTTAGAATTTTGGTGACAAAGTCCATGGTGATGTTTTCCCATTTCCATATTGGTATGGGTAATGGTTTCATCATCACCTTAGATTTATGCCACTCATAATTCACTTTCTGGAATACCAAGCACTTTGATGTATACCCAGTGATCTCCTTATTCATGTTATCCGACCAATAATTTTCTCGTAGATTTTGATACATCGTTGTGTTTCTTGGGTGAACGGAGAAATTCAAACTATTTGTATCATCCAAAAGTTCTTTCTTTAACTCCGGATTTGATAGAACACATAGTCTTGACCCAAATCTCACAATTCCTTCTTAATTAACATTAAACTATAAGGATTTACCTTTTCTAATTTTTTCCAATTTCTTCTGAATTCCCACATCATCATTTTAAGCATCCATTAATATTTCCAAAATATATAGTTGAGAAATCATTTGTAAAAGGATAAATGATGTTCCCTTCTTTATGATTCTCATGTCCATCTTCATCAAATCTAAGAAGATTGTATCATTCACAATTCTCATCAATGATATAATCATTGGGTCCTTTCTACTTAGAGTGTCTTCCACCTTGTTCTCTTTCCCAAGGTGTTAATGGATTGAGTAGTTATAGTATTTGATCATCTTGAACCATCTTCATTGGTTCATATTTAACTCTTTCTGTGTGAATATATACTTGAGTCTTTTGTGATCTGTATATATTTTACACTTCTCCCCAAAGAGGTAATGTCTCCAAATTGTCAAAGATAAGATCACTATAGCCAACTCCAAATCATGCGTTTGATAGTTCTGCTCATGAGCTTTCAATTTCCTTGAAGCATAGGCAATAAATTTGTCATTTTTCATCAACACATAGCCTAGGACCTTCTTCAAAGCATCACTGTATACCAAAAAAAGTTCTCCACTTGTGGGTAGTGTGAGAACATGCACAGTGATAGGCCTCCTTTTCAACTATATAATGATTTCTTTACATTAATCATTCCAATAAAACCTGAATCCCTTCCAATTTATCTTGGTAAGAGGGTTTGAAAATTGTGAGAAATTTCTCACAAATCAATGATAATATCCAACTAACCTAAGGAAGATATGGATATCCATCACAGATGACAGCCTCATCGATCCCTCAATTGTATTTTTCTTATAGGTATCCACAAATATCTCATTTCTTGTGATGATATGCCACAAGAATGAGACTTCCTTAAACCAGAACTCACACTTGTCATACTTTTCATAGAGCTTATCCTTTCATAAGGTCTCTAATACAGTGCTTATATGAACCCCATCCTCTTCCTTGGTTTTGGAGTATATTATAATATCATCTATAAATACTACCACAAATTTTTCAAGGTAAACTCTAAAGACTCTATTCATCAATTCCATGAATATTTCTGGATCATTATTGAGTTCAAAAGGAATTACTATGAATTCATAGTGCCTATACCTTATACGAAAAGCAGTCTTGGGGATATCCTCCTTCTTCACCCTTACTTGGTAATATCCCGATTTTAGATCCACCATGGATAAGTATTGTGATCCACATAGATGCTCAAAAAAGTCATCAATTAATGGAAAAAGATACTTGTTCTTTATCGTGATTGTGTTAAGATCACAATAATCAATGAAAAGGTGCATTGACCCATCCTTATTCTTAATGAATTGGACTAGTTCACCCCATGGTGAAGCACTTGGGTGTATAAACCCTTTATCCAGATTCTCCTATTTTAGTTTCTTTATCTCCTCAAGCTCCACAACATCCATTCTATATAGAGTCTTAGATTTTGGAAATGCCCTGGGTATGAGATCAATCAAGAATTCAAAATCTCTTCTAGGAGGAAGACCTAGAAATTCCTCAAGAAACACATCAATGAATTCCCTCACAATAGGCATGTCTTCTAGGATGGTTCCTTCCTTATACTCAATCATCTTAGGAAAATACACATGCTCATAGGGTAGTAATATCCATGATTGGGATGATGGTTCTGAGGGAGATTCATCATTCTCCTTTCACTTTTATAGAATCGGGGGTCAATCCACCATATAGAGAGTGATTTCCCACTCATGGAAATTTATGTTGGCTCTATATAAGTAAAGCCAATCGATGCCAATAATTGCATCAAATTCCACTAGAGGGAGTATGAAGAGGTTCAACAGGAAGTTAAATCCAAAAATTGTGATAAGGGAGGAGTTATATTCATGGGATTCAATAATTTCTTCATTTTCTATTCTCATTGATATCTTAAACACATAAAGGGTGATCTAATGACAAAAATGGATAACTTATAAATTACATTTATTTCCTTAACTTATGAATTTATAGGCTTCAATCTATGTTATCCATGATCTATTTCCTAGAATATATTACTAGAGGCATTTTTTCTCCCTTAATAATGGTTCATACTAAGATTTTGAATTTACCAAAGCATATCCCCCAGGAGTGTCGAACCAAAAGTGAAGAAAGGCTCGTTGTCGTGCACCATTTCCTGTTAGAGTCTAGCTCAAAACGGTGTTTTCGGGTTTTACCCCTAGATACATTTGTGCCAGAGCCACCTCTACTTTTTTGTATCTAGATAGGGATGTAATTTATTGATAAACCACATAATCTATACTTAAAAAAATTAGGTATTATTTTCTTATACTTAGTCTTATCCCTAAGGCTTTCACTAGAGTTTTATAACCTTGATCCCAAAAATAACTAAACCTATCCTTTGATACCAACTATCACAACCCTAATCTTTATTTCATATTTAAACATGATTTATTACATAAACTTGAACTTAATACAACTATGAGGATTGAGAGGTCTAGTGTCTTAGGAAATTAGGAACATTACATAACAACTTAAAACATGAAATACAGTATCTTTATTGAAATCTTCTTTTACGTGACCACAACATTCTTTCGTACTTAAAACTGCATGGGATAACCTAAGGATGTACACAAGAAAGGGGTGAGAAATAAATAATATTAAGGGAGTAAAAAAGGCATGACATGAAGAATAAAATAAATTGTAGGCAATAGGCATATCAATGGAGAATAAGAGAAACATGAACATAAAAGGCATGACATAGCATGATTATTATAACATGGAAATGTGGAAACAGCATACAACATGATATTATCATGATTCAAGGATCATTTCACATGTATTATCATGATTAAACCCTCATTTAACATGGTTTATCATGATAATAAACATTAACCAATTCATTGGAGTGTTATCAGGGCACACTCTTCATAATCATTTTAATCTCATGCTTAAGTGTGCTACATAGATCATATAACATGGATTCATTCAACATATTAATTTATCACATGATAAAGGAATGTGTAATAAATAAATGAAAGTATATAATAAATAAGTATATGTTCATAAAGGTGAATACCCTTGATAGAGAAATGGTAATGGTTTTCACTACACGATGATTTTTCCATGCAAAATTATGGTGTAATTTCAGCAGCCTAACGACATCACATTGGGATTAATAAAATGGGATGATAAGAGAGAAAAGGGTATCTAATCATATAGACATGAAATGTTTAGTAATGGTATCATGGATCATAATATCCCAATATATTAAATGTAACTTAGATACATAATATAGGAAAGAAATTCTTGAAATGGAAGTAAGAAGAGAGAAATCTCTTATGGAATTTTGGCATGGTAACAGGTGTACACAGAAGGCATTAATGAGATAGAAATGGGTATATCATCATTAAAACATAAGTAGGGAAGTATGGGTGAGGTGAAAAATAATACCCCAGTATTTTTAATTGAAAATAAAATGGTATAACAACATAAAGAAACTTGGATAAAAATGAGAAAAGAAGGAAACCCTTACGGAAATTCGGCATGGTAATAGGTGTACATAAGGGTTCATAAGAGGGATAAATGAGAGTGAAAGGGACTCTCATAATTTATAAATAAAATGGGAAGTAAGGATTATATTTAATAAAATATCCCAACATAGGAATAAAAGAAATTAAAAGTCATAACATGAAAATAATGCATGATAAAAGAGGAGGGTGGAAGATCCCTTACTTGACTGTGTGACTTAAAAAGCTTGAAGATGGTCTTCTTGAGAGATTGGGGAGCCTTGGGGGGGATTCTAGAGAGGGTAGGATAGAGTAAGGACTTTATCCAATGATTGTTATTGAATATAAGTGGTAGCTTGGGTGGGTTTATATAGGAAATGAGAGGGGAATTCTTTAATATTTCACAAACATAGATTTTAGAATCTATATAATTAAATATTCAAAACCACAAAAATTACCATGGTTTTTGCCCATGGTTTTTAAAAAATAGGATTAGAAAACATTATTTTATAAGGAAAAATCCTGAAGATATTAAAATATTTCCCTTGCTTATGTGGAGTTGATTCACACTTTCAAGGAAATGATTTTAAAATCATAAAATATTATATATGTATTAGAGGATTCACTAAGGCTTTATAAAATAAATAAATAAAATCTAAAATTACATTATTTTAATGTGAAAACAAATATTGGGCCTAGAATACCCATTATAGTATTTATTACATCATTTTGGAGTCATTATGATGTCATAAAACACATTTTATTTATACGGTATTTAATTTTTACCCAAAAATTGACTCTCAAAAAATTACGAAAAATTCACCATTTGATAATTTTAATGTCCTGATTCCAAAAATAATATTCATTTAATTTAAATAATTTTCTAAATATTTTAATTTTCACTTTTAAAATGAAAATTGATATTTATTGAAAATTCACATGTTTTGACAAAAAGAGTTTTCAAACCTTAATAAAAATTACATTTGAATTCATAAAAAATATATACACATTTATTATTAATAAAAGTAATTTTATGATAATATTTTATTAAAATATTAATTATTTAAAAATTTTACTAATCCCTTAAAATAAATTATTTAATTACAAAAATACACTTTCTTTTTTATCATATAAAAATATAACTCTTGTCAAACTGATTTCCGAATCATTTATAGACAAGGAATTGATAAAATAATAATTTATAAGAATTTTTTTATAGTATTATTAATAAAAACCTTATTTTAATATAATAATTTATATATTTCTCAAAAGTACCATTTTTACCTAAAAAACAATTTATCAAATTCATAATTTTTTAAGAAAGATTATTTCTATAAAGGAATTGATGGAATAAGATTTTTATTTATAGAAATGTATTACACAATAAGTAACTAATACCTTGTTACATAACCCCTTATAACACCCATATAAGACATAAGGGTAAGGTGTGTGATGGTTATAGATTCTGGGGGAGGCTCAGATAACATCGCCCGGGTAGTAATCTCTATTAACTTGAGCTTCCCCCGTAGGAGATTCTGTTAAAGGTTAACATGTTGAATCTCGACTTGGTATTGGTCAAGAGTGAAGGTCAGTGACACTATATCCTTTCTGAGCTCCAAAAAATGAGTTTTGTATGGCTCAAGTATACTGGATGAGGCCATCCTCTCCATTGTCTATTTTGAAAGAATTTTTTCAAAAACCTTATATTTATATTACTTGTGTGATCATTGTTCAATGACTATATTATCATCGGTAATGATACTTAACGGTCATTTAAACCCAATAATAATAAAAATATTTCATGTGTTTTCCATATCCATAAGTAATTAAAAGAAAGGTAATTTTATTTATAAATGATTGAGTTGTTACAACATTCTACCATTAAGAAATTTCACCATCTAAATTTTCTTTTCCAGCACTAAAATAGATGATGGTAACTCTGCCTCATCACTTCCTGAGGTTCCCACATTACTTCTTCTAACTTGTGGTTTCACCACAGCACCTTGATGAGGGGCATCATCTTATTTCATAGAACTTTTTATCTACGATAAAATATATTCACCGGCTTCTCTTCATTGGAGAGGTCATTCTATAATGGTACCACCTCTGGATTGAGTACATGAGATGGTTCAGGCATGTACTTCCTCAAGAGTGATACATGGAATAAATCATGTACTTGAGATAGGTTCGGTGGGAGTTATAGTCAATAGGCCACTACTCTAATGAGATCAAGGATCTAAAAAGGGTTGATGTACCTTGGAACAAGCATTAACTTCTTACCAAATATCATCACTCTCTTACATGGAGATATATAGAGGAAACCATATCTCTAACATCAAACTTTAGGTCTCATCGATGGTTGTCATTATAGCTCTTTTGTCGACTCTGAGCAGCTTTGATGTGCGGCTGGATAGTCTTAACCTTCTCCACCATTTCTTCGACAATTTTTGGACCTAGAAGCTTTCACTCCCCAACTTCATCCCAACATGTTGATGTTCTGCACCTCTTCCCATAAAGGGCTTCATAAGGTTCCATTTGGATGATTTAGTGGAAGCTATTGTTTTAAGAAAAATCAACTAGAGGAAGATGTTGATCCCATCCTCCTTTTAAGGACATTGTGCATGCTCTCAACATTTCCTCAAGTATTTCGATAGTCCACTCAGATTGGCCATCAGTTTGAGGATGATAAGTTGTACTAAAGTTCAGCTCAGTATTCAGAGCATGTTGGATACTCTTCCAGAACTTAGAGGTGAATCTTGGATCTCGATCAGATACAATCGAGAGCGGTACTCTATGAATTCTTACCACTTCTTTGATGTATATCTATGCCAATTGATCCAATTAGAAATCCTCTCAAATCTCAATGAAGTGTGTAGTCTTTGTAAGATGATACACAACAACCCAAATAGAATTATTTCATTTGGATGTCTTCAGAAGTCCGTTAAAAAATTCCATGGTGATGTTCTCCAATTTCCATGTTGGTATGGGTAATGGTTGCATCATCACCTTAGACTTATACCTCTCAACCTTCACTTTCTGACATACCAGGAACTTTGATGTATACCCAGTGATCACCTTATTCATTTTATCCCATCAATAATACTCTTGGAGATCTCGATACATCTTTATGTTTCCTGGGTGAATGGAGAAATTATAACTATGTGCACCATCCAAAATATCTTTCTTTAAATTTGGATTTCATGGAACACATAGTCTTGACCCAAATCTCAAAATTCCTTCTTCATTAACATTGAACATTGAGGATTTCCCTTTCTGATTATTTCCAATTTCTTTTCAATTCCCAAATTATATTTTTGAGCATCCTTTAACCTTTCCAAAAGAGATGGTTGAGAAGTCATTTGAAAAAGGATTGATTATGTTCCCTTCTTTATGATTCCCATGTCCATCTTAATAAAATCTAAGAAGATTGGATCATTCTAAATTCTAATCAATGATAAAATCATTGGTTACTTTCTTCTTAGAGAATCTTAAACCTTGTTCACTTTCCCAAGGTGGTAATGTATTGAGCAGTCATAGTATTTTATCACCTCTAACCATCTTCTTTGGTGCATATTTAACTATTTATGTGTGAATATATACTTGAGGATTTTTTGATCCTTATATATTTCACACTTCTCCCCAAAGAGGTAATATAGCCAAATTATCAAAGTGAAGATCACAACAGCCAACTCCAAATCATGTGTTGGATAGTTATACTCATTGACTTTCAATTACCTTGAAGCATAGGCAATGACTTTGTCATTTTTAATTAGCACACAGCCCAGGACCTTCTTCGAAGAATCACTTAATACCATGAAAATTTCTCCACTTGTGTGTAGTTTCAGCATGGGTGCACTGATAAGACTCTTTTTCAACTCCATGAATCTTTCTTTACATTCATCATTCCAAGAAAAATTGACTCCCTTCCGAGTTATCTTGGTAAAAGGGTTTGAAAATTGTGATAAATTTCTCACATATTAGCGATAATATCCATATAACCCAAGGACGCTATATATATCCATCACTGATGACATCCTCAACCATCCCTCAATTGCATTTGTCTTGGAGGGATTCACAGATATCACATTTCTTGTGAGGATATGTCATAAGAATGAGACTTCCTTCAACCAGAACTCACACTTGTTGTACTTTTCATAGAGGTTCTCCTTTCGCAAGGTCTCTAATACAGTTCTTAGAGGTTCCTCATGCTCCTCCTTCATTTTATAGTATATTATAATATAATCTATAAATACTACCAAAAATTTGTCAAGGTAATCTCTAAAGACTCTATTTATCAAGTCCATGAATATTGCTGGAGTATTAGTGAGTCTGAAAGTCATTACTATGAATTCATAGTGCCCGTACCTTGTATGAAAAATAGACTTGGGGATATCCTCCTTCTTAACCCTTACTTGGTAATATCCTGACCGTATATCCACCTTAGAGAAGTATTGTGATCCATGTAGTTGGTCAAACAAGTCATCAATTCATGGAAAATGATCCTTGTTCTTTATCATTATTTTTTTGAGCTCATGATAATTAATGCAATGGCGCATTGACCCATCCTTAAGGCCTTAGGGCCACCCCAAGGCTTTCGAGCCACATGAATGCAGGCCCCAGACACACTACAAAAAAGGAGCATCCCCATAAGAGGATTCAGAGTAGGTGCACTCACTAAATCAGATCCAAATGGATTGTCAGAATGAGAGGGTATGGCTATGCCATCGGTACCAGCCTATGCCTGCACGGGAAGCCTAGACAGACGGTCATGCAAAGGTGGAGAGCTACTATCAGGATTCAGATACTGGGGAGGGGCAGTTCCTTTAGATAGTCTGGTTGAATTCACTAATACCTTCGGGTCATGTAATCTCCTAAGCCTACAGGCCATGTAATCTCTGAGCCTATGGTCCATGTAAGGGTTCCCCCTCATCCCTTGAAAGAGGGGTTATCAAAAATCAATAAAAATGAAGGCCTTCAGTCTATTCAAGAAGCAGGAAATTCTCCAAGTATGATATCAATTGAGAATTCTACATATCTTCTAGGAGGAAGACCAGAAAATTCCTCAAGAAACACATTAGTGAATTCCCTCACAATAGGCATGTCTTTGAGGATGGTTCCTTCCTTTGACTCAATCATCTGAGAAAGATATTCATGATCATAGGGTAGTAATATCCATGATTGGGATGATAGTTTTGATGGATATTCATCATCCTCCTTGCACTTTTATAGAATCGGGGGTCAATCCTCCATATGGCCCTCTCATGGAAATTTATGTTGGCTCTATATAGGGAAATCCAATCCATGACAAGAATTGAATCAAATTCCACTAGAGGGAGTATGAAGAGTTTCAAAAAGAAGTTTAATACATAAATTGTGATAGGGGAGGATTTATATTCTTGGGATGAAATAATTCCCCATTTCTTTTCTCACCGACATCTATACTTCCATGATTTTTGGTGGTTTTTGGATTGTTCTACTAAACTTTTAGGATATAAAAGAATGTGTAGAACTATAAACAATAACCCTACCTTTCACTTTTTTATCCTGGTTCTACCTTATCCAATATAGAAAAAAGTATGATTACATTTAAATTTTTAAACACATAAAGGGGAATCCAATGAAAAAAAGGGATAACTTATAAATTACATTTATTTCATTAACTTGTGAATTTATAGGCATTAATCTATGTTATCCATGATCTATTTCCTAGATTATATTATTAGGGTCATTTTTTCTCCTTCAATGATGTTTTATTCTAAGATTATGAATTTACCAAAGAATATCCTCTGAGAGTGTTGAACCAAGAGTGTAGCAAGGCTCATTTTCATGCACCAGTTCCAATTCGAGTCTATCTCAAAGCGATGCTTTTGGGTTTTACCCATAGATACATCTATGCAAGAGCCACCTCTACTTGTTCGTATCTAGATAGGGATGTAATTTATTGATAAAACACTTAATCTATAATCACCAAAATTTATGGATTATTTTATTATACTCAATATTATCCCTAAGGCTTTCACTAGAGTTTTATAACCTTGATCCAAAAAATAACTACACCTATCCTTTGATACCAACTATAAAAACCATGATATTTATTTAATATTTAAACATGATTTATTACATAAACATGAACTTAATACAACTACTAGGATTGATAGGTATAGTATCTTGAGAAATTAAAAACATTACATAACAACATAAAACATGAAATACAACATCTTTATTGAAAGTTTCTTTTACATGACCATAAAATTCCTTCGTGATTAACACTACATGGGATAACTTGAGGATGTACACAAGAAAGGGGTGAGCTATAAAAATTGTAAGATAGAAACAAGGAATGAAATGAAGAATAAAATATATTTTATGAAATAGGCATATCAATGGAGTATAAGAGAAACATGAATATAAAGGCATGATATAGCATGATTATCATAACATGGAAATGTGGCAACAACATACAACATGATATTAGCATGAGCCAAGGATCATTGAACATGGATTAGAATGAGTAAACCCTAATTTCACATGAATTAGCATGAGTAAACCCTAATTACACATGGAATATCATGATACTAAACATTACCCAATGAATTAGAGCACTATTGGGGTGGACCCTTCATAATCATTTTAATCTCATGCTTAAGTGTGCCACATAGATCATGTAACATGGATTAATTAAACATCTTCATTTATTACATTATAAAGGAATATGTAATACATAAATTAAAGTATATAATAAATAAATATATGTTCATAAAGTTGAATACCCTTGAAATAGAAATGGGAATGGTATTCATTAAACAATGATTTTGGCATTGAAAATTGTGGTGCAATTTCGGCAGCCTAACGACATCACATGGGGATTAATAAAATGGATTCATGAGATAGAAAGGGGTATATCATCATATAGACATGAAATGGGATGTAAGGGTATCATGGATCATAATATCCCAACATATTAAATGGAATTTAGATACATAATATAGAAAAAAATGCTTGAAATGGAAGTAAGAAGAGAGAAATCTCTTATGAAATTTTGACATGGTAACGAGTGTAAACGGAAGGAATTAATGAAAGAGAAATGGGTATATCATCATTAAAACATAATTAGGGAAGTATGGGTGAGGTGAAAAATCATACCCCAACATTTTTAATTTAAAATAAAAGGGTATAACAATATAGAGTAACTTGGATAAAAATGACAAAGGAAACCCTTACGAAAATTTGGCATGGTAACAGTGTACATAAGGGTTCATAAGAGGGATAAATGAGAGTGAAAGGGGATATCATAATTTATAAATAAAATGGGAAGTAATTAGGATATTTAATGACATATACCAACATATTAATAAAATAAATTAAAAGTTATAACATGAAAAGAATGCTTGATAAAAGAGGTGGGTGGAAGATCCTTTACTTGAATGTGTGAATTAAAAAGCTTGAAGAGGAGATTATTGAGAGATTGGGGAATATTGGAGGGATTCTAGATAGGGGAGGAAAAATTAGGGACTTTATTAAATGACTTTTAGTGAAGAGAAGAGGGATCTTGGGTGGGTTTATATTAGAAATGAGAGGGGAATTCTTTTATATTTCACAAACTTAAGTTTTGGAATCTATATAATTAAATATTAAAAACCACAAAACTTCCAATGGTTTTTGCCCACTATTTTTTCCAAATTGGATTGGAAAACATTATTTTATAAATAAAAGGGTCGAATATATTAAAAAATTTCCTTTTCTTATGTGGAGGTGAGTCACACTTTCAAGGAAATGATTTTAAAATCTTAAAATATTGTATATGTCTTGGAGGATTCACTAAGGCTTTATAAAATAAATAAATAAAATATAAAATAATATTATCTTAATGTGAAAAAAATTATATTTTTTCTAGAATACCCATTATATTATTTATTACATCATTTTGGGTTCATTGGGATGTCATAAAACACATATTTTATTTATATGGTATTTAATTTTTACCCAAAAAAATCGACTATCTCAGAAAATTTTTAAAAATTACCCATTGGATGATTTTGAAGTTCATGATTCCAAAAATAATATTCATTTTATCTAAATAATTTTATAAATATGTTAATTTTCACTTTTAAAATTAAAACCAACATTTATTGAAAATTCATTAGTTTTGACAAAAATAGTTTTCAAACCTTAATAAAAATTACATTTGATTCATAAAAATTATATACTCATTTATTATTATTAAAAGTAATTTGATAATAATATTTTATTAAAATATTAATTATTTAAAAAAATCATTAATTTATAAAAATAAATTCTTTAATTAGAAAAATACACTTTCTGTTTTATTGTATAAAAATATTCTTATCAAATAGATTTTCTAATCATTTATAGATAAGGAATTGATATAATCATCATTTATAAGAATTATTTTTATAGTATTATTAATAATATCCTTAGTTTAATGTAATGATTTATTTATTTCTCAAAAGTGAAATTTTTACATGAAAAATCAATTTATCAAATTCATCATTTCTTAAGAAAGACTATTCCCATAAAGGAATTGATGTAATAAGACTTTTATTTATAGAAATGGAGTAAACAATAAGTAATTAATACCTTGTTACATAACCCCTTATAACATTAGCATAAGACCTAAGTGTAAGGTGTGTGATGGTGATAAACTCTTGGGGTGTCTCGGATAACATCGCTTGGGTAGTAATCTCTATTAACTTGATCTTCTCCCATAGGCGATTCTATTCAAACTTAACATGTTGAAGCTCGGCTTGGGATTGGTCAAGAGAGAAGCCCAGTGATGCTACCTCCTTTATGAGCTCTGATAAATGAGTGTCATACGGCCTGAGTCTACTGGATAAGGCCATCCTCTCCTTTGTTTGTGTTGATTTTTTTTAAAAAAAACCTTATATTTATGTTAGTCATGTGATCACTATTCAACGACTATATTATCAGCGGTAAGGATACTTAATGGTCATTTAAACCCAATAATACTAAAAAGAGTGCATGTGTTTTATATATCCATAATTCATTAAAAGAAATATAATTTTATTCATAAATAATTGGGTCATTACAATAAATATTTATTTCCATATGGTTAATATATTTAAAAATAAATTTTAATATAAATATTTTTAAATATTTATTTGAACAATTGATTTATTGTATGTAAATATATGCAAATATGTATAAATTTAATTATAAATAACACTAAAATATGAAAAACCATAATTTATATGTCCTCCAATTATTATTAAATGACTATTACTTAATAATAATTAAAAAATTACTCATTAATATTTATTTTTATTTTTATTATAATCCATGTTTTCACTAAATATCCTGTATATTAAGTTTAAATACATATTTATCCTTATAAAATCATATTAAATAAAATATTTTATATTTATATCAAAATAAATATATTTATATATTTATATATTTATATATTTATATATTTATATATTTATATATTTATATATTTAAATAAAATTTTAATGATATATAATTTTTTTATGAAAATATACCTTTTATTTGTGCTAAAATAACATTGATAAAGGTACCCTCTTTATCAGTGTTTTTTTAGCACTGATAAAGGGTAGAACTACATATAGATCGGTCTATAGTAGGCTAGTCTTAGACATGAAAACTAAATCAAAGAAAAACTTTTCACACTAATTAATCATCATACAAACTATCTAGGGGTTGTTAAAGCCTTGATAGTAGTGACAACTTGATTAATATCTAAAGGTATTAGATATATAAAAGAATTTATTCATTTTCCTTGTGTAAAAATTTCATCATATTTCTCACCCTCCAAGCTTCTCTTACCAGAACTACTATGCTTAATAGCCCCCACTTTATTTTCTCATATTTTCACTTACTTTTGTGTTCACATAATTATATAAATATGGATATTATTTTATTATAAACTCAAAAAATCAATTGAATGATGTTATTCACCTGGTTTTTAGTTTAATTGAATTGTGATGAAGGTATAAAAATTGGTTTTCCTTTGTTTAAATTCACCCTAGAACCATTGAAGTACCATTTGGTGAGACTTCATCAACTAAATTTAAAATTTTATCAGAGTTAATTTGTATCTTAGAGTTTTTCATATTATTATTGGTCCCTAACATTGTAGATGACCCAAACCTTCTTATATCGGCACATAACTCCTCTAACTTTACAATTGGACCTTCAACTTCCATATTAGCGCTCAAAGAGTACACATATATCTTCTTTCGGTCTTGTACCTTCTCCACCTAGGTAAAAACTAAAATTCTTATGCTATTTCCAGGTAACCATGGTCAATCTACCTAATAAAAACACATTTTTTTTAGTATCCAAATTTGTTTCAAGGTAATTTTCATCATAGTAAAACCATAGGTCCACTTCTCAAGCATTTTTGAAACCAGTAAAAGAGAAATAAGATCATTTAGGCTCACATCTTCAACAGCAGGTAATCCTTCCACAAGAATCATATCCATGTCACACAACATAATCAACAAGATCATATTCCATGATAAAATCATAGGGTACAAAATAGTAACCCAATTATTTCTGACAAAAAGAATGAAAACCAACAGAAAATAGATCCACAAAGATATGCAGTAAAAAAATGACACTACTACAGATCACGTGAAATTCAGTACTAGAATTTATCAGTGATAGATAAAAGCACTGATAAAGGGGGTTTATTTATCAATGCTAAAAAAATAGTGATAAATGTGGACTTTTTCAGCACTTTTTAGCATTGATAAAGTCCCAATTTATCAGTGATAAAAAAACTCATAAAGGGTTCCTTTTTTAGTGATAATAAAGGTCACATTTATCGATATTTTTTAGCATTAAAAAAGGTATATTTCGTAAAAAAAATTATATATCATTAAAAATATTATATTAATATATAAATACATTTATAATTTTATAAATATAATATATTTTATTAAATATGATTTATATTAGACTAAATATTCATTTTCACTTAATATATAAGATATATAATGAGAAATGGCTCATAAAATAATTAAAAATAATATTAATTAATAATTTTCTAATAATTATTGAGTAATATTAATTTAATAACAATTTGATGACATAAAAATTAAATAAATTAATGAATGATCTAAGATAAGTTGAAAACATGACTTGAACTTCAAACAGCCATAACTTTTGATCTAAGTACGAATTTGGTCTATACTATATATTAGATCGAAGAATATAAAGATGTCTATGCTATATTTACATATAGAGGCTTGGTCACTATTTTTTTCAAGGTATAAAAAAGGACCAGAAGGCCTCAAAAACTATTTTTTAGTTGCGATACCCAATTGTTTTTAATATTTTATGGCATTTAATCTTTGTTTAAGAGGGTATTCTTATCATTTTTCAATGGAGACTGTATTTATTCCCAAGACTTACGTTCATATTGATATCATGGTTCTGAAATTTTATTAATTTTCAAATTTTAGTTTTATTTATAATTAAATATGTGAATATTTAATTATACTTACATATAATAAATCAATTTTATAAATAAATATTTAAACATACTTACATAAAAGTGTATTTTTAAATATATAAACTATATGGAAATAAATATTTATTATTAATTTCTTTTAAAATAAAAAATTATCCATTTTATTTAACATATAAAAATGCATTGATGTATATATATATACCTATACAAGTAATTTTTATATATAAATATGTGTGTCTCAATAAAAAAATATAAATTTATGTATATATTCTAATATATGTAAATAAATACATATATGTAAACATTTTTTTATGTATGTGAGAAATATAAATGTGTACATGTGTGTGTAAATATGTGTGTATGTGTTTTTGTAACAATATTGTGTAAATACATCATATATAAATGTATTTTTATAAACATATAATTATCTTTAAATATGATATAGAAATGAATTTACCGTAAATATGTATAAATACATTATAAAAAAATTTATATCTAAATATATAATTATATGTAAATATGTATAAATATATATTTAAATATATAGACATATAAATATATATGAAATGTATAAAATTTATATCTATATATAAAATATATAGAAATATTTTAAAAATGTGTTTAAAAAATAATTATGTAAGTTATATGGAATTAATTATTGTTCATTTTATTTAAAACAATATCTAACCATTTTCTAAATTATAAAAATGTGTGAATATATATATACACCTATACAAATGTATATAAAATGTTTATATATACATATGTGTGTGTATTAATAAATAGATATATATTTATATTTATATTCTAATATATGTAAATGGATATTAATATATAGTAAATTTAAATAAATATAAGTGTGTGTGTGTGTGTGTATCAGACAAACACATATACATAGAAATATATTTTATAAATGTATTTAAAAATAATTATATAAATATATGAATTGAAAATATTTACATAAATATATATAAATAAATAAAAATGTAGTAAAATATATTATAAAACAAAATTGTAGTAGTGGAAAAGGGGTTCGAATTTCAAAAGTGAGGTTACAGGATAGAGTTCAGGCACACGCATGGGTGAACATTAGCTGGGCAGTGAAAAAACACTCACGAAGGGGTGTTCTGAGTGTTGAGAAAAGGGGCTTCATGGGAGTGTGAGAGTGGGGTTCATGCACTGAAAAAGGGTGTCAAATAGTTCAAAAAATCAAATTTTATCATCCCTAAGAAATTCACTGATTAAGGGTTCCTTCATCCGTGTTTTTAGGGATAATAAATGGGGAATTTATCAGTGATTTTTTAGTACTGATAAAGAGAGACTTTATTAGCGTTTTTTAGTGATGATAAGATTTGTAGCTTTTAATAGTGATTATGTTTTCAATGATTTTTATCATTTAAAAACCCCATTTAAATCACTTTTAAAAGCATAATCTATATTAGTGTGAAGGGATCAAGAGGTCCAAAAAATCCCTAAGAAAAACCCTAGATAAATAAATATCAATAATATTTTCTATATGTGTATTAATAAGTAATTAATAATTAATAATTTTAAAATTTTAATAATATTTCTTATTAATAATATTGACTATTAAAACTATAATTATTAGTTACTAATTAAAAATTATTAGATATATATTTTTTATTGTGTATTTATTATTATTAATTGATAAAATATAAAATTTAATTAAGCTTTTCAAAACCAATTCTAAATGACCAAAATTTATTGTGGAATTTTTAATTACAACTAAAAACTTCCACAAAATATTGAAACTACCACTAAATAGTAAAAACCACCATTAAAAAACACTAATAAATTTTTTTATTGAATGATATTTTTATAGAACATTCAATGATGGTTTTCAAAACTTGTGTTGAATAGATGTTTTTTGTAGCATAATAATTATAATTATTTATGTTTGTGATAGTCATAATAACAATAGAAATAATAAATACAATAATAATAGAAAAAATAACACCACCACCAACAACAACACGAGAACTATCACCGCCACTACAAATAGTATCAACACCACCAATAACTAGGCATGAAAAAAAAATTATCCAAGCCTAAGCATGCCTAAATAGGCCAAACCTGTATGATTATGGGATTGTTTATGAATTAATTATTTGAAATCATTTTAAATATGATCCATAGTTTATGAGCTTGGTCTATTTTCAGCACTGGTCAGGCAAGCCCACAATCACCCCATTTTTTTACCAAAAAAATTATCTTCTATCTATAAAAAATGGTTGTACAATTTGCAATGTTTCCCCTAATTGATTAGTCCATTATCCTGAAATAGACTCCTACAAACTACCTAGGTTGTGTGTCTCTTACAGGTTGTGAGTCCCACGTGGGGTGTGGGAGGCCATATGGTGAACCTTATAACAATGTGTGGACAAATACCCTGTCATAATGATTTTTCCTACATGGGATGATACCTTAGGATAAAACCATATGGTTTTAGAACCAAAGAAGAAAATGTCATAACATTAGAGTATAGGTGGGTGGTTTCACCTACTGTAGTTTTATTATTATACCTATCTACACTACTTGTGAAGTTCCCTTTAGTTTTTTATTGTATTCATTCTCAATGAGAATGTTAATATTTTCCTTGGAGGAATTGGGTGATGGATTGGGTATCCACCCAAAAGAGATGAAGGAGATGCCCAAATCTTGATGAGAAAATAGATTGGTTCAACTAATTTGAATGACTATCTATATAGATTCATGAAATTAGTTATAACATCATATTATTATAGAGATAAACCTAAATTCAAATACAAGTGGTAAAGTTGGAACACTATCTACAAAATGTTACAATAATGTGGAGAATCTAGTTATTTCACCTTGTACTGGACAACTTGTAGATTTGTAATTAAAAGGACTAAACTAGGCTCAATTCACTGAGGAATCTAGATTTAATATTGGAGAAACCAACAATGTGTAAGTGAGCATGAAGGATACTGAAATCAATGAGAAAATTTACCTAGATAAAGGTTTATAAAGGATGAAGGTGAACCTCAAATTAACTAGAAACGAACTACTTTAAATACTCTACTATAGTATTCATATTCTGAAAAGGACCTTATAAAAAATTTAGAGGAGTTTTGAATTATTCTAATAAATCTCATAATTATTTTAAGCTGATCAAAGATGATTTTACGTGGTTCGAGATCAGACTGATTTGATCTGAAGTTGTAAAAGCCCAATTTTGAGGACCCTTTCCTTACTGTTATCCTTGGGCTTGGAGGTTCCAAGTGGTAGTTTAGAGGCTTTATAGAAGCAAGAGTGGAGTTTATGATCATCTATAAATCCACCAATCCATGGTAGTGCTGCCCATGGTAAAGCTTGATTGGATTTTTGAGTGTGGTGTGACCATTTTGAGCTATCCATTTGGGGGAATGGGAATTTTGGAGTGGGATTGTGGTTCTTGGTGTTCCATGACAAGTTAAAAGGATTATATATCCATTTTATATTAATGGTTTTTGATATTTTTCCCCTATGGTAAATAGAAAAGTTTTATACACCATATTGGAGGGCATGGTTTCATTGGGTGCCTTTGTAATTCTCCCAATTAGAAATAGGAACCATAGAAACTTTCATGTTTCTAGGAATGGTGTGTTTTGAGGTACTCCTATGTAAAATGAGGACCTTTTAAATTTCTTGTATTGGGAGTATTGTAATTTTAGGTCAAGGAAAGGCTAAGCATGTGAGTGAGAATTGAAACAGCGAGTTGGAGTCCTCCATGCCATGTTCTTTGGTGTGGTAGGTCAAAACAACATGGAGTTTTACCCTATGTAGTGGTGGAGGGAATGCTCAAATTATAGGTATATAAAATTAATTCCACCATGTTGTGGTTCAAGGTTTGGTGTTGGTCAATTTGTTTAAATGTAGTTTTAAAATGTTTAAGAATCAAGGGATATACCAATTCAAATACATTGATTCTAGATATCCCTTTGACTGGAGGAACCACATGCATAGTGGGAGTCACTACACCATGGTGGAGGTATTTTGGGGTTCCTCTATAAATAGAGGGTTGGGAATTCCTTGGATAAATTTTCATTTTCTTCCTTTGTACCATAGATGACCCCTATCCCTCTCACTACCCTCTATCCACTTCCTTTGATAGAATAAACATTTAGGATTATCATACTAAAGTCTTTTGATTCATGTTACTCTTTATTCCCCTATTCCCTTTATCCCCTTGTTATATTTATTTTCAAATATCTGTTTTGATATAATTATTCTATTTTGGGTTGATTTTTTATCATATCTTGATGGTGGATTTTGTTGGATAGGTCTTGAGGTGTTTTCCTTCAAGTTTATTGGTGGTTAATCCATGTTCATCCATTCTTACTCAGTGAATTTTGAACTTCTAATTGAGTTATGGGATTCATAATTTACCCATTTTATGTGTCGATGAGAAATTATCATTATTTAGATTATTTGGGTAAACAAATTAATCAACCTCATAGGAGATAATAACCAAAATCAATAATGAGTTATAATTGGGTTATTGTTATCACATGTGATTTATGATATGTTTATGTTTCCTGGTGATTTTCTATATAATATGTAATCTATTTACTATGGTTTTTATTTTTTTTAGCATGGTTGATATGCTTGAAATTGGAAAAAAAATTAATATTGTTAATTAATGTATTGATTGATGAAATATGAATGTAATTTGATTATTGTTCTTCCTTGAATAGAATGAAATATGGAAGTTGTGGATAAAACTTGTTTATTGTTATTTTTTAGCTATAAGTAGTTTTTAGATATAGGTTTCTTGTAAATTTAACCCAATAATAATTAATTAGTTAATTTAATACGGTAATGAAATGGTTGTTTGCTGAAGATAATTAATTAGGGTTGAGCAAGCCCGTTATTATTTATGAAATTCTTGAATTCCTTGGTGTTATGGCCTTAGTTTCCTATTGATTTTGTCATACTGAATATGATCTTATTTATTTTTATTTATGATCTAGGATGTTAGAACCTTGTATTGTTTTTTTGTGAACATGGTATATTTGGGACATTTAAATAACAATTGGTTGGGTTTCATAGGTTCCAGAGGTATCTTGATTTCAGTGATGGTATGATGGAAAGTATCACGTGAAATTGTGTTGGGGATGACACCAAGATAGCTAGAATGGTTTAAGAGCTATTATTCCCTATTGGTGATTTCTCAGTGTGTTCTTTTAAAGAATGGTTTTTAAAAAAAATGTGTTAATCAAATTCTTATTATAGTTTGGTTTTATTCCTAGTGAGTGAATATTCTTTTGGTAGCTTAGGATGATTCCTAGAGTACAAAAAATTATGGAATGGTGAATGGAATTGAAAATGAACTCATGGTAAGGGTGTTGGTGTTGATAAATTAAATGGAACTCTAGGATGGTTGAATAAAATTGTCCAAGGATAATGGGATAGAAACTTAGAAATTTTTAATGTGAAATAATAATCATGTTGTCTTGTAATGAATTAATTTGATTAAAATAAATTTTTTAATGGATTTAAAAATAAATGAATAATAATATTCTAATTTATAATTTTCAATAAAAATAATTGAGTATGATAAATTTGATGCTTGTGTTCATGTTTGAGATCTAGTTTTATAGGTCTTAATGATAGTAGCCAGGTGTCTTATGGGATAATAGCTACAGTTGAGTCTAATGATAGGTAGTTTGCCTTAGTGTGGTTGTGTGTGATATATCATTATATTTTCTAATTTCATACACTTCACCATTCGATTCAGTAAGTAAACAGACACCCAAATGATTTAGGGGATGTTCTCCCCAACATTCAGGTTGGAGAGGGAACATATGGATAACTTTTCTTTCTATCCCACTCTCCCTTCATATGTAGTTTCATACTTGGGCCTAATCAAGTTGTGAATATGTAAGGTATAGGGTATAGAATCACATGAGATTTGATAGCTCTTAGTTTTACAATACATTTATGTGTAGGATGTAGCGACTTGAGTTTATAATACATACTTGTATTTGATCTTGATGACTATGATTACCTATAGGATCACTTGCATGGTTTGTACTGGCATGCTGTATAATGCATAGTACATAGGTTGTAGTGGATTTCAGACTGATACTTGGTTATGAGTGAGATGATGACAGTGAGGTTGTGATAAGATGCAAGGGATTCAATATGAGATGATGTTATGAATATGGTATATATGCACGGGGTGTAGGGTGACTTATAGAAGAGACTGTAGTGCAGGATGTGATCCATTGGGGTGTCATAAAAATACTCTAATGAGAAATTAGAAGTGGGGGTACCTTTCCTCTATATATATATTTTTTATGTGGATATACTCTTTTCAATGAGTTACTTAGTGAGCGAACCTTATGAGGATGGGGGTATAGTATAACCTTGTTAGGTAATGAGATGTTTTATTTTTTCTATTCACTGGTATTTAGTATGATTCTGTCACATTTTCACAAGATGTTTTAGGGAGGATCCTACTGAGTATATGTGTATGATCACCCTATGTATATATAAACTATTTTTTAGGTTTATTAGAGCATGTTGGTGATCGAGCTAGGCGTTACTAGCTTGGAGTGGTTGTTCAGGTTCTATTGGAGGTCATAGTCTCTACATAAGATTTTTTTAGTACTTTTTAGTTATTTTATTTTATGTATGAAATTACATTCATGTATTGGGTTTTATTATTTATTTATTTTATAGAGTTAGTTAGTGTATTTAATCCTATATCTTATCCTTAAATTATATAAAGAGGGTAATGCCTCCCATTTGTATGTATTATATACCCTTAGTGTTAGTCACCAACCCATGGCCTTTTATATACGGGCTTCAAGGTTCATCTCCCTCTCTTCATTTCCATCCCAAGAGGGGTAATATGGATGATTTTTTGATAAAGTGGTATCAAATCTGGTGGTTGACAGATAGGATAGAGTTTGGAGATAGGAACTAGTGAAGATTGCATGGGTTGGTAGGGAAAAAATATCATGTTGACTTGGTACATGCTATAAACAAGGGATATTGGCTAAGACATAGATATTTAGGGCCCCATGTGATCCAATTCAAGGACCTTAAAGTTTACTGAACATGTTAATCAAAGTAATGTTTCTACAGAAGTATGATGTCTCTGTTTCATATTAAAAGACAATGACTTGGTTAGATGAGGTATAAATCACCTTCAAATCAATTCAGTTTTTAGAGGGAGAACCAAGATTCATTGGTTTTGATGATGTGTGTGGGGTATCTTAATATTGGTGATTCTTAATCCTTAGGGATCATGAGGAGTCAATTGTTACATGGGAGAAGTTTCATAACCCGATTCAGAATAATTTTTTTTTCTTCAACCGTAAAGGAATCTTATCAACAAGAGATTATTATTCTCCACCAAGGGACTTCCATTGTTTGAGTGTTCAGTTTCTAGTATAAAAACTTCTTTCATTATTCTTCATACCTTATACTAAATAAAGATACTAGGGTAATTCATTTTGAGGGGGCTTTTCATCTATAGATCTGGCACCAAGTAACCCTATTCATATTGCTAACAAATCATGAATATTTGTAGAGGGAAATGATTATTCAGATGGTTATATATAAGAACAAATTGTCAAAGGAGGGGAGTCTTCAAATTCTCAATGAATAAAATTCATTTCAAGAAGTTATCAATTTCATAGTCAAAAGAAGTTTCAAACAATGGGTATTTGGTTCTAGCCTTATTCATCCCATTTCACTAGGGATGGTAGTTATTGAACCCATTCTAGTGGATTGGGCATGGTTTTTTATTCCTTTAGAGTTTGTTTCTATCAAAAACATGAGTTTTTAACCTTGTTATTCAACATTTGATTAAAGTACCTCTTTAGTATTATCTATTATAATAGTATCCTCTAAGGTAGAAGCAACAGCATGGAGCTCCATACTTAGATTAGTAAAGAGGGGAAAGGGTGGGAATAATAAATCATAGTGATTCCCCTCATCCTTAGGGAAAACGAGTAGAGTTTATCCATATATGTGATCACTATTGTGGTAAGAGAGGTCTTAGACTAGGTTGTAGCTTGATTTATTCCTTAGAGTTTCTAACATTAGGTCAACCAAGCATTATATGAGGTATTAACTACTTATTTTCTAATTAGTTATATGACTTGTGGGGTTTTAGAGTTACACACTCCTTTGTTTCATCTTCCTTAGTCTATGTTTTGATATTTTGTGTGAAGAGGATTCCAATTCCCTTGGAATGGACCACGCCAGTTGGAGGTCAATCTATCATGTGTGATGTGTGAAAATATTGTGAGTTGATGTTTGGGAAACATCACACATTTTAAAATTTTATATGTTTACAAATACATCCACATTACATTATCCTTGACATGGATTGACTATATTCATTGTATGTTATTGTGGGTTTCTTTATGAGGTACATCATATTATAGAACATCTATAGATATAAGGCTATGGTTTTTGACAAGAGATAACCTTACATGGGTTTAAGAAATGTTAAGTATCTATCCTCCCTGATGGATGATAATATGCTGGGTTTAGTATAGAATCAATTATGATATTTTACAAGGTTATGGAAGAGTACCCTGATGTATTTTCTGAAGAGTTTGAGGCCCTAACCCATCAATGATAGATCGAGTTTGGGATATAACTATTTTCATGTTCCAATCATATATCGATGTATTTATATAGGATAACCCCTTAAGAGTTTCAAAATATATGGATTCAAATTTATGATCTTATATAAAGAGAATTAATTTGTCCTAGTGAGTATCCTCGGGGTGATCCAGTTCTATTTACAAGAAGGCAGATCGAAGATTGTGCTTGTGTATCAATTATCATCACTTGATATAGTTTAAAGTGAAGAATAGGAGGAGTACATAATGTATCCATGAGCTATTTTTGGATTTTTTTTCATCCATGGTTGTTTAGTAAGCTATCAAAGTGTGAGTTTTAGGCTCATAAGGTCTGTTTATTAGGACATTTCATGTATTTTTATGGTATATTCATGGATTCTATGAAGGTTGAGGTAGTTTTTTATTGGGTATCCCCCAAGAATGTTACAGAGGTAAAGAGTTTCCTTGGTCTTAAAAGTTATTATAGGAGGTTCTTTTGAGATTTATCTTATATTATGACTCCTCTAGAATCTTTACCTAAAATAGATTTGGTGTTTGTGTAGACTGAAAAGTTCTTAAATTATTTTGAGTATTTGAAGGAGAACCTAGTTAGTTCTCCAAATATTTGTTTTTCTGGGGAGGTAATTATTTTTTAGTTTTATTATGATGATTCATGTATTTTCCAAGGTTGTATTCTAATGCAGAAGAGGGGGATTATATCTTATGGGTCTTGGTAGTTGTATCCTCTTGAATGTAACTACACTACCTATTAAGTTTATCTTGTTATAGTTGTGTTTTCTCTAAATTTATAGTGGAATTACCTCATTTGTGAGCGGTTTGTGGCCTTCAAAAATCACCAAAGTGTGAGGTATGTCTTCTCTCAATGAAAATTGAATTTGTGGAAGTGATAGTGGATGGAATTATTGTAGTATTATGACTTAAATATTTCTTATACACCATAAAAATGAATTTTTTGGATGATACTTTGAGCAGGAAGTCACATAATGATATCATGGATGATTATAGTGATATTTTAAAGATAATAGAAGATATTTTCATGATTTTCCTTATATGGGATCATTTTATGGTGAAGGATGTATTTATCAGATAACACTGCAACATATTTGGGGTTACAAGTGGAAGTGTCTCAGCTGGGATATTCTAAGGTAGGTGTATGGGGATATTGAGTTGATTATGGTTATGTACTAAAGGGGTGGTATTAGGATGATTAACATTGGATGTTATATTAGGGAAGGCTCTTTGTTTCTTTAGTAACATGCAATGTGGTTCTTCATGAGTTACATAGTTCACCCTTGGTGGTATATCTTAGTATGGTGAAGATGGATCATTCCTTTTAAGGTCAATTTTTGTGGTATGTCATGAAGTGATCTATTATAGACTTTTTCTATTGATGTTTTCTTTTCTAGAGGGTGAAGTTTGATCACCATATTTCTGGTGGGTTGCTTCATCTACTTGATGTTACCCAATGGAATTAGGAGAAAATTTTGATAGACTTTATCACCAGTTTTCCCTAATATCAGGAAGGTTTTGATACGATATGAGTGATCATGGACCACTTGAATAATTCAACTCACTTTTTAGTGATTAACGAGTCAATATCAATGAAGGTTTTTTCAAGTAAGTATCAAGAGTAGGTAGTGAGGATTTATGGTAATCTGAATAAAATAATCTCTAATTGTGATCCACATTTTGCATTTAGGGTTTGGATAGGTCTCTAGTGTTCTTTTTTCACTTAGTTATTCATTAGTGTTATTTTTCATCCATAAAATAATGATCAGAAAAATCTATATGTCTAAACTCTTGAGGAAATGTTGCATGTGACCATTTTAGATTTAATATGTTCATGGGTGAAAAATCTACCCTTAGTGGAGTTTTCTTACAATAAAAGTTATCACTCCATTATTGGTATGGATCTATTCAAATCACTATATAACTGACCATACCAATATTCATTGTTTTAGTCCAAGGTTAGAGATTCAGTTGTTCTTGGACCAGAACTAGTGTAGAGAATAATATATAAGGTGCAATTGATTTGTGAGAAAATGAAGGTGGCGTATGATCATAAGATGTCCTATATCGACCATAGGAGGGGCCTTTAGAGTTTGATGATGGAGGTCATGTGTTCTTGAAGGCATCTCCTCAACAAAGATAGTAAAGGTTTGATCATGTTATTAATATTTCTCCCTAATTTATTATACCATTCAATGTATTGGTACATATTTGAGCTATAATATATCGTTTAGCACTTCCCCCAATAGATAATCTGAATTAATGATTTCATTAATGTGTTGTAGCTTCACCAGTACCCTCATGTTGATTCAAATGTCGTCAGTTAGGGTGTGATGGATGTTAAAAATGATGCATCCTTCAAGGATCATCCCATGGAGATCCAAGACCATCAGGAGAAGGTGTTTTGTGTGTGTGTGTGTGTGTGTGTGTTATCCCTTCAGTTCATGTACTATGGTGTCAAGATGGCTTATAGGAGCGTACTTTGGAGTAATATTTGCATATGTGAACTCAATATCCTTATTTTTTCATTATTTTATCTTTGTTGAGATTCTTTGTTTAACCTTTTCTTGTTTTATGTGATGGTTGTAGATGTTTCATGTTTTTACAATCTTACCTTGTGTTGTGTTTGTGGTGTTATATTTTACTAAAATATTTGAGAGATATACCATGGGGTGGTTATTGTTCTCCCCTTCCATTTTCCCTGGGTTGGTATTTAATTCTATAGGATGAGAATTTTTTGAGTGGTATTTGATATAAAGGCCTAATTTTGAGGACCATTTCCTTAGAGTTTTCTTAGGGATTTTAGGTTCTTAGTGGGAGTTTTGAGGTGTTCTCGAGGAAATAGTAGAGTTTTTGTCAATTTATAAGGCCACCATGCTATGGTAGTGTGTGTGATATTGGTTATAGTGAAGTTTGTTTTGGAGTTTTGAGCATGGTGTGACCATTTTGAGTTGTCCACATTGAGGCTTGGGTATTTTGGAGATGGTTTTAGGGTTCTTGGTGTGACATTGTGAGTGAAATAGTTTTAATGGCCCTTTTAGAAGGTGTTTTTCTTGATATGTTTCCCCTATAAGATGTGGGGAATGGATACATGCCATAGTATAGGGTGTGGTATTGTTGGGTGCCTTGGAGATCTCCCTATTGGAAATAGGAAGTACTGAAATGCCTGTATTGTTAGGATAGTGCTTGTCAAGGTCCTTATATGTAAAATGAGGACCCTAAAAATTCATTGTGTTATGGGTGTTGTAATATGAGGTTGAGGTAGCTTTGAGCACATAAAAGAGAATGAAAACTATGAGTTGGATTCCTCTATTTCATGGTCTTCAGTATTTTAGGTAAAAAGGTTAGGGGTTTTCCCCTGTGTCACAGTAGAGGCCATAAAATCTTATTGGGGATTCAAAACACCTTGGACCATGTCATGGTTTAAGGAATGGTGTCAGACAAATTGTTTAAATGTATTTTTTAAAATATATGGGTATCAGGGGAATATAAAAATTAAAATTCTTGAATTTTAGATCACCCTTTAACCGAAGGAACCACAAGTATAGTGGGAGTCACTGCACTATAGTGGAGGTATCATGGGGTTCCTCTATAAATAGAGTGCCGAGACTTACTTAGTTTAATTATCATTTCTTATATGAAACCCTAGTTAACCCTTAACCCTATCACCACCCTATAACCACACCCATTGACAGTCTAAATTCCTTGGATCATCACATCAAAGTCTTGTGATTCAAGGCACTCTATGTTCTCCTCTTATCTTAATATATCTTATTCTCTTTCTTTCTATAGGTTAGTTTTTGTATATTTACTCTAGTTTAGGCCAAGTTTTAATCATGGATTGCTGTTTGTTTATTGCGGATAGATTCTAATGTGATTTCCATTGAGTTTAGTAGTGGTTGATCCTTATTCATATATTATTTATTAGAGAACATTGAACTTCTAATCAAGGTAAGGTATTTATTACTTATCACTTTTATATATCGATGTGAAATTATCATGATTTAGCTTATTTAGGTAAATATTGCAATTAAGCTAATTGGATATAATTACTTGAATAAATAATGAATTAGAATTGGTTTTTTGTGATCACATGTGATTTACACTATATTGATGCTACCTCTTGATTTTCTAGATAGTGTGATATCTATTTGTTTTTGTTTTTGTTATTGTTTATATAATGTATGATAGGATTGAAATTATATAAACAACATAAAGATAATAATTATGTATTGATTAATGAAATAGTTAAGTTATTTGATTATCCTTCTTCCTTGAATAGAATACAATATGTATGTTATGCATGAATTATGTTTATGGTTTACTTTTAGATATATATATAGTTATTGGTTATAAGTTACTTAGTGATGGAACATATTCATAATGAATCAATTAATTAAATAAAATAAATGGATATTTATTGAAGATAATTGATTTTGGATGAGCAAGCCCATTTTTTTGTTAAAGACTTGAATTCCTTAGTGTTATGGCCTTAGTTTCCCCATTATTGTGTTATACTAAAAAAGATCTTATTTCTTTATGTATACTATATGATGTTAGAGCCTTGATATGATTTTTTATAAACTTGGTATATTTGGGACATTTGGAGAAAAATGGGATGGGTTTCCTAGGATCTTGAGGTAGATTGATATCATTGATGGTGGTATGGAATGTATCAAGTGAAACAGTGTCGGGATGACATAGGTATGGTTATAATGGGTTGCAAGATGGGATTGAATGTTGGTGGTTTCTTGGTGTTCACTTTAAATGGATGGTTTTCTAGATTTTTATTTATTTATTTATCTAATTATTGTTTCAGTTTGGCTCTATCCACGTTGAGCGCATCTTCTTATAGTAGATTAGGATGACTCCTAGAGTACCCAGAATTATGTAATGGTGAATAGAATTTATAATGAACTCATGAGATAGGGGTTGATGTTGATACACTGAATATAACCTTGGGATGGTTGAATGGAATGTTCCAAGGATAATGGGATGGAAATATAGAAACTTTTAATGTGAAATAATAATCATGTTGGATTGTAATTAATTAATTAAATTAAACCATTATTCTTAATGGTTTTAACAATAAATGAATAGTAATTTGATCATTACTAATTAGAAATAAAAATGATTGAGGATGTTTAATTTTATTCCTTTTTTATGTTTGAGATCTATTTTCTTGGGTCTTAGCAGCGGAATCCATGTGTCTTGTTAAACATTAACTATAGTTGAGTCTAATAATAGTTAGTTTCTCTTAGTGTGGGTTTGTGAAATATACCTTTATATTTTTTTGATTTCATATAGTTCACCACCCAAGTTGGTAGGTCAACTAAATCCCAAATGTTTTGGGGGTGTTTTCCCCATTATCTAGGTTGGTGAGGGAATGAATGGTTAAATTCTCCCTCCCCATGATCTTCCTTTAGTTGTAGTAACATACGTGGGTATACTCAGGATGTAATGACTTAAGGTGTAGGGTATAGACTCATGTGGGTTGTCCTGAACCTCAGTTTTATTATGAATTTATGTGTAGGATAAATGGCTTGAGGTTATAACACATACTTGTATTTATTCTTGGTGACTATGGTTTCCCAAGGGTATAATTACATGGGTTGTAGTTTATTGAGGTATAATGCATGATACATAGGTTGTAGTGGATTCTATACTTTTACTTGTTTATGTATGATATTATGATGATGAAGTTGTGATGAGTTGTAAGGGATGTAAGATGAGATGATATTCTAGTTTTTATATGTATTCTTGTGGTGTAGGGTAACTTAGGGAAGGTATTGTAGCACATGGTATGGGGTTTTAGGGTGTACAAGCGACATGCTAGTGGTGATGTTGAAGTGGGTTACCTTTCATCTATATATATACTTTATGTGGATATTCTCATTTTTATATGTTACTTGGTGACCGAGCCTTATTGGGATGGGGTAATAGTTTTATATTGTTAGATAATGAGTTAGTTTCATTTTTTTATTCACTAGGCTTTAGTATCATTATTTGACATTTTCATGAGAGGTTTTGGGGAGGATCCCACTGAGTATACTTGTATTATCACCCTATGTATATATAAACTATTTTTAGGTCTGTGGGAGCTAGTTTATAATCAAGATGAACATTATTAGCTTAGAGTGGCTATTAAGAAGCTGTTGGAGTTCATAGTCCTTACCTAGGATTTGTTTTGATACTTTTTAGTTTCTTTTGATTATGTATGACATTACATTCATGCATTGGGTTTACTTATTTATTTATGTTACATATTTTATTGGTGGATTTAATTTTATCACTTTTCCTTAATTATATAAAGAGTATAATGAATCCCAGTTGTGTGAATTTGATACCCTCTAAGCTAGTGTCTAATCCACAACCTATCAAATGTGAACTTTAAGGTTCATATCCCTCTCCTTGTTGTCAGTCCAAAAGGGGTAATGATGGAGGGGGGGGGGTTGTGACAAAAGTAATATAGAAAAATGTATAGTTCCAAATACACCTAAGGGGATACACATGTAAAGGGATTCACATGTGGATTTGACATAATGGGATCTAAAATAGTTAATCACATAAGAGCATTCATAGCTACATTATCAATGTAAGATTTTCTATGTAATATGTTAGAACCATGTATGTAGATTTATGTAAAGGTATCCACATCTAAGTCACTGATGTAAAGGCATCAACAATATATTGGTTGTCAAAGTATAGGGATTTATAGTCAGAGATTAATTAAATGAGGTCTATGTAAGGGGATACTTATCCTTAAATTGGCATTGAAATTTCCTTAATTTATATTCTGAGGAAGAAAATGATTTGGTAAAATTCAAGTGTTGTTATTTCAAGTTAAAAACATCATAAATATTAGATGAGTCATGATCTAAGCTTAATTTGAGAAATAATTAATGAGAAATAGATAAGAATGATCATTATTTTATCAAATTTAAAATTTTCAAATGATAATATTTGAAAATCATTCAGTGATAAAAATTGAGAATAATATCTAATGATATTGATGTTTAACTTCAATATTCTTAATATCACATATTTAACTATGATTCAAAATTTGGATTTTGAGAACCTGATCTTCATGTTTGTGAAAAATAAAATAAAATATAAGGAATTAATTAATACTAAAATAGAGTTTCCAAAAATCTATATTCTAAAAAAATAAATCATATGATGTGAGTTTTAAACTTTAGTAGATTTAAACATCATAAGACCTTTGTGATTAAATATGTATGAGTGGAATAATTATGTGGATATTATATCTAAATTTATAGACTCAATATGGAGTTTATATAGGTTTATTTTGAATCTATCATGATGCAAGTGGAAATTTATATACTAAAAATTATCTACAGTATATTTTTATATTGTTTCAAGAGATTGATTTGAATACATATTTGTCTGCATTATTTTTTAGAAGAAAACAACTCAAGACAATTGTGGCTATTTTGGAGATATGTTTAGCTGAGAATACAAAATGATAAAGAAAAAATATTATGTTATTTTTATAATACCAGTGGAAACATGCAGTTTATATGATCTTGGGGCCGCTCCTACATGAAGTAGTTGACAAAAGAGATCTTAATTATCATGAATATCATAGAGATCATCCATTTTTATTTAATTGGTGATTTATTTTTTATTTCATATTACTTATAAAATATTTTCATTTTTAGAAATATGAAAGTGACCTAAACTAAAGTAAAAATGTCCACCTATAAAAAAATAATCAAATAAATAGAGAACTCTTTGATATGAAAATATAAAAAAATAAAGAGAGGAATATTCTAAAAATTGGTGTGAGTGAGAAACTTGAGAATCCAATATAATCAAAAACCACCTTAGGAAGATGAAAATATATCTATAAAGTGTTATAGAGAAAATACCATCTGGGTATCAAAGAATAATAAGAATGGAATAAGAATATAATAATAATACATGTGAAAGTCTGCTAGTAGTAAGCAAGAATAAACTTTTGGTTCATTGTTTTCATCAATATAAAAGATTATAGTGTTATTTTATCTAATTTATACATTCTAGGTAGGATTTTATGGGTTGTGTTCTTGAAGAATAGGTTGTGATAATCTATTGTGGATATTTAAAGAAGATATGGGAATCTTTATAGAGTTTTCAAACACCAATTTTCTTTCTTAGATCCTAAAGAATAGAAGGTGGTCAAAGACCCTATGAGTTGAGGAAATATGTCATATTTTGTGGATGAAGTGATATTTTTTACAAACTAATGATATAATTTAAGAAGGAGAAAGGATTTGTTGGAACTGTTGGGATTTAGTATAAATATCATACAGGATTAGATCAGATCACTTTTGTAATATATTGATCCCTCACCTGTATAGTATGGTGAGATTGGGTTAGGATAAAAATAGTCAGCATTCATTGTAATTGATAAAAGAAATTATAGTAGAAAATTTGTGACTCAGATGTCCCAATCATAATATGGAGTAGTATTCCCATGAGGGTTTGAACCTTGTAAAAACACCATATATTTACCTCTATTTATTCATTGTATGTGGTGTATGTGATAAGTAGAGAAAAATAGATCCACTTCATCCTTAACCAACCATAGAGTTTTAAAGACCAGTGATGATAATATAAAGAATCAATTTATATTTTGTAAAAAATTTCCATACCTAATTCACCCCCAGGTGTGTTTGCACTGATCCTACTAGGACTAAAAATTGGTATCATAGAAAAGGTTCCCTCTGATATGATCTAAAATTTTCTTTCCTGATTTTTTTATCATAATGCATGATTTGAATATTTGAAATGACGGAGAATTGAATGGAAAAATCTATTTCCATCACTGTTAAAATGGATTTGGAAGTTTCTACCGATACTTTAGAAAATATGAAGAAGAAAGAGGCAAAAAAGTACAGAAATAAATCTAGATTTCAACAAGAAAATCCATTACATTAAGGTATTGAGAATGGTGAGTGTATTGATAAATATATTGATTATGATTCCTATAATGAATCAAGATCAAGTTGTGAGAAAGATGAGTTTATCTAATTACTTGGTGTTTTATATTCTGAAGTTAAGGATTACTTGAAGAAGGATCCTATAAAAGTTTTTGCACATATAATTTTACATATCAGGGGACTTTATGATGAGAATTCATATATAGAAAAAAAATTATTCAATGTAATCTGTGTTAGTTAATAAAGTGAGCATATGAAAAACACACACAAAATTGGTTGTATCAAAAGATAAATATGTTTTACATTGCAATGAAAGAGTTTCTTTAGTTGATGAATAATTTTAATGATTTATTTGTGAGAAATACTTGTTTAATAATGTTATTGTTAAAGTGATCCTTGTATTTGAGAAATTTCATAAAGTCTCTATGAATGTCAAAAGTGCACAATTGGAAGTCAATGATAAAATAATCAAGGAGTTGGATTACTCTGTACTTGATAAAAATAAGGTGCATGATTATTAAATTCATATGCTGAACAAGGAAGGGGAATTTTGTTCATGGTCGGTTGAATGAAGTTTCTTCACTAGTAAAAATATTATTTACAATGACGTATTTGTAATGATAGTTATTTAAAATTGATGTTATAAATGAGTTTTCACATCGTTTATTTTATAACCAATGTGAAAAAACTAAAAACCAAAGTCTTTTGCATCAGTTATTTAATAACCAAAGTGAAAGACTAGATTTTTACAACATTTATTAAATAAATTATTTTAAAACCCTTTTAAAAATGGTAAAAATATCATGAACCCATCCTTTTGTTTTGTTTTAGTCATGTGGAACCAAAGGGATTTTTTCATAATTGAACCCTAAGACTTTTTTATTTAATATTTTGACCTCTAATATCCATCTCCATTATCAATATTCATCTATTGTCATCTGATACCTCCTTCGAGATCTCTTTTTTGTGTTTTGACCCTTCATCTACCACCCTCAGTATCCCTGAATAGATATCTACCACCTTTGGTTTCTCTATGACATCTTATGACCCTCATCTCTCTCTTAATTCACATATCAAGTAGTTTAATTTATTTTTTAATACATATTATTTATTTTTATTAATATATAGATAACCTAGAATTTATCTTCTATAGACTTGATAATCTGTTTGTCAATTATTATGTATTCTTTAGGAATTTATTATATGTGTATTATAATATGAAATAATATTATTTTATATTTTTATTATAATCAGTTTGTTATAAAGTAAAAAATTGTAAAAAAATAAAATATGTAATTATGCATTGTATTGTGAAATAATGGAACAATGGTGTAAATTATTATTATTTATTTAATTTTTCATTTTTTTATAATTATTAATTTCATGTAAATTTTTTTATTTTTTTATTTATCAAATCATTAAAATTTAACCACTTTTGTAATATGTTTCTATTTTATTGTAAGATCCTAACCTTTTATAGATATGTATCATGCTAGTCTTTTAGGTAATCTTTTTCATTGTTTGGGTTTTACCATGGGGAGATTTGGGTGAAATTAGAGAGTTTTTAGGGGTTTTGGGCAGTGCACATCTGGCACACGGTCCTCCAAAACCATGAAATCCCAGGTAGAGGTAGATTACATGGTTATCACAGAGTTTTTCAAATCATGTACCCTCTTAATATTAATTGTGCGGCCCCTAATAGGAGGCACATGGTTTGGCACGTGGTTAGAAAAACCCAGGTGCCCGTATACTAAATCGTGCACATGGAAAATTAAACCACTAAAAAATTGTTACAAAATTCCCAAACCCCTAACTTATATATCAAAACATTCTATATCATCCTGAACTCATTTTCCTTCGAATTTGGAGGCTCTCATATGGATTCCATGGGATTTAGAACTCTGTTCTTGGTGAATCAAAGATCTGATTGACAAATATGAACCTCTCTCGGTAAGAGATCTCTCGTTGACAAGGGATTAGATCTAGGTAATGATATATCTAACTCTATTTGATCTTGGATCTAGGTTTTGGTTCTAGATATCATTCTTTGTTGTGTTCTTAGTAATTTTTCTTCAATTTGGGGATTTCCAATTTGGATAACACTTGTAAAAAATCTTGAGGTAGGTAGTCTAAATTGAAAATCCCATAGTCTTGATTATAATTGTGTGTATGGAATTATGAAATAGAAATTTCAATGTTTGGAAATCACATCTTGAATTGGAATAATTAATTGTTTCATTAATTAATATAATGGTGTGATTATGAAATTGATGGGATATTGGGATTATGGAATTGGTCAATTAAATGGGATTGTGTAATTGGTTGATTGTTGAGATATGGAATTGATTGATAATGGTAATAAAGGGATTTTTGGCTTAAACTTGAAGGGTTAATGGGTTATGTTAATAAATGTTGATATATGATTTAATGGTAAATTGTTCATATTAATCCATGTGATTAAAGTAAGGAATTATGATTTTATTAATAATTGAAATGGTATACCATGATGTGAAATGTTGATAAGAGGGTTAATATTGATTAACCATGTTAAATGTGAGATATGTGAAATATGTGATTGATTGATAAATGGGGTGTGTGACATGGAATGATGCTCCAAATACCCATATGGTGCAAGACATGGTGTTCTAGGATCAAATTCATGCATGTGAATACTATTATATAGGATAGGATTTGATGATCCAAATACCCATGATGTGTGGGATAGGGACTGATTCTCCAAATACCCATGGGGTGCTAGACACAATTTTATACTCCCATGAGATTGGATTAAAACTATGGTTCCAAGTGTTTGTTCTATGAATTTAAATGAAATAGATAATGAAATCCCATATTATAATGAATTGTTTTTACCTATGTGATATAGTTCAAACTCCTACATGGGATGAAATATGTATTGATGGTTTAGGCATCATTGTGAACCCAGAGAAAAGGATGTGGTTAAATAAAGAATAAATGAATATATAAATTTTTTACCTTATTGATTTAACTCTATTCTTTATACAACAATATACATTGTTATTGACTGGATATTATTTTAGATGTCTTTTGTGGGGGGCCACTAAGTTGTAATTACACCCTACCTAGTCTTCCTGATTGGTACCGAAATAGACTTTATGTTTACAAGATGGTATAAGGTCAAGATCCCTATGTTAGATGGTTGAGTTGGGATAGAGATTGGATTAAAGAACCAGACTTGGTGTTGGGAGATTCTTGGGAGTGTCAATGTCCTTATATTGATTTTTAATTAGGCACTTCACACATATTATTGAATGACATATCTATTTTTTGGTTTTGGATATTATATTCCCATTTTGGTCTTCATGTGATCCTTGTATTATATTGGTTATGGTTATTATCATTTAGTTATTGTTTATTTATTTTCACTGTTGCAATGCTTTGATAAAGAGGGTATAGTCTCCCCATGTTATATATTAGATCCTCACTGATAGTTGGAAGTGTCTAGTGTACGGGGAGGCACACCTGAGGGCATATAGTGAACTGTTATGGGGCACCCACATATGGCACCCGGGTCGACATAATACAAAGTGGTATCAAAGGGGATTTATTTTCTTTCTGTTTTCTTACTATTTGGTAAAGGTAGATAGGAGACTAGGATGATTCTGGCCTTGGTCATAATATCATACATAGGAGTATCTAAACCATGTATAAGGGTAAAACCAAGTACCTAGGGTGGTATTTTTGTTATATATGTTTGTTGTTATAGTTGAATTTTATTTCACCTCGAGTGATGCACTTATTATGTGATGTTATTATTTTATGAGATTTTTACATCATGGCCAGGAATGGAAAAAAAATTGTGTGATAATGAATCATTATAGGCACTTAGGAATTATTATTACATGCGTCATTTTAGGTACACATGGAAAATTAGGGATGCGGTGAATTATCTAAATGAAAATACTTTTCTTGTTTGTGTAAATTGAATGAAAAAGGTGCCTAATATGAATTTGAGAAATTATAAATGATGAAAAACTTGATAATTTGAAATGGATAAAATGGGTGTCTAATGATAAACTTGAATATGATAATGTGTTTATCCTTTGTTAACCATGACCTAGAAGTAGGATGGTTAAGGGTAGTGATAACATCTCAATTGTGACCATGTGGCAGGATTTATGGGAACGAATTGTTATGGATATATGTGAATACCTTATATTAAAATGTGGTAATATTGTGAAATGTGTCTTAATATGTGTGTTTATCAATATATAAATATGCCTCCATGACGACGCTTGTTGATAAGATGACAGGAGTACATGGCGGGAAATGTACCACTAGTAGTGGAACCTGGGGCACCGATAGTTCAGGGTGAGGAATCTGGAGAGTAGTATTGTGAGAACTTTTCATGGTTTATACAATTTATGGAAAGTTATCCAGGGCAGGCTGTGAAGATTATTTCAGACTAGACATAGGATTTCTAGTTACATAACCCTCCAATTTTCACTGTAGAGGGTGGAGTTGAGGCAGTTGAGTTCTTGATTGATTCTATTCAAACGATTCCTGACCACTTGGAGACTCCTGCTGAGAAGAGATTCAAATTGGATGTTTATATGTTAGGTGGTAAATCAAGTCATTATTGGGACATCCGGACTTGGGATGGGCTGCTAGAGAGTATTGATTGGAAGGGATTTCAAGATAATTTCTTGGAGAACTTTTGCCTAGAGATATTGATGTAGGAGAGGGAAGAAGGGTTTATGAGGTTGACCCATGGGAGTATGTCCATAGTGGGCTATTTTAGTCACTTTACCAACTGGTACAGAATTCCTCTAGTGTTGGTAGGGGATGAGAAATCTATTAAAATAAATTTTATGGATGAACATAAATATGATATTAAGTCCCAAGTTAATATATTTCAATTAAAGAAGTTTATTGAGGTAGTGGATGAGGCTCTCGTATGTGAGGGGAACCTGAAGGAGGATTCTATTAGAGGATGGTTTTTTTATTCTAGATATCCAGGAGGTACGAATTCTTAGAGTAGGAACTGTCACTATGAGAATTTTCACTAGATTAGTGGAAATCAAAGTGTTCATGGTGAAGGATCAGTTACTCAGGATCTTACCCAAGTGATCTTCCAGTAGTGCGGTAGGTCGGGTCACTTTCATAGGGATTGACCCAACCACTGGTAGAGTGTTGATCTTACAGTGGTATGGGGAATCTATAATGGATCTATAGGAACCTACAACTGATGGGTAATGAAGGAGGATCTAGGAAGAATCAGAGTGTTGAAAGGGGGTCTTTTACACCGTACTAGTCTAGCAGTTATAGTTCTAATGGATGTGGCATTAGAGGTAGTGGACATGGTACTTCTGGGAAAGATCACCTATATCAGCAAAGTGGTGTAGCTCAAGGGACTCAAACTGCATCACAAAGAAGAGGAATATAATAGTTTTGTGTAGTTTATCCTATAATTGTGGATAACAAGGTTGAACCATCGATAGTTATAGGTACTATTCTTATAGTTTCTACACTTACTAGTTCCTTATTTCATATAAGTTTCTATCATTCCTTTATATCTGCACAACTTGTGAATGTTTTGAGCCTAAAATTAGAGTTTTTAAGTGGGATTATGTTGATCTATACACCTTTGGTGGTACAGTTGAGAGACGTATGTTTATTCAAGGGTTTTTTTCTTGAGGTTGGGGAGTATCATTTTGATAGGGATCTCTATATACTTGATATGTTTGGCTTCATCATGGTTTCGGGTATGGAATGGTAAATATCATACTGATCCTAAATTGATTTTACCATAGGATAGAAACTTTTACATCTCCTAAGGGTGAAAATTATGTTCATCATGCAGATTGGGATATCAAGGTAGTTTATATAGGGTCAGTTCATCAAAAAATGGTGGATCTCACCTCTCAAGTTGAAAGTATTTTGCTAGATTAAAGGGGTGTGAATCGTGATGTCTTTATGCCCGTAGTAGATTGGTTTCAGGAAGTGTTTCCTAAGGAAATATCAGGGCTTCCACCTGAGACAGATTTTGAGTTCACAATTAAGCACATTCCTAGTTCCTAGAGCCATGAAAGTTTCTATTACACCATATAAAATGGCACCAATATAGATTCAAGAGCTTAAGTCACAACTGAAAGAGTTGATGGAAAAGGGATTTATTCATCCGAGAATGTAAACTTGGGGTTCTTCAGTTTTGTTTGCAAAGAAGGTTGATGAAATTTTTCTCTTATTTGTTGACTACAGGAAGATTAATTGGATGATAGTAAAGAACCAATATCCTATTCCATGTATTGATTATTTCTTTGACTTGTTGAGAGGATATTGTGTGTTCTCCAAGATTTACTTGATATTAGGGTATCATAAATTGATATTTTTACCTTCTAATATACCATAGACTACATTTAGAAGTAGTTATGGACTTTATGAGTTTTTTGTGATGTTTTTTGGGTTAAAGAATGGTCTGATGGTGTTTACATCCTCAATTAACTGAATCTTACACCTCTACCAAGATTAGTTTGTTGTTGTTTTTATGGATAACATCTTGGTATACTCCAAGACTAATGGGGATCATGCCCAACATCTTAACATCATATTTAGAACACTAAGATAGAATCATATATATGTCAAGTTATCTAAGTGTCAATTATATATTAATTAGGTACATTTCATGGTTTAAATTATCTCAAAGTAAGGTGTGTCAGTGAACCCAGAGAAGGTGCTGGCAGTTTTTTCTTAGGAGAAGCCCAAGAATGTTTTTGATATTCATATATTTTTGGGGTTAGTGGGCTATTATCAGAGGTTCATCTAGGACTTTTACTACTTGAAGGTACTAATTATGGACTTGAAAAATAAGGGAGTTAAGTTTGAGGGGTCTAGAGAATGTCAGAATGTCTTATAGGAGTTAAAGAAGCATTTGAAAGCTACACCTATATTGATCCTACTAGAGCCGAATGAGGAGTATGAGGTCTTTTTTTATGATTTTGGGATAGATATTGGAGTATTTTTTATACAAGGGGATCTATTTGTGGTGTATGGGTCATTTAAATTGAGTCCATATGAAAATAATTACTTTATGTATGGCCTCAAGTTAGTGTAAATGGTTTATGATTTGAAGTTTTTGTGGCATTATTTGTTGGGAAAAAAGTTTAGTGTGTATACTGATCATAATAGATAAAATTATATCTTTTCACAACAAGAATTGAATCTCCATTGGTAGATATGGGTTGATTATATTTAGTCATTTGACTTTGATCTAGAATATACGACTGGGAAGGGAAACAGTTTTATTAAAGCTTGGAGAAGGAAAACACAAACTCAGGTGGTTCAGGAGTCTAAATCTAAGTGGAAGATGATGACTTTTCTAGATGATATACATGTGGTGGTTTGGGATGACTAGGATAATATGAAACTAATATCAGTATCAGTAGAGTCTACACTTTTGATCTGGATCAAGGAGAGGCAATATGAGGATCCAAAGTGTTTTTCCTTGAGGTAAATCCTTTAAGGTGGGTAGTCACCTTTAGATTAGACCATAGATGAGGAAGAGATCATCTATGTTAGGAATCATGTTGTTGTGACTATGAGTATATAGGAGGATATGATGCATGAATTTCATGCCTCAAAGTTGGTGGTGTATCTAGGTTTGAACAAAATTTATTATGACCTACATCGACAGTATTGGTGTTTGGGAATGAAAAAGGATATTGTAGGGTTCGTGACATGATGTTTCACCTGTCAACTGGTGAATGTTGAGCATCAACAACCTGGTGGTTTAATAAAGTCCTTGAAAATTCTATAATGGAATTGGGATGATGTTACCATGGATTTTTTGTTGGGCCTCCCAAGGATGCCTCAAAATAATGATGTTATTTGGTTGATAGAAGATCGAATGATGAAAGTAGCACATCTCTTGTCTATTCAAGAGACATTATCAATGGACCGGTTGGGATATAAGTATGTTTGAGAGATATTCTAACTATATGGGGTGTTATGGAGTATAGTTTCAAACCATAACTCATGATTTACTGTGCATTTCTGGAAAGGATTGTAGAAAGTACATGGTACACAAGTATTTATTAGTATGACTTTTCACCCATAGACAAATGGGTAGTCAGAGCGTGTTATTCAAGTAATTGGGATATTCTATGAGAATGTGTTCTATAATTTTTTGGGTCTTGGGAGAAGAACCAAGTGCTCCTTGATTTCACCTATAACAATAGTTATTAGGTAACTATTCAGATGGTAGAATATGATGATCTTTATGGTAGTCCATGTAAATCACATCTATGTTGGATGGAGAAAGGTGTCTCAGGTCTATTGGGACTGATTCCCATGAAGGATACATCAGATTAGGTTTAGATGATTTTAAAATATGGCTACAACCCTTATTTGGTAGAAGTTGTATGTTGATTTATGTTGATGACCCCTTGAGTTTTTAGTGGGTGATCGTTTGTTCCTTCTGGTGTTTACATGATTCGGTTAGTGTAGGATTTAGAGAACGGGCAAGTTATTTCCAAGGTTTGTTGGACCATTTGAGGTTATGGAGAGAATCAGGATGGTGGAATACCAATTGGATCTTATATAGAGGTACAATGTTATTCATGATGTTTTTCATGTGTCACATCTTTGACGGTATCACCCCGACCCTTCTCATGTGATCGATGTTGGTGATGTTGAGCTTAAGACCAATGCGTCCTTTGAGGAGAATCCAATACATGTATTTAATCATAGTGAGAAAGTGTTATGGGGAAAGAATGTGCCAATAATTCAAGTATTGTGGAAACATGGGAGTGTTCTGGAGGAAACATGGGAGAGAGAAGTGGATATACAAGCTCAGGGTCCTAAAATGTTTACCTCATAATATTAGATATGCTTGGGAGTACAGCTTGAGGATGAGCTATTATAAGGTGGGTAGATTGTAAGATCCCAACCTTTTATAGAGATGTATCATGATAATCTTTTAGGTACTCTTTTTCCTTGTTTTGATTATATCTTTTTTATTTATTTACATTGGGGAGCTTTTGAGTGAAATTAGAGATTTTTGGAGGGGTTTTGGGCAGTGCATGGTTGGAGCATGGTTTTCACAAACCATGCAACCCCAAGTAGAGGGGGATTTCATGGTTGGTGAAAATTTTGTAAAAATGTACACCCTATTAGTAGTATTCATGAAACCCCTAATAGGAGGCACACATTTAGGGAAAACCCTATACCCCATATAGAAAACTGTGCATGCAGAAAATTATACCCTCAAAAAATTGTTAAAAATTTCTTGAACCCTCAGCTTATATCCCTAAACACCCCAAATCAACCCTAACTCATTTTTCTTCAAATTTTCTGGCTCCAATATGGATTCCAATGGATTTAAAACTATATTTTTGGTGAATCAAAGATCTAATTGATGGATCTACACCTCTCCCAGTAAGAAATATCTTCCTGTGTGGTTTCCTCTCTCTCCCTCCTCTATTCCTAGACAAAGAGTAATTTTACTCTCTATTGTAAAGTTATTAGATCTAGGATATGATAGATATAATTATATTTGATCTTGGATCTTGGTTTTGGATCTAAATCTCATAATTCATTATTTTCTTGATCGTTCTGCTTAAATTTGGGGGTTTCTAATTTGGTGAGCACTCATCAATGATCTTGAGGTAGGTGGTATAAATTTAAAATCCTATAGTATTTATTATAATTGTGTGTATTGAATTGTGAAATAGAAATTTCCATGTTTGAAAATCACATCTTGAATTGGATTAATTAATTAATGGAATGATGGGATTATGAAATTGATGGGATATTGGGATTATGGAATTAGTCAATTAAATGGGATTGTGTGATTGGTTAATTATTTAGATATGTAATTGATTGATAATGGAAATAAAGGGATGTTTGTATTAACCATTAAAGGTAAATGGGTTATGTGGAAAAATGTTGATAGATGTTTTAATAGTGAATTGTTCATATTAATCCATGTGATTAAAGTAAGTGTTTTTTTAACAGGTAGGGAGGAAGTCCCTATTATTTTTTTGAAACAAATTTCCATTATTATTGTGGGTAGGGATCCCATTACATAGAAATTAAGGACCGAGTGGGTATTAAACCCATTACACTAGGCCCATCGTCCCAAAACACCACTATTTGTACTGCCTATTCGTCTCTCATGGTTGTTCCTATTTTTTAGTAATTTCCATCACTTGTACCATTAACAATAGTGTCTTCATCATCTATGCCTACCACTTCTTCCAGCAGAGACATCATCCATCGTGTACCATCATAGATAGCTCCCTACACTGCCTGCACCGAACCTCTCATCTACAGCAACTATCTCGACTAGCATCACCATGATGTGAAATGTTGATAAGAGGGTTAATGGTGATTAACCTTGTTAAATGCGATATATTTGAAATATTTGATTGATTGATAAATGGAGTGTGGTACATGGACTGGTTCTCAAAATACCCAAAGGGTTCTAGACATGGCATTATAGTCCTAAATTCATGCATGTAAATATTATTGTATGTGATAGGGACCGATGCTCCAAATGCACATGAGGTGTGGGACAATGACTGATGTTCCAATTACCCATGAGGTTCTAGACATGAAACTCTATACCTAGGAGATTATCTTTTTACTATAGTCCCAATTTGCCGTTCAATGAAATGAAATGAAATGGATAATGAAAGCCTGTGTTAAAATAAATATTGTTTACCTATGTGATATGGTTTGGACTCTAGCATGGGCCAAATTAGATATTGATGGTTTAGGTGACATCATGAACCCATGGAAAAGGATGAGGTTAAATAAAGAATAATTTAATATGTACACTATTTACTTTATTGATTTTTCTTAATTATTTATACAATTTTATGTACTTTTATTGACGGGAAATTGTTTTAGACGTTGTTGGTGGTGTCTTACTAAGTTGTACTCACACCCTACTTGGGCTACCTGATAGGTACCCGAATACAAATCACATTTTAAGGACATGATAAGTGAAAGAGCCTTATATTATATGGATGATTTGGGATAGAGAATGGATGTGGGAACCATACCTAGTTTTGGGACCTGTTTAGAAGTGTCAGTATCCTTATTTTGGTTTTTCATTAGACACTTGAAACTTATTATGGCATGACATATCTACTATTTGGTTCTAGATATTATATTCCTATTTTGGTCATCATGTGATACTGGTATTATTATGGTTATGTTTATTATCATTTGGTTATTATTTATTTATTTATGATGTTGTGCTACTTTGATAAAGATTGTATAGTCTCCCCATGTTATATATTAGACCCTCACTATTAGTTGACAGCCTCTGGCATATGGGGAGGCACGCTTGAGGTCACATAGAAAACTAGATCGGGGAACCGACATGTGTCACCCAGGTCGAGATGTTATAGTTAAATATTATAATTTGTATATGTATTATAATATAGAATCTTTATGTTGTATATTAGTGAACCAATTGATATTAATAATGATGATCAATTACATAATATGTTTATAACCTATGTGTAATATTTTTATAATATGTGCTCAATAATCTATATTTATAAATAACATATATTTTACTTTGAGTACATGAATTGTAATTTGTGTACATCATGTGTTTTATAATATTTAATCTTTTTGTAATAAAAAAATTAAATTATGAAATGATTATTATTTTTATCCATGATTATTTCATATAAAATAACAAGTTTAATGTAACAAATATAGTTTCTCTATATTTCATTCTTTTTTAATTCAAAATTTTCATTTTTAGTCATTTATGCACATTTATAAAAATATTTTTATCTGTAATTACCTTGTATTCATTAAAAATTTCCAATAATAAATTTATATCACTAAAAAATATAATATATTTATTATTTAAAATATATTTTTAATTTTTTTATTATTTATATTATTTTTTATATATTTTTTGTAAAGTTTTTTTAAAAAAGAATATTTTCTATAATATATTGTATTCAATTTTTTATAATATTTTTTTCCAATATTTTTTTCCAAATTTAAATTTCAAAATATTGTAACTTATATTTAATACTTGAAATTTTTATTGGTGATAATGAATCGTGATTGTATTGCTACACGATGAACATGTGGTGTATATGTAGATGGGTTTGACGATTTTTTGGAATTTTCCTAATGAAATATTCCACACAATGACCTATTTTTTCATGCTTGAAATGTTTAAATGTGAGAAAGATGAAAATTAGATAAATCAAAGATCATTTAATTTTCAATGGTTTTAATAAAAGTTATTGTCCTTTGATTTTTCATGGTGAAATTGGGTATAATTCAAGATCTAATGATGATGGATATTTTCAAAATGAAAGTTATAATCAAATTAAATAAATAATTCATGATATTGAAGTGGAAATAATTGAGAAAACATAATTGATTGAGAGATTATATGGTGATGTTGAAAAACCGTTATATACAGGTTGTATGAAATTCATAGTTTTATCAACAGTGTTAAGATTGGTGAATTTGAAATCCGGTAATTAATAGAGTGAGAAGAGTTTTATATAATTTCAATATTTGTTGAAATACATACTTCCTAAACACAAAAATATTCTATATTCAAATTATAACATGAAAAAATATATTATTCTTGATTGTATTGGGGTACAAGAAGATACATGTCTTCCCCAATGACTATGTGTTATACTGAAAAAAAATATAAAGGTCCTTCAGAGTGTCCTAAATGTGGGACATCATAGTATAAGTTGAAAAAAATAGAAGTTGATTAATCTATTATACCATGTTCCAGAACTCCTACTTTGGAAATGTAATATATTTCTATAATTCCTCATTTGAAATGTTTATTTACAAATTCAAATAATGCCAAAAATGTTAAGATTGCATGTATATGAGTGAATGTCTTATGGAAAATTGCATCACCCAACTGATTATTCATAATGAAAGAAAATTGATCAATAATTTCCTAAATTTAGAAGTAAAATTAGAAATATTATACTTGGGTTGTGGACATATGGAATGAATCCATATTGGAGCCTTAGTATAAAACATGGTTCATGGCCTATTTTGTTTATAATTTATCACTTATCTCATGAATTTTATATGAAGTGGAAATGTATCATGTTAAACTTAATGATTTATAGACCAAAACATCTAGGAAAAGATTTTAATGTTTACATTTCACCATTAATTGATGATTTAACACACTTATGGTAGGAAGGTATCATAGTTTATGATTATTATAAAAAGTAATATTTTCAATTTCATGAAATGATTATATTTAAAATAAATGACTTCCCAGCATGTAGAAATTTGTTTGGCTACGGTGTTAAGGGGCATAAAGCTTATCCAATTTATAAAAAAAGGAATTCATTTTTTCAACTACAAAATGGGAGGAAAACAATATACATGGTTCATCAAAGGTTTTTGTATATGGATCACTCTTATCAAATATTAAAAAAGATATTAAACAGTTCATAATAATTTTATATCACTCCAAATCCTTTATCAAATGATTAATATTTTGAGAGTGTGAGAAGAATTTATTTCATATTTGGAAATAAAAAAATGTCTAGTGATGACATAAATATAAGGAATAAAAGATAAATAACTTTTGAGCTTCTATATTAGAGATATCATGAGATCAAACAAAAAATTTATGTGATTCATGTTAATAATAATATCTATGACATTTTTATTAGAACATTTTTATATATTAATGGCAAGATGAATGATGGTTTGAATGAAAGATTGAATTTTATATCAATAGGAATATGTTAGGAGTTATCTTACACTCCTAAATTAAAACAAACATATATGAATTTTTATTATCATACATTTTCCAAAAAGAGAAAATTGGGGTTTTTAGTGCCTTAGGGTTATTCTTCAAATGGAAATTTTTTTGTCTCACTGTAAGATTTAAAGTTAAAAGGTATGAAATCTCTTGATTATCATGTTATGAGGTAACAACACCTAATTGTTGAATCGTATGGAATACAACCCATCTATGTTAGAGTGACTATCATGAAGGAGTGTTATTTTTAAAATTAAATTTTTAATAAAGTTATAGATCTAAATTTGTTAAACATTTTGGAGAACGATGAAGTTTATATACTTTGTAAACTAGAAATGTACTTTACACCATATTTTTTTTATATAATGTCACATTTAATGGTTCATTTGGTATTAGAAATAAATATTTGTAGTACCATATATATATATTAGACGTATCCTTTTGAAGGTTATATAAAGATATTAAAGGGGTATTTTAAGAATCTATATCGACCAAAAGCTTCTATTATTGAGAAGTTTATTTCTGAGGAGGTTATATATTTTTATACAAAATACTTGTTTATAGTGGAGCATGTTGGTTTTCTTATATATACCCATGAACAAGTTGGTTTTTAGGGAAAGGGGGGCTATGGATTGAAAATAAAATCATGGTTATGTGAAGAATTAAATAGAGAACATTTATACATCTTTAATAACATAGATTATGCACAAACATATATAACATCTCATATTAATGTGTTAAAACAATGTTATATGAAGAAGAAGAAGAAGAAGAAGAACATGCGGGTATTGAATGAGCATAACAAAACATGTTTTTTATCGTTTAAAGAGACCATTCATGGTAGATCAAATACATCAGAATCATTGAGAGGTTTAGTAAACATCCCAAGATTAAATGTGATAACATGTTTTGGGTATGACATTAATAGCTATATATTTTATACTAAATATTGGGACAACAGAAGTGTAGTTTATAATAGTGATGTATTGGTGTTCACTAAAGTAAAACATTTTTTAGATGAAAAAAGATAAAAAATTAATCTACGTGTCAAGTACATATTACAGATTTATTAAAGAAATATGGGAGATTTATTACATTAAATTTAGAGTTCATGTGTTCAACTATAAATGGGTTGTCGATAGAAACTGTTTTAAACATGATGGATTCAATATGACACTAGTAAATCTGAATATATTGGAACACATAGATGACACTTTTATCATGAAAACACATGAGACACAAATTTTCCATTTTTTTGATCCATCAAATGTACAGTGTTATATTGTTTTTTAAGGAAAAGAATAGTATTTTGGTGATAAAAATCTTGAATATGATGATGGATTGTGGGATTTTTCTACTTCCATGGAAATATTATCAGAGGATATTGATTACCACATTATAGACATGGTGTGTACCCTAAAAAACGATCATTAGGAAGGGATATAGGGAAACAATACTTTAGTGATCTTATAATATTACAAGTAACATATATTTATTTCTCATTTAAATTTTAAAAGTTTAAAAAATATATGATATATTATTTATAATTTTTTTATATCACTTAACTTACATATTTTAATAAATAAGATAAATTTTTTGTTTAATTTAGTTGATTTTTGTTTTATAATTTTAAAATTATTTAATTTTATATGTAATATTTAGATTTATATAAAATTTCACTTAATCTTTATTTTATTCTATCTATATCATTTCATGATTCATAAATATTGACATTATATTTTTTCATTGTTGTTGACTACTCTAATGAATATGATAGAGTTTGTTAATATCATTTTTTAATTAGTATTCAAATTTATATATAATAGTTGAGTTTATATAGTCTTTTATAAAAGATTTTTCACTAATACAAAATGTGTGTTTCACAGCGCTGTCATTTATCAGCACTAGAAAAATTCACTGATAAAGTTCATCTTTATCAGCATTAAAATAAGATCTGATAAAGGGAACCCTTTTTTAGAACCTTTATTTGTGCTGATAAATGATAACCTTTATTAGGGCTTTATTTTTTCACTGATAAAGGAAAAAAAATCAGCACTTTATATTTAGTATTGATAAAAGGTGACCTTTATCAGCAAGTTTTTATTGCTGATAAAATTTTCCCTTTATCAGTGCTTTTTTAGCACTGATAAAGGTCCAAATTAAAATGAAAAATTAAACAAATAAATAATGAGTAAATTAAGAAAAATATGAAAGATTTTATTAATTAAATAATTATTGATAACAATGAATAAATTTAATATACATAAATATATAGATTATAAATAGTATATATTAAATATAGATATATAAAATGAATAAGTATAATATATATATAATTTTAATTAAAAACATATTAATTTCGTATTCATTTTTAATGTTGTTTGATTTTTCTATTTAACCTATATCAAACATTGTGTGTTGCATTTATTTCATGTACACACACACACACACACATAAGTAAATGTATTTTTATATAAATGCACATATAAATATATTTATGCAATATATAGAAACACATACACCTAATATTTATGTAATTTATTCAAATTTTCTTATATTTTAGAATTTCATTATAACATGATACATTTAATATATATTATTTTTTTAATCAGTCAATTTTATTTATTTGTTTTCAATACAACAATTTCATTTTTAATGTTTTTTTTATTTTTTTTATTTTGATCATTTTTTATTATTCATTTATATATATTTATTTACTATGTTTTATTATTTTCAATATGTATTCATCCACTTCAATATAAATAAATATATATAAATATCCATATTTTTTAATAAATTATATTTAATTAATAAAACTTATCCTTTTTCAATATTTTTAATGTGTACTAATTTTGAATTATTCAATTTCACTCATTTTTAAAATGCATGTATTTAAGATTTTATATCCATTAATAATGTTAAAATTATATTTGTAAATAAATATTTATAAATAAATATATCTATAAATGTATATTTACTATATTTATAATTATTATAAATAAATAATTATTAATTTTTAAATATGTATTTATATAATTATAAATAAATAATTATATATATTTAAATAATTATAAAATTATAATAAATTTATTTAAATAATTATAAAATTATAATAAAGTTATTTAAATAATTATAATTATAAAAATTTTATTAGCGCTTTGTTGGCATTGATAAATATGTCTTTTATCAGTACTTTTTTAGTGATGATAAATCTCAAGATTTATCAGCACTAAAAAACATTGACAAATACTCATTTTATCAATGCTTATAAATTTAGTGGTGATAAAAGGGATCTTGATTAGTGATTTTTTGAAAGCACTATTAAAAGTGTCCATGATCTATTTAAAAAATCCCTGATCGTGACTCCATCGCTCGTGATTCTCAAGATCTCGTTGAACTCCTCTACTTTCGGTGCGACTCCTCTACGTTCCCTCAGATTAATAAAGATTATAATCTTGTGTATGTTATTTGTATACTCTTCCTATATCATTGTTTGATGTTTTGGATTCTGTATTTTGGGTTTTTTCACTATTCTTAAACATGAAAAAACCTACATCTCTTATCGTCACTACTGAAATACAATGAGTGTGGTTCTATTTCTTCTTCTCCTTTCATATGTATTTGAGTGTCGAGCCCATTTTTTCCTAGAGACACACATAGATGGTTTACTCTACTCTTGATATTAACAAGTAGACCTCTCATCCCCCCTCGGTTTTCTCTTCATTTAAATAATATAGGGTTCCAAAATCTACGTAGTTTATCAAATTTAATTCATCTTATATACTAGATCATAGATTCTAAAGGCTTAATTATGATGGTTTTTAAGGATTATGGAATACCAATTTTTGGCCCTCATTTATTGGTGATGAACATATAGGGACCAAGGTAAGTGTAAAAATCATTAAAACGTGTTTTGTGGATTTTGGTTATTCATGTAAATTGTTAAACCATGAAATGGGTTATTTAGATTTAATATTTTGATGAATAATTTTTTATTGAATTCAAAAAAATATTGAATTAATTAGACACATTCCAAAAATTATTTTAGTGATGCATGATATGAGAGTTTTTTTAATTAATTCAATATTATTATTAAACTTAAACATTGGGTTACAAAAAGTGATGGGGAATTTCTTTTGTGAGAAAAGTATGCTCAATAAATTTTTTAAAAATTACCTAGATTGGATAGAATTGAGAAATCATTGTGTAAATTGACTTAGAAATACACAAAAATATATAAAGAGTGTATTTTCCAAAAGTAAGTGAGTTATCCATGGTTGGATAGTTGATCAAGAAAACTATGAGATGTGATTTATTAATAGATTTACCAATCAAAATAGAGATATAATTAATTTATAGGATAAAAAATAATTTGAAAAGCCATCTAACATGGTGAATAATCATAGAGATAAAAAAAATTAATTAAAATATACTTTTGATGGTTTGGATCTTTATTTCCTCTAAGTTGTGTAATTTTTTATCCATGTCTGAAATACACAAAATAGAGGTAAGATCCCCTTATTGTAATTAACCCTTTGTTGCATTCCATAGCCAAACCTCTCTTCTTCTTTGATCATTGTTTATTACTAGGTTAAGGTTCTAGCACTCCTTCGATGATCGATGGTCCTTGAGAATATTTTTGTGATTGAAGGCTAGTGTAATCTCCTCAAAGGTTAGAATAATTTGTTTTCTATTTTAGTGTTATAAATCAAACATATTCCATGGAAGCTTAAATATAGATTCCACTGATACTATATTAAAAGTATACCATAGGTTTTTTTTCCATTCACATTTATCCTTGAGATAAATATCCCCTTATTTAGGGTTTTTATCCCTCTAATGATCATAGGATGATACCCTAAAACTCATAAGTGGTATCAACAATTTTTCTTCAAAGACACAATGTATTAATCTATTAGTTTTTTTTAATAAATAAATGTCATATTGTATTATGTCAATATCATATATTATGATATAAATTATTTCTTTGTTCAGCCATAGCCTATGGCTATTATATATCATATGGTATGACATATAGAAAATCTAAGGATTTGATCTATGTTTTATAATATAATTTATGATATCATAAAATATGACTCTATTCATGGTTTGTGTGAAAATAGAGGATCAAAACACAAATACAATACCACCTAAATTGTTAAATATGATAAAAGAAATAAGATATCTCTTATCATATTTGGTGAGACTAGTCATGGCGTATGATTAAAGCTTCATCATAGAATATGATTGAGTTGTGGGGATACCTGTCTCTAATATTGTATTTTACAACCGATAATATCATTATCAGTCATAAAGTAGGACACTCCTAGAGGTAATTGTAGATCTACTTCAAGCTATGTGGTATAATTTTCAATGACAGGAAGTATCTATGGTTACTCTAAGATTTTATGGTAATATATTATAATAATAAATTTAGCATTGAATTGAATAGATTCATTTCATTTATAAGATTAAAAAAATTCTAGATCAATACTAATCATAGGTTGAAAAATTCACCCTTTAAAGGGATGTATGTTATTGGAGGGATCTTATAGTGGATTAAAAAATATCCAAAATTGGAAGGTAAGGAATCCTTGAGTAGATAGAAGTGATGTCCAATGTTGGTGGAGTGAGATTAATTTCTTCAATACCATTAAAGTGAAGGTATTCCAATTCCTATTAAATTGAGAAGACTTTTTGAGTGATTCCATTATTCTGGGTTCCTAGTAAACTTTAATCCTTAGATTCTTGATTTTATTTCATATCTTGATGATTTATTGGACTCCCTCTTTCAAACTAGCCTTCCACCCATTATCAATATATGGAATGCAATCAAGTTTATGAGGACGGATTAAATAATGGTAGTGAAGGTTATATTGGATCAAATATGCAGATATATATATCTATTATATGGAACAATACAAGAGGGGGGTGAATTGTAGGTTTAAAAACCTTTTGAGTTTTAGCACTTAAGAGATTAGTTTAAATTATCTTAAACTAATACAAATACAAAAACCCACAATTGTATTGAATATAAAAGGTATGAAGTAATGTAATACTAATGAGATGTAAAACAATTGTATTAAAGATGAACAAAATAATCAGAGTAATATAAAGATGAATGATTCTACCTTAAAGCGTATAGAATCAATCAATACAATATGTAATAGAATGGATGTAATTGAAAAAATTACAAATGTATAAGAGATAGAAAAGGAAACAAAAACAGTTTCCTTTCTAATACAATTAGCAGGAGAAATGTAAAAAAATTACAATTCTTTTAACCCAAAGAGAAGGGTTATCCTTTCACCAAGTATAAAAGGTCTGTCTCACCAACACCTTGGTGAGACCTCGATACGGTGATCAGACTGTCTGTCTGCCTATCCCTGTCAGCCCTCGATACGATGATCGGAACATATGTCTTCCTATCCCCGACAGCCCTCGATACGATGATCGGTCCGTCCGTCTGCCTATCCCTGGAAGCCCTCGATTTTGTAGGTAATTGGCACCTCTATCTTTCAATCACTTGAAATCCCTCGATACGATGATCGGATGCACAAAGTAGATGAGAGAAGTCATAGTTTCTCTCTCTAGAACTTGATAGAAGTAGAGTATCACAGTTGTTCCACAAAGTCGCTCGTAATTCTTTCTCAAATTCAAATGACCTCCTATTTATAGGCCTCGGGTTCCAACGGTCACATCTCCTCCAACGGTCATATTTCTCCGAAAAACTCAGAGGGACTTGGACACCTGGCATCATAATGGTCATATTGAAACAGAAAGCACGAAATCGTTTTGATTAGTATGTAACTAACTCAACGACATCGTATTGGTTACAACAAGATATATGAATAAGATAATCATGAGTACGATTTAAATGAAGCAAGTGTTTTTTGACAAAGTACCAAAACAAGTATGTAATGAAAGATATGAGAAGCAGAGTCAATGCAATATCCATATTTAGTACGATCAGCATTGTACGATTGGCATGGTCAGTACGATCAGTATGATCAGTACGATACGCATAGTCAGTACGATCAGCATGATCAGTACGATACACATAGTAAGTACGATCAGCATGATCAGTACGATATGCATAGTCAGTACGATCAGCGTGATCAGTACGATTAGCCTGGTCAGTACGATCAGCATGATCAGTACGATCATTATGGTCAGTATGATACGCATAGTCAGTACGATACGATTAAAAAATTCAGTACGATACGATTAATAATACATTTGTGATTTCCAAAACAAAACATAGAAGTCAAAAGAGGACTTTTGACTCAACAATATCCCCCTTTTTGGAAAGCACAAATCACAAAATAAAAACTAAAAGAAATACTTATCTCCCCCTGAGTTATTGGAAACTCTCCTGAATAAGAAATTGAATACAACTAACTCCCCCTTAGGTATGGACTTTTCTAAGGATTGTATTCGTAGATTTTCCTTAAGAGAGTTGTAAATCATTCTCCCCCTTAATAAAAACATTCTATCTCTTTGTAAACATTCTCCCCCTTTGTGATTTACAAAAATAAAGGGATAAACTTGAATTTTCTGAAAGAGTTAGAAAATAAACACAAGACAATGGATAAAAGAAATTTCATTATGATAACAAACAACAATAAACTTGAGAACAAATACAAGTCACTTGTTTTCTCTTTCCTTCTCCTTTTTGATCAGCTCATGAAGAACTGCCTTCATCTTTTTGATCTCCTTATTTCCTTTAGAAATAACATCACCCTGAGACCTGAGAAGGTCTTGTTGATCGGAAAATAGTTGATCCTGATTTCTGATTGTCTCTTCCTAAACTTTGATTACTTCTTCAAGAGAATCAATTCTATCTTGAAAATTCTTGTTATCTTTTGATAACCCAGAGTTCTATTTCTTCAAGAGAACTATTTCATCTTTGAAAGATGAAACCTTCGAAAACTCATCCTGAAAAGCATTCATTCTCTCTTGCAAGTCTTTTAATGAGGGAACATCAGCTCGTTGGGAAGACAAAAGATTCAACCTTTCAACTGTTTCTCTGTCAAGCTTATTGAAAGCAATTGCAGGCTCATTTGACAACCTTCTTATATCTTCAATTGCTAACTCATGATCATTGATTGAGCTCTCTGTTTTGTATGACCACTTGGTCATCTTGTTGCAGGCCTTCTTATGAGAAACCGAACTTTCTGAAAGAACTTTCAAATTGGCTTCAACTGACAAAACTTTCTTTCTTAATTCTTTTACAGAACTATACTTCTTCTTTTTATTGTCAGTAATAAAATCAATCTTCCCTTCCAGCCTAGGGAAATATGGAATGGTCTTCTCAACCCTTCTCAAAACATGGAAAATATAATCACTCTTCTTGAGAGAAATTGTATGTTCTGAATCAGTATCTTTATCGTACGAAGCCAGTTCATTTGATCGGCTGGAGTCAACAACTGGTTATTTTCCTTTTGTTTTTATTTCTCTTTTCTTTCTTCTACTTTGTCACTGATGACAATAACTTTTTCAGTATGAGAATATTGAGCACATTTCTTTACTTGAGGGGGTGTTTTATCCGGAGTTTTAGAAGTTTCAAAAGGTGATTGATCGGCATGAGGGGTTTGTTGAACACCTTCACTCAGCTTTTGAATCGATTCCTCCCTACTCTTCTTCGAACTCTGAAAGAATTCCAAAAGAAAATCTCCTTCCTCCTCTTCCACTTCTTCTATCTCTTCCATCAAATTTTTTTCAATTTTCTTTCTCAGGAAGCCTCTGTACGATAGGATCTTGAATCACTTCTGTGGTAAGTTGAGCACTAGCTTTCTCAACTGCTTTCAAGACTTTAGAGACATCAAAATCCTGCGCTTTTATTTTCAAAAGAACCTTCTTCTTCTTTTCAGCCTGAAGGGTATCCTCAACCCTTAATCTCTCAAAAAATGCTTCGGCTGGATCAAGTCCAAACTTTGGATCACCTTACTTTATTTGTTCCTTATCCTTTCTCCACTTGGCTACAACTTCCTTACTGTACTTAGGCTTCTTCTTTGGATTTGATCTGGTTTGAGGATTAGACTTCGGAGGAACAACAAGAGAAGGAATGTATTTGGCTGGCATAGGTGCCGATTGATTTTGAGCCGATTCAGCTTCTACATCTCTTATAAAAAGTTTCGAATTTGGATCAAAACAAACATTCAGCTTTTTCATCGTACTCTTACTAATCCAAGATGGCTTCAGATCTATCAGGTTTCCTTTCAAAGGAATGTTGCAAAACTTCATGCTCTCAAGAATAAACTTTGTAAGGATGGCTGGATACATAATCATTTGGGACTTAATACCTCCTGTCTTGACATTCTTAATGGTTTCAAAAACATACCCCATGAGATTTACTTTTCTCATATTTACAAGATAGTCAAGCATAAAAATATCATAAACTTTCAGAGTTTCTCTATCCCCTTTCCTTGGGATAAGAAAACATTGCATCCATAAAGTCACAAACCGATTGTCCGGAGAATGATGAGCCACTTTTCTCTTCTATTCATTTATAACAAACAAATATTTTTCAGCACTTTCTCTATTAAACGTACCAACTTCCTCTGGTAGTTTATGAGATGGACAGAAAGAATCCCCTTCTATTGGGACATTCAGAAAATGAGCTGCTTGTTTCACAGACATAGACAACTTTCTATCATACACAGAAAAATTGATAGTCATGTCTTTGTCGAATGATACAGTTTTATAGAACTGACTGACTTCATCAAAGAGAACCGGATCTTGAGAAACAGGTCTTTCAACACATAAATGCTCCCATCCTTGAAATAGAATGATTCTTCTGATTGTGGAATCATACGAATCAAAAAAGTCCCGAGAAACTAACCTTTCTCTGAAAAAGTCTTTCTCTATAAAAGTCTTTGAAGACATTTCGGCGGGAGTGTTAGCAGAGGACTGAGACATAAAGGTGCTGTCGATGAAAGATCGTATGAAAATTTAAAACTAGTGGAGTAGAGCTTCGCCTCAAAACCTGAAAAACCAATGTGGGTTTGGGGAGGGGGGCTATTTATAGGCGATAAAGGGGTGACCGTTGATCTTCTATGGTTAAGATTAGAGGAAAACATATCAATGGTTAGGATTAAAAACGAAAGAAAAAAAAATAAAAGAAATGGAAAGTACCTGCCAGAGAACGTAAGGTAGTTTTTGGTTTTAGTAGAGCTAAAAAGAATACACAACGGTGCGAAATAAAAGAAAAATATCAATCTTCATACCAATGGAAAACAAAGTCGTTACCATTAACTGACAATACGATGGAAAACAATCTCGTTACCATGAACTGACAATACGATGGAAAAAAATCTCGTTACCATGAACTGATAATACGATGGAAAACAATCTAGTTACCATGAACTGGCAGTACGATGAAAGACAATATCGTTACCACGAACTGACAGTACGATGGAAAACAATCTCGTTACCATGAACTGACAATACGATGGAAAACAATCTCGTTACTATGAACTGACAATACGATGGAAAACAATCTAGTTACCATGAACTGACAGTACGATGAAAGACAATCTTGTTACCATGAACTGACAATACGATGGAAAACAATATCATTACCATGAAATGAAAATACGATGGAAAACAATCTAGTTACCATGAACTGATAGTACGATGAAAGACAATATCATTACCATGAACTGACAATACGATGGAAAACAATCTCGTTACCATGAACTGAAAATACGATGGAAAACAATCTTGTTACCATGAACTGACAATACAATGGAAAACAATCTCGTTACCATGAACTGACAGTACGATGGAAAACAATCTCGTTATCATGAACTGACAAGCCGATGGAAAAGAAAATCATTACCATCATTATTCAGTACGATGGAAAAGAAAATCATTACCATCATCGGTCAGTACGATGGAAAATAAAATCATTACTATCATCGGTCAGTACGATGGAAAAGAAATTCATTACCATCATCGGTCGATACGATGGAAAAGAAATTCATTACCATCATCAGTCAATACGATGGAAAAAAAATTCATTACCATCATCTGTCGATACGATGGAAAATAAAATCATTACCATCACCGGTCGGTACGATAGAAAAGAAAATCATTATCATCATCGGTCGGTACGATGGAAAAGAAAATCATTACCATCATCGGTCGGTACGATGGAAAAGATAAAACAATAAAACTATCAATATGATAAACAGAAAAACAAAAAACACATACCAGGTAGTTAAAGATCATAAGATAAAAAGAAACATAAAAAAATGTCCTCCCCCTTTCAAAGGGAGTTATTTAATGTAAGGAGAATTGTAAAACATGAAGTATATATGAATTATTATTTTAATGTAATCATTCCTAGCTTCTGTTTTATAAACTCAAACCTATCAGAAGGTTTTGTAAAAATGTCAGCAAGTTGTTCTTGAGTTCCGATAAATTGTAGAATAATATCTCCTTTTTGTGTGTGATCCCTAAGAAAGTGATGCCTAACATCTATGTGTTTTGCATGAGAGTGGTGTGCTGGGTTCTTACTAAGAGCTATGGCACTAGTATTATCACAAAGAATTTGAGTTTTGGAGAAACTCAATCCATAGTCAGTGAGTGTGTGTTGCATCCACAATACTTGAGCACAGCAACTTCCAGCTGCTACATATTCAGTTTCAGCAGTGGATAGTGCTACTGAGTGTTGTTTCTTGCAGGACCAAGAACCCAGAGAATCTCCTAAGAAATGACATGTTCTAGATGTACTTTTTCTATCCAGTCTACAACCACCAAATTCAGCATCTGAGAAACTTTTTAAAACAAAATCATTCCCATAAGAGTAAAAAAGACCTAAATCCATAGTGCCTTTTAAATACCAGAAGATTCTCTTTACGGATTTTAAGTGAGACTCTTTTGGATTAGATTGGTATCTCGCACATAAGCATACAGAAAACATTAAGTCGGGTCGACTAGCTGTTAAGTATAGCAAACTTCCTATCATACCTCTAATGATTGTTTGATCTACTGGTTTCCCAGTTTCATCAAGATCAAGTGTATTTGAGGTATCAATTGGAGTGCTAATAATTTTAGTTTTGTCATATCCATAATTTTTGAGTAAATCTTTTATATACTTATGTTGAGATATATATGTTCCTTCTGGATTTTGAGAAATTTGAAAACCTAAAAAAATGTTAACTCACCCATCATACTCATTTCAAACTCAGATTTCATTAAATTTGCAAAAGAATCAGTTAAAGATTTCTGAGTTGATCCAAATATTATGTCATCAACATAGATTTGAACAATCAAAACATTTTTGTTTTCCATTTTTATAAAAAGGGTTGGATCTGCTGTACCTTTTGTATAATTGTTTTGTAAAAGAAATCTTGTAAGTCTATCATACCATGCTCTAGGGGATTGTTTAAGACCATATAGAGCCTTGGTAAGTTTGAAAACATGATCATGATGTTTTGGGTCTTGAAAACCAGGAGGTTGTTCGACAAAAACTTCTTCTTGAACAAAACCATTTAGAAAAGCATATTTTACATCCATTTGAAATAGTTTGAAATTAAAGTATGCTGCAAAGTCTAATAGAATACGAATAGATTCAAGTCTGGCTATAGGGGAATATGTTTCTTCATAGTCTATTCCCTCTTGTTGATTATAGCCTTTAGCAACAAGTCTTTCTTTATTTCTTACAATGATTCCATTTTTATCACATTTGTTTTTGAAAACCCATTTCACACCAATTAAAGTTGTTTCTTTAGGTCTATCAACTAAAGTCCAGACTTGTTTCCTCTCAAATTCATTTAGTTCATATTGCATTGCTTTGATCCAATCACCATCACCTAAGGCCTCACTTGGACTTTTAGGTTCAAATTGTGAAAGAAAAGCAAGATGTTCTACTTCATTTCTTAAGTAATTTCTGGTCCTTACAGGTTTATTTACATCACCAATTATGTTATCACTGGGAAGATTCCTAAGAAACAATTGATTTGGGTTTTGTAAAACCTGTTCATCAACATATGGTAGAAAATATTTCATGGTAAATGTTTCAGGAATACTCTCTTGAACATTTTCCTCATTAGAGTGATCTTCTAATAAGGGTTGATAAACATTTTTATAAAACACATCCGAGGATGTAGGATTGGGTTGGTTGAAAACAAAAGGATCAGATTCATCGAATTTTACATGTACTGTTTCTTCAACAGTACAAGTGTTTTTATTAAAAACTCTATAAGCCTTAGAGGATATAGAATAGCCTAGAAAGATTCCTTCATCATATTTTGGTGAAATTTTTTTAGATTTGTATTTAGAATGAATACTTTGCATCCAAAAACTTTGAAGTATGAAACTTTAGGTTTTAGGCCAGTCCATAACTCATAAGGGGTTTTATTAAGAAATGGTCTAGTTAAAACACAATTTATAGTATAACAGGCTGTACTAACAGCTTCAGCCCAGAAGTGCTTAGCAATTGAGTATTCACTCAACATGGTTCTAGTCATTTCTTGAAGAATATGATTTCTTCTTTCAACAACACCATTTTGCTGAGGAGTTCTTGGAGCTGAGAAATTGTGAGTAATACCTTTCTTACTACAAAAAGTTTCGAAATATGAATTTTGAAATTCACCACCATGATCACTATGAATAGTTATCAATGGTAGGTTTTTCTCATTTTTAACTTGGGCTCTAAAAGTTTTGAAATAGGAAAAGGCTTCAGATTTCTTTATGAGAAAGTAGACCCATGTAAATCTAGTAAAGTCATCAACTAAAACAAATACATAGTATTTGCCTCTAATGCTTCCAGTTTGTATGGAACCAAAAAGATCCATATGCACTAGTTGTAATGCATTAGAAGTTGAAACTTCATTAATTGATTTAAAGCTAGTTTTATGTTGCTTGCCAAATTGACAAGGATCACAGACTTTTGAAGAATCATATCTAAGGTCTAGTAGCCCCTTCACAAGTCTTTTCTTTGAGAGTTTACTAAGGTTTCTCAGATTACAATGTCCTAGTCTTCTATTCCATAGCCATGATTGGTCTTCTATTGCACTTAATCAGGGTAAGTTTTGGCTCATAAGGTCTTATAAGTTAATAGTGTAAACATTCTCTTGCATATGAGCAGACAGAATGAAATCATCCTTGGAATTGTGAACTAGGAACTTATCATTTCTAAAATTCACAAGGTAGCCTTCATCACATAATTGACTTATGCTGATGAGGTTGTGCCTAAGACCTTTAACAAACAAAACATTTGAAATAAGAACTTTTCCAAGAAAAACGATATTACCTATACCAACAGTATTTCCTTGAGCATTATCTCCGAAGGTAACTTTTCCACCTTTTGTTTTCATAACCTTTTCAAAGAGATATTTGTTCCCAGTCATGTGTCGAGAACAACCACTATCCATGTACCAAATATTCTTATTGGTACACTTCTCATTTTCCTGAAAAAGAAACAATTAGTTTTTTGGAATCCAAACTTGTTTGGATCCAGAAGAGTTAGATAAAATAATTTTAGGAATCCACATTTGTTTTTCAAAATGAGCTTTATGAAATCCTAAAGATTGAATTCTGTTAAGAGAACAATCTCTTCTCCAGTGTCCACCACATTGGCACTTAGTACAAAAAGAGGTTTTTTGTGGAACGGAATAATTATTACTAAAAACAGGTTTGGAAAAAGTATAACCAATACCAGAACGATTTCTCAAAGGTCTAATTTGTGAATACATATTGTCAAAGTTTTCCTTTCCATGAGTAAAGTTTGACAAACATTTTTTCAAGGAAAAAATTTCTGACTTTAGTTTTAAAACCAAATTCTTATTTTCCAAAACATTTGAATTTGAACTAGAGTTAGGCTCTAAAAAAAATTTCTTTGAAATTACATTTTCAAGATCCTTAGAAAGTTTATACTTATCAGATTTGACTTTCTCAAGGGTTTTTAAAATACTTTCAAAATCAGATGTTTTCACATCAAGATATTTAGAAAGATCTGATACTTCTTTAGTCAAGATTGAAATTCTAGAATTTTCTTTCTCAAGCTTCTTCTTGAGTTTAGAATTTTCATTTTCAAGTAATTTAGAAAATCTAGATACTTCTTCAAAAGAAGGTAATGTATCATCTTCTGATGATGAAGATTTATCATTTGAAGATTCATAATATTTATTATCATTATAATTTGCGTTCAAAGATACATTTTTAATAGCTTCAGCATTGTGTACCTTAGCCATGAGACAATGATCTTCAATTGGTAATCTGGCTATAAGTCTGATATTCCTTTGTCCTGAGGACTCATATTCTGAAGAATCATCTGAAGAATCACTACCTCTTGCACTCCAAGTATCATTTGCATTCAATACTTTCTTTGTCTTATAAAACCTTTTCTTGTTTCTTTGAGAGTGTTTCTCTTTTCTGTCTTTCCTCTTCAGTAAAGGACAATCAGGCCTTATATGTCCTGCTTTCTTACATTCATAACAAGTTACCTCTGTATCTTTCTTATCTTTCCTATCTTTCTTTTTGAATCTATATTGGAAGTTTTTCTTTCCCACAATCTTGTTCATCCTTCGAGCAAGATTGGCTAACTCATTATCCAAAAGATTAAAATCACTTGAATCAGATATAACAACTTTCTTGGCTTTGGATCTTGTAAGCCTTTCAGGTGTTTTATCTTTAGATGAAAAGGCTACACTTCTATTCCCATTATTTTTCTTGTTGATATCAGCATCTCTCTTCATTCTTGTCTCGTGCTATAAAAGAGTTCCAATGAATTCATCCAGAGAAATCTGGGAAACTTTTCTGTTTTCATCAATAGCTATCCTTTTTGACTCCCATTCATTTGGAATTATATCTATAATCTTATCAACTAGAGATTCATCATCAAGACCTTTTTCTCCCATAGATTTTAAGCTGTTGACAATTGTCATAATCCTTTGTTGCACTTTACATACTGTCTCTCTATAAGGAAAAACAAATCCATGATAATCTGCTCGAATCATTGCTCTTCTTGTTTCTATAACCTCGGATGTACCAAAATGACTGACTTCCAATTTCTTCCAAATACTGTTGGTTGTTTCACATGAAGATATCTAACTATATATATTCCTGGTCATAGAGCATAACAAATTATTGCGTACCTTGTAATTCAGTTGATATTCTTGCTTCTCTTTGTTAGTAAAAGTACTGACTTCTTTGTTAGGAATTTTGTAACCTCTAGTAAGCATAATAAAATTATCTACGCCAGTGTTGATCACAAAAGTATTCATACGATCTCTCCAATACTCATAATCATTCCCATCAAAGATTGGTGGTCTAGAAGGATTTAGATTGTCTATTGACCCAATATTCATTCCTTCCATAAAAAAAACTTTTCCACTCCACACGTTAGTGTAGTCAGTAAAAATAGAACAAGAAATACAAAATAGTGGAAAACCTCCTCTGATACCAATTGTTTGATCGAATATGTAGATATATATATCTATTAGATGGAACAATACAAGAGGGGGTGAATTGTAGGTTTAAAAACCTTTTGAGTTTTATAACTTAAGAGATTAGTTTAAATGATCTTAAACTAATACAAATACAAACACCCACAATTGTATTGAATATAAAAGGTATGATGTAATGTAATACTAATGATATGTAAAACAATTGTATTCAAGATGAACACAATAATCAGAGTAATATAAAGATGAATGATTCTACCTTAAAGCATATAGAATCAATCAATACAATATGTAATAGAATGGATGTAATTGAAACAATTACAAATGTATAAGAGATAGAAAAGGAAACAAAAACAGTTTCCTTTCTAATACAATTAGCAGCAGAAATGTAAAAGAATTACAATTCTTTTAACCCAAAGAGAAGGGTTATCCTTTCACCTATGATAAAAGGTCTGTCTCACCAACACCTTTGTGAGCCCTCGATACGATGATCGGACTGTCTGTCTGCCTATCCCTGGAAGCCCTCGATACGATGATCGGAACGTCTGTCTGCCTATCCCTGGCAGCCCTCGATACGATGATCGGTCCGTTCGTCTGCCTATCCCTGGAAGCCCTCGATTTTGTAGGTAATCGGCACCTCTGTCTTTCAATCACTTGAAAGCCCTCGATATGATGATCGGATGCACAAAGCAGATGAGAGAAGTCACAGTTTCTCTCTCTAGAACTTGATAGAAGTAGAGTATCACAGTTGTTCCAAAAATTCACTCATCATTCTTTCTCAACTTCAAATGACCTCCTATTTATAGGCCTCGGGTTCCAACGGTCACATCTCCTTCAACGGTCATATTTCTCAGAAAAACTCGGAGGGACTTGGACACCTGGCATCATAACGGTCATATTAAAACAGAAAGCACTATATCGTTTTGATTAGTATGTAACTAACTCAACGACATCGTATTGGTTAGAACAAGATATATGAATAAAATAATCATGAGTACGATTTAAATGAAGCAAGTGTTTTTTGAAAAAGTACCAAAACAAGTATGTAATGAAAGATATGAGAAGCAGAGTCAATGCAATATCCATATTCAGTACGATCATCATTGTACGATTGGCATGGTCAGTACGATCGGTATGATCAGTATGATACTCATAGTCAGTACGATCAGCATGATCAGTACGATACGCATAGTCAGTATGATCATCATGATCAGTACGATACGCATAGTCAGTACGATCAGCGTGATCAGTACGATTAGCCTGGTCAGTACGATAAGCATGATCAGTACGATCATTATAGTCAGTATGATACGCATAGTCAGTATGATACGATTAAAAAAGTCAGTACGATACGATTAATAAGACATTTGTGATTTCCAAAACAAAACATAGAAGTCAAAAGAGGACTTTTGACTCAACAGGTTATTTGTACTATAGTATTGAAATATTATATCTCTGTTCAATATAGTAACAATTTTCATGCAAGATAAAATAAATTGTGGACTTTTATGCATGGAGTGTATTGCATTATTATTATTCAAGAAAAATTAAATGTTTGACTACTCATATAGAAAATTTATTCTACACATGATAATGTTTCCAATTCTGATCAAGAATAGATTGTTGATGATGAAACTGTGAAATTATTTGGGGATCAACAACATATTGATGAAAAAATGAAAAAAAAATAATGATGAATCATCTTGGTTTTGAATAAAATTATCAAGGAAATAAGTCATAGTATAAAATTTGGGGTTATTTGGAATCAATGTGGCCAACCTATTTACCCCAAAAAGTCAATGTTCATTAGTTATCTTGGGGTCACAATGAGGATAAATGTTCCGATTGATATTGATTCATGGTGCCATGTACAGCCTATAACTAAGGAAATCCTTTATAAAGATATAATAGTAATGTTACAATATACTTTCTTTATTTTACGAAAAAATTATATAATGAAGCGTCGATTTAGTTTTCATTATTCCTTATAGACTTAATTTAATTTAGAATATTTCTATAAGAAATTTGTCTTAATGGTCACTATAAAATCCTATAGAGGCTTCCAAACTCTTTTCAGGATGTTACATCTTAGGGATGTTGAGGGGAAAATAAAGCCCCACCCATCACTTTGTTATGCTCACATTATAAAGTAGGAAATATGGACTACTTTCTTTAATTGTATCAATGAGAAATCATTTCAGGTGCATTGAGGTCGATAATATATTATTTTACATTATTTATTTTATCCAACTTGATTAAAAAATTGTAAATTTATAAAATAGAAAAAGAGTGCTGAAAGTAAAGAATGTGCATCAAAACCAAGGTACCCAATTAAAAAGGAAGGATGGGGTACTCTTTATTATATAAGAAATTGGTATATGTTTTAAATCAAGAATAAAAGTTTAATTGTGTGATATAAAATAACATATGTTCCTTTGTTTATATGTAGATTGATGAATCAAAACCTGAAACCACTTCCATCCCACATCTTTTCTTATGGAAGGAGGCTCATGTAAATAAGAATGGTATATTAGTTGATGAAAAAAAAATTAGTATGGGAAGCATGTGTAAGTATGAAATAATTGTAATTAATTATTATTTATAAAAATATTATATAAAAATAAATATGTTCATGTTTTTTATATGGTTTAGATACAAGAATTGGAAATGACCGTACTAGAAGAAAAGTGGCTTCCAGTAGCTTTGAAGTGGCCTGAACAATATGGTCGTGTTAGAGGATTAGGTTTTGGATTATCTCCTCAAATATATTTTGAGAAGATATAACCACATGAAGATAAATATAATATAATGAGATGAATTCAGAAACAAATAGACACTCTACAAGATATTATTTTGTGGTCTGGTTTGGTAGACCAATGTATAAGAAAATATCAAAGCGAATTGGTGGTGGAGAAAAGATCTGCACATGAACCAAATGATCCTAATAGATTTGAGTCTAATAATTCCCCACAAACCTTACCCAGGGCAATTAATTTTTTCATTAATCTTTCTTCTAAATGTGAATCAAACAACTTCTGAAAACTTTATATTACTAAATTTTTTTAGGGTACATTTGTATGTGATTTTTATCTATCAACACCCACATATCACCATGTTGTGATGGGTACAATGTATAATATCACGGGATACTAGATACATAATCAACCCCCCTAAAAAATAACATGAGATTAGAGATCAAGATACCTTTTGAGCTGACTGCTGAGTTTTCCATTCCACTTGATGGTCTAGATATTACAACAAAGCTGTTATTGGATCTTTCATAGCATGGTTGTATAATCTTAAAAATATACATTAGGTACATCTATAACAAAATTTTTAATATTAAAAACATGTAACAGTTGATGATTAAATGTTTAAAGTGAGGTATGATATTACATGTGGATAAAACAGCGGAGAAATGAAAGGTCGAATCAATAAAATCTAGGGAATCAACCAAGAAAACAAAATGAACTTCTGAGAGTACCTTCTCTCTGCCAGTTCGAAAGAAACATTTATTAACATTAAAAATTCATGTAGAGACCACATTAAAATGTATGAAGCTTCATTGAAAGATGTAATTGGTCTTTAGACTCTAAATAATATTCTTAATCATGAATGGTTGGGCATCTCAGTCAGTTTTGAATACATACATAAGGTACATTTTAATAATATGTTTGTCCAAATAGTGAGCTAAATATGCTTATTAAAGTTAATAATTATTCATATTTTTTACAGGAATTTATATTACATCTATATAAATGGAAGATCATGTGAAGAACTATTTGGATTCATTCTGTATCATTTATATGATAGAAATTAATTTTAATGATAAAGAAATTAATAAGAAAAAAGATGAGCTACTCAAAGAGTTTAATAAAAAATCATCAGACTACATACTCTTTTTTATACCTATATTTCAAGGGTAAAACTCTATGATATAATCACATAAAATATATGTTTAATTTTTTCTTTAATTAATTATTTTTTAGGAAGCACTAGATACTGATAGTAGTCAATATAGATACCCCAAATATTTATTTTTTGGATTCAATGAATGGATTTACAACAAAAAAATCACACAATATGTGTATTTTGAATATGTAATACACTGAAATCAACATTTTATAGATAAAATTCGAATTATATGTTCATTCTGTGTTTTAATGAGAATTTTGTTATGATAGGGTGGTCGAAAAATACAGGCTACATCATGGCATGAAGTCGGTGTCTGAAAATCTAAAGCCTATGTATTACTATAAATAGAAAAAAATGAAGGTATATATAGAAATATTTAACTATCAAAACATTTCAAAACAATTTACTTATTTTTGTCAATGTTTCTATGGAGTTTGAAACAAGATAATGCAATCGATTGTGGATATTATGTTCGAAAATTTATGAGTGAAATCATAAATCATGAAAATAACAGCATCCCCCAACAGGTAATTTTAGAATTTAATGATAATTTCATTAAATATATTTCATAATAATTTTTTATATATTTTCTCAGTACTATCAAGATTTATGACAAAAGAGTTACTCAAAAGAAGAAACCAATTTGTTTAGATATGAGTGGGTAGCATAATTTTTTTCAGAATGTATAACGATAACAAATTTAGGTTATTACATGCTATGTTTTTTTATCTAGTATGAGTTATGACCTTCAAAAAATATTTAGGATGTGAAGCATTAGTGTCATAATGCTTATATTTTATTTTTGATCACTTTATCAAAGAGAAGAGTAATGGAGGAAATAAATTTGTTTAAAATAACTGACCTGTAAACAAAAAAAATGTTAGGAATACATATAGGCATATGTGGAGGTGGAGGTGAAGGTAGATGCAGAGGCAGATGTAGAGTCAGAGTTGAAGATCGACCTGGAAGAGGAGGCATAGGTGAAGACCGAGGTGGAGACCGAGGTGGGGGATGATAAGAAGTGATGTCTTGCAAATAATAAAATTATTGGGGAATGAAGTAGAATAAGTATCATACCATTATTTTGTTTTAGAATAATTTTTTAAAAGTTTACACAACACTTTTGACTTAAGATAAGATCCATTATACATCTTTCTAGTTTAAAATGACATTTTAGTACAAAAAATAAGTGGCATACTCAAAACAAATCAAATGAATTCATATTGCTTTGGTACTTTAATAAAATTATCCATACATCATTTTTGATGTATAGGGATCATTCGTACCTCAATATAACACATGGTGTTACCGATATGGCTCAAAGTGTGTGTTTCTAGTTTAAAATTAAATTTTAGTAAACAACACAAGTGGTGTACTCAAAACCAAGTAAACACATTCCAATTGTTTTGATACTTTAAGATGATGATTCATGAGTCATTTGGGACGTTCATCCTTTATCTTCACCTCAATATGATGCATGGTGTGACCGGTATGCCTCCAAGTGTGTCTTTTTTATTGAAAATTGACATTAATTTTAGTAAAAAAAATAACTGCCATACTCAAGACCAATAAAACGCATTATTGTTGTTTTAGTACTTTGAAAAAATGATACATATGTAATTTATGATGTGTAAGGATTAGAAACACCTAAATATGATTCATTATGTGATCAGTATGACTCCAAGTGTGTCTTTTTAATCAAAACTGACATAAATTTTAATAAAAAAACAATTGACATACTAAAAACTAAGGAAATGCATTCTGATTGTTTTAATACTTTAGTAAAATTATCCATGAGTCATTTGGGAAGTGTAGGGATCATACACACCACAATTTGATGCATGGTGTGACTGGTATGACTCCAAGTGTTTGTTATCAGTTTAAAATTGACATTTTAATACAAAAAAGTGTCACTCGTTGAAAATGAAAAAACACGATCGGATTGTCTTGATAATTTGGTAAACTGATTAATAATTCATTTTTGAAGTGTATGAATAATTCTCATGTCAAACCCACACATTATTCCATTGATATGGCTCAAAGTTCATGTTTCTAGTTTAAAATAAAATTTAAGTAAAAAACACATGTGATGTAATCAAAACTGAGGAAACATGTTATGATTATTTTGATACTTTAGGAAAATGATCTATGAGTCATTTGAGACATGTAGAATTCATCCTTGCCTCAATCCGATGCATATTGTGACTGGCATGACTCCAAGTGTGTATTTTTTTGAAAATTGACATTAATTTTAGTAAAAAAAACAATTGGCATACACAAAACCAAGAAAAATAATTCCAATTATTTTGGTACTTTAGGAAAATTATCCATACGTCATTTATGACTTGTAGGGATCATCTGAACCTCAATCCAATGTACGGTGTGACAGGTTTGACTCCAAGTGTGTCTTTTTATTCAGAAAAGACATTAATTTTAATCAAAAAAACAACTGACATACTCAAAACTAATAAAATGAATTCTTATTATTTTGGTACTCTATAAAAACAATCCATAAGTCATTTTTTATGTGTAGGAATTAGTTACACCTCAATTAAATTCATGATGTGACCGGTATGACTCTAAGATCATCTTTTTATTCAAAATTTATATGAATTTTAATATAAAAAATAACTAACATACTCTATAATAGTGTTTTCTTTTTCTTGTATTTGAGTTAAAAAATTTATTTCATTTAAATTTAGTATTTATATCTTATTTTGGTAATTTTTGTTGTTGTTTCAGTGTGTTGTTGTAGCACACTACACCTATTTTTGGTGATGTAGTGTACTGTAGCATCACAATGTAGTTTTCACTGTTATTAGTGCTTATACAGGTGCTGATAAATTCTATCTTTATTAGAACATTAAAAAGTGCTGATAAATCATACTTTTATCAGTACAATTAAAAGTGCAGATAAATTATACTTTTACCCGTGCAAATAAAAGCATTGATAAATCATACTTTTATCAACGCATTTAAAAGCAATGATAAATGGGGTCTTTTATCAGCGCTTTTAAAAGAACTAATAAAAGCTTGATTTATCAACGCATTTATTTGTGCTGATAAATATACCCTTTATCAATGATTTTTTATCATTGCTAAAATCCATGGACTTTTAACCACTCTAAGGTCGTCAGTGCTTTTCTAGCGCTGATAAAGGCTGGTTCTAGTGTTGTTAAAAGCATTTTTTATAGTAATGTTTCTTTTTTTTGAATAATTTCCATCCTTATAAACGTTGTTAGAATTTTTTTATCATTTTAGTTAACTAATTTAACAAATATGAATAAAAATGTGTTTAGTTTAGCTTAGTTTAGTTTTATTGGATTATATTTCAATTTATATTTAATTTTATATGTAATGGTTGGGTTTGTATAATGTCAGATCAAATAGCTAAGTCAACCCAAACTTCTAGGGAGGATGCCACACATACTTCTGCTAAGTAGCCTCCTCATCCTTCTTCATAAGAGCCTTTTACTTCCAAAGGGATATACAAGGCTTCTGGGGTTGGTAAACATGGTAGCACACATTTTCCTAGATTATCACTTGCTCTTAGTGAGGACTTGCAGATATCTATTTATTTTGATGATAATGGTAAACATATGGGTCTAAATTTGAAACAATTTTGGGGTTATGTGGCAATAAAACCTAGAAAAAATTTAAGCATTTTGATTTCTAATTAGAGAAGTGTCAATAATGATACACTAGTTCATCTATGGGAGATAATTTTGGTAAGATCATTTATTAATATTTTACTTCTCATGATTTTTTTTATTAATATATGTTATTATTTTCATACTCATCAGATGACATGTGGTATACATGACATTAAAGAAGCTATAAATAAATGTCAATCTTTTTATTATAGGATATGGATGGATTTTAAATCAACCGTAACTTTGTATTTCATTTTTACTTCAAGATAAAATTAAAATCCATATGATGTATATCCCTTTATACATGAAAATACATAGAATAAATTTATTTTAAGAAGATGAAAATAATCATTTTTCCTAATTTCAATGTCAACTTTTTGAATTATTTTTGTATAATCACTAAAAATTATCATTCTAATGATTTTTTGTCCTTAATTAATATAAATTGATGAAATCTCGTCAATATATCCAATACAAAAACATATATCCTCATACTTAATCTCATGTGGGGTATTTTTTATTAGAAGATCAAATAATGGTTGAACATTTTCAAAAAATGAGATTCATGTCTTCATGCTCAGTAGAGACTGACCCTCCCTCCCCCCATCAGACATGAAAAATAAAATAGGGATTAGATAACCAAAAATGTAACATAGATAAGTAATTTATGTTATTTTTAAACACTTTATATTTTCTAATTCACTAATAAATTTATCAAATATTATATAAAATAATCCCTTCAGGAGAAAAGTACATAGGGGACCTTCATAAATAAGGGTAAGAAGTATATCTTAACTAATTAATTAGAAAATACTAAACATCCAGGCCACGTGTGAGGATATGAGGCATATGTATTAATTAAAAAAATTGTTTATTTAACCAGTAACTTTCTCGAAAGTGGATGTATATAAAAAATAGATGAATTAGAAGTTAAATTTTAGGATATGGGTGAGATGATTGAGGAAAGGATTAGAGAATCAGAAAAGTTGATGTTTGCAAACATGTAGAGATAGTTTCAAAAAACATAACACACTCATCCACCTCTGGTTTTATATCCCACTCCGCCTCTTTCTACACACCCCACTCCTAAAACCATCCTTCATAGCTTCCCATCTACTATGAGTTATATGTTGAGGATCCCTAGTATCATATTGTAGAATATGGGTCCATATATTATATCAAGGATACACTAGATCATCAATAGATAGAGATGGATTGACATAGGGTAATAGTACATGATATTATAGATACATAAGCTATAGAAATATTCCATACATATGAGATTTATATTGTTGTAAAAAAGTTTCATTCACTTTTTACTTAGTCTAATTAGACTTGTTGAAAAACTTTCCATTGAGATATGCAAGGATTATAACCTTTATTTTTCATATTGGTGTTAAATTTGATTTAATATTTAAATACACACACATATATATTTATATAGTAATATATTAAATTTGTAGAAATTTTTTATGGAAATAAAAAAAATTGAGGCCTCTTCAACTTTCGATGCTACTTTTTTGAAGGGATTTATAAATTATCAACATATGCATATGTGTTGTTGGATGTTTACTGTAACACCCCAAGATTTCATAGTGTGTTATTTCTTCAAAATAATTCAATAACTTGCACTACACGCAACACCGAGTTCAAGCGCACCATGACTTACCAAACAAGCCGTTCAAAAAAGGTTATGAATAGTATTAACTAAATTTTAAACTTTATATAATCCTTATAATTTTAGAATCCATATTATGAGTTTCTTAGACATAATGTAAGAACAAATTCATCTTCAGTATTGTAGTTTTACCAACTTTTAATAGTGAACCCTTTTTAAATAAAATATTTTAAACTTTTTGACTAAATGGGGACATCAAAAAATTTAAAATAAAACATCCCAAGCTTCCACGGTACGCTTTCCTTTGAATAAAACAGTAGCGTGTGTTGTACGCAACTTCGAGTTTTAACACACACCACAACCGATCAAACTAGCCGTTATGAATAGTAATACTTAATTTTTTGAAATTATATATATTTTATATTTCAAAATGGACTTCATTTTTGGATTCGGAATATCAAATTTAGCCTAAGGTGAAATTTTGGTACTTTTCGGATAACTTTCATATTTTGATGAATAGTAAAAATTACTAAATTTTAATTAAAAACAACTTTTTTAATAAAAATAATTAATAGTGATAAATTATGAATTTGAGTGGTTTTAAAGTATATTTAGAATATATTTTTACCATTTAATATAATTTTGGTCATTGGACATAATTTTACAATTAAACCGAACATAAACAAGTGTCAATCTTTTGATAGTTATTATCTCTTAAAAACACGCTTTTTGTTTTGACAGCAGGAATTAATTTTAAATTAATTTCTGACACTTCTGTGTTTTGAATTTAGAAAAATGGATTCCATATTTGGAATCAGGATGTTCAAATTGTGTAAATAGGTAACTTTTATTTTTAGACATTTTGAATAATTACTGCGGTAAATATTTTATTTACCATGGTTAAGGGTAAATCCGGTAAATAAGGGTTAAAAAATAATATTATAATAATACTAAATTACCCTAAAACGTGTCTTAACCCTATTGGTTGATACATGGTCGACCATGGGCATCTTTGGGTCAATTTTGGGACCCCATTGATCCACTTGTAAGTGATAATGACACTTTATTTTAATTAAGTTAAAATGAATACAAAAATGGCATAAGCTTACATCTTTTAAAAGAACAATTTTTACATAGGGCTATACATGTTGGATTTTCGATTATAAATATTCATTAGAAAGCTAAAAAGATTTCCTACATAATTATATTTTATTTATAATTTTTAAACATCAAATAATTTAAATTATTAATGACACAATAATGATGCAATGTTTACCTCATTAATAAATCATTTAAATAAATAAGATTATAATGATTAAAATATTATCTAAAACCTGTCCAATTCTTATTGGTTGATGTTATTTAGAATATGAGTCATCTTAACTTCGACCTCAATGATTTTTGGACCATTATAAACCGAATATAAATATATTATAAAGTAATACTTTCACTCTTTCCTAAAGAGCCCCTCCTCTCCCTTATAAAAGGAGACCACTTCTACTCATTCCTCACACCTCTCAAGCCACTTGGCTCGTCCAAACTCTACCCAAATACGCTCCTCACATCCCTATCCTCCTCCTTGAAGCTTCCCCTTAGGCAGAAAACATTTCAAGAAGTCCTTTGGTTCCAACCAAAGTGAGTTACCTAAATTAAAGGTAACATTTTCTCTTAAATTATTTTCAATTATTTTGCTTCTCCAACCCCCAAAATCTTTTTATTTCCTTTCTTTTGTAACAACACCAGTATCCACAATATACTAGGATGTTGTTATAAGAAGGATTCAAACTACACATTCACACAACTCCATCTAATGGATGATGAACATAATGTTTCTGTGGATGGCAAACTAACGCCTCACGAAACGATGATTGTTCAAATACATCTTACCGCCTCTCATGGTGGCCATTAGAATGGCACTGTAATTAAATATGATATTAATGATATATATATTTTATATATAAGCTTCTGTAATTCCATTTTATTTCATACAATTATTCGTTTCATGTTGTATATACATACGATAATTTCATTTGAGGAAGTGCGGACTACCGCCCCCTTAAAATGATATGACTCGTTCATACCACACATGGAACGTATAAAGGATGGTGTTAATGAACTTAAGTAACATATATAAAATATTATATTTTACTGGAATATTAATATACATATGTATCATTTGGATTCGATTCTTTTAAAATAAAAATTAAATGGAAGTAGCATTCGTGCGTACGTACGGACTACCGTCTCCACGAACGCGATGAGATTCATTCTCCATCGTATCCATTAAAGTATAATTATCATTTGATGATTTAAAAATGATGTTTAAGGACTTGATACCATTCTGGATATGAATAATATACATCCCATTAATAACGAATATGGCTCACATAACAAAGAATATAAAGTAAAATGAACCCGTTGACACATGAAATGACGATAATTCTAAGATATTATTAACAAATCAATGTTAAAAGATCATATATGATATCATATTAAAGTAACTGATTCTTGTATTATTCAATAACAATTATTTCACCATTATACAGGAGGTAAACCTACCATCTACCAAGGAAAAAGTACAAAGTAAGGGATTCTCTTATCTCACTTTCAATTCCGTGAGATTTCCATTGTTCGCTACTAAATTATTGAAAGTGGTGTATTGTGTACTTCCATTTGATATATATTATCATGATTCACTTTATATTCATGTTATTCTATAAATCATTTGGTGGTTATTAACTTTTGGCCATGCGACTCAGTTGATTAACGTGGTAAGGGGTTTCTTGTCTCACTTTTAATTCCGTGAGAATTCCATTGATCACCACTTAATTATTGCAAGTGGTGTATGTGTACTACCCATGATTGTATTCATTGTGTAATATACTTTATTTTATGGGTATTTACATCATCATGGTATGATCTTTCTTTCATGGGTGATTGTTTCTTAAGTTACCTAATCAATAAGGGAATTTGAGATTTCAATTTCCACTCATTTGGCTTTACGCATATTTCATTGATTATATTACCCCAAGATTATGTGTGGAATCACTATTCATTTGATTATGTCATAATTTCCACTCCCCTTCCTGTGGATATACTTTTGATACACATAATCACTCCATTGAAAATTCTCAAGTCATTGATATGAATTTGATAAGAGTAATTTTAACTCTTTCACCATTTGTTGAGTTAAACATCCAATTCGTTGGTGTTGTTTTTACAGGAATATGTGTGAATATACTTTGATTGTTTTACACTGAATATCCAATCATATTTAGTGTATTTATATTTTTCACACATAATTATGTTGTTGATTTATCCTTAACCTAAGGATATGGCCTTTATGAGAGATTTCATCTCAACTTACATTCCATTGAGACTTCTTTGTTGATATACACCAAATCACTTTTATGTGGTGTATATAATGTACTTTGACATAGTATATCATGAATTCCCTTTATTCTCATGATATTACAAAGTTTTGATTACCTCAATTATTTTCATTCAAGTGTCTCTCTTTTGGTTAGAATCTCTAACTAAAATACCATTTTTAAATGTTTTAAAGACTTATTCATCTAAATCTTTCTCATTAATGTCCATGTTTTAAAAATGGTTTTAAGGATTTATTTATATGGACATTAAAGTTTAGAAATTAAAAATCCTTTTAAAAGGTTTCAAAGTGGTATGGGACACTTTGATTCAAAAATCTATTTTTAAATGGCTTCTTGACAAATAGTGTGACTTTTAAATGTTTTCAAGAAAAGGGGGATATTTCTCTCAAATAGTTTTGATGATTATTTTCATCTATGTCAACATCCTTCATTATTCATGATTGAGGTTAATGTGATACAATACAATCTTCCATATTGTATCAAATGAGTTATATTTGACTGTGGATGTTCTATTTTTATACCATTCATGGTTTGTGGTTAAAGTATTGACATTTCGTATGCTAGTTTTAATACGAATGTTTATTTTATGCTTAAACCTATTCATATGAGGAATGCATTGGACTTAATAAGTGACGGGTGGAGCCCGCTATAGCTCCTCGATGCATCGGTAGGTCTCATGAGACAAACTAGTGTCTTGGCACAAGGCCTTGGCAAAATCTTATTTGTAGTCTTGGCACGAGGCCTTGGCTATGTGGTTATGATAGTCTGGCATTATGCATTCCATCATTATGAAAGTGGTTATTGATATTGCATGTGATCATTCGACTAGTAGAATATCCATGTGAGTAAGTAAATGGCATTATTTCATTTTACCTTTGCCATTTTATGCTGAAGTTCAAGTTTCAAAGGCTTTTGTTTTAGTTATAAATTGCCTTAAGTGTTTATGCTTATTTATGAAAGCTTCTGCTATAATGTTATCCTTACTGAGCATCCGAGCTCACCCCTTTCAATGTTTTATTTTTTTTTTCCAGGATTATGAAGAAGTAATTTATGAATGACCTGCAGGGATAGTATGAGGGGATATGAAGACAAGATGTTTTTTTTATGATGTAATGTAAAAATTTATGGTTGTATCTAGTTATTCCAAGGCTACTAAACTAATCGGTCTTTCGAGACTTGATCTTTCTCATGATCATGCCAATGTTATGTAATAATGCACCGACTCTGGGTAACTAGGGTCGGGGCATTACAGTTGGTATCAGAGGAAGTTTAGTACAAACCTTGGTAGCTAGATTTAGATAAACTCTGATTAGAGCACGTAGACCTAAGATGAACTTTGGGGATTAGTATAAAAGAACTTCCTAGAATTTTGGTATTGTAAAGATTTTGTGAGTTTTCCGAGCAATACATCCCTGTCTGGATACAAGCAGGTAGAGTCGGCTCTGGCACAGATGTACCTAGGGGTAAAACCCGAAAACACCGCTTTGAGCTAGACTCGAACGGGAACTGGTGCACGACAACGGGCCTTGCTGCACTCTTGGTTACGACACTCCTAGGGGATATGCTTAGGATAATTTACACTTTCATTACAAACCGATTTAAGTAATATATACATAAGATGAGAGTAAATGACCTTGGTTAATCCTAATATGTTTCAAATTGAGAATATGGTGACATTTTAATCTCTAAATGATTTTACGACTACTATTACTCACACAATGCTTTCTGGTTTTAGTCAATGGCTGGATTCCAAGGAAGTCATAGTGACTTTGAGAATGATGTACAAGGTGGGAACGGTGGTGGAAATGAGCAACAAAATGGAATGTTGATAGGCGTAAAAGATATCGTCTTTATGCCAAATCAGTTTTCCAAAAATATGATCAACAACATATATATTAACCAACTCCCAGACTCAACAAGGAAGAGAAAGGTGATAAATGATAAGATCTCCAGCAATGGAGACCATGGAGAAAAGAAACCTCAATTTTCATCATGCAGGAATTGTGGAAAGAGACACCCAGGAAAGTGTCTCAATGGGACAACGAAATGTTTTACGTGCGGGAAGGAAGGACATAAAGTGAAGAATTGCCGAAGAAAAATGAAGAGTACTATGGAAGAAGATAAAAATGGTCCCAAGAGTCCATTTACAGTCATTTTCCATAAATGTAGGGGACCTGGCCATTACCCGAGTGAATGTCCTATTTTATAGGATATTTTCTTGCTCAAAGAAGAAGCTATGTGGAAATAAATGGTTGGAGAAAAATTTAAAAAGTATTAGTACTCCTTGTTGATGGGTTTACTTTGGAATAATTTTCTCTTGTATTTGTAACCCCTCAGTTTGCCATGTGAGAATGATATTTGATGAATAATTGTCTCTTCTCTTGTGGATATAGGTATAAATAACCATTTGGTTTTATATGATCATTGGGGTTTGAGAAAATGATAAGTTATTATAATTTGGGGTGAAAATGCAAAGTATGATATAACATTTGTGGTTAAATTATGTTATTTTGAAAAATTTATCTCATTTTGGTAATATTATAGAATATATTTTTTGAAAAAGGACAACACGTAGACCGTGTGACAACCTGTCGCATCGGACAAAGCTGTGGGAATCGAACCCACAACCAAAGTGCGATTGGGATTTATCGCCTACCACTGGACTACGTGAAGTCCCTGGTTAGTATGACTATTTTTTTTGTTAAATGATTTTATTGATCAATAATAAGATGATTTGGGTTCTTATGTCTTATCAAATGAATACCCTTGGTATAGGAAAATGATTTGGTGATTAAGTGATAAATGTTATTTTGGAAGATGTTCGTTTTCTTAGGAACACTATATGCCCAAGGAAAATAGAATACAATGAGGTTTCATTTGTAGAGTAATGGTGGATTTTTATCTACATTTTTATTGTTGATTTATAGTGATTTGGGTTATTTATGGAAATGATTAACCTATAACAGAGAATATGTGATGATGTTAATTACTTTTAAGTATGTGACTTTAAGAGTATTTGATGTCATTTGGAGATACAATGTAACATGGGAGACTACATAATCAAATTCTTCTATGTTTTGGGTTTCAATATTAGTTTGGATTATATTAAAGGATTTTAAGGACAATTGGTTATTGAATGGTATCTATTTAACTTTGGGGTATTGTTGGTTTAATTTTAGAAATTAAGATTAGTGCATATTTATCTCAATGAATATCCTTTTGGGGGATCATTAGATCATTCACTAACCATTTTGGTTTTGATTAATCTTCAAAGACAATGTAAATATATGGTTTATCCTGCATGGATCATGTGATTCTATAGAAGTTTATTCTAGCTCTTCCAGTGTGACCAAGTCTTCTTGAATACTCATCGTTTAAAAAAAATTGAGTTAGTGGTGGAAATTTATTAAAGAATGAAAATCTACTTAAAATTTAAGTATATCTCACAATGTTCTTAGTCAATATCATAAATGAATTCCTCTTCCTTATGTAATGTAACTTTAAAAAAAATGTTGTCCTAGATGGTACCTTAAATCATCACTAATTTATGGATTTGGGATTGTTGGCCTTTTCATAGCCATGTTCTCTACCACTCTCCATCAGATAATTGATGGTTAGATTTCTCCTCCATATCCATATTTTCCTACATGGAACCCTAGTATGTGTTATTTTCGGTAATCTTCATACTTTCCACTCTTTATTTTAAATAGAGGCCTCATTAATTCATTTTTCAATGTGGGATTTCAACTAAGATATTTTGAAATGTCAAAAATGTGTGATCCCAATACCCTATATTTTGTTGAACCGATGGTACTTCAAATCATCATAGATTGATGAGTTTAAGGACCTCAATTTTATACTTGTTTGTGATTGATGACCTCAACCACTACCTATAAATATTTACGTTTGTCCTCCAATTATATGTCTCTAATTGCCACCAATGTTCTCCTAATCGAGATCATAATTTGGTGGTGACCCTTTCATTTCTCTTTTCCTCATATTAAGACTAAATTTTAGTAAACCAATTTCCGATGTGGGTTTTCCCACAAATATATTTTCTATTTTCAACCTTTTATTTTCGAAGAACAATTTCAAATTGCGAGGACGCAATTTATTGAAGGAGGGGAGAATGTAACACCCCAAGATTTCATAGTGTGTTATTTCATCAAAATAATTCAATAACTTGCACTACACGCAACACCGAGTTCAAGCGCACCATGACTTACCAAACAAGCCGTTCAAAAAAGGTTATGAATAGTATTAACTAAATTTTAAACTTTATATAATCCTTATAATTTTAGAATCCATATTATGAGTTTCTTAGACATAATGTAAGAACAAATTCATCTTCAGTATTGTAGTTTTACCAACTTTTAATAGTGAACCCTTTTTAAATAAAATATTTTAAACTTTTTGACTAAATCGGGACATCAAAAAATTTAAAATAAAACATCCCAAGCTTCCACGGTACGCTTTCCTTTGAATAAAACAGTAGCGTGTGTTGTACGCAACTTCGAGTTTTAACACACACCACAACCGATCAAACTAGCCGTTATGAATAGTAATACTTAATTTTTTGAAATTATATATATTTTATATTTCAAAATGGACTTCATTTTTGGATTCGGAATATCAAATTTAGCCTAAGGTGAAATTTTGGTACTTTTCGGATAACTTTCATATTTTGATGAATAGTAAAAATTACTAAATTTTAATTAAAAACAAATTTTTTAATCAAAATAATTAATAGTGATAAATTATGAATTTGAGTGGTTTTAAAGTATATTTAGAATATATTTTTACCATTTAATATAATTTTGGTCATTGGACATAATTTTACAATTAAACCGAACATAAACAAGTGTCAATCTTTTGATAGTTATTATCTCTTAAAAACACGCTTTTTGTTTTGACAGCGGGAATTAATTTTAAATTAATTTCTGCCACTTATGTGTTTTGAATTTAGAAAAATGGATTCCATATTTGGAATCAGGATGTTCAAATTGTGTAAATAGGTAACTTTTATTTTTAGACATTTTGAATAATTACTGCGGTAAATATTTTATTTACCATGGTTAAAGGTAAATCCGGTAAATAAGGGTTAAAAAATAATATTATAATAATACTAAATTACCCTAAAACGTGTCTTAACCCTATTGGTTGATACATGGTCGACCATGGGCATCTTTGGGTCAATTTTGGGACCCCATTGATCCACTTGTAAGTGATAATGACACTTTATTTTAATTAAGTTAAAATGAATACAAAAATGGCATAAGCTTACATCTTTTAAAAGAACAATTTTTACATAGGGTTATACATGTTGGATTTTCGATTATAAATATTCATTAGAAAGCTAAAAAGATTTCCTACATAATTATATTTTATTTATAATTTTTAGACATCAAATAATTTAAATTATTAATGACACAATAATGATGCAATGTTTACCTCATTAATAAATCATTTAAATAAATAAGATTATAATGATTAAAATATTATCTAAAACCTGTCCAATTCTTATTGGTTGATGTTATTTAGAATATGAGTCATCTTATCTTCGACCTCAATGATTTTTGGACCATTATAAACCGAATATAAATATATTATAAAGTAATACTTTCACTCTTTCCTAAAGAGACCCTCCTCTCCCTTATAAAAGGAGACCACTTCTACTCATTCCTCACACCTCTCAAGCCACTTGGCTCGTCCAAACTCTGCCCAAATAAGCTCCCCACATCCCTCTCCTCCTCCTTGAAGCTTCCCCTTAGGCAGAAAGCATTTCAAGAAGTCCTTTGGTTCCAACCAAAGTGAGTTACCTAAATTAAAGGTAACATTTTCTCTTAAATTATTTTCAATTATTTTGCTTCTCCAACCCCCAAACTCTTTTTATTTCCTTTCTTTTGTAACAACACCAGTATCCACAATATACTAGGATGTTGTTATAAGAAGGATTCAAACTACACATTCACACAACTCCATCTAATGGATGATGAACATAATGTTTCTGTGGATGGAAAACTAACGCCTCACGAAACGATGATTGTTCAAATACATCTTACCGCCTCTCATGGTGGCCATTAGGATGGAACTGTAATTAAATATGATATTAATGATATATATATTTTATATATAAGATTCTGTAATTCCATTTTATTTCATACAATTATTCGTTTCATGTTGTATATACATACGATAATTTCATTTGAGGAAGTGCGGACTACCGCCCCCTTAAAATGATATGACTCGTTCATACCACACATGGAACGTATAAAGGATGGTGTTAATGAACTTAAGTAACATATATAAAATATTATATTTTACTGGAGTAGTAATATACCTATGTATCATTTGGATTCGATTCTTTTAAAATAAAAATTAAATGGAAGTAGAATTTGTGCGTACGTACGGACTACCGTCTCCACGAACGCGATGAGATTCATTCTCCATCGTATCCATTCAAGTATAATTATCATTTGATGATTTAAAAATGATGTTTAAGGACTTGATACCATTCTGGATATGAATAATATACATCCCATTAATAACGAATATGGCTCACATAACAAAGAATATAAAGTAAAATGAACCCGTTAACACATGAAATGACGATAATTCTAAGATATTATTAACAAATCAATGTTAAAAGATCATATATGATATCATATTAAAGTAACTGATTCTTGTATTATTCAATAACAATTATTTCACCATTATAAAGGAGGTAAACCTACCATCGACCAAGGAAAAAGTACAAAGTAAGGGATTCTCTTATCTCACTTTCAATTCCGTGAGATTTCCATTGTTCGCTACTAAATTATTGAAAGTGGTGTATTGTGTACTTCCATTTGATATATATTATCATGATTCACTTTATATTCATGTTATTCTGTAAATCATTTGGTGGTTATTAACTTTTGGCCATGCGACTCAGTTGATTAACGTGGTAAGGGGTTTCTTGTCTCACTTTTAATTCCGTGAGAATTCCATTGATCACCACTTAATTATTGCATGTGGTGTATGTGTACTACCCATGATTGTATTCATTGTGTAATATACTTTATTTTATGGGTATTTACATCATCATGGTATGATCTTTCTTTCATGGGTGATTGTTTCTTAAGTTACCTAATCAATAAGGGAATTTGAGATTTCAATTTCCACTCATTTGGCTTTACGCATATTTCATTGATTATATTACCCCAATATTATGTGTGTAATCACTATTCATTTGATTATGTCATAATTTCCACTCCCCTTCCTGTGGATATACTTTTGATACACATAATCACTCCATTGAAAATTCTCAAGTCATTGATATGAATTTGATAAGAGTAATTTTAACTCTTTCACCATTTGTTGAGTTAAACATCCAATTCGTTGGTGTTGTTTTTACAGGAATATGTGTGAATATACTTTGATTGTTTTACACTGAATATCCAATCATATTTAGTGTATTTATATTTTTCACACATAATTATGTTGTTGATTTATCCTTAACCTAAGGATATGGCCTTTATGAGAGATTTCATCTCAACTTACATTCCATTGAGACTTCTTTGTTGATATACACCAAATCACTTTTATGTGGTGTATATAATGTACTTTGACATAGTATATCATGAATTCCCTTTATTATCATGATATTACAAAGTTTTGATTACCTCAATTATTTTCATTCAAGTGTCTCTCTTTTGGTTAGAATCTCTAACTAAAATACCATTTTTAAATGTTTTAAAGACTTATTCATCTAAATATTTCTCATTAATGTCCATGTTTTAAAAATGGTTTTAAGGATTTATTTATATGGACATTAAAGTTTAGAAATTAAAAATCCTTTTAAAAGGTTTCAAAGTGGTATGGGACACTTTGATTCAAAAATCTATTTTTAAATGGCTTCTTGACAAATAGTGTGACTTTTAAATGTTTTCAAGAAAAGGGGGATATTTCTCTCAAATAGTTTTGATGATTATTTTCATCTATGTCAGCATCCTTTATTATTCATGATTGAGGTTAATGTGATACAATACAATCTTCCATATTGTATCAAATGAGTTATATTTGACTGTGGATGTTCTATTTTTATACCATTCATGGTTTGTGGTTAAAGTATTGACATTTCGTATGCTAGTTTTAATACGAATGTTTATTTTATGCTTAAAACTATTCATATGAGGAATGCATTGGACTTAATAAGTGACGGGTGGAGCCCGTTATAGCTCCTCGATGCATCAGTAGGTCTCATGAGACAAACTAGTGTCTTGGCACAAGGCCTTGGCAAAATCTTATTTGTAGTCTTGGAACGAGGCCTTGGCTATGTGGTTATGATAGTCTGGCATTATGCATTCCATCATTATGAAAGTGGTTATTGATATTGCATGTGATCATTCGACTAGTAGAATATCCATGTGAGTAAGTAAATGGCATTATTTCATTTTACCTTTGCCATTTTATGCTGAAGTTCAAGTTTCAAAGGCTTTTGTTTTAGTTATAAATTGCCTTAAGTGTTTATGCTTATTTATGAAAGATTCTGCTATAATGTTATCCTTACTGAGCATCCGAGCTCACCCCTTTCAATGTTTTATTTTTTTTTTCAGGATTATAAAGAAGTAATTTATGAATGACCTGCAGGGATAGTATGAGGGGATATGAAGACAAGATGTTTTTTTTTATGATGTAATGTAAAAATTTATGGATGTATCTAGTTATTCCAAGGCTACTAAACTAATCGGTCTTTCGAGACTTGATCTTTCTCATGATCATGCCAATGTTATGTAATAATGCACCGACTCTGGGTAACTAGGGTCGGGGCGTTACATTTACACTACTGGAAAATTCGCCTATCTCCATGATCCAAAACTATGGTAATTGGATAGTGGACTATATCCATGACCTATGGACATGATCCAAGAGACCGTAGGCATTATCACCATTGGCATAACCCAACAGGATATAGCCACAATCGAGACTATGGCAATAGAAACTATAAAAAACCCTGGCAGCAAGATCTGATCTCACGATCTCCTCTAACACAAGGCCAAGATTTTACCACTAACCTATGATAGACTATATATATATATATATATATATATATTCATGTGTGTGTGTTTAATTTTATATAATTATAATTATAATACATTTAAAAAATTAAAATGGAGATGGTCATAGGTGTCTGAGGAAAGGCCCACAGCCACGATCCATGTCAACCATGGTCGTAGGCCTTTCACATGCCCTTCCCATGAAGTTAATTTTTTAAGGGGTGCACAAGAAAGTATATAGACATGGGAACAATTTTACCTAGATATAGGTGGACTATATTCATGGTCAAGCCTAATCATGGATATAGGCTCATGGCCATACCTAATTTTTCCACTAATATTATGAGCTTCCAATGGATGCTGACATATCTGGGTTCAATATGATTATGATGATTTATAAGATATATATCAGGGATCTTGAAAAATTAAAAAATGTTGGACCCCACAATGATATAATTCCTTTACATGTAATGAAATTATTATATTTATTTTAATTATATTAATTTTATTGAATTAATTAATTATCAATTTTTTTTTATTAAGTATATTTATACACTTTGTATTTAGTATGATACGATATCAATGTATATATTCTTTGAAAAATAAATAATTTCTACACTAATTAAGGTAATGAAAGATAATTAAAGAATATAATATATTTCTGAAATATTTCAGAATGATGAAATTCAGTGTTCGATGTTTCCTTATATTGATAAGTATGGAAAATATATTTCATAAAACTTTGTTTCTCTTAATTAAATAATAATTGATACTATATTTGTTTGTATATTAGTGGCCATTGGATGTTGTTTAATGAACTATACTTAAAACATTACATGATCTTGAGTTTTTATTCAAGAATTATCTTTCTTAAAATTTTAGGATCTTTATGGTTTAGATTTTTAGAGAATATGGTCACAACTCTTGAAAAACAAACCCAAATATTAAAAAGTAGAAACTTTTACTCAGTATCAATTTTTTCCAAAATATACAACTTTTAAAATGAAAAAAAATATTTTCATGAAAAATATTCAGGACTTTCAACTTGGATTCTTCTTTTTTCTTACTCATCCTTAAATCCTGTGAAAAAATTTTAAAATGTGGGATGGGCACAAAAATGTCAATAAGGGGCATAAAAGTAAGAAATCTATTAGTCCACTGAAAAACATGAAATCCCATAAAAGTTTTAACTTTATAACAATATTATTTAATCATATCCACATGAAAAACACACACTTTTTTTCAAATAAAACCTTTAAAAATCATAGAAAGAAAATAAAAATCCCTTTTAGGAAACTTAAATAATTGTATTGATTACTCATTTAAAAAATAAATGGATCTTGGATAAATCCATAGGAGAAACCTCCCATTTCACCTCCTAACTTTTTACCTTTAAGGACAAGGAATTTCACCCAATGAATTAGAGAGATGTATCAAGCTCACCCATCATATATGTTGTATCAGGATCACCCATCATATAAGTTGTATCAGTATCACCCATCGTATAAGTTGTATCAGGATCACCCTTCGTATAAGTTATATCAGTATCACCCATCATATAAGTTGTATCAATATCACCCATAATTATTTATAATTATCAAGTTCCATATCATGAATAAAAAATATTATTCTTTCAACTTTTCATTATAAAACCCTTGAAAATATTTATTGAACCCATATGTAAAACATTTTCAGATATTGAAATACCCTTTCCTTTAAAAAACACATTTTCAAAACTAAAATACCTAGAACACATTGAAAGGGGGTTTTCTTTGAAGAAGAAATGGAATCTTTTAAAGTAATAAAAACATATAATAATTATTATGGTGGTGGAAAATTTTTTTGATGTCATATACATTAAAATAATATATTCCTTTCTATTTTTATAAAGAAATTCAAAATATTCCATATGAAATAGGTAAAAAGATTCCTTTTGAAAACCATTTAAGGAAAGTAAAAAAGAGAAATAAAAATTTATTAATAATTAATTTATTTCTATACATCTATAAAATAGTTTTAATAATATAGACATGGAATAAAAATATTTAGAAAATAAATCTTTAAAACAATTAAAATGAAGTTTTAATTTAAGTGTCCCTTACCTTGAGTCCGACTCATCATGTATGTTATTTATCTTCATAAATAATAAAATTTTATTAATTATTTAATTTATAAAGAACCCTTTTAAATCTATTATTCTTTTTATTTTATTTATTACCCTTTTATATTTAATTACTTAATCAATTAAGTCCACATCAAATTTTTTGATGATATTTGGATCATAAGTCCAAGATGAATTCAGTAGGTTGACTATGGTCAATAGATCATTATTTAATCATATAAAAAATAAAAAAAATCAGAATAATCATTTTATATATCAATTATACTTTTAAAACCAGCCCTAAAATATGGTTATGAATAATAAACTACATTATAATCATGGATACAATAGGCCATACATGCTCATGAATAATGTTTCCATTTTTCAACAATCATGATGGAAAGAAAGAAAGTATTATTTTATAATTAAATATTGATTATTATATGACAAATATCATATTATATCTTTAAATAAACTTATATACAATAGTGTTGTGAAGTGGTGATGAAAAATGAATCACATCACTTCATGGAGGAGGTAATCCACATGTACGCACGAACGACGTTATCATTTTTAAATGAATGGAAAGGAAAGAAAATAGATGATATATTAATTTTATAAAATGATAATTATTTAATTAATATCACATATATATATATATTAAATCCATAATTATAACCATTTGTGATAGGTGGTGATGGAAAATGAATTACATCAGTTTGTGAGCCGGTAGTCCGATGTACACACAAACGATGGTATTGTTTCCCATTTGATGAAAGAGGAGATAGACATAGAATATGTAATTAAAATAATAACATATCAATATATATAATATACTTATGTTTTTATTTTATCATGGTTGAATAATATTTAAAGGTGGTGGAAGAAGAAATAAAATGGAAATGCTTGGTTAAAAACTATACCTCTTCTTCAGACAACCTCTGGGGTTTATATCAAAATCCTTCCTATGTTGGTTTTCTGATCAAAAAAAGTATACTAGGACATGGTAAGTGAATTTTAGGAGATATTTCGATAGTTATTGTCTTAAATAAATTTCTCAAAATGTGTGAGGAAGATAGGAGAGGAGGTTCCCTTTTATAAGTAAGGGTAAGGGAATTCTTGGAATTACTAATGGTATTAAATTAATAAAAATTAATTTTCATGTTAAATGGCTCAAAATTAATATAATTATAAGATAAAATGGTTATGAGTCGAAATAATCTCATAAAATAAAATTTTTACATGATTATTTTATGTTTACACCCTTAAAGCTTTATTTTAACCCCCTGTTAACCCTTTTAACAATTACCGTGACATCAATGTTTTTTATGTTATATGAGTTGATAAAGTTACTATAAAAGTAAAATTGGACAATAAATAGATAATGGTTGATATTATAAACCATATAACATTAAATTTTATTAATATAATACTTTTATGAATTTTAAATCATTTACTAATATATCATTTATTAAAAAATATCATTGATGTTGTTTTTTGAACTTTTAATTTAATTTAACTTTAATGGCATCCATATTATAATGGAATTAGAATCTAAACCTTTAAAAAATAATTAATATTTTATATGAATTTAAAAAATTCTTGGGATGCAAAAACTCACACAAATAATATTAATTTTTGAGTTTTTAAAATTATTTACTTGATTTTTAAACTACTTATATAAGCACTGTGTAGGTGTTTCATAAGAATTAAGGTAATTATTTAATAACTAAAAATTATAAATAAATTACCATAACAAAAATATTTTCATTATTCTCAAAATAATATTTAATATTAATTCACTACTTATTTTTATTCTTATGTGAACATATAATATAAATTTAAAATCATGAGAGTGACATTATGTATTTTTCTTTACTTAAAATATTATAAAGGTAAAAATAAAAATTAAATTGAAAAAATGTCATATTTTTTAATTTTGGATTATTATGGATGAAATATACTCATCCGATTAAATAAATTCAAGTTTTTTAATTAATTTTAATCCTTTTCACATTAGTTTTAACCTTAATTAATCCATTTTACCTTTACCGTGGTAATAAAAATTTACTATGGTTGCTATTCATACTGACCAAAAATTAAGTTGTCCAATTTACCAAATTTGGACCCCCTGAATAAAAATATGGAATCCATTTTTCATAAATAAATTTATATAAGTTTCGGAAATTAATTTAATATTAAACGCACAAATCACGATGAAAAACGGTTTTTTCTAAAAAATGTTTTTTAAGTATAAAAATGGTTTTAAACCAAATTGAAGTATAATATTTATTCCAATAACACATACTAGATTAATTTAAATAAAAATTAACTAATTAAATTTTAAAACTAATCCCAAATTGAATGTGACTTTGTAAATACTTGAAAAGAAAAACAGTTTTCAATAAAAATCGGTATTTTTCACTATTCACTGAAAAATCATTCTTAAAAAAACCAAAATTTCACCCTAAGATAAATTTGACATGTTTATTTAAAAAATTAAGTTCAATTTTTTCAAATTTTAATTCTAAAATTTATAAATTAATCTTTTAAATGAAATCTTGTAATACATAAAAATGAATTTAATAAGAATAAAACTATTTCCTTTTTCATTAAAAAATTACCTAATATTATTATAATGAATATAAATATATGAAATATAATTAATTTATATCAATAATTCTTGAAATTGGTTATTAATTTTACTTATTTTGTTACATTCTTTCTCCCATTTGAAAATTGCATCCTCTTAATTTTAGTCATTACTTAAACAAGTGGGAATATTTTTCCTTCATAGACTTTTTTGATTCTCATTATGATTTTTGAATCATATGGTTCTTACAAAAAAACATAACTTCGGAAATTAAATTATCCCATAGCACTTTCTATCTGTGGTCAATAATATATACTATTTTTTCCTCATAAGAATTTTTTTTTTCTAACTGAACTACTTCATGTATCAAAACATTTGATGAATCCATCACATATTTTTGTAACATTGAGACGTGAAATGCATTATGTACTTGGTATAAACTTATAGGAAAGTCCACTCAGTAAGAAATTGATCTAAATTTATCCAAGATTTTATATGGTCCAATGAACCACAAACATATCTTCCCCTTTTTACCAAAGCAAGTAACACTTTTCCATAGAGAGACTTTGAGAAAAACATGATCACCTACCTCAAAAGAAAGATATTTACTTTGGATATATACATAACTATTTTTACTACTTTAATCTATCCTCATATGTTTTTGGATCATATTTAACCTCTCAACCATTTCTTTTACCAATTCTGGTACCAAAAACTTTTTTTCTACTGCTTCATCCCAAAAAACAGGAGTCCAAAATTGCCTTCCATATAATGCCTTAAAGGGTTTCGTCTTTATACTGGAATGAAAACTTTTATTATAAGAAAATTAAATCAATGAAATTAATTGATATTAACTCCTCTATTAATAAATTGAATAATCAATAATCATGTATTCCAAAGTCTAAATAATTCACTCAACTGTCCATTAAATTATGGATGAAATTTTTTGATGAAATTTAGTTCAATACCCAGCAACTTATGAAGTACATTATATAAATTAGATGTAAATTTGGGATTATGATCAAATAAAATGGATATATTAACTCCATGTAACCTTACTATCTCTATGATATACAATTGACAAATCTAATCTAAAGACATGGTATCTGAAATTGGAAGGAAATGTGTGTATTTAGTTATTCGATCAACAATAACTCAAATTACATTATTACCTCTATATTTTTTTCTAATCCCACCATGAAATCCATGGATATATTTTTATATTTCTACTATTTCACTGGAAAAGTTTTAATCGTCCCCTTCGATAATTTTCATTCTGCTTTAACCTATTGAAAAGTCAAACATTTCATGGTAAAGTAAAAAATATTTATTTTCATTCCATCCCATCAGTAATTCTCCTGAAGGTCGCTAGACATCTTAGTTCTTCTAGGATTAAAAAAATGGGGAACAATGAGATTTACTCAATAATTATCACTTCAATTAGAAATCACAAGGCATTCATAATCTCTTCTCAAATTTTATAACACCTTCTTTATCAACATTAAACTTTGGAAACTTACTATTATTAATGTATTTTACCTTTTCCTATAAAACATGATCCTAATTATGATATTTCTTAATTATTTCTAACATATATGATTGTACTTTCACTTGAAACAAAATATAGGGAGTTTTTTCATGTATAATTTCTAGGCCAAAATTTATCAAATAATTAAAAAGGGTCATGTTCCAAACATAACATGGTTAATGTATTATTATCTTTCTAACTCAAAAGTATCAGCTACTTTTTTTTCTTTTCTAGGATGGAAATGAATCATGAATTCATAATCCTTAACAAGTTCCATCCATCTTCTATGCCTTATGTTCAACTATTTATGAGTGAATATATACTTAAAATTTTTACAGTAAGAATACATTTCACACTTTACTCCATATAAATTATGCCACTAAATTTTTAAAGAAAAAACCACAGCAACTAATTTCAGATAATGTGTAGGATAATTTAACTCTTGAGGTTCCATTTGATGTGGATCATAAGAAATTACCTGATCATTTGGCATTAAGACATAACCAAGTCCCTTTAATGAAGAATTATTGTAGATCACAAATTTGACATTTCTAGAAGGCAAGGCCAAAAATGGAGTATTCACCAATCTTATTTTTAGTTCCTAGAAAAAACGTCATACTCTTTCATCCAAATGAATTTAACTATTTTTCAAGTTAACTTAGTGGGCTAGATAACCAAGAAAAATTTTCCAAAAATTGATGGTATCAAGCTGATAATCTATGAAAACTACAAATATTTGTAACATTTATTGGTCTTGGTCATTCTTTAACAACTTTATTTTTAGTAGGGTCAATAGTTATTCCATCTTTAGAAACAATATGTCTGAGGAAATAAATTTTTTGCAGCCAGTATTCACACTTACTAAATTTTCCATATAAATTATTTTATTTTAAGGTTTTGAAAAAAAAATACTTAGGTTTGTTTCATGATACTTATGAATTTTATAATAAATCATTATATCATCAATAAACACAACTAAAATAAAATCTAAATATTCATGGAAAATTATATTCATAAGATCTATGAATATAGTTGGTTCATTAGACAGCCTGAATGGAATAACTATAAACTCATAATTCCCATATCTAGTTTGAAATGTTGCCTTTGAAATATCTTCTTACATCACCTTCAACCGATGGTACCCTGACCTAAGATAAATCCTCAAAAAATATTGCGCTCCCTGGAGCATATCAAAAAAATCATTGATATGAGGAAAAATATGTTGTGTATTAATAGTGATGATATTACGGACTCTATAATCAATGTAAAGTCTCATTGAACAGTCTTTCTTTTTAACAAATAAAATGGGAGCACCCCATTGTGAAGTTTTGGGAAAAAATAAACCTTTATCAAGTAACTCCTATAACTACTTTTAAATTTTCAAAAGTGCTACTTGATCCATTCAATAAGTGGGTTTTGAAATAGGCTTAGAAATCTGTTATGAATAGAAAACTCAACCTTCCAATTAATAATAACAATAGGAAACTCATCTAGAAATAAATCCATATATTTATTCACTACTAGAACATAACTAATTTTAATAGTTTCTATTTGTCAATAATATAAGATAGGTAAATTTAATTGTCATATTTAATCAATTTATCAAATTCTTGATATGTTATCAAAGGTATGGAATCATTAAATATATCTTAATTAGATTTTTAATATATCTTAACATGATAAACTGAAATTAAATCCATACCCAAAATAATATCAAACTCTTATATGGGAAAGAATTGTTGGAAATATCATCCCATTGATAAAAATAGAAAATTTTCTATAAACCATGGTTTCTTTGATATTTCCATCCAGATTTTTCACCAAAAGTGTTATCTTCTTTTAATGAGGTGATATTTCCATTTTACTTGAATGTTTCTCAGAAATTAAGGAATCTTAATATCAAGAGTTAAACAAGGTAGCAGTATAATTTGAGTAAACAATTAACATAATTTTCACCACTTCATTAGATGGACTGATATCAACCGTAATAGTAGAAAAGGAATTTTCCCCACCTTTTTTCATTCAATATTAATAATTTCCATATATAACTAACTTAGGACACACATTATAATAATTCTAAAACTCATTTAAATAACAACATCTCACCATTGACTGCCTATCTATTACCTCATTCTTTGATTATTTAGTACTATTTTCTTTATAGTCGTGAGACTTATAACCAAAGTTAACACTTTAGTAACTCTACATATTTTGTCAAAAAATCATTGAAATGTTTTTCTCCATACTTGGAAAATTTTTGGTTCTTACCTCCCTATTTATTAGTAGAATACTTATCCATTTCTTTCCACCATGAATACTTCTTACTTTTGTCATCATGAGGCACATAAGTGTCATAAAACTCCATATCAACTTTCTCAGTACAATGAAAAACTTACTAATAAATTTTAAATTATCAGGAGGATAAATCTCTTTGTAAAATTGGTTTCAATCCTGAGTAAAATAAATTAATTTTAATATCAGGGTACTGAATAAAATTTGATCCATACATGGAAAATCTTGTAAAATGTTCTTCATAGGTGGATACTGAATCTTTATCTTTTTTCCTTAATTACAATAATTTTTTCTCTATCCCGAGTCATAAAACTTTAGAGAAATATTTATCTAAGAAAATATTCTTAAATATATCATATTCCATGACATCAATCTCTTCTCTCTCTCTCTCTAGTATTCTTAACCAATGACCACTATTGATTAACTTCACCTTAAAAATGATAAATAGAAATAGTTACATTTTGATATTCTAAATATCACATGAATTTGATTATCTTTTCTAGATCATTGATTCATCCTTTGGATTCCACTAGATCTGAGGTTCCACCAAAAATTAGAGGGTGATGTTTCATAAAATGACCAACTATCGACATGTTACTCTATGGTAAATCTAGTTTCTTTCTAAAATAGATGGTTCGACCATTTATATCGTATGTCAACTAATCCCTCACAACAACAAAATCACAATTCTAGTTCTAACCATTCTAGGATGTTGATTTGGAAGGATATTTTCCTCTTTATACCATCCTACTTCATTTTACTCATTTCCTCTTGGGAAAACCATTCTAAACAGACATTTATTAGATGAATTAACAATGTAATATTTAAATTTAATATCTTTTCAACTTAAACATAAAGTATAATCTCTCAAGGGTATTCTATTAACATTATCCTAAACTATAAATTTATCTAAAACTTCTCTATGATACCAAATATAAGTACCTAGCCATAAAAAATTACACACTCTTGAGTTTTTAGTCAGGAATTCTCTTTATTAAATTTAATATCTTTATAGTTTAGAATTTTAGAGAATTACATCATAACTCTTAAAAAACAAACCCATGTATTAAAAAGAGGAAATTTCTACTCAGTGTTTATTTTTTCACAATATAAAACTTTTAAAATGAAATGAATTTTCTTTTCATGAAAAATATTTGAGACATTAAACTTGAATTCTTCTTTGGTCTTACTCATCCGTAAATCCTATAAATTTTGTTTTTGAACATGGTATGAGCACAAAAAGCTCAGAAATGGGCATAAAAGTAAGAAATCCATTAGTCTAGTGAAAACTTGAAAACTCATAAAATTTTTACCTTTATAAAAATATTATTTGATCACATAAAATAAATCATATCCACATGAAAACACACACTTTTTTCTAAAATAAAACCTTTTAAACCCATATCAAGCAAATAGAAACCCTTTAGGAAACTTAGAGCATTATATTCATAACTCATGTCAGAAATAACTAGAGATTGGTTAACTATGTAAGAGAAACCACCCTATTTAACTCCTTACTTTCATTTGAAGACAAAGAACATTACCCAATGCATTAGAGAGCTATATTGGGATAACCCATCATATAAGATGTATCAGGCTCAACCGTTGTATAAGCTATATTGAGATCACCCATCGTATAAGTTGTATTAGGAACACTAATCATATAAGTTATATTGAGATAACCAATCATTAGATATATTTATAAAGTACCATATCATGAATAAAACATTTTATTATTTCACCTTTTCATCATAAACCCCTTGAAAAACTCTTTTGAAATGATATGCAAACATTTTCAGATATTGAAATAAATTTTTCATTTAAAAACTCATTTTCAAAACAAAAATACCCAAAAAAAGAAAGAATGGGTTTTCTTTGAAGAAAATATAGAATCATGTAAATTACTAAAAACATAAAATAATGGTTTTTTTGGTAGTAAAAAACATTTATGTCATATACGTTAAAATAGTATATTTTTTTTGCTTTTTGTAAAGAAGGAAAAAACATTCTGTATAAAATATGCAAAAAGATTACTTTTGAAAACATTAGAAAGGAATTAAAAAGATTCATAAGATTTTATCTATAATTAATTTATTTCTATGAATATATAAAATAGTTTTAAGAATATTTACATAGAATAATAATATTTAGAAAATAAATATTTAAAATATTTAAAATGATGTTTTAAGTTAAAGTGTCTCTTACCTTGAGTTTGACTCATCATGTAAATTATTTATCTTCATGAATAATAAAAATATGTTAATTATTTAGTTTATTAATAACCTTTTTCATGTTTATTTTTCCTTTTATTTTATTTATTACCATGTTGTATCTAATTACTTAATCAATTAAGTTCACGTTAGATGTTTTGATGATATTTGGATCAAAAATCCAAAATGACTTTGATAGGTTGACTATGGTTAGATAGATCATTATTTCATAATATAAAGAATAATAATCATTAAATAATAATCATTTTTATACATCAAAAATAATTTTAAAACTATCCATGAAATTTTGTTAGGAAAAATGAACTATGTTACCATCATGGAGACGATAGGTTGTATGTACTCATGAGTAACATTTCCATTTTTCAACAACCATGATGGAAGTAAGGTAAGTATTATTTTACATTTATAGAATTATTATATTATAAATATGATATTCAATCTTTAAATAAACTTATATACAACATACATATGATGTGGTGATGAAAAACGAATCACATCGCTTCGTGGATGTCGTAATCCACATGTATGCACGAACAATGTTAACATTTTGAAATGAATGGAAAGTTAAGAAAATAGATGATATATTACTTTTATAAAATTATAATTATTTAATTAATATCATATATATGCATTAAATCCATCATTATAACTTGTCATGATGGGTGGTGATCGAAAATTAATTACATCGATTTGCAAGGCTATAGTTTGTTGTACACACAAATGACATTTTTTTTCCCATTTGATGAAAGATGAGACAAATATAGATTAAGAAATTAAAATAATAACATCTAAGTATATTTAATATACTTATTTTATTATTTTACCATGTTTTAATAATATTTTAAGGAGGTAAAAGAATGAATAAAATGAAAACATTTGGTTAAGAACTATACCTCTTCTTCAGACAACCTCTTTAGGTCCAAACCTAAATCCTTCCTAGGTTAGTTTTTTTATCAATACAAGGCCTCTAGAAAATGGGTATTTGAGTTTTATAGGTATTTGGGTAATTATTTTCAAAACTAATGTGATAAAAATATGTGAGGAAGAGAGGATTGGAGGTTCCATTTTATAAGGGAGGGAGGGGTACTCTTAGAATTACTTAAAGCATTAAATTAATATAAATTAATTTTTATGTTAAAGTGGATGAAAATTAATATAATTAGAATATAGGAAGATTATTAATAAAAATAATCTTATAAAATATAATTTTGATATGTTTAGATGATGTTTTATCCTTATCTCTTTGTTTTAACTCCCATTAAAACTTTTCATAATTACCATGACATCAAAGTTTTTACACTATAGGAGTCAAGAAAGTTACTATAAAAGGAAAATTATCCCATAAATAGATCATGGTTGATATTATCAACTATATAACATTCAATTTTCTGAATTTAATATTTATATGAATTTTAAATTATTTAATAAAATATTGTTAATTATAAAATATTATTAATATTATTTTTAGAATTATTCCTTTAATTTGAATTTAATGACATCAAGGTAGTAATGGAATTTGAATATTAACTTTAAAAAATCCCTAATATGTTATATTTATTTAAATAATCCATGGTAAATTAACCCAAAAATATTACTTTTTATGTTTTTAAAATTATTTAATTTATTTTTATTTTTCTTGCACAAGCACTGTGTCGGTCACTGCCTGCTTCCACTATCTGTTGTCCAATCCCTCAGACTCATGAGGCCCCTGCCTCTTCACCCCTCTTTCCTGGTGTTCCCCCTACCTCTGTTGTCCCACCAGTTCCTCAGTGTGTGGATGCTTCCTTAGCAGCGACCCCCCGCCAGGTCTCCTTCAAAGATGTTCTATGTGGCTCGAAGCATGCCCCCCTTTGACCCTACTTCCCAATAGTCAATGTGTCCCTACCACCTACTTCTCTTGATGAAACCTGTGTTTCCTTGGACGTACTTTCTACCACCTTCGTGGAGGTTTAAGCATGTTTGAAATAGACCATTATTGCCCATTTCAGCTCTGTGAAGCCCCCTGCCAGTCTTTTAGCATTTTTTTCCAATCCAGGGATCTTCGATCACTGAATCAGATCTTAGAAATACATAAAACTTTCTTAGGCATCGTTTTGGCCTCTGAAGAATACTTTGACCATGTGTGGTGAAAGGTTCCTCGCTAGTTCAACCACTAGAGTATTAGCCTCTCCTGGTGGTGGTTGGACTCCCACAAGGGAAAAGAGAGCCCCCAATCTGTGGTTTGGATTCTCCTTCCAGGAATCCCTCTCCCATTCCAGAATGAAGGTTTCATGAGAGTGATAGGTGATGACCTTGGATGTTTCCTATGCTTAGATTCCCAAACCAGATGCTGCTCAGATGCTTTGGTGGCTCGCTTGTGCTTGGAATTGGACCTCTCCCTCTCCCTTCGAGAGTGTCTCTTTCTTTAGGTGTAGGATGGTTTCTGTTGAAATTAGGACATATCCTACCCAGACTTTCCCAGGTTCTGTGCTTTCTGCAATATCCAGGGCCACTCTATCCAGGTGTGTATAAAGAGCTATCAAGGGGTCTCGTGCCACCCTTCAAGTGCTCCGGAGTCCCATGCTAGGCTGCCTACCTCACCCTCAGTTCCTCCCTTGGAAGTAGTCTAGCTTATCTCTCCTCAGGTGAGAGCCTTAATGGTTAAGCCCCCCTCCCCTCAGGCTCATCTTCTCAATCCTATTCCCCTCCATATTTCTATCTTACTCCAAGAAAATTTTGTCTTCAAACCCTTCTTTCTTATCCCATGTTCCCCCCTTCAGGATGTAGGCCCCCTGCTCTTTCCCCTCTGGATCCCAAGTTTCTCTACCTTGAATCCTCCCTAAACCACCCCTGGTCCTCCCTTGTAGCCCTTCCTGCCTTGCCTCCCCCCCCCCTCTTCCTCAGTGCTTAGTTCTCCAGAACAAACTGATGATTTCCTTGGGAAGGACTCCCTATCTAGGATAGATCCTATGCCTCTAGCTTGTGTTCTCAGATCTCTGGTCCCTATCAGGAAGAAAGGGAAATCCTCAATGACCCAGAGTTTCCCCTATGCCCTCCTCCAAGGCATGTAGTCCTCCACCCCCACCCCACCCCCACCCCCCTGCCTCTCCTGGTTTTTCTACTCCCAAATACCATGTTATCTTCTTCAAATTGGGAGTATTCACTCAATATCACTCCAATAGTCTACAAGATCATTTGTCATCCCTCCTAAAAAAGGCTTCAATCTCTAAGGCCAGTTCTAGAGAGCTATCCTTCCAATGATTCCCATCCTTTTTTGGAATGTTTGTGGTCTAGGAGCTAGGGTTAAAATAGATTTTCTCTCTTTAGTCATCCAAAAACTCAAAGTGGTAGTTGTTGGCATTATAGAGCACAAAACAAAACCGTCCAGAATCAGTGATTATGCCTGGAAAATCAAAATTCATGGATCCATGCATGCCGCACCTTCAAAAAGGTACATCTAGATCTTCTGGAATAATAGCTACTTAGTTGATTTGGTCATGGTAGGAGACCAATACATCACCACTAAGGTTTCAAAAGGCTACTTCTGTCTATTCATGACTTTCATTTATGGGAGTTGTGATCATCACCTAAGGGGAAGCCTTTGGAGTGACCTCTCAACCTTTTATATGGGGTCCCTCCCATGGTTTGTAGGGGGATACTTCAATGTTGTGGACAACCCTGAAGAGAGGAAATGAAGGGGCCCCTTTCAACAGCAAGCTAGCTTGGAGTTTGTTGAGTTCATGGTGGGAACATGCCTCATGGATCTAGAATTCCAAGGTGATCCTTTTACGTGGTGTAACAATAAAAAAGGCCATCTCTATTCGTGGAGATTCCTGGATAGATTCCTGACCAATTTTCACACCACCGATCTATTCTTCAAAACAAAGGTAAGACACTTGGTGCGGGGTCCCTCTGATAATTCCCCGGTCCTGATGTATTTAGAATCAGGTCAGGTTATTCAGGGGTGTTTCATATTCTATCAATAGTGGGTCTCAATGATAGGTTTCATCCCTATGGTCTATTCGGTTTGGAACAAACACTCCCAGGGCTACTCTTGGGTGGTCATCCACAATAAGATTAGGCATCTAAAGTCTAGGATACAAGAATAGAAAATGGAGCACTCTTCCCTTGATGAAAAATTGAAGGAGGCGATGCAGCCAGTGAAAATACTTGAAGGTATACTTGAGGAAGCGTGGGATGACCCTATCTTTGAGGAGATTGCTTGTAGGAAAGAGGACCTGGTGGAAAGGCTTATGAGGTAGGAACACTTGGTGAGAGAGGAGTCAAGAACCAAATGGCTCAAGGAGGGGTATAGGAATACTGCATTTTTTGATGCGTGCTTGAAGGAAAGACAATGGATGGTGAAACCCAACATCTTTTTGGATGATGGTTCCTATTCGAATGATAGAGTTGTGGTGGGTGAGCTGGCACACAATTTTTTCAAGAACCTCCTTCCAGGGCCCAACCTAAGAATGCCCAATGGCTACCCAGAAAGAGCCACCTAATTTTTTGAGGTGATATATAACTTCATGTCTAACTAGGACAATGAAAGGTTGAGCTCCATCCCAGAGGAGAAATAGATCAAAGAGTCCATGTAGAACCTCGATCCGGAGAGTGATCTGGGCCCCGATGGCTTCTCGGGGTCCTTCTATAAAGCTGTGTGGGACATTGTGAAGTTTGATATCACTTTGGCTATCAAAGATTTCTTTCGAGGTGTAATATTATCGAGGTTAGTGTGTTCCACCTCAATGGGGCTTATTCCAAAAACAAGAAACCCCACTTCTATCATGAAATACCACCTGGTGAGTCTATGCAACTTCACTTACAAAATCTTAGTAGGCCTCTTAAATTTCAGGATATCTATCCATCTTTCCCGGTGGATTTACAAGGATTAACACAGCTTTTTGCGGGGGAGAACAATCCAAGGAGTCATAGCGCTTGTCCAAGAAATTATTAGAGACCTCAACTTCAAAACATGCGGATCAAATGTGGAGATCAAGCTGGATATGAACAAAGATTTTGATCATATGGAGTGGGGATTCATTAATAGGGTGTTGTAAGGTATGAGGTTCTCTCCTTGGAACATTGATATCATTTTCAGATGCCTCTTCACTTCATGGATGGCGGTCATGTTTATGGGGAAATCCTGTGGGTTCTTCAAATCCACCTATAGTCTTAGACAAGGCAACCCCATCTCTCTGAGTCTCTTCATCATCTCCCAAGACATCTTAAGTCATATCATATGAAGGAGCTATACCAGTGGAGTGATCCGGCCCTACCGAAGGTGTAGGGGGGTCTCAGGATACCTCCAACCTCATGTTCATGGGTGACACCCTCCTTTTCATGAATGTGGGCAGTTGGTTGATTAGAGGCCTGAATGAGGTGCTGGATGATTATTGCTTCTGGAGTGGCCAGATCATTAACAAAGTGAAGAGCCTATTCTTCATCTTGAATAGGTGTTCTCCTAGTCGGACGTCATCAGTTCATATTGTCCTTACCATGAAACAAGAAAGCTTCCCTACAGAGTATCTAGGGGCTCCCATTTCTCTAGTAAGCTTGCGCATAAGAGATTTCGATTTCCTCGCCAACAATATCGTGGACCATATTCACAATTGGAATAATAAATACCTTACTTTAAGGGGCCGTATTGCGCTGATTAACAACGTGCTTCTTTCTACCCCTATATATGCACTATCCTCCATTAAAGTTCTAAAGGGATTTATAACCAACATTGATAAAATACTAGATAAATTTATATTGGATCCCAAAGATGAGGGAAAATTCAACTGGTCCTTCTAGAATAGAATGGAAAGACCGGTTAGTGAAGGGGGTATTAATGTTAGAAGTCTTGTGGATACTCTGCAGTATATGCATGCTAAAATAGCCTAGGAAATCCTGAAATAATGAACTCTTTGGGGACAACTTATGAATACCTACCAGTTTAGAAATATAGTGTCACTTGAGGAACACAGATCCTTATTATGAACCATTATATTCCCCCTTGTTCTTGATCTCCAAACGCATGCACGCTGGATTATAGGGAGGAGAGAAAAATCGTTCTGACATCAAAACTGGGCAGGGGAAGTTCTCAGTTTCCCAAGATGTCATGCCCCCTCTATTTCATTTAGGGAAGCAAGAAGTCACCATTCCTTCATCAAAGAATTGTTGTATGAAGATTAAAAAAACTCTTTCAACCTCATTGACATGTCCTCTTAAAATGATAAATGTGTCTTCACTCCTTTGTCCTTGGGGGCCCTCACTTATTGAGACTTCCGCTGCTCATGGGGTTTCCAAGAGCCTCCGCACAGCTGGAATGATACCTTGTGGTGTAAATCCATGACTGCTAAGTTCAACATCTTACTTTGGAGAATAAAAAACAGAGCCCTTCCAACTTAGGATAACATCAAATGTTGTGGTATTTCACTAGTGGCACGCTGCTCATGTTGTCAAAGCTGTAAGGAGGAGAGTGTGGACCACCTATTCTTCATTGGAGAATGGTAGGGTTCTATTTGGTGCTACTTTAGATAATTCACAGGTCTCCAAGTCCCTCACTTTGGAAACCTCTCTTTCATGGAAAGGTGGTTCCATAGCTCAGGAGATAGGGATCCAAATAAGATGGCCTGAACCATGATCCTGCAGGCCTGGTGTTGGAGTATATGGCAGGCCAGTAATAAGTAAATGCATGAAGGGGTAATGGCCAAGGCCTACACTATCACTATCAGGACCAAAATGCTTCTCCTTTATATGGATAATCTTGTCACGAACTGGAAATAGGTTCCCTAGCTTCATAAATGTTAGTTCAACTCCCATATTCCTCTGCATGTTAATTGTAACAATAGGGGGAAATGGGTTCGATGGTCCCCAACAACCAAAGGTCTTAAACTCAACACGAACGCATCATGCATCATGGGGATCCTTCAGGGAGGAGGGGTCATGAGGAATTCCCAAGGCTCGGTGGTACTGGATTTCTCTACTAGGTTAGGCCAAGGGACCTCCCTTCAGGATGTGGCCAAAGATCTTCTCATGGGACTCCACATTTTCCACCTCAAAAATATATGGCTTGAAGAGGCAGAAACTGACTCCATAATTCTTCATGACATCCTGCATGGATTTTTCCAACCTCTGTGGTCCATCGAATACATTATCAAAAAATTCAGGATAGAGATAAGAAACAACATCAAGGTTAAATACACCTGGAGTGAGGGGAACCAAGTCATTTATTACCTTGCGTCTTTAGAGGTTACGGGTTCTGACTTAATCTGTCAACACACAGTGAGCACCTTGAAACCCGAGGGTGTCAACTTAGTTAAAGGTGATGCCCTCGGACTTCACTATTATATACCACCTTAGGGACTTTTCTAATGCATGAGTTTTGGTGATTTTTGGTTGTATCTCTTCCTCTCTCAATAAAAATTCAAAATGATGATGAGAGAGTGACATTTTGTATTTTGTTTATTTAAAATATTATAAAGGTCAAAATCAAACATAAATGAAAAAAGGGTGATATTTTTGAAGTTTGTATTATTATTGATTAAATATAATCATAAAATGATATAAAATAAAGTGTTTGAATGAATTTTAAGGTGCATCAGAGTAGTTTTATCCTTAATTAACCCATTTTACCTTTATTATGCTAACAAAAATTTACTATGGTTACTATTCATATTGAACAAAATTAAGTTAACCTATTTAAATAAATTGGACCACATAATTCCAAATATGGAATTCATTTTTCATTATTAAATTAAAATAAGATTTATAAATTGATTTAAAATGAAACTCACAAAATGTGAAGAAAATGGTTTTTCAGAAAAATGCATTTTTAAGTGTAAAAATGTTATTATACCAAATTCAACTATAATTTTGATCAAAATAAAATTTATTAGATTATTTTTAATTAAATTAAAATAATTAAATTTTAAAAAAAAAACAGAATTTAAATTTGTAAATCCTTGAAAAAATAACGATTTTCAACAAAAATCACTATTTTTACAATTCACTGAAAATCAATATTTCAGGAAAAATAACAAAATTATAACCGAATATATTGATATTATGATTTCAAAAATTAATTTCATTTTATAAAATTCAAATTCAAAAATTTATAAATTAATCTTTTAAACAAAACATTATAATACATGAAAACTAATTTAATTAGAATAAAACTATTTCATTTTTTATTAAAAATTACTTAGTATTCTTATAATGAATATAAAAATATAAAATATAATTAAGGAATATTAATAAAGAATGAAATTGTTTACTAAATTTACCTAGGTTGTTACGTATTTTTTCTTTTTTCAAAAGAAAAGATGGCCTACTGGTTATGCTCCATACATAACGACATGTGAGAAAACTTTAAAGAAGTATTGGAGACATGAGTTTCATTATTTGAATATCTATATATTATAATAACTTTTAATTTTATTTCATTGATATCATTTCTAGAAAGGAAATGGTAATACTATAAAAAGTTTATAGTAAATAGGAAATCAAATATCAAATATGTGTGTGTAGAGGTAACTTTATTTATGGTTACTATAATTTAATGTATACTTAAAATGTTATTTTCAATTGAAAAATTATTGAAAAAAATAATTTTCATCATCAAGAATGGATAATATAATGTGGATATTTTTCTCAAAGATTTATGTTTAAAATAATTTCGATAAAATTACACAAGGTTAGTTGTTATTATAACCTTTCTTTTTTATTTATTTCATCATTGTATAGAAAATACATGTTGAACACTTTCATTTTAATTTGTAAATTTTTTATGAATCTTTACCTTATATTGGAAAAGATTTAAATCATACATGACAAGCATGGGAAGATTATTTTACAAGTATAATTCAATTTTAGTTTATCTATATTTTTAATATAGAGTTTGATGTTTAAATTTAACCATGAATGGCCCGAAGGCCTTATATTTTTATTCATTTCTTTATAATATCCCTTTTAAGGGTTGAAGGGGTACCCTTACATGGCCCATAGGCTTCATGACATTACATGACTTGAAGGTATTAAAGGAATTCATCCAGACTATAACTACTTGGAACTACCCCTCCCCAATGTCCACATCATGATTTCAACTCTGCACCTTCAAATGGCTATTCAGATACCAATCCTATGTAGATATTCAAAGGCTGGTCCCAATTAAAAATAACATATCCCCTCATTCTTCCAAATCTGTTAGCTCTACTCTAGTGAATGAACCTGCTCTGAATCCTCATCTGGAGCATGCTTCTTATAGAGTCTGCTTGGTATATTTTTGCATGACATGTGGATCGAAGGCCTTGAGGTGGAACAAAGGCCTTTAAGTGTCCTAAAGGCCTTGAGGTGGCCCTAAGGACTTACTAAATTAAAGGCCTAGGTGGTTTGAAGGCCTTGAAGTACTCAAGGATAAACTAGTATCCCAAAGACTGAAACAGATGAATAGTTCCAGCTACTACATTTCCAAACAATAACTACTACAGTAATGTTGCAGTAACCCAAAAATATTCCTCTGCTCAGATTTGATCCTAGGCCCATGGATAGAACTGGAGAGTCCTCACCAACTGGGATGAGGCTCATGTGCTTAAATTTAAAATTGTAAAGTTGTTGAACTTGAACAAAGTTATGATGTAAATATTTTTTATAGAATTGTATTTATTTTAATTTTTTATATATATTTATTCTATTTTATTTGATCTATTATGGTTTGCATAAATTTTATTATTTAAAAAATTAATTAAAAATTAATTTTTTACATCAGTTATTTTACAACTAACGTAAAAAACTCGACGATTTTATATGTTTTAAGATAATATTTATAATAACCAATGTAAAAAAATTAAAACATTTATTACAAATAAATTTATAATTAACACATGTTAAAGATTAAAAAATGACATGTAAAACCATTTTCTACAATATTTATTTGACTGAAGGGAAATTGAAAAATCTAAAATCTATCAGCCTGTGGCCTCCTAAGAACCTGAGAAAAAAACTATCACCACACAAACTTTTTAAGGGATTACTAAGATTAATAAGACCCAAAATGTTGTTAATAAGAGCTAGGAATCATATCATCATAATCACATAACCATCTCATTGAATAATTTATCCCACAACTCATTTTAGTATCTTTGTACTAAAATTGTTTCAATTGCATGTGCAGATTTAAAATCAAAAACTATACAAATATTAAAATATAAGAATTCAAATAAATTCACCATATCATTAAGGGTAAATATAGTAATTTATAATATTTGAATATCCCAAAATGGAGTCCAAATTTATGGGGTTTCTATCCAGGAACATTAAGGTACACTAGTATGAAATTCAATATAAACTGCATATATAAGAAAAAAGGAAGAGTTTTGTAGGACACTAATTATGTTTCCAATGGTTAGGACATTTGGAAATTGACTATTGGAATAATATATCCATATATTCACATAATATAAGGCTTTAATAAATGGTATCAGAGCTAAAATTAGAAGAAAACCTACTAAATAGATGCAAAAGTCACAAAGGAATAAGAATATATCCTTGAAAAATAGATTTAATTACTTGAATAATTTTTGTGAGTATTGAAATAGAATTGGTCATTGATGTGAAGAGTGTTGGTATGTACCATCCCAATACAACTCTTATACTAATTAAAGGAGAATTCTATAAAAATATAAGATGCAAAAAAAAGTTATCCTATCATAGGAAAGAAACTAGTGAAGAAGGGTATTGAACAAACTACTTCTGATAAATCAGTCAATAAAGTAGTGGAGAATGTCAAACCAATAGGTATAATATGATTATACTATGGTAATAAATGACACATTATATACCATTTCAAGATATCCATGAAAATCAATAAATAATGGAATAATGTAGAATCTAAAAGGGAATTAATCTAAAAAAGAGATTGTGTGATTGGTTTGGTAGTTAACACTCCTAATGAAGAAGTTAATATTTTTCCCAAAATGGGTTACTCTAAGGATGATAAATATATGTGTTTAAGGATAAATAATGAAAGAAACATGGTTTTAAAATATATAACTATTTTTTCTAGATAAATTTAAAGAAAAAGGAAATCACTTGTAACTCTCAGTATCAATATTATTTCTATAAGGAAATATTTTTCACACATAAATAAGGTTGTCCATTAAAAAATGCTTTAAATTATATCTATCCTTGTTAGAAGGGGCTGAGAAGATGGATCAATCTGAAATAAATTAAATTACTCTAATTTCTTGAGTAGATAAGTCCATTCTAAATAAAAATAAAGTCAGTAATAAAATTAAATCCTTGTTTCCCAAAGATTAATAGGTTTTTAAAGATAATAATGGAGCAATCATGAAGATAAATCAACACTTTAAATCCTGAAAGAAAAACATTTATGGGTTTAGAGACAATTTTTATCCCTATTTCTCACATTAAGCAGCTAATGAAGACCTATCATGTTCCCATAATTTTATAGTTTTTCATTATGGAATATATATTAAAGGTTAACCATGAAATAACCATTATAGTCATTCCAAATTAGTATCAATATATCTCCTTCCATCCATTAATTTCCATATCATAACTAGTATCAATCTAAAATCGGTATCCTAAAATCTTGGAGTTTGTTTCTAAAAGGTAAAAAAACCATGGTGATGTATGGTGATCATCCTTTGAGGGAAGCTACTAAATAATTCAAAGCTTCAATAGATTCATTATTTTCTTCTAAATAAGTAATTTTGGACATACTTGAACAAAATGGAGTATGTTATATGATTTTCACTCTATAAAATCCATTTTTGATATGTATTGAATATAGTTATCAAAAGGAGTGATTATGTAACTAAATGGGGGAATAAATATAATTAAAATTGAAATATTTTTATGTTTTTGTTTAATTTAAGTGTAGGTTTGTAAAATTTATTTAATTTTTTTTAATATCCACTAGATAATGAATTCAAATTTGGTATCAATTTTTGGTTTTTTTATGAATAGTTTTTTATTTAAATTAATCACATTTTTTTCTACAATGGTTTATCCCAAGTAGACTTAGAGTTGGTTAATTGATGAAACATTGATAAGAGAAAATATAGGGTCACCCTTTTCTCATGTAATTTATAGAATCTCTCAAGGGGGGAATGAAAATAGGGAAAACAAAATGGTAGAATATGTGACTTTGATATGAAAAGACATTCATTGAAAAAAAATTATTAGTAACAGATAAAAACAATTTTAATCATTCCTAATAGTTTCAATAAAGAATATAAACACTTTCCTCATTTTTTTTATTTTCAATAAGGGGGATAGAAAGAGTGAATAGGAAAAGTAATATTGACATGCATCTATAATGTTTGGAAGTTCAAAGTATTGACAAAAAATATAAAGGGGGTATTGAAGTACCCTTTGGTTTTTAAATATATTTATTATCAATGGTCGTGTTAATATATGTCTTGGAGTAATTGGGTGATGGATTTAGTATCCACCCAAATTATATGAATTAATTACCAATATCTTGATGGGAAAAGATATTGGTGATGTTGTCTTGAATATCTATATGGATAGGTTCATGGAAGTAGCTATAACATTAGATGATTGGAGTGATAAAAATCAAGTCAAAGACAAGTGATGAATTTAGAACACTATCTACAATATGTTATAAGAACTTATAGAATCCAGATACTAGACCTGGTACTGTATATCAGTTAGAGTAGTAATTAAAATGGTTAAAATGGGCTCAAATCATTAAGGAAGCTATCTGGAATATTGAAGAAATCATATCTATGTAAGTGATCATGAAGGATTCTGAAATCAATGAGTAAATACACCAGGATGAATTTTTATAAATGTTAAAGTTGTGGCTTGAATTAACTATAAGTAAGTTAATTGAAATAATCTACTTAAAAATTTAGATATTATAAATGACCTTGGAAACAAGATAAAAGAGTTTGGAAATATTATATAATAAATCCCCAATGAACCCGATTTGTGTATACTTTTTCATATATATTAAGGAGTATCAAAACTTTTTTTTCACCAAATACCAATAATTTTTTAGATAAAAGACTTTATATTTGTGATAATGATGATTTTCATGTGTTTTTTCATCCAAAATCACAAATCAGGAAAAGACAGAACAAAAATTCAAATATACACACCATGAACTTTCTGGTATACACCGTGTACTATGGCCATGACAACGATCAGGGTGACTAGATACATGCCCAAGTGCTGGATAAAGCATACATGTTGTGTTCTTCTCATATACACATTGTTTTTCCCTTCTAGAAGCGGTTGGTGGTTGATTATTGATATTACACGCCGTGTATGGAGGTACTACACATCATGTAATTCTACCTACCAGGCAGCGTTGTGTTCTAAGTCAAGGGAGGCGTGGTAGCTCACCAACTGAAGGAGAAAAGAGGGATAAACCATGTTGACCACAGTACATGTTGTGTACTTTATGGTACATGTTGTGTATTCCTAAAACCTATAAAAGAAGGGTAGGATCTCCAAGTTCAGGATGACTAATTCATTCAAAGAGAGACCAAGTGGGAAAATTCCGGAGACGCCCAAGGAGAGAAGATAAGAAAGGATGTGATGCCGCTACCTCCCTGACAATCTTCAATCTAAAGTTTGTGACATGTTCAATTCAAGTATCATAAGTATTTTAGTTATTAGCTACTCCATGAGCAGCTAAATCCACAACACGTTCTTCCCATTTCTCATCAGAAATCAAGTTTTTACATTCTTCTTTATCTTTAAAGTAATTTGTTAAAGAAATTAAAATTTAATCACCATATTGTTAAAACAAAAAAATCAACTCTAGATTTCAGAAAACTTCACTAAATTAATCACAAACTAGAAAATCAAAAAAAAACTCCATTTCCCTATCGATCGATCCCTTACTTTCACTTTACTTATTTGGGTAAATTAATTTTGGATTGTTGGAATTAACACTTCGGTAGGAATGATACCAAATTTTGGAGTCGTTGCTAGGGACCTGAACCAACAAGCTCCATTTGTTCTAGGTTATGGCCCATCGCAACCCTAGTAGTTCCACTCATAGTGGTTTCCATACCTATAGTCAGGTTAAGGGCCTTATTTTTCTCCTCAACAACAATTTTTTCCCCTGCCTCCTTGAGAGAAAACACCCCAACACCGTACCCTTATGGAGTACGTTCTTCCTTCAATCCAAGGGGAAAATATGCGAATTTTCAGACCATTGGTGCAGGCTCAACATTTTGAGATCAATCCCACCATCATTCAACTTATTAAAAACATGGTGCAATTTGGAGGCTTACCCAGTGAATACCCCAACGCTCATCTCTCCAATTTTCTGGAGATTTGTGACACATTCTGCTACCATGGGGTATCTGAGGACGTCATTATCCTTTAGTTATTTCCATTTCTATTAAGGGATAAAGCAAATGACTAGATCAAAGGCCAACCTTAATGCTCTATCCTCACCTGGGAGGCATTGGCCCAGGTGTTTCTGTCAAAATATTTTCCACCCTCTAAGACGGTGACACTGTAGAATGAAATTCATAATTTCTAGCAGCACAATTCAGAATCCTTGTATGAATCATGGGATCATTTCAAAGAAATTCTAAGGAAGTTACCTCATCATGGAATTCCGTTGTGGATGAAAGTTCAAACATTATATGTAAGTCTCACAACAAACACCAAATCTGTGGTGGATGCAGCTATTGGAGGGACATTAATGAGGAAATCACCAGAAGAACTCTTAAACTTTCTCGAAGTTAGGTCTGAAAATAGCTTCCAATGGAACTCAGAGTGAGGAACTCATAAGAGAGGAATGCACAACATTTATTCCACTGTGATTCTTATCTCTCAACTCAATGCGGTGTACAAGAAGATCGATGTGTTAAATCTAAAAAACACATCTCAAGCTCAAATGGTGAATCACCCAGCATGCAGAGAATGTGGTGATAATCCCATCATGGGAGAATTCCTAGGGACAAGTGCTAATTCCACGACAAGTGAGGTAAACTATGTATCCTAGAATAGAGGGCCAAATATTTACCCTCAGTACCAAAACCCTTAATGGAAAGATAATTCAAATATGGGCAGGGGTAACAACAACAAACTTCTCAACCTTGACATCAAAGGCCAACTAGATATGGGAAATAACAATACCAGAATCCATATCCAATACAACAACAGCAGGGACCCTTACAACAACAAGGGTATCAAAACCCTCATCCATCACAACAACCAAGGAAGCCACAACCTCAACTGGCTGCACAAAAACCTCATCAGGAACCCCAATCAAACTGAAAGAAATGATGAAAAAATTCATAACAACTGTTGAAAAAATATTTCAAAATCAAGAGGCATCCAACCGAGGCCTTGAGAATCAGATTGGGAAACTTTCCAATTAGTTGTCCTCAAGGAAACCTGGTACTCTTCCAGGTAATACTAAGAAGAACCCATGGGTATAATCCAATGTTGTTATATTATGAAGTGAGAATAAGCTACCTCAGAATACAACTGCAATTCAAAGTGAAAATCCATTTCAACCAACATATTCTTCTGGAAAATAATTCAAAGTCAAGGAGTCTCCATCAACTTAAGAACTTCCAGAGATCATAAATGGTAAGTAGAAAGAAGTGGTTCAACCCTATGAACTACCATTACCATTTCCTGCACAAATAAAGCAAAGGAAGATGAACCAACAATTTGTGATATTCATGAAGGTATTCTAGAAACTTCATATAAACGTTCTTTTTGTTGAGGCATTAACTGAAATACCAACATACATGAAGTTCATGAAGGAGATACTCTAAAAAAATATGGAATATTTTGGGACAATTCCTATTACTAAGGAATTCTCATCAGTGGTACAACATTCTCTTCCTCCCAAACTCCAAGATCCATGAATTTTCACAATCCCATGCACAATTGGATCATGTGAGTTTGGGAAAGCCCTTTGTGACTTAGGGGGAAAGTGTTAACCTTATTCCCTATAGAGTCTTCAAAAATCTGGGGCTAAATGATCTCCAATCAACTCAGGTATCCCTTCAACTGGTGGATTAATTCATCAAATATCCTAAAGGGTTACTTGAGGATGTGCTCGTCAAAGTAGGATGTCTTATTCTTCATACTGACTTCATCATAATTGACATGGAAAAAGATCAAGAGCACTTATCATTATGGGAAGACCCTTCTTGTCTACTGGGAAGGTTTTGATCGATGTACATCAAGGAAAGTTGATCTTTTGAGTGAAATATGAAAAAGTCTCATATAATGTTCTCAAAGCAGTCAAGCAGGTTTCACTAATGGAGAATGAGGATTTTTTTGCCTTGATGATGGTGAGTGATCCCTTGGTTTACATGGGTTATGACATGGTATGTTCTTCTATAACCACTACCTCGGTCATTAGTGACATCTAATCTGAATATAAACCAGAGGAGTTGAAATTTTTCATTATCCAGGGTGGTCACTATTGGAAACATGAAATCATTCCAGATATCCTAGAATTATCCAAGGTTGAACTCATGGTGCCCTCAGTTATAAAGACCCTTAACTTGAACTCAAGATGCTCCCATCATCCTTAAAATATGGGTACCTGGGTGATAAGAACACTCTTCTAATAATCCTCAATGCTTCACTCATAAAATATCAAGAGGATTCACTCCTACAAGTTCTAAGGAGAATAAAACAGTCTCTTTGGTGGAAAATTATTGATCTTAAAGGGATTATCCCCACCATTTTCACCCATAAGGTTTTGCTTGAATAAGGATTCAATCCCTCTTAGAAACCTTAGTAATGGTTAAATCCTACCATGAAGGAGGTAGTGAAGAAGGAGGTAATCAAGCTCTTGGATGCAAGGATCATCTAACAGATCTCTGACATCCCATGGGTAAGTCCTTTATAAGTGGTACCCAGAAAGGGGGGTATCACCATAATCACTAATGATAAAAATGAACTTATCCCAACCAGAGCAGTCACAATATGGTGATTATGTGTGGATTACCAAAAACTAAATTATTCCACATGAAAAGACCACTCCCCACTCCCTTTCATGGATAAAATTATAGAGAACTTAGTAGGTAATGAATTCTATTTCTTCCTAGATGGTTATTCTAGTTATAACCAAATATCTATCTCCCCTAAAGACCAAGAAAAAAGAACCTTCACATGCCCATATGGAACTTTTTTTTATCGGAGGATTTCTTTTGGAATGTGTAATTCTCCAACCATATTTCAGTGTTGCATGTTGGACATATTCCATGATATGGTAGAACAAAATTTTGAGGTCTTCGTGGATTATTTTTCCATCTATGGTAAATCATTCAACACTTGTGTACAAAATATGGAATTAATTATGTAATGGTTTGAAAACACCAATCTAGTTTTAAATTGGGAGAAGTTCCACTTCATGGTACGACATGGAATCATCTTAGGCCATCAAATTTCTAATAAGGGCATTAAATTTGAAAAATCCAAGATTTAAATCATCTCACAATTTAACATTCCCACTTCTTTTTGGGAAATCTGAAGCTTTCTCAAGCATACTGGCTTCTACAGGAGATTTGTTCGTGATTTTTCAAAAATAGCTAAACCATTAACCAATCTTCTTACAAATGATGATATCTTTGAATTTAATGAACAATGGGCCACATCTTTCCAAATTATGAATAAAAAATTAGTAGAAGACCCTATCATGATTTCCCCAAACTAGGAGGAGTAGTTTGAGGTTATGTGTTATGCAAGTGATTATACAGTGGGAGTAGTTCTTGGGTAGAGACTCAATCAAATATGCAAATCGATCTATTATACCAATAGAGCCTTAAATAAATAACAGATCAACTACACTACTATTAAGAAGAATATTCTTTCCATGGTTTTTGCATTCAATAGGTTCTGTTCTTATTTAGTTATTTCCAAAGTAATTGTCTACACTTACTATACAGTACTGAAATACTTGCGGAACAAGAAGGATGAAAAACCACAACTCATTTTTTGGGTGATTCTTCTCCAAGAATTTGACTTGGAGATTCGTGACAGGAAGGGAAGTGAAAATGTTGTGGATGATCATATCTCTAGGTAATAATTGCCTCATCTCGAAAGAGAATAAGATAGAGACATAAAGTAATACTTCTCAGACGAGCATATTTTCTCTGTTGAAGCTTCACCTCATTCGTGGTATGATGACATAGCCAATTACTTGGCTACAGGAGTCATTCAATCTGATTTCACATTCCACCAAAAGAAGATATTTCTATCATATGTGAAAATATATTTCTAGGAAGACCCTCTGATCTTCCGCTCATGTGGATATGAGGTGATCTGACACTTCATCCCAAAAGACAAAATTCAAGAAATTCTAGAATTATGTCATTCTTCCCCAACTGGGGGACATTATGGTCTAGACCGAACAATGAAAAAAATTATCCAATACGGGTTTTTCTGGCCCACCATGCATAAGGATGCAAAAAAATTTGTGACACGTTGTGATCGATGCCAGTGAATAGGTAACTTGGGGTGCCGAGCTGAAATACATCAACACCTCATTCTTGAGGTCAAGATCTTTGATGTATGGGGTATTGACTTTATGGGCCCTTTTCCTCCATCATTTGGAAACTCTTACATACTAGTTTTTGTGGACTACGTATCAAAATGGGTCGAACTCACTGCCAAAACACACAACACTACAAAAATCATTGTGGATTTCTTAAAAAAGAACATTTTCAGCAGGTTTGGTGTGCCACAAGTGCTAATCAGTGATAGAGGAACTCATTTTGACAATGCATTGATGTGAAATGTGCTTCTGAAGTATGACGTGAGATATAACTACGGGACACCTTACCATCCTTAGTTTAGTGGCCAAATTGAGGTCTCAAACCATGAATTAAAGCAGATCCCATAGAAGACAGTGGGAGCTTCAAGGAAGGACTGGTCCAAGAAACTTGATGATGCCTTGTGGGTATACAAGACCACATTCAAGACACCTCTATAGATTTCCCCATTCCGATTGATCTACGGGAAGCAGTGTCATTTACCTGTGAATCTTGAACTAAAATCTTATTGGTTTGTGAAAACTATGAACAATGATCTCAAAGATACAGTGGAAAAGTGCAAGTTTCAACTGACGGAACTTGATGAGATTTGGAGGGAGGCATATGAGAATTACAATATTTGTAAGGAGAAGACAAAGGTGGTCCATGACTATATGATCTCTTAGAAATCATTTCATCCCAGTGATGAGGTACTTTTAATTAACTCCCATTTAATATTGTTCCTAGGTAAACTCAAGTATCGGTGGTTAGGACCTTTCAAAGTGATCAAGGTTTTTCCCCATGGTGTGGTGGAAGTGGATGGAGCAGACGGTCAACAATTCAAGGTAAATAGGAAACATTTGAAACCTTATTTTCAAATGGAATCTATGGTGGGTACACTCTCTACAATACAATTTAGGTAGCACAATGCGTAGGTAAGGTCGAGCCAACAACGTAAAAAAAGGTGCTTTCTGGGAGGCAACTCAGAGGTTACACACCATGTACCACCTATATACATGGTGTGTACTTATATTTTTAGTTTATATTCTTAATATTATGAATATATAGATAAAATAAAATACTAAACAGGGATGATGTCGGTGCCAATGGTAAGGTTACTGGAATATACTTAAGCCATCACCGGTTTGAATCCCTTCATACCTACCTTCAACACAGGGTTCATCCTTTTTATACATGTGTTTAATTACACAGCGTGAGTGATATTTTTCAAAATAATATATAAATTTTTCTAAATAAAAGAAAACTCATGATGGGGATGTACTAGCTAGCTAGGGTCGTAAACCAGTTCCAAAAGACCTAGGTTCGAATCCTAACAACCGTCCCATTTCCATTATTTTTCATATTAATAAAACCTCACAACATGCATTTTGATATATGTTGTGTGTGACATGTTTTCAATGATAAGTTAAATAGTTTTCAAAATAAGAAAATCCAAGTGGGTGAAGTTGGCAGATTGGCAAAATCTCGGGCCTGGATTCAAAAGACTCAGGTTCGAACTCGGCTAATCTCCCTACTTCATCCCTTTTACTCAAATTAAAACCACACACCATGCATTTTATTCATACCATGTATAATTATAAATTCAATTTAAATATTAAAATTAATTATAAATGGGATGCATTGCAACCTCTGCTCAAGTGGTTGAGGGTTTATGTTCGGAACGGCTGATCGCCGGTTCAAATCACGCCCCAATCACCAGACCAAAGGTTGTAGTTCTATTTTTCTAATTTTAGAATAAACGACATGTATTTCTTGATACATTATGTGTATAGATTTATTTTTCAGTAAATAATATATATATTTCCTTTAACTTTAAATAATAATATTAATTATTATATAGTTTACTATAATAATTATATTATCTAATTTATTTATAAAAAACCAAAAAAAAAACCACAGACATGACATGTACGCTTTAAGACACATTGTGTACTCCAGATATAAAGGTTGGGGCCTACCCAGCCTCAAGCCGTGTCATATGACCCCTCTCCCCTTCCCCGTTTTATTCTCTCACGTGACCTCTACCCTTCCCAACTTCAATCCATCAATTTTTAGTGTTTATGGTTTCCATTTATTCCAAATTTTGATCTGTGATCTAGGTACACCATTCTCCACCCTTTATTTCATTATTTTACTTGTGTTTAGGGAATTTCTCTGATCAGTCAACCGTTTGGCTTCCCGCACAGTACACGGGGTGCGCGAAGAACACACGTCATGTACATTCTGTACATGTCCACACACCCACACAGTTCCCATTTGACATATACATGGTGTGTACATTTGGTACACACTGTGTCTTGTGCCTCCCCTGGCTATCTGGACCAGGTCGTGTTCTCTGGGACACAACCCGTTCCCATGTCATCATAAACGGTGTATCTGTTTGAGACATGTCATGTCCTCTGACCCTTTAGAGGACTCTATGTGGATGTTATACACACCTTGAACACCATTTTTACATACAAGGTGTGTAACCCTTTCCACATGGCATGTCGTTTGTCTGGTTCCCCGCCCTAGTCGAGTCTTTTCAGGCTCCTTACACGGGCACCACTCCATTTTGTACTACAAGCGTGTACACACTGTTAAACATTGTGTACTAGGTTTTTTCCTAACACATTCCCTCATGGCGTGTCTATACAGAGTACACGAGTTCTTATAAAGATCTTATTACACGATGTGTACCCTGGATCTACACGTTGTGTTGTCCTAAATTTTCAATTTTCTCTTTTTTTTCTTCTTTTTATTCTTTTTTTTTGTTTTCTTTTCTATTCTTCCAGGTATGGATGATAGTGATCATGCGAGTAGGAAGTGGCCCACTTCTGCTATTGAGGGGGAGATACCTCCTTACCATTGGATTCATCTTCGATATTCCGAGTGACCGACTTTGGATTTTCCAGTTTTCCAGCCCCCATCATTGGTCGCTCTACCTCCTCTTCTGATGGTGCCGCCTACTATGACCTCTGTTGGTTTGATGCCTCTTATGCCCCTACATTCCCCCAATACTTCCTCACCTTCTAAAGTGGGTTAGAGATCCTTTTTCACAGCTCCATATTCCAGCTCCTCACCCTCTGAGCTACCCTCCATGCCCGCAGTGGACTTGACCGAGCCATCACCTCCACCCTCTACTAGTCATCCCACTAGGGTAGCTCAGGTATCCACTGCTCCACCTCCTACCATTGTGGTAGGACCATCAACTCTAGTACCCTCCATTCCACTACTGCCTACACCAGTTGTTTCCCGCCCTCCGCCACATCCATGCCTGATATTTTTTAAGGGTAATCCTACGGTTGAGAGATTACAGTGATTCTCCTTCCGCACTATCTAGTTGAGAAGCAACTACCTAGATGTCAGTATTCCCCCAACATCTAGGAATTTTAGAGGATATTGAGGATCATATGGTGCATACGCATCTTATAGAGGCACTACAGGTCAGCACTCCTTCTTACAGGGATTTATTTTTGGAGTTCATGACCACATTCGAGTTCGATGGACCCGCCTACCATCAGACACCCACCGATACAGGCTGCCTGGTTTGCTTTCGACTGGGCGGATGCCCATTTTTCCTTACCATGGCAGAGTTTGGATAAGGGTATGGATTCTTCCCCCATCCTTCCACCCCACCTCTCGTTTCTACCCTTACCTTCCCTGAGTGCTCTATCCTTGTTTCCATGTGTTGGGAGCTTCTTGGGCCTGACCAAAGGTATACCCCCACATCGTAGAAGAGCACGCTCATCATTGACCCTCCCCTTCATTTCCTTCACCAGTACTTTAGCGCCATTCTTTTTCCACGCCATAAGGATATGGGTGTTGTGTCCCGCCGAGACATGGAGCTCCTTACTTGTATTGTCTGGACCGACTACCCTAACCTCTCTTGCCTTGCTGCCACCTACTTCCACTCCATGATTCACGGTCGCTAGGGAAACCTAAATGATGGTTTCTATGCCACCCACCTAGAACACCATTTGGGGGTCTTTGAGACTTCTCTCCCTCATGAACCATTGGGATATCCTTAGTGTCTTGAATTTCTCATTCTTATTCACATGAAGATGGTCGAGTGATAGGTGGATGACTACAGGCTTTTTCAGGATGCCCCTGCTCCTGCCAGGGTGAGAGATAACCTAGATGCTCCCATTGGTGTTGCTGACCAAGGCCCACCACATCCACCAATGGATGTTCCCTCACCACCACACCCCATTATTCTATCCTTCCTTCTTCTTCCACCCTCCCATCTTATTTTGATTCTTCCACCTCCCCACCTCTTTCTGTACCCTTGACTGATCTCCCCACCAACCTCTGCTTGACCATTCTTGAGCATCAGCAGCGTACCCTCTTCAAGTTCCAGACACTGATTGAGCAGATGTTGGGCCACATTCTTTAGAATATTAGCATTCTGTAACCCCCAGCACCTACTCCACCTCCTGCTCGGCAACCTCCCACCACACAGTCACCACTGACTGCTCTGGTCACTGATTCTGTTCTCGTCTCTCCTATCGGGCTAGTTGTCCCTAGCACGCTTCCTGCGGTGGGTGTACCTGCCACTACCTCCTCTGCTGAGCCTATGATACCTTTTGTTCCTACTAATCAGAGTGTCGAGTCTGTACCTCTAGCATTTTCTGTAGCTGCTTCTCTATTTCCATATTCTTCTATAGCAGACGATGCCTCTTTTGATGTGACCCAATGAATTTTTTTTTGGAACATTTATTTCATTTTTATATATCTTTTTTTTTGATCTAATTAGAATGTGATGATGTATGTATTTTCAGATTTTTTTCCCTTCCCTCGATAGTCACAGGTACTCTGGCATGACTTGGGCATCTCTCTTTCAACTACTTCCCCATTTTGTCGATTCACCATGAGGGGAGTATTTTTCGGTGTTTTTTTTTTCTTTATACTTTGGGTTTAATTATTCCATTTATTCCCCTCATGTTCTACCCATTGTTTCCCCATATTATCTCCTCTTCCTTGGTATTTCACTTGGGGGGACCATGTGTTGTATTAAGTTTGGGGGAGGGTCTCTGATTACACTAGTCTTTGCCTTGAACTGATTAAGGATACATCATTAATAATTGACATATTTTAAATTGTGGAAAAATTTTTATTAATATAATTATAAATAATAAATAAATAAAAGGGAATTTTAAAAATTATATGCTTATTTAAATTTTCAATTTATTTTTAAATGATTGTTGACATAGTTTGATTCTGGATTTAAAACCTTATACATTTACATTTATTAGAACTGATCATTTGTAATCATGTCATGACCCGATTGACCCCTGTATTTTTTCCATTTCTAAGAGGTATTCTAATCCTTTTTGAAATATTCTTTCTTATACCCTCTTTCTTGAGAGATTCTTGGTATATACATAACTACCATAACTTGCCAGTTTTTCTCTTCAAAACATGGATATTTTTTAATCGAAAGAAAATTATTGAGGCATTTGATTTTTTTAGACCCTTTGACCTTGAGACCTACCCTACATCTAATATTTGTAAAAACCTTAGAAACCATGAACTGCCATGATAGGAAGCTATATTACAAGCCTATTTTCCCTTCCTACCCTAATTCTTTTATAATTTTTCATGATTATTTACTTGAGCTTTAGAGAGGGATTTTTTTCCATTCATGGTATATGCTGATGATAAACCATGTATTTAGGTGTGGAGGAGTTTATCATTTGTTAATTTTGGCATAAGGGTTTCCAAAACCACTACTCATTGTATTCTTAGTGGTCCCTATTTAAAAAAATGAAAAAAAGGAACTGATTCGTTATTACATATTATTGATGGTTTATGGTCCCATATTGTCAAGGGAATATCATGTTGATGATACCCTTTGATATATCTTGATTGGGGGTGAATTTTCATTAATATTTATTTTGAATATCATGCATTATTGTTGAGTAATTCAGCCTCCCTTTCAAGCCTCTAAGATTAATTTTCATCATTACCGACCAACCCTTAGCCACATAAACATTTGAACCTTATTAAAATCCCTCATGATTTTTTGGATTTGAATTTTAAAGTGGAGAATGAGAACACTTGTAATCCTATGGATAGAGTGAATATACTTAATATTGAGTATAAATATGATTAAATAATCTTGAGTGATGAGTGTGGTACTTTTTGGTGAGGTAAATCGTCAAGTGGCATGTTTATTTATGAAAAGTTAAATAATGAGAATGAATGAGGATGAAATTTTTTAATTAAATTATATATGAGACATGACTAGAATATCTTTGAATTAAAATATGTTTTGTGACTTTTAAAATCTTATTCTATGGATATATTATTTATAGTTATAATTAGTTAAATTATTCCCTTTTTATAATATGGATTCTATTGATTTAATGTGGAGATCTTTCTTTAGGATAAGCAAATGACTAAGTATGGAGGAATTTGATGAACCCGATTTGTGTATACTTTTTCATATATATTAATGAGCATAAAAAACTTATTTTTCACCAAATACCAATTATTGTGTGGATCAAAGTCTTTATATTGGTGATAATAATTATTTTCATGTGTTTTTTCATCCAAAGTCACAAATCAGGAAAAGACAAAACAAAAATTAAAATATACATGTTGTGTACTTTCTAGAACACGTCGTGTACTATGGCCATAACATGGATTGGGAAAACTGAATACACACCCAAGTTTTGGCTAAGTCATACAGGTCGTGTTCTTCTCATATATGCATCATGTTATCCCTTATAGAATCAGTTGGTGGCCGATGATTGATATTACATGCCATGTATAGTGGCACTACACGTTGTGTACTTCTACCTACCAAGCGGCACCATGTTCCAAGTCAAGGGCAGTGTAGTAGCTCACCCACCGAAGGATAAAAGAGGGACAAACCATGTTGACCAGGGTACATGCCATGTACTTTCTGATACATGTCATGTATTCCTAAAACCTATAAAAGAAGGGTAGGCTCTCCAAGTTCGGGACGACTGATTCATTCCAAGAGAGACCAAGTGAGAAAATTATGGAGACGACCAAGGAGATAATAGAAGAAATTAAGTTATACCACTACCTCTGAAACTATCTTCAATCCGAAGTTTGTGCAATGTTCAATTAAGGTATAAAATGTAGCTTAGTAATTATCTACTCCATGAGTAGCTAAATCCCTGAGGCATTCTTCAAATTTCTCATCAAAAATCAAGTTTTTGTGTTTTTCTTTATCAATAAAGTAATTTTTTAAAGTAATTAAAATTTAATCACCCTGTTGTTAAAATACAAAAAATTGATGCTAAATTTCAGAAAACTTCACTAAATTAATCACAAACTAGAAAATCAAAACACAATAACTCCCTTTCCCTATGGATCTATCCCTTACTTGTACTATACTTGTTTAGGTAAATTAATTTTGATTGTCGTAAGTAATGCTTCAGTAGGAATGATACCAATCCCATAATGATTTTAAGTGGATTAATATGGGACTGAGTTGATCTTAAGTGATTTCAATTTTATTTAGAGAAGTCATATGAAAAATGGATAAGTCCAGATTCATGTATGGGAATCCACATGTAAATGGATTCACATATGGAGATTGGTGTAAGGGTATCCACAATAGTCTTACATGTAAGGGAATTCAAAATTGTGTCATTGATGTAAGAGTGTTCATGTAAGATTTCAGAACCACGTATGCATATTAACATAAAGAGATCCATTTCTAAGTCACTGACGTAAAGGTATTCACAATGGAGTGTTGGTCAATGTATGGTGATCTAGATTTTTTGATCAACTTAAAGAGATCCAAGTAAGGGCATTACTTATCTTTACATTGGCATTGAAATTTCTAAAATAAATATTTTGAGGAATAAAATTATTTGGGATTATATAAATATTGTTATTTCATGATAAATACATCATGAATCTTAGATTATTCACAATCTAATATTTATTTGAGAAAGACCTAATGAGAAGGAGATGAGGAGGATCATTATTTTATCAAAGTTGATATTTTAAAATGAGATTATTTGAAAATCATTTGGTGATAAAAATTGATAATAATATCTAATGAAACTAATGTTGAACTTCAATGTTCATAATATTAAAGAAATAGATGTTATTCAACCATAAGATTTTGGGAAGCTGATCTTCACATTTTCGAAAAAGAAGATCAAAGGTGTTGAATTAATTAAATCTGAAATGGATTTTATAGAAGTCTGTATTCTAAATAAATAAATCATATGATTTAAGTGTTTAAATTTAATGAATTTAAACATTAAAAAATATTTATGATTCAAGTTATATGAGAATAATAAGCATGTTAAGATGATATCTTAATTTAAATACTCAACATGGAGTTTTTACAAGTTTATTTTTAATCTCTTATTATACAAGAGGAAAGATCCACAACATAACTTATCTACTATATATTTTTATACTGCAATGATAGATTGATTTGAATGAAAATTTGTGTGGATATCTTTTTAGAATAATTCATATTGAGCCTATTGTAGTATATTTGGAATAAATATTCAATCAAGAATATGAAATGAGAAAAAAAATAAAAATTTATTTTTACAATACCACTAGAAACATGTGGTAGAGATGAATTTGGAGACACTACCATGTGAAGTAGTTGAAAAAGGGATATTAAAGATCATGGAGATCATCCAATTGCATGTGGTTGCTAATTTATTTTCCCTTTAATGTTACTTCTAAAATATTTCCATTTATAGAAATTTGAAAGTGACTTGAAATTTAAAAAAAATAGTTTCTTTTATAGTAAATAATTAAAGAAAGAAAGACCTCTCTAATATGAGTGAATAAAAAATTAAGGAGATAAATATGTTGAAAAGTGGTGATAGTGAGAGACATAAGAATTCAAGAGAATCAAAACCTCTCAAGGAAGAAGAAGAGAACTTGATACAGTTTTGTAGAAAAAATACCATCTAGGCATCAAAGAAGAAGAAGAGAATAAGAATAAAAGTAGTGTACCTATGAGAGTATTCTAGTAGTGAGAAAAAAAAACCATTGGTTTAGTTTGTTCATCACCTATAAAGATTCTATAGTTGTTTTATTTAGTGTATACATGATAGGTAATATTTTTTAGGTTGTGTTCCTGGAGACTGAGTTGTGAGATTCCATCGAGCATATTTGAAGAAAATCTAGGGAGCTATGTAGAGTTTTTAGAGTCTGGATTTCATGCTTAGCTCTTGAATAATAAAAGGAAGTCAAAGTCCCTATGAGTTGAGGAAGCAGTTCATATTTTGTAGATGAAATGACATTTTAGAAATACCCATGAACTAATTCAGGAAAGAGGAATGAGTTTCTAGAACTGATGGGATGCTGGTATAAAGAACCCACATAGGAAGATCAGATCACTTGTGTAATATAACAACCCTCACCTATTTGGTGTGATGAGTTTGGTTTAGGATAAAAAGATATCATAGAAATTATAATTCATAAAAATATTCTAGTGTAAAATTGATGAATCGAGCATCTCAATCATAGTAAGGATTAAGATTTTTGGGAGGAGCTAAACCATGTAAAGATTGTGTGATGATATCTATTTACATTCTGTATTGCATGTGGTTTATGTGACAGTTAGATAAAAATAGAACCACTTAAGTCTTAACTAACTATAGAGGTTCAAATACAAAAGGGGTGATAATTTAAATAAGAATTTAGTATTTGGTAAAATTTTACCACACCTAATCACCCCCCCCCTCAGGTGTGTCTGCACCAATCCTATAGAAACTAACAAAAAAACAAACAACACTACTATGAATTTCACTATATTAATTTTTTTCCTTTATCGGCACTCAAAAAAACATTGATAAATGGTTGATCTTTATCAGTGATAAATAAAAACACTAATAAAGGATACTTTCATCAAAACTAAAAAGAGTCCTCATAAAATACCAACCTTTATTAGCACTTTTTTAGTACTTATAAAGGTTGAAATTTACCACTTCCTTTTAGCACTAACAAAGGGTAGCCTTTTATTAATGCTAAAAAATCATTGATAAATGTTACCCTATATGATATATTTTTTATATAAATATTTATTTATTATTAAATATGATTTATATATCAATATATATATATATGTGTGTGTGTGTATATATATTAATATAAATACAATTTATATATTTTTTAAATTTTTTATACTTATTGAGGATTATATATAATTATAATTACATATATATTATAAAATATCATATAAACTATATAAATAAATTAAATATAGTTTGTATTTAAATTTATTATATATTTATATTCATATTATATAATTTATAATGCTCGTATATATTTATAATATACGTATATTTATAATTTTTTGTGTGTGTGTTTGCATATATATATACATATAAAATGTATATTTAAAAATATGATTCATATTAAACTAAAAAATTATTATCAATCTTATTTTTATAATTTATATATAAAAATTTATCAAATTTATAATAATCTATAAAAATATTTAATTATCTATTTAAATACATTAAAAATGTATATGTAAATGTAATATATTGAAATTTTATTTAAATGGTTATATAATTATATAAATGAAAATATATTTATTTAGGTATGTTTATATATAATATATGTAAATAGATAGGAATAAATATATTACTATAATCATTGGTATTGTGAAACAAATCCTTGATATAGCCAAAAAAGCTTGCAATATGATAAAAGAAAAAAGTGAAGAATAATGGGGGGGTCAATACATGTTTGTGTGTATGTGTATGTGTATGTGTATGTGTATGTGTATGTGTATGTGTATGTGTATGTGTATGTGTATGTGTATGTGTATGTGTATGCGTATGTGTATGTGTATGTGTATGTGTATGTGCATGTGTATGTGTATGTGTATGTGTATGTGTATGTGTATGTGTATGTGTATGTGTATGTGTATGTGTATGTGTATGCGTATGTGTATGTGTATGTGTATGTGTATGCGTATGTGTATGTGTATGCGTATGTGTATGTGTATGTGTATGTGTATGCGTATGTGTATGTGTATGCCTATGTGTATGTGTATGTGTATGTGTATGTGTATGCGTATGTGTATGTGTATGCGTATGTGTATGCGTATGTGTATGTGTATGTGTATGTGTATGTGTATGTGTATGTGTATGTGTATGTGTATGTGTATGTGTATGTGTATGTGTATGTGTATGTGTATGTGTATGTGTATGTGTATGTGTATGTGTATGTGTATGTGTATGTGTATGTGTATGTGTATGTGTATGTGTATGTGTATGTGTATGTGTATGTGTATGTGTATGTGTATGTGTATGTGTATGTGTATGTGTATGTGTATGTGTATGTGTCTGTGTGTGTGTGTGTGTATGTGTATGTGTATGTGTCTGTGTATGTGTCTGTGTGTGTGTATGTGTGTGTGTATGTGTATGTGTATCTGTATGTGTATGTGTCTGTGTATGTGTATGTGTATGTGTATGTGTGTGTGTATGTGTATGTGTCTATGTGTGTGTGTGTGTGTGTGTGTGTATCTGTATGTGTATGTGTATGGGTATGGATATGGGTATGTGTATGTGTATGGGTATGTGTATGCGTATGCGTATGTGTATGTGTATGTGTATGTGTATGTGTATGTGTATGTGTATGTGTATGTGTATGTGTCTCTGTATGTGTGTGTGTGTGTGTGTGTGTGTATGTGTATGTATATGTGTATGTGTATGTGTATGTGTATGTGTATGTGTATGTGTATGTGTTTGTGTATGTGTATGTGTATGTGTATGTGTATGTGTATGTGTATGTGTGTGTGTTTGTGGTTGTGTGTGTGTGTGTGTGTGTACGTGTATGTGTATGTATGTGTATGTGTATGTGGATGAATGTGTATGTATGCGTATATATGTGTATGTATATGTATGTGTGTATCTGTTTATATTTGTGTGTGTGGGAGAGAGAGAGTATGTGCATGTATGCGTATATGTATGTATGTGTTTATACATGTATATGTGTATGCATGCATTTGTATGTATATATGTGTATGTATCTGTGTATTGCATGTGTGTGTGTGCATGTTAGTGTATGTTTGTGTATGAGTATGTATATGCATGTATGTGTATGTATGTGTATGTGCATACATGTGTTTTTGTGTGTGTGCGCGCGTTCGCGCATGTGTATGTGTATAGCTGGATACGCATAGGTATGTGTTGGTTCACCTATATATAACACACACACACATATAAAAAAATATTTATACATTTATATAAACAATAATATTTTTTATTATAAATAGAAATTTTAAATATAATTATTAATTAATTATATTTTTTATATAAAATAAATACAATATACACATATATATAATTAAATAGTAATAATAATATATCTATATATTAATATTTTTAAATCCATTTAAATATAAAAATTAAAGTTATTACTTTTAATTAATAATATATTGTGAAAAAAATTTATACATAAGGCGGAAAGGGTTTTCACTGAGGAACCCATTACTCTAACATTGACTATTGATGTCAGCTGCATTAAGCAGTCATTTATACCAATCAAGGAATCATTTAATGCTACTTTCTCTTATAAACGGTCTACATGGACCAGGGTCTAGAAGGAAACGCATCTTGTGAGTGAACATGATGTTTGTGCTCAAAGGGTCAAAGCTAAAGATGTAAGCTCTCACATGATCTCTAATGATGAAGCCTCTATATGTATACAATTGTTGGTGAATTATTTCTAAGTCCTTGGGGAAGACCAGAGTCAGGAGGTTGTGGATAGGGAAGTTTTTGTCATAAAGGATTTCACCGCTATGCAAGTCAAGGTTGTCAATCCTCGGGCCTATCAGAGTTATGCTCCTTTGGACATCACTGATGCATCATTAGAATGAGAACTTTGGAAACGAACCAAGAGCTAGAGGAGAGGAAAACATATGCATGGTAGAGGTAACCCCTATGGTTGAGGTGGTCGATCTTATAGCATAGTTTGATCTTATAGCATAGGTCGACCTAGAGGTGTTGATTTTCCCTTGTAGTTCTTATTGTTGGGGCCACTGACACTATGCAACCACCTTTGGATTTCTTGATGAGGGCAATGTTTCCATGTATGACTCAATATTCTTCCTCTCTTCTATATTTTCATTTCTTCTAATAAATGAGTTAGGGACTCAAGGCTTTATCACAATATTAATACATTTATTAATTTATGTACTAAGAAAACAATTATTGTGATATTAATATATTTATTATAATATTAATACATTTATTATAATATCATGCATTTATAAATACATTTATTATAATTTCAATAATACATTTATCATAATATTAATGCATTTATTATATTATTAATACATCTTCATAATAAGAATACATTCATTTCTAAAAAAATAGAAATTTATTCATTTTATACATTCATTGTTTTTTTACAATAAAGTAATTTTATATTTTTTAAGTTTTTTATAATATTAATACATTTATTCATAATATTTTTTATAATATAAATATATTTATTAGTAAAACATTTATTATAATTTTAATGACGCATTTATCATAATATTAATACATTTATTAAAAAATTTATTTTTAATGTTTTTTATATAATTGTTAATTTATTGTGTTTTTTCAATGTAATTTTTAATTTTTAAAATTCACTACTATTTGTTAGTGATGATATTAGCACTGATAAATGTAACTTTTATCAGCGCAACTAGTTAACATTGATAAAGGTTGGGTTTTATCATTGATAAAAGTATTCTTTATTAGTTATTTCTTATTTAGTGGTGATAAAGGGTATTTTTATCAACACTTTTTTGCAGGCACTGATAAAACACCCCCCTCTTTAAAAAAACATTGGCAATCATGATGATCCTTATCACCGATCAAGATCTCATAGGACTCAAATATTTTTTCCAACTTTTGTGAAATATTTTTTAAGAATCAACCTCCAAAACTAAAGGTATAGTTTTCAAAACTTGTTTTTAAGGATTTCTAAACTGATCATGTATGAGATTTTGTGATTTTTGGTTTTTTCCCCATTTGTAACACAATCTCATTTTAGATGTTCTTTCATCACTGATCTTGCTTGTTTTTTCACAATTTTCTGATTATTCTTCTTTTTTATATATATAAATATATATATATAATAGGATTAATTTGATCCTTATTTTGGTTGTTCTTCACATTATTGTTTCTATATATAAACATATGTTTGTGTGTGTGTGTTTCATTTATTTTAATATGTATAAATATATTTGTATATATGTTTTTGTTTATGTGTGCCTATGTATTTATATATCTTTGTGTGTGTGTGTCTGTCTGTCTACCCAAGTTTTTATTTATACATTATAATATCCATGGTTGAAAAAGATGAAATAATATAATATTTTTTTCTAACATGGTGAAACCAATATTTTTTTTAAATTTAATTATAATGGCATAGATCCTTAAACTATTTGATAGTGTGGTTTTCACTATTCTATACTAGGATATCTTATAAATCCACCCAATTTTTTGTGAATTTGATATTCTTGAGGTTATGAAAAAAAATGATCTGAAAAATAAAAAAATCCTTTGAATAGGTAACCAAATTTTATCATAAGAAATAAATTTGTTGTTTTTCGTATTCAGGTGAAAAACTTTATATGCATTGAGATATTCTCTTATTTTCTATAAATTTAAAGTTGTATCCTATACACTCAAGATGGAGAATTTATAATAAGAAAAGTCACTTGTGTAATTTTAGGATCGTAATATTATCTTATATGGATATAATTACATGAGGGGGTAGATTGTAGTTTAAAAAATATTTAAAAAATACAAAACACAAAGCCTCATAAAGTAAATTTATCAGACTCAGACTTAATCTGATTATCACAGTAACAAAATCAAAACCAGAAAATGTCCGATTATATGAGAGTGAAGATCGGAATCATAATAGATCTGATTAAATCGAAGTATTATTATTATTTTATTCATAGTAATAATGATAAGAAAAATTGAATAGAAAGACTAGTATAATAACTAACTTTCTATAACATGCACAGTGGAATAGATACTTGTAAAAACAATAAATACAATAGCTAGTAATAGTAAGAATGACTTATAAGATATATTTAAAATATTAAACTCTTTTAACCTTAAGAGTAAGGAATTTAATAACCTTTACTAAAGGTATCCACACTTTTATACTTTCTATAAAGTCTATATTTATTTACCAGGAAATACCTTGATACAATGATCGAAATAAGCTCTATCCTCCTATCCTCAAAATCCATTGATATGATGATCATCATTTTTCTTCCTAGCCCCAAATCCCTTGATCTGATGGATCGGATTCACCATCATCCTATCCCTAGAATCCCTTGATCGTAAAAATGATCTGACGCCGAATACAAATGAAAAAGTTCTAAATGAAATAACCTGAAAAGGATTCCTTTGAATTTAAAATCTCTAAAGTTTACAATGAATAAGAAAGAGATGTTCATGTAGAGAAAACGTCAGAAGAATTGAGTTGAAAAAATGTAACAGGTTCGAACTATTCAAATTATTGGCTATTTATAGGTGTATCTCCAATAGTCATATTTCTAAGTTTGTTGCAATTTCCTTAGATAGTTAGACCTTTACAGCTCACAATGCTATGAAATTAATAAATTTCTGACATTGTTTTTGTTTAAAATGGTTACAGTGATAAATATATTCCTTACGATAGAAATAAGTCTTCTATATTTCTATTATAAAAAGTGGATAGTCTAATTTACTTCCTTATGTATTTTCAATATAATAATTTTTATGAGAGTCAGTCTGATTGTATTAGTACCAGAATTAATCTGATGGTCATGAATTATGTTAGTATGATAGACATGACTAAAGTCTAACTTCTGTTATGATTAAAGGTAAGTCTGATGTATCAGACACATACTCAATTATATGATCATAATGAAGAAGAATATGTTTATATTCATAATACATTAGATCTTTTTCTATGTATGGTAAAATATAATTTTTCTATAAAAACACACTAAAACACTTGGGACATAAAAAGTTAGTAAACATGTTTTAAGAAATTTTATGTCATTTCCAAAACTAAAGTAATGGAAAAGTAAGAATTAATACTTATGAATCAATAATATCCCCCTTTTTGGAAATAAAAACCTAAAAGACTTAAATAAGAAAAAACATAGAAAAAATTAAATCCCTTTTTCTTTTAAGAACTTTAAAGTTATTATTTACAACCTAACTCCCCCTTAGTTAGTAACTCTTCTGAATATAATAGAGAGTGTTTGAATAAAAATTCCTTAAAGAAAAAATTATCCCCATTTATGAAATATACACCCCCTTAGGATAGTATTACCTTTAAAATAAATCCCCACCTTTAAAAGAAATATCCCCCTTTAAAAGATATTCTCCCCTTTTGATAAAACTTTCTACCCCTTTGTGATTTTCATAAAGGTAACATACGAAGCAATACTGAACTAACTAATCATCCATGTAAATATGAAATAATAAATAACCACTTAGAATTAGAAAATATTCAAGCACAATATAATTGGATTAAAAGTAATTCATTAATAATCGGATCAAATTTTTTACAAAAAAATTACAAGGAGTGTTCAAAAGAAAAAATCATTCTTTCTTCATCAGATTCGTTACAAAATATTTCATCTTCCTGAACTCATTCTGATCTTTCTCAATATTTGAAATTATTTCTTTTTGCATTTAGTATTGAGTCTTCATCCTTTTTACTTCCTCATATAACTCTTTATTCTGATCCCTTATTATGATCAACTCATCTTTACAAGATCTAAGTCTTCTCATTTCCAACAACATATCTCGAATCTTTTATTTCAAAACATTTACATCCTCAACTTCATTCATCAGTAACATCTCTGAATTTCTCAACAAATTTAACAATATCTACCATATATGATGATAACTTTTTTAAATATTCAACTAATTCTAACATAAGTTTCTTTACCTCCAAAAACTAGTCATCATGCTCTTGAATATCAGTATCAATATGATTCAACCATTTCACCATCTGATTATATGAGTACTTTTTATCTTTTAACTTTTCTTGAAAAACATTCAAATCGGCCTTAATTATGATCATTATTTCATTCAAAACTTTTATTGACTCCTATTTCTCATTTATAGATTCTTGAAGAAACTTACACCTTGGTTCAATGCTGGGTAAATACCGAATTTGATCTATTAATATTTTCAAAATTAATCAAATAAAGTCAAAACCTTTCTATGAAATTGTTTCTTCAGAGTCCGAATGATCGGTCTCAGGCTGAGGAGGTTTTTGACAACTCATTCTTGTTCCAATTTCTTTTCCTTTCTTATCATATTTCTTTGAAACTTTCTTTTCATTTGAAATTTATAAAATTTTCACATCCTTATCTATCTTATATTTCTCATCAAATTTTTCCTTTGAAAATTGATCTTCTTATTCTTTCTTTGATAATGATTGTTATTACATTTCTAATGATGTTTTTTCTTCTTATGAACTTTTTGATTTGTCTTCATTATCAGACTTAGAGGGTGAATCTGAGGGTTCCTTATCATATTGAGTTTCTTCATCCACATGTTCTTTTAGGTATTCATATTCCTTCTATTCTTCTTCTTTTAATTCGACTTATTCATCTTCTAATAATTATACATATCATTATTCATTACTTTCTTTTTCTTCTTATTCATTTCTTTCTCCTTCCACTACTTTATCTGCTTCTTTTTAAAGTTATTCCTCTAGTTGTATTTTATTCCTTAGAGCTCAATTTCTATCTAACTCTGTTTCTGATTTTTTGTCTTGAACATTTGGGACAGATTCTTTAATAACAACCTTTTTTTCCCTTATCTTCAATAGAAGGGATTTTAGCTGGAAAAATAGTTGTTTTTTCAAAAACTAATCCTGCTTCTAGATATATCTGATTAGTATGGGATGTCGGAAGCATGGTATTTTCAAAATCCATCTAAACTCCTTTCAACAATATTTAAACAACTCTAGATTCTTTTAATCTATTCTTTTTCCTTATTTTCTTCTCTTCTTCTTGGATTTTTTCAGTAGTTCAAAATCATAAAAGCTTTATCTTATATAGGGTCAATTCCAAACTTCGGATCCCCTAGTTTCTTCTAAGACTTATGAACCATCATCTTTTCAAATACTTCATCAAGAATTTTCTTTTGTTTCTTTTTCTTGATGTGTGGAAAAGTCTATATCTTTATTTAATTTTTCTTTTCAACTTCCTTGAATTTCTTTGATATTTGAGCTTCAGACGGCGCTCCTTCAAGTTTTTCAATAAAGTTATCTATCTTAGCATCAAAAACTAACTTCATTATAGACATCATACCCTCACTGATAAAGTAAATATTCTCCCTGAATGGATAATATTTTTTCTAAACTTTAAAAATTTCTATACACCTTACTACCAACTTATTGATGAAAGTCAGAAACATAATTATCTTTGAATTGATTGAAGATTTTTTGATGTTCTCCACTATAATGAAGATGAAATTTACTATATAAACTTTCTCATATCCTCCAAATAATCAATAAAAAACACATCTAAAACCTTAAGTGTATCCTTATCTTCATTCCTAAGGATAAAATAACCTTACATCCATAGGGTAATGACTCTATTTTCTGGAGTCAAATGATATACTTTTCTTACTTTAGAATATTCTGAAAATATATAATCTTCAGATTTGTTCTTATCAAAAAGTTTCAAGCCTATTAAGAATCTTATTAGATGCTAACAAATCTTATCCTTCCGATGAAACTCCAACCAAATCTACTGCACTATTATAAGACAACTTATATCTTTTACCAAACATTGTAAAGGAAACCTTTTCCTTATCAACCCCTTTCATAAACTAAACTAAATCATAAAATTTGGAAACTATATTAGGATAATATAAGTTGAAATCCTTATCCAAATTCTCTATACAAACTGAATCTCGTTCTTATAATGAAATAATATTCTTGATATTTGAATCGAGCATTTCAAATCACAGCCTTTAAATAAACCTTAACCTGAACACAAACCACTTAGCATAATCTTCCTTGGTTGAAATCAGAACTGGTTCTTAAATTGAATATTAAACATGTAAAGGAAAAATTATAGTACTGAGGGATTTGAAGGGTACAACATCTTGAGAGAAAAATCCCTGGATAGCCAATGTGGTACATGGGGTGACCCACCCTTATATAGGCACTGGAGGTGATAGTTCAAAATTTAAAAAAAATAATTGGATTAATTCTCAATAGAATAAAAGTTTTAAAACTTAGAGAGTTCAAATAAACTTTTAAAAATTTCTTCAGATAAATCATGGCCATCAGATTAGAATGGTTTTCATCTCACCATTGGTTTTCTTATGGAAGATGAACCATCACCTCTAGTGCCTATATAAGTGTGGGTCACCCCATGTCAGAAAGTTGTTCTTGTGTTCCAATGAATTATAAAATTATATCTCCTTTAATTGTGTGATCCTGAAGGAAATTTTGTCTTATATCTATGTGTTTAGCACATGAGTGATTTTATAAGTTTTTACTTAAGGAAATGGAACTTGTATTATCACAAAGTATTTGAGTTTTAGTAAAACTCATGTTATAGTTTGTGATTGTGTATTTCATCCTCAACACTTGATCAAAACAACTTCTAGATGCCACATATTCACCTTTAGCAGTGAAAAGTGATACTGAGTGTTGTTTCTTACAAGACCAAGAAGATAAATAATCTTCTAAGAAATAATAATTTTTGAATTTTCTTTTTATATCCATTCTACATCCACTAAAGCCAGCATCCAAAAAACTTTTTATTTAAAAAACATTTCCATAAGAATAGAATAAGCCTAAATCCATAGTTCCCTTAAGAAAATGAAAATTTCATTTTACAGATTTTAGATGGGTTTCTTTTAGATTGGATTGATATATATAACATAGCATATTGAAAACATTAAATATGGTGACTAGAAGTTAAGTAAAGTAAACTTCCTATCATAACTTTAAAAGATTTCTGATCTACTAGTTTCCTAACCTCATCATGATCTGAAGTATTAGAGTTACCAATAAGATTTCAAATACTTTTAGTATTATCATATCCAAATTTCTTAAGATTAACTTTTAGATACTTATATTGAGATATAAAAGTACCCTCTGGTTTTTTTGAAATTTTAAAACCAAGAAAATCTATTAACCCACCCATTATACTCATTTCAAACTCAAACTTCATAAGATCCAAAAAATATTCTATTAAATATTTTTTATTTGAACCAAATATAATTTCATCAACATAAATTTTTATAATCATAATATTTTTATTAACTTCTTTTATAAAAATAGTTGGATCCGCAACTCCCTTAACAAAATTTTTTTGTAACAAAAATAAAGTTAATCTATCATACTAAGCTCTAGGGACTTGTTTAAGTCAACAAAGTTCTTTGGTAAGTTTATAAACATGTTCTGGATGTTTTTTACTCTCAAAACCAAGTGGTTGTTCTATATAAAATTCCTTTTGAACATATCCATTAAGAAAATCACATTTTACATCCATTTGAAATAGTTTGAAATTAAAGAATGTTTCAAAGGATGGAAGTATTCAAATAGCTTCAAGTATTTCTATCAGAGCATAAGTTTCTTCATAATCTATTCCCTCTTGTTTATTATATCCCTTAGAAACAATTCTAGATTTATTTATAACTATTATTCCATTTTCATCACATTTATTCCAAAAACCCCATTTTACTCCAATTATAGAAGTTTCTATAGGTCATTCAACTAAAGTCCAGACTTTGTTCCTTTCATACTCATTGAGTTCATCTTGCATATCATTAATACAATCCTTATCACCTAAAGCCTCATCAATATTATTATGTTTAAATTGGAATAGGAAATCTATATGTTCAATTTCATTTCTTAAGGAACTTCTAGTCCTAACTAGTTGATCTATATCACCAGTGATACTTTTTCTAGGATGATTCCTAAGAAACAACTAACTTCTTGGGTTTTTAAAATTATTTTCTTCGATAATAGGTATAAAATGTTACTAAGGAATAACTTCATAAACTAATTCTTGAGTTATTTCCTAATGAGAGTAAATTTCAAACAAAGGTTTAAAATCAGTTATAGAAATAACATCTGGGGATGTAGGTTGGGGTTATTTGAAAACAAAAAGATCAGTTTTATCAAACTTAACATGTATTTTTTATTCAATAGTATAATAAATTTATTGAAAATTTATATGCCTTAGAAGCAGTGGAATAACCTAAAAATATTCCTTTATCAGATTTGGGTGAAAAAATATGTAAATTATATTTAGTATTTTATATGAATACTTTACATCCAAATAATTTGAAGTAGGAAACTTTTGGATTTATTCCTATCCATAACTCATATGTATTTTTATTAATAAAAGGTCTAAATAAAACTCAACTTATAGTATAACAAGTAGTAATAACTACTTCAGCTGAAAAATGTTTAGCAACTAAGTATTCACTTAGCATGGTTCTAGTAATATTTTGAAGAACTCTATTTCTTCTTTCAACTACACCATTTTTTGGGAGATTCTAGGTGATGAAAATATATGTTCAATACCTTTCTTACTAAAAAAAGTTTTAAAATAATAATTTTTAAATTCTCCACCATGAACACTATGAATAGATATCAAGGAAAGTTTTTTCTCTTTTTTAACTCTGGCTATAAAAATTTTAAAATAACTAAAGGCTTAGGATTTATTTATAATAAAATAGACCCAAGTACGTCTAGTGTAATCATAAACTAATATGTATACATATTATTTTCCACCAATACTTCCAATTTTTGAAGAAACTAATAATTCAGTGTGCACTAACTATAAAACATCATAATTTGAGACTTCACTAATATATTTAAAACTTGACTTATGATTCTTACCATATTAACAAGGGTCACAAACTTTTAAAGTATCAAAACTATGTTCTGATAGATCCTTAACAAGTACTTTTGGTCAACTTAGATAAGTTTTTAAGGTTATAGTTTCCTAACCTTATATACCATAACCAAGATTGATCTTAAATTTCACTAAGTAAAGGTAAGTATTGGATCCTAAGGTCTTCTAAGTTTAGTGTGTAAACATCTCATGCTGATTTAAAAAAATCCTTGGAACTATGTAGTTTACATTTATCATTCCAAAAGTTCATAAGGTGACCTTTATCACATAATTAACGTATGCTTATAATTTTATTCTTAAGTCCTAAAAAAATATATATTAGTAATATATATATCTAGATATAACTTTTCCATTATACAATGATTTACCATGGGCACTTTAGAAAAAATACTAATGTTCCTTTATCCAGAAATTTCATTCTTAGATGGATTTTCATAAGAATATCCTCCATTAGAGCTACATGTGTCAGAAGCTTTCAAAAATTTCGTTCCTTTATAATTATAATATTTCTTTTCATTTTTATCTGAATTTATTTATTTCCTATCTTTCCTTTTCAAATTAGAACAATGAGGTCAGATATTTCAAACTTTCTTACATTCATAACAAGTGACCTTAGAATCTTTCTTATTGAATTTATCCTTATGAACTTTCTTATATTGGTATTGAAAATATTTATTTCCAACTATCTTGTTCATTCTTATAGCTATATTAGGGAACTCATTCTCTAAATTTTCTGATGTACTATAATTTGACTAAACAACAACTTTATTCTTCCTTAAATATTTTACAAATTTCTCAGCTGACCGAACTTTAGAAGGTACAGTAGATGTTGTAGAAAAAGAAGCACCACCATTTTTATTTTTACATTTCTCATCATCTCTCTTAAGTCCTACCTCATACTGCATAAGGGTTCCAATCAAATCATCAATATTAATATTAGTTAACTTCCTTATATCATCCATAATTTTTCTTTTTGATTCCCACTCATTGGGAATAATATCAATAATATTTTCAACAAGAATTTCATCATCAAGTACTTTTTATACAAGAGATTGTAACCTGTTTATAATAGTCATAAACCTTCGGTGAATCATGGAAAATGACTCTCCAGTTAAAAAATCAAAGGCTTGGTAATCAGATCTAAGCATGTATCTTCTTGTTTCCATCACTTTTGATATACCAAAATGTGTAACTTCCAATTTACTACAAATGTTGTTAGCAGATTAAAAATATGATATATGAATAGAGATATTTCTTGTCATATAACATAGTAAATTATTTATGACTTTTTAGTTCAATTGATATTCCAACTTCTAAGTATTTGTAAAAGTAGAAACTTCCTTATCATGAATCTTATATTTTCCAGTAAGCATCAAGAAGTTATCAACTCTAGTGTTGATCACAATGACCATTATTTTGTCTCTCCAATATTTATAGTCATTACCATCAAAAATTGGTGGTCAACTAAGATTCAAATTATCACGAGAACTAATATTCATACCTACCATATTAAAACATAATAATCACTTTTCTAAAAATTCACATTAGTGTAACAAATTTTGTAAACAAAAATTGTATATCAAAACTTTAAACAACTTGCAGTAAGTAAAGAAAGTAAAAACTCAGCAAGTATATAAACAATAGAAACCTTCTTTGATACCAATTATAGGATCATAAGATTATCTTAGATGTATATACTTATAATAGGGGTGAATTTTAGTGTAAAAAACCTTTAAATAATACAAAACAAAAATACTCTTCAGGTAAATTTATCGAACTCAGACTTGGTTCGATTATCATAGTAACAAAATCGAAACTAGAAAACATCAGATTATATCAGAGTGAAGATAGGAATCACAATGGATCCAATTAATTCAAAGTATTTTTATTATCGTATTCATAGTAAAAATTATAAAATAAATTTTATAGAAATAATGGTAAAATGACTAATTTTCTATAACATTCATAGCAGAATAGATACTTGTAAAATAAGCAATACAATAGCTAGTAATAGTAATAATGACTTACAAGATGTATTTAAAATATTTAACTCTTTTAAACTTAATATTAAGGTAGTCAATAACCTTGACTAAAGGAATCCATAGTTTTATACTTACTGTAAATTTCATCTATCCTTAGCAGGAAATTCCTCAATATGATGATTGAAATAAGATCTATCTTCTTATCTTTGGAAGTCCTTGATATGATGATTGACATCTATCTCCCTATCAATTAAATCCCTTCATCCAATAGATTAAATTCAAAATATTCTTATACCTAGAATCCCTCAATCATAATAATAATCATATGAAGAATACAAATGAAAAAGTTCTAAAGGAAACAACCTGATAAGGATTCCTTAGAACTACAACTCTCTAAAGTATTATAATGTCTAAAAACAAGATGTCTGCAAAGATAAAACTTCAGAATGATTGAGTTTAGAAAATATATCATCTCCAAACTCTTCAAATAACCATCTATTTATAGGAGAATATCCAATGGTTATATTTCTGAGTTTGTTGAAATGGCCTCGGATAGTTGGATCTTTATAGCTCACAATGCTCTAGCATAACTAAATGTTCGACATCATTTTTGTTTAACACCATTACAGTGTTAATAATATTCCTTATGACATAAATAATCCTTATATATTCCGATTATAAACATTGGATAGTATAATTGAATTCATTATCTATTTTCAATGTGACAATTCTTATGAGAGTCAGTCCAATTATATTAGTACCAGAATCAATCTGATGGTCATGAATTTTTTCAGTATGATAGACATGGATAAAGTATAATTTTTGGTCTGATTAAAGGTAAGTGTGATTTACCAGATGCATACTCAATCCAATGATTGTAATGAATAAAGATATGTTTATATTCATAATATATTATAACTTTTTATATATATAGTAAAAATAATGTTTTCTACAAAATCATACAAAAACACTTGGGACATAAAAAGTTTGTAAACATGTTTAAAAAAAGTTTTTGTGATTTCTAAAACTAGAAGAATGTAAAATTAAGAAGTAATAATTATAAATCAATAGTAATAAAATAAATTTATTTTGATAATGAATTAGAATATGCTCATAATTTTACTATATTTATAACTTTGTTGGATTCAATCATATCTTTATTTATTAAATTATTCTTTATTGAAGTTAAAATATGCACTTTTAGATGTTTTTTATTGGAAATATTTTTTATTATTAAACAAGATTAAACTATAATATCCTATTTAATAAATTTTTAGACTCTAAAACATACTTCTTCATTGGTTCTAGATAGAGTAGTTTCCTTTCGAATAAAATTTTGAGAATTTCCCTTAATTGTTAATACATGCTTGTCCAAATGACAGTATACTTTCTATAAGGACCATGAATCACTTAAAAAAATCCCTAAGTGTGGTGTGGCACAATACAAGAAAGATGAATCAAGTCCTCTGAAATTTTTATGGTTTTTTTATCATTAAAAGGTTTAGAAACCTATAAAGAAGTGAGGTGACTGAAATATAATTTAAGTTACACAAAAAATATATGAATTCAAGAAGAGAAAATTTATCACCCAAAAAACACTCCCTAGTGAAAGAAAATTGAGCATGGGTATGCTAAATTTAGAAATGAGATGAGAAAACTCCATCTTGTGCTATCTATAGATGTAATGGACCCTTTTGGTCGATAAAAAAACTCACAATACATGAACATTTATGTTGGTAAATTATAACATTCCACCATGGTTATGCATAAATTGAAAATACATTATGTTGTCTCTAATTATTGCATAACCAAAACAACTCAGTAATGATATTGATGTTTATTTGGATCCATTGATCGAAGATCTGAAATTAATATGGGGTTCATGTGTTACATTGTATTATTCATATACAAATGAAGATTTTATATTTAGATCCATGTTGTATGGGATAATAAATGACATTCTAGCTTATGGAAACTTTCCGGGATATAGATTCAAATGAATGATAGGGTGTCTAATTTGTGAAGAAGGTGCACACTCAAATAGGTTGAAACATTCCTTGAAGAGTGTGTTTCTAAAACATCACAAATTTTTACCCTAGTGGCATAAATAATGACACTTAATGACATCATAGTATGCGAATTCATAAGAACAATACCATACCCACTAATAGGTAATTGACATTTTGATAAAGTAAATGATATTGACATCATTTTTTGTAAACCTGTTTTGAAAAACCTTATGAAAAATAGTTTTAAAAAGTGATCGATTTTTCTTGAATTATTACACTATAATTTTTTTTATGTTAGATATTTTCTTAATGTCATGCATGTAGAAAATAATCACATCAGCAACCGTTGCATGAAGATTCATCCCCTAGATTTGAGGCTATAAATTCCCCTTAATGACCTACCTTACCAGAGGTAATTCATTTTTTTGTAATAGTTTCTTCTAAATTTAAATCAAACAACTATTAATATCTTTATTATACAAATATTTTATAGGGTAGAATTAATTTTGAATTATATATATCAACACCCACCTATAATCTTATTATGAAGGGTGTAATTTAAAAAATATTAGGAGATATTATAGATAATAATTTTTTTTGAAAAGATCATGTTATAGTAGAAATTCATATGGATCACGAGCTAGGCATCATGCTACTAGTTCCCCTTGATGACCTAGATGATCACATGGTTGAACATGCTATTGTAACTTGTGTATCATGGTCATTTAATCTTATAAAGATACATGATGATAATAGGGTATGTCCTTTACAATTTATCTTTTATTAAAAACCTTTAAAAATTAATGAAAAAAAGGTTCTAACGGAGGAATTTTATTACAGAAAAAAAGGGGACACTGAAGGTCAAATAAAAACAATCTACAAGATCATCCAATAAATTGAAAATACATTCTGAGAGTAACTTTATACTACCAATTCAAATATCACATTTACTGACATTATAAGTTTTGTGGATACAACACTCAAGGAAAAAAATTCAGCCTATATTGAATTTGAATAAAACATATACAAATAATCCATTCAAGACATTATTGGTCTTGAGAATGTAAATGAAATTCCCAAGCATGAATAGCTAGGATCATTGGTTTTGAATTTATACAAGAGGTACATTTTCATAATATTTTTGTCCAATAGTTGATCTACTATGTTAATTATATTTAAATATTATCCATATTATTTATAGGCATATATATCACTACCATGTGAAGGTAAAACCTCATGAAGAAAATTTTAAAATCATGAGTTCACATATTCATTTCTACACAAGAATTTTCAACGGAAGAAGTTGAATTAAAAAAAAGCACAACAAGTAGCTGAAATGTTTGACAAGAAACTAAAAGATGGTATAATATTCTTATTAAACATAATACAAGGTTAAAAATATAAAAACTAATTATATAAAATATATTTTCATTTTTTTCATTAATTTCTCCTTTCTTAGGAATTACTAGTTTTTTATTGCAATTAATTTGGATACTCCAAATATTAATTTTTTGGATCCAAAGCATGAAATTACAAAAAATAAACCACACATGATGTCCTTTATCAATTTTTAATACTCTATATTCATAATTTTATGAATAAAATTCAAATTATATGTTTTATATTATGTTTTAATTATAATTTTTTTATTATAGTACAATCTTTAATTTTCATCAAAATTATTGTATGAGGATGGAAAATGGGCACAAAAAAGCCTATGGGATTTTGCAAATGGATAAGTATTATGTAATATATAACAATATTTCACTATTAAAACATATATAAAAATAGATTACTTTTTTTACTCAATGTTTTTATAATTTTTGGAAAAAAATGTGATGATGATGATTGTGATTATTATATTTTAAATTTTATGAAAGCGATTGTATTCCATCAAAAAACTAACATTCTCAAAGAGGTGTTTCCGATGATAATTATAATTTCATTTAAAATATTTATTATTTGTTAGTTTATTTATATTTTTTTAGTACTACCAGGACTTTTGATAGTACACATATTCAAAATAGGGAGTATATTAGTTAAGAAATAAGTGGTCATATTACATGATCTCAGAATGTTTACGAACATCCTGAAAATGTGACTTTTTATCGCATTTTTAATTTTTTTTATTTCATAGAGATCATTAATAGTTGGTATATCTACTTATTATTTAGGACTATGACTATTTTTTGACTTTTGAAATGAAGGAATATATGTGGCATCAATTTAAATTGCAGTTTAAAGTCTAGAATCATTTCCCCTTCAGAATCCCACATGATAAGTTTTTTTTTATGCCTATATAGAGAACAAAGGGCCTCCATATAGAGTTCAAGATCAATCTTGAATAAATCATTTACCCTATATACTCCCATTTCATGTCAACTCATGAAGTGGTAGTTTTAAGGGGAAATGAATTATTCAATAAGGACCTTGAATTATGTATGATGGTCTTTTGGGATCTTCATAGGCACAAAATTCTTAAAGAAAAATCAATTCTTGATAAATGATTCAGAAATAATGATGCACTCAAGTACTATTTAATATTATTTTCATAGATATTTTTATTCTTTGTTTTATTTTATTTTTTTGTTCAAAAGTGATGAAACATATTTCCTTTTAGGTCCAATCCTTTTAATAACATAATGGTGAGATAACTTTGTATTTTACTGATAGAAAATGAATTTATTAGATTTACTATAATAAGAAATTTGGGCATGCACTTATCACATGTATACATTTATTCCTACTCACTTTGGTCTACATGTATACATTTATTCCTACTCCATGATTGTCTAAATATTTTTGAGGCTATCCATTCCCCTCAAAATAAAATTTTTGTTCACAACACATGTCACATACTCAAAACCAATAAAATGTACTTATATTGTAAAAATAATATAGTAAAATGATCCATGAAACACTTTTTAAATGTATAAATTAACCTCACATCAATCTGATACATGGTGTGGTTGGTATGAATAAAAGCATGTGTTTTCATTTAAAGTTGATATTTTAGTTCAAAACACATGTCACATACTAAAAACCAAGAAAATATAATATAATTACCCTAATACTTTAGGAAAATAATTTAATATGAATTTATGATGTGTAGGAATAAAATTCATTTCAATCTGACACACAGTATGGCTGGTGTGACTTAAAGTTTGTATTTTCAGTATAAAAGTAACATTTTAGATCGCAATGTGAATTTCACAGTAAAAACCAAGAAAACACACTCATATTATCTTGATACCTTAGTATAATGATATGTGATTCATTTTTTATGTATAAGAATCAACCACACATCAATATGACACATGGTGTAGCCAGTATGACTCAAAGTACATGTTCTTAGTATAAACGTAACATATTTTCTCACAACATGTGTTGCATAGTCAAAGATGAGAAAACATGCTCATATTGTCTTGAAACATAAGTTAAATTATCCATAATTCATTTTTGACATGTAGGAATTAACTGCATATCAGTCTGACACATGGTGCGTCCTATATGATCAAAAGTGCGTGTTTTCATTTAAAAATGATATTTTAGTTCAAAACATGCATCATTTTTTTAAAACAAAAAAAAACCCACTTATTTTACTTTATATTTAATTAAAAATATTTATTATTAATTTTTTATGTAAAGGAATTAATCTCACATCAATATGACACACAATGTGATCGGTATGACAAAAAGTGCATGTTTTCATTTAAAAATGACATTTTAGTTCAAAACATGTGTCATATACTCAAAATTGATAAAATGTATTAAAATTTTATTGATAATTTATAAAAATGATCCATAATTAATTTTTTTTCATATAGGAATCAATCATACATCAATCTGATATATGGTGTGACTGATATGACCAAAAGTGTGTGTTTTCATTTAAAAATGAAAAGTTATTTCAAAATGTGTATTAGATACTCACAATTGAAAAAACACACTCAGATTGTATTAATATTTATTATAAAAGATATATAATTAATTTTTGATGTATATAAATTAATTTCACATCAATCTATCACACAATGTGGATGGTTTAACTCAAAGAGCATGTATACATTTAAAAATGGCATTTTAGTTCGAAATGTGGGTCACATACTCGAAACTAAGAAAACACACATATATTTTCTTGATAATTTATAAAAATTATCCATATTTTATTTTTGATGTATAGGAATAAACCACACATCACTCTGACACATGGTATGGTTGATATGACCAAAAGTGCATGTTTTTATTTAAAGATGACATTTTAGTTCAAAACATTTGTCACATATTCAAAACCAAGAAAACACACTTTGATTGTATTCATATTTAAATAAAAATACTAATAATTCATTTTATGTGTAATAATTAACCACACATCAATCTAACACAGTGTGTGGCTGGTATGACTGAAAGTGCATATTTTCATTTAATAGTGAAATTTTAGTTCAAAACATGTGTAACATGATAAAAAATAATAAAATTTGCTTGAATTGTCTATACTTTATAAAAATGATCCATAATTCATTTTTGACATGTAATAATTAACTTCACATCAATCTAACATAAGGTGTGTCTGGTATGACTAAAAGTGTGTGTTTTCATTTAAAATTGACATTTTAGTTCAAAACATACATCACATACTCAAAAGTGAGAAAATATTATCCAATTTTCTTAATACTATAGTAAAGATATCATTAATTAATTTTTTAGATGTAGGAATTAACTACATGTCAATATGACACACGGTGTGTCCAGTATGACTAAAATGGCATGTTTTCATTTAAAAGTGATATTTTAGTTCAAAACACACATCACATACCTAAAAATTGAGAAAACACATGTTGATTGTATTGATAATTTTGTAAAATGGCTCTTGGTTCATTTTTTATGTATAGGAATTAACCTCATATCAATTTGATACATGGTGTGGCTAGTATGACTCAAAGTGTATGTTTTCAGTATAAAGGAACATTTTAGTACACAACACACATCACATAGTCAAAATCAATAAACCATGATCAAAATATCTTGATGCTTTATTAAAATGATATGTGATTCATTTTTGATGTGTAGGAAGAAATCGTGCATTAATCTGACTCGTGGTATGGCTGGATTGATTGAAAGTGCATGTTTTCAGTTTAAAAGTGACATTTTTATTCTAAAGTGTGTGTCATATATTCAAAACCAAAAGAATGTGCTAGTATTGTCTTAATATATTATTAAAATGATTTAGCATTTATTTTTAACATGTAATAATTAACCTCAAGTTAATCCAACGCATAGTGTGTCCAGTATGACTGAAAGTGAATGTTTTCATTTAAAAATGACATTTTACTTCAAAACGTGCATTACATACTCAAAACCAAACAAATACACTCAGATTTTCTTGATGTTTTAGAAAAAATATTTATAATTTATTTGGGATTCATAGGAATTAATTGTGCATCAATTGTACGCATGGTGTTTATGGTATGACTGGAAGTGTGTGCTTACATTTAAAAGTGATATTTTAGTTCAAAACATGGGTCACATACTAAAAACCAATAAAATGTACTCTTATTGTCATGAAACTTTATGACAACAACTGTTTTTTCATTTATGACTTATAGGAAGTGACTTCACATCATTCAAATTGAAATTTATAATGGATTATATAAAATTTTAATTATGATTTATTTTTATTTTTTATATACTATTACTCAAATAAACATTTTTTATTAAAGACACATGTTTCTTTTGTATGTGGTTGGGTTGATCATGAGAGAAGGTCTTCTATGAGAGTATGTTTTTGTATTGCTTGTAATTATTTTGTAATTTAATTTTATATCAATATAATTATATTTTACTGAAATTATTTAATGTAATATTTTTCTTGGAATTATGGTTCAATGTAAATTTAAATTGTTTTTTATGTTTAATGTAATATATTTATTGTAATTTAAATTGTTTTTTTATATTTTTTATTAGCTGTTGTAGAGTCTTGAAGATATAACTACAATAATTCTATAGTATCTAGGAAACTTCCATGCCCCATATTTTGATTTATTATTTTATATAATATTATTTAATATTATTTTATGAAATCAGGAGTTTCAAGGGGTTTCAGGATGAAGAATTTTAATTTTTAAAGGTTTTTGGGGGTGCATGGCTAGCCCACGCAGTTAGTAAATCATGTGGATCCCATGTGATTGGCTCTATCTCAATATATTTCTATTTGAAATGGTGAGCACAAAATTTAATAAACTATTCATTATCCTAGTGGTAATCTTGTGTTAGTGTTTTGGATATATAGTAGGTGTGGTGCGGTTATTGTGTGATTTGGAAAACCACAAGGGTTGCCGGATTTTTTTAAAAAAAATATTTTTTTTCTTTTTTTTCTCCCTTGTTTTACTTTCTCCCCTATTATTTCTCTCTCTTATATCATGGTTCCCTCCTCCCTCACGGCTCCCCTCTCCCTCATTGCCCGCCTCCCCTCTCCTCTTTCATACACCACACCAAGGTCGATGCCCTACCCTCGTCATGGACTCCCCACACTAGTACCCTCTCCCTTTATCATGCGTGACACCCCTAGGTTGAACCCCTCCTCACCCCCATCCCCCCCTCCACTCTCAACGCCTCCTCTTTGCATGGTGATTTCTCGTCCGTTCTTGTAGATTTTAGGTTGAACCCCCAAGGTAAGGTCTATGCTTCCTTCTCCTCTCTATTTTCTTGTGATTTAATCTTTCCCCATCATCATGTTTGGTTTGGTTAAACCCTAGGTCTAAGGTTTAACCTAATATGTATGTATGTATGTATGTATGTATGTATGTATGTATGTATGTATGTATGTATGTATGTATGTATGTATGTATGTATGTATGTATGTATGTATGTATGTATGTATGTATGTATGTATGTATGTATGTATGTATGTATGTATGTATGTATGTATGTATGTATGTATGTATGTATGTACGTATGTATGTATGTATGTGTGTGTGTGTGTGTGTGTGTGTGTGTGTGTGTGTGTGTGTGTGTGTGTGTGTGTGTGTGTGTGTGTGTATGTATGTATGTATGTATGTATGTATGTATGTATGTATGTATGTATGTATGTATGTATGTATGTATGTATGTATGTATGTATGTATGTATGTATGTATGTATGTATGTATGTATGTATGTATGTATGTATGTATGTATGTATGTATGTATGTATGTATGTATGTATGTATGTATGTATGTATGTATGTATGTCTGTATGTATGTATGTATGTATGTATGTATGTATGTATGTATGTATGTATGTATGTATGTATGTATGTATGTATGTATGTATGTAAGTATGTATGTATGTATGTATGTATGTATGTATGTATGTATGTATGTATGTATGTATGTATGTATGTATGTATGTATGTATGTATGTATGTATGTATGTATGTATGTATGTATGTGTGTATGTATGTGTGTATGTATGTGTGTATGTATGTGTGTATGTATGTATCTATGTATGTATGTATGTATGTATGTCTGTATGTGTGTGTGTATGTATGTATGTATCTATGTATGTATGTATGTATGTGTCTGTGTGTGTGTATGTATGTATGTATGTATGTGTGTATGTGTATGTGTGTGTGTGTGTATGTGTGTATGTATGTATGTGTGTGTGTGTGTTTGTGTGTGTGTGTGTGTGTGTGTCTGAGATCCTCTTAAACCCCATTTGACTTGGTTTGACCTAGACTGTGGTCCTCGAGGCATACTTTGTATTTTATACTGTGTGATGCATCTTTTCTCAGGGTTATTTTCTTGAGAGGGAGATAAGGGTAAGGGTGAGTTATTTGATATGCTTTGCATTTCTTGTATTGATTGTGCTTACTCCTTGTTTGCTCACCCTTGATTTATTTTGGTCATGGGAAATTTGATTCTAGGGTATTCTAAATTAGTTGGCATGGGCTCCCTTTCAACTAGCCATGCTAGTGAAGTAAATGTGGGTTTTCACTGGTCGGTGACATGATTCTATATTCCACTAATTGAGTGCACAACTATAGTTAGTGGTGTTAGTCTAGGTTACCTATCCTTAGTAACCATAAGTTTGAGCCCATGAGTTTGAGCCCATGAGTTTGAGCCCATGACACCCATTCCTTGATTGGTATATTGAAATAGGGAGATCCTTTGGCTTCTTTAGATTCTCTTATTTATTTGATAGGTATGGCACCTAATGTTGGCTTCTTATATTTCCCTTGTTGCATTTATGACATAGTTTCTTTCTTTATTTCTCTTTATATCCATGTTTTATGTGTTATTTTTTCCTTAAAACCTCTTTAAAATGATTTTAAAGGATATTTTGAAATGGGAACTAAAAGGGGGAATAGGCCCGTTAAATGTTTTCTAAGTGAATGTTTTCATTTAAAATAATCAACGAAGAAATTTTATAAAACCATTGTGGTCTGTTACTAGTTTTAAACATAATTATGTATGAAATAACTATTTTCTATTCCTATTTTTAAAAATAGCACTAAATGTATATTTCCTTTTAATGTTTACACATGGGGTTTGGTTTCTATTTGTCTTTCCAACTAAGATTTAGCTCACACATATCTATCATTTTTTTTGTAGACATATATCTAGATTTTGGATACTCTTGAGAGTGTTGATTTATGTTTCTGAATCTTCTATTAGGGAACCCTGCCTCCACACGCTGGTGCGCAAATCTGGTGTTTCATTGTTACTCTGCATTCTAGATTTAAAAAGTTGGGAAACATTCATCACTTCATTGGCGGTGTTTTCTCCTTGATCGAAATGGGATGATGGGATGTTAGTTCTTACTTCCATGGATTACTCTTTAGAACTTGTCACCTAGTTCGGGTATCCCTCATAGATTAAGAAGTGTTTTTGAAACTCATTCTCAGTTTCATCTCTTTGTGGATACTAGTTAATCATGCTACTTCTTTCTGGACATTCCATGGGGTCTTGAGAGGGCAGAAACATTTTGTTAGGAGAGTAATCACATTGGGAATCACTGGAATGTCTGGACACTAGAACATTGGTCACCTATATAGAGGCATCTCGAGCACGGAACCTGAGTCATATCATGTTATTCATGGGTTATATGATGTCGAAGGCATATATTACAAGGCTTCCACCCTAGGCCTCCCATGTTTAACATGAAGTAGCTGATTCCATAGGTACATATGTTCTAAGGCTTTAACCCTAGGCATCCCATGTTTTTAGGATAAGTTAGCATCATGAGACGGGTTTGGGGATTAAAATCCTATGGATACAGAATGAAGATTATTGGAATGACTTGTGGAGGCGGATCATGGAGGTATATCTCTAAGAGGGAACACCTAAAAGGTTTACCTGATGGATGTATCAGAATGCCTTTGGATGAAAACTTGAGATGTGTTTCCCATAAAGGGGATATGTCACATCATGAAGGTTGATCAGAACACCCTTAAAGGTGGATCGGGGAGGTTCACCCCTAAGAGGGGGGAACCAAGGTTTACCATTGGTTGGGATTGAAACTCTTGGTGGCGTCCTTCATACCCAGTTTAGAAGGAAGAGATAAAAACCCACGTATTTTGATGGATGGTTTGGGGTTACACATGTGAGCTTCCCTTCGCATGAGGATTTATATTAGTTAGATTTTGTGGGTCTTATGAATGTGAGATTCCTATGTGATGATATAAGTAGTGATGGAGTGCATGGGGATTACACATAGAAGCTGCCTAGATAGATGTCATGATCTCACTGGAATTTGGTGGCCTAAGTAAAATCAATATGGATATGGATGAAGTGTGGGGTGGAATAAATGGAATGGATAGAGTGTTGGGGTGTTTTTTTTTGGACCCCAAAGAGGCTTCCTACGTATACCAGTTAGTTGGGAATAAAATCCCACATAGTTTGAGAAGAGGCTGTTGGGGATTACACATAAGTAGGTGGCCTAGTAAAGTGGAGAATATGGTTAGGAATTATGCATAGAATCCTCCCAGATTAAGGGAAATGATGGGGCTTACACTAGAAGAAATTCCCATTGGACATGTTGGGGATTACACATGGAAGTGAACTGTTGGATATGTTGGGGCTTACGCATGGAAGCGGCCAATTGGACATGTTGGGAGTTACACATGGAAGCGACCCATTATAAGTTCTAGGGATTACACATAGAAGAATCCCATTATAATTGTAGGTTGGATTTCATGTTCACTGCTAACCTTTAATCCCACGTGAGTGATGCTCGGTGTGAGAAATAAGAGGAAGTAGTAGACATAATTCTTGTGTTGTGAAAGATACACCAACGAGAGATGGTGTGGGGATTATGAATGGAATATGTATGGGGAGGATTTCATTCCATGTGAGGAGGATCTCATTCTATGTTAGGAATATCTCATTCCCTATCACTCATACATGGAGCATCCTATCCAAGGTGTGTGGGGATTACGCGTGGAAAATGCCCGAGGTTGAACGATCATCCCATATTGGTATTCGTGGGGCACCCATGTGTATTGCACAGGGTGAGACTATAGTTTAACGTCATGTTCTAAGGAAGTTGGTAAAAGTTAGTTTCAAGTCATGTAGTGTGGATGTGTGGGACTCACTCCTCACCCTGTGGGCTTACATAACCATAGCTCATGCCCCTTTGGGAGGGTCATGGCTTTAGCAATGTCAAGATTCAACAGTGTGGATGAGTGGTCAATCATGAGATCCATGTTAGTGTCCTTATGCTGAAAAGCAAGTGGTATTAGCATAACTATGTTGAAAATTAATAGGTAAATAGGGGTCATGGGCCACACCTAGAATGGAGTAGGCCACAAGAATGGGTGGCACAGGTCACGTGGGGACTTTTCATGCAGGTGAACCAATCCTGGATGGATATGGAGGCTTGGAGCACTCAAACTTCATGAATAGGTGTCAGTGGAAGGGATGTGACATGGAGAGGCATAGGAGAGAATATTTACAAAGCTTAGGGCCTTGAAGAATGGATTTTCACAAATCTCAAGTGCTTTACGAAGGTCAGGGGATTCACTGAGTAATTGGCCTCATGAAACATGCTAACCTTGCCTTAGGATGAAGTCCTAGCTCGGTAAAGGAGTGATTTAAAAGGGATAAATGCATCATGTATCCTCAAATACTCCTAAGGGCCTTCTTCCTCCATGAAGGGTGTAGGCATTCAAAAACAGCATCCCCACCTTAGGTAGGGGTATTTAGGAACATATTAAATGTGGTTTCACAATGCTAGGATACCTTGTTTCATCCATATTTGGGTTGGATCATGATGCACAGGATGCTTCACGAATTAGAAGGAATTCAGAAGTTGAAATGTTGGGTAGTCATCATCTTAAGGTTAGATTGATCCATGCATTTATAGGCATAGGGGTTCGTGATGTGGAGATGTGTTTTAGGCAGAAAAAGTGGTATTTGTGAATGGATGTGGCTATGTAAAACTCATGAATCCCAGCACCAACCCATTTCACAATCATAGAGAACCGTCAGACTTGTGGAGCATTCTTCCAAGGCCTTTCATATTAATGGAGGGGTATGGGGCTTTACGAAAGGGATTCACGAATCAGGACGTTAAGAATGATTATAGGGATTTTTGGGCTAGGATTTACTTATGAATGGATATGGCCTCATCAACTAATCTTGTGGAATGTACTTTAGCACCAAAAAATTTCCCCCATATGAATGGGAGATAACAAGAAATTGGAGGTCGGATTATGAGGGAGAATCATTGAATTCTTTTGACAATCTACTCCCTTTTGTAAAGGTCATTCATGGTTCTCCCTCACGATGCTAGCACATGGAGATTTCTAGCATGAAGGGAATAGAAAAGTTATGGTTTCCATACACATATAATATCATAGTTGGGGGGAACTAAAAGTTTCCATAATTAATGTAAAGAAAATCCATATTTCTCTCTTTTCACAAATTTTATTACCTTCATGATACTTACTCCATGAACACATCCTTTGGGAACCAGACTTCTGAATGTTGTGCATGAACGCGTTGTCATGAAATGTAAAATTTAGTATGTTTTAAAATTTGATTTATAGTATATGGAAGACTCTAGTTCATCTCTCAATAAGAGTTTGTAGGTTTAGAGTATGAATTTTTAATAAAAAATACTAAAAAGGGGGTGGTTTAGAAAACAGTTTTAAGAAAAAAAACTTAATTTAAAGAGATTAATAGTTGATAAATAAAGGTGGTTCTTTAAGAATTATGAGAGAAAGGGGTTTTTTTTATTTCACTAAAAACATTTCAATTTCATTGTTCTTAGATATTTATTTATATTTTAAGTATTTCTTTGGTTGAAATTAATTGGAATCCTGATTAATTACTAAGCTTTGATTTCAATGCTTGAAGAACCAAACCTTGACATAACAATCATATTGCCAAGGTCTAGAACTTATGCATGGAATAAGATCTTCCAAATCAGATTTAAATCTCAATAAGGTGCGTAAGAAAAGGGTTATTTCGTTTTCTACTTGGAACAACACAAGTCACGCACTCAAAACCTCACACCGATCGGTTAGAAATTAAGAGTAAAACATTCACATGCATCAAAACAGTCATTCAAATATGAAATAATATAAGATACAAGGAATGAAATTTTTTAACACCCAAATTAATCCAAACCAATAGATAATATATGCAATATAACTCCCTTGACATGTGTGTAGATTCTTCACAATGAACACCCACCGTTTATCCCTACATAGAGAAGAGGAGGAAGCTCAGGTGGATCTCCTTCTTTATTTCAGCTCTCCCTATGAGGATAGGGAGCTCTAAAACCTCCAAGGGGACGAAAGTAATCCTATGGAACTTCAATTTGGAATAAATTCCCTCTCCTGGTCGAAATTAAAAATGAGGTTCCCATGGTGTCTTTTTATAGCCAAAAATGGGAAGTTGTTTTGGGCACCCAGTTTTGGTCATACCAATTATATCTCGATTTTCGGTTGGTAAATGGAATTATTTCAGCTTTGAAAAAACTAAAAAAATATTTAAAAACCTCTTTAATATCTCCACAAAAAATTTGGAATCATTTGTAGGCCTAAACCTTGATATATAGATTAAATACAGCACACAACTTTTGAATCCGTGCAGATTCAGTGGCTTGGACAGATCAGTCCGTATGGACCACAAGATGAACTAAATAGGATTTGATTCCTTCATAAAAGATATATCCTAGGAATTTTTTGATCCTTACACAAAATTTAATCCCAATTTTAGTCAATTATTTCATGTAATGTTCAAAATAGTGGATAGGTGTCTTTGGGCTTCAATGAAATTTGGCCCATTTTCCTTCTGGATCATATTCGGCCCTCCAAATCACCTCCTCCTACAATAAAATCACCAAAACAAGTATAATTTACCTTATTTATAGTGATAAAATTTAAATTATTGAATCATATGGGAATTATAATTTGTTATTAAATTTATAATTTCAAATGCAAAACCAGTTTAAAATAGTAGTGTAAGAGTGAAATAAAGCAGTGAATCGTGGTGTGATCACACCCACACACCTAAACATTTGAACTCCTGGGAAAAGTCACAATTCCAAAAATTATGCATTAAGATATTCTAAACTTTATGAAGATTTAAAATTTAATGAAAACTTAATTCCTGGTAGAAATGTGATCAGAGAAAAATCACACTGAGGAGTTATTCTCAATGATCATGGAAAAAGACGTCTCAAAAATTGTATCAGAATGAAATTCCAAGAGATGCATGATACCAAAGAAGAAAATAATTCAAAAGTTAATCGTGTCACTAATTCTCTATGTGTGTGTGTGACAACCATTTTACGCTATTCTTTCCACTTTCTATCAAGTAAATATAAGTTATTTTAAAAAAATTCTTCTTACATGACACTTTCTACCAAACCTTCTCTATATCCTTTATAATCAAATTCAAGACCCACTCACTTAATAATTCCTAGAATTAAAATCATTAGATCCAGACCTAGATATTACCATATGTTTTACATGTCATCACTCCCCTCAATTTTTATTTTGTTTTTGTTTTTTGTTTTTTGGTTTTGTTTTTGAGGGCATACAATAGTCAGATAACAAGTACACACCCATAGGTCAATATGGTATAGTAATAAAATAGATCAGATAAGGAACGAACGTATGGAAAAATCATTTTGGAAAGTAGAGAAAAAATAACCTAACTTATATTTACCTTATATTAAGTAATAAATTTTCACATTTCATGGTTGGGTGAAAAGATGTGTGGAGAAATTAAGTGACATAATTTTACCTTAAACTGCTCACACAAAGGGTACCATTCTTCTAAAAGGTTTTAAAAATGATATAATCATTTATATCATCAACAAACTACCATATTTTAAGAGATATTCACACCACAGTATTGAATTATTTCTAAAATTCAAATTTTACCAAAAAAAGTGAATGTTAAAACAACATTAAATTGGGAAATTACTCGCTCATTTTTAATAAATTCCATGATTAAGTAGGCATTATTTTCCATGATAAATTTGGCATCAAAAATTAACATTTATCCACAAAATAAAAGGTAAAATTAAGGGGGGAAAGTAACAATACTATTCAAAAAGATAAAAATAGAAGAAAGAAGAAAGACGATGAAAATTCCTAACTAACTTAAGAATATACTCATCCCCCCACACCTAGAGTATGTATTTTCCTCATTGTAATAAAAGAGAATGTGGGAAAGATAAAACCTGGTGAGTACTATTGGTATGAGTCTTCTTGAACTTGGAGTTACTCCATTGGGGACTCCAGAATGGCATCATAAAATTGCTTCAGCCACTGCCCATTGATAGTGAAGGTTTGTTTAGTTTCTTCATTTTGAACCTGAACAATACCAAATTGATAGACATTAGTAACAGTGTATAGGAAAAACCAGCGAGAACGAAGATTACTTGGATGTAACTACATCCTTGAATTGTAAAGAAGGACCTTCTACCTAATGTGGAATTGACAATAAAGGATGAGATAGTCATGGGAAGCCTTGGTTTTCTCTTTATAAATCCAAGAGTTCTCATATGAATCTCTACACATTTCCTCAATATCTTGAATCTGTAGATTCCTTTGAGAACTTTCACCAAAAATATTATAATTTCATTTTTTGATGGCCCAGTAAGCCTAGTGATTTATCTCAACTGGAAGGTGAAAAATCTTTCCAAAAACTAACTGATATGGTGACATGCCAATAGGAGTTTTTGAAATCAGTACGATAAGCCCATAATGAATCATTAAGTCTAAGACTTTAATATTTTTTGTTGGGTTGAACCATTTTTTCAAGAATCTATTTTATCTCTCCATTTGAAAACTCAGCTTGACCATTAGTTTATGGTTGATATGCAGTAGACACTTAATGACCAACCCCATACCGACGCAAAAGTGATTTCATTTTTCAGTTGCAGAAATGAGAACCCTGGTCACTAATGATGAACCTGGGTAATCCAAACTGACAGAAAATTTGGGTTCTCAAAAATTCCACAGCTCTCTTGGAATCATCAATCATTGTTTCTCATGATCTAACAATTTAGACACATAATCAAATACTAGGAGAATGTACAAGTTTCCAAAGTAATTGGGAAATGGCCCCATAAATTCAATGCCCCAAATATTAAAAATGTCATGGAAGAGTAAGGGCTGTTGTGGAATTTCATTTATTTTTGAGACATTCCCCATTATTTCACAACGAGGACAAGATTTATAGAAATCATGGGCATCCCAAAAAAATTATTGGCCAAAAGAGACCATAATCAAGGACCGTGTGAGTATTTTGTTGGGGAAAAAAGTCGCCCCCACAAGTAAGAGTGTGGAAGAACCTAAGGAGAGACTAAAACTCAATATCGGGAACACAATGACTAAGGATTTGATCACTACAAGTGTTCCAAAGGTAGGGGCATCCCAAATTTACCAACAAGACTCATGTTTTAGATGGTCAGTTTGGTTTTTGTTGAAATCAGTAGGAATGCAAGTTTCTACCAAATAATTTACAATTTCAGCATACCAAGGAATATAATATTTCACTCAGTACAGTTTCTCATCTGAAAACATGTCATTTATTAGAATACAGGGGGATGAGTCAATGTCCTAGGATAGTTGGATCCTACTAATATAGTCATCTACTGCATTCTATGCTCCTTTTTTCTCTCTATTTTCTGTATTGAATTACAGAAGGAGTAATATCCAGCGAATGAGACGTGGTTTGGATTCTGGTTTCTTAAGGAGATATCAGAGGGATGCATGGTCTGAGAACACAATTACTTGGGACCCTAAAAGTTATTACCTGAATTTATCCAAGGAAAACACAAAGAAAATAAATTCCTTTTCATTTGTGGTGTATTTTTATTGTGTAGGGTTCATTTTACGTGAGGCATAGGCAATGATATGTAGAGCTTGATCGACCCTTTTTGATAAGACTTCCCCAACTACATAGTTTGAGGCATCACACATGATCTCAAATGGTAAATCCCACTAAGGTGGTTGGATTACTGGGGGTTATGTGAGACTCCATTTCAATTTATTTATAGCATCCTCATGTTATTTATCAAAAACAAATCCTTTTTCTTTTTGGAGTAATCAAGAGAGGGGGAGTGCAATCTTACTAAAGTCCCAAATAAAACGATGGTAAAATACTGCATAACCTAGGAATGAATGAACATCCCATACATTTTTGTGTAATGGTAGGGAAGAAATAACAACTGATTTTTATTTATCTACTTGGATATCATCCCCAAAAATGACATGTCCTAATACTATACCTTGTCGCACCATGTAATGTAATTTCTCAAAATTTAATATGAGATTATTTTTAATAAAGTGATGTAGGATTGAACTATGAATACTCAAACATTAATCAAAATAAGAGTCATAAACAATGAAATCATCCATGAATACTTCCATGAAATTATCCAGGTAATCCGAAAAAATACTAATCATGCATTGCTGGAAAGTACCTAGAGCATTGTACAGACCAAATGGAATCCTCTTATATGAAAATGTGCCAAAGGTGAAAGTAAATGTTTCCTTTTCCTGATCCTCAAGGGAAATATGGATTTGAATGTATCCAAAATATCCATCAAGAAAATAGTAATGGGACTTCCCTGCTAGATTCTCTAGTATCTGGTCAATGAATGGAAATGGGAAATGGTCCTTATTAGTGTGTAGGTTTAGTTGGTGATAGTCTATGCATACACGCTGACTATTATACACACGAGTTAGAACCAATTCATTATTTTCATTTTCAATTATTATAAGACCAGTTTTTTTAGAAACTACTTGGACTATATTGAACCATTAGCTGTCAGAGATGGGGTAAATGATTTCGGCACCCAATAATTTTGTTACCTCTTTTTTTAAAACATCTAGGAGGTTTGGGTTCAGTTGTCATTGTGCCTGCCTCACTGGTTTAGCCTCATCATGTAACAATATATTATGTGTACAAATTGATGGGCTAATTCTAGGAATGTCAGCAAGTGTCCATCCAAAAGCTGATTTATACTCCCTAAAAAGTTCAAGCAGTCACAATTCATGATCTAGAGGGAGTAAACTAGCAATGATGATAGGCATCTTATTTCCATTCTCAATATAGGAATATTTTAAATCTTGAGGCAATTGTTTTAGTTCCAATTAAGGTGGATTTTGGATTGATGGGAGTGTGTGTGAAAGTGAGAGGTCACTAATCTCATCTAACTACTCAATGGTATCATCCTTAGATGAGGATTGATATTTTACAAGCTTAGTAGTAGCATTGATGGTTATGTGATCCTCAATGTTCAATAAATAATCAATTAACAAACATGCATGACATTTTCTAGACGAGTACAACATTCAATGCCAGATTCATTACCTAACATTTCAATCAATTATGAAAACTCTGAAAGGGTATCATGGGAATGAAAATAAGATTTTTTAAGGGAAGGGAGTACATCTATAGAGTTAACATAGAAAGAGGAATGTTCTTCTAAGGGTTGCTTCATGTAATTAAGGATGTTAAAGTAGACAATGTCACCAACAAACTTCATAGATAATTTACCATTGTGGACATTAATTATGGTTTTTTAATTTTTCAAAAAAGGTCTCCCCAAAATAATTGGTACATGTTCATTCATCCTATCATCTTCTATTTTTAGCATATAAAAATCAGTATGAAATATTAAATTTTGTACCCTCACAATAACATTCTCTAAAAAACCATAGGGGTGTGCAGTACTCAGGTTTTCCAATTGAAAAAAAAATTCATGTGGGATTCAATTCCCCAACCTAAAATGAAGATTAAATGGAGTGAGTCATCACATTTATAGAGGCACCTAAATCAAGCATAACATTAGAAAAGGAATACTCTCCTATGGTGCACGGAATTGATAATGTTCCTAGATCATTGCATTTGGTGGGATGTGATGGATCTATCAATGATAATATGTTCCTCCCAAATTTCACCTTCTTATCACCTCGAAGTTAGCTTCGGTGTGTACACATCTCCTTTAGAAACTTGGTGTACTTGTAATTTTATTCACGACATCAATTAAGGGGATATTAACCTACACTTTTTTTAAATTTTCCAATATTTATTTATTGAGTTCAGTTTTTATTTTTTTTCTTGGTTGCATAGCCCTTTGCGGAAATGGAAGAGGAATGGTAGGGCTAGGTGACTTATCAATAGACACGCTCTTTCCTTTGTAAGGGCTTCTCTCAGGACAAGGTTTTCTAACATTTGGACCAATTTCAATGATTGGGATGGTGTTTTCCTTAGGATAGGATGACTTTAATAGAGGGGTTATTTGGATTTTAAGTTGATTTACACTACTAAGGGTGATGGAACTGACATTTTCCTTATTCCTATGATTGACTAGTGGTTGAGAGGGTAGTTTTCTCAACTCATGAATTTGGATTTCCCCCACTGAGTTGGATAGTTAGCCTAATTGGGTTTTTAGTTCGTGTATGGAATCTTGGGTGGTTTTTTGGAATTATAGATTATTGGATTCCATTTGTTTCATCTTTTATTCTATGTTGGGCTCAGGTTTTGGAAGGGTTTGTTAGAAAGGCCTTTGGGGTGGTTGAAGATTTCTGGGTGGTGGTGGATGACTACTCTTCCCCCATTGGTTACATAGTTTTTTTGGTTGGTTTGAATACCACCCTTTCCTATAATCTTGTTTTTACTTCCACCTAGGGTTGTATGGATATTAAGGTTATTTATTAAAGGTTGGTTATAGGGGCATCCTAGAAATATTGCCTCACAACTCTAAGATGTTTCTCTCAATTGAGGATATTGGTCAGAGTAGTGGGTGTTAGAAGAATATGTACAACAATTAATGGGAGGACGAGATTGGGATTTCCCTTAGGAAAGAGAAAGTTATTGAATAAGGGTGCCTACCTCTTCAAACTTTATATCCATCTTCTTCTCAAACTCAGTACTTTTCACCTCATGGACACCTCAAATGGGTAAACTAGATCTTGAACCAAATTATTGAGTGTTCTGTGTCATGTTCACAATTAGGGTTCTTGCAGGAATTGGGGTCTTATCAACTAGTGCACCACCAATAGTAGCATCAATCAAATTTTGATAGATAGGAATTAAACCTTCATAAAAATACTGTATTAAAAGTTGATCACTTATTTGGTGGTGTGGACAGCTTGAATAAATCCTGTAAAATCTTTCCCAGTATTCAAGAAGTGTTTCCCCTTGTGATTGTGTTATACCACATATTTCTTTTCTTATTGTTGTAGTTCGAAAGGCTGGGAAATATTTTTCAAGAAAAAGGAATTTCAAGTCTGCCCAACCTCTAATTGGTGAATTAACATAATAAAACCAATATTTCGTAGTTTCTTATAAATAAAATGGGAATGCTCTAATCTTTACTTATTATTCATATGCATTAGTAGGTTTTAATTTAGAATGTATAGTATGAAATTATTTTAATTTCTTATGTGGATATTCTCCTGTGAGTCCATGGAATCTTGGTAATAAATGAATTAAACCATATTTAAGTTCAAAATTGGGTGTCTCGTCTTATATTTTAATATAAGTGGGTTGGATATCAACATTAGAAGAGTTTATTTATTTTATTGTTTGATAGTTTTTAGCCATGTTATAAATGTTAATTTTAGTTTCTAATTTGGTTCCAGAAGAAGAGGGGTTTAGAAAATTCTCATGTTGTGGTGTGTCCTCCTTCAAAGGGTTTTCTTATGTGTATTGGTGTCATTGATGAAGGATCCTTTCTAGTTTGGATTCGAAAGGAGGTAAATCTCCTAGAGTAATATGAATCATGAATAGAACCTACAAGAAATAAATCAGGGCAAAAAAATAAATGAAAAGGTATAAGATAAAACAAATAAATATTCACAAAATTTACAAATATCTTAAACAAACATGCACTAAAACCAAAGCACTACCCAGAAACGGTGCCAAAATTTGAACATGTTTTCATGACACGTAAAATTTATTATATTTTTATAAAGTTTATTTATAGTCTAGGGTAGAACCCAGGTCATCTCTTAAGGAGTGTTGATAGGTTTAGATTATGTGTTTTAATAAAATGTACTAAAAAGGGGGGTGGTTTAGAAAAAAGTTTTAAGAAAATAACTTAATTTAAAGAGTTTAATAGTTGATAAATAAAGGTTGTGTTTTAAGAATTATGAGAGAAAATGGTTGTTTTGATTTCACTGCTCACATTTAAATTTCATTTTTCTTAGATATTCATTTAGGTTTGAAGTAATTCTTTGGTTGAAATTAATTGGAATCCCGATTAATTTCTAAGATTTTATTTCAATTCTTGAAGAAACAAACCTTGACATAACAATAATATTTTCGAGGTACAGCAATTATGAATGGAATAAGAGCTTCCAAATAATATTTAAATCTCAAAAATTTGGGTAATAAAATGGTTCTTGTGTTTTTCAATCGGAACAACACAATTCACGCACTCAAAACCTCACACTGATCAGTTAGAAATTAAGATCATAACATTCACATGCATCAAAACAAGCAGTCAAATATGAAATCATGTAAGATACATGGGATTAAATTTTTTAAGACCCAAATTAATAAAAACCAGTAGCTAATATATTCAATGTAACTCCCTTGAAATTTGTGTATCATCCTCACAATGAACGTCCACTTTTTAGCCTGACATTTAGAGGTGAAGGAAGCTCGGGTAGATCTCCTTCTTCATTTCATATCTCCCTATGAGGATAGGAATACCCGGAACCTATAAGGGGGTTAAATGACTCCTATATAAATTCAATTTGGAATAACTTCTCTCTCATTTTAGAACTTTCAAATGAGGTTTCCATGGTTCCTTTTTATAGCCAAAATGGGAAGTGGTTTTGGGAACCCAGTTTTGGTCATACCACTTGTATCTCAGTTTTCAGTTGGTAAATGGCATTATATAGACTTGGCCAAAACTAAAAACATATTTATCCAAATCTTTAATATCTTCATCGAAATTTTTGAATCATTTGGAGACATAAATCTCTATATATGAATGAAATTCAGCACACCACTTTTGACTCCGTGCAGATTCGATGGCTTGGACAGATCAGTCCAGATGGGCCACAAGATAGTCAAATTGGGATTAGATTCCTTAACAAAAGTTTTAGCACATGAAGTTTTGGATATTTAAAAAAAATTCAGCCCAATTTGAGTCATGTATTTTACTAATTTTTTATTATAGTGTATAGGTGTCCTTGGGATTCAATGTAGTTTGGCCCATTTTCCTTCTGGATCATATTTGGCCCTCCAAATCACCTCCTCCTACAATAAAATCACTTAAACAAGTATAATTTCCATTATTTATAGTGATAAAATTTAAATTATTGAATAATATGGAAATTTATTATTTTTATTAAATTCATAATTTAAAAAAACCATTTTAAAACATTGTTGTAAGATCAAAATAAATCAGTGAATCACGGTGTAATTAGTGCACCGTGAACGCTTCATTATGAACCAGTCAGTTTGGATTTGATCTCCAAGAGTAGGATTCACAAATAACCTCTGTGAACTAGTATTGGAAAATAAACAAATCCCAGATTCAATAGCTACATAGAAAGATTCTCTGTAAGTCCTTGCTAACACTGCCCGAAGAAGGGAGATGGAGGACAATATCTTGATCGGTGAGTACACTCAAATCACCTCAAAATGTGAATCATTGCTTGGGATGATATCAAAGTCCTATAAAGAGTGCCCTATGTTCAATATTATACCATTATATGGCATTGTGTTGATAGATGACTTCTTTATTCCTCCAGATAGCAGGGACAAACTGACCTACTGGTTCGGAGGCATACCAGGGCAATACCAGTGGCATCGAGCTGCTAATGGCCACATTTGGAAAGATCACTCACCCATCACATTAAAAAATCTCTAAAACCACCTCAATAATGTTTATGGAGATAATATGGAGGACGAGTTTTCTTTTCCACAGTACAGATTGATCATCAAGGCGGGCTTGGGGAACCCAGAGAAAGGATGGACTAACAGCTGGGATTTTCACCAGGGAGGAAACTTCATGGATGAATGGGACTAGGATTACTGAGTATGTTCATAATATATTTAGTTAAAAGTAGATATTAGGTGGGTATGCCTCTAATAAGTATCATGGGATTCTCAGTTCCATTTTTACTAGCCATAGGAGCTCATTCCAAAGCTGCTGAGTAGATGGTCATCAGGGACCAACACATTCCATCTTCACCATAGGGAGTTCAGCATCAACCTTAGGGACTTTTATCAGGTATTTGTAATACCTATTATGGGGTAAATGTAGGAAGAGTTTCTCCCCATGAATAATTTGTGGGAAGATCGGGAATAGTTTCCACCTTTGTTGAAGGTTCCATTGGATCTAGTGCAGGGTGCCGATAAAGAGAAGCTAGGGATGAGGGACATCCACTTCAAGTAACGGTTCAATAATTTCTAGAACTGCATGGTAGAGGATCCCACTGAGGTTGAATAGGAAGTGAAGAAGCTAAAAAAATATTGTATACCTTTCCCAAGGGGTTCCAACGGGGAAAGGAGGGATCCTGCTGAAGAATCCTGGAAGCTGGCCAGTGGAAACATTGGGGCTATAGTATCAAGACAAAGCCTAAATCGATAGTTAGGTTGGCCAGATTCATCATGGTGTTAATATGTGGATGGATTCTCCTAGTTAGAGATACACACATGGGGGTTCGACCAAGTACCTTCATAATGGAAGCAATGTTGGATATGGGGCAGTGTGTCAATGTCAGAATCTCAGTGTTGGAAAAGTTATACAAGGTACTTTAGTAAATTAGCAAATAAAATATGTTGTTTTATGTGTGTGGACCATTCCACTTTCTGTATAGCTATTTAGTCATACACATGGGCATATGAATATCTGAACCCCATCTCCCCTCCTAGAACAAACTTCCGGTCAATGATTCTAAACATCATGGGAAGTTTTCCTTTCAAGTTGGGCCTTACAGATGTGTTGAACAAGGTCGGGTTGGTAGATCACTTCACATTCCACCTATTTCCTCTACCAGCAAAGGTGGTGAATGATGATAGCACAAGGACAGATAAGTAGATATAATTCCTCCTATACTTCCATGGTGGGGTGCTGGTGGTGAGGGTGGACTGTGAGCCAATCTGCAAGCCATAGAATCCACACTGGTTCATGAGGCAAATCAGGTGCCTGTAGAAGTTGACCCTAAAGGTGTACTCAACATTTCATCTTGAGTACCACCCTTAGGTGATTTAGAAATTATGGAACATGTTCACATGAGAGGATGAGAATATGTGGAATGATTTTTCTCCATCCACTTCTTCATTCAGGGTTACTCACAATTATGCCCAAAGTTGGGTGATTACCTATCCCAGAGTGATCCTGAGGCAATGAACCACCCGAGCTGATGAAGGGATGATCCCTCCACTGCGAGGTTGGGGCATAGTGGTGGCTATAGGGAACCATGGTGGAATATCTAGTCCTGTAGATAGAGTGGGAGTACCGGGACCAAGGATTCATGGGCCCACATAAACAAGGGGTGGAAAAGAAAGAGAATCAGTAGTATCAGTACCAACATTCTTGGGTAGGTGGACCCGAGAGGAAGTGGTGATACGAGAGGAAGGGTTTCCATCCATGGGGTTCTGCAGGATGTTTATCATAGATCCTAGGAAGCTATTGTGTTCTGTGGACATCCTAGATGATGTTGTCTTTCCCAAAAATTGGGAAAACTGGGACATCTACATGCATTTTTTGGCATTAAAGGGATCTAGGATTATCTTAATAGATGTGGGATGAACCTTGCTAGGATCATCCATGACAAGGTCAGCTTCCTCATGTACCAAGAAGAGTGTGAGTGACACATGATAGAGTTGGCAGACCTGGTGAATTTTTTAGGTGTATCACATCCACTGACCGACCGGGTGAGGGTGCTATTAAATATGACCTCTCCTCCATGGTTGTTAATAGCTGAACTAGCTATGTGTGCTCCCTTTCCAGAATACTCAGATGAATCTTGGGGAGACAATGCCTATCAAAAGATTCCATTGGATATTGGTGAGATCATAACTTTTGTGGTTGAACTAGATGAACACTTTAAGGTAAGATCAAACTCATTTACCCATGATGCACCTTTCCTTTCTTGTCACTTTGATCTCTTGAATGAAAACCGTTCTATGCTGGAGAATCTCAAACAAGGGGCCCCTACTAGTGAGGATGGAGATGCACTGATAGGTGTGGAGGAGAACACCCTGGGACCCATGCCTAGGGTATAAGTAGCTATTGGGCCAACTAAAATCATGGAAATCAAGGCAACCGCTTCTGAATCTCCAGAGCTTCTAGTCATCTATAGGGGGTCACACCCTGGCGTCACAACAGCGGTGACCCATGGATTTAATTCATCATTGCTCATCTCTCATAAGTCTCTTGTCTTCACAGGGTTACATTTTTCACTCACTGATTAAAATGACATGAGATACTCTATTTTTATGAATAGTACTAAAGGCACTATGTACCTGGGTATCAGAAGAGGCCAAAACATCTAGGGTAGTTTCTCCGATGGTTGTATTGGTCTATACAGAGCTGTTTATCAAATCTGACCAGTCCATGGCCCCAAGTGGATAGTATTTTATGGCTGTGAGTGATTCCACTGGTGGGGAAGACTCAAGGATAGTAGAGGAAACATTATTAAGGTGGGATCAAGTGATGATGACTAACCTCATGATCTAAAGTCCATCCCATCTAAATGGATGTCATAGGAAGACCATGTTGTCAAGATTTTTGCTGCTTTCCCAGAGTATGATCCTACATATCTTTAATATCTGGATGATGATGACCCTGATGAGGTTTAATATAATCACATCATTCAGTATAAGGCATGGAAGTGAATCCAATGCTTCATTGAACAGACCCCCAGCATCTGGATGTCTCGTGGTGCCAGGAGAAATCTGGAAGTGCTCGAAATCTCCACAAGGTTAACCAGGAGATCCATCACCTAGAAGAAAAATTGGACGATCATTCTTCCTTCATAACCACTCAACCAAAACTCATCATATAAATGAATTCATAGTTAGTGGAGGATCGGGATCAGATAAGGCAGGTGGAACACTAGGTGGCCGATCTCTGAGCTGAGAAAGATTGAGCATAGATCAGGTCTAACCAACTCCATATGGAAGTTGACAGGGAGGAAACAAAACTTAATAATTGGAAAAAATACCTATAATTCTCACGCTAAATATTGGATGATCCGGAATTACTGATTACCATGGTAGATATATAGGGGCAATTGTTCCAGAACCTATAAGAGGCTCCAATGTGTGGATGCCCCTTGTTGTTGTCGTAACTTCTTACCTGTTTAGAAATTTCTCTGTGTGCATGGACACATTTATTTTCTTGAGTTGATTATCTCACTTTAATCATATTTATGATATAACTAATGACCAGTCCCTAAGCTCATGTGGGTCATGCCTGGTATAAGAAATAATGGATGACCACATAATTGTTCACTTTGTATAAGAGTGTTAGATAATCATCGAACACCATAGGACTGCTATTTTTTACCAAACATCGAGATCATTTGGGCTGAAAGAGGTTTTGGATGAAAAAAAGGGTTATGATAATAGTCAACTTTCCTTTTCTAATGTGTGCTAGTGCACGAATGGGATAACACCAGGGGAATTAGAGTCTAACCAAACAAAGGGGAATGAGAAGTGTGAATCAAAATTCCCAACATTTGGAATAAAAGGAGAATGCAATGGTGATACAAGATGATTTATGACTGTGTTAGAAACAAATAATTTGTACTGTTAGCCTAAAATGGGGACAAAAAATGAGGTTCAATCACTAAAAATGTTCAAAACATGAAACCTATCTTGAAATGTTGTCCAAAGTATTTGTGAATGTTTCCCCAGGATGGTAGGTGAGCCAAAAGTTTCATGTGACCAGGCCGTTAGGGGGTCCCTTCAGACATGAAAGAGGATGAGGATCCAAATTAGGGGTATGTGAAGCATAGAAATGGAGTGATGGAATTTTCGAATGGATTCCAACACTCTCCGTATTACTCCACCTTGACATAGATCACATTGGTGTAAGTATATTGGTCTAAACAAAGATCAAACCCATTTCTAGGGGAGCATCATCTCGAATGTTGAGCGATGGATAAAAATCCAAATAATGTGGTAGATGACCATCATTTGGGGAGAGGACCTCTAAGGAGAGGGTCCAGCATACTCTTGCAGTTTCATTTCATGCATTTTGGATGATAGAAATTCATTTTTACATCGTATGGTGATGATGTTGGACACGTAGTTTAATGTCATATGGTAAGGACAAAGCATTGTACAATTTAATGTCATGTGATCAAGAAATTATGCAAAGTTTAAGGTCATACCGCCGTGACCTTGAACAATAGTATAAAGTCATGTTTTCTAGACTATAGGATCTTAGTTTAGGTTCATAGAGTTTGGGGAAAAGGTGATTATATCCCAAATGTACATGTGTAGTGTTAAGGATTGAAAATCCTAACATAAATGAAGATTGAGGAGGCCCATAACCACACCACATAATCCTTGGGTCTCACACATAGTTTAAATTCATGATTTCTTAGACATAAAATTCTATTTTAAGGTCATAGAGTCTGGAGCAAAGGTTCATTTAGGAAGCTTGACCATTCCAGTTCACACCTTACCAGATTCCTAAGCCTGTGTAATCCATGATCAATGCAGGAAATAAGGAACGATATCAGAGATCTCATGACATGTGTAAGGGTAATGAAATTCCACAAAGATACAAGGAAATGGAAAGGAGGAAAATCAAGACTTTTGAGATTTGGATAAAGGGTGAATGGTGAGTAGGGATCGACTGTTGACCATGTTCGAAACATAGGGACCCTGACCACACTGTTCGAGAATAGGGAAAGAAAATGAAAAATAAACTATTGAGTATGTTCAAAACATAGGACCTGAAATTTGTCATTAGGGACCCATTAGGGAATTGGCTTAGAATGGGAGGAGAGCCAAAATTGGCATGAGACCAAACCAATAGGGGGTCCATATGTATTTGAAAGGTTATGGAAGTCCAAATCTGGAAAGAATCAGGGTGAGGAAAGGAGCGCATCAAAAAGTGGGATTCAAACCTAGGTAGCGCAAACAATTTAAATTTGTGTTTCCTGGACTATGGAAAATAGTTTAAAGTCATGTTTCTTGGACTATAGAAAATAGTTTAATGTCGTGTTTCTTAGACTATAGAAAACAGTTTAAAGTTGTGTTTCTTGTACTATGGGGAAAATATTTATCCTAGAGGTGTATACATGGAACATGGGTGATAAAAATCGACATGAAATGGTCCAAAGAGGCTCACATGACACACACACACACACACACACACATGTTCCTTAAGATGATGAAGGTAAATCATCCCATGATTATCATGAGGTATCCCACATTTAGAGTGTGGGGTAACATTTTCTTATCATCCCATACTTATCATATGAGGTATCCCGATTCTATATGGGGTTGGGCCGCAGTTTAATGTCATGTGTAGAGGATGTTAGGATATGCAGTTTAAAGTCATAAAACCCAAACTATATGGGATAAAAGTAGTTTAAGGTCATAATATTTGGACCTGTTGAAAATATTTTAAGGTAATATGTTTTGTAGTTCCTTGAAACGTGTGTTTTAGTTTTAATAATCACTACTTCCAGGCAGTTTCCATTGGATTTATTCATGGAACTGAAAACTTCTAACAATTCTTTATCCAAAAGGGACCTACTTTCCAAAGGCAGACATTCCTTAATTTTGAACTTAAAGATACTTAAGAATGTTCGTTGGTCAAGAGGATGGGAGGTCAGACTCATCACACCCTTTTGGGGGGAATTATTGTCTACTCTAGGACTCTCTTTGTAAATTTAAGATATTTTCATGAATCCTTAATAATTCACCAAGCATAGAATAAGTTTCCCTTGGAATTTTCAATCACTTATTAACATGTGTAAAATTTAGAATCATCAGTATGTATTCAAGTTTCTTCATTAATGGAGATATCTGTATTTATTTGATATTCTCCATCAATGGTATCCTCTCATATACTATTTAAATATTCTTTTAATCATATTTATGATGATACTGGTTTTTAAGCCACTCCGCTAGGCACTCTGAAATTTATTGTCATCCAGGGAGACAAAGGTTTGTTTTGATATTGGGATCGTACCCATGAAATGGGTTACCTACATATCCTTGTGAAAGGAATATGAACCCTCATAGTTCGGTGCTGCTTAATGGGACACATCATACCTTTTAAGGTCATGTGATGAGGACCTAACCATACATTCTAACATCATGTGGTAAAGACATCTAAGCGAAAGGTGTTTAGTCAAAGTTTGGTGTGAGACTTATGTCGAAACAGCCCCAAGGAACTTGGAAAGGATATGGGTTTCCAAGTAAGATTAGACCCTCTTGGGAATATGGCCCAAGGAGAATAGGGTGGATTTGAAATATTGGGTTTGAACCTCAAGGAGGCCTCCTATGTATCCCATGAGGATGGGAATCAAAGCCCACATAGTTTGATAAATCTCATAGGAGAGTATAGTCCTTTGAGAGAAATGAGTTTGGGATTACTTCCTGAAAATAATTCCTTGATGACTTTGGGGGTTTAATTTGGGGATTATTTCTAAGGAGGATGCCCAGATTGAGGGAATAGGGTTTAATTCCTGAAGAGGATATCTGATGAGCTCGGACCCTGAGAAGGCTTCCTATGTATCCCGATTATGGTGGGAATCATAGTTCTCATAGTTCATTCACCGTGAGTGTTTGTGAACATGTTGTAATCATCATGAATCTTTAATCCCGTATGAGTGATGATCGGTGTGAGAAACAAGAGGATGTTAAATATTCAATAATGACATATACACTTTTCCTCCTCCACTGGTGGAAGAGGGTGCACCTATGGCGGCAGGAGTGGATGAGGCCAAGGCAACCTGGGAAGAGGGCGAGGCAACTAGCCTTCCCTATGTTCTCTTCGCATTGGACAAGGGTACAATGAAAGGAAAAAGGGATGAAGGTTTAGGGAATTACACTGGGATGGCTGCCGTAAAATTGATCCTGGTAGGGGAGGGGGGCTTTTCGTTCACTTGAATGGAAAATCAAGTGTGAACCTTACCTTTACTACCAAAAATATGAGGTTCCATATATTTGATAAGGGATAGGCCAAGACCTAAACCCTAATTCTAAAAACTAAGAACTTCCCAAAATTTTTCCTGGGAGAAAGGTCCATGTGACTATGGATATACAAACCCACAGACACTTTGTGAATCCTAATAACATTGTGAAACAAATGTGGGAAACCTCCGACTGTGGGAATACAAACCCAAATAAGAGACATGCTGATGTGCCCTTCCCGAGGGTTTGATAAGTCAGGAGGTTTTGGTGAAGTTCTCAATAAAATATATTTCAAACAAGGGATCCAATGAAGAATAATCCTTTCCATGAATGGATTTGAAGAGGTCTTGATGGCTTTTAGACTGAAGAGAGTAAGTGAATCAAAGAGGGGTGCCCAAGTTGATAAGGTCACACAAGTATGGGGGTGAAAGTAGGATTGGGTGACCTAATATTCACTTAAGTGAAGAACAACCTTTTTGGTAATACTTGGGAGAGACCTGGCTCAAGCCTTGAGTATTCACAAGTGATCCCAAAAGTGGGGCACTCAAGTTCCTGTAAAAGGAATAGGTGGAGTGCAAGTGTTTCTGATTTAGGGAGGTTGGGTGCTTTAGGTGCACAAAAGTTATGGTTTTCAAACACTAAAAGGACTTAAGTCCAATGATCCTCTTTTAAATACTCCACTCAAGGTGTTGAAGAACTACCTTGAAAGTTTTAGAAGACTTGTGTGAAGCACCAGGGTGACTAGAGCAGCAATTGGGCTTCAGGGAAATTCATCTGTACAAATGAGAGCCCCAAGGGTCTATTTATAGAAAAAAATAGGACCCTGGGTGAAATGAAATTGGGCGTGCAAGTGACTTTCAATCCAGAATTTGGCTCTCAAGTACCTTATACACCAACGATGTTTTGGATAGACTGAGGCACTACTTTGGGGACTTAGCAAAAATTATAACTTCATTCTGCTCCAGCATGATGGCACATAGGTGTTTGCGTGCAGGTACCTTGGGCGCCTATTTGAGGACTTAGCCAAAATAATTGATCCATACCACGGGGTTTGTGCCCCCGCACCATTGCATGGAATCATTATTGGGCCATGGATGACCCCTATAAAAAATGCAGAGTCACACCACAAACTTTTCAAGCCTAGTGAGGACATTTTGAGTCACGAAACATGGAAATACATCTTAAATTGCGTAGAAGTGCATGAAACACATTTCATGGTTTCTGCATCATATTTCCTAGACCATGAATAAAAGGTAAATTCAAATACATTCACAGAGACTTTATGCCACATGAAGCGATCTTTATGTTAATTGTTCACAGTTTCAATTCATATGGTCTGGACCAGAGGGGAGATCAGTTTATAGTCATGATGTGTGGACTGACAAAAAGGATAATTTCTAAGGTTTTTACATAGTACAAGATAGTAATAACCTAATGTGAATGAGATAAGGAAGCCCGCGTACCACCTGTACACTTTGAAATAGACTATGTACAGTTTAAGGTCATGTTTCTGGACTATATTTGATGCCAAGGGGATGAGGGTTGGATAATTCTATGATTGGTCCCAAGACAAAATGTTCGGGCATCACTACATATCCCATAATAATGGGAATCAAGTCATACATTGTTCTTGAACATGTCATGTTAGATGACTGATTCAGAGGGATATGTTCTCTCGGGTGAGAATTTGATGGTGTTGTGCAGTTTATTGTCATTCGACTAGGATGATAGTTGTTACATAGTTTGACATCGTGAAACTAGGATGATAGTTCTATGCATTTTATCATCATATGGCCTGGACATTAGTGCTATGCAGTTTATCATCATATGACTAGGACTTTGATATCATAGTTTAACATCATATTGTGAGTATGATGGGGAATAAGTGTTCTAAGGGGAAGTTCATGGTGAAACCGCTATGAACCGATGTAAATGTGGACCTAAGAGGTGTCATGCCACACCATAAACTCCAAAAGGAAACTTAGACCAATATTCCAAAAGATTTATTTAATTTATGGCATGGACTGAAGACGAATTGTATGGGAGTCACTACATATCCCATGAGGATGGAAATCAAGTCATAAGTAGTTCTTGAAACCCCATGTAGTTTAATGTCATGCAGTGAGGATGAGGAGGAAACGATGTGAATGAATAGAAATGTTGTGGTTGGGCCCAATAATGGAAATCTAGGCATCACTATGCATTCCATAAGGATGGGAATAAATCCAAACATAGTTCTCATGTGTCATGGTAGATGACCAATAGCAAAGGTGAAATTCTCTCAGGAAAGAACGTGACGACATTGTATAGCTAGGAAGGGATAGAAACATTTCAACCCAAAGAGATATATGGAATGAAAAGAATAACCTGATGTGAATGAGGGCCTAGAAGGCCCACATCACGTGACATATTCTCATAGAAGACTTGAAGATAGTTTAAAGTCATGATTCTAGGACTCGGGCTCCCAGTTTGTGGTCATGAAACTTGGAATACAAAGGAATAATCTCAACCAAAGAAGATATATGGGGAACAACAAGAATGAACTAACGTGAAAGAGAACCTATGGGGGCCATAATGAATGAAAAATTCCCTGGAAGGCTTGTAGAAAATTTAAATTCATGACTATAGGACTTAGAATTTTAGATTAAGGTCATAGATCTCATGACATAAGGGAGAGAGGCTTCTAAAGTAGATATTTGTAGTGCAGCGCCATGAAAACCCCAATGTGAATGAGCCCAAAGAAGTCCCAACATCGCACAACACAATCCTGAGAAGAACTCGCACACAAAGTTTAGAGTCATAATGCTTGGACTATACGCCCAGTTTTACATCATGTTCTTGGTATGCTGATGCATGAAGTTTAAAGTCATACAAACTAGAATATAGTAGCACAGTTTATCATAGTGTTACAGGGATGATAATTTTATGAAGTTTATCATCATACGTCTAGGATGTTGGTGTTATGCAGTTTATCATCGTATGGCCAGAAATTTGGAAGCATAGTTTAACATCATGTTGTAAGGAAGATGATAACTCCTTACACAAATTATTTCCTGAGGAACATGTCATTGGTATGGGTGATGCACTCTCCATCCATTGTGATCAAAGAGTACACACCATTCGGATAGACCTTGTGAATGATGTAAGACCCTTCCCACTTGGGCTCCAACTTTGGTGTATTTATTCTGGGTATCATCGGAATTTTGAGAGCCATCACTGTATTTCCCTAGAGGAAGGAGTAGAGATGAACTTTCTTGTTGAACACTATGGTTATCCTGTTATGGTGCCTCTTTAGAATGTGCAAGTCTTAGAGTCTATTCTATTCAAGGGATTCCATCTCAGATAGATGGACTTCTTCTATTCTTTACGTAATATTATGTTCATAGATAGATGTTAGAAATTATGAAAATTGGATCTTGAAGGGAAGTACTACTTCTATTTCATACACTAAGGAGTATAGAGTTTCCTAGGTGGGATTTAGGTTTGTCATCTAATACGCCCAGAGAGTTTTGGGGAGCTTGTTTGGCCAGATCTTCTTGTTCTGAACCACCATCTTATGAAAAATATTAGAGAGGGTTTTCTTTAATGCCTCAATATGTCCATCTTCCTATGCATGATAGTGGGAAGTATGGTTTGGTCAAATGGTGTACTGGGCATACAACTTCTTTGGCTCAACTACCTAGAATTTGGTGTCGTTGTCAATGAGAATAACATGGGGGACTCTGAATCGATGGATGATATTGGAGCTCAAAACTTCTAAAACTAATTGGGCCTTAACTTCATTAAAAGGGGTTGCTTCTACCCACTTGGAAAAGAAATATATCATGATTAGAATGAAAATGCACTGGAGAGATGTTTCTGGTAGATATGATCCCATGATGTTGAGTCCCTAGTCTGAAAGGTTCCAAGATTACTTGGTAGTATAGAGGGGGTCTGTAGTAGATGCCCGAAATTGGCATGAATATGACACACATTGAACCTCTTGGTGAACTTGATATAGTCAGGGACCATGGTGGGGCAGAAGTGGCCTAATCTTTGAATCTGTTGGGAGAGTTTAAACCCTTCTTGATGAGCACCACAGGACCCAACATGAACTTCCTTCATAACCTAGGGGATCTCAACTCCTTGAATGAAATAGAGGATAATTCCATTAAGCCCACTTCTGTAGATATACTACTCAATATTGGGTCCCCTATAGAGTTTTAACTGTGTGAAAAGCTGATAGATTAGCTCACACTCATCTCTGTCTGGTGGGAGAGTGTTATGCTAGAGGAACTCGACAAAAGTATTTGTCTGAATGGAGGCTTCTTCAGCTATGGGAGGATCTATAGGTCCGGATGTGGAAGGACCAATTATCAGTTGGTTTACTTGTTGACTATCATCATCATCATCTGAGGCATCGGAAGTGATGACACACCGATGTGCCACATGAATGATCAGATAATCCTGGTCAATCTCTGAAAAAAGAAGCAGCTAGAATGGATAGGTCATCATCTCAACCATTATATGACTAGGGAAAATGATTCACCTCTGGTTAAGAAGGGAACTGATCCATCATCTAGAAATTGTTTTTGATCAAGGGTATGATCTCAGGGTTCCTGGTGATATAATCACCATTGATTTGCTTGATTAATAACTTGGAGTCTCCCTTCACATAAAGGTGGGGAACATCAATCTCGAGGGCTAGAATAATACCAATAATGGGAGACTAATACTCTACTGCATTGTTAGTGTGTCCTTCTAATGATAAAAATGAGTAGGCAGGACAACTTGTGTTAGGGTGATGAAGAAAATCCCCAGGCCCACTTTGTTGAGCTTGGGATCATTGAGCCTTCTATCATTTGGGCTCTGGGAGGTTCCATAAAAATAAATATACCATCATAGAATGAATTTTTCCACTGAAATTATGGACTCATCTAGTAAATAAACATCCATAGGAGCTTCTTCAGGATCCAGATGAACATCCATAAATTCTACCAGTGCATGACCCTTGACAGATTTCTACAGAACAAAATTGATGTTTAACTGCTGAAGAATCACCGCCCATCATGCTAGATATCCTTCCAACATTGGGAGATTCAGTATATACTTTAGATAATCCACTTGGGACACCAATTGTATCTCATGATGAAATAGATAATTCTGTAACTTCTGTACTATGAAAAGCAATGTGAGGCATCTCTTCTCGATAGTAGAATATCTTAACTCTACGTCGATGAGAATGAGACTAAGATAGTATAAATTGTTCTATATCCCTTTGTTGTTCTTCTGAGTGAGAAGGGAATTGAGTGATCATTATAGGTTGGTAACATAAATGACCAAAGGCTTCCCTGAAATGGGTGGAATTAGAACTGGAGGTTGTAGCAGATTCTGCTTAATCTCCTCGAATGCGGTTTGGAACTCTTCATCCCACTAGTAGATAACACTCTTCTTCATGAGCCTAGAGAAGGGATTATACTTTCCAACCAGGTTCAAAATGAATTGGAGTATGTAGGATAAGTGTCCTTAAAGGCCCCGGAGCTCCTGAAGATTTCTTAGAGGAGGCATTTGGCTGATAGACTTGATCTTCTCTAGGTAGATCTTGATGCCTCTGTATCTGACAACAAAGACAAAAAACTGCCCAGAGGTAACCCCAAAAGCACACTTCAAGGGGTTCATCTTCAAATTTCAGGAGTAGATGAATTTGAAAACCTTCTCAAAATCTTTTATTTGGTCCTGAAACTAGTGATATTTCACCACCAAGTCATCCACATAGCATTACACTAGTATCCAAAGGATCGGTTTGAAGATGCGGTGCATGGCCCATTGATAAGTGGCTCCTTCATTATTCAAACCAAAAGGCATTACTTGATAATATAAAGTACCTTGCAGTCACTACTACAAAACTGGCCTTTAACAACACTGTTATTTATCAGTGCATTTATTTTAGCACTAATAAAGGAAACCTTTATCAGCACTTTATTTTTAGCAATGATAAAGGTAATCCTTTATCAGCACTTTATTTTTAGTGCTGATAAAGGTAATCCTTTATTACCACTTTATTTTTAGCACTGATAAAGGGTACACTTATTCAGCACTTTATGCTTAGCATTAATAAATATTTCTTTCATCACCGCATTTTTAACGCTGATAAAATGAAATAATTAAATAAATTAAAAATTAAAAATGTGTTTATTACAAATTTTATTAGTTAAATTATTGATAAAAATGAATTGATTGATTATACATTATTAAATATTAAACATTTTATTAATTAGATAATTATGATAACTAATGTTATTAAATTGTATATATTAACTGTATAGATATATATTAATGTATATAAATATGATTTATATATTAAAAAATTTATGCACTATACATTAAATAGTCATATATTTATTGAATAATGGTATATAATTAAAAATCAATATGAAGTAAAGATATTCACTAATTGCATAGTACTCGACATATAATTGAATGTCGTTTGATTTTTTAATTTAATATAAATTAAATGTGTGTTATATTGATTTCACATATATGCAATTAATGGATTTTTATATACAATATGCACACACACAGAACTTATCCGTTTTTCAATATTGTTAAAGTGTACCTATATTCTTAATTTATTCAATTTCACTCATTTTTAACATATATGCATGCACTAAAAATTAGATATTCATTAATAATGTTAAAAATATATTTATAAATAAATATATTTATAAATGTACAATCACTATACTTATACAATTATATATTTATAATTATAAATAAATAAATATTTTTTTAAAAAGTATTTATATAATTATAAATAAATAATTATGTATATTTAAATAATTATTAAATTTATAATAAATTTACTTAAACAATGAATATATTTACTATATTTATATTTATATTTATTTATTAAATATATATGTATAAATATATAAATATATATAATGAAATAAATAATATTTTTAAAAAAAATCTATAATTAGAAATAAATAATTATAAAATTATAAAATTATAAAATTATAATAAATATATTTAAAAAGTAATATATTTACTTTATTTATATTTATATATATTTATTAAGTATTTATAATTTTTTACAATTTTTTTATTTATATTTATAATTATAAATCCTTTAACAGTGCTTCGGTAATAAGCACTGATAAAGAATATTTATCAGCACTTTTTTCATGCTGATAAAGATGAGGATTTATTAATGGTCTAATTTTAGAACTGATAAATATTGGTTTTATCAGTGCTAAAAAATCACTAATAAAATTTTCCCAGTCTATTTTAAAAACCCTAACCATTTACGAACTCATCGCGATATCAAGATATTTCTGTGGAAGCCACCCGCTTTCGGCGCTCCTCCTCAGTGAATCAAAGCTCGAATCCAACCATTTGACTACCTTCGAACATCTTGTCCAAAATTAAAATAGGGTCTCCAATTTTCTTCAACCTAGCAAGGTAATCCTTCCAATTTTATTTGTGTATTTTTTTGTTTCATTTTTTATTTCTTCTTCTACGATTTGTTTATGATTTTTTGCTTAAAATTTGCCTGTGATCCATTGTTTAGGGAATGATTTGTGGTCCATTTTTTTTATTGACTATAGATGTATGATTTTTTGTTTATGCCAACTCATTAATTGGATCTTGATGAAAAATAGGACACTAATTTTTTTTGTTATGATGTCTCTTATTGCACCCATGCACATGAAATTTTAGATATAGAAAGACATATCATTCACAACTTGTAATTAGTGTGCATCTATTAGTAAATAGTATAGAGGGTTTAATATATCTATCCATATCATGAGGTCTACTGGTTGTTTTATTTGTTGGCATTGTTCTAATGATACCTGTATCTAATGATACTTCTCATTTGTTGATCAGGGTGGAGGACATAAAAAGGGTGCTTTTTTTGTGTGCACCCACTGCTAATCTTCTATGTAAATTTGTGGGAAGGTAAGGATCAAGCTTTACATCAACTTTTTTTCATCATAATGACTTGTTCTCCTATTTTTATGCTTCCTACACTTTTGATATTCTCATGTTTTTTTATTTAACTCATTACTAGTGCAAGAAAATTGCACCTCATTAATTCTCTTTGTATTCTTATTTAATAATTTTAGGGGGTGTGGGTTGGACAACCAACTCATGCTCAATATTTCTTTAAAAAATCACTACTTTCAATCATCACATATAACTTCATAGTATTTCTTAACAAGAATTTTCATCTTTTGATGCAATTTTCATCTTCTGGACCTCTTATTGAAACCTCTTTTAGCCTATTGATCTTCTCTAACCATCCCAAGAAATCTATTTCTCAAAGTAATATACATTTAATTGAGTTCACATTAGTTACATGCTTCTACTATAGTTAAATATGACATGATACATCCACTAGATACACGGTTAACATGTAAATAATTATTTGAAAAATATCCATAACTTCATTAGTATAATTGGTAACTTTATTTTATAAATCATACTTTAACTTCCAAAGAGTGAATATATTCCAAATAATTAAGGGAAAAATAAAAAATAACCCAACAATCCAACATAAAATCACAAGTATTTTTACCTTTCTATATAGCTCATCTAGTTGTCCATATTTTCATATGGATTATCTTGAGTGTATTTAAAACATATCCTCTATTTTAAATTTTAATAAGAACTTCCAAATCTCTATTTATGAAACCATTAGGATGAATATGAATTGAAAATGGTGAATGTTAATTGTTTGAAAAATGAATATGAAGATGGAGTTAAAGAGTTCATCAAGTTTGCAAAAGAGCATTTAGGCGACCCTTCTAAAATCCTATGTTTGTGTTTATGTTGTTATTATTCAAGATAAATTAGTCCAGAATAGTTGGAAGAACATTTGATTTTTCATGAAATAGATCAAAGCTGTAAATGTTGGACTAAACATAGGGAAAAACTTAATGTGGACATCGATTGGGATGATACTATGGTTTATGAATCATTTGATATGAATACCTTTGTGAAAGATGATGGAGATCGCATGGAATAAATGACAATGGAAATTAAATATGACCTTAGTGATTTTCCAAAGTTGTTTGAGGAGTTAAATAGTTATTCCAAGAAACCATTTCATGCTGGTTGTAAAAAATACACAACATTTTCAGCTATATTAAAGTTATATAATGTGAAATCTAGCAATAGATGGAGTGACATCAACTTTACATAACTACTTGGTCTTCTGAAAGATATGCTACCAGAAGAAAATGAATAACCATACCAAGCATATGACACTAAACAAATGTTATGTTCAATGGGAATGATATATAAAAAAATACATTATTGTCCAAATTATGGCATATTATTTCGCAAGGACCATGAATTAATCATGAAATTACCTAAGTGTGGTGTGTATCGATACAAGAAAAATGAATCAAGTCCTTCTAAATATTTATGGTACTTTCCTATCATTTCATGGTTTAGAACACTATATGAATGTTAGGAAACCACAAGACAATTAACATGACATGCAGATACAAGAATTAAAGATGGGAAGCTATGTTATCCAGAAGATTTTCCTCAGTGGAAGAAAATTGATTACGAGTTTCCTGAATTTGGAGATGATCTGAGAAACTTTCATCTTGTGTTATATATAGATAGAATAAATCCTTTTGGTGTAAATAGTAGTACTCAAAGTACATGTCCTGTCATGTTGGTAAATTATAACTTTCCACTATGGTTATGCATGAAGTGCAAATACATTATGTTGTCTCTTCTTATATCTAGACCAAAGAAACCTGGTAATGATATTGATGTCTATTTGGATCCATTGATCAAAGATATGAAATTGATGTGGGATATAGGATTTATAATGTATGATTCTCATAGAAGTGAAGAATTCACATTGAGGTCCATGTTGTATGGAACGATAAATGAGTTCCCCGCTTATGGAAATTTATCAGGCTATAGCATTAAAGTCATGTGGGGTGTCTCATTTATGAAAAATTCACATACTTAGTTCAGTTTAAACATTCCTAAAAGACTATTTTTTTAGGATGTAGAAAATTTTTACCTCGACAACATAAATATCGATCATGGATGATAGAATTCAATGGTAATATTGAACAAGGTACAACAACGTCTCCAGCAATGGGTGATCAATTATACAAAAAAGTAAAAAAGATTAACATTATTTTCGGTAAACAATTTTCAAAAAACCTTAAAAAATAGGTTGGAAGAAGAGATAAATTTTCTTTGAATTACCATATTGGGATTTTTTGTATGTCAGACATTTTCTTGATGTCATGCATGTAGAAAAAAAATGTATTTGATAGTGTTATTGGCATGTTACTAAATGTTCTTGAAAAAACAAAAAATAGAATCAAGGCTAGGTTGGAATTGATTGAAATGGGGATAAGGGAAGATTTGGAACCAGTGAAGGGTAAAAGGTGTACTTTTCTTCCTCCAACAACCTACATTTTATCCAGACAGGAAAAATTTCAATTTTTACATTTCCTTATGAGTGTAAAAGTTCCATAGGGGTATTCATAAAATATCAAGAATGTCGTGTCAATGACTAATTTGAAGTTACAAGGACTAAAATCACATGACTGTCACATTTTGATGTAAGATATAATGTCTATTGCTTTCCATTGAATTCTGCCCAAAATGTATAACAAACATTAACCAAACTCTACTTTTTTTTCAAATCCATAAGCAGTAAAGTTATAGACAAGGTGAAGTTGACCATCATGAATAAAGAGATTTAAATCATATTATGTGAATTAGAAATGTTCTTCCCACCATCATTCTTTGATATAATGGTCCACCAAATGGTTCACTTGGTCCAAGAGGTTCAACTATGTGGTCCTATCCATTACAGATGGATGTACTCCATTGAAAGATATATAAATATTTTGAAAGGGTATGTCAAGAATTTAAGTCATCTAGAAGGTTGTATTGCAGAACGATATATTGTTGAAGAAGCTATTGAATTATGTACCGATTACTGATTAGACACTAAATGAGTCTAATATTCATTGGTAATATATATAATATTCATGTAATTTATTATTCATAAACACCATTTTAGTGCATTTTACACTTTGAACATCATTTCACATTATGATTGTAATACCTTCTTAAAATGCACTATTATGTGGTACATTTTTGAACATCATTTAAAGTACCCAATGATTCATCTGATTTTAAGGAATCTAATTATAAATATTTTAGTTTGATATTTTTTTAAATTGATCTACACTTAAATATGAACATGTTTGATTCAGGGATCAGTGGAGAATTCATGGAGGATGATGGAGATATTTGGAAATGAAAGGAAGCAATTCTGGAGAAGGCCGATTGGACACCATTCCACTGATGAGATTGTGGGGACCAACATACAAGACCAATTAATCCCCAATTTCGTGGGATTATAGAATACATGTATAGGAAAAAATCACTCTTCAGTAGATAATGCTAATTCGTCCTCCATGGTGGTCATTTAGGCGCCCCAAGTTAAAGCTAAAATTCTGGGCCAGATTCTACGGCCCAGAAAAACAGCTAACTAATTTGATCATATCTCGGAATTCACAACTCCAAATGGGCCCATATTTTACAGGAGTTTATAAGACGTCCGGAGCTCCATTTTCTTCTTCTATGTCCTACTCTTATTCGTCCATATATAAGGTCATACAAATGCGTCTGTTCGGTGGATGAAATCTGGATGCCACCTCGTGTCAAATGTGGAAAAGTCCAAATTCCATAGGCTTTCCACACCCTTTGGCCTACCAAAATTAATTGAGATGCTTTGTACTGTTGGAGGCTCGACCCAAGGGATCAGAAATGTCTATTTAAGGCAGTGGTGTTGGAGGATTTAGGAATATTTGGTGCTTGGTTTCATTGTAGTGTTATGTTGTCGCTTTGTGTTTGTAATCGCATTTCTTTCTCATGTAAGTTGTTTAATTCACCTTAGTTTCTTAATAAAAGTTCTTTGTTTACTCTTATTATGTTCTTCTACTTATCATGTTGATACCGTTGGTTCAAGGTGTGAATTTATTCACACCATACTTTGTGATATTTATCACACAACGGAGGAGTAATTTTTGTTGTTGTTGTTTTTCCTTCTTCAATTACACCCTTGTAAGTCTACTTCCCGCTTCCGTTGAAGACATGTCATAAATGGAGGGCTAACTCTTTTATGATTTGATCCAAGGGAGTAGCAAGGTTCTGGATTGGATGTTATTTTTCACTCCATTAATGGCTAATCACTTCTTTTAAATGAGATTTTTATTTGATGATTTTAAAACATCTTCATCCTTATTGAATTTAAGGTCACACATTTCAAGTGCTAATATGAACCTCTACCTTGGAGTGCTCAAAACTTTGATCCTTCAAGTGTATAGGTGATTATTATTAGGGTGTTTAGTCATTAAACCAGTAAGTGATGATTTCGTTTGATATTCTTAAATGAATCCATCTCAATTATAAGAAATTAAAATCATTAAAAAAGTAATTCATCCAATCCAACCCGAGCGATAACCTAGGATCAACTCATTATTTTAAATTGAATTCACTTAAATATGTTAGTTATCCTTTAAACACATATAAAATCAACCCAATTTGGCCACTTCATAGCCAAAAACAGACCATAGAATGTACGTGTCTATAGGTTTCTTCTTAGGTCTCTGAGGATTCGATAACCCAAGCTAAACTACAAGGATTGTTCTACCTTCATCTCTTGGGTAAATTTGAGCGAGAATCAAATTTTGGTGCCTTTGCCAGGGACCCAAGTAAGTCATCTAAACACCCATTCTATTCTCCCACATTTCTTCTTTTCTCATCCAAATTCTCTTATCTTGTCCCTTTCTCTTTTTTTTTCTTTTGGCGCATGTCCGCCTACACCCGCGATCAATCAAACCGTCTAGTTAGGGTGGATAGTCCTGGGGTTGGGGAGTCAAGTACACCAAGGGAACTCATTCCATTAGATCATAATCTTCCTAATACTCTAGAGTCCAAAATTGATCCAATTTCAATGGAAGGTCTTCAAAGAAACCAACTCATAAACCCGGGTGGAAACCAAAATGGAAACCCAAATAAGGCAGCCCCAAACTTGGGGAATGCAATTGATCAAACCATGAATGAATACCTCACACATTCTTGGACCAATGCCCCCTCATGCATTAGACACAATTCCACAGGAGATTCCAACTACATCTTTAAACCCCATGTCCTAAACCACCTTCCCACATTCCATGGAATGGAGTCTGAGATGCCTTACCTGCACATTAAGGAGTTCAAAGACATTGTAGAAACCATGTGTCCCCCACATCAACTATAATCAGCTAATATGAGGCTATTTCATTTTTCTTTAAAGGATTGAGCTAAAAATTGGCTAAACAATTTGATACCATCATCCATCAACTCTTGGGACCAACTACAAAGAGAATTCAACAAAAAATACTTTCCCCACCATAAAACAATTGCACTTAAAAAGAGTATCCAAAACTTTTTTGAAAAAAGAGGGAGAGTCATTCTATGAAACATGGGAGATGTTCAAAGACACTCTAAACATGGTTCCACACCATGGTTTTTCTATTCCTGAACAAGTGAGAATTTTCTATGAAGGGTTGGGCCCGGGGAACAAACAATTCATTGACATGATGTGTAATGGAACCTTTAAAAACAAAGCCCCAAATGATGCTTAAGAGTTTCTAGAAAGCCTTTCTGAACAAAACCAAACATGGAGAACTTCACCTTATTCTGAAAAGCCACAAAGAACTACTGGAATTCATACACTTAGAGAATAGGAAATCCTTAGGGCTAAACTCGCAGCACTCTCTAGGAAGGTTGAAGAGATAGACCTTAGGAAAGTCCATGAAATCCAAACTGTTGACCCTGTTTGCACAATTTGTGACAAACATGACCATAAGACAGACAACTGCCCAACCATTCCATCCATCAAGGATGTTCTCTTAGGAGGACCCCCAGCAGAAGTAAATGCTTTGAACTTCCAAAATCCTCAATACCAAAACACCTTCAACCGAAGGTATAACGACCACTCAGGCTTCCGCTGGAAAGATAACAACAACCTAGCCAACCACAGGGACAAAATCCTTACCCCCATCAGAACTACCAAACCCATAACCAGTTCCAAACCCAACCTATCCAATACCAATAGCCACCATTCCATTTTCAATAAACCATCCCACTTCCAAAATATCCCCCTGGGATAAACCAATCTTCTCAAGCACCAACCCAAACTGTTCCACAAAGCCTATTAGAACAACTATGCAAACAAATGGAGAGGATGAACCCAGAGGTATCTTCCCTAAAACAAGAACTTCAAACCATCAAAACCAGAAAGGCACCCATGCCTACTCAGGCGGTGCAATCCTCAACTTCAAGGGGAGAGTCAAGTTGTGCTCAAACAACTCATGAACAACTAAAGGCTGTGACTGTTTTAAGAAGTGGGAAATAAATTGAGAAACCTGAACAACTAATTCAGAACCCACTTGAAGATTCAAACTTGGATGAAAATTCAAATTAACCACAAGATCAAACTGAGGAAACTGATAACAATGTGAAAGAAACAACTCTTCAACAAACAACCCCACAACCTGCACCATTTCCCCAACGCATGAGGGGGAAACCCAAGCCTGAACTGAGTGAAACGTTGAGGGAAATCTTTTCAAAAGTCAAGTTGAACATACCCCATCTCGATGCAATCCAAACCATACCTTCCTACTCAAAGTATGCCTTCCTAGAAGAAAATCAAACACATACTATTGTCATTTCTTCTTCTCTTGAAGCCAATCATGAGAGGATTCTTCTAGATGTCCTTAGGAAGCATAAGAAATCCATTGGTTGGACCCTTTCTGATATTCCTAGGATTATCTCACTTATTGGGACTCATAGGATTGTTCTGGAATCTGATTCAAATCCATGTCGTCAACCTCAACGGCGACTCAATCCTAATCTCATGGAGGTAGTAAGGAAGGAACTTATGAAATTGTTAAAAGCTGGTATCATATATCCCATAGCTGAGAGTGAGTGGGTGAACCAAATCCAAGTGGTTCCAAAAAAGGCCGGAATCACAGTGATAACCAATGAGGATGGAGAGATTCTTCCAAAAAGGGTGAGTAGTGGATGGAGGGTCTGTATTGACTACAGGAAGCTAAACTCATTCACCAAGAAGGACCATTTCCCCTTACCATTCATTGACCAAGTCCTTGAGAGAGTGGAAGGTCATGCCTTCTACTGTTTCTTAGATGGGTACTCGGGGTACAATCAAATTGATGTCTCCCTAGAGGATCAAGGGAAGACTACATTCACATGTCCATTCTGAACCTTTTCTTTCAAACGCATGCCCTTCAGGTTATGCAATTCCCCTGGAACCTTCCAACGGTGCATGATGGGAATCTTCTCAGACATGGTAGGGGATTTTCTAGAGGTCTTCATGGATGACTTCTCTGTGTTTGGGGATACATTTGAGGGATGTCTGTAGAATGTGGAGAGAGTCTTGTCAATATGTGAAGAAAAGAATCTGGTCCTAAACTGGGAAAAATGCCATTTCATGGTTAAAGAGGGACTTGTTCTAGGCCATCTGGTCTCGAGTAGGGGGATTGAAGTTGATAAAGCAAAGGTTGACGTCATTCGTCACCTTCCATCACCCAAAACTATCAAGGAAGTGAGGTATTTCTTAGGAAATGCTGGTTTCTATATAAGATTCATCAAGGACTTTAGTTCAATATCTCGTCCCCTTTGTGCTCTCCTAGTAAAGGATGCTCCATTTGTTTGGACAGAAAGCTGTGAGGGTTCATTCTCAACCCTCAAGTCCTCTCTCACCTCTCCTCCCATTATGAAATCTCCAAATTGGAACCTTCCTTTTGAACTTATGTGTGATGCCAGTGACTTTTCTGTTGGAGCTATGTTAGGAAAACGTTGTGATAAAACTACTTATGTCATTTCTTATGCAACCAAATCCTTAAATGATGCCCAAATAAACTACACCACTACTGAAAAGGAGTTACTTTCTATTGTGTTTGATTTAGATAAGTTTAGGTCCTACCTCTTAGGATCTCCCATCACTGTGTTCACTGACCATTCTGCACTAAAATACCTCTTCCAAAAACAAGATGCTAAGGCTAGACAGATTAGGTGGGTCCTTCTCTTACAAGAATTTGACCTCACGATCAAGGATAAAAAGGGTGTTGAAAATTTTGTAGTTGATCACATCTCTAGAATGGAATTCAAAGATAACTCCAATCACCTATCTGTGTCTGATTCATTTTCTGATGAACACCTATACTCTATGAGTGACTACCCTTGGTATGCCGACATAGCCAATTTCTTAGTGACAGGAGTCATTCCAAAATTCTTAGGGACTCAAGCTCAAAGGAAATTTCGTTCTGATGTTAGACACTATGTGTTTGATGATCCATACCTCTATAAGTTCTGCCCTGACCAAGTCATTAGGAGGTGTGCTCCAGAATCTGAACAAGAGTCCATCCTTAAATTCTGTCACAGTGAGGCATGTGGAGGTCACTTTTCCTCTAAGAAAACATCTGCTAAGATTCTTCAATGTGGTCTTTTCTGGCCCACCCTCTCAAGGGACTCCTTCACATTTTTTCAAAGTTGTCCTAGGTGTCAACAAGTAGGGTCCATCACAAAAAGGAATCAAATTCCACTCACTCCCATCTTAGTGGTTGAAATATTTGACTGTTGGGGAATTGACTTCATGGGTCCCTTCCCAAACTCTCGAGGATACCTCTACATACTCTTAGATGTTGATTATGTCTCAAAATGGGTTGAGGCCATTCCCACTAAGTCCAATGATCATCAAGTTGTGATTCGATTTCTGAAAGAGAACATATTTTCAAGATTTGGAATTCCTAGGGCTATAATCAGTGATCGAGGAACCCATTTCTGCAACCGCCCATTCTCTTCACTCATGTCTAAGTATGGTATTTCTCATAAAGTGTCCACTGCATACCATCCTCAAACCAATGGTCAGGCTGAGTTAGCGAATAGGGAGATTAAGCAAATTCTTGAGAAAACTGTCAATCCTTCTAGGAAAGATTGGTCTGAGAAACTCTTAGATGCTCTTTGGGCATATCGTACAGCATACAAAACCATTTTAGGAATGTCCCCATATAGGTTGGTTTATGGTAAAGCATGCTATTTGCTAGTGGAGATTGAACATAAGGCCTTTTGGGCAATTAAGAAAATGGATTATGACCTCTCATTGGACGGAACAAAAAGGAAATTAGATCTCAATGAACTGTAGGAAATAAGGATGGAGGCTTATGAAAATTCAAGGATCAATAAAGATAGAGTTCAAGCCTACCAATCTAGGAATATCAAGGTCAAACATTTTGAACCGGGAAAACTTGTGCTCTTGTATAGTTCAAAACTTCATTTACATCCGGGAAAGTTAGGGTCTAGATGGTCAGGACCTTTCATAGTGCATCATGTATTCCCCCATGGGGTGGTAGAGATTCAATATCCCACAAGTGGTTACATTTTCAAGGTCAATGGTCAAAGGTTAAAACCATTCATTGAATCATTCAATAAACAGGAAATAGAGGTTGAGTTAACTGAGCCAACCTATGAACAAGGAAAAATTTATAGATTTAGGGTCCATGTCGGGATAATGACGTTAAACAAAGCGCTGAATGGGAGGCAACCCATGGTTTTCAAGTTTATTATCATTTTTTTGTTTTAATAAACTTTATATTTTAAATAGGATTAATTAATCATTTTTATATTTAAAAAAAGACTATTGACCTGTTCTTCTATTATGAGTATGGATGGGTATAAAAGGGGAGCATCGTATTCATCTGTGTCACGCGGTGTGATCCATGAGTAATACCTTACCCAGAAAATTAAAAAGAAGACAATGTATCATTAGTTTGATTTAAAAAAAATAAAAAAATAGGAAAAACCATAAAAATGATGATACTTGGAATTAAATAAGTCGTTGTGTTGTTTGTTTTGTCTGGTTTGTTCTTCTTTTTGTTAGGTACTATTTTGGGTGATACATGTTCAATCAAGGAGGTGCCTACATCCCCCAAGAGATCAAAGGACTAATTTGGAGAAGCAAGAACTTCATCTTTAACCACCAGGTGATTTCATTCCATGATCCTCAGTTTCAATTTCCTTTTTGAACTTCCATTATCTGCCTCTACTCCTTCTAAATTTTTATTTCTTCAAACACTGGGGATAGTGTTGTTTTAAGTTGGGGGGAGAGATAAAATAAAAAAAATTCTTTTGTGTCAAAAAATGATGAATGATTTGAAAAAAAAATGGAAGGAAAAATTACTTTAACTTTAAACATGGTAATACACATTGCACACTTTGAAACTGAATATCAAATAATTTAGCATACCCTGATTCTGATTTTAATCCTTGTATAATTTCATGAGCATAGATTTTGGAAAGTGTGGTTGTCCAATGTGATATTTCATCGTTTATATTTTCATCCAAATAAAAAAAATCACAATGCACGTCCTTTGGACAGTGGGGTATTAGTTTAAGTTCATAGGGTCCCCTAAATAAATAGCATAGGTTTGGTGATCATTTTAGTTTAATATGAGTATTCAAAAAAAATTAAAAAAAAAATTGCGCGTAGAGCAATGAAATGACCTAATGTGTGGCTTTCGGCACTTGGGGATCGTGACTCCATAGTTGTCTAGCCCAGAGTTAGTAATTTTATCTCTATTTTTGGTAATATGAATTTGTTTTTGACTGAGTTAACTCGAGATGATGCCCGAGTATGTGGGCTTCACTTGGTGCCCTAAGGTCTTTGAGCCTGGGAGTCATCGGCAAAGTCTCGATACATGGGTTGACTCTTTTGAGTGCAACTTCAATTACCATGGAAAAATTGCAAAAACAAAAAAAAAACAACAAAACAAAATTTACCAAAAAAAATGAATACTCATCTTAATATTGAAATGTGATTCCACCTAGCACTTCCTTAATTTCCCCCTTGAATAAAAATGAACCCCCATGTCTATTGTGATGCACAACACATCCTCATACTTAATTGATATTGGATGAAATATGGCAATGAATTTGAACAAAGGAATGGGCTTGGAATTGGGATCTACTTATGAAAATATCTTGTATTAAAATATTTTGATGGGTTTCATGATTGTTTGTTATAAGGTTTTTTGGTGATCATTGTGTATTAAAATTTTTTTTTGGAAAAGGGAATTCGAATTTCATATTGTTGAGATATATTTTGCTCGGGACTAGCAAAACTCAAGTTGGGGGGGTGTGATTAGCCACTAAATGAGTCTAATATTCATTGGTAATATATATAATATTAATGTGATTTATTATTCATAAACACCATTTTAGTTCATTTTACAATTTGAACATCATTTCACATTATGATTGTAATACCTTCTTAAAATGCACTATTATGTGGTACATTTTTGAACATCATTTAAAGTACCCAATGATTCATCTGATTTTAAGGAATCTAATTATACATATTTTAATTTGATATTTTTGTAAATTGATCTACACTTAAATATGAACATGTTTTATTCAGGGATCAGTGGAGAATTCATGGAGGATGATGGAGATATTTGGAAATGAAAGGAAGCAATTCTAGAGAAGGCAGATTGGACACCAGTCCACTGATGAGACTGTGGGTCCCAACATACAGGACCAATTAATCCCCAATTTCGTGGGATTCTAGAAGACATGTATAGAAAAAAATCACTCTTCAGTAGATAATGCTAATTTGGCCTCCATGGTGGTCATTTAGGCGCCCCAAGTTAAAGCTAAAATTCTGGGCCAGATTCTGCAGCCCAGAAAAACAGCTGACTAATTTGATCATATCTCGGAATTCACAACTCCAAATGGGCCCTAATTTTAAAGTAGTTTATAAGACATCCGGAGATCAATTTTCTTCTTCTATGTCCCACTCTTATTCGTCCATCTATAAGGTCATACAAACGCGTCTGTTCGGTGGATGAAATATGGCTTCCATCTCGGGTCAAATGTGGAAAAGTCCAAATTCCACAGGCTTTCCACACCCTTTGGCCTACCAAAATTAATTTAGATGCTTTTTAATGTTGGAGGCTCGACCCAAGGGATCAAAAATGTCTATTTAAGGCAGTGGTGTTGGAGGATTTAGGAATATTTGGAGCTTGGTTTCATTGTAGTGTTATGTTGTCGCTTTGTGTTTGTAATTGCATTTCTTTCTCATGTAAGTTGTTTAATTCACCTTAGTTTCTTAATAAAAGTTCTTTGTTTACTCTTATTATGTTCTTATACTTATCATGTTGATACCGTTGGTTAAAGGAGTGAATTTATTCACACCATACTTTGTGATATTTATCACACAACGGAGGAGTAATTTTTGTTGTTGTTGTTTTTCCTTCTTCAATTACACCCTTGTAAGTCTACTTCCCGCTTCCGTTGAAGACATGTCATAAATGGAGGGCTAACTCTTTTATGTTTTGATCCAAGGGAGTAGCAAGGGGCTGGATTGGATGTTATTTTTTACTCCATTAATGGCTAATCACTTCTTTTAAATGAGATTTTTATTTGATGATTTTAAAACATCTTCATCCTTATTGAATTTAAGGTCACACATTTCAAGTGCTAATATGAACCTCTACCTTGGAGTGCTCAAAACTTTGATCCTTCAAGTGTATAGGTGATTAGTATTAGGGTGTGTAGTCATTAAACCAGTAAGTGATGATTTCGTTTGATCTTCTTAAATGAATCCATCTCAATTATAAGAAATTAAAAACATTAAAAAAGTAATTCATCCAATCAACCCCGAGCGATAACCTAGGATCAACTCATTCTTTTAAATTGAATTCACTTAAATCTGTTAGTTATCCTTTAAACACATATAAAATCAACCCAAGTTGGCCACTTAATAGCCAAAAACAGACCATAGAATGTACGTGTCTATAGGTTTCTTCTTAGGTCTCTGAGGATTCGATAACCCAAGCTAAACTACAAGGACTGTTCTACCTTCATCTCTTGGGTAAATTTGAGCGAGAATCAAATTTTTGTGCCTTTTCCAGGGACCCAAGTAAGTCATCTAAACACCCATTCTATTCTCCCACATTTCTTATTTTCTCATCCAAATTCTCTTATCTTGTCCCTTTCTCATTTTTTTTCTTTTGGCGCATGTCCGCCTACACCCGCGATCAATCAAACCGTCTAGTTAGGGTGGATAGTCCTGGGGTTGGGGAGTCAAGTACACCAAGGGAACTCATTCCATTAGATCATAATCTTCCTAATACTCTAGAGTCCAAAATTGATCCAATTTCAATGGAAGGTCTTCAAAGAAACCAACTCATAAACCCGGGTGGAAACCAAAATGGAAACCCAAATAAGGCAGCCCCAAACTTGGGGAATGAAATTGATCAAACCATGAATGACTACCTCACACATTCTTGGACCAATTCCCCCTCATGCATTAGACACAATTCCATAGGAGATTCCAACTACATCTTTAAACCCTATGTCCTAAACCACCTTCCCACATTCCATGGAATGGAGTCTGAGATGCCCTACCTGCACATTAAGGAGTTCAAAGACATTGTAGAAACCATGTGTCCCCCACATCAACTAGAATCATATAATATGAGGCTATTTCATTTTTCTTTAAAGGATCGAGCTAAAAATTGGCTAAACAATTTGATACCATCATCCATCAACTCTTGGGACCAACTACAAAGAGAATTCAACAAAAAATACTTTCCCCTCCATAAAACAATTGCACTTAAAAAGAGTATCCAAAACTTTTTTGAAAAAAGAGGGAGAGTCATTCTATGAAACATGGGAGATGTTCAAAGACACTCTAAACATGGTTCCACACCATGGTTTTTCTATTCCTGAACAAGTGATAATTTTCTATGAAGGGTTGGGCCCGGGGAACAAACAATTCATTGACATGATGTGTAATAGAACCTTTAAAAACAAATCCCCAAATGATGCTTACGAGTTTCTAGAAAGCCTTTCTGAACAAAACCAAACATGGGGAAATTCACATTATTCTGAAAAGCCACAAAGAACTACTAGAATTCATACACTTAGAGAAGAGGAAAGCCTTAGGGCTAAACTCGCAGCACTCTCTAGGAAGGTTGAAGAGATAGACCTTAGGAAAGTCCATGAAATCCAAACTGTTGACCCTGTTTGCACAATTTGTGAAAAACATGACCATAAGACAGACAACTGCCCAACCATTCCATCCATCAAGGATGTTCTCTTAGGAGGACCCCCAGTGGAATTAAATGCTTTGAACTTCCAAAATCCTCAATACCAAAACACCTTCAACCCAAGGTATAACGACCACCCAGGCTTCTGCTGGAAAGATAACAACAACCTAGCCAACCACAGGGACAAAATCCTTACCCCCATCAGAACTACCAAACCCAACCTATCAAATACCAACAGCCACCAGTCCATTTTCAATAAACCATCCCACTTCCAAAATATCCCCCTGGGATAAACCAATCTTCTCAAGCACCAACCCAAACTGTTCCACAAAGCCTATTAGAACAACTATGCAAACAAATGGAGAGGATGAACCCAGAGGTATCTTCCCTAAAACAAGAACTTCAAACCATCAAAACCAGAAAGGCACCCATGCCTACTCAGGCGGTTACATCCTCAACTTCAAGGGGATAGTCAAGTTGTGCTCAAACAACTCATGAACAACTAAAGGTTGTGACTGTTTTAAGAAGTGGGAAATAAATTGAGAAACCTGAACAACTAATTTAGAACCCACTTGAAGATTAAAACTTGGATGAAAATTCAAATTAACCACAAGATCAAACTGAGGAAACTGATAACAATGTGAAAGAAACAACTCTTCAACAAACAACCCCACAACCTGCACCATTTCCCCAACGCATGAGGGGGAAACCCAAGCCTGAACTGAGTGAAATGTTGAGGGAAATCTTTTCAAAAGTCAAGTTGAACATACCCCATATAGATGCAATCCAAACCATACCTGCCTACTCAAAGTATGCCTTCCTAGAAGAAAATAAAACACATACTATTGTCATTTCTTCTTCTCTTGAAGCCAATCATGAGAGGATGCTTCTAGATGTCCTTAGGAAGCATAAGAAAGCCATTAGTTGGACCCTTTCTGATATTCCTGGGATTATCCCACTTATTGGGACTCATAGGATTGTTCTGGAATCTGATTCAAATCCATGTCGTCAACCTCAATGGCGACTCAATCTTAATCTCATGGAGGTAGTAAGGAAGGAACTTCTGAAATTGTTAAAAGCTGGTATCATATATCCCATAGCTGAGAGTGAGTGGGTGAGCCCAATCCAAGTGGTTCCAAAAAAGGCCGGAATCACAGTGATAACCAATGAGGATGGAGAGATTCTTCCAACAAGGGTGAGTAGTGGATGGAGGGTCTGTATTGACTACAGGAAGCTAAACTCATTCACCAAGAAGGACCATTTCCCCTTACCATTCATTGACCAAGTCCTTGAGAGAGTGTAAGGTCATGCCTTCTACTGTTTCTTAGATGGGTACTCGGGGTACAATCAAATTGAGGTCTCCCTAGAGGATCAAGGGAAGACTACATTCACATGTCCATTCGGAACCTTTGCTTTCAAACGCATGCCCTTCGGGTTATGCAATGCCCCTGGAACCTTCCAACGGTGCATGATGGGAATCTTCTCAGACATGGTAGGGGATTTTCTAGAGGTCTTCATGGATGACTTCTCTGTGTTTGGGGATACATTTGAGGGATGTCTGCAGAATGTGGAGAGAGTCTTGTCAATATGTGAAGAAAAGAATCTAGTCCTAAACTGGGAAAAATTCCATTTCATGGTTAAAGAGGGACTTTTTCTAGGCCATCTGGTCTCGAGTAGAGGGATTGAAGTTGATAAAGCAAAGGTTGACATCATTCGTCACCTTCCATCACCCAAAACTATCAAGGAAGTGAGGTCTTTCTTAGGAAATGCTGGTTTCTATATAAGATTCATCAAGGACTTTAGTTCAATATCTCGTCCCCTTTGTGCTCTCCTAGTAAAGGATGCTCCATTTGTTTGGACAGAAAGCTGTGAGGGTTCATTCTCAACCCTCAAATCCTATCTCACCTCTCCTCCCATTATGAAATCTCCAAATTGGAACCTTCCTTTTGAACTTATGTGTGATGCCAGTGACTTTTCTGTTGGAGTTGTGTTAGGACAACGTTGTGATAAAACTCCTTATGTCATTGCTTATGCAAGAAAATCCTTAAATGATGCCCAAATAAACTACACCACTACTGAAAAGGAGTTACTTGCTATTGTGTTTGCTTTAGAGAAGTTTAGGTCCTACCTCTTAGGATCCCCCATCACTGTGTTCACTGACCATTCTGCACTAAAATACCTCTTCCAAAAAGAAGATGCTAAGGCTAGACTGATTAGGTGGGTCCTTATCTTACAAGAATTTGACCTCACAATCAAGGATAGAAAGGGTGTTGAAAATGTTGTAGCTGATCACATCTCTAGAATGGAATTCAAAGATAACTCCAATCACCTTTCTGTGTCTGATTAATTTCCTGATGAACACCTATACTCTATGAGTGACTACCCTTGGTATGCCGACATAGCCAATTTCTTAGTGACAGGAGTCATTCCAAAATTCTTAGGGACTCAAGATCGAAGGAAATTTCTTTCTGATGTTAGACACTATGTGTTTGATGATCCATACCTCTATAAGTTCTGCCCTGACCAATTCATTAGGAGGTGTGTTCCAGAATCTGAACAAGAGTCCATCCTTAAATTCTGTCATAGTGAGGCATGTGGAGGTCACTTTTCCTCTAAGAAAACATCTGCTAAGATTCTTCAATGTGGTCTTTTCTGGCCCACCCTCTCAAGGGAAACCTACACATTTTGTCAAAGTTGTCCTAGGTTTCAACAAGTAGGGTCCATCACAAAAAGGAATCAAATGCCACTCACTCCCATCTTAGTGGTTGAAATATTTGACTGTTGGGGAATTGACTTCATGGGTCCCTTCCCAAACTCTTGGGGATACCTCTACATACTCTTAGCTATTGATTATGTCTTAAAATGGGTTGAGGTCATTCCCACTAAGTCAAGTGATCATCAAGTTGTGATTCGATTTATGAAAGAGAACATATTTTCAAGATTTGGAATTCCTAGGGCTATTATCAGTGATCGAGGAACCCATTTCTGCAACCGCCCATTCCCTTCACTCATGTCTAAGTATGGTATTTCTAATAAAGTGTCCAATGCATACCATCCTCAAACCAATGGTCAAGCTGAGTTAGCGAATAGGGAGATTAAGAAAATTCTTGAGAAAACTATCAATCCTTCTTGGAAATATTGGTCTGAGAAACTCTTAGATGCTCTTTGGGAATATCGTACAGCATACAAAACCATTTTAGGAATGTCCCCATATAGGTTGGTTTATGGTAAAGCATGCCATTTTCCAGTGGAGATTGAACATAAGGCCTTTTAGGCAATTAAGAAAATGGATTATGACCTCTCATTGGCCAGAACAAAAATTAAATTATATCTCAATGAACTGGAGGAAATAAGGATGGAGGCTTATGAAAATTCAAGGATCAATAAAGATATAGTTCAAGCCTACCAATCTAGGAATATCAAGGTCAAACATTTTGAACTGGGAAAACTTGTGCTCTTGTATAGTTCAAAACTTCATTTACATCTGGGAAAGTTAAGGTCTAGATGGTCAGGACCTTTCATAGTGCATCATGTATTCCCCCATGGGGTAGTAGAGATTCAAGATCCCACAAGTGGTTACATTTTCAAGGTAAATGGTCAAAGGTTAAAACCATTCATTGAATCATTCAATAAACAGAAAATAGAGGTTGAGTTAACTGAGCCAACCTATGAACAAGGAAAAAATTGATAGATTTAGGGTCCATGTAGGGCTAACGAAGTTAAACAAAGCGATGCATGAGAGGAAACCCATGGTTTTCAAGTTTCTTATCATTTTTTTGTTTTAATAAACTTTATATTTTAAATAGGATTAATTAATCATTTTTATATTTTAAAAAAACGACTATTGACCTGTTCTTCTATTATGAGTATGGATGGGTATGAAAGGGGAGCATCGTCTTCATCTGTGTCACGCGATGTGATCCCTGAGTAATACCTTACCCAGAAAATTAAAAAGAAGACAATTATCATTAGTTTGATTTAAAAAAAATAAAAAAATAGAAAAAACCATAAAAATGATGATACTTGGAATTAAATAAGTCGTTGTGTTGTTTGTTTTGTTTGGTTTGTTCTTATTTTTGTTAGGTACTATTTTGGGTGATACATGTTCAATCAAGGAGGTGCCTACATCCCCCAAGAGATCAAAGGACTAATTTGGAGCAGCAAGAACTTCAGCTTCAACCACCAGGTGATTTCATTCCATGATCCTCAGTTTCAATTTCCTTTTTGAACTTCCATTATCTACCTCTACTCCTTCTAAATTTTTATTTCTTCAAACACTGGGGATAGTGTTGTTTTAAGTTTGGGGGGGAGATAAAATAAAAAAAATGCTTTTGTGTCAAAAAAAATGATGAATGATTTGAAAAAAAAATTAAATGGAAGGAAAAATTACTTTAACTTTAAACATGGTAATACACATTCCACACTTTGAAACTGAATATAAAATAATTTAGCATACCCTAATTCTGATTTTAATCCTTGTATAATTTCATGAGCATAGATTTTGGAAAGTGTGGCTGTCCAATGTGATATTTCATCGTTTATATTTTCATCCAAATAAAAAAAATTCACAATGCACGTCCTTTGGACAGTGGAATATTAGTTTAAGTTCATGGGGTCCCCTAAATAAATAGCATAGGTTTGGTGATCATTTTAGTTTAATATGAGTATTCAAAAAAAATTAAAAAAAAAATTGTGCGTAGAGCAATGAAATGACCTAATGTGTGGCTTTCGGCACTTGGGGATCGTGACTCCAGAGTTGTCTGGCCCAGAGTTAGTAATTTTATCTCTTTTTTTGGTAATATGAATTTTTTTTGACTGAGTTAACTCGAGATGATGCCCGAGTATGTGGGCTTCACTTAGTGCCCTAAGGTCTTTGAGCCTGGGAGTCATCGGTAAAGTCTCACTACATGGGTTGACTCTTTTGAGTGCAACTTCAAATACCATGGCAAAATTGCAAAAACAAAAAAAAACAACAAAAAAATTACAAAAAAAAAATGAATACTCATCTTAATATTGAAATGTGATTCCACCTAGCGCTTCCGTAATTTCCCCCTTGAATAAAGATGAACCCCCATGTCTATTGTGATGCACAACACATCCTCATACTTAATTGATATTGGATGAAATATGGAAATGAATTTGAACAAAGGAATGGGCTTGGGATTGGGATCTACTTATGAAACTATCTTGTATTAAAATATTTTTATGGGTTTCATGATTATTTGGTATAAGGTTTTTTGGTGATCATTGTGTATTAAAATGTTTTTTTGGAAAAGGGAATTCGAATTTCATATTGTTGAGATATATTTTGCTCGGGACTAGAAAAACTCAAGTTGGGGGGTGTGATTAGCCACTAAATGAGGATAATATTCATTGGTAATATATATAATATTCATGTGATTTATTATTCATAAACACCATTTTAGTTCATTTTACACTTTGAACATCATTTCACATTATGATTGTAATACCTTCTTAAAATGCACTATTATGTGGTACATTTTTGAACATCATTTAAAGTACCCAATGATTCATCTGATTTTAAGGAATCTAATTATACATATTTTAATTTGATATTTTTGGAAATTTATATACACTTAAATATGAACATTTTTGATTCAGGGATCAGTGGATAATTCATGGAGGATGATAGAGATATTTAGAAATGAAAGGAAGAAATTCTGGAAAAGGAAGATTGGACATCAGCCCACTGATGAGACTGTGGGGCCCAACATACAAGAGAAAGTAATCCCAAATTTCGTGGGATGCTAGAAAACATGTATAGGAACAAATCACTCTTCAGGATATAATGCTAATTCGGCCTCCATGGTGGTCATTTAGGCGCCCCAATTTAAAGCTAAAATTCTGGGCCAGATTCTGCGGCCCAGAAAAACAGTCCACTAATTTGATTATATCTCTGCATTCACAACTCAAAATGGGCCCAAATTTTACAGACGTTTAGAAGAAATCCGGAGATCCATTTTCTTCTTCTATGTCCCACTCTGATTCTGTCATTTAAAAGGTCATCCAAACGTGTCTGTTTGGTGGATGAAATCTGGCTTCCACCTCGGGTCAAATGTGGAAAAGTCCAAATTCCACAAGCTTTCCACCACCTTTGACCTACCAAAATTAATTGAGATGCTTTTTACTATTGGAGTCTCGACCCAAGGGATCAAAAATTCCTATTTAAGGTAGTGGTGTTGGAGGATTTAGGAATATTTGGTGCTTGGTTTCATTGTAGTGTTATGCTGCCGCTTTGTGTTTGTAATCGCATTTCTTTCTCATGTAAGTTTTTTAATTCACCTTAGTTTCTTAATAAAAGTTCTTTGTTTACTCTTATTTTGTTCTTCTACTTATCACGTTGATACTGTTGGTTCAAGGTGTGAATTTATTCACACCATACTTTGTGATATTTATCACACAACGGAGGAGTGATTTTTTTGTTGTTGTTTTTCCTTCTTCAATTCCACCCTTGTAAGTCTACTTCCCGCTTCCGTTGAAGACATGTCATCAATGGAGGGCTAAATCTTTTATGGGTTGACCCAAGGGAGTAGAAAGGGGCTGGATTGGATGTTATTTATCACTCCATTAATGGCTAATCACTTCTTTTAAATGAGATTTTTATTTGATGATTTTAAAACATCTTCATCCTTATTGAATTTAAGGTCACACATTTCAAGTGCTAATACGAACCTCTACCTTGGAGTGATCAAAAATTTGATCCTTCAAGTGTATAGTTGATTAGTATTAGGGTGTTTAGTCATTAAACCAGTAAGTTATGATTTTGTTTGATCTTCTTAAATTAATCCATCTCAATTATAAAAAAATGAAATCATTAAAAAAGTAATTCATCCAATCCACCCCGAGCGATAACCTAGGATCAACTCATTCTTTTAAATTGAATTCACTTAAATCTGTTATTTATCCTTTAAACCCATATAAAATCAACCCAAGTTGGCCACTTCATAGCCAAAAACAGACCATATAATGTACGTGTCTATAGGTTTCTTCTTAGGTCTCTGAGGATTCGATAACCCAAGCTGAACTACAAGGACCATTCTACCTTCATCTCTTGGGTAAATTTGAGCGAGAATCAGTTACCTATAAGATGTTGAAAGCACTGGTCTCCCAAAGTCTCATCACCCTGAACTCTTTATGGGCGAATGGATTTCTATAAGATATGTTGTTACAATTACTTTAACAGAGCGGGAGAAAACACATCTTTATATATTATATAATAGTGAAGATGTAGATCCATACATTAAATACCATAAAAAATCTTAGAGATTTGAATCCATCAAGGGATGAAAGATGGATATTAGATACACATAATCAACAATTTATAGGATTGTATAGAGATCAAATTTATAAGGAGTTATCTGAAAATAAAAAATTCAATTTCTAAATGACTTCAATGGCTAGCCAAAGGACCAAAAGAAAATGTTATATCTTACACTAGGTTTGTAATCAATGGTTATACATTCTATAAAAAATAACATTATTACTTCAATACGATTCAAAATAATGGTGTTACACTTGTAGCTAAAGTGATGCACATATATGGTTCCAAGGAAAGAAATCTAATTTATACAAATATTTCATATTATGGAATTATCAAACAGATATAAGAATTGGATTATACAACATTTCAAGTGTTGATTTTCCATTTCAAATGGGTTGACAATATCAATGGAGTGAAAGTTGATGAAATGGGATTTGTGAAGGTGAATTTCAATGTAGAAGGGAAAAAAGATGAGCCATTCATAATAGAATCACAAGCAGTGAAAGTATTTTATGTATTTGATCCAAAAATAATAATTTTTTAATTGTACTATTGGAAACTAAAACAAATGTTGATTCAGATGAAAATTCAATCGAGGATAACCCTTTCATTAGGACATCACAACCAGTTCATACTGGTCCCAATTTATAAAATGTCTTGTACATTAGAGGAGACTACAAATAGGGTATTTTTATTCTCAAAAGAGAAAGAAAATCCTTGAAACCTTTAAAAAAAGAAAGATAGTTCAATGAGAAGGTAAGTGTTTTTTAATATATTATGTTTTTCCTCATAATATTATATATTCTCTACTATAGTAGAATAATCTAAATTAAATTTTTGACTACTCATGCAGATAATGTCTTCTTCACATGATGATGTTACCAATCCCTTGCAAGAAAAAAAATATAATGAAGTAAACCCTTTAGAAAGATGTAAAGGTAATGTTACGATCTACTTTTTATATTTTACCAAAAAATTATATAATAGAACGTTGATTACATTTTCATTATTCCTTACAGAGTTATTTTATATTATTACTAACATAAGAATAGTTTTCGTATATACGTGTGCTCTTTTTCTCGAGTAGGGGGTGGTTTTTTCGATAATCATATGATTCAGGTCATGATTAAAAGACAAAGTAACATTGATGTTTTTGAATGTATGTAATAATTTGTATTTATGTAATTGTATAAACCAATGTTTGAAATTTCTATAATATAGTGTTTTTTGTGGTATTTGTGTTGTAAATTTCATTTCATTTAAATTTTTTATCATGACTTGTTTTTTATATTATATGTGTTTATGGTGGGTTTATGGTGTGTTTCTAGTGTTGTGGTGTGTTGTAAGAGCACACTGTAGTGGTACTACAGTGTGCTGTTATAGCACATTGCAGTATGTTCCTTTATCAGTGCTTTTAGAAGTTCTAATAAAAGAGACATTTATCAGTACTTTTAAAACCTGTGATAAAGGTATACTTTATCAGTGCTTCTATCAGCATTGATAAAAGGCCTTTATTAGTGATTTATAAGCACTGATAAAAGAATCATTTAGCGGTGCTAAATTAAAATGCTGATAAATGAGATATTTATCAGCTCTTTTAAAAGAACTGATAAATGTCCTATATATTAGTTATTTTTTATCACTGATAAAATGAACCTTTATAAGTTCTTTTTTAGCACTGATAAAATTCTTGGTCTTTTAACATCGCTTAAGTTATCAACACTTTTCTAGCACTGATAAAGGTCATTTCTGGTGTTATTAAATGCCAGTTTTGTAGTAGTGAGTGCTCTAAAGGCAGTATACTCCTCATATTTTAGGGTCATCAAGATTTTATTGTACCTAGAATATCCATTTATGAAGGTGGGATCTTGGAACCAAACTATAGCATCAATCAAAAGCTCTGTCATGGGAAGGGGTAAATCATCGTTCAGATAGTGAAAGTTGAGATCTCTAAAGTTGATACAGACTCTGATCTGCACATTCTTCTTCCTAACTAGGACATTGTTAGATAGCCACTTAGGGTATTGAACTTCCTTGAAGAAGTTGGCTTTGATGAGATTTTCAGCTTTAGTCTAAACCATAGCATCGTGAGAAGGGTTCATTTTTCTAGGAGGCTTCTTAAAACCATGAAGGTTAACTAGAAGATTGACACAATTGATGAAAATATGAGGTTCCATCCATGGAATATCATTGTATCTTTATGAAAACACATAAAGATGCTTCTTCAGGAAATCCATGTACTAATTTTGTTCCTTTGGAAGCATGGCTACACTGATCAGCATCGACCTTGAATCTACCTTGGTACCAAGGTTCACCTGAACCAACTCTCGATGATGGTGGAGACACCCTCTTAAAAAGTAGTAGGAGTGTATTCTAAATCCTCTTCATCGTCTAAGGTATGGGGATCAATAGTAGGAGATGGTTATTCCAGACCAACTGTTTTTGGGGGAATACTGGTGCCCACTTGGGTGGTGGTGGAATCATTACTAGGATATTCCTTATCTATTGAAAAAATGGTGACAAAGTTTGTCATACCAATTCCATCAGGCCTTAAACCATGTGTTCCATGATTGATATCAAAGTAATGGTGATGGTTCGGCTTGTGGAATTTCAGCCTAGCTTAGTGAAACAAGTGGGTATGACGCACAGTGGTGGACATTGGGTGAACATTTTGATACTTAACAGAGGTGGGGGTTCTGGTATCACCCAAGCCTAACCCATGTAGGATTATGAGTTAATATTCCTATGTTCTTTGTACTTAGGGATATTGTCCCCTCTTCTCCCATAAATGAAAAAATAATTCCCCAAATCTAGCATCTTATCCTCCAACCGGTCAATCAGGAGGATTAATGTGTCATCCAAATCTTTTCATGGGCTGGCTATGATAGAGGTTTGATCAAAATCATTGGTATAACTGGCTTATCTTTGTTCTGGTAAAATCTAGTGTTCGTATAGAGAGATTAAGAGGAGTTGAAGGGGGGTGTATCACCTTCGAGCATACCTACTCGACCATTGAGAGAGTACTTCAGGAATTGGTGACATGAGGACAGAACTACAGCATGCATATAGATCCAGGGCCTATACATTATTTTTTGTAAGCGGTGCCCTAAGAGGCAACCATGAATTCAACGTTTTCTACCAAACCACCAAACTGGGTCTTAAATAGATCTTTCCAAACAGTCTATGCTTGGTCCTATCATAACCCTGAATCTTCAGGTCATAGGGACTCAAATCTACTTCGGACATTCCTAGCCTATGGAGAATCTAGGTTGGGATGAGATTGATCATAGAACCTATGTCGACTGGACATTGATGGACCTCCACACTATTGAACTAACTGGTGATGTACAACATATGGATGTTCCCCTACATGAGGGAGCCTTCATATTCCCCAAATAAAGAGATGATGGATTAGAATTCTACTCACTCAACTTCCTCAGTGTAGAAGGTCTTTGCGACTGCTACCTATTTTTCGAACTATAAAGGGATTCTCAGGGCTTCTACGAGGGCCTCATGCATGTATTTTGATAGTAGTAGGGCCTAAAATATCGATATATTAGTATTAATGATTTAAAGGTGCTTCAACACATCATACTTCCATGGTAGGTGCACATTTTTTCTTATAGGAGGTTGCTCTCTATCAGAAATCATGACAGTAACTACTGACTAAACCACTGCATTCGAACTAGTGAAAGAAACATCCTATTGTTCATTAAAAAAACTCACCTAGAACCACCACTAGCTGATTGTTGGTTGTATAAGTCCCATATCTAGCTGGACTTGGTCGTTCATGGTGCGGTCATGGCTATTCTTCCTGTTTTATTATCAAAGTCAAAGGTGGCAGTTTGTTTGACATAAAAGGATGAGAGGATTGTTCTTACTGAACTCTACACAAAACCTACTATCTGGTTTCAGTGTCATGTACTTCCAGGAGAAAAGCACTAGCCTGAGCATTTTAGTAATTTTCATGTCCAAAAAATCTTCTTTGATGACATCGTCTAGGAGCGTTCGTAGGGATTTCCTGATATTCCACATCATCGGGGACTATGTAGGGGTCCACCAATTCAACAGTATTCACAGAGGCATACTCTTGGTCATCACCAAAGGATTTTTACAGCATTGATCAGACTCTAGGTATGATTACTGTTTATTAATTCATGAAATCACTGAGGGTGCAGGAAGGCTTCAACACTAGTGAGGGACTTTATTTTCCATTGCGTCATTGGTGCCTACTCTTCCAAGATTTGGAATGTTGCGAGGTGAAATTAGAAGTGGTAGATAGATAAGGAATGGAAACTTCAAGAGGTTTAGATCATCCTAAGTGGGAAAAAATGATTCCATGGGATCGATCAACTTCCATGTGATCCAACCAGTCATAATACTTATGAGTCCCGCAATTGGAAACCTATTTCCATTCAGTAGAACCCTTATTGTCACTATCTCGCTCAGTAGAGATGTGTGATAACTATGTTGTAATGTGGCCCTACCTGAACACACCATTATCTACTTGTCCTTGCATCCAATCCTTGAACACATATCATTTCTTGATGGTATGTCCACAGATTCTATGGTAGGGGCAGTGGTCAGGAAGATCAGTGAACTCAGCCTCATGAGATTTCCTACACTTTGGCAGCTTCAAGACTCCTTATTCCAAGGCACTATAGAAGTAACCAGGGACCTTTGATTCTTTGAAAGTGTAGGTATGGTTTCTTTGTTATGGGGAGGGATATTTTGGATCTTGACACTAACAAGGGGTTGCAACCTGATAGGAGTATAGAGCCACATTCTCTCGCCTAGGCTTTGGTGATTTATAGAGAGGCATCTACCGATTCTTCCCTAGGTGAGGCTAATAATGATGAGGATGATACCCTTGGAGAGGTTGTGCATGGTGAAGTTCTTCTAGCAATATCTCTAGTGGATCTGGGGCCTCCACTTTTACTAAAATGACATTTTCTTCCTTGATGGTTGTTCTTATAGGAGTTGAGGCAATGGACATGTATGATTGGATTTTTGTAAGGCTTTCTCTAGGTATTGAGCCTTATAATATAAATCATAGAATCCAACTAGGAAGTTCTGAGTCATGAGGGTAGGGAGAAGTTAAATCTTCACATTCCAAATACACATTGTCAGTATCTAACCTTGAGTCAGCGGCATATCAAGCGAGTATGTGAGTCCATTCGACCCACTGAAAATTTTTATGAAACACTCATCTAGTAGTTGGTTTCACTTGAAGAGGTCATAAATACTTGTTTTTCACATGGTAAAACTAAACTGGTGGAGAAAATTCCTATGAAGGTCTTCCCAACTAGTGATGGACCCAATGGGTAACTGGTTGTACCAGATGAACATAGGCCCTTCCAATGTCTGGAAAAAACATCAGATCTTGGCGGCCTCCTATTTCTCTGGGGTCCCCAACATGGGTTCACACCTTGAGATATAGTGGTTAACATGCTAAATTGGTTCACCCATCCCATTGAATGGGGGAAAGGTAGGGTTCTCTAAGTCTGGGGGTGCTCTCATGTCATCCACCCAAGATAGATATGGATTTACATCAGGTGGGATTTCCACCTGTCGAGTTTCTATGGATTTGAGGTGAGTAATGAGAGAAGCCATCTCATATTGGTGGGGGTTCCTGTCTTGATGAGGATTCTTGACCACAAAGGAATTGACAGGCTCATCAATGCAATAAACAGGCTCGACAGCTTATGGAACGACTTGTGGAGTGACTTGAAGAGTATCTTGATATCGGTCTTGAGGAAGTTTATCATGTTGCACAAGTAGATTGGGTGATTTATACTACAGTCTCTTGCTATAAGATCTTTCATCTACTCTATTTGACTATATGAGGTCAACGGGCTCAACTGGGGGTAAATGACCAAGATAGAATTGTGGCTACCCATGTTTTCCCTGTGGAGGAGGAACATAATCCTACCAAGGGTCACCATAATCTGGGAACCACTCAGCAAGGAGCTCTTCAATGGTCTTATTTTGATCTGCAATATGTTTTTGTAAGGCATCCATAGGAGGATCCACCTATGTCTTCTGTATGGAATTAGACAAATCATAGGGCTTGAGTTGTCCCTTTAAATTGTTGAGATTCCGAATAGTGGTAAATGATGTGGAGGGATCCCTAAGGCCAAGCACCTACCTTTTCAAGAGTGTGATAACACCTGTATAAGGGTTCACCTAATACCACACTACCCTAGTTGGCTGTTTCTCTCCATCGGATCCAATATCGGTGTCCTTGTCCTTGGGAAATGTGATAATATCCATATTCACTGTGAGAACACCCAAGGGTGTATCCTCAATATCAACAAGTGAATAAGGCTATTGTAGGATAGGACTAAAGTGGAGATCAATGTACTTTCTCCAACCACAGATCTGTATGTGCGAAGATGCTTCTTCAACGATTTTGCAGAGCACTATAAAGCTCTAGATGCATCTTTTTTGAAGAGTCCAATGGTGGTCAGGTGACACAGGATTCTGAGGAACTCATCAAAGTGATCTCGACTCCTTGTATAGACCAACTGATAGTCATAGAGGTGAAAGAACATTTTCCAGATAGTCTAATGAAATCACGATACCTGGTACTCAGTGAGAGACTTCGAAATGTCAAATTTTGGATCTACATTCATCCAAAAAACTATAGATAGCTGGTCAGCGGCCAGAGTATATCACAATCTTACTTGTTCAATAGTAGGGTCTGGCTCTTGTTTAGTGTAAGCTTTGATCGGTGCTGGATGAGAAATTGGCAATAGCATGGATGTGGATCGATGCGGTGGTGAACTGGCCGGTGGAGGAACCACTACATGAGCTTCCTGGTCGCTGTACATTGGTTTGTCCCTCATAGGCAGTGTTGGATGCATCATCACGTCCCTGTAGGACTAGGTACTCATCATTGCCTCATATGTGAGGGAAGAAGTAGTCATCTACGATTCTACGGGGTGTTCATCACCTATCAACCTCTAGAACCACTCTCTGTGATCTCATGTAGAGGTATAGAATGAAACTAGAGATGATAGGGATGATTGCACCATAAGACCCTGGAAGGGAGACAAATCTTCCTCCACCTACATGTACCTATGAAGGGATTTGGTAATTTTGTGGACCACACCTTTTGGGATGGAAAAATTCACCTTCCAAGCTCCTACTGTAATACCCGGATGTTTTTATGAAATATTTTCTTTAAATATTTTTTATCCTTTAGTAGTTTTATTTGCACGAAATTGTGAGTTTAAATGAACCATGAGATGCCCTTAATATAAAATTACTATTATATCCTAGCTGTTAGGTTAGCAGTAATAATTATAACTAACTAATGAAAATGCATTATGAATTCTTTAGCTATTAATTATTTAATAAAAATATAAATCATTTAGATATTTGTATTTTTTTTTGAGTTAATTGCATTTTTTAATGAGATTAATGAGATATATGTGTTATATACCTAATAAAATATTTTTTGATATTCATCCAATTGATATTTTAGTCATAGGGTATGAATAAAACCATATTTATGTATAAGAACCAATTTTTTAAAAAAGGTCAATTTTAAAACCTTGAATGGTGAACCCATTTTAAATTAATATTTTGGAACATTAATAATTTCTATATGACAACATAAAAATTTTATTTTGAATTGGGATATAAAAAATTACTTTGGAAAAAATTCTGATATTTTTCTGATAACTTTCATCTTTTGACAAATAGTAAAAATACACTAAATTTTAATTGAAAACAAATTTTTCATCGAGATAATTTATATGGTTAAATTATAATATTTAATGGTTTGAAATTATAAATAGAATATATTTTTATCATTTAATATAATCTAATTCATTATCATTAATTTTATATTTAATTCATAGGTAAAAACATTTCAATCTTTTGCAATGTTTTAACTTTTAAAACTTGTTTTCTCAAATCAACAACGGGGTTAATTTTAAATCAATTACTTCAACTTCTGTGTTATGAATTTTGAAAAATGGATTCCATATTTTGAATCATAAGGTTCAAATTGTGTGAATAAGTACCTTTTATTTTTGTACATTATGAATAGTAACTTCAGTAATTATTTTATTTACCATGGTTAAAGGGTAAATCTAGTAAATAAGGGTAAAAAATAATAATTTAATAATATAATACTACCCTAAAACATGTCCTAATCCTATTAGATGAAATATTTCTGACCATGGGAATCCTTAGGTCTATTTTGGGACCCCATGGATTCACAAGGATGTGAAAATGATATTTTATAAAAATTAATTTAAAGTGAAGATATTTATAACCTAAACATATAACTTTTACTAAATTGATTTTAAGATAGGGTTATATAAATGATATATTTTCGTATAAATACTCATTATAAAGCTAAAAAATAGTTCCTATATCATGGTATTTTATTTATAATTTTTATATATTATATAAATAGTATTATTTATGACACAAATATGATGTAGTAATTACCTCATTAATGAAAGATTTAAATAAATGAATTTATAAATATTAAAACAAATGTAATTTGGATATTTTTTTCAAAAAATTTTCTGGATGACATTGACATATTAGAATTTAGTTAATTCCTTATTTTCTAAGGAATAAAGTTTTTATGAATTTTTAAAAAATCCAAGTATGAATAGTGTCAAAAATTGACACAATTTACAACTTAAAACATAAAATAGTTTATTAAATTATATTAAATTCCTAAAAATCTAAGATTCGGCCAAATGGTTGATATAAATAAAAAATTTCATAAATAAATTTTTTTTGGTTGTTTGACATGATATGGTAATTACATTAACCCAAAAGGTGTAAATAACATGATATCACGATAAGATTAAAGAGGGTTAAATAAGGGTTAAACCAAAAAGATAAGGATAAAAAAATATTCTAAACTTGTCTAAATATTATTAGATTATGGGTATTCAAAAAATCATCTTATATTTTAATTAAATAAGTTTTCGACCATTTTTAGTCTAAATTGAATTTATTATAAATTAATATTTTTGAGAGTTTCCTAAAGTGCCCTTCTCCTCTCTAAGAAAATGGCACCTCCTCCCTCTCCTCTTAACTCCATTTTGAGCCTTCAAGCTCGACCAACCCCTATAAATTTCTCTTCTAAACTTCCCTAGTTACATTATATAGGTTCTTTTCTTCTCAAAAGACCAACTCTAGTTTTTAAAGAGGAAAATTTAAAGGAGGCACGTCGAGGAAGATGTAATCTCTTCTACTGGTTCTTTCAAATTTATTTCTTCTTATACTTCATCTTATTTAGTTATTTCTTTATAAATTAATAACATAATTATCACTAATATACTTATATGTTATTATAAATATAAAACAACCATATTTCACTTTCTATCCATCCTACGAAAAATGAAATCACTGCGCGTGCGTACGTACGGCTTGCCGTCTCCACGTCGTGGGGTAATCTGGTTTTCACCACCACCTTACTTGGATGGGTGTAATGGTGGAAATAATAACTATATATGTTTATTATAACATGATACTAATTATTATATACTATACACCATCCACTTCAATACCATTCAACAATTATGGGAACGTTATCGTCGCTCGTGCGTACGTACGGCTTACCGTCACCACAGTGTGATGTGATTCGTTCTACATAATATTCATTAAATAATGATTATATAAATGAATTTAATGAATATATATGATATATATTATACTAATACCACGATTTAAATTATATAACTATAACCTAAAAATAGGAATAAGGACTTATCTGACAAAACATACATAAGAATATAAAGCAGTTAATACCCGAATAACGAGTAACAATGAAGTGTTACTAGCAAACGGATGAAAATATGATCATAAATGTTATCATAAAATTATTATGATTATGAAATAAATCATTAAAATTATTTAAATTATTATACAGGAGTTTTGGACATATATAAAGCATATCAGACTTAAGGTAAGGGATAACTCTTCCAATCTCATTTTATTTGAGATTGTTTATTTGTAAGTATCTACTAGGTATATATTTATCATCCATGTCCATATTTTATAATAATGTTTTCATAAAATGTTTAATATTAATATATGTATGTTTAAAGTAATTTTACCTATTTTTTACTTTTACTACATGGTATGGAAGGAATATTTCTTTTGTTTACCACATGAGGTACTTTTTGAATTTTTCGGTAAAAGTACGAGGAGAGTGTTTTTTTTAACTTATACATCATGAATGGATTTTTATGATTTCATAAAGAATTATTTCCATGAATATTCCTTTACAATTTTTAAAGTTTATTTTCAATTAACTTATTTTCTTTTAAAATTTCACGACATTTTGAGAAAAGAAATTTGTTTTGAAGAAGAAAGGATATTTTACTCAATAACTAAGTTCAGGTGTTTTATCAAAATTATTTTCCATCTAAGATGACATGGGGTTATGTTTCTATCCCTATTATTACTTTTATTTGATTAATTTATGATTGAATTATTTTTATGAATTCTATTTATCTTATATGGATTATGTTATGATGGAATGATGTTTAAGAATCCCATTTTATTACATGGGTTATGTTATGATGTGTGATTTATGTTTTTGTGGAACACATAAGATTGGTTTCATTATGAGATTGGTGGGACATATATCTCTCTCCGATTCATTGGGTAAATATTTATATCTCATGAGATAGACATGTCTGGAACTACATGTTAATATGGTTCAGTGATACAAGGCTAGAACGAGGAGACAACTCGGTTCAGTAATGGACTTTGTCCGCTGTGATGGTCTTGGAAAAGATCCTTGACTAATATGAAATGATTTTCTATTCTTATGTGTGTATGTCACAAAATTTCATGTCTTATGTTATGATTATTGGGATTGCATTTAACTTCTATGATTTATCCCATGTGTTGATATTATAATCTCTTATATGCAGGATAAGATTTTCAAATGTTATATATAATTGATATCTCCTTTGTTTACCCTTACTGAGCATTTGAGCTCACCCTTTCATAATTTTCTTTTCCCCAGGTTAGGAAGAATGATATTAATTATGATATTCACAAAAGGAGTCTAGTCATGATGAAATAAATGGGAGACAATATAGATTTTTTATGAACCAGTTGTTTATGTTTCCCAGTTTCTAAAGACACTATACCTATACGGTTCTGTTATGGTTTTGTTATATGTTTTAATAAATATACTTAAATTCTAAAGTAATATCAGTGTATGTAAAGTATGGGTTGTTATAGTTGGTATCATAGCAAAGGTATAGTTAAACTTTGGAAACTAGGATGAGAAATCCTTAGTAAGAACCATAAGGATATGTCTAAGTATAGAATAAAATCCTAGTGTTTTAGAAATGACCATGAATAACCTATGATAAAACCTAAAGTATGCTAAATTGAAATTTTAATCTTGATTATGTGGTTTTCCTGTTATTATTAGTGTTCCTCACACTATGCTTCTTGGTTTTAGTCAATGGCTGGAACCCTAAGGAACCTCGTTAATACTGAATGTGAAGAGCAATGCAATGATTGTACCCCTGAACAACCAAATTGAATGGGAGCTGGATTGAAAAATATTATAGTCATGCTCACAAAACTTTCTCAAGCTATGAATCACGTAAGACTTACAAACGAGCAAAGGAAGGAGAAACATTCTATTGAATCCTTCATGAGGTAGTATCCACCTTCATTCAGTGGGTCTTCTAATCCATTAGTTGTTGAACAATGGATCAGTACCACTAAAAAGATATTTTCAGTTATACAATGTTTGGAACATGATAAAGTCATCTTAGCAGTATATCATTTGGAAGGTGAAGCTGATCAATGGTGTAATCTTATCAAGAATACGAGGCAAAGAGATGAAATTGAGTCCATGTAATAGGATGAGTTCAAGAACTTATTTTTCAATAAGTACTTTCCTTGTATTCTTTGAAAAAATATAGAGAAGGAGTTCCTTGAACTTAATCAAAAGGATGATGAATCTGTTGGTACCTACAAAGAAAATTTTACAAGACTTTCAAGGTACGCTTCTGGAATTATTATACAACCTAAGATTAAGATTGATCAATTCTTTAGTGGCTTAAAACAAAGTCTCTAAAGGGAATTAGCCATAAGGGACTTCAATAGATATGAGAAAATTGTTCAATGTGCTCTTAAGGTTAATATGGAGATTGGTGTAACTCATTAGTCATATGGGTTTGATAAGAAGAGGAGAATAGAATTCAAAGGAAAATCTAAAGACCGCACTAAAAAGAAGATTATTTTTTCCTTATGCTCAAAGTTTGGAAAGAAACATGGAGGGAGTTTTCTTAAAGGAACTAGTAAATGTTTTAAGTGTGGAAAAGAAGTTCATTGGTCAATTGAATGCTGAAGTGATGGGGAAAAGATGTCTAATGATGCGAACAAATAAAAGGCTACACATAATGCACCTCCTATACTTCAATTTTACAAGTTCAAGGAAATGGGAATTATGCAAATCAATGTCCCAATCCAAGGTTCATTGATGATGATCAACGTCAACAAACTCTTAAGGTTAAAGACAAGGGAAAGTCACATGCAATTACTATTGGCGACATGGATTATGATAATGAAGTGGTGAAAGGAACACTTTTCATCCACTCTAAAGTAGAAAATTTTTTATTTGATTCTAGATCCACCCACTCTTTTATTTCTAAATAATTTTTTAAGGGTATCACCAAATTACCTCAACAATTATATGTTGAGTTAGCTGTGACAACTCCTAATGGAACAATGGTCACATCAAAAGTTTACAATTCTTCTCCAATTGAAGTTTTTTGGAAAGTGATTTCTGTAAATATTATGATCCTTCTTATAGTGGAATTTGATGTGATTATTAGCATGGATTGGATTTCTTTATATGGATATCATATCAATTGAAAAATAAGGGAAGTTGTATTTCATATTCTAGATCAATTTGTGATCATCCATCAGTGCAAGGATGAATATAACCTTCTAGTGTAAATTTATTACATCTTGTGGGTCTTGATTCCAATAAATGAAGTTTATTTATCTCAAATGGTTGGGGAGAAACTCATGATTAAGAATATTCCCATTGTACAGGAGTTTGATGATGTCTTTCCAGAGGAATTACTAGGTCTTCCACAAAATCGTGAAGTTGAGTTTTCAATAGAACTAATAGCAGGTGATATGCCTATTTCAAGGACACATTATAGAATGGTCCCAATTGAGTTGCAGTAATTGAAGAAGCGAATCCAAGAGAATATTGATAAGGGATTCATACTCCCTAGTACATCACCTTGGGGAGAACCTGCTCTGTTTGTTTATAAGAAAGATGGATCAATGAGACTCTGCATTGATTATCGAGAACTTGAAAATATCAATATCAAGAACAAATATCATCTTCCCTATATTGATGACTTATTTTACCAACTACTCAGAGCTTAATACTTTTCCAAGATTGATCTTCATTCAGGGTATCATCAATTAAGGGTCAAAAAAGAGGATATACCAAAGACGGAATTCTGTACAAGGTATGGACACTCTGAATTTATAGTGATGCCCTTTGGTCTTACTAATTCCCCTACTATCTTCATAGATCTAATTAATAGAGTCTTTAGAGATTATCTTGATCAGTTTGTGGTAGTATTTATAGATGATATTGTTGTCTATTCAAAGAGTAAGGAAGAACATGAAGATCACTTGAGAATTGTACTGAAGACCCTGAAAGATGATAATATTTATGCCAAATTTACCAAGTGTGAATTTTGGCTTCAAAAAGTTTCATTTTTGGGTCACATAATCTCAAGAGAGGGGATATATGTGGATCCAACAAAAACAAAGGTTATTGAAAGATGGTCGAGACCAACAACGGTAACTGAGATCTGAAGTTTTCTTGGTTTGGATAGATATTATCGACATTTTGTGAAATATTTTTCACAATTATCTAATCCACTCACCAAGTTGACTCGGAAAGGAGTTAAGTTCGTTTGGATGGAGGAATGTGAAGAGAATTTCAAAGAGCTAAAAATAAGGTTAGCCAGTGCACCTGTTCTCACACTTCCTTGTAGTAGAGAAAGGTTTGTGATATATAGTGATGCATCCAAGAAGGGTTTGGGTTGTGTTCTCATGAAAAATGATATGGTCCTCATGATAGTTGAAAATCCATGAGAAAAATTACCCAACTCATGATTTGGAGTTAGCTGTAGTAATCTTTACATTAAAGATATGGAGGCATTATCTTAATGGTGAAAGGTGTGATATTTATACAGATCATAAAAGTGTAAATTATATTTTCACAAAAAAGGATCTGAATATACACCAAATAATATAGTTGTAGTTGATTAAAGATTACGACTTCTCAATACATTACCACCCTGAGAAAGAAAATAAGGTGAAAGATGCATTAAGTCGACAAGACCATGCTAACTTATCCGTGATGGGGATCACAGAAGATCCAATATTTATGGATTTGAAAATGATAGATCTTGAAATTATAATAGAAGGGGAGAAATATTATCTTTCTCAAATGAATGTTCAACTATATATACAAGTAAAGATTAAATAGGCACAGAAGGAAGATATAGGGTTACAAAAGAAAGTGAGAAATGTTCCTCCATTATACCTTGATTGTGATGAAATAATAAGGTTCATGAATCGGGTTTGTGGTCCTCCCATACCAGAATTAAAGAAATAGATATTGTATGAGGCTCATAGTTCTTCATTCTCTATTCAACCAGGAAGCACAAAGATGTACAGGGACCTGAAAGAGTACTTCTGGTGGGATGGAATGAAAAGAGATGTCGCTGAATATGTCTCTCGATTCTTGGTTTGTAAGTAAGTTAAGGCTAAGAGACAGAAGTCTAAGGGGATGTTATAACCATTACCCATACCAGAATGGAAATGGGAAAACAACACTATGGACTTTTTCATAGGACTTCCCAAAACATCCAAAGGAAAAAATTCTATCTAGGTTGTAGTGGATTACCTTACAAATTTGGCACACTTCATTGCTATTATAGAGGATTTATCTCTTGATCAGCTTTCTCAGATATATGTAAATGAAGTGGTAAGATTGCATGGAGTACCAATTTCCATTATATATGATCGAGATCCAAGGTTTACCTTGAAGTTTTAGTTAATTATTCAGAATGCTCTAGATACAGAGTTCAGTTTCAGCACTGCTTATCATCCTCAGACAGACGGTCAGTCTGAGAGAAAAAATCAAACTCTAGAAGACATGTTGAGATCTTACTCTATGGATTTAAAATGTGGTTGGGATCAACACCTACCATTTGTGGAATTTTCTTACAATAATATCTTTCACTCCAGTATTCATATGGCTCCTTATGAAGCCCTCTATGGAAAGAAGTGCAGAACTCCAACTTGCTAGGATGAAGTTAGGGAAAGAAATTTATTAGGACCTGATCTTGTTGATGAAATGGAAGTAAAGGTCAGATCTATTCAACAACACATAAGATCATCTCATAGTCAACAAAAAAATTATGCTAAAACTAAAGAAAAGACCTAGTGTTTTAAGTGAGTGATAAGGTGTTCTTACAAATATCTCCCTGGAAGAGAGTAATGAGATTTGGAAAGAAGGGAAAGTTGAGTCATGGGTATATCGATCCTTTTGAAATTCTGGATCGTGTTGGGAAGGTAGCTTACCGATTGGTGCTTCCGCCGAATCTCTCTCAAGTTCATGATGTGTTATATTTATCCATCCTGAGAAATTACATACTTAATCCTTCACATGTACTAAGCTCAGAAGTCGTATTGCTGGAGAAAGATCTTTCTTATGAAGAACAACTGATAGAGATTCTGGATCATAGCGAAAAAGTTATACAAAACAAGACCACTCGCTTGGTTAAAGTTTTATGGAGGAACCACAAATTAGAATAATCTACATGGGAACTTGAGGATATAATGAGGGAGATTTATCCTTATCTGTTTATTTCCAAGTCATGAATTTTGAGGGTGAAATTCAGTTTAAGGGGGGTAGAATGTAACACCCGGATGTTTTTATGAAATATTTTCTTTAAATAATTTTTATCCTTTAGTAGCTTTATTTTAATGAAATCGTGAGTTTAAATGAACTGAAATATTCCCTAAATATAAAATTATCGTTATAGCCTATCTGTTAGGTTAGCGTAAATAATTATAACTAACTTAATAAAATGCATTATAAATTCTTTGGCTATCAAGTGTTTATGAAAAATATAAATCAATTAAATATTTGTATTTTTTTGAGTTAATTAAATTTTTTAATGAGATTAATGAGATATATGTGTTATATACATAATAAAATATTTTTTTATATTCATCTAATTGATATTTTAGTCATAGGGTATGAATAAAACTCTATTTATGTATAAGAACCTATTTTTTTAAAGGGTCAATTTTATAACTTTGAATGGCGAACCCATTTTAAATTAATATTTTGGCACATTGATAATTTATATATGAAAAAATAAACATGTTATTTTTAAGCGGGATATAAAAAGTTAATTTGGAAAATTTTTTGATATTTTTCTGATAACTTTCATGTTTTGATGAATAGTAAAAATACGCTAAATTTTAATTAAAAGAAATTTTTTTCATTGAGATAATTTATATGGTTAAATTATAATATTTAATGGTTTGAAAGTATAAAGAGAATATATTTTTACCATTTAATATAATTTAATTCATTATCATTAATTTTACATTTAATTCATAGGTAAAAACATTTCAATCTTTTGCAATATTTTAACTTTTAAAACTTGTTTTCTCATTTCAACAATGGGATTAATTTTAAATAAATTACTACAAATTCTATGTTTTGAATTTGTAAAAATGGATTCCATATTTGGAACCGAAAGGTCCAAATTGTGTGAATAGGTACCTTTTATTTTTTGACATTATGAATAGTAACTTCAGTATTTATTTTTTTTATCATGGTTAAAGGGTAAATTTGGTAAATAAGGGTAAAAAAATATTAATTTAATAATATAATACTACCCTAAAATGTGTCCTAATTCTATTGGATGAAATATTTCTTACCATGGGCATCCTTGGATCGATTTTGGGACCCCATGGATTTACATGGATGTGAAAATGACATTTTATAAAAATTAATTTAAAGTAAAGATATTTATAACCTAAATAGGTAACTTTTACTAAATATATTTTAATATAGGGTTATATAAATGATCTATTTACTTATAAATATTCATTAGAAATCTAAAAATACTTCCTACATCATGGTATTTTATTTATAGTTTTTAGAGATTATATCAATAGTATTATTTATGACACAAATATAATGTAGTGATTACCTCATTAATGAAATATTTAAATAAATGAATTTATAAATATTAAAAAAATGTAATTTTGTTATTTTTATAAATTAATTCTCTGGATGACATTGAAATATTATCATTGATTTAATGCCTTATTTTTGAAGGAATGAAGTTTTTATTAATTTTTTAAAAAAAGGAAAGTATGAATAGTGTCCAAAATTGATGCAATTTATAACTTAAAGCATGAAATAGTTTAATAAATTATATTAAATTACTAAAAATCTAAGATTCGGCCAAATGGTTGATATATGTCCAAAAGTGTCATAAATAACTTTTTTGGGTCGTTTGACATGAAATGGTAATTACATTAACCCACAATGTGTAAATAACATGATATCATGGTAAGATTAAAAAGGGTAAAATAAGGGTTAAACCAAAAGGATAAGGATAAAAAAATAATCCAAACTTGTTTAAATATTATTTAATGATGTTTATTAGAACAAAAATCATCTTATCTTTGAATTAAATAAGTTTTGGACCATTTTTATTCAAAATTTAATTTATTATAAATTAATATTTTTGAGAGTTTCCTAAAGTGCCAATCTCCTCTCTTATAAAAGGGAACGTCCTATCTCTCATCTTCACTCCATTTTGAGCCTTCAAGATCGAAAAAACCCTGATCATTTCTCTTCTAAACTTTCCTAGTTACATTCTATAGGTTCTGGTCTTCTCAAAATACCAACTCTAGTTCCTAAAGAGGAAATTTAAAGGAGGTATGTCGAGGAAGAGGTAATCTCTTCTACCAATTCTTTCAAATTTATTTCTTCTTATACTTACTCTTATTTAGTTTTTTAATTATAAAGTAATAACATAAGTATCACTAATATACTAATATGTTATTATAAATATGAAACAACCCTATTTCATCTTCTATCCATCCTACAAAAAATCAATTCACCGCACGTGCGTACGTACGGCTTACCGTCTCTACACCGTGGTGTAATATGTTTTTCACCACCACCTTACTTGTATGGATATAATATAGGAAATAATAACTATATATTATTATTGAAACATGATAATGATTATGAGATACTATAAACCATCCACTTCAATACCATTCAACAATTATGGGAATGATATCGTCGTTCGTGCGTACGTACGGCTTACCGTCTTCACGGTGTGATGTGATTTGTTCTACATAATCTTAATTAAATCATGATTATATAAATGAATTGAATGAATTTATATGATATATATTATACTAATACCATACTTTAAATGATATAACTATAACCTAAAAATAGGAATAAGTACTTATCCGACAAAACATACATAAGAACATGAAGTAGTTAATACCCGAATAACGAGTAATAATGAAGTGTTACTAACAAACGGATGAAAATATAATCATAAATGTTATAATAAAAATGATTATGATTATGCAATAAATTATTAACATTATTTAAATCATTATACATAAGGTTTGGACACATATGAAGCATATAAGACTTATGGTAAGGGATAACTCTTCCAATCTCATTTTATCTGAGATTGTTTATTTGTAAGTATCTACTGGGTATATATTTATCATCCATGTCCATGTTGTATAAGAATGTTTTTATAAAAAAAATTCTATTATTATATGTATGTTTAAATTAATTTTTACCCATTTTTGACTTTTACTACATGGTATGGAAGGAATCTTTCTTTTGTTTACCACACAAGGTACTTTTTGACTTTTCCGATAAAAGTATGAGGAGAATGTTTTTTTAACTTATATCGCATGAACAGTTTTTTATTATTTCATAAATAATTATTTCCATGAATATTCCTTTACAAGTTTTCAAGTTTATTTTCAATTAACTTATTTTCTTTTAAAATTGAACAACATTTTGAGAAAAGAAAATGTTTTTGAAGAAGAAATGATATTTTCCTCAAGAACTAAGTTAAAGTGTTTTATCAAAATTATTTTCCATCTAAGATGACATAGGGTTGTGTTTCTATCCCTATTATTACTTTTATTTGATTACGTTATGATTAAATGATTTTTATGGAGTCCATTTATCTTATATGGATTATGTTATGATGGCAGGATGTTTAAGAATTCCATTTTATTACAAGGGTTATACTATGATGTATGATTTATGTTTTTATGGAACACATAAGATTGGTTTAATTATGAGATGGGTGGGACCTATATCTCCCTCCAATGCATTGGGTAAATATTTATATCTCATGAGATAGACATTACTGGAATGGAATGTTAATTTGGTTTAGTGATATAGGGTTGGAATGAGGAGAGAACTCGGTTCAATAATGGACTTTGTCCACTATGATGGTCTTGGAAAAGAGCCTTGACTAATATGAAATGATTTTCTATGATTATGTGTGTATGCCATAAAATTTCATGTCTTATGTTATGATTATTTGTATTACATTTCACTTCTATGATTTATCCCATGACATGATATTATGATATCTTATATGCAGGATAAGATTTTCAAATGTTATATGTGATTGATATCTCCTTTGTTTACCCTTACTAAGCCTTTGAGCTCACCCTTTCATATGTTTCTTTTCCCTAGGTCAGGAAGAAGGGTATTAAGTATGATATACCAAAAAGGAGTCTAGTCATGATGAAATAAATGGGAGATAATATAGATGTTTTATGAAATAGTTGTTTATGTTTCCCAGTTTCTAAAGACACTATACCTATATAGTCCTATTATGGTTTTGTTATATGTTGTAATAAATATACTTCAATTATAAAGTAATATCAGTGTATGTAAAGTATGGGTCATTTTACCTACTCCAGACTCTGATATAGATGAATTATGTGAAGGATCCATCAATGAATCTCATTCTGCTTTAGAGTGTGAGAAGTGAATGGGTTCAAAAACAACTTGTCACTTCTCAATGTTTTATCTTCGATGGCGATGATTTTCCCTTCTACCCAATGATAGTTCTTTAGGGTAGGGAATCTCCTCGACATGGGTAGTTCCTCTGTGTTGGTGGATGATGGAATGGGGAATACCTTTGCTTTGATTGGTTGGGATATTGGGAGGTCCTCTGTATCGGGTTCCATTGATACGGGCGGGACCTCCACTTTGACTGCTGAAGGAGTGGGTAGGACCTCTACTCTGAGGGCTTGAAGTGTGAGGAGGAACTTTACATTGATCAAACTGAACATTGGGAGGACCTCTGTATTGGTTTCCAAAAGTTCAGGGAGTACCTCCACTGTGGCTGGATGGAACATGGGTAGGACCTCCATATTGACTTTCAATGGACTAAGTAGGACCTCCACTCTAGTTGATTAATTCATGGGGAGGACCCCCATACGGGTTGTTGATAAAGTGGGGAGGACCTACACTTTGATTGGAGATGGATCAAGGAGGGCCTCTAATAGAGCTGGTAATGGCATGAGGAGTACCTTTTCACTGGTGGTCCATGACATGGGGAGGGCCTCTACTATGGGAACTAAGAGTATGGGGAGGACCTTCATGTTGAATTTCAATGAATTGGGGAAGGCCTCCACTTTTACCAATGCTAGGAACATGGGTAGTAAATCCATGTTTATTTTGAGAGTGAGGATGACCTCCACTTTGGTTGGATATGGTATATGGAGGACCTTTTTACTTGATCTCATCATCAAAAACCGGTTTGTGACTGTTTATAATGGTGTTAGTGACTGATAGAGTCAACCCAACCCACCTATAGGGTAGTTAAGTCCTTGATCCCAACTGGGTTTTGTGGGTCCATATTTTATAGTGGTAGGGACCTTATGGAATGCACCAAGGGTGGAATGATCCATAGGAGTTGTGGAAGATGATTCCCCTTTTTGGGTGTCCTCCTGAGATTGCACCTGATGTTGGTGTCGGGTCATTCAGATTGAATCTAGAAGAGAAGGGGTGTAGTTACCTATTCCTCAACCTGAAGGACCAGTCAATGATGGCACTAACGAGTCTTGTTGAGAGCCCTCCTGGGTGGATCCTAGGTGGTGGTCATTATCAGGATGACTCGAGCATCCCATACCTCCTCGGTGTATGGGATCGAGTTAAAGGATCACTTCGAGGAGAGGCTCTCAAAGTGGTTCACTATTGGAGTGGGGTGTAGTGACTCCCTATATAGCTTTTATAGTTTGCAGTGTTGGTGAGGCACAGAAGCCTCTAGGCCCTGGAGAGCCATATCCCTTGTGGGAATGACTCCCTCCTACTCATACCATCATACGAGGGTGTTGATCACCCTACTATGAATAATCTTTGAGGGTGATATGGGGAATGTGAATCTGGTAGATAATGGCATAGTGGACGTCATGGAAAAAGTGGGGTCATATGGGATTACCATGTTGATATTTATCCTTCCCCTACATCAGTGAGAATAGGGTTGTTGGTTTCCTACAACTTGGGTCCTACAAAGTAGGAAGATTTAGCCATCAGTACGGATACCAAGAAAGAAATTCACAATTCCCCAGCATCGTACAATCTTCCATGGTTAGAGAGAGAGATCTATGCTGACTATGTTGCAAACCAGAATGCCCAATGTTCAATTGTCCAAATTTCTAGTGAGTTCTATGTTGGGTCCACTGTTTGTTTAGTGGGTCCTAGCACTGAATAGTTGGATTCAATAACATTCTAATTTTTTAATGTCTCTAATGCTACTAGTCCCAATGTTGAGGATAAGAGTTTCACATCAGGTTCACGATTTCTATTTTTGATGCTTCTGTCAGGGTTCCCCGCCTCTTCACACAAGTTTGTGAATCTGGCATTGCATTATTACCCCACATTCTCTCTTTCCAAAGGCAGGAAACATTCATCACTTTATTAGTGATTTCTTATCCTTTAAAAATGATATTATGGTATATTGGTTCCTCCTTCCATGGATTCCTCCTTAGAAATCATCACCTGGTCTGGGTCTCCCTCATAGATTAATATGTGTTTGTGAAACTCATTTCTGGTGCCATCTCTTTGTGGACGTTGGTTGATTGTGCTACTTATATATGGAAATTATAGGGGGTCTTGATAGGGAAGCAACCTTCAGTCAGGAGATTAGTCACATTGGTAATCGTTGGCAAGTCTGGACATTATAACATTGGTCACCTATATGGAGGCATCTTGAGCGTGGAACCTGAGGCATCCCATTTCAGTCACATAATATCTAATGATAAAGGCATATCTTCTGAGGCTTTCACACCAATAATATCATGTTTAGAATGAGGTATCTAACACTATATGTTCATATCTTCAAAGGCTTTCACCTCAGGCATCCCATGTTTTTATCATGTGGTAGCATCATAAGACAGGTCGCAAGTTTAAAGTCTTGTAGAGATGGAATGAGGATGATCAGAATGCCCTTCAGAGGTGGATCATGGAGGTATATCTATAGGAGGGAACACCTGAAATTTTTACTATATGGATGGATCAGAACATATTTAGAGGTTTTTCCCATAAAGGGAAGATATCACACCAGGAAGACTTATCAAAACACCCTTAAAGGCATATCAGGGAGGTTAACCCCTAGGAGGTGGGCACCAAGGTTTACTGTTGGTTGGGATTGAATCTCATGGAGGAATCCTATGTACCCTATTTAGAAGATAGGGATAAAAACCCACATATTTTTATGGATGGTGTGGAGATTATTCATGTGATATTCCCTTTACAAGAGGATTTCTCTTGGTTAGATTGTGTGGGGCTTATGCATGTGAGCTACCTAGGTGCTGCTAAAAGCACCGATGGAGTGTATAGGGATTACACATAGGAGCTTCCCAGATGGATGGCATGATCTCATTGGGATGTGGTGTCTCAGGTAAAATCAAGATGGATATGGATGAAGTGTGGGGTGGAATGGATGGAATGGATGGAGTATTGGGGGTGTTGGGTTTGGACCTCAAAGAGGCTTCCTGTGTATCCCTGTTGGTTTGGAATTAAAGCCCACATAGTTCTAAAAGGGGGAATTGGGGTTTACACCTGAGGAGGTGGCCCAGTTAAGTGGATAATATGGTTAGGAATTATGTATAGAAGTTTCCCAGATGAAGGGACATGATGGGGCTTAAACTGGGAGGGATGTCCATTGGACATGTTGGGGCTTATGCATGGAAGCGACCTATTGGACATGGCTAGGATTACGCATGCAAGTGGTCCATTGGGCATGTTTTTCTTACACATGTAAGTGTCCCACTAGAAGTGGAGGTTGGATTTCAGGGTCACCTCTAACCTCTAATCCCACTTCATTCATGCTCGGTGTGAGAAAGAAGAGGAATCATATAACAACTCTACTCTTTATTACACATTAAAACTTCATTTATTACATAAGATTAAACTTAATACAAACCAGAGGATTAATAGGTCTAGTTTATTTTGGAATTAGATACATTACATGAAAATTTTAAAACATGGAATACATCAACATTATTGAAAAATTATTTGACGTGCTCAAACTATTCCAACGTATTTAAAATTGCATGGGATAACCTGGAAAATACATAAGAAAGGGGTGACCTATAAAGCCTAGTAAGGGAATAAAAAATTAATAACATGATGAAGATAATACATGTTTGAAAATAGTAATATAAATGGGTCATAAAAATAAAATGAATCATAAGGCATGATATAGCATGATAATCATAACATGGGAAATGTGGAAACATCTTAAAACAATGCATCATAAACATAGGTCGGGGCTCACTGCCAAGACATCATTATGGAAAAATTACCATAAAGGAATAATATTCACTTTTTATTTCAACATGACATATAATGATACTAAACATTACCCAATGAATTGGAGTGCTACTTAATTTTGAGTGTATCCATCACATACATTTCATTCACATGCTTAAGTGTGCCACATAGATCATACAACATGGATTAATTTTCATTATATTTTATTCCATGATCAAGGAGTGTGGAATAAATACATTAAAGTACCCAAAAAATAGTATAAGTTCATAAAGTTAAACATCCTTGTTAGTAATTGGGTATGGGTATTCACTACACATTCTTTTTGGCATGGATTCCCATAGTGAAATTTTTGGTAGCATAACGGGAGAATGTAAATGTTCATGGGAGGTATAAATTTGAGTGAAAGGGTTCTTTCATCACTTAGAAATCATATTTGAAGTATGATGAGTGTTTAAAAACATTCCCTTACATTATTAATTGAAAATAAAATGGTATAAAATGAATAATATTCTTGAATAAAGGGGAGAAAGAGAGGATCCCTTGCGTAATTTCGGCAGCATAACGACGTCACATAAAATCCATAAAATGGGTTAATGAGAGCGAAAGGGTATCTCATAATTTGTAGATAAAATAATAATTAAGTAGTATATGTAATAAAATATCCCATTATAATTAAATGAAGATAAAATACATAAGTTAAAGAAGATACCTTAATAGAGAGGATAAAGGAAAAGATCCCTTGAGCATGTGACTCCAAAAGCGTGAAAAGGGTCTTCGTGAGAGCTTGGGGCACCTTAAGAGGATTATAGAGAGGTAAGGGTAGATTAAGTACATTATTAAAGTATTTTTAGTGGAGATTAATGAGAGCTTGGGGGTTTTATATAGGAAAATAGAGTGGAATTCTTTAATATTTCACAAACCTAGGTTTTGGAGTCTATATAATTAAATAATCAAAACCAAAAACCTTAACATATTTTTTCTCATGATTTCTATCAAAGAGGGGAGGTTTTAATTATATTATTATAAAAAGGGTGTAAATTATTAAAATAATTCCCTTTCTTATGTGGATGTGATTCACATTCTTAAATAAATGAATTTAAAAACTAAAAATATATTATATGTTTTTGAGGATTTGTAAAGGCTTTATAAAATTGATAAAATAAACTTAAAATCAGATTATTTTAAGGGGAAAACATATATTTAGGGGATTATATAAATTATAGTATTTATTACATCATTTTTAGGTCATTATGATTTCATAATACAGAATGTATGTTTATACAGTATTTAATTTTTACCCGAAAAGTCGACTATCTCGGAAAAATATGAAAAATTCACCATTAGATAATTTTGATGTTCTGATTAAAAAACTAATATTAATTTTATCAAAATAAATTTCTAAATATGTGAATTTTCACTTTTAAAATAAGAGTTTACATTTATTGAGAAATGTTTGGTTTTTTTGACAATAATAGTTTTTGAACCCTTATAAAAAGTACGTTTGAATTCATAAAAATTATATAACCATTTATCTTTAATAAATATTACTTAATAATAATATTTTATTAAAATATTATTTATTTCAAAAATCCATTAATTCATCAAAATAAATTCCTTAATCAAATTTGAATATTACCCAAAAATTATATTCGTGTTTTATAGTAAAAATATATATAATTCATAAATTAACAATAATATGATGAGAATATATTCATTATTCTATAAAACTAATGTATATAATAATTTTTATAGAGTCTTGATACATATTCCTTTAATACACTAGAAAAGTTCCTAAGAGTAAGGTGCACAAATAAGAGATTTTATTAGGGGGGTTCGGCGTACATGGTTTGGTCCATGATCTTGATGAGATAAAAATTCTTCCGTAAATAGTTTCACCCATGCTTAAGTTGTTTAATCTCAGCTTAGGCTTGGTCAAGGGAAAATACCAGAGATTCCATCTCCCTTGGAAGATCCAATAAATGGGCTTCATAGTGTATGATCCTGCTATTTTAGGTCATCACTTCATTTATCTAAGTCAATTGGATTTGTTAAAACCCTACATTTATACTAATCATGTTATCATTGTTCAATGGATACATTAACAATAGAAAAGATACTTAATGGTATTTTAAATCCAATTGGATATAAAGGAGTTCATGTGTTTTCTATAACCATATTATGTAATAAGACATTTAATTAAATCAAAAGGAGAATTTTATTTATAATTGTTCAATTTGTTACAATATTCCCCCTTAAGAAATTTTACCCTCAAAATTTTCATTTACTGCATTAAAACAGATGAGGGTAACTTTGTTTCATCACCTCTTCTAGTTCCCACATTTCTTTTTCAAACTTTTGGTTTCTCCTAAGCACTTTGACAAGGTGCATTGTCATATTTCGTAGAATTCTATCTCTATTATCTAAGATTTTCATCGACTACTCCTCATATGATAGTACATTCTCCAATGGTACCACCTATGGATTGAGTACATGTGATGAGTCAGGTATGTACTTCCTCAAGAGGGATACATGTAATACATCATGTACTTGAGATAGGTTAATTGGTAGTGCTAGTTGATAGAACACCGCTTAGATGGGATAAATGATCTCAAAGGGGGCAATTTTTATTAGACTAAGTTATCCCTTCTTCCAAAATCTCATCACTTTCTTCCATGAAGATATGTGGAGGAATACCATGTCTTTAACATCAAACTCTAGGTCTCTTTGAAAATTATCATCTTAGCTCTTATGTCAGTTCTGATCATCCTTAATGTGTTGTTGAATGGTCTTAAACTTTTCCACCATTTCCTTAACCATTTCAAGATGTAGAAGCTTTTGTTCCCCAACTTAATCCCAGCATGCAGGTGTTCTTCACCTCTTCCCATAAAGGGATTAATAGGGAGTCATTTGGATGCTTGAGTAAAAACTATTTTTGTAAGAGAACTTGACCAAAGGAATATTTTTATCCAATACTCTTTTGAAGTCAATTGAGCATGCTCTCAACATGTCCTCAAGTGTTTGGATTGTCTACTCAGATTGGCCATCAGTTTGGGGATGGTAGGTCATACTGAAGTTCAGCTCAGTGTTTAGAGCATGTTGTATACTTTTCCAGAACATAGAGGTTAATCTTGGATCACAATTGGATACAATCGATAGTGGTACACCATGTAGCCTCGCTACTTATCTGATGTATATTTGTGCATGTTGATCCAGTGATAAGTCCTCTCAAATTGCAATGAAGTGTGTAGTATTTATTAGATTATCCACCACAACCCAAATAGCATTGTTTCCTCTAGATTTATTTGTAAGTCTGGTGGAAAAGTCCATGGTGATATTTTCCCATTTTCATTTAGGTATGGGTAATGGTTGTATCATCCCCTTAGAATTTTTTCTTTCAGCCTTCCCTTTTTGACATACCAGACATCTTGATGTATATTCTGTGATCTCCTTATTCAAATTTTCCCTTAAATAGTGTTATCGAAGATCTCGATACATATTTGTGATTTTAGGATGGATAGAGAAGGTTGATTTATGTGTATCATCCAATGAATCCTTCTTTAACTCAGGATTTGATGGTACACATAGTCATGACCCAAATCTTACAATACCTTCTTTATTAACATTGAACTCCAAGGATTTCCCTTTTTTAATAGTTTTCACTTTCTTTTGAATTCCCACATCATATATTTGATCATTGATGTACATGGATTTTGCATGTATTTTAATAATTTTCTAACTTAGTTTTACTTAATTAGTTTAACCATTTTTTGAATTTTTAGTTTATTTTGTAGTTTTGTAGTAATTTAGATATTTTTATAATTTTTAGTTAGTTTATATACTTATATTAGTAATTTATTATTTTTATTAGTTATATTAATTTTATATATTATATTTAAATAACAATATTATTATTAGTTTCGCTAATTTTAGTTTAGTTTATTTTATTTTTTTATTAGTATGTATATTTTAATTTGTATTTTAATTTATTATTTTGTTGCATTAATAAAATAGTATTTGGTATTAGTTTATTATTATATTTAATAGTAATGTTGTATTTAATTACATGTGCATTAATATATTATTTGTATTATTATTATTATCATTTTTATTTTAATTAAATAATTATCTTTTTTTTAATTTGAAATTAACATTTTTTTATCCCCCCCTAACCACCCATGCCAACCCCTCCCTTTGACCCGCTCCACTCCTCCTCCACGCCACCCCACTCATTTTTCTCCATTTTCTCTCTCCAATCTCCCCATCATCCCTTTTATCCTCCACGCCACCCCACTCTTTTTAAAAATCCCTCTCTCCAATCTATCTCTACCCCTTATCACACCCGCAGACCCCCTTTTCTCTCCCCTTCTCTCGCCGCCTACCCACTACCCTGCTCCTCTCTATCACCCGCCGCCTCCCCTCCCCATCCCTCATCTCCCCATAACCCCCAATCCCCAACCTGTTGGACCCGCATCTCCCCTGCCTACCCATTCCCCCCCCCCACCTGCCAGCCTCTCTCCATATCCCTAGCGCCCCGCCCCCCACACTCCTTTTCTAAACAGACTTGCTCACCCCTCCTCTTCCATTCCCAGCGCCCAACCTGCCTACCCGCTACCCCCCCCCCTTCTCACCTCTCGGCCTCCCCTTCCATTCCCAACGCCCAGCCCCCTCATCCCTTCCCACTCTCCCTCTCACGGACCTCTCTCCCTCTCACGGACCTCTCATCCGCCCCGCATATACCCCTTCGCACTTTTTCCCAGACACGTCCGCAGGTACAAAACAGTGTACACCAACCAGCGAGCAGCCCTCCTCAGTCATCAACCAAATGGAAAACCATCATCAGGAGCGCAACAGAGGTTTGGACGCATCATCGACGTACGCAGCGATTCGCTTGGACTTCCGGAGATATCGGATCAAATTTTCAGCGACGCGGTGGTTTGATTTGGATGTGGCGTCAGCGACTGCACAGAGTGGAGTGATGATTATTATTTTGCGATCGTTGATGGCGTCTCACAGTGACCATAGCAACGACCCGAGCATGGTGATATCTTCCATTCAATATTTTATGTGTCGTGTCGTCGTGATGGTAGGCTAATTCATTTGTGTCGGAGTTGTGATGAAAGTGACAGTAATTGCATGTCTTTTATTTATTCTCATGTTTGATTACCTTTTAAATTAATTTTAATTGTATTTTTATTTAATTAATTATATCTATGTTTAATTTAATTGTCATTTGGGCTCTTCACATATGTTTTGGTGCCCGTTCGTGTGATACCTAATATGTAATCACGGGCGGGAATTCATTAGAGAATTTATTTTTCCGGAATTCGATCAAGCGCGCGATCGAATTTTGAATAAATAAATATATTAATTGGAAAATTAATATTTTGTGTGCGCTCTCCTTCAAACATGCATGAGTCATACCTAATAAGTAATCTCATGTGAGCAAACCCAACACAGGTAGATATTTCGACTTTGTGAGAAACGGGTCATCGTATTTCACTAAGTGATTCAGTGCTATAATGATGCGCAAATTATTCGTCAGGAAAGAGAACGAAATGACGGATAATTTTTGTAAACATTAAAATATTGTCTAACATCAGAGAACGAGACCAGATTGTATTTTGATTAATTTTTGAATCGGTGATAATTGAATAAATAAATATTCAAATGTGGGAATTAAATAATCGAAATTGCATGCACTTGAATGAACGTCACGACTCTCACACTCCCATCTATGCCAGTTTCTTTCATAGCTTAGTTCACTTAGATAGTTTTAGTTAATTTAAATAGTTATTTCTAAAATAGTAATTTAGTTTTTAGAACTTAGATGTTAATCACAAAATTAAATCCCATCCGCTTGAACATTCCTCGAAAATGACATTTCTAGTGTCTACTCAAATTCTCTCTGTGGTTCGACCCTGCTCGCCAATTCTACAGTAGTTATTAGGTAAATAAATATTGCAAATTTGCATGCTTTGCGACACGCGTGCCAAATTTATGGCGCCATTTCCAGGGATTATAAGGGGGCCGACCACCCCATTCTTTTTTAAAATCCCTCTCTCCAATCTATCTCTACCCTTTATCACACCCGCAGGCCCCCCTTTTCTCTCCCCTTCTCCCGCCGCCTATCCGCTACCCTGCTCCTCTCTCTCACCCGCTGCCTCCCCTCCCCATCCCTCATCTCCCCACGAACCCCAATCCCCAACCTGCTGGACTCGCATCTCCCCTGCCTACCCATCCCCCCCCCTGCCGGCGTCTCTCCATATCCCTAGCGCCCCACCCCCACACTCCTTTTCTCCATGGACCCGCTCACCCCGCCTCTTCCATTCCCAGTGCCCAACCCCGCCTACCCGCCTACCCGCTACCCCCCCCCCACCCCCTTCTCACCTCTCAGCCTCCCCTTCCATTCCCAGCGCCCAGCCCCCAGCCCCCTCATCCCTTCCCACTCTCCCTCCCACGGACCTCTCTTCCTCTCATGGACCTCTCATCCGCCCCGCATATACCCCTTCACACTTTTTCCCAGACACGTCCGCAGGTACAAAACAGCATACACCAACCAGCGATCATCCTCTCCTCGGTCATCAACCAACGGCAAACTATCATCAGGAGTGCAGCAGAGGTTTGGACGCATCATCGACGTGCACAGCGATTCGCTTGGACTTCCGGAGAGATCGGATCATATTTTCAGCGATGAGGTGGTTTGATTCGGATGTGGTGTCAGCGACTGCACAGAGCGGAGTGATTATTATTATTTTGCGATCATTGACGGTGTCTCGCGGTGACCATAGCAACGACATGAGCACGGTGATATCTTCCGTTAATTATTTTATGTGTCTTGTCGTCGCGATGGCAAGCTAATTCATTTATGTCGGAGTTGTGATGAAAGTGACGGTAATTGCATGTCTTTAATTTATTCTCATGTTTGATTATCTTTTAAATTAATTTTAATTAGATGTTTATTTAATTAATTATATCTGCGTTTAATTTAATTGTCATTTGGGCTCTGCACACATGTTTTGGTGCTCATTCGTGTGATACCTAATAAGTAATCATGGGCGGGAATTCATCAGAGAATTTATTTTTCTGGAATTCGATCAAGCGCGCGATTGAATTTTGAATAAATAAATATATTAATTAAAAAATTAATATTTTGTGTGCGCTATACTTCAAACTTGCATGATTGATACCTAATAAGTAATCTCATGTGAGCGAACCTGACACAGGTAGATATTTAGACTTTGTGAGAAACGGGTCGTCTTATTTCACCAAGTGATTCAGTGCTATAATGACACGCAAATTATTCGTCAGGACAGAAAACGAAATGATGGATAATTTGTGTAAACATTAAAATAATGTCTAACATCAGAGAACGAGACCAGATAGTATTTTGATTAATTTTGGAATCGGTGATAATTGAATAAATAAATATTCAAATGTGGGAATTAAATAATCGACATTTCATGAACTTAAATGAACTTCACGACTCTGATTCAATAATTGAGCACATGTTGAATTGTGCTATCACTGAGACAAATCAGAGGTTTTAACTTCAATATGAACGCAATGCAATGTTGCTTTCATCAAAAAAAGATCTAGAAAATAAATTGAAGAATTTAGTAAATCAAATGAATCATATTTCCAAACTAGCTTCTTCATTGCCCTTTGATGATCTAATTCAAAACAATTCATTTGAGGAGAGTGCAATAGAGGTTCCATTTGAACAACATCTATGTCCCGAGTCTGATAATGAGATTGACCTACCTTCTTTTCATCCAAGTGATGACTCATATCTGTCACAATATAATTCTTCCAATCTAATCACATTTGAAGAATATGAGAGTTTGGTCTTCCACCCTGTTTAACATATTGTTCCCTCGAAAAATGTGATTTCATGTCCCTCTTCTGTGATTTCACAACCCAAACATCCCAAAGTGAAACAGGACACATTCAATGTCTATCAAATTGTACCTTTTGAGGATGAAGAGGACATTGAACTAGGACCATTCTTTACCATGATAGATTCAAAATTGAACCAAGAGACAATGTATTGCCACACTCAAGAGGACATCACTTCAACTAACATTGAATCACCTCTTTTTGAAAATCTTCGTGAGTTTGAAACTTTTTCTAAAATGGAGACATCAGAAGAAAAAAATTGGATTCGGAGAATCAATCGGCATTGGTGGTAGATAACACTCATAATTTTCTAGAAACAATGGAACAATTGGATTTCTGGGAGGATCCTGAGTTTGTGGTGAAACATATACCAACAGAGAAATATGATGCGGGTGGTATAGAAGAAAATATTGAAAAAAGATGTCATTCTTGACACAATGGATTCATCTACTCCAATTGATCCTGTGCCACTTGCACCATGCGTCGAGGTTAAAAACACATCACTTGAAATACCCACATATGCTGACAATATTTTTGACCTTAGCACAATCAATGAAACCATCGAGCATGAATTGAGTTGGAAACCAATAGATTTCCTTGTGCTAGTGGTTGGGTGTGAAAATGAATTGGGATACATCATCAACCCAGAAACCGCATTCAAGGATGTGATGGATATAAGCCGACCACAGAAGGAGTCTTCTAAAGGCATTTTTTCACCTATGCACATTCAAATAGGTAATTTTCTTGATCCTTCCATTGACGACCTTTTCCCAAAATTCAATTATTCAATGAGTCTTTCTATAGGTGAGGTACATTCATTCCCTTGTGATTTGGCATATTTTCATTTCATTCCACACATCCATTATTCTAACAATATTCCGTTTAGATTTTGTGCAGCTTATAGGATAAACTCATCTTCAACGAATGGATTCCACACTCCTACTGAAAAAGAAGCAGATGCATGTTTTACATTTCCGTTCGACCCCAATGGAGTTTCAATAATGTCAGGCTGAAGATGAAGTAAACTTAGTGCTCAATGGGAGGCAACCCATCATTTGTTTGTTTTCTTTTCACTGCATTTAATTTCATTTCATGTAGTTTTATTTTAAATAAAATGGCATGCATTTACAACAATCTATTTTCTCCCGGCACAGTAGTGGATTTAAATTCATCATAAATATTTTTATCATCCACATTCTTTTGATTATAGTGTGACTTCTTTGATCTGATGTGAGTATGTGCTTTCAATGTGTAGGTTTTATAGGTATACCATTTATGGAGCTTCATCAGATACAAACAGCCTCTCCGAATCTATCTACACTTACACAGGGAAGTGTTTTATTTTTTTCATATTTTATGCTTCCAACAACACCATGTAAACTATAAAAAAAACAAGAGAATTCTGAAAAAAAAACTAACATTCTTGTTATTAATGAACCCACATAAAATCCATTGTATTTTTGTCGCAACACAGTCAGAAACACACCACTTGTGTCCCTAGGAAATTTGAGCACCTGATTCTGGTTTTGGAATTCTTTGATCATTGATCTCATGACTTAGATTATTGTTGATATTATTTCATGCTTTGAAAATATTTTTCAAAAACATGGGTATTTTTGAGACACTTATTTGCACTCATTCTCATCTGTACTGTCAAACACTATATTTCCATACCCGTGAGGACTCTGAGCCATTTTACAATCATATATTATTTCTCTTTTTCTTAAGGGAATCTCAACCATGTTTTGTCTTCTAGAACTTGCCATATTTTTCCATCAAAGAGATAAAAAATTTTGAAAGTTGCACTAAAATGATCGAGGCATCTGTTTGATTATTCAGCCCCATTGACCCACTGATCCACCCATACATTTTCTACATAGTATAGCCCTTTGAAGCCATGAAGGAGCCTTTTAGGACGAGCCCAAACTGATACCCTTCCCTACCAATTTCTTGAATTTTTGCATGATAATTTTCAATCTAAGTGTGGGGGAGAGATTTACTCATGGAGAGGGTTCTTTGAGGGGTAGTGAGTCATTTGATGCACATGGATTGACATTCTCTCATCGTGATCATATGAGTTATATTTCACAATAGCCACATTCATTGAATGTATTTTGATATGGGAATATAGAATCTTTTTGGTTCCAACAATGAGTATATTGGTGGTCATTACGTGGTAGCCCTCGCTTTTAGGGATTCCTATAAAAGTGATGACTCATTACTCTAGGAACTAGAAGTTTTCTATATGACCTACTTTCATTGAGATGTTACAGTGTATACGCTACTTGTGTACCATTATTTGAGATTATTGTCTGACATTTATTTCATGGGGTTATAGAGTCGACACTAAACTGTTTTTCCTGACCATATTAATTGAGTGATCTGTGTCTAAAAAAAAGAGCGAAACATTGGATTATCATATGCTTTGGGACAAGTAGTGTTTTAAGTGTGGGGGAGCGTGAGTTTGAGGGAGACATTTGGATTGACATATATCATGCATTTATTTCAAGATTCAACCCTCCTTTTTTCCAAAAAGATCGAATTTTTTTTAACCCACCGTCCCACAGCTTTCGAAACATTTGAACCTCATGTAAAGTCCTTGAGATTGGTGAATTCTTTTGATTTCCACTAGTGGAGATGTGAAATTCATGGCAAGCCTATGGTAAGCATGCATGTGTATGAGAACTGAGTAAAACTTTGATCAAATTTTTCGAGCGATGAGTGTAATGGCAAGGTAGGTCACATGATAAATGAGTGCACGTACTTGTTTTGGAAAAAATGAAAGTGAAAGAAAAGTTTCTTTTGAAACTGAAGTTTTAAATGAAGCATGATATTTTATGGGTAAAAGAGATTGAAGAATTTTGAACTTGTAATTTTGATGTTTTGATTTGTCTGTGGCCACTTTTGTTTTCTTTTTGATCGTTTTGTCTGCGGCCACTTGTGTTTTCTAACTTAGTTTTACTTAATTAGTTTAACCATTTTTTATATTTTTAGTTTATTTTGTAGTTTTGTAGTAATTTAGATTTTTTTATAATTTTTAGTTAGTTTATATAATTATATTAGTAATTTATTATTTTTATTAGTTATATTAATTTTATATAATATATTTAAATTATATTATTATTATTAGTTTCGCTAATTTTAGTTTAGTTTATTTTATTTTTTTATTAGTATGTATATTTTAATTTGTATTTTATTTTATTATTTTGTTGCATTAATAAAATAGTAATAGGTATTAGTTTATTATTATATTTACTATTAATGTTGTATTTAATTACATGTGAATTAATATATTATTTGTATTATTATTATTATCATTTTTTATTTTAATTAAATAATTATCTTTTTTTTTATTTGAAATTAACATTTTTTATCCCCCCTAGCTACCCATGCCAACCCCCTCCCTTTGACCTGCTCCACTCCTCCTCCATGCCACCCCACTCATTTTTCTCCATTTTCTCTCTCCAATCTCCCCATCATCCCTTTTATGCTCCACGCCACCCCACTCTTTTTAAAAATCCCTCTCTCCAATCTATCTCTACCCCTTATCACACCCGCAGACCCCCTTTTCTCTCCCCTTCTCCCGCCGCCTATCCGCTACCCTGCTCCTCTCTCTCACCCGCCGCCTCCCCTCCACATCCCTCATCTCCCCACGACCCCCAATCCCCAACCTGCTGGACTCGCATCTCCCATGCCTACCCATTCCCCCCCCCCCTCCCGGCCTCTCTCCATATCCCTAGCACCCTGCCCCCACACTCCTTTTCTCCACGGACCCGCTCACCCCTCCTCTTCCGTTCCCAGCGCCCAACCCACCTACCCGCTACCCCCCCACCTCTCACCAGCACCCAGCCCCCTCATCCCTTCCCACTCTCCCTCTCACGGACCTCTCATCCACCATGTATATACCCCTTATCACTTTTTCCCGGACACGTCTGTAGGTACAAAACAGCGTACACCAACCAGCGAGCAGCCCTCCTCGGTCATCAACCAACGGAAAACTATCATCAGGAGCGCAGCAGAGGTTTGGACACATCATCGACGTGCGCAGCGATTCGCTTGGACTTCCAGAGAGATCGGATCATATTTTCAGCGACGCGGTGGTTTGATTCGGATGTGGCATCAGCGACTGCACAGAGCGGAGTGATGATTATTATTTTGCGATCATTGACGGCGTCTCGCAGTGACCATAGCAATGACATGAGCATGGATATATCTTCCATTCATTATTTTATGTGTCGTGTCGTCGCGATGGAAGGATAATTCATTTGTGTCGAAGTTGTGATGAAAGTGACGGTAATTGCATGTGTTTAATTTATTCTCATGTTTTATTACCTTTTAAATTAATTTTAATTGGATGTTTATTTAATTAATTATATCTACGTTTAATTTAATTGTCATTTGGGATCTACACACATGTTTTGGTGCCCGTTCGTGTGATACCTAATAAGTAATCACGGGTGGGAATTCATCAGAAAATTTATTTTTCCAGAATTCGATCAAGCACGCGATCGAATTTTGAATAAATAAATATATTAATTGAAAAATTAATATTTTGTGTGTGATCTCCTTCAAACTTGCATGAGTGATGCCTAATAAGTAATCTCATGTGAGCGAACCCAATGTAGGTAGATATTTCGACTTTGTGAGAAATGGGTCGTCATATTTCACCAAGTGATTCAGTGCTATAATGACGCGCAAATTATTCATCAGGATAGAGAAAGAAATGACGGATAATTTGTGTAAAGATCAAAATATTGTCTAACATCAGAGAACGAGACGAGATAGTATTTTGATTAATTTTGGAATTGGTGATAATTGAATAAATAAATATTTAAATGTGGGAATTAAATAATTGACATTGCATGCACTTGAATGAACATCACGAATTTGATTCAATAATTGAGCACGCGTTGTATTGTGCTATCACTGAGACAAATCGGAGGTTTGAACTTCAAGATGAACGCAATGCAATGTTTCTTTCCTCAAAAAAAGATCTAGAAAATCAATTGAAGAATATAGTAAATCAAATGAATCATATTTCCAAACTAGCTGCTTCATTACCCCTTGATGATCTAATTCAAAACAATTCTTTTGAGGAGAGTGCAATAGAGGTTCCATTTGAACAAAATCTATGTCCCGAGTCTAATAATGAGATTGACCTGCCTTCTTTTCATCCAAGTGATGACTCATATTCATCACAATATAATTCTTCCAATATAATCACAATTGAATAATATGAGAGTTTGGTCTTCCGCCCTGTTGAACATATTGTTCCCTCAAAAAATGTGATTCCATGTCCCTCTTCTGTGAGTTCACAACCCAACCATCCCAAAGTGAAACAGGACACATTCAATGTCTATCAAATTGTACCTTTTGAGGATGAAGAGTACATTGAACTAGGACCATTCTTTACCATGATATATTCATAATTGAACAAAGAGACAATGGATTGCCACACTCAAGAGGACATCATTTCAACTGACATCGAATCACCACTTTTTGAAAATCTTTGTGAGTCTTAAACTTTTTCTAAAATGGACACATCTGAAAAACAATTGTAGTTGGAGAATCAATTGGCATTGGTGGTAGAGAACACTCATAATTTTTTAGAAACAATGGAATAATGGGATTGCTTGGAGGATCCTGAGTTTGCGGTGAAACATATACCAACAGAGAAATATGATACGGGTGGTATAGAAGAAAATATTAAAAAAGATGTCATTCTTGACTCGATGGAGTCATCTGCTCCTATTGATCCTGCACCACTTGCTCCATGCGTCGAGGTTAAAAACACTTCACTTGAAATACCCACATATACTGACAATATTTTTGAACTTGACACAATCAATGAAACCATCGAGCATGAATTGAGTTGGAAACCAGTAGATTTCCTTGTGCTAGTGGTTGGGTGTGAAAATGAATTGGGATACATCATCAACCTAGAAACCGCATTCAAGGATGTGATGGATATAAGCCGACCACTAAAGGAGTCTTCTAAAGGCATTTTTTCACCTATGCACATTCAAAGAGGTGATCTTCTTGATCCTTCCATTGACAACCTTTTCCCAAAATTCAATTATTTGATGATTCTTTATACAGGCGAGGTACATTAATTCCCTTGTGATTTGGCATATTTTCATTTCATTACACACATCCATTATTCTAACAAGATTCCGTTTAGATTTTGTGCATCTTTTAGGATAAACTCATCTTCAACAAATGGATTCCACACTCCTACTGAAAAAGAAGCAGATGCGTGGTTTACATTTCCGTTCGACCCTGGTGGAGTATCAATAACGTCTGGCTGAAGACGAAGTAAACTTAGCGCTCAATGGTAGGCAACCCATCATTTTTTTGTTTTCTTTTCACTTCATTTAATTTCATTTAATGTAGTTTTATTTTAAATAAAATGGCATGCATTTACAACAATTTGTTTTCTCCCGGCACAGTAATGGATTTAAATTCATCATAAATATTTTTATCATCCACATTCTTTTGATTATGGTGTGACTTCTTTGATATGATGTGATTATTTTCTGTCAATGTGTATGTTTTATAGTTATACCATTTATGGAGCTTCATCGGATACAAACAGCCTCTCCCCGTCTATCTACACTTACACAGGGAAGTGTTTTATTTTTGTCATATCTTATGCTTCCAACAACACCATGTAAACTATAAAAAAAACAAGAAAATTTTGAAAAAAACTAACATTCTTGTCATTAATGAACCCACATAAAATTCGTTGTATTTTTGTCGCAACACAGTCAGAAACATACCACTTGTGTCCCTAGGAAATTTGATTACCTGATTCTAGTTTTGGAATTCTTTGATCATTGATCTCATGACTTAGACGATTGCTGATATTATTTCATGCTTCGAAAATATTTTTCAAAAACTTGGGTATTTTTGAGACACTTATTTGCACTCATTCTCATCTGTACTGTCCAACACTATATTTCCATACTCATGAGGACTCTGAGCCATTTTACAATCATCTCTTCTTTCTCTTTTTATTGAGGGAATCTCAACCATGTTTTGTCATCTAGAACTTGCCATGTTTTTTCATCAAGGCGATAGGAATTTTTGAAAGTTGCACGAAAATGATCGAGGCATCTGTTTGATTATTCAGCCTCATTGACCCACTGATCCACCCATACATTTTCTCCATAGTATATACCTTAGAATCCATGAAAAATCCTTTTAGGATGAGCCCAAACCGATACCCTTCCCTACCAATTTCTTGAATTTTTGCATGATAATTTTCAATCTAAGAGTGGGGGAGAGATTTACTCATGGAGAGGGTTCTTTGAGGGGAAGTGAGTCATTTGATGCACATGGATTGACATTCTCTCATCCTGATCATATGAGTTATATTTCACAGTATCCACATTCATTGAATGTATTTTGATATGGGAATATAGAATCCTTTTGGTTCCAACAATGAGTACATTGGTGGTCATTACGTGGTAACCCTCGCTTTTAGGGATACCTATAAAAGTGATGACTTGTTACTCCAGGAACTAGAAGTTTTCTATATGACCTACTTTCATTGAGATGTTACAGCGTATACGCTACTTGTGTACCATTCTTTGAGATTATTCTCTGACATTTATTTCATGGGGTTATAGAGTTGACACTAAACTGTTTTTCAGGACCATATTATTTGAGTGATATGTGTCTAAAAAAAAGAGCGAAACATTGGATTATCATATACTTGGGGACAAGCAGTGTTTTAAGTGTGTGGGAGAGTGAGTTTGAGGGAGACATTTGGATTGACAAATATCATGCATTTATTTCGAGATTCAACCCTCCTTTTTTCCAAAAAGATCGATTTTTTTTAACCCACTTTCCCATAGCTTTCGAAACATTTGAACCTCGTGTAAAGTCATTGATATTGGTGAATTATTTTGATTTCCACTAGTGGAGATGCGAAATTCATGGAGAGCCTATGGTAAGCATGCATGTGTATGAGAACTGAGAAAAACTTTGATCAAATTTTTCAAGTGATGAGTGTAATGGCAAGGTAGGTCACATGATAAATGAGTGCACATACTTGTTTTAGAAAAAATACAAGTGAAAGAAAAGTTTCTTTTGAAACTGAAGTTTTAAATGAAGCATGATATTTTATGGGTATAATATATTGAAGAATTTTGAACTTGTAATTTTGATGTTTTGATTTGTCTGCGGCCACTTGTGTTTTCTTTTTGATTGTTTTTCCCAGGAGTGCAAAAGTTTAAGTGTGGGGGATTTGATGTACATGGATTTTGAATGTATTTTAATAATTTTCTAACTTAGTTTTACTTAATTAGTTTAACCATTTTTTATATTTTTAGTTTATTTTGTAGTTTTGTAGTAATTTAGATATTTTTATAATTTTTAGTTAGTTTATATACTTATATTAGTAATTTATTATTTTTATTAGTTATATTAATTTTATATATTATATTTAAATTATATTATTATTATTAGTTTCGCTAATTTTAGTTTAGTTTATTTTATTTTTTTATTAGTATGTATATTTTAATTTGTATTTTATTTTATTATTTTGTTGCATTAATAAAATAGTATTTGGTATTAGTTTATTATTATATTTAATAGTAATGTTGTATTTAGTTACATGTGCATTAATATATTATTTGTATTATTATTATTATCATTTTTTATTTTAATTAAATAATTATCTTTTTTTTATTTGAAATTAACATTTTTTTATCCCCCCTAACTACCCATGCCAACCCCCTCCCTTTGACCCGCTCCACTCCTCCTCCACACCACCCCACCCATTTTTCTCCATTTTCTCTCTCCAATCTCCCATCCCTTTTATCCTCCACGCCACCCCACTCTTTTTAAAATTCCCACTCTCCAATCTATCTCTACCCTTTATCACACCCACAGACCCCCTTTTCTCTCCCATTCTCTCGCCGCCTACCCGCTACCCTGCTCCTCTCTCTCACCCGCCGCCTCCCCTCCCCATCCCTTATCTCCCCACGACCCCCAATCCCCAACCTGTTGGACCCACATCTCCCCTTCCTACCTATTCCCCCCCTGTCGGCCTCTCTCCATATTCCTAGCACCCCGCCCCCACACTTCTTTTCTCCACGGACCCGCTCACCCCTCCTCTTCCATTCCCAGCGCCCAACCCGCCTACCCGCTACCCCCCCCCCCTCCCACCTCTCGGCCTCCGCTTCCATTCCCATCCCCCAGCCCCCAGCCCCCTCATCCATTCCCACTCTCCCTCTAACAGACCTCTCTCCCTCTCACGGACCTCTCATCTGCCCCGCATATACCCCTTCGCACTCTTTCCCGGACACGTCTGCAAGTACAAAACAGCGTACACCGACCAGCGAGCAGCCCTCCTCGGTCATCAACCAACGGAAAACCATCGTCAGGAGCGTAGCAGAGGTTTGGACGCATCATCGATGCGCGCAGCGATTCGCTTGGAATTCCGAAGAGATCAGATCATATTTTCAGCGAAGCGGTGGTTTGATTCGGATGTGGCGTCAGCAACTGCACTGAGCAGAGTGATAATTATTTTTTTTGTGATCGTTGACGGCATCTCGTGGTGACCATAGAAATGACACAATCATGGTGATATCTTCCATTCATTATTTTATGTGTCGTGTCGTCGTGATGGAAGGTTAATTCATTTGTGTCGGAGTTGTGACGAAAGTGACGGTAATTTCATGTCTTTAATTTATTCTCATGTTTGATTACCTTTTAAATTAATTTTAATTGGATGTTTATTTAATTAATTATATCTAAATTTAATTTAATTGTAATTTGGGCTCTTTACACATGTTTTGGTGCCCGTTCATGTGATACCTAATAAGTAATCACAGGCGGGAATTCATCAGAGAATTTATTTTTCCGGAATTCAATCAAGCGCGCGATCGAATTTTGAATAAATAAATATATTAATTGAAAAATTAATATTTTGTGTGTGCTCTCCTTCAAACTTGCATGAGTGATACCTAATAAGTAATCTAATGTGATTAAACCCGATGCAGGTAGATATTTGGACTTTGTGAGAAACGGGTCATCGTATTTCACCAAGTGATTCAGTGCTATAATGACGCGCAAATTATTCGTCAGGATAGAGAACGAAATAATGGATAATTTGTGTAAACATTAAAATAATGTCTAACATAAGAGAAAGATTCCAGATAGTATTTTGATTAATTTTGGAATCGGTGATAATTGAATAAATAAATATTCAAATGTGGGAATTAAATAATCGACATTTCATGCACTTGAATGAACGCCATGACTCTGACACTCCCATATCTGCCAGTTTCTTTCATAGCTTAGTTCACTTAGATAGTTTTAGTTAATTTAAATAGTTATTTATAAAATATTAATTTAGTTTTTAGAACTTAGATGTTAATCACACAATTAAAACCCATCCGCCTGAACATTACTCCAAAAGGACATTTCTAGTGTCTACTCACATTCTCTCTATGGTTCGACCCTGCTCGCCACTTCTACAGTAGTTAGTAGGTAAATAAATATTACAAATTTGCATGTGTTGCGACGTGCGTTCCAATCATCCTTTAACTTATCTATAAGGGATGGTTGAGAAATCATTTATAAAAGGATTGATTATGTTCCTTCCTTTATGATTCCTATGTCCATAATTTTCAAATATATGAAGATTAGATCCTTCTCCATTCTCATAAATGATAGAATTTCTGGATCCTTTGTACTTAGAGAATCTACCACATTATTCGCTTTCTTAGGATGGTATTGAATTGAGAAATCATAGTCCTTGATCCACTCTAACCACATTTTTTGGTGCATATTCATCTTTTTCTGTGTGAATGTATACTTGAGGATTTTTTAATCTATATATACTTCAAAATTATCCCCAAAGAGCCGCAAAATTTTCAAAGTGAATATCAATACATCCAACTCCAGATTATGCGCTAGGTAGTTATGTTTTTGAAATTTCAACTACCTTGAACCATAAACTATGAATTTTTCATTTTTCATTAACAAAAAACCCAATCCCGTCTTCTAAGCATCACTGAATGCCATGAAAATATCTCCACTTGTGGATAGTGTGAGCACAGGTGCAGTGATAATACTCCTATTAAAATACTTGAATCTCTCTTCATTTTCATCATTTCAATCAAACTTGAATCCCTTCTAAGTTATCTTGGTCAGATGGTTTGACAATCATGAGGAATTTATCACAAATCGATGATAATACCCAGCTAACCCAAGGAAACTACAGATATCTATCACAGATGATAGCCTCATCCATCCTTAAATTTCTTCTATCTTTTAAGGGTCTACAGATATCCCATTTCTTATTATGATATTCCCCAATAAAGAGACTTTATTCAACCAAAACTCACATTTTATATACTTTTCATAAAGATTCTCTTTTTGCAAGGTCTTTAGAATAGTACTCAGATGCTCATCATGCTCCTACTTACTTTTGGAGTATATTAGAATATAATATATAAATACTACCATAAATTTTTCAAGGTAACCTCTAAAGACTATATTCATCAATTATATGAAGATTGTTGGAGAATTATTGAGTCTGAATGGCATTACTATGAACTCATAATGCTCGTACCTTATACGAAAATCGGTCTTGGGGATATCTTCCTTCTTCACCCTTACTTGGTAATATCCCAACCAAATATCTGCCTTTGAGAAGTATTGTTATCTACATATCTAATCAAAAAAATTCATCAAACCATGGCATAGGATACATTTTATTTATCTTGATCTTGTTGAAATCACAATAATCGATGCTAAGGCGCATTGACCCATCCTTCTTCTTGACAAAGAGTACTGGTGCACCCCCTGGTGAAGCACTTAGTCATATAAAACCTTTATCTAGATTCTTCTATATTTGTTTCTTTATCTCCTCAAGTCCCAAAAAAACCATTCTATATGGATTTTTGGATAATGGAAATGCCCCAAGTATAATCTCAATTGAAAATTCAACCTCTCATCTAGGAGAAAGACTAGGAAATTCTTTAGGAAAAAAATCATCATATTCCCTCACAATAGGCATGTCTTTGAGAATGTTTCTTTCCTTATACTCAATCATTTAATCTAGATATGCTTGGTCATAGGGAAATAATATTCATGCTTGAGATAATGGTACTAAAGAAGATTCATCCTTCTCCTTACACTTATACAGAATTGGGGGTCGATTCATAATATAGAGATTGATTTCCTTCTTATGGAAATTTATGTTATATCTATATAGGGAAATATAATCCACGCCCAGAATTACATCAAATTATAATAAAGGGAGTATGATAAGGTTCTCTCGGAAGTTCATCCCATAAACTTTGATAGGAGAGGAGTTATATACTTGAGATGCAATAATTTCTCCATTTTTCATTTTTACCGACATCTAAACCTTCATACTTTGTGGTAGTTTTTAAATAGTTCTAATAAAATTTCATGATATGAAGGAATGTGTATAAACAGAATAAAAAAGTATGTTTGTTATTATTGAATGAATAACTAGCGTACCTTTCACCACTCTGTTGTCGGGATCCACCTTAGCGGTAGTGATGTAAAAATATCTTCATTGTTGCATTATAGGTTTTTGGTTGTATCTGAAAACCCTTGTCTTAGTGTATTGGTTTGAAAAGTGTCTTAATTATATTCAGTTGAAGTAATGAACAAATAGTTGAGGGTTGACCGAATCATTCCTTTCCTTCTTCGTAATAACAAGTTTCTCTTGTCAGAAATAGTTGGCTATGTTCCCTTCCTTCCCGCACCTAAATCATTTTCTTATCCCCTTTAATCAATTTTCAAGGTGCTTATTTTTTCACCTTTGTCAAGTGAGATATTGAAATTTATTATCACCATTAGATTTATCCATTGGACTGTTAAAATTAAACTCCACTTTCCACTTCTTATCCCCATGATACCCTTGAGATTTTTCGATCTCCATTTAGACTTTTAGGGAACATCAGAAAATTTCCTCATAGATATCAAAGTCTATAATAACTAGGGATTTTAATAGACTGGGTTTTAACCCACCAAATAAGTGGTAAACCTTTCATTCGGGGGTAATGACAAAGTTAAAGGCATATCGTGCAAGTCTTGTGAAGTTTTCTTCATACTCCCTGATAGATTCATTGTATTTTTTATTGAGGTCAAGGAAATCCCTTTCTATTTTAAGATGGAGAGTGTGAGGAAAATATTTATCAAAAAACATTTTCCAAAAATCCTTACACCCCATCACTTTGATATCTTCCTCAGGCATTATATTTTTTATCAATGACTATCACTGATCATCTTCACCCTCCATACGATAAACATTCAGTAGAACCTTCTCTTATTTGGAACATTGAAGGATGGAGAATATATTCTCAATGGATTTGATCCATTGTTCCATTATTAAGGGATCAGATGATCCATAAAAATTTGGAGGCCTTTGTCGAATAAAGGACAGAATCACAACTTTATCTATCTTAGGGGGATTTTGGCACTCCTCCTGATCTAGTTTTCTATTCAGAACATGAGTCAACTGAGAGATCATCATGATGAAGTTTTTTATTCTTACTCCCATTGGGTTGGTCATCTCATTGGGGTAGTCATCACATTACCCTACATATTGATTGTTTACCTGATTCCTCCTATTTTGGTCCATTGGCTAGAAAAAGAGGAAAATTTAGGGGTGAGTATATTTAAAATTTTAAACACATAAAGGGGGGTTTAATGACATTAAAGGGATAACTTATAGCTTACATTTTTTCCTTAACTTATTAATTTATAGGATTCAATCTATGTCATTCATGATCTACTTCCTAACATAAACTCTTATGGGAATTTTTTTATTCCATTGATAATGGTCTATAATGATATTATGAATTTACCAAAGAATATCCCCTGAGAGTGTCAAACTAGGTGGGTAGTAAGACTCATTGTCATGTACCAGGTTACCCCGAGTCAGGCCTAGGAAACCTTGTCGGAGTTTTTATTCCTAGATACATCTATTACTAAACCATATCCACTTGTAGTATCCATATAGGGATGTATTTTCTTGATAAATCTATTAATCTGTACTGACCAAAATTTAGGAATATTTTCTTATACTTAGTATTATCCCTAAATCTTTCCCTAGAGTTTTCCAATCCTAATCCCAAAAATAACTAAATATTTCTTTTGATACCAACTATAACAACCCTACTCTTTATTACACATTAAAACCTGATTTATTACATAATATTATACTTAATACAACCCGAAATATTAAGAAGTCTAGTGTCTTCGGGAATTAGGTACATTACATAATAATTTTGAAACATGGAATACATCAACATTATTGAAAACTTCTTTGACATGATCAAACTATTCCAATATACTTAAAACTGCATGGGATAACCTGGGAAATACATAAGAAAGAGGTGAGCTATAAATCCTAATAACTGAATTAAAAAATCATAATAGGAATAAGATAATACATGTTTGAAAATAGGTATATCAATGGGAAATAAAAGGAACATGAATAATAATTCAAGATATAGCATGATAATCATAACATGGGAAATTTGGCAACAACGTAAAACACTATATCATAAACATAGGTTAAGGATAACTGAAAATACATCATGATGGAAAAATTATCATAAAGTAATCAGGTTCACTATATGTCCCAACATGGCGTATCATGATACTAAACATTACCCAATGCATTGGAGTGTTATATAATTTCGGGCACACCCATCACATACATTTCATTCTCATGCTTAAGTGTTCCACATAGATCATACAACATGGATTCATTTTTTATCATATTTTATTCCGAGATCAAGGATTGTGGAATAAATAATTGTAATTCCAACAAAAAAGTGTATAAGTTCATAAAGAAAAACACCATTGGTAGGAATTTGGTATGGGTATTCACTACACATTCTTTTTGTCATGGATTCCCGTAGTGAAATTTTGGCAGCATAACGGGAGCACGTAAATGTTCATGGGAGGGATAAATAAGAGTGAAAGGGGTATATCGTCATGTATAAATCATATGGTACATATGCATAATGTAAAAAAACACACCCAAAGATTAGGAATTAAAAATAAAAATGGCATAAAATGAAGAATATTCTTCAATAAAGGGAAGAAAGAGAGGATCCCCTACAGAATTTCAATAGAATAACAGTGTCACATAAAAATTTATAAAATGGGTTGATGAGAAAAAAGGGGTATCTCATAATTTAGAAATAAAATAGGTAGTAAGGAGGATATATAATAACATATCCCATAATAAGGAAATGAATATAAAATATATAAGGTAAAGAATACATTGTAATAAAGATGAGAAAAGAAAAGATCCCTTACTTGAGTGTGTGGCACCAAAATCTTGAAAAGGTGATTCTTGAGAGCTTGGGGAACCTTTAAAAAATTATAGAGAGGATAGGGAAGAGTAAGGGCATGATAAAAGGATTTTTGGTGAATATAAATGGGATATTAGGTGGGTTTATATCATAAAATAGAGGGTAATTCGTTCATATTTCACAAACTTAGGTTTTGGACTCTATATAATAAAATAACAAAAACCAAAAACCTTACCATGATTTTTGCCCATGGTTTCTACCAAATAGTGGAGGTTTCCATTGTTTTATTAGTAAAAGGTTCTAACTTATTAAGATAATTCCCTTTCTTATGTGGAGGTGATTCACACTCTTAAAGAAATGAATTTAAAAACTTAAAATATATTATATGTTTTGGAGGATTCATAAGGGATTTATAAAAAAAATAAACTTAAAATCAAATTATTTTAAGGAGAAAACATATATTTAGCTTATAATACTCATTATAGTATTAATTAAATCATTCTTGGGTGATTATGATGTCATAATACAAACCATATATTTATACGATATTTAATTTTTACCGGAAAATTACATTGTCTCAAAAAATTATGAAAAATTCATCATTGGATAATTTAGATATTCTAATTCCAAAACTAATATTCATTTTATCAAAATAATTTTCTAAATATTTGAATTTTCACTTTTAAAATAATAGTTGACATTTATTGATAAATGTTGGGTTTTTTAACAATAACAATTTTTGAACCCTTATAAAAAGTGCGTTTGAATTTATACAAATTATATGACCATTTTTATTTAATAAAAAATATTTAATAATAATATTTTATTAAAATATTATTTATTTCAAAAATACATTAATTCTTCAAAATAAATTCCTTAATCAAATTTTAATATTACCCAAAAATTCTATTCGTGTTTTATAGTATCAAAATAAAAATCATTCAAAAACTAACAATTATATAATGAGAATATATTAATTATTTTATAAAAAATAATATACATGATCATTTTTCTAGGGTATTGATATATATCCCATTAATACACCAGTAAACTCCCTAAGAGTAAGGTGTGTGACTGTGAGATTTTCTTATGGTGGTTTGGTGTACATGTTTTGGGTCGTGATTTCGATGAGCTTGAACTTCTCCCGTAAACAATTTTTATCATGATTAAGTTGTTGGATATCAGCTTGGGATTAGTCAAGCGTAATCCTAGAGATTCTATCAACCTTAGAATCTCTAATAAATGGGATTCATAGTTTATGATCCTACTGGTTTAGGTCATCACTTCCTTTTTTCAGGTTAATTGGATTTGTTGAAACCCTATATTTATACTAATCATGTGATCACTATTCAAAATCTATATTAACAACAGTAAATATACTTAATGATATTTTAAATACACTTGGATATAAATGATTTCATGTGTTTTCTATAACCATATTACATAATAATACATTTAATTTAATCAAAAGAAGTATTTTATTTATAACATTCCGGGTCATTACAAAGTAGTACACTCGACGCTCGTGTAGTGAAAGATATTCTAACGAGAGATGGTGTCGGGATTACACATGGAATATGCTCAAGTATAATGTAATTCCATATGAGGAGGATCGCATTCTGTTTTAGGAAGATCTCATTCCCTTCCACTCATACAGGGATCGTCCCATCAAAGGTGTGTGGGGCTTATGCATGGAAACTGCCTGAGTCTGAATAGTCATCCCATGATGGTATTCATGGGGAACACCATGTGTATTTCATAGGGTAATACTAAATTTTAATGGCATGTTCTGAAGATGTTGGTGCTAGTCGTTTTTATGTCATGTAGTGCGAATGTGTAGGACTCACTCCTCACCCCATGGGCTTACATAACCACAGCTCGTGTTCCTTTGGGAGGGGCATGGCTTTAGCAATGTCAAGATATAACAGTGTGAAGGAGTGTTCAATCATGAGGTCCACATTATCATACCTATTATAAAAAGAAATGGATAATATAATAACTATGCTGAAAAGTAAGAGGTAAATGTGGGTTTTGGCCCACACTTGGAATAGAGTGGGCCATAGGTCACATGGGCACTTTTCGTGAAGCTGAACCAATATGGGATGGATATGGAGGCTTGGAGCACTCAAACTTCATGAGGAGGTTTTAGTAGAAGGGAGCCAGCATGGAGAGGAATAGGATAGAAGATTAGTGAACTAGAGGGCCTCATATAATGGAGTTTCACAAAGTTCAAGTGCTTCATGGAGGAATGGCCCTCACAAAACATGGTGGCCCTGCCTTAGGATGAAGTCTTGGCTCAAGAAAGTAGTGCTTCATGAAATCTTAATTCTTCATGTAGCCTCAAGAACCCCTAAGGGCCTTCTTCTGCTGAAAAGTGAATATTCCTTTGAAAAAGGAATCCCTGACTTAGGTGGAGGTATTTAGGAGCACATGAAAGGGGGTTTCACAATGCTAGGATACCTTGGGTGATCCATATTTGGGTTGGATCACGATGCTTTGGATGCTTCATGAATTAGAAGGAATTTGAAAGTTAAAATGTTGGGTAGTCATCATTCAAAAGTTAGACTAAGCTAGGTATTTATAGGCACAGGGTTTCATGATGCTAAGATGTGGTGTGTGGATAAAAAATGGGCTTTGTGAATGACTACCGATACATCAGACTCATGAATCCCAATGCCAACCCATTGTGCAGTCACATAGCATCAACAGACTAATGGAGCATTCTGTCAGGGCCTCACATGTTCATGGAGGGGGAAGGGGATCCACAAAATGGATTCATAAAGAAGACCCTTGAGAATGATTCTAGGGCTATTTGGGCTCGGATTTTCTTCCAAATAGTTATGGCCTCTTTAAATAATCTCATGGAACGTATTTTGGTGCCAACAATTTATCTGGGGTTAGTTGTATTTTATTACATTTAGTCTATGTCTCATTTTACTTGATTTCATAGGTTCTACTTTTTCTTTTATAGAATGACCATCATGTGAAACTTTATTTTATTTACTTTATCCATTTATGTTTTTACTGATTTCTACAGATGAATTGTAGATATATCTACAGGGGTCCAAAATGGCACTAGAGGTTGATTCAGTTTTTTTTATAGGGGATGGATACTGGGGGTGAGCCAAGAGATTTCTTTCTTACTTTATTTACTACTTTATAGTTTATTTCTATATATCTTATTTATCATGGATGTATGATATACAGACGGGTCATATCGATTTTTTGTTTGAAATTATGATATGCTTTTACTTTGATTCAAGGGTAAAATCATTCTCATTGTATGTATCTTATGCCCTAGAACTTGTCGTCGGCTCGTAGGAATTGAAAATGATCCTCAGATCCTATCACAAGCCATCTTGGGCATTCAATATATGGATGGATAAATCTAGTTTTTGAAAAATTATATCAAATTATTTGAGATATTTTGTCCATAGGAACCTTGGATATTTTTTGAGTATCCCTTGTGTTATTTGGGGTGTCATAGTAGGATCAAGTTATAATTGGTCATCGGGACTAATTAGGTTGGTCATGAATGGGTGCTTGATCACCAACCACCACCATGATTCTTTAATCACTATGGGTAGTTGGTATTTGAATTTGGAGTTAGAAATTTATTTGATTATTGCTGATCGTTTATTGATCCTCACATTATGGCATGAGTTTCCTTATGGGTAATATGAGATTTTGGGATGGAAATGGGAAAATAGATCATGGAACTACTGTAGATCCATCATTTAATAGTTCTAAAAAGGGTTTTATCAAAACTTAAAAAACACAGATATGGTGAGTGATGTTAAAATTCGACCTCAATCAACACTAGAAAAAAGCACCAATAAAGGTTAGCTTTATCAATTCTAAAAAAATAACTAATAAAGGAACCCTTTATTATCACTTTTTTTTGCAATGATAAAGGGTGACTTTATTAGTGTTTTTTAGTACTAATAAAGGGTGCATTTATCATCACTTTTTTATATTTGATAAAGGATATATTTAACAGTTCTAAAGAAATCTAATAAAGGTGCCATTTATCAACGTTTTTTTAGCACTGATAAAAAATTTGAAAAAATGTATTTTTTTCACGCACCACAACACCCCCTTTCTTAGTGCTTGTGGCCCCCTTTCTCAGTGCTTTTGGCTCCCCAACCTACCATCACACACTCCCCAACCCTTGCTCAGTGCTTTCAAACACCCCTACCCTTCCTCAGTTCTAGAATGGCTCCCCCAAACACCTTCTTATGCTAGGACTTGATCTTGTGACCTCCCTTCAGTGTTTCAGTTCCCTTTACCACTCTATTAATCATGTTTTGTTTTATATTTTACAACATTTCTATTTATTCATATATAGTTAGAAGTGTGTGATATATATACACACACACACTTATATTTATTTAAACATATTATATATTAATATTCATTTATATATATTACTATATAAATATAAATGTGTGTGTGTGTGTTTATTAATACACACATATATGTGTATATAAATATTATATATAAATTTGTATAAGTTAATATATATTCATATATTTTTATAATGTATAAAAAAATTGTTTACATTATTTTAACAAAAATGGATTATAATTAATCTCATATGATTTATATAATCATTTCTAAATGAATTTTTAAAATATGTCTATATATTGAGATATAAAATTTATACATGAAATATTTATATTTATATGTCTATATATTTAAATATATATTTATACATATTTACATGTAATTGTGTATTTAGATATAATTTTTTTATAATTTATTTATAAATATTTACTATAAATACATTTATATACTAAATTAAATGATAATGATATACCTATAAAAATACATTTATATATGACGTATATACATGATATTGTTACACATACACATACACACATATTTACACACACACGTGAAAATTTATATTTCTCACATTCACATACAAATATTTACATACATATGTATATATTTGTTTATTGATGCACACATGTTTATATATAAACATTACTTGTATAGGTATATATATACATATTAATGCATTTTTATAAGGTAAATAAATTGGATAATTTTTATTTTCAATAAAATTAATAATAAATATTTATTTCTGTTTGGTTTATATACTTAAAAATATATTTTTATTTAAATATGTTTAAATATGTATTTATACAATTGATTTATTATAAGTAAATATAAGAAAATATGCATATATTTAATTATAAATAAAACTACATTATGAAAAACAATAAAATTTCAAAACCATAATATTTATATGAATGTAAGACCTGGGAATAAATTTAGTCTTCACTAAAAAAGGATAAAAATACTCTCTTAAACAAAGTTGAAATACTATAGAATATTAAAAAATTAGAGTATATCAACTAAAAACTCAGTTTTAGAGGTCTTATTCAGTATTTTAACCTTATAAAAACAATTATATGGGTTCCCATTGGTTAACATAACATATATCTCTTCACAGGCTTCAATTTGATATGTGGTATAGCCCAAATAGACTCTCGGACCAAAAGTTATGGTTGTTTGAAGTTCAAGTCATGTTTTCAACTTATCTTATATCGTTCATTAGTTTATTGAATTTTTATATCATTCAATTTTTATTAAATGACTTTTACTCAGTAATAATTATAAAATTATTACTTAATATTTTTTAAATTATTTTATAATCCATTTTTCACTAAATATATTATATGTTAAGTGTAAATAGGTATTTACCCTTATATAAATCATATTTAATAAAATATATTATATTTATTTGAATATAAATGTATTTATATATTAATATATTATTTTTAATGACATATGTTTTTTTATTAAATATACCTTTTATCAACGTTTTTTTCTCTAGTGCTGATAAAGGTCCCCTTTATGAGTGTTTTTTATTAGCGCTGATAAACCCCCCCCCCCCCCCCATTAGTGCTGGATAAACCCAAATTTGTAATAGTTTGGTGTGAAGTTGGTTTTTATGGCCTAAGAAACCATGTAGAGACCAAATTATTGATCTTGAGATGTTTTAGGAATTTTTGTGTGGCTGGACCATGGTCCCTCAAACCATGTGGACCGATCAAGCATAGTTTCATATCCCAATTGGTTTTTATATTTAGACTACCATGGGTGAAACCCAATAATGGAGGTAAACCCAATGAAGTCTTGTGATATGTTGGCATGCGGTTTGGATTTTGGTGCACCTTTGATTATGTGTGTTTTGTGAAAATTTATTTTGGGAAGGAAAAAGGGATTTTATAAAGATTTGTTTTTAAAATGATTTTTGGAGAACATTTAAAAGGGGTATTTGACAAAAAGTTTTGTAAAATGGGAAATTTTAAAGGGGGTATTTGGGAAAAAATGTTTTGAAAATTATAGATTTCATTTAAAAACTTTAAAATTGATTTAATTTTGAAATTGAATTTATAAATTTTTTGAAAAGTGATTGATTTTGAAACATTTTAAAAAGGTATCAAAGTGATTTTTAAATAAGTTTTGGGGAAATGCTATGTTTTTTTTTAGTTTTATGGTTTTTGGATTTATCCCTTGTTCGGTGGGACTTTTTGTTTGAGAATTTGATACATGAACTAGTTGAGTTCATGTTTCATGTTATTTGGATTCTTCCATTTAAATAAATCATGAAAAAGATGGATAGGTTGTTTCTAAGTAATAACCATAGAGTGATTCTCTATATCTCTTAGGTGTAGTCCCTTTAGTCGGTGGCCCTACCCAGACTTAGGATCAGGTGGTAAGTTTAGATTCTTTCTTTCTCTTGAATTTGGATCTAGGTTTCTATAATCGTGACCCTCCCTATTTTGTGTGTATTTATAAGTTCTTAGTATGTATCTTGGGAGAACCAAGTTGAGTGTTGTGGGGGTTTGTGGATCTTTGGTTTTGGGGTGGTTCCTTGATTTGGTGATTCTATTTTTTTGGAATTGGATATGTTGAGATACTTTTGAGGTATTTTTTATTCATCTTTTCCTTTGGTTCGTTCTATATAGATTTTTATGGGGTGTTAGTTATTTTGGGGTGCTTATGGGATGTTGGTGTTTCTTATGGTACTTATGTCTCAGTGATGGCAATGTTTTTTTTGTGAGTTGTTCTTTAGAAAAGGTAAATTGGGAGTTTTGGTTTTGATGATTTGAGCATCGATGACTTCAGGTTGGTTCATGGATAACTAGTATGGATAGACTTTGGGTAGTTGATCACCTAGGAGTGTTGATTCTTTTATGGTTCTCCATGAGACGGTGTTTCGGATTTGAGGTCCTAGTTAACTCATTTTAGTATGGTGAACTGGGTCTAAGACCCATGTTGTTTTTATATCAAAAGTTATTATAATGTTTCCTACATTAGGTTGGTATTTTTTATTGGAGTTTTCCATTTTTTGTGCATGTTTTGTGGAAATGATTCTTTCTTGGTGTATTCTCGTTTGGAGAGTGTGTGTGTTGACCCACCAGTTTAGGTGAAGTAAAAATGGTGAAGATACATTTTTAGGTCTTGATGTTTGTTTATCCTCATGTACCTCATTGCTTTTCAAGTTCCGCTTGGAGATGTCAGACATTACTTGAGTATGTGCTTCTTTGATTTTGAGGAATCATTATAGTTGGTCATTTTTCTATCCTCTATTAATGGATTTGTGGGGGAAGAAAGATTTATGGAGGAGAGAATTATTACACCCCATATTTTGTTTATTATTTTATTTTATATTATTTTATATTATTTTATTTAATATTATTTAATATTATTTTATTTAATATTATTTAATATCATCAAGAGTTTATGGGTATTTCGGGTTGGAAAATTTTAATTTTTAATGGTTTTGTGGGGGCTCACAGTTATCCCATGCAGTTAGTAAACCATGCGGAGCCCGTACGGTTGGATATGTCTTGGGACAATGTCATTTGACATGGTTAACACGTTATTTAATAAACCATGGGGACTCCTAGTATTAACCATGCACTGGTGTTTTGAATATTCAGTGAGTATATCACGGATTGGAAAACCATTCAAGAAAACCGTGCAGGTTGCTAGATTTTTTTTTTAAAAACATTTTTTTCTCTTTGTCTTTTATTTCTCTTTTCTCTCCATTTTTTCCCTTTATCACCTCCTCTTTCTCCCCCCTCCAATTGTGGCTCCCTTCTCCCTAAATACTCCCTCTCTCCCTCATCGTCAGCCTCCCCTCTCTCCTCTCCTTCATCACACACCATGCCAAAGCTAATCCACCTTCCTCATTGTGACCTCATCCCCTAATCCACTCTCACTTTCTCATGTGTGATTCCCCCTAGGTCGAACCCCTTTTTATGAATTATCGTCCACACTCATGACACATCCTCTTCGCGTGATTATTTCTTCTTCATTATTGGTGATTATAGGTCGAACCCCCTGGGTATTCCCTCCACTTATTTATCCTCTATCTTTTATTATGATTTCATCCTTCCTCATAATCATGTTCAGTCGAACCCTATGTCTGAGGGTTAACTTGGTTTTCTTGATTTCTTTTATTTTTAGGGTTCTCGTGGGTTTCTTCTTTCTTGTTTGGGTGTTCACCATCAAATGTGACATGTTTTGTCTTTTCACGGCTTGGTTCTGATCAATTTGAGGTAAGTTACCCCATGTTTAAGAATTAGATTTTAAGACCCTGTATTACATGATGTTTCAAATGATTTATTAAATTAATTATGCCTATATGTGAATATTAAATTAGGTTTTAAAAATATTTCAAGATTTTTATCATTGGTAATAATGCCTCTACTTGTAATTTCAAGTTAAACTTGAAATGTTAGGTATTTTAAAACTATTAAAATAATTATTTAAAATAAATTGAGAAGGTTTGAAATGGTTTGAAACCATTTGGGTCTAAAAATAAATTGAAATACCACATTTTGGACCTTTTTAGGCCTTTGAGTGAAATTTTAATTGAATTATTTAATGGTTTTTTCAAATAGCCTTTTTATAATTTGTTTTAAAAAAAATATTTAGAAATGGATTTTTGAATGGATTTTTGAAATTCTAAGTATCAAAAAAATATTTAAATATTATATTTTTGGATTAAAAGGTTCCTTTTATAAAATTTCTCTTGATACATACACACGCACGCACATATGTGTCTGTGTATTATGGTTATATATATATATATATATAACTTTATATATATATATATAGGTATACATATACATATATTTATGTGTACAGATTCACTTGTGACTGTGTGAATTTGTGTAATGAGGTAGATATTTATATATGTGTGTATTTGTGTGTGTAATTATATATAAGTACAACTATAAAATGGGTTTTTGTATCTTGGTTCCAAACATATAAATGAAAGGCCCATTTGGAACTTTTAAGGGTATTCTAAATGTGTGTGTGTGTGTGTGTGTGTTTCTGTGTGTGTGTGTGTGTATGTCTGTGAGCTCCTCTCAAACCACATTTGACTTGGTTTGACAAGGATTGTGGCCCTCAAGGCATACTTTGTATTTTATATTGTGTGATTGATATGTGCCTGGGGTTATTTTCTTGAGAGGGATCTAGGGGTGAGGGTGAGTTATTTGATACGCTTTTCATTTCTTATATTGACTATGCTCACTAATTTTTTTCTCACTCTTTATTTATTTTTTTCATGGGTACTCAGGTGCTAGGTTAGGAAAACTTAGTTGGGACAGGGCCCATTTTTTACTAGTTATTCTAGTGAAGTAATTTTGGTTTTCCACTGTCCAGTGATGTAATGCTATATTCCATTAATTTAAGGAAAAAACCTAGTTAGTGACATTATTCTAAGTTTCCTATCCTTATTAACTATAGGGTGGATCCCATGATGCCAAAATATTAATTATTAGAATAACATAGGAGGTCTTATGGATTCTTTAGATTCCCTTGTTTATTTGATAAATGTGGAACCTGGTGTTGGCTTATTCTATTTCCCTTATTATATCCATGACATGGTGTCTTTATATATTTATATTTCTATTCAAACTACATGTGTTAATTTCTCCTTAAAACCATTTTAAATTTATTTTAAAGGATCCATTTAAATGGTAACTAAAAAGGGGTGTAGGCTCGTTAAATGTTTTCTATGAAATTTTTTTCATTTAAAATAATTAAAGAATAAATTTTATAAAACCATTGTGAGTTTTTATTGGTTGTAAATATAATTAAGTATGAAATATCTATTTTTATTCCTATTTTTAAAAATAGAACTAAATGTATCTTACTTTAAAATTTTACACATGGGGTGTGATTTCTCTTTGTCTTTCCTACTAAGATTTATCTCATGTCTATATATCATTTCAATTATAGAGGTATACCTATTTTTGTCCTCTCTTGAGAGTGTTGATTTATCTGAGGTTAGTTTTATTTTATTTTATTTTTCATGTGGTGTCTTTTACTTGATTTTATAGGACCTACTTTTACTTTTATAGAATTAACGGTGTGGGTTTCTTTAATTGATTTACTTTTGAAAATTAGGATTTTGTTTCTTTCTATGGATAGAGGAGATATTTCCATGAAATTCTAAGTCTGAACTAGTGGTAGCTTTAGTTTTATTTACAGGTGAGGGATATTGGGAGTGAGTAGAGATATTTCCTATTTACTTTTATTGACTACTTTATTATTTATTTCTATATATATAACTTTGCATGGATGTATGATATATAGATGGGTCATGTCAGTTTTTCATCAGATCTTCTATTGTTCTTTTACTTTGATTCAAGGGAGAAATCATTCCTATTGTATGTATCTGATTCCCTGTAATTTTTCACTATATTTTAGGGATCGATAATGCCCCTCGGGCCTTGAAATTATTTTTGTTGTTCATTCGACGGATGGACGGCTCAGGCTGGTTTGTGACAGAAAATATTTTATCAACATTAGCATTGACACTGATAAAGTTCCATTTTATCAAAATTAATTCTAGCACTGATAATTTTTTTATTTATTAGTTCTAAAAGGATCACTCATAAAGGATACCTTTCTTAACACTTTTTTATTACTGATAAAAGCATTTACCTTTTAAAAACATTGATAACATCATTGTTTTTTTAGCACGGATAAAAGCGATTTCTAGTGTTGTTAAAAGCGTGTCTTATAGTAGTGTAATAAAAAAAGTTCAACAAATAGAATTCACTCAATTATGATAAAATAAGATAAAAAATGGAAATTCAATGGGAAGAAAATATATTGTTACCATGAGATAAATAAATTCATGAATAAAGAAAAAAAATTGATAAAACTAAAACAATCAAGATAATAAAATTTGGAGGTGATTAAAACAAATCCAGCATCACAAGATAATGAAAAAACAATCAGAATAATCACCTACTGATGGAAAAAAGTAATGAAAACACATATTAGAATTTCATTATTTCAGTGGTCTGGTTAACATAAACATAGATAAATGGGGGGATTCATCTTCATAATCTTGGTGGTGGTGGTTCCATGAAAAATGGAATAATATGAATGTTTATAGATAATTGGGAGCAAGATAGAGATAAGATAGGATTTACATTATTAAAAGATAAGCTAGGGAGTATGGTGGGTTGACAATGGGGTACACAAGTGGAATGATGAAAAAAATTAAGAGCCTTGTGGGTAGACCTATGATTGTATGAGCTTATTCATATATATATAATATTATTTTAAAAAAATCATTTCAATATGTTTCCCAAATAGACAAAAAAAAGAACGTTGATATTATTTTAGAATTCTTACCACCGCCGATAGAGGAACCCCTGGAAAAAATGACATCACCAGAAATAGAAATTTACATCAACTTAGGAAGGAGAAATACAATGAAAATACTCACACAAGAACTCTGGGAGATTCAAACCTGAAACCTCCCCGAGGCCACTTAAGGGTGTGACTGGTTATCCCATGCCCAGGGGGAAATAATAAATAATTTACAATATTTTTGGGGAGGGGGAGAAATTTAATGAAAACATACTCTACCAATAATAAATAACTTATCAAGACATGAACCTAAGACCTCTCTGAGACCCCATGGTAATTCTACCACTGAGTTTTATCCTAGAATAAAATAATAATGATGGTGATAATCAGATATGGAATGATCCATGGATTTGGTGACCCAAACCCATGAACCCAAAAAAATTATTAAGAATCACACACACACAACATACATTGGGGTGAAAATGCATACAAGTTTATTTCTAGAAGAAAAAACAACAATAAAGGTATAACTACATAGTGGAACCTATCCACTAAAAAAGTAACATACAAAATCACTTCTACAAAAAGAACATGCAATCATCATGACAACATCAGTGTAAGACATCCAATCAAATTTATCATTTTATGCCTATTTCCTCTATGCTAAGATCCACCTAGACTTGTTGAATGTATTCCTATCCTAAATTGTTTAGGAGGATGTCATGGAGGATCCAATTCATCTATATCTGATGAATTGTACTTCCATGGAGTAATGGAACCTTTCCCTTTCATATGCTCAGTAGTGGGAACATTGGTCCCCCTACATTGCCTAGAATCAAGAGCATGATCATCCATATTGATAGCATTAGCCTAAGGTTGTGACTCCTAAGGATCTCCCATAGCCACCTCCACCATTGTATAAATTAGATCAGAATTAAAAACAACATACCTTGCATCAGATGCATGTTGGGTAGATCCAATTGGTTTCTTATGTTCCTTAGTCTACGAGTGTTGTCCATGGTTGTTTGAATCTTCAAGAAACCTTTCTTTGATATACATAAGGGTAGGTTCCTTGTATCTGTTATGTGTCTTCTCATTACACTCATTATAAAAATGGAAAAAATCAGGTGTATTTATAGAATCAACCATGGAAAATAAGTTAGGAAGAGAAAACCTTCACCTAGAACCTGATATATTAACATCAACAGCCTCTTTGTTAGAGATCATAGGCTCAGTAATTTCTTGACTCTTGGAAGAAACAACATCATTGGATGTTTTATCAACATATTATGAGTGGTCATAGGTGGAGTTCCCCTCACCCACCTATGTATATACTACAATGTACTTTTATATCATAGAAGAAGCATCACTCCAAAGCACCCCACATTCAGCCTAGACATCCCCATCCACTACCACAAAAACGGGTTTTTACAGTGCTACCCTTTAACAATACTAAAAAAAGCGGTGATAAAGGGGGTACCTTTATCAGCGCTTTTTTAGTAGCGCTCATAAAGGGGAGGATTTATCAACGCTTTTTTTACTAGCACTGATAAAAGGTATATTTCAAAAAAAATAATAAAAATAATATATTGATATATAAATATATAATTATATTTATATTGATAAAAATATAATATATATTTTTTAAATATGTTTTAGATAAGTTTAAATAGACATTTTCACTTAATATATAAGATATGTAGTAAAAATGGCTTATAAAATATTTTAAAAAATATTATTAATTAATAATTTTCTAATTATCATCAAGTAATAGTCATTTAATAACAATTTAAAGACACAAAAAATAGAAAAATTAATAAAAGATCTAAAATAAGTTGAAAACGTAACTCAAACTTTAACCGGTCATAACTTTTTATTCGAGTGTCTGTTTGAGCTCTACAGCATATCAAATCAAATCCTCTAATGATATCTATGCCTTTATGGCTAGGGGAACCCCGATCACTATTTTTTTAGTCTAAAAAGGGTCTAAAAGGACTCTAAAACTGATTTTTTAGTCCGGATACCCAAATTTTTTAATATTCGATGGACTTTTTGCATCATTTAAAGGGGGATTTTTCCCTTTTTCAGTGGGAAATGAATTTATTCCAAGGGATTACATTCATATTGATATTATAGATTTGAAATTTTATCTTTTTTTGATAATGTACTATTATTTATAATCAAATATATAATAATATATACATATTTTTTATATATTCACACTTAAAAAAATTAATTTTATAAATAAATAATTAAACTTATTTACATATAAAATATATTTATCAATATATAAGGCTTATATAAATAAAAAACTTATAGCAACCCAACCTTTTCATAAATTACTATTACATCATTTTAAAGATAAACAACATAATAGTATTACACATTGAAGATCCAATGGTTTAGTGTCTTGGGAAAACTAGGACCTTACATAACAATTACAACATCGAGCATAAACTTTTTTGTTCATTTCTTCTTCTCTAGCTTCTTATTGGCACTTGACCTCTCCTTAGTACATGTAGCCACCTGAGGATATACATCAAAATGGGTGATCTAGAAGCCCAGTAAGAGGATAGATAAGAACAATATAGCATGGGGTGAGCATATTCATAACATAGGCAAAGAATCATGAACATGAGAGGAAGAATTAATAAGAGACTTGAAATGTGGCAATGCATAAAAATGAAACATCATGTCTTAGTGGTTAACTACCACACATGCTTGTGAACAAATATAGAATCTTTTTCACACATCATTTTACATTTACTCATGAGATTCATCACTTTACCCAATTCATTGGAACGCTATATAATTTCGGGTGCACCCGTCACATTTAAACATTCATATTGCACTATATAATTCCGGGCGCACCCGTCACATCATAAAATTATAATTTATCAAGAAAGCCACATAGAATATATATCAATAATTAACATAACTAAACCATGTAAAGGAATTTGTTTCATATCATAATAACACATTCATAAATTTTGGGTTCCCAAAATAATGAGGGAATAACATACATGTTACAAGAACCGTCAATCTTGAATGAGAAGTAAAAGGTGTGTTCTTGAAAGAATATTTCTTTTGGAAAACATTTTATTTTTCATAAATACCAATGAAAAACATGTATATCCCATAAAAGGAAATAAAATGATGAACAAATGATTTTTAAGGAGTAACCATATCAAAAAAGAGTGAAAGAGGGAGAACCCGAAGGATGAAAGTTGGGTTCAAGAATTTTCCCTTACCATGTATCCAAACGCTTTATTCACTTTAATGTCTTGTATAATGAAATTATATTCATTAAATAGAAATTATAAAACCTTTTATAAATTAATAGGGGTCATTTTGGTTTCATTTTGTTTTTTATGGGCCTTTTTATGAGTTATAGAGTTTAAAAATATTGTTCGGGAATGTTCGTTTTTATGGTTTTCTTGAGTGTTTCACATGTATTCATGAATTGAAGTTTGTTTAGAACATGGGTAAACATTCAGAACATACATTACAAGTTTTTAATGATATTCCATAAGTTAAAATGATCTTAATGTGAATTAAATTTTATACCATGTGGATGAATCATTAGATAGGAATTTAATGATGATCGTTTGGGTTAATTTGGGCGGTTTTTCGACCACAATGAACTTGTTTTGTTTACTCATATAGTAATATGTACATAAGTTAGTTATATAACTTAAAATTGAACATAATACATATATAATATTCTGGTTCAACCATAAAAATGGTTTCATGACCATATCTGTAGGTATAAATGGAAAAAGAAAACATGTCGTTCTTGAAGGTGATAGATTAACACCTTACGAACAACGTTTTCTTTTATAAAATAAAAGGAAGAGGAGAAGGGGTTTGGATGATATAATATCCCATTAGTATCATAATATTCCATTATATGTGTGATACTAGAGTCACCATACCATTTGGAAAAAGATAAGTTGGGGGAAAAAAAGAAAAGGACTTGAAATTAAAAGGGAATTAGAGGAAGATGAATTGCCTCTTGAATCCTTCTCTTGAGATCCTCCTTAAGGGGCCTAAGCTTGGTCTTTTGATGAGACCAGAAGATCTTGGAACTGGGGGAGGGGATAGGGGAGATGATTGGGCAGAGTTTAGACAATTTTTTAATCTTCAGAGGTGTGGTTTGGCAAGGGGAGGGGGACGGGTTATTTATACATGAGGAGGGAGGTGTTTTTAGTATAAAATATTAAATAAAATAATATATCAAAATCTAGACTTGTAATAGTAGTTTTTTGACATCCTAAATCATATATTAATATAATATAATTCGTTTTATGCTTTAAATAATCTTTATAATTCGAATTCATTAATTTATTAAAATGAAAGTGAAAGAAACAGAAAAATACACTTTAAGAAATCACCTTTTGACTTTAGGCTTTGGAAAGTTCTTTTAGGTTTGAAAATTGAGTTTATTGTATTTTAAGGAACCATTTATGAAATTTAATATAATTTGGCCGAACCTAAATTTCTATAATGTTTATGTCATCATTACATTATTAATGATGCAATTTAGGATACACCGGTTATGTGAAAACTATATTTTTACTATTCATCCGAAAATTGAAGTATTTCAGAAAAATCCCAAAATTTTACACTAACCATTTTTCAAGATGTATAATACAAAAATGAAGTCCATTTTTTAAAAATAATTTTCTAAATATGATTAATTTAATATTTAATTAAAATCATAATTTACTTGAAAAATACAGTTTTTAAAATTAAAACTGATTTTATAATGCTTTCAAAAATTATGTAGGGTCTTATAAAATTATCTAAAAACTAAGAGAAATATATTTTCTAATTTATCTACAAATTTTTAGATAATAAATTTTCTTTTAAATTAATTAATTGATTATAATTAATTATTTATAACTTACAAAAATACCAAAACGTTTACTATGGTCAAATTGTCACCTTCTAAGATGCCTAAATTTTATTTAATTATTCATGGGTAAGGTTACTCTTATTTGGATGATGTACTATTCATAAGGTTTGTACTACTATTCATAAGGGTAGGTTACTATTCACCAAAAAATTTAAGTTTTTCTTATTGGACCCCAAAAATCATCTTGAACACAACCGTGTTTGTCATATTTTCAAAATTCCAAACACAGAAGTGGCAAACTTATGTTTAAAGGTCACTTAGCACTTAGTAGTTCATTATGTTGTGTTTTGATGTGATTTTATGACATATTTTTAAGATTGGAATTCTCATTGAAATACTTTGGGTCGTTACAAAACTAATATCCATTTTATTTAAAATACAAATATATGAATATTTATATACTTATATAATGTGTGTGTGTGTGTATTTGTGTGTGTCTGTATTAACAAACTGATATATATTAATATACAAATAAATATACAGATAAAAAATATAACTAAATATATATAAATAGAGAGATATAAATATATATTAATATACAAATAAATATATAGATATATAAATATATAAATATAATGATACATGTATATATATATATTAATATATGAATAAATAAATATATATATATATATTAATATAACTAAATATATATTTTAATATAAATATGTATATGTTAACATAAATATATATTAATATACAAATAAATATAATTAAATATATATATAAATAAATAGATATATCATTAAATGGACATAAAATCAATATAGAGGAGTGGTAAAGGGTCCAGGCACATGGTGGGAGGTCTTGAGTTTGAATCATGGGGGAGGAAGGGGCGCACATGGTGTTGATGGGATATGCTAGCTCTATTAAAGTGGGGTGATAGCGTTGTTAAAGGGTTGGGGTGGGTCTGGGCATTCTGGGGTGGTAGGGGCATGCAGGGGTGGGCGGGGGTGCTTTATAATGTTGTTGAAGGGGGGTCAAGTGTTGTTAAAACCCCCCCTCTAATCTATAGAAATTCTTTAATCTTTTATCATCACTTTTAAAAAAGCTCTGATAAAGGACCATTTTATCAGTTCTTTTCTTAGCACTGATAAAATACCCCTTTTATCAACACTTTTTTAAATGCTTCTAAAAAGGGTCTTTATTAGTGATTTTTTAGCGCTGATAAAAGGGACCCCCCTTTATCTTAACAGAGATTAATAACGTTTTTTTAGTGCTTTTAAAGTCCATATCTGTAGTAGTGATAATTTCCACTGAGAACATTAGGTTTTGAGTATGTCTCTACTTGGGATTTGTCTAGGCCCGCTACCATTGGAGGAATAACTAAGTCTAGAGTCTCAGCTTGTCCAGAAGGTTATGTCAGGCTACACAAATTCTAGAGTAGTAGTACTTCCTATTTCCAATGATCTAGAAATGGTTTTAACAATTAATTATTTGTTAAAACCTATATTAGTAGGGGAGGAATCCTGATATTTCTCCATGGCTATCATCCCATGGTTAATCCTTTTCTAGTTAAAGGTGGAAACAACAACTTTTCCCCTATCATGAGTGATTTTCATCTAACTTGAAGAAATCCAAACTTTTATCTTCTTACCCTTGTTGTCACAATATTTTAGGAAATTTTCCTCATAAAGATAAGCTAAATCCATCCAACCCACACTATCTAAGGACCACACGTACTCTATTTTATCTTTCCAATTTATATCAACTAATTAGATAGACTCTTTAATAGACTAAACATACTAAAAACCAACCAAAGAACCTTACTCAATGTGAGAAACTTGGTCCATAGAAAGAGTATTAAAGAATTTCTCAGAGCCTTTGTTTGAGGCCCTCTTATGTTTATCCATATGCTGGAGAGACTGGTCATCCTAGATTCTCACCCAAACCTGGTCAAGATCATCACCCTATATGATATTTTTATCATCTAGTTTCTCAGTAAGAATACGATGATTGATTATCATATTTCCAATAGTTATTTCTTCACTTACATTGGTCATAGATTATTTATTAACCATGTAACAACTCAAATATAACTTTCCCATAATTACATGATTTATAGAAAATACTACATTACATATAATCTTAATACCTTTTAGGTTTTTAGATTTAGAGAATTATTAAAAAATATTAACTAATAAATCTCATGTATTTCTCAACTAGTGGAAATTTTTCACAATATAAGAAACTAATTAATCTATAATAAGTCTTCAATATCTCCCTCAAATTATCCACTCATGTTATTCTTCTAGACATATCATGTGTAACACTTTTCTTCATAACCTGGGAAAATAGAAACATAATAAGGGTGATACCAAACACTCAGTAATGGAAATTGTATACTAGAAGTTATCATAGAATAAACAGGGCATGAATAATATGGTGGGAAATAAATGATAATCAAATAATTTCATATAACTAATCACATAATCTTGAAACAAGTCCATGGTTAACAGTGTAAATAAACACATGGACAACAATAACCATTTTCCTGATGAAGAAATGCATAATGTTAAACTTGTCAAGGACTTGTGACAAGAAATTACATAACATCAACTCATTGGTCCAATACATCTACTTTTTTTTAATACTATATCCAAGACATCTAAATAAATAGGTAGGAATACACTAAATATGTAGGCCAGTTTGTCTCGTGAAACCTATCAATGCATCAAGGGGCTATTGTGGGCCCCACCTATCACTAATTAAATACAATGAATTCATAATATTAAGGAATTAATAAACTCTAAAATATATAAGCAATATTAATTAGTAATATATAAACATATGTATTGAAATAACAAGTATAGGAATTTTCCTTATTTCTTTAATTAATAAATAGAATAACTTTCTATTTAATCATCCCTCAAACTGACACCATATAGAGTAATGGTATATGGATAAGTATATAATTTTTAAAAATAAATAAATGTATTAATATCTATGTGAATTACTTTCAAACAAAGAAATGAAAAATATGGAATTCACAAAGGAAAGGAATTGGAAGAAAAAACATGCCTATACATAGTGGATGATTAGTAAATACAAAAGAATTAATGGATTTTTATGAGTTTAATCCCACAAAATAAAGTAGTATAAAATTATTTAGAAGGTAATACATGTAATATAGCTCCCAAAGAATAAAAAACCTTTTACATAAATAAGAAAATAGAAGTGATGTTGTAAAAGAGTTTTTACAAAACATTTTTAATATTGTCATAGTGAAAAAGTTACAGGTCACTGTTAAAAGTCATTTTTGAAAAGGTGAAGTGAAAAAATTTGAAAAAAAAATATTTTAAAAACAAAATTCAATAATTAATCCTTGTAAATAACATAAAGGGTATATTTAGTAAATGTGGAGTGAGAAAAAAAATATGATCATGAAAGGAAAACCTTTTTAATATCTTAAAATATTTTTATTGAAAACCCACACCGTATAATAGATATTAAAACTTTATTTTTGAAAAGTGATGAAGAAAAATAAAAAGTGAACATGATATAATATATATTAAGATTTAAAAAATATGATAGGAAAAAAATTTGAAAATAAATAATATGGATATGGAATAGAAATATCCATTAAATAGGGTGTGTATTATTCTAAAAAACATTTCATTTTTCAAAATAATTAATGTAAAAATACTTCAAAAAGGAGTTCATAAGAAAGGAATGTAAATAAATAGAAAATAACATGTAATTAAAATATAATTAAATAATAGTGTATATTTTACATAACTTATAAGAATAAAGTTCGAGGATAATGATCACAACTCAGTGAATGAAAATTAAGTTTGCAAAACACTTACGACTATAGTAACACTTATATCAAAAAGGTTAGAAGGAGGGATTAATTAAAGACTTTTAAATCACAAGGAACAAACTTTAATAATAAAAATATAAGTTAATGGGGGTAGTGGGTGCACCATATAAAATAAAACATGGTTTAAAATATGAAACATGTCTCAAGGAATTGAAAATTGATACAAATAACTCTTACGAATATCATAATCTTTGAAATGAAAATCCTTCAGAATGGATTTCATGTAAAAAAATTTAAATACATAGAATAAAAAATTTAAATAAAATTTTATACAATAATATGATAAAATAAATTTATCCTAGATGTGGTTCAATAATATCCATTATAACTCAAAGAAAGGAAATTGAGTTATGAGAAACCCTTTCAAACATCATATTTTGGAGGAAGAAACATTTTAAATGAATTTTATAAGAAATAAATGTAAATAAATAGATAAAAAATAATAAATGAATCATAATAAAATTATATGGTAGAAAATACCCAACTTATAAAAATAAAGTTCAAAAATAAAAATCATAACTCAATGAATGAAAATTGAGTTAACAAAAACCCTTAACTTTAATCATGATTAGTTGAACGTGATCTAACCTCTTATATAACAAAAATAACTGTATTAATAACCTATTTAAAAACCGTATTCATAACTATATAATTTTATAAACTTAATTTATTATAATTTATTTCAAATATATTAATTATTTATATTTTATTTTCATTATCGGATGGTATTAGTTGTGATTGTTTTTTTAGAACTAGTTTCATAATGGTGATGTCTATTCTTGTTTATAAATTCAAATTTTATAATTATGGTATAATTATAGGTACTATAATATATATTTTTATAATTATTTATAATGTTTTCATAATTATTTTAGTTGTGATTCGTGATGATGAAGTTGGTGACAATATTTTTTGGTAATTCTTAACGAACAAAGGGGTGGTATAATAATAATAAGTTAAGTATTAATATAAAATTTAAAATACCATAAACCAAAAATTATTTACTTAATAATTTCTAATAACACATATACTTAAGTTTCCATATTCATCCATGATAGAAATTTATAACATTTTTCAAGTAGGTGGTTAAATCGACCCAAACAAGAACAAGCTATAATCTATGGGTGAGTATGGTTTAGAGAGTGATACTTTTGGAAAAATATAATTATTATAGAAGAATAATATTATTATTTATATTTTTTTAAGTTATTAAATCATATTTTTATAGATCTTGATAAATAATAAAATACTATATGAAAAATGAAATATGTCGCTTTCACGGAGGCGGTAGTTCGTACATGCAACCAAGAGATGCATTTGTTTTTCATAGACCAGGAGGAATATGGGTATAATTTATAATTTAATAGTATTAATGATGTTATAAATATCATATTAATACATTATATATAATTTTATAACTACTTATGTAAGGAAATGTTGAAAAATTAAGCACGTTGTTCGTGGAGGCTATAGTCCACACTTATGCATGACGATGTCTTCATTTTTTGAATGGTTTTGGAGGAAGGTATAAAATGGATATTACATTAGTTTTATAAAATTTATTAATAATTATTTTATCATACTATTATGGATAGAATAGGTTTTAGGGGTTAGAAGATGAATGAAATTAAGAGAGCTTAGTTGAGATCATTACCGCTCCCTTTAAAAGTACCCCCTTAGGCAACACCTTAAGACTCCTTAGCATGGACTTTTGGAAAGATGAAATATTATAGGACATGGAGAGAGAGTGGAGGATAAAATAGGCTAGATTTTTTTCAATATAATTCTTCAAAATGAGTGGATAAATGGGGTGGTTGAGAGCTCCTTTTATAGGTGAAGGGAATGGAATTTTTGTAAATATAACTTCTTAATTTAAAGAGAGAACATGTTTCGCATGGAAAGTGGATCTAAAGTGTAAAATTATGGCATTTTATTGAGGTAAGTTTGATAATACCTCAAAAATTCATTTTCACACATGTTTTAAACATGTTTTTAAGTCTTTTACTCTTATATTTTTCACTTTAACCATTTTTTTACCATGGTAATTAATTTTTACCTAAGTATTTTACTTTTCATGATAGAAAAAAATGGGTATTATTACATAATTTGGAACTAATTATTTTAAATATGAAATCAATTTCATCAAATAAAATTTATATTCATAATGAAAATTAATTTTTACATTAGCGTATGTAACGCATAAAAACCTATTTTTACACTATAACAAAATGCATGTATAGAGACGGTTTAAACCGCTGTTATATAGTCCTGTGAAGGTTTCAGAAAACCACCACTAAAATTGGTTTCGGAAATCAACACACAGTGGTTCCTTCCATTTAGCGGCGAGTTCTGGAAAGTGTCGTAGAACACTTATTTCATGGCGGTTTTTTAGGTTTTAGTGGCAGTTTTCGCTTTAAAAAAATAATTGCAATCTAGCAGTGGGTTTAACCGCTACTAAAGTATGAATCTTTTACCGAAAAAAAACCACCACTAATACGGATAAAACTGCCTCTAATCCAAATTTTTTCATATTTAGCGGCGATTTTAACTACCACACTAAAAAATACCATAATATAGTGTCGTTTTAAACCGCCATGAAAAAAACTATATCTATCGGCGGTTTAAACCGCTTTTATATCATGAATGAAAAAAAAGGTTGTAGGTTATGTATCCTCAGAACCTGAAGCCAAAACAAAACATCACATAGACCATCAAATCATACTAGAAAACACATTCATTATCAAAACATGTCCCTTACATCAACCCATCATCACAATACTTCCTTTCCACGTCATCATTCTACATACCATCCACTAGAACATATTTCAACAAGATATCCATTCCTCATCATTAATGGCATCTACTACAAAATATCATATCAAAATTATACTAAATATATCAAAAATTATATAATTATAATTCATTTCACATAGATTTACCTTATAATAATAAATCAATAATCACAATAACCAAACATGTAGTTTAAGGGAAACATATCATTAACAAGGTATGCTGATACATAATTCTTGGTTAAATAGAATTTTTGGAAATTCATTTTATGTACATGGAAATAATGATCTTATAACATTATTTTCTATTAACATAAAATTAAGGAATCATATTAACAAACTATTTATAATAATCTAGTGAAAGCAATATATTTAATTTCTAATATGTTATTTTGAATTTATAGGTTTGTTAATTAACACACATTAAACATAAATTATAAATCAAAATAAGTAATTTTATATAAATAAAATAAATCATCATATTATATCATGAATTATTAATAAAATAGGTTTAATATAACATGAATAAATTAATTAGAATGTATCAATAATTATAAAGAAAATATTAAAATAAATAATACACTATAAATATATTTTTACCATAATAAACACACTAAAAAACACAATTTAAAATTTTACCTTAAATATAATCCTATGATAATGAGGAATGCACCTTTCTTAAAATTTTACCATGAAATCAGTTCATTTTTACCTAGACAAGCTCAGTTGGCTATCAAAGTTTATGCATTGAATCATATAGGGACACCTAATACATGGTTCATGGCTAGTAAGGCACCATGAAAAACAAGTGGGAAATAGTATAATATAATATTCAGATCAACCTATATGTAAAAGAGAGGCAAGAAAATAAACATCATATATGATCATAAAGAAATTTCAATCTCCATAGCCAGTTGAAACACAACATATAGACACATGGTTATAGAACACATACATACATCACCTTTTGTCCTGATCCCATCTAAAATATAAGAAAAAGATAAAAAGTACCCACATTGGACATACTGATACATGAAAAAACCCTCTCCACTAATCAATTTCCAATAATGAACTTTTCTCATCACCCTCATCATCTTCATCTCTACTTCCTGCTATTGGCACCTGTAAGAAAATTATATTGAAAATTAAACAATGTTGTATATTTATATTTAAACTTAAAATCGATAAAATTTTGTGAACTAAATGATTTGGAAGTTGTGTGATTTACCTTATCACCACCAGTAATCACTTGAAATCCTCATTTTCCTACCAAATACCTCAGATGGTAATGGTCCCAAACCCATCTCACACACTCAACTAGGATGCTCCTTCCCAAGGACTTTACCAACTGGGTCATCCGGGAGACTGAGTAGGACTGTGTGAGGTTAACATTCCATAGTTCTTTAATTTTTACCAATAAATAAAATATTAGTCATATTATAAGCAATATATATTAACATATTGATAAGTTATTTCAATGAAAAATTAATTCATACCCCAACTTCTTTGGTAGACTCATTAACAAAACTCCCATCATATTTTTTATGAACATTCAACCACACTTTTGTTCGGGATACTTGGTGGCCTAAACTATGTGAATACAATAAAAAAATATAAATCAAAAATTTAATATATTAAATAAATAACATTATCTAATAAATATTTAAACTAATGAAAATATTACCAGAGCCTATCAGCTTCAAGAAAAACTCTTTAACCCTGCAGTGTGAGTATAACGCTTCCTCCTTTGAATTCCTATCATTTAATCAAATAAAATTAAGTTCAGAACATATATTTCAAAAAATTAATGCAGAAAAAAATAGAAATGATAAAAGATGCATAGTACTAACAAACAAAATATACATAACAATGATAATGAATGACTACAAAAATGACAAAAGTGGTTGATAAATAAATGGATAATTGTACATACAATCATTTTATTCTTTAATCATGTTAGTTTCCTACTCCATAATTACTTCATCTACTTCATCCACTATTTCAAGACTAATATTTTCAATATCATGATGGAAAAATAAGTTTTCTTCTTGTTGTTCATGGGATTCAATTTTAGAGGTCAAATCTTCCACTTCAACACCCATATTATAAAATTATCTTTGTTTTACATGAGAAACTACACTCCACCCTTCATCCATGAAATCTTTCACATAATATACCATTTTCTCTTGTGATGATAAGATTTATGGATCATGTAGTTCATGGTCACCAATATCTATCAATCAAGAGAAGTTCACAGAAGTAAATTGTAAATAATCTCTTTCAATACCCCTGATAATATCCACCCAATTGCTTTTGAATAAAACAACTGAAAAATTCCTTTGGTAGTTTAATTAGATAATATCAGTCAACTTTCCCTAGTTTTCCACTTCAAAAAACATAAATATTCCACTATTATGTGTTTTCAAACCCTCTTCCCGATAGACTGTATGAAATCTAAATCCATTCACGTTGTAAGCATCAAACTTTCTAGCTTTTTTTAGAGGAACTCAAGTAAGAACATCAAATCCTCTGAAAACTATGATATAGTATCAGTATTCATGATATAAAAAAAGTAATATACATTATTATATTTAAAAAATATATGTTCCAACCTAATATCCATATTGATTGCAATATTTATGAACTTACACGTCATGCAAACCATTCTACAAGCTCTTTATTAACAGATTTTGTTATATCTTTCTCATTTCATGTTCATCCTCTCATTCGTCTCTTTATTTGTATCCTAAACTCTTAAATAAATGGATCTAAAATTTAACTATATATAATCACATATCTATGTGCCTCTAATAATTCCATTTCTATCAATGTAACATTTGAGCTCCTTCTAACTGATTGGTCAATAGTAGGAAATATTTTTGATTTCCCATGTATTTTAGATTGAGTCGATGTGTCGTCAACACATACAACTCAATTGAATCTTGTCTCAATGTCATCCAAGTATCTAGAACAAAATTTAAGACACTCCTCTACCAAATAGCCTTCTGAAATCGAGCCTTTGGGTTGATCTTTATTTTTCACGTAAGATTTCAAATTCCCAAGATATCTATGAAATAAAATAAAAAATATATAATTATGTATTTAATTAAGTGACAAGAATTATTTACTGAAATGAAAAACATATAAATAAAGTACCTATAAATTGGATACATCCATCAATAATGTACAGGACCTCCTAATTTAGCTTCCTCAACCAAATTCACAGTTAAATGCATCATGACAGTAAAAAAACACAGAGTAAATATCATCTTCATTGCACAAAGTTTCAATACAAATCTCTCCTGAAGGTTGTCAAGCTGAAATGGATGTAGAGTTTTTAAGAGTTTGTGTCCTAGAACCAACTGTTTTTACTTTGATTACATTGATATTTAATGTATTATTACATATTGTTCATTTTTCTGTATGATTATGATGTAATAATGCCCTAGAGTATTTGTTTCATTGATACGGTCATGGTAGTTCCCCACTATGATGAGAACCTTGAAATACTATAACAATATTCTTAAATATAGTTCTTCGGTTGGATGACATTCTATGATGGGACACATAGCATGTAGACCGTCAGGTGTGAGTACTCATAAGCAGATGATACTTCCCCTCATGAAGCTAGCACTTGGTAATCTCCAAGATAGGAGATTATGAGAACAGACCCACTAGTAGAAATTCTGCATGTTTTGGTGTCATCGGATATTTCTATCTGCGAGCATGTGTAATGATCCTTAGACTTTAATATTATCATTAATATGTGTCATGACTTACACACTTTGATTTACTGACGAAAACCATCACGCAGACACTTGGCGGGAAGTAGGGTATGTTGGGTGTGTCACGAGTGGAATGTTATTAATGGATAAGTCGGGGAAGGATTTGTCCCTTCCACTTATGGAAGTTGATATCTCAGGCCTTTGATTGAAATATAACCGTCGCACGAAATTCTATGGTCATGGTGTAACGATGAGTTTATTTCAGCTAGTCAAAGAACGACGTATCAAGCATAAAAGTTGATGACACAATCATAAAACCTGCTTGATGAGATATTGCGACAAAGGGATGATATTACATAGTAATCATTCTTATGTAGATGTAATTGTTGCGACTTTACGTTCTTTCTCTTGGGTGCCTTGACCCATTTCTAGACAGTACTCTTAGACTTTAGGTAAGCCCGCCTAATGCCAACAAGAAATAATCCTAGAGGGTCACACACTAAGTGTTTTTGGTGGTCTCGGTTAAATTATATTTGAATTTAATTAATGAAATAAATATTATTCTCAAGACTGTGGAATAATTTTATTCAAGTTAAGATGATCGCATAAATTAAATAAAATATATTTATTTATTTTATTGAACATTTAATAAATATGTATTTACTAGTTTGTAAATAAAATATTTATTTAAGAGAATTATTTATTTATTTATTTATTTATTCATGTGTTTAATAAATGGAAGTGGAGTTCGAGCGGACCAAGGTCGATTCAGTAGTAAAATAATTATTTTCAAGAAGGTAAATAATTATTTAACTAGTCGTTACAAATTAAAATAACACTGCTATTATTTTGTGATGCGGAATTTTATTTATAATTCTGTTTTGTGCAAGTTGGCACACTATAAATAATGACTCGGTATTATTATTAAATGCATGTGTTTTCTCTAATTTCATGAATGTATTTAATTTTTTCTATGAAATTAAATATTGTAACTGAAATTCCATGAATATAAATAGGCAAGTACCCCTATTGTGTCATACACCACACCACACGCCTGGTGAATTGAGAATTTTTGAGCCAAAAAAATTCTCTCTCGAGTCCTCTTCTCTCCCCTCTCAATAACAAGAGATGTTCTTCAAGGATGAAGAACAAGCGATCAAGAACGATCAACACAAGACACTCGCTTCTCCGCACTAGCACCCAGAGAACGAGCAGTGTCGATCGGAGGCCATCGGAGCACGTGTGGATCACTGCTAAAGGGATTTTAGTTTGGATCCTTACAATCGCAATGAGATAATCCGGAAGGGTCAATCCAGACGGTCAACATCATCAACGAAGAAAAATACCAAAGTCATAGGTGTTATTTTTCTTTATGAAATTAAATAAATTAATTATAAACATGATGTGAAAGATCCTATCTAAAGGTTTCAGGCCTCTTTTTCTTTATCTAAATCTTTTATTATATTCCATGGAGACTGGAATTCATCATCGTATTGATCCTGGAATAATCATTGATCATGGTAAAAATTAAAATTGGGTGTCGTCCAAACCACGCTTCCACTGCGCTCGAAACCTACAAGTGGTATTAGAGGGGTTGCATCATAGTTTATAATTATTTAAATATTTCATTGATGAATTATGCATTTAATAATTTAGTTGTTTCAATTCAAGTTAATCATTCTGCAAATCTGAATCTCGAGATGTATTCATCCTCTTAAGTTTCTCGTTCACCTTACATAAACGAATTTTTCTTTTAATTTTGATTAAAATAAAATATAGGATCTCATCCGGAGGTTCCAAACATTCCTGGCTATACAACACCAGAATACATGGCGTGTATTCAGAAGTACACGCTTTGTAGTCTAGGTTCAATGCATTGGACTGGTCCGCCAAACCAAGCCATGTGTTGGAGTCTTTCTAAATCTTAAATGACTTCGTGTGTTGAACAGGACCAGGTGGCACACGGTTTCCATATTACACACCGTGTGGCCCATGGAACATGGTGTGTAGTCCCTTCGGGTTAGGGTTGGACTATGTACCCCGTACACAGATTGCCCGGCTGGAAACCGTGTAACGCGGATACTACACAGCATGTTTCCCATTGAACACTTCGTGTACTCCGAAAATTTCCGAAGTACATCTACACACCATGTCCTTGGGCGTGTACTTCGGATGGATGGTGAACAAAAATACATGTTGTATAGTCGGAACTACACGCCGTGTACTCATCCAAATTACGCAGATTTATTAAAATTTATTATTATATTATACAAACCCTTGAGACATGTACCATAGTGTAGGTGTAAAGCTGAGGCACAATACATGATAGGTGTTTTATATATATATGTTTAATTTAACATCTGAGTAATGTTCATTTCTACTCTTTGGGAAGTTATGAATAGGAATTCACTGGGTTTCCTCCAAGGTACAAGTTACGTACAAAGATAATTTTAAATAAATTTATTTTTCTTAAAATTATGATGGATGAGAATCTCAAGGAAGTTCCGAAAAGGGTTTAAGATAAAAGGATTGATTAATTAAAGATAATTAATTGATTTGAGCGTGATTTATCTTAAACAAAAACAATTAAAGAATTGAATTCTAGTTTTATTTATGCATAAATATCCTTGCATGCATGGATGATCATGAGCTAGACCGAGACCTTTGTATGTGAATGGTTTATTTTAATTTATTTATTTAAATTAAATTTGTTGGCTTACGAGACTTCTCCACATTAATATGTAGGGCCTGCACGCCCAAGGTTTCTTTTGTGTAAAACCCCTTTTACCCCTCACTTGCATGTGAGATAAAAGCATATGTAATGGATAGAGCTCACAAGCTAGTGGAGGTGGCTCAAGTTAGGAGCTAAGGTGAAACCAATCCAAGAATATACAAAGGTGAATAGGTGGAAAGCTATAAACATGAACCCAAAAGGTTCAAGTTGTTTCTCTCCTAGGTTAGGGTTAGTTTATGAACCACTATATAAACTAACCATTAGAAAAGCTCATGATCTGTCAGTTGCATGGTTTATCATTATGGATGTGTTTTCACGATCACATAATTAATGAATTAAACAAGCATGAAAGATGGAACTAAAATAAACTAGACTTATGCATAAATATTATCAAGACATGGTTAATCACTTAAGTAAGTTCCACTTAATATTAACAAGCATGTGATAATGATAAAAAGAAATTCACGCATAAGAGATAAAAATCTCTCAAATAAAATATTAAGTTAAAACAAGCATTCCATTACTTGATTAAAGGGAAAAACTCAATAAAACTATGTGTTTGACCAACCCTTGTTAGGACACTTACTTTTATACAGGAAGCCTTTATGAAAGGTTTCGGGTTGACTTAACCATATTACATCAAGAGGAGTAGCCATTTCTAGACTTGGTGTAATATTGGAGGTAAGAGTTGAGGAAATACAAAGTCATTATTTCAGGATTGGGGAGTCCACTCAACATATCAAGGAGCTGCAAGCCTGCAGTTGGCAAAGACTTGCCTACCTAAATACCTTCTAATAGCTTGATCAACCCTTTTGGGGTTATGTGAAGGGGAATATGGATCCTTGCCACTAGAATTTCATCGAAACTGGACATTTTGAGTTCAATGGTGAGGGCCATTGGGACTTGATAAAATAGTGGGAGACTTAATAAAATTTATTATTTCTCATAAATGTAATCAATAAAGTACTAATGATCTACTCTTTTAATTGTAGAATAAAAATGACAAGTGCATCAACCACACTATCCCTGTGATCAATTTTGGATAAAGACAACATCTTCACCGGTAGTAACTTCCAGGAATGGTTTAGATGCCTTCGGGTTATCCTACTCCATGAACGTAAGTCTTATGTGTTGGAGTTATCATTACCTGATCTGCCTGCCAAAGAGGCTAGTGATGAGGATTTTCTGTTCTATGAGAAACATATGAACGATGTGGTCGACGTTCAATGTTTCATGTTATCATCAATTTCTAGTGAGCTCATGAAGTCTCATGAAAATATGGATGCTTATAGCATGCTTGAGCACCTCTGTGGTCTTTACCATGAGAGATAAATACAGGAAAGGTTTGAGATCTCTAAGACACTCTTTCAGAGTAATCTTAGAGAAGGTGCCCCAGCTGGGCCTCGTGTAGTCAAGATCATTGGATACATTGAGCTCCTGAAGGTTCTAAGGTTTAAACTCCCCAAAGAACTGAGCACTGATCTCATTCTCGTATCACTCCCTCAGAGATTCTCTAAAAAAAATTTCAATTTCAATATGAAAAATATTGAGAAGTCTTTATCTGATCTTCTTATCCTCATTCGCCAAGTGGATAAAGATATAAAGTGCAAAAATCCTTCAGTCCTTATGGTGAATAAGAGGAAAGGGAAGGCGAAGAGATTTAAGCCCAAAGATTATTCATAGACTTCCAAGAAAAGTAAGATCAAAGGGGAGGGAAGAGAATGGGAGGATGTTTGTTTTTCATGTGGAAATAAGGGCCACTAGAAGAAAAACTGCACCCATCTTAAGAAGCAAGGGGAAGCTTCAGGTGAGTTTGTTATCGAATGAAATCTATCTGTTTCTAAAAATTGGGCATTATATACATCTTGTGGTGCTCACATATGTATCCAAATACATGAACTAATTAAATTCATAAATATTGATCGAGGGGAGGTAGATCTATGAGTAGCTAATGGAGCCAGACTTGCTGTTGTATCTATTGAGGACAACCGCCTCACATTGCCAATTGGGATGATCTTGGTGTTAAAGGGTTGTTATTATGTGTCTTCTATTACTAAAAACATTATTTCTATATCCATATTAGATACAGATGGATTTGTTTTCAAGTTTGGAAATGAATGTTTCTTCTTTTACAAAGATATCATTTGTTATGGTAGGGCACATTTATACAACAGAATTTACGTGTTGGATTACACAAACCAAGTAATGGAAATCGATAACAAAGGTACTTCACATGACTCATACCACACCCAACTTTGGAATCACCGACTAGGTCATGTAAATGAGAAACTCTTGACAAAGTTACATCAAGATGGATATTTAGATTCTTTCGAACTAAAACCACTTGGCGTATGTCATTTATGTTTACAAGGAAAAATGACCAAATCCCCATTTAGTGGGAAAGGTGAAAGGGATAAAGAACTTCTTGAATTCGTTCATACCAATGTGTGTGGACCATTTCCAATTGAAGCAAGGGAAGGATACTCATACTTTATAACTTTTACTGATGATTTTAGTAGATATGGATATATTTACTTAATGAGGTATAAGTCAAATTCTTTTGATAAGTTCAAAGAATACAAGAATGAAGTTGAGAACCAGCTTGGTAAGAAGATTAAGAAACTCCACTCAAACTGAAGTGGAGAATATCTTAATCAAGACTTCATTGATTACATATGGGAGTTTGGGATCCTATCCAAACTCACTCCTCCAAACACACCACATTGGAATGGTGTGAGTGAAAGGAGGAATTGCACCCTATTGGACATGGTGAGATCAATGATGAGTCATGCGAGTCTTCTATCATCCTTTTGGGGATATGTATTACAAACAGCGGCACACATACTAAACCAAGTACCAACTAAATCTATAAATGGTATTCCATACGATTTATGGAGTAAAAGAAAAGCCATGTTATCGAATTTACATGTGTGGGGAGAGAAGCGTTTGTTAAGGCCTCTTTAGGTAACAAAATCACACCCCGAGGCACAAAGTGTACCTTTATAGGATACCCCAAGGAAACAAGGGGATATTACCTATAAAATCCCTTAGACAAAAAGATTATAGTGGAAATACATGCCATATTCCTTGAGAGGGAGTACATATCCAAAAGAGATAGTGGGAGCGAGATAGACTTCGATGAAGTCAAGGCTCAAGGTGAACAAGAGTTGGTACAAGAACAGATTCCACAAAGCCTCGTGGAAGAAGAATCTGTTCCAAAGACACAAGTACTACATAGGAGTACAAGAGATGTTAGAGAACCATAATGGTACGGTTTTCTAGTTACCGAGGATGGTGACTCCTTATTAGTTGATAATAATGGTCCTCTAACCTACAAGGAAGCAATAAGTGGCACAAATTTTTCCAAGTGGCAAGAAGCCATGAATTCTAGAATGGATTCCATGTACCAAAATCAGGTCTGGATTTTGGTAGATCCTCTAGTTGATGTAAAGCCTATTGGTTTCACATGGGTATTCAAGAAGAAACTAGACATGGAAGGAAAAGTCATTACCTATAAGGCACGACTGGTTGCAAAAGGTTTTAAACAGCATCAAGGAATTGACTACGATGAAACATTCTCACAAGTTGCAATGCTGAAATCCATTATAATTCTACTTTCTATTGTGGCTTACCATGACTATGAGATTTGTAAAATGGATATCAAAATAGCATTCCTTAACGGGAACCTTTAGGAAGATGTATACATGACACAACCTAAAGGCTTTGTGACTCTAAAGGATGACAATAAGGTATGCAAGTTATAGAAATCCATTTATGGATTAAAGCAAGCATCTAGGTCATGGAACATTCATTTTGATGAATCCATAAAATAATTTGGTTTTATCAAAAATTAATGTGAGCCTTGTGTCTACAAACGGTTTAGTGGGAGAGCAGTCGTTTTCCTAATAGTATATGTTGATGACATATTACTCATTGAAAATGATATACCAGTCTTGCAGTCTGTTAAGGCATGGTTGAATCAATGCTTCTCCGTGAAAGACTTGGATGAGGCAACATATATTCTTGGGATCAAGATACATCGTGATAGATCCAAGAGATTGCTAGGACTAAGTCAAAGTACAAACATTGATAAGATACTTAAAAGATTCAGTATGGAACAATCCAAGAGGGGATTATTGTCGGCGTCCCATGGAATTTATCTTTCCAAGAAAATGTGTCCTCAGACACATGAGGAAATAAAGATAATTGAAAGGACCCCTTATGCATCAGCGATTGGGTCGGACATGTATGTCATGCTATATACTACGCTAGATGTCACATATGCATTGAGTGTGGTAGGCAGATATCAATCTGACCTAGGTGACCGCCATTGGATGGCAGTCAAGACTATCATAAAGTATCTGAGGCGTACTAAGGATATGTTCCTAGTTTATGGAGGAGATGTGGAACTAGTCATCATAGGATATACAGATGCTAGTTTCCAGACTGTCCCACCACGAAGAAGGCCAAGGAGGGACTATTCTTATTTTCCAAATCCAATGACTACCAGTTCCTCCATTTGGGGAGAAGGGTGGGCTGAGCGGTCTTCTAAGAAATTTCTCTCTTTGGATAAGTTGAACCTCAGAAGTAAGTATGACAAGATTTTGCGACATTACAACAGCTCAGAGTGGGAATCGGCTACTGTAGATGATGCAATATATCATGGGTATGGTGATGGGTCGGACTAATATGATCTGTACTTTTCATTTCACTTTGGTGTACTTGTCTGTTGGATTTTCTTTTATTTAATAAATGGTCAGAGGCTTACCTATGACTGAGTTTCCTGGTAGAGTGTGGTCGCATATTCTACAGTAGAGTCTGAGTATATCACAGCTTCTGAGGTAGATAAAGAAGCAGTTTGGATGCGAAACTTCATCCAGGATCTAGATGTGATACCTAGCAGTAAAGATCCCATCACATTGTACTGTAATAATACTATAGCGGTGGATCTCATAAAAGAGCCAAGGTCACATCAGCGGACGAAGCACATACTTCAGAAGTATCATCTCTTGAGGGATTTTTCTCAGAGAGGTGAAGTTACAGTGAGCATTATTTCCACGGAAGACAATGTGGCAAACCCCTTGACTAAAGCCTTAAATCAGCAGAAACATGATCATCATGTGAGGTCTAGCGGACTGAAATTCATAGGTAGTTGTCTCTAGTCCAAGTGGGAGTTTGTAAGAGTTGGTGTCCTAGAACCAACTGGTTTTACTTTGATTACATGGATATTTAATTTATTATTACATATTGTTCATTTTTCTTCCTAATTATGATGTAATAATGTTTTAGAGTATTTGTTGCATTGATAAGGTCATGGAAGTTCTCTGCTATGATGAGAACCTTGAAATGCTATAACAATATTCTTAAATATAGTTATGCGGTGGGATGAAATGTTATGATGGGACACATAGCATGCAGACCGTCAGGTGCGAGTACTCGTAAGCAGATGAGACTTCCCCTCAAGAAGTTTGCACATGGTAATCTCCAAGATATGAGATTATGAGAATAGACCCACTAGAGAAATTCCACATGTTTTGGTGTCATCAGATATTTCTATATTTAATCATGTGTAATGATCCTTAGACTTTAAGATTGTCATTAATACATGTCATGACTTATGCACTTTTATTTACTGATGAAAATCTTCACTCAGACAGTTGGTGGGAAGTAGGGTATGTTGGGTGCATCACAAGTGGCATGTTATTAATGGATAAGTCAAGGAAGGATTTGTCTCTTCCATTTATGGAAGTTGATATCTTAGCCCTTTGATTGAAATAGAATCTTCACGCAAAATTCCATGTCCATGGTGTAATGATGGGTTTATTTCAGGTAGTCAAAGAACGACGTATCAAGCATAAAAGTTTATGACACAATCATGAAACCTTCTTGATGAGATATTGTGACAAAGAGATTATATTACACAGTAAGATTTCGTTTGTGGATATCGTTGTTGCAACTTTACATTCTTTCTCTTGGGTGCCTTGACCCGTTACTAGATAGTAATCTTGGACTTTAGGTAAGCATGCCTAATGCCAATAAGAAATAATCCTAGAGGGTCACACACTAAGTGTTTATAGTATTCTCGATTAAATTCTATTTGAATTTAATTAATGAAATAAATATTATTCTCAAGACCGTGGAATAATTTAATTCAAGTTAAGATGATCACATAAATTAAATAAAATATATTTATTTATTTTATTGAACATTTAATAAATATTTATTTACTAGTTTTTAAATAAAATATTTATTTAAGAGAATAAATTATTTATTTATTTATTCAGGTGTTCAATAAATAGAAGTGGAGTTCAAACGGACCAAGGTCGGTCTGTTAGTAAAATAATTATTTGCAAGAGAGTAAATAATTATTTAACTAGTTGGCACAAATTAAAATAACTTTGCTATTATTTTGTGACACGGAATTTTATTTATAATTCTGTTTTGCGCAAGTTGGCACACTATAAATAATGACATGGTATTATTATTAAATTCATGGGTTTTCTCTAAGTTCATGAATGTATTTAATTTTTTCTATGCAATTAAATATTGTAACTAAAATTCCATGAATATAAATAGGAAAGTACCCCTATTGTGTCATACACCACACCACACGCCTGGTGAATTGAGAATTGTTGGGCCAAACAATTTCTCTCTCGAATCCTCTTCTCTCCCCTCTCAATAAAAAGAGATGTTCTTCAAGGCCAAAGAACAAGCGATCAAGAATGATCGACACAAGACACTCACTTCGTCGCGCTAGCACCCAGAGAATGAGTGGTGTCGATCGGAGGCCATCAGAGCACATGTGGATCACCGCTAAAGGGATTCTAGTTTGGATCCTTAAAACCACAATGTGATAATTCGGAAGGGTAAATCTGTATGATCAACATCATCAACATAGAAAAATACCAAAGACACGGGTATTATTTTTCTTTATGAAATTAATTAAATTAATTATAAACATGATGTATAAGATCCACTCTAAAGGTTTCGGGACTCTTTTTCTTTATCTAAATATTTGATTATATTCCATGGAGATTGGAATTCATCTTCGTATTGATCCAGAAATAATCATTGATCGTGGTAAAAATTAAAATTGGTGTCGTCCAAAACGCGCTTCCGCTGCGCCTGAAACCTACAGAGTTTTCTCACATAATTGTCTGAAAAATGTGTAGAATTGGAGTACAACAGTAGTAACCTTTTTGGGTAATAATGTATGTAATTCCAATAGAAGTAACTATTGTAACAAAATATGTGAATCATGGATTTTTAATCCATATAGCCTATGATGCTTTAAGTCAGCACACCTTGAGATGTTACTTGAATACCCATCAGATAACTTCATATGTTTTAAAATTCAAATGAATGTATATTTTTTCCTATTTTTCATTGAAAAAATTGTTGGAGCATACCTTCCATTCTCATCTGGCTAGAGATCACACTTTATGTTCATTTCTTGTAAGTCTTTTCGAGCATTGAGATGATCCTTCAACTTTCTATTCTCATTAAGCAATGTGAAGATCAAATTGTCATAAACATTCTTCTCAATATGAATCACATCAAGATTATTCTTCAACAAATTAAATTCCCAATATGGAATTTTAAAGAATATACTTTTTTTATTCCATTTTTGTGTTCCAATTTCGCTTGATGATGCACTTCGAACTCATTTCCCACTATCATTCAAATGAAGCACCTTTCTAAATTTTGTTTCAACATTTCCAAGTTTTTTCAATATTTTAAAATCTATTAAAAACTTTGGAGGTGGTCTAGATCAATGAAACCATTGAATTTTGACTTGTTCAGACGAAATTTATGAGATGCGTTGAGAAATCTTCAATAACACAAGAAGCACCATTTTCTATTGTGAGGTAGCTGTTCGGACTCAAAATCAATGTTACAAATAGCAAAAGCCAAACCTGTTTAAGTGTTCTAACCAGATAAATTCTCAAGTCCAGGGAAGTCACTAATGTTCCACATTAGATCAGCTTGCATTTTGAACATTTTTCTAACAGATGCATCATATGTCTCAACACTATTTCTTCATAACTCCTATAATTATTCAATTAAAGGTTGTAAGTATACATCAATATCATTTCCATGAATTTTTTTCCATGAATAATCATCTAAATGATAAAATACATTCTTTGCATACACATCCACAGAGGCAGATTATTAGGGATCAAAACAACCGGCCAAATGCTATAACTGGTACTCAAAGTCCTAAATGGGTTGAATCCATTGGCATCCAATCCCAATTGAACATTCTTAGGATAAAATGAGAAATGTGGATGTAATTAATCAAATGTATTCCATGATTGTTAATATATTTTATGTCGCATTAACCCATCATAGAATGCCACATCATTTGTTCGGTGGTTTTCGATGACATGATAATCTTTACAATCAAGGATTTAAATTAAAGTATCAAAAAACCTTTATATGTGTGTTCCTTTTCTTCTTATTCAGGTTAGTATATAGATTCAGACTTCCAACATCACCCATAGACTGCCATCTAGAAGAAGAACATTGTTTGCAATCATGTCTTCTTGAATACTCTCCCCAATAAAGCATAAAATCAGTGGGACATGCATGTATTTTTGTATAATTCAGACCAAGCTTGTTAATAAAATTTTTCATATCATAAAAAGACTTAGGGATCATTGATTCAGGAAATGAATCATGAAAAAATTCCAATATCATGGACATCTCCTTATTTTTAATTCAACATAGGCATTTTATATGGTACAATTTCAGCAAAAAAGAAAGTTTTTAATATTTCAAACATCCACTGTACAACTCTTTATTTCCATCATCAACTAAACCATGAAGCACATCTATCTAATCAATAAAGTTTTCTCTTACATTATCCTCCACAGAATCAATAAGAGGATCCAATGATATGTTACTATCTTGATCTGGTTGTCCTACAGTCTCAAAAACATCACTTATCACATTGATATTTATAGCACCCTTAACTGGTTGTTCTGATATATTTTTATATTGATGTTGGTGTCTTGCAATGCTGAATTAATTTTTTATAAGGTTTTGAATTTCATTTTCCATTGTCGAAGAAGTTGGGAGCTCATTATATGGATTGATATCAGTGCTCAACCTTTCTGTAACATTCGATTATCTATTCCAAATCCAACACAAATAATGAGCAGGTAATTGCTTCAATATTAAGTGTTCATAAACTTCATCTCTCTTCAACCATATTCTAAATTTACATTTTAGACATGGAAATATTATTCTCCCATCAATAGATCTATTGGAAATTGAAAATTTTAAAAACTCCTCTAAACCCTTAGCATACTGAGGTGTGTTTCTCAGTAATGTGATCCATCTTTTATCCATATATATCACATTGTGCCTACACATTATGAAAAAAATTAAAACACATAACTATTACAAAATATGAAAAGAGATTCATATATAGTAGTTGAAAAAAAATATGAATATGTTAAATAACCATAAACTAACTTTTAAATGTACATATAACCATCTGTGAAATAATAATTATAAACACTTTTGAAAAATAATAAAACTATTTGGACTATTAGAATATGTCAATGAAGAAACTGGTGTAGACTTCAGCCCTTCTTTAATTGATATAGAACAAAGAAATATAGGGAAACTATAAATGCCTCAACAAATCAGTATAATGAATCCATGAAGTTCAAAATGTCTTTCTTATTCTTTATCCACTTCTTTCCTTAGCTTCTATTTATATACAAAACATAAATGGATAACATTCTTTATAAATCCATTGAATCTTCTACACATGGGTGTTTCCTAATTCTTCATCATACATTTTAAACCCAAAAGTTATAAATTAAAATAGAAACATATTACTGTTTAAAGTATCATGCTCAAATTCAAAAATACCCAATGTATGTCATTTCTTGGTATCATTTTCTAATGATAGAGGCTTTCTAACATTCAAACTGATGAGAGATACTACTACTTAAATGTAATATGGAAATTTTATACCTATATAGCCCATGTAAGGGTAAAATAATTTTTTCATAGGCTACATAAGGGTACCTCAAAATCTTTATAATTTTTGTAAAGGTAACCTTTAAAATATAAAACTCACATAAAGATAAGATGCAATTTACACATGTTTTATATAGGTAAATTGTAATTCTATGTAAGGGTAAGAATAAATTATAAGCATCACATAAGGGTAACTAGTAAATTTGTGTAATGGTAATATTTTACTTAAACTAGTCATGTAAAGGTAACTAGAAAAGCTATATAAAGGAACTTAGAAGCTTCATAAGGGAAATAAGTATTTTCTAAATCACACATAAAGGAAAAACATAAATTTTATACACTATTTAAAGGTATCCAATTCACTACACAAGGGTAATTGACATTTTTTTCCATACCACTTAAGCGTAGATTAGCACTTGCGTAGAGGTAAGAAACACTTGTGTAAAGGTAAGAAACACTTGTGTAAAGGTAAGAATCACTTGTGTAAAGTTAATCAATACTTTTGTAAATGTAAGTAGAGATTAATTAAGGGTAAAACCAATAATACAAATCATGTGTAAGGGTAAAAAGGTATATATGTAAAGGTAACACACAAACTATAAATGCCATGTAAGTGTAAGAAAAATAGTTATGTAAGGAATATAAAAATATGATATAAACAAGAAAGATTACATAATGAAGAAATTAGGGGAAATGATATAATATAGAACTAGATAAAACTCTCCTAAATCACTAAGTAACCATATAATATAATATAAACAAGAAAGATTCCATAATGAAGAAATCAGGGGAAATGATATAATATAGCACTAGATAAAACTCCCCTAAATCACTAAGTAACCATATAATTAAATGTGTCATGGGATCTACCCTAGGAATAATAATGTGATGAGTAGTTAATCATATAAGGTAATAACCACCTAAACTATCTATCTATCGGCTTATTCTACATATATAACTAAAAACCAAGTTTCCCAAATAAGCCTCATGATGAACCCCCCCCCCCCCCCCCCCCCCCCACCTAGACCATGTTCCTATAATTACTGGTTTGAAACTAGTGGCATGTGAACCAACTAGAGAAATAAGTTAGGTCATCTAATTAGTACCTAGTTTCCCATGACCAATAGTGGAACTGAGGCATAGTGAAAATGAGACAAGTTTAACACATGATGAATAATCATAACTACACTCAACCCTAAAACCTAATGATGTAGTACCCCATACATACATAACATACACTCAAGTCATAAGTATTACATTCTCATGCATGGGGATAAATAAGCATCACATATTTATCACAAACCCACACAAGTGGTAAATGAGAAAGGGGGAATCAAGGGTTTCCTTCCACATACACCATTTAAAACCAATGTTATAAATAGTAATTTGACACCAAAACATGTCTTGGAATGAAAAAAATATTTCATTTTTCATAAAATAATTACCAAACACAATATAGAAAATTTTGTAAAACACCAAAGCATTTAAAACATTTAAATGCCACCCTTACAAAATTGTTCTCTTCTTTGAAAAAAAAATCGTGGATAATGACCTTAATTTCCCTCAAAAATCACATGAACTCAACTTGAAACGTTTTAATAGGTCCAAAAAAGTCAACTATTTCTTTTAAAATGTTTCAAAGCTACACTTCAACAAGGTTATTTCTCTTTGAAAGTCAAAACAAGCAAAAAGGGACAACCACATCCATAAAACCATTTAAAACAAGGCAACAATACATTTTAGAAGTTTTAAACCATGTAAACATTTAAAATACCAATTTTAAATACATTAAAACAACCTTTTTTAAAACATTTAGAGGTCAACACCTCAATTACAAATCAAATTCTATTTAAAACCTTATTTTCACACATTAAAAATCATAATCGGGTCAAAACCCATTTCAAAACATGATAACCATTTAAAAAGTAAATAATATATTTCACAAGATTATTAGTATAATAAAACATTCCATTTAAAAAAATTAAAACATGGTATTCATGTGAAAACCCATTTATACCAACCTCAAAACACCAAGAACTATTTTCAAAAAACCATTGGTATATCAAAAATATTCATAATTTCATAAAAATGGAATTTAGAAAGTAAACGCATGCTTATAATTCTAAAATGAAACATATATTATACAAGATATAGTTGTGTCAGATCTTCATTCTTCTATTTATTATATTGTTTTTGATAAACATATATTATACAAGATATAATTGTGTCAGATCTTCATTCTTCTATTTATAATACTAATAGTGTTTGTTATTTCATTTAGTATCAAGTATCATCTCCCTTTCATAATATCTCTATTGAGAATCCTAATATATCACAAAACGACACCTTCTTCTTCTCTAGATTTGAATTTAAGGTTTAAATTAAAACATACAACTTATTTAAACTTATTTCTAACTACCCCTACTTTATTTTGAACCATTGGATCATAATAGACCACAAATATTAACCATAAGGATAAATTGAGATCTAAATAGTTCCACATCAGCAATGCATGTTCAAACTATTAAGAAACCACATATTGTGGTATGAAACCATGCATCATAGTATGATTGAGTGGATAAAAAAAGTTAAATCTAACTACTTGAAATTTTGTGGAGTGTAATAATCATTATGGTCTATAGATATTATTATTTTTATCACCTATTAAAACTATCCTCTAAATATTCATAGAGTAATAAACTGATTGTGTTCGGGAAACTCTTGTATGAATCAACTATAGTGTGAACATCCTTACACAGAAAAGAGGTCCTTAATTTTCTAGGGACATCAAATATATAATTTGATCTTATTTTCAATGTGCAATGGATATTGTAGAATATACCACATAAATTTGGAGGAGTTTCTATTTAAAAAAAATCCTTTATAGAATTGATATATCTTCCATGATTTATCTATAACAAATACTTTAGTACTAAAAAAATACCACATCATATAATTACAACATGATATTTTTCCTAATGGTGAAACCAACTCTATTACTCATAGACAAGTCTCAAAAACTATATGAGGGTAGTGAAATTGTATTTTTACTCTTATTCATCATTGTTAATGACCCTTAACTCAAAGAGGGTCGGACCAGTGGTGATGGGAGGTGATGGGTGGCGAGCGTCGGGATCGACAGTGAGGGACGGGATCGATGATGAGGGATGGGATCGGTAGCGACGAGGGTTGGACCGACAGTGATGGGCAGTGATGGGCGGCGAGCGTCGGGATCGGCGACAAGGGACGGGGTCAGTGGTGAGGGATAGGATTGGTGGTGAAGAGGGTTCATAGGGATTCAGGGGGTTGGGGTGGAGTGTCGAGGGGTTGGGGGAGAAGTGTTGAGTTTATCAAAAAATAAAAAATTTAGTGGCAATTTTTAATAAACCGCTGCTAAATTATCTTAAAAAAATTATTGGCAGTTTCATAAACCATCTCTAATGTAAGATTTTGGTGTAATGTTAGAAAAGGTTTATTTTTAAGCATAAATTTTATGTTTAGGATAAAATTATAAAAAAAATATTTTAATGAAATTAATTGGTTTATTATTAACTAAAAGAGAGTAGTATGACTTTAAAATAAACCCAAAACCTAATTTCACTTAGCAAAACATTTATTAAAATAGAAAGTCCAAAAAAAATTATTAGAAATTTTTTTCTTTATTTTTAAAATGTTAAAAATGGGTTTTCTAAATTAAACATAGTATTTTTAAATGTGTAATTTCACTTCATAAATAAATTTTCTATCATGATTTTTTTTATAATTTTTTTAGTTATACTTATTAATATAGTCATAAACTCTACGATTTTAGTGAAAATTGTATTTTTCACTATTCACCTAAAAATGATTATTTTGTAAAAATATAAAAATATATATACTAGAAAAAAGACCTTATGCAAATAGTTTAGAGATTTTTTTATAGGCCATAAAACCATTGTTATAGCCTATACCAATAGTTTAGAGGGTTGTTGGCTGTTTTTCCTTTGGGATAAACCTGTATCGATGGTTTTGGGCAAACAAAACCATTGGTATGAGTGGTTTATACCAATAAGTTATAAACCATTGGTATATTTCATATGAAATACCTATACCAATGATTGGGAAATTCCATTGGTATATATAATGTAAAAAATAAAGCTAGCCGGGTTTTGATCCCGGCACCTCCTAGTTATACTTCAACAACATAACCACTAAGAAATAATGACTTTTAAAAACAAAATTAGATAAAAATGTATATGTATATCTAAAATTAATTTAAATTTTTATTTATTTAAATTTATTTGGAAAGATAATTCTTAAAAAATTATGGTACCTATACGAATGGTTCTCCAAAACCATTTGTATAGGTACCCAAATTTTTTAGGACTTATACAAATGGTTCACTTGAACCATTGGTATAGGGTATTTATATAGTACCTATACTAGTGTTTCTCTAAAACCATTAGTATAAATGATACCTATACCAATTATTTTCTTAAACCATTGGTATAGGTCCATGGGTATAGCTCCAATTTTTAGTAGTGAAATTATATTAAGCAAACATTGATATGATAAATCCAAAAATGAAATTAATTTTTTCAAATTCAAATTTTAAAATTTCTGAATTTAACTTTTAAATAAAAACATAAAAATATAATGAAAACTATTTTCATAGGAAAATAACCTTTTTAATTGTTCCTATTATTATTTACTATCAATTATCAATTATATTGGTGTTAATATATTATTAATATCAACAATATATTTTATATAATATATTTATTTCCTTAAAATAAATCATATAAAATCCAATTTTAGAAAAAATGGATTTTTAGCATAAAATAATCTTATTAGTTATTTAGCTATGTTAATTGAATTCCATCAATGCATTAGTATTAAAAGTGGAATTTATTCTTATTTAAACATATATTTTATAATGTGGTTACATCTATTTATACCCTCTAATTAAACAGTTATTTTATGATGGTTATATAATGTTTTATGGTTTGTTTGGGTTCAGTGTTTCATATATCACATGTTATCAAACATGTTAGGTTTTAAAGGAATATATAATTTAAAATATTAGGGTGTTATAAACTAATAATTTCTTAGAAGTATCACCAATTCTTAACAACATTGGATTTAATATAGAATTCATTCCCTTCCTAAAAACAAAGATAATTCCCTTGTCTTGCACTGTCATATTTTCTAGATCAGTCTTAAACTCATGTATCTGACCCTATATTGCAGATTGGGTGGTGATCTTATAGGAAACCTTTTCTCTGATCAGCGATGATTCACCCCTTGTTTGTAGTTGTACATCACTACCCATAGAAACTCCTTGGGAAACATTTTCTCTAGCAGTGACCAGGGTAATTGGTAATTTAAATTTTCAAATCTCAAGTACATGTATATACTTTTTAAATTTAGTATAAAATAACTTTTAAAAAAATCATCTAATAAATGTACAATAAAATTGAAAATCATATATAAGTTAGGTAATTTATTAAATTTAATATTTAATTCCAATATATTATAAGTGAAAAATAGAATAACAATATCAATAATCAAAGAACTTAAATCAATATCAACCAAGATATAAGAAAACTTCCTATACCTTGCCTATTTTTTCTCCCTTTAAAATTTAATAGCACTCCTACCATAAAATCAATATCCCAAAGAATTTTGGAATGCCAAAAAAACTAATTAATCCCTTTGATTTGAACCCAATTTTTTGTAACTAAATTCTTAACCATTTCAATACTAAAGAAGGGATCTCAATATTGAATCCTAATAAATCTCGATTTAATTAGAACAAAATCCATACCCCATGACTTCAATCCAAGGCATTTTGAAGGAAATACAATGCGGAAAAATCCCTTACCAAATGAGGTGATCCTATAGCATTCAAATACTAAAATTTGAGGGATACATCTATTAAATTCATTAATTTTCTTGAAATTTCCCTTTTTTAAATCACCAAACAAATAATAATATAGTGTATACACTCCTTAATACATTATTCAATAATACCTTGATTCACTTCAAAAAAACACGAGCAAGCTATTATTAGTGATTATCTTACTTGACAAGACAAATCCATCTCTAAAATCCAATAAAAATACAACCCTCCTAGATTTATCATCATTAGAAGAACCAATCCCAGATTTTCCACCAAATAGTTCCTTCAACATAGAACCACCTAGATTCAATTTTGAACAGGTCACAATGGATTTAATTGAAACTTCATTACCTTCAATATTCTTGGAAGGTTGAACAAAAACATCATGCTGATTAGAATAGAACTCAGGATCAAAATCCATCGAATCAAAGCCCAGATCACCATATAGAAGTAGAGAGAGAATCTCTTAATAATATTTCATCTTACCCTTTTTCATATAAGTAGGTTTATAATTCATTTAAGGGAATAAATTGCACCCAAACTCAGGTTTTATCCCAGGATTTACACCCAAATATAGTTGGGTTTTGTGGGAATTATTCAATTTTCAATAGATCGGGTTTTCCAGATGAATATCATTGGACACAGATGATCATACATAGATCATCAGATAGATTCCTCTTGTTTTACGATTTTAGATTATTTGGGAAAAAATGTTTCACTGGATAACCTATAATCAGATAGATTCCATTGTATGTATTCTATTAGATAGAGTTTTCACAGACCATGCACTATGGGGTGAAAAATAAATTCATGGGATACTTTCATGGTTACCTACTTTTTGTGATTTCATTAGATGGTTTAACTACGTTTTAGAGGTTATCTAGGTTAATGAAAGGATCACCATAAATATTGAAGCTTGGTGCAACTAACTAACTGGATAAAGATCTCTTTATATAGAGGTGGTGGAATAATTCTAATTAATATATTGTTTATGCTAATATGAAGAGAGTTTCTGACTTAATTTTTTGCAACTTTTTTCAATATATAGGAAGTGAGTGATGAGTTTTGTATTATCTTGTATCTATTATAATGAAAATGTTTTTAGTCTTCTCCCATGGATGTAATACATTTTTCTAAACCAAATAAATATTATTTTTTCAATTTTTTTATCGTTTGTGTGAAGTATACTCAGTAAGTTTGTGTGGTGATTGGGTGGGAATTCATACTAATAGTTTTAGTGGACAGATTTTGGGAGTATTATCAAAAAAACCTTTTCCTGATATCATTGTGAAGTTTTTCACTATGCATGATAAGGTGATTAAATGGATATTTATATGTTTTATGTTTTTAATTTTGTTTTCCTATGGTGGAATAGATAGAATTATTCTTTTAACAAATGGTATTAGAGGAAAGGTTCTAATTCACTCACAGAATTCAAGTTTCTCCTCTCCTTTGTTTACTAGTTGTTTTAATTTAAGTTGATTTTACTGTTATCAAGAATAATGAATTATAAGGAATGGAAGGTTCATATTGAAAAGTTCGATGGAATGGACTTTTCCTTTTTGGAGAATAAAACCGGAGTATATTTTGATACATAAAGATTTGGAAGCGCTTTTCAGGTAAATGTACTGAAACAAAGGACAAGACTGAATGAGTGTGGTTGAATGGGAAGGATTTAGCCTTAACCAGGATATCACTAGCTCAAAATGTTACTTTTAACATTCTAAATAATAAAAATATTGTAGAGTTTATGAAAGCATTTACCGACATGTATGAGAAGCTAATGGATCTTAATAAAGTTTTCATGATGTAAATATTGTTTAGCTTGAGGTTATTAGATGGAATACCTGCATTAGATCATGTGAATGAATTTAATATAATATTAGGAAAAATAGAATTAGTGATGGTAACTTTCATAGATGATGTTTGGGATTTTCTTCTTATTTCCTCACTTCTAGAGAGTTGGGATTCTACGGTGACAGTAGTGAGAAACTCTAGTGGGAAGGTATATCTTATGTATTATAATGTTTAAAACTTGATCTTGAATTAGGATTTGAGGTGGAAGGAAGTTCAAACTCCATTAATAATTTCTTTCAATACTACTAGATAGTGACGTTCACCTCAACAAAAGGACCATCAGAAGATGAAGTCTTTATAGGATAAGTCTTAGAGAAATAGTTGAGGAAAATTGGTTGATCTAGGTTCTGCATGTTGGGTTTATGGGGGAAAGGGACATATCGAAACAAATTATAGGAATTAGATAGAGGTTTCAATTTCTGTATATACAAACTCGGTAATTACAATTTATAGAGGTTAAATTTTTATATTGAGTATGATTATTCTAAAAGATTCATGGGTTATTGAATTGGTTGCATCTTTTCATTCAATTAGTGATTGAGGGTGCATGGTTGATTATGTATCAGGAATCTTGGGAACAAAATGTCTTGTTGATGATAAGGTTCTGGATACAGTTTGGAAAATAGATGTTAATATTTGAATAAAAATAGAAGTGTATTAAAACTAAAATATTTTAGACATATTCTAAGTCTATGGAAAAACCTCATATTAGTGGGAAAACGTGATGGTGTAAGTTTCAAAATAATTTTTTTTAATAGAGTCTAAAAGATCAAAAGAGGTTACATGGTGATTTTTCACATAATAAATAATGGAACCTTTCACTTGACCAAATGAAAGGATAAATCTATAGTTATCAAAATCACTTCATCGGGTAGTTTGAAAATGTGGCATTGTAGGCTTGTTCACCATAATGAAAAGAATCTGAGAGTTATAGTAGAGAAGGGAATACCTAAAATTGATCATAATAAATTTTGAAGTTATGATAGTTGAATTATTAGGAAACATAAGAGAGTTTCCTTTAACATTGATGGTAGAAAACAAAGGAATCAAAATCTGGAACTTGTTCATTCTGATGTTTGGGGACTAGCCTTGTTTACTCATATGGAGGATCACTGTACTTTGAAACCTTCATTAATGATTCAATTCAAAATTTCTAGGTTTAATTATTAAAAAATAAATTATATGTGTTTCAGGAAGTTATTCAGTGGAAGGTTTTGGCCAAAAAAAGTGTGAAAAAAAATTGAAGTGTCTCCAGATAGACAATGGTGAGGAGTACATTGGACACAACTTTCATAACTTTTTTTGGAGAAATCATCGAGCATGAGATGACTATTCTGATAACTCCACAACAAAATGGAGTAACTAAAAGGATGAATCAATATTTTTAAGGTAAATTTTAGAGTATAAGGTATTATAATGGAATTCCTAAGGGTATTTAGGTAGAGGATATAAATACGACAGCGTATTTGGTGAACAGAAGTGTGGCTTCAACCGTAGGTCAATAACTTTTAGAGGAACTTTGGTTTGTTAAGAGACCCTAAGTAAAACATATAAAAAGTTATTGAAAGTATTATGTATCTTCATATTAATGCTAAAGATAGTGATAAGTTAGAGGAAAAATCCAATGTGTATTCTCTTATTGGATATGGATATGAGAATTTTGGATATCACCTATGGGATGATGAAAATAAACAAATCATCTAGAGTAGAGATGTCATTTTCAATGAAGAATTATTATGGAACGGTCAAAAATTTGTTGATTGGGAAGTTGATGTTAGATCAATTATTTAATTTCAAGGAAATTAGATAGTGGTTATCAGTAAAATTATTCATTTTATACCTTTGGAGTAAACTTTAGATACTAGTTTTTTGATAGTCGTACTACTAGATAGAGAATGTTTAAAAAGACCACTATCGAATGGTGAAAGATCAGATGAATGACTGATATATAGAGAGGTCTCATCAAACAAACCTGATGTTGTGATAAAGACATCCACTCATATCAAAAAACCAATTTAGAGATTTGGAGGTGATTTGAACTTTATACTTCTAATGAATGTAAGGGAACAAAAATTTCTGAAAGATACCGCTACTCTTAGAGACTCAAAATAGTGGGAGTCAACCATGGAAGAAGAAATGAATTACTTGAATCTAAACAATACTTGGGAGTTGGATAAACTAAAAAAGGGGAAAATATCTCTATAAAACAAATGAGGTTTTCATTTTAAAGAGTAAGTTTATGGAAGTAAGAGGTGAAAAGCAAGGCTAGTGGAAAAGAGTTTTCAGAAAAAGGAAAGAATTAACTTTTCTAAAATTTTCTCACTAGTGGTGAAACACACAACCATTAAAATCATGATCAACATTGTTGAGAATAATGATTAACACTATAATTAGATGGATATAAAGATATCTTTTCTTCATGATGATTTAGAGGAATAAATTTAGATGGTTAGGCCCATGGTTTAAGAAGTTCATCAGGAGGAGGATCTAGTTGGTAAGTTGAAAAGAAGACTATGGATTAAAGTAAGCTCCAAGATAGTGGAATCATAAGTTCAACACTTTAATGTTTGATGAAAGTTATAGTAATGTGGAATTTATCATTATTATTATAGGGAGTAATAGTATGATGAAAAATATATCAAATTTTTATTGTATATGGATGATGAATTAATTTTTGGTTTGGAGTTTCATAGGATTAAGGAACTGAATAGGAAATTATCAATAAGGTTTTAGATAAAGAACATTGTACAAGCTAAGAAGATCTTGGGGATGATAATTTAGAGGGATATGAAAACCATATCTTTGGTTTTATCTCAGAAGAAATACATAAGTAAATACATCGAAAGATTTGTAATGGCTAGGTGTAAATCCAACTCACCCCCACCCCACCCACCAGACACTTCAATATTTATAAATCATAAGAAAAATCAATGGAAAGAGAAGTTTGTGACATGGATAATGTGTCTTATGCATCATATGTTCGAGATTTTATGAAATTAATGGTGTACATTCAACCAGACATTGTCTCTTCAATGAGAGTTGTTGGTAATTTCAAGTGAAATCTTAGAAGGAAACACTGGGAAGCTATGAAATGGATAATTCAATACTTAAAAGGGTTGTAGGATGAATATTTCTGTTTCAGAAACGATAACTAGTTGAAAGGATTTGTTGATGTAGATTTTAATAGAGACATAGACTCATAGAAAAGTACTAAAAGCTTTGTGTTTACATTTGGTGGGATATCAATTAGATGGATGTTGAATTCACTGTCATGAAATTTCATATTGATTATTATTTTAAGGTTTATTTATAGTATATGTAATACCCTAGGTAATCTCTCAAGGAGTATTGGTGGTTTATAGTATGTATTTTTAATAAAAAGTACTAAAAGAGGGGGTGGTTCTAAAAACAATTTTAAAAACAAAATGAATTAATTTAGAGAGTTTAATAGTTGACAAAGAAGTGGATTTTTAAAAATATATGATAAGTATGTGATCATTTATAATTTATTAAACCACTTTAAAAGATCCTTTTTCTTAATTTATTATTAGGTTTTAATGTAATCCTTTGGTTGAGGGTTGACCAAGATCTCAGGTACCCACAAGCCTCTTAAAATGATGCAAACATCACTAAACCTTGACATAACAATCGTGTAGTCAATTTATAGACCCTTAGAATGATTTAAGGTTTGTATAAGAACACTAGAATCTCAAATTTTTGGGAAAGAAGATGATTCCTATGTTTTCAAATCAGAATAACACAAGTCACACACTTAAAATTTCACACCGATCGGTTATGAAATAAAAAGTGTTTCAATTAAATGTATCAAAAAAAGTTAAGATACATATAAAAGAATAATTCCAAATTAAAATTTATACCAAAATAGTATATAATTATGTTCCAAAACTCCCTCTTCAATTGTGTATCTCCCTCGCAATGATCACCCACCATTTATCCCGACATCGAGATGAGGAAGAAGCTCAGGTGGATCTCCTTATTCGTCCTTGATCCCCCTATGAGTATAGGGGACTCCTTAACTTATAGGATGAAGAGAAGGCTCAAATGTAACTTTAAAATGGAATCACTTAACTCCTTAGTCAAACTTACAAATGGAGTGCTCATGGTGCCATTTTATAGCCAAAATGAGAAGTGGTTTTGGGCATCTAGTTTTGGTTATACTAGTTTTATCTCGGTTTTGGACAAGTAAACAGACATATCATGACTTGGAAAAAAGAGGAGAGTTGTTGGACGGCCTATTGATTGTATCCGTGTTAACTTTTTGTGGTCATTTAACACATTTATTGGGATATATTATCAATATATTAAACCTAAATTTTGAATTTGTGCAGATTCAATCCCTTGGATAGATCAGTTCGGATGGGCCACCAAATGAAAGAATTGGGATTCAGTTTCTTGTGATGAGTTGTATCCCATGAATTTTTGGATTTGGAAAAAAAATTAATCCAATTTAGAGTCATGGATTTCTATAAATGTGAAAAATAGTGGAAAATTGTCCTTAGGCTTCAATGCAGTTTGTCTCATTTTCCTTCTGGGTCACCCCCGACCCTCCAAATCACCTCCTCCTACAATAAAATCGCCAAAACAAGTAGAATTTCCCTTTTTAAAAGTGATAAAAATTAAATTATTGAATCAAATTGCATGTTAAATTTGTTATTAATTTTTTTATTTAAAATACAAGACCAGTTTAAAACAGTGGTGTAAGAGTGAAATAAAGTAGTGAATCACGGTGCGATCACACCCCCACACCTAAGCATTTGCACTCCTAGGAAAGTATTATTTTCAAAAATTATGCATGGATATAATATCAAATTAATTAATATTTAACATTAAATGAAAATATAATTCCTGATAGGAATGTGATCAAATAAAAAAACACATCGAGGAGTTATTCTCAGTGATCATGGAAAAATATGTCTCAAAAATTGTATCAGAATGAAATTCCAAGAGATGTATGATACAATTATAAGAAAATAATTCAAAAGTTAATAATGTCACTAATTACCATGAGTGTTTGTGACAACAATTTCATGTTATTATCTTCACTTTCTATCAAGTAAATGTAGGTTGTTTTAAAATTTGTCTTCTTACATGATCCTTTCCACCGAACCTGCTCTACATCTTTTGTAATCATCTTTAAAGACCCACTCAATTAAGCATTCCTAGAAGTTAAACCATAAGCTCCCAACCAATATATCCCCATATTTTTTAGATTGAATCACTCCACTCAATGTTTATTTTTTTAGGGCATGCAACAATCAGATAATAGGTATACAAGCATAGGTCAATCTGGTATAGTAATAAAATAGATTAGATAAGGAATGAACGTATGAAAAAAAATAATTTTGGAAAGTAAATAAAAAATAACCTAACTTATATTTACCTTATATTAAGTAAGAAATTTTCACACTTCATGGTTGGGTGCAAATATGTGTGGAGAAATTAAGTGACATAATTTTCCCTTAAACTACTCACACAAAGGGTACAATTATTTACAAAGGTTTAAAAATGATACAACCATTTATATCATCTATAATCAACCAATTTTTAAGATAAGTTAACACCACAATTTTTAATTCATGTTTAAATTCACATTTCATTGGTGAAATTTATTTTTTTGAATTTTAAAACAATTTGAAATAATGAAATTCCTCATGCATGTTAAATAATTTCCATGATTAAGCAGGCATCATTTTCTATAATTAAGTGGGCATAAAAAAGAATATTTTGGCACAAAAGTGAGTGGAAAACAAGGGTGAAAAGTAACAATAATATTCAACAATCTAAAAAGAGAAAAAGAAGAAATATGATGAAAATTAATAACTATCCCAAAAATGTACCCATCCTCCCACACCTAGAGTATATAGTGTCCTCACTATAATAAAATAGAATGTGGTAAGGAATGATAAATCCTGATGGGTGTAATTGGTATTTTTAGTCTTGAAATTTGAGGTCCTCCATCAGGGGATTTAGAATGGCTTCATGAAAGTGCTTCAGCTGCTTCCCATTGATAGTGAAGGTTTGTTTTGTTTCTTCATTTTGAACCTGAACAATACCAAATAGATAAACATTAGTAACAGTGTATGGTCCAAACTAATGGTAATTAATCTTACCTAGATGCAACTTTATCCTTTAATTATAAAGGAGGACCTTCTACCCAATGTGTAATTGACGATGAAGGATGATATGGTCGTGGGTATCCTTGGTTCGCTCCTTATATATCTAGGCGTTCTCATAAGAATCTATACACATTTCCTCCAACTCTTGAATCTCTAGCCTCGTTTGAGCACCTACACCAGAAAGATTTGAATTTCATTTTTTAATGGCATAGTAGGCCTGATGATCTATCTCAATAGGGAGATGAAAACTCTTTCCAAACACATGATAATAGAGTGACATTCCAATGATATTTTTAAAGGCAGTACGATAAGCCCATAATAAATCATTGAGTCTAATACTTCAATATTTTCTATTGGGTTGAATTTTTTTCAAGAATCTATTTTACCTCTATATTAGACACCTCATCTTGAACATTGGTTTTTGGGTGATATACAGTAGAAAATCAATGACTGAACCCATATCAATACAAAATTGATTGCATTGTTCGATTGTAGAAATGAGAACTCTCTCCACTAATGATGAACCTAGGTAATACAAACATATAGAAAATTTGGGTTCTCAAAAATTCCACAATTGTCTTGGAATCATCTATCCTTTTGGAATGTGCCTCTACCCATTTTGACACATAATAAACTACCAGAAGAATGTACAAGTTTCCAAAGAAATTGGGAAATGACTCCATAAAGTGAATTCCCCAAACATCAAAAATTTCATGGAAGAGTAAGGGTTGTTGTGGAATTTAATTTATTTTAGATACATTACCCATTCTCTAACAGCGAGGACAAGATTTATAGAAATCATGAGAATCCAAAAATAATGTTTCCCAAAAGAGACCAGAATCGAGGACCTTGCAAGTAGTCCATTGGGGGCCAAAGTGGCCCCCACAAGCAAGAGTGTGGAAAAACCTAAGAACATATTGAAACTCACTATCATGAATACAATGCCTAAGGACTTGATCACTACATGTGTTTCAAAGGTTAGTTTCATTCCAAATGTACTAACAGAACTCATTTTTTAGACATCCATCTTGGTTTTTGTTAAAATCGGAAGGAATTCAAGATGCAACCAAATAATTTACGATTTCGACATACCAAGGAATAACATCTTGCACTCAGTACAATTACTCATTATGAAACATGTTGTTTATGGTAATATATGGAGATGAGTTAATGTCTGATGATGGGAGGATACTACTGATATGGTCATCCACCACATTCTCTGCTCCTTTTTTATCCCTAATCTCTATATTGAATTCCTGAAAGAGGATCATCTAGTGAATGAGGTGTGGTTTTTCTTCTAGTTTCTTAATAAGATATCAGAGGGATACATGGTTTGAGAACACAATGACTTTGGACCCTAAAAGGTATGACCTGAATTTATCCAAGTCAAACACAATGGAAAGGAATTACTTTTCAGTTGTGGTGTAGTTTTCTTGGGTAGGGTCCAAAGAAAATGAGGAATAGGGAATGATATGTAGAGGTCGATCGACCTGTTATGATAAGAATACCCCAACTGCATAGTTAGAGGTGTCACATGTGAGCTCAAATGGTAAATGCCACCATGGTGGTTGGATTACTGGGGGTGATGTGAGACTCCTTTTCAATTTATTAAAATATTTGTCACATTCTTTATAAAAAAAAATTCTTTTTCTTTTTGGATAAATTGGGAGATGGGAGTTCAATCTTACTGAAGTCATGGATGAAACGATGGTAAAATCCAATATGACCTAGGAATGACCACACATCCCACACATTTTTGGAGAATGTTATAGAAGAAATCACATCCAATTTTGATTTATCTACTTGAATACCATCCCTATAAATGACATGTCCCAATATTGTACCTTGTCACACCATGAAATGGCCTTTCTCATAATTTAATGCAACATTATTTTCAATAGAGTGATGTAGGACTGAACCAAGACTACACAATCATACATCAAAAGAGGATCCATAAATAGTGAAATCATTCATGAAAACTTCCATGAAATTCTCTAGGTAATCCAAAAAAATACTAACCATGCATTGTTGGAAATTACCTAGAGTATTTCACAGACTGAATGGTATCCTCCTATAGAAAAATGTGCCAAAGGGGAAAGTGAAGGTTTTATTTTCCTGATCCTTAGGGGAAATATGGATTTGAAAATATCCAGAGTACCCATCAAGGAAACAGTAGTGATACTTCCCTACTAGCCTCAATAGCATCTGTTCAATGAATTTAAATGGTAAATGGTCTTTCATAGGGTGTTGGTTTAGTCAATGATAGTCTATGCAGACACACTAACTATTCTACACATGAGTTGGGACCAATTCATTATTTTCATTTTTAATTACAGTAAAACTAGGTTTTTTAGGAACTACTTGAACTAGATTGACCCATTGGCTATTAGAGATGGGGTAAATGATTCTAGCATCCAATGATTCTGTTACCCCCTTTTTAACGACATCTAGGAGGTTCGGGTTCAGTCGACGTTGTGTCTTCCTCACTAGTTTAGCCTCATCATTTAACAATATATGATGTGTGAAAATTGATGGGATAATACCAGTAATGCTATAAAGTGTCTATCCCAAAGCTTTTTTATACTCCCTAAAAAATTTCAAGCAGTCACAATTCATGCTCTAGAGGAAGTGAACTAGAAATGATCACAGGCATCTTGTTTCCATTCTCAAGATAGAAATATTTTAAATCTTGATGCAGTTTCTTAAGTTCCAATTCATGTGGATTTTGGATTGATGGGAGTGATTTTGAAAGTGAGAGGTCAATGATATCATTTAACTACTCAATGGTAACATCCATATATGAGGAATGATTATTTACAAGCTTAGCATTATCATCAATGGTCATAGAATCCTCAGTGTTCAAGAAATCATCAATTAGAAAACATGAATGACATTTTTCTAGATTGGTACAATATTCTATACATGATTCATTTTCTATCATTATAATCAATTATTAAAACTCTAAAAGGGTATCAAGGTAAAGAAAAGAATTATTTTTAGGGGAAGGTATGACATCAATAAAATTAACTGAAAGTAAGGAATGTTCTTCCAAGGGGTGCTTCATGGAATCAAGGATGTTGAAGTGGACAATGTCACCACAAAAATCCATATATAATGTACCATTATGGAAATCAATTATGGTTTTCTAAGTTTTCAATAAATTCCTCCCCAATATAATTGGTGTCTATCCATTCGTCATATCATCTTCCCTTCTATGCACATAAAAATCAGCGGGTAAAATTAAATTTTTAACCCTCACAAGAACATCCTCTAACACACCAGTGGTGTGTGTAGTACTCTAGTTTTCTAGTTGAAAAACAATTAAGGTGGGATTTATTTCTTTTCCTTATAATGAAGAGTAAATATAGTGAGACATCACATTTATAGAATCACATAAATAAAGAATAGCATTGGAAAAAAATATTCCCCAATGGTGAATGGAATCGAGAATGTTATAGGATCATTGAATTTGGTAGGAAGTGATGGCTCTATCAATGATGATATGTTCCTCTCCAAGATCACATTCTCATCACCTCAAAGTTTCCTTCATTTTTTACACATCTCCTTTACAAACTTGGCATATCTTGTAATTTTATTCACAACATCAATCAAGGGGATGTTAACATGCAATTTTTTGAAAGTTTCCAAGATTTATTTATCAATATTGGTTTCTTTTTGTTTTATTGGTTGGTTGGACCTTTGGAGAAATTGAAGATTAATTTTTGGGCTAGCTGGATCATCAAATGAAACTCCCTTTTCTTTTGCAGGGCTTTTCTCTGGACAAGGATTTTTCTTATTTGGTTCATTTGAGATGGTTGGAATAGAAGTTTCCTTAGGAGGGGATGACTCTATTGGATGGGTCATTTTTATTTTAAGTTTATTTCCACTCTAAAGGGTTATGGAACTAACATTTCCTATATACATAGGGTTGACTAGTGGTTTAGAGGGTAGTTTACCTGACCTGGGGCTTTAGATTTCCCCCATCGAGTTAGAAAGCTGTCCTAATTGGGTTTTTAGGTCTTGTATGGCTTCTTGGGTGGTTTTTTTGTATTGGATATTGTTGTAAGACATTTGTTTCATCATGTCTTATAGGCTAGGATCAAGTTTTGTAGGGGGTTGTTGGAAAGGCCTTTGTGGAGGAGGAGGATTTATGGGTGGTGTTGGATGACTACTCTACCCAGGTTTATTACATGATTGTTGAGGTTGGTTTGAATACCCCACTTTACTATAGGCTTGGTTTTCTTTCCACCTAGGATTTGATGGATAGTATGGTTCTTTCCAAATGGGTTGGTTATAGGGGCATCTTGGAAATATGGCCTCACAACTCTCAAAAGTTTCTCTCAATTGAGGGAACTAGTAAAAATAATGGGTGTCAATGGAACATATATCACAATGGATGGGAGGAGGAGATTGGGATTTCCTTTGGGAAAGGGAAAGTTTTTGAAGAAGGTTAATTACCTCTTCAAACTTCATGTCCACCTTTTTTTATAATTCAATACTTTTCACCTCTTGTATACGTCAAATAAGTACACTGGGCCTCAAACCAAATTTTTGAGTGTTCTACGCCATTTTCTCAATGAGGGTCCTTGAAGTGATTGAGGTTTTGTCAAATAGTACACCACCTATAGCATCATCAATCATATTTTGATCAATAGAAATTAAACTTTCATAAAAATATTGAATTAAAAGTTGATCACTTATTTGGTGGTGTGGGTAACTTGAAAATAGCCGTTTAAATCTTTCCCAGTATTCATGAAGTGTTTTCCCTTGAGATCATCTTATCCCACAATTTTTTTTATTACTGTTGTGGTTCTAAAGGCTGGGAAGTATTTTTTTAATAAAAAGGTGTTTCATGACTTCCCAACCACTAATTAGTGAATTAACATAATACAACCGATCTTTCGTAGTGTCTTCTAATGAAAATGGTAATGCCCTAATATTTAATTGTTCTTCATCCACATTAGAAGTTTTTTATTTTTAACACACAATATGAAATTCTTTCTAATGATTGTGTGGATATTCTCCCAAAAGTTCATGGAATATTGGTAAAAAATTAATGAAACTAGATTTAAGTTCAAAATTGGGTGCTTCGCCTTGCATTTGAATATAAATGGGTTTGATATGAACATCATGAGAGGTTATTTATTTTAGTGTTTGATTGTTTTCAATCATGTTATACATGTTAATTTCAGTTTCTAATTTTCTTCCAGAAGAAGAGGGGTTTAGAAAATTCTCAAGTTGTGGTGTGTCCTCCTTTAAAGGGTTGTCTTGTGTGTCTCGGTGTCATTGATGTAGGATCCTCTTCGGTTCGGGTTCAAAAGGAGGTAGTTCACTCGGAGTATAATGTGTCATACACAAAACCTAAAAACAATAATACATTATAACACCACCTATATACAAAATTATAAGATAAAAATAAACAAATATTTAAAAAATGCATGAAGTAAAAAAAATGCACACTAAAAAATCAAAGTGCTCCCCAGAAACGGAGCCAAAATTTGAACACGTTGTCATCAAACGTCAAATTGATTATGATTTTAAGGTTTATTTTTAGTATATGGAAGACCATGTTTCATCTCTAAAGGAGCATTGGTGGTTTATAGTGTGTATTTTTAATAAAAATTACTAAAAGAGGGGTGGTTTTGAAAACAGTTTTAAAAACAAAATGACTTAATTTAAAGAGTTTAATAGTTGAAAAAGAAGTGAATTTTGAAAAATATATGATAATTATGTGATCATTTCTAATTTAATACACCACTTGAAAATTTCATTGTTCTTAATTTATTATTAGGTTTTAGTGTAATTTTTTGGTTGAGGGTTAACCAAGATCTTTGGTACCCACAAGCCTATTAAAATGATGAAAATAGAATTAAACCTTTACATAACAATCATGTAGTAAATTTACATCTCTTTAGAATAATTTAATTTTTTTAAAGGAACACTTAAATCTTAAATTTTTGGGAAAGAAGAGGATTTCTATGCTGTCCAATTAGAAAAACACAAGTCTCACACTTAAAATTGCACACCGATCGGTTATGAAATAAAAAGTTTTTCAATTAAATGTATCAAAAAAAGTTAAGATAAATATAAAATAAAAATTCCAAAGAAAAAAATACACCAATGCAGTAGAAAATTATGTGTTGAAACTCCCTCTTCAAGTGTGTAGCTCCCTTGCAATGATCACCCACCATTTAGCCCGACATCGGGAGGAGGAGGAAGCTCAGGTGGATCTCCTTCTTCATCCTTGACCCCCCTATGAGAAATGGGTCCTCTAGAACTTATAGGATAGTAAAATACTCTATTGTAACTCCAAAATGGAAACACTTCACTCTTTGGTCATACTTTCAAATGGGGTTCCCATGGTGCCCTTTTATAGACAAAATGGGAAGTGGTTTTGGGAACCCATTTTTTGTTATACCAATTTTATCTAGGTTTTGGAAAATTAAACCGCCATATAATGACTTAGAAAAAATACAATAGTTGTTTTAATGCCTCTTGAATATCTCCATGTCAAATTTTTCAGTCATTGGATACCTGTATTTTGAGATATTGTCAATATACCAAACCTAACTTTTGAATTCATGTAGATCTGGTACCCTAGACATATCAGTTCATATGGGCCACCATATAGAATAATTAGGATTTGTTTTCTTGAAATGAGTTGTATCCCATGAAAGTTTGGATCTGATCCAAAAAAAATCATCCCATTTGGAGGCATGGATTTCAAGAAATGTGAAAAACATTGGATAGGTGTCCTTGGGATTCAATGCAGTTTGGACCATTTTCCTTCTAGATTATCCCCAACCCTCTAAATCACCTCCTCCTATAATAAAATCACCAAAACAATTAGAATTTAACTTTTTAAAAGTGATAAAAATTAAATTATTAAATCAAATGGGAAGTTCAATTTGTTTTTAAATTTGTAATTTCAAATACAAGATAAGTTTAAAATGGTGGTGTAAGAGTGAAATAAAGTATTGAATCGCGGTGCGATCAGATGTCTCATTTTCAACCAATTGTTACTTTATATACAATAGAAGTAAAGTATGTTTCTATTACTAAATCAGAGAAATATTTACAATGATTGATTTTCTTGGTAAAGGAACTGGAAAAGGGATTGGATAGAGGAATATTGTTATGTGATGGTTAGAGTGTTATTCATCTTGCATGGAATTTAGTGTTTCATGCAAGATCAAAACAAATTGACATATAATATCACTCTATAAAAATTATACTAGTGGATAAAGTATTAGATTTGAAAAATATTGATAAGAAGCATAATACTTATGGTATGTTTACAAAGGTGGTATTCTAAGAAGTCATGAGGCAACATTGTGGCTCAGTGAGACTTGGTTGATCAGATAAAGAGGAGAAAAACACATGTTTCAGATAAAAAATGAACTCCAGTGGATATTTGAAGAAGTCTTAAATCCTAAAGCAATTTCAAAGTGGGAGATTGTTGGGTTTTGGGTGAATTATTCAGTTTTCACTGAAATAGTTTTCTAGATGAAGATCATCATACCAAAATTATTGAATGGATGTTTCATGTTGTATAGTTTTGGAGTGGTTGGGCGGAAAGGTTTCATCAGATAGGATGGTATTGAATAGAGTCCATCAGAGGGATTACATTTGACAAAGTTCTCATAGATAGTCCACTTCGGGGTAATGACTCAATGCATGGGATGATTTAATGGGTACCATCTGTTAGTGGATTCATCAGATGGTTTAACAATGCATGAGAGGTTACCCAGGTCAACAGAAGGTTGATCCTGAATCTTAGAGTTTAATACAACCAGTTGATCAGATAAATACCTCTATATATAGAGGTGGTGTCCCAGCTCTGATTAAGATGTTGTTAATGCTAATTTGAAGATATTTTATGACTTAATTTTCTAAGACTTTTTTAAATAGAGAGTAAGTGAGAAATTATTTTTATATCCACTCGTATCCTATAATAAAAATGTTTGAAATTTTCTCTCGTGGATATAGGACATTTATCTGAACCATGTGAATCATGTTTATCCGATTGTTTTGATTTTGGGTGAGGTATATTCAGTAAGTGTGTGTGGTAATTAGGTACACATTAATCCTAATTATAGTGCATAGATTTTTGGAGGTGGTGGTTATCAGACAAGCCTTTTTCTGATAGCATTGTAAAATGTTTTCTGTGACAACAGAGGAGATCATATGGGTGTTTGTCTAGTGGAATGGATGAAGTGATTCTTCCAAAAAATCCCACCCCACCCAAACCACCCACACCAACATAGGTATAGTAGTATTAATACTAATACTAATAATAATAATAATAATAATAACAACAATAATTTAAAATATTATTAAGAGGTTCAGAATCATAATAAATTACATGCACTCAAAGGCTCAATTGGATCAAATCACATCCCTCATCAAAAGTTTGATCCAAATCCAAGTCTAGTCATGATGTGGCCAATTAATAAAATCATCAGGACCAAAGTAATAATTATTATTATCAAATAGTGTAGCAAGGCCAATAATAATAATAACTAACAATGTAGTTGTTATTAAATGAAGTTAATATTTTAAAATACTATAGAATGTAATTATTATCAATAACATTGAAAATTATTAAATGTAGTTATTTTTATATTTATTATCACTATCATTGAATAAATTTAATTTTTAATGCTAATAATAAATATATATTAATTATTATGATGATAATCATTAAATAAAGTAACATTAGGAATGATAAATAATTATTGGTAAATCTATTTTTTTGAACTTGTTTATCGGAGGTTGATAAGTTTTGTTTTTTAAAATTCAAATGTACTTATTATTAAATAGGTTCAAACAATGAATTTATCTTTGAATATTAATACTAATAAAAATGTAATTATTAATTATTATAATTAATATTTTAGGTTACTATGAAATGTATTTATTGCTTTATAATATTAGTAAAAGTGAATATTGTTAATATTAATTATAATTTTTAAATTTAATTGTTGTTTTTAGATTAATAATTATTATTAGTAAGTAATTATGATTTAATATTGATAATTTTTTTAATAACAAAATCACTAAAAAAATGATGGCATATTAACTACGATAATGATTGATATTACAATAATAGACATGATTATTCTAAAAAATAATGTAATTATTATTGAATGTTAAATTTAATAATATCAATGTAATTATTTAATGAAATTGTTATTTTTTGATTCAACATAATTATTATTGAACCCATTAAACCAATTATTTTTATTACAGGAGTTTCCCAAAGTCCTAGTGGGCTTAAAAGCCCATTACATGACCTGATGACCCTGCACTGCGTAACCATTAAACTAGGTTCTCCCCCTTGACTGTGTCACTATTCCTTTGTTAGCCTACATCAAAATCATATTGCGTCACCACCTTTCTACATCATTTCACCACCTATAAATATCCCCAGGGGCTATTAGAAACTGAAATACCACCCCAAGATCTTGTACAGACACAAAGAATAAGAATAGGAATAATAAGAAGAGTGGAAGAAGAAGAATAATAATTTATATTGATGAGGGGGAAGGGGGAAAATTAAAAATAAAACATCTAAACAAACACACACAATTGGGGAGTGTAACATTCCATTACTATTTTCAGGTATACCTAAACCCCTCTTTTGTTTGAACTTTGGTTGGGTTTTGTTTGGGGTTATTTCGGGTGTTTTTCTAAGTTTTTTTGGAGGTTTATGGGATGGTGCATGGTTGGTGCATGGCATGTGCATGGTTTTCTAAACCGTGTTTGATGGAATGTTTTGGGCAGAGGTCTCCACACGGTCTGCACATGGTTTTCCCTAACCGTGCATTATTTCCCTAAAAACCATGCAGATGGGTTTTTATTATTCTGAAAATTGTTAAAAAATTCCCAAACCCTCCTTTTTGACCCCCGCTCAAGATCATTTGACCCCTACTCATTTTTTAAAGGTTTTGGGGCTCCTAAGAACCATTTATGAATTCTCTAAACACCTCCCAAGGTGGATCAAAGTTAGGTGATCCTTGTTCGGCCACTTCCCGATAAGGTTTCTCTTCCCATTCTCTTCCTCTCATGTTTTATCTCTTTCTCCTTAGGGTTCCATGGATCTTTGTGTTTATTTGTGGATCTAATAACATCTTTTTTTTAGATCTTAAACCTAAGTTTGATTTCTGTTTGTGTGATCATCATTCTTCATGGACAAATCCCAAATAGGGTTTGGTGTTGCGAGATCCGTTGTTTTCGGTAGGTGGTTCTGTCATGATGATCAATTTACATTAAACCTAAATTTATTTATTTGATTTTAATTGTTTGAATTAAATGAAATTTTTTTGTTTTAGATAAACATGGATTTTAATAGTTTTATTGGAAAAACCCAATTCTGGTGAATTGTGTTTTTTGAGAAAAATGGGTTTTTGGCATGGAATTGAAATTCATGAGATTTAAATTATTTAATTTAAATTTTGGTTTTGATGGAAATTGAATAAATTGAAATGGTGATTGTAATTAAATAAATTGATTTGATATGAAATTTGGGAAAACCCCCCAATTCAAGTGAATTCGGGGGTTTGTGATGAAATTGATGGGATTGTTTGAAAATTTAATTGTTGAATTTAATTGTGAAATGGATTATAAAATTGCATGATTTGGTTTCAAATCCTTGTTTATAAAAAAATGGCTTAAATGGTTTTGATAAATACCTTAGGTTTTATCTTAGTTAAAAGGAATGTTTTTTATTAAGAACCTATTGCGGTATTTAAAGAGAAAATTTTCATATTTGAAATGGAGAATGGGATTAATTGCATCTTTTTATAAATTGAATTTCCCATCATTGATTTTGTACTTGTGCATATGCAATCCTTAGGTAGTTATTGAGTTATTTTGGGTGGAACTTTACGATTTTACAACATTCTAAAACATCATATCAGCACATCCCATTCCTTAGGATTTGGTGATGAGTTCCCTTTACCTTAGGCCTAAAGGGGAATATGTACATACTTTTCCATATTAATAGTGTTAGATCCCTATATCCTAGAACTATCGTACATATTTGGCACATGACCATGTTTCTTTATTGTTTGTATTTTTAATACATGTGTATATAGGACATTATTATAAATTGTTTTACATTCCTTGAGAATTTATATAAAGGGTTTTATATAAATCAATTTTGTGAAAAGTGTTGTCTGTGTGAAGAATCCTTTTATTAAAGGTAAAATTCCATCTTTGAAATGTATTATCTCCATCATTTGAAATGTAAAGAGAATTGTTAAATGTATTTTTATCTTTCAAATTGTAAAGCATGATTTGTTTAAATATGCTTCTTAAATTCCAAACCTATTTTTTTTAATTGAAAGCACATTGTTGATTAATTTGATATTGGAATCTATTATGGAGCCTTTGGGTGAAATCCTTCAAGGATTTGGATCACACCCTACTTTTTCCTTTGGGTGTTTGTAGATTATCACCTTCTATGTTAGAGAAATGGAAAAGGATTTCTTGGTGGTGGATCCAGCTATTGAACCATGGACTTTGTGAGTTGTGTCCTTAGGGACTTTAGGCTATTTTCCCTATTTTAGTACTTGGGTTGTAGTACTTTAGCTTAAGTGCCTATTTGACTTCTGGTATATTAATCCCAATGGATTTTTCTTTCATTATTCATACTATAATCATTATTTTATTTCCGCATTTTTAGTGGTGAAAATTGTTTCCACTTTCAGTTTTTATAGTGCCAAATGCTAGTCGCCAACTAGTGGGAATCAGGAACACCCTTCGGGCTATGTCAGGAGTGGTTCGGTTATCGAGTTACCAGGGTACCCGGGTTGGTTCGTGATAGGGAGACTCAAACTTGAGACCCACATAGATGAAACCAAACCATATACTCCCTAAATACATAACAATAACAAAAACAATAACAATGATCTAAGTAGATTTACAACACACACAAAAGGAATATAATTCACTCATGCCTGAGTTTGATTATGGGACCTGCACCCAAACCCTACCCCCACCAAAACTAAAAAAATTAGTATATGGGTTTTTTTATTTTGTTTAAAGGGTCTAGGGATTTGATATTTAAGAGGATGGGGTATTGAAGTGCCAGTTAAAATGGAACTTTTGGGATAAAACCCAAAAGCGCCATTTGAACTGGCGCTTTGCGGTTCTAAAGCACAAAGCACCACTTGAAGTGGTGCTCATGGGTAAAACATTTCAATTAAGAGAACCACTTCATCTGGAACTCTTAATTGAAAGAAAATAATAAATGGCTCCGCTTGAAGTTGTGCCATTCATTTCCCACCCTATAAAAGGGTAATCACCCCCTCCCCTCCCTCCATTCCAACACAACCCACCTCTATGAAGCTATGTTGTCTCCTCTACTTCACAGCTCTATGACCTCAACGAATCTCCACTCTAAAGCCCCTCCCCACCCTTTTTTAAACTTCATTATTCGATATTGAGGTAATTTTATTTATATTTCAATTTTATTAATTAGTTTAATTTGTTTAATATTTAATTTATTTATTTAATTGTTTAGTAATTAGTATATAATTAGTAAATTGTTAAATAAGTAGTTAATTGTAATTAGTAATTAAGTAAATAAGTAATAAATTTTAATTAATAATTAAGTAACTATAATTATTAGTTATATAGTTTTAATTAGTAATTAATTTGTTATTAATTAATTTTATTTAGGAATTAGTTAATTGTAATTAGTAAATAAATTTATGCAATTAGAAATTAATTAATTTTAATTAGTACTTAGTTAATTAAAATTAGTAATTAATTAAATAAGTAATTAAACATAAATAGTAATTAATTAATTGTTGTTAGTAATTACATCATTTTAATTAACTAATGTAATTAGAAATTAATTAATTGTAATTAGTACTTAGTTAATTGTAATTGGTTATTAATTAATTAAGTATTTAATTTTAATTAGTAATTAATTAACTATAATTAGTAATTACATAATTGTAATTAGTACTTAGTTAATTGTAATTAGTATTTAATTAAGTAATTAATTAGTTTTAATTAGTAATTAATTAACTGTAATTAGTAATTAATTAGGTAAGTAAGTAATTATAATTAATAATTAATTAACTGTAATTAGTAATTGCACAATTGTAATTAATTTTAATTGGTACTTTGTTAATTATAATTAGTAATTAATTAATTAAGTAATTAATTGTAATTGATAATTAATTAACTGTAATTAGTAATTACATAATTTTAATTAGTAATTATTTTATTATTAATTAATTATAATTGGGAATTAGTTAATTGTAATTAGAAAATAAATTAATGTAATTATGAATTAGTTAATTGTAATTAGTAAATAAATTAATGAAATTTGTAATTAATTAATTGAAATTAACACTTAGTTAATTATAATTAGTAATTAATTAAGTAAGTAATTAATTGTAATTAGTAATTGATTGAGTGTAATTAGTAATTACATAATTGTAGTTAGTAATTACATAATTTTAATTAGTAATTACAAATTTGTAATTAGTAATTACATAATTGTAATTAGTAATTAATTAATTAAGTAAGTAAGTAAGTAATTACAATTAATAATTAATTAACTGTAATTAGTAAATAAATTAATGTAACTAGAAATTAATTAATTTTAATTAGTACTTAATTGTAATTGATTCTAATTAGTAATTAATTAATTATAATTAGTTATTACATAATCATAATTAGTAATTAATTAATAAGTTAGTTGATTATAATTAGTAATTAATTAGTTATAATTAGTAAATAAATTAATGTAACTATCAATTAATTAATTTTAATTAGTACTTAGTTAATTGTAATTAGTAATTAATTAATTAATTAATTGTAATTAGTAATTAATTGATTAAGTAATTAATTTTAATTATTAATTAACTATATTAAATGGAATTAGTAGTTAATTTAGTATTACTTAATTGTAATTAGTAATTATTTAAGTGTAATTAGTAATTAATTCATTCAAATTACTCAAATAACTAATTAATAATTAAGTGTTATTTAATTTGAAATAATAATTAATTAAAAATTAATAAAAAAAACAACTAAAAATTAATTATAATTACTACTAATCAATTAGTATTTTTTCATATATATAAATTTTTTATATTACGAATGATTGTATGCCAGAGTACATTTGATAAATTGATTCTAGAATAGAGCCTTGGATTACATTCTATGTATGATAATGAATTTAGTTTTTCATCTACCTTGATCTCAGTTTGTAATTGAAGTTATGAACTTGAATTTCATTGTTGAATATATTTTGTGTATATTAAGTGTTAAAGTTGTGAATTTAATTCTCTATTGAGTAAAGTATCCCTGGGGTAGAGGGGCTTTGGGTTAGATCACCTACTTTCCTAGAGGCTTTCCTAGAAAATTGAATGGGGTTGGCTATTTTTCGCTCTGGGCTTACTCATGTGGAGTTTTTGCAATCTTATACAACTCTATACTTTTATGTGACGTGTTTATGTATGTCATACATATGATGCATGTGGATATGTATGAATATTTTTTACTTCTGTTTTTGGGTAAGTAACACAAAATCATGGGTTGTGTAAAGAGTTACACATCAATATGGTTTGAACATATTGATTTGGTGGATTTAATAGGATTCCAACCTAAATTACTAGAAGCATGTGTACATAAAAAATAAAAACATGAGATAATATGATGAGCTTAAATCCTCCTCAAATACTAAGTGTGATATTTCATCGAAATGTTGAAATATTTGAATTCAGATATTTTTTCTCTAATCATGTTTTATTTTAGATACAAATATGGTAGTATATATTTATTAAAATGGTCAAATAATTGATATTGAACAAGGATGTAGTTATAGTATATGGCCAGAAATAGTTGTGATGCTTGGAGACTATACAAATTTGGAATCTATTCAAAGAAAAATTCATCAAAAGTTAAAATTTATGGAGAATCAAGTGATAGAGTCCATCATATACATACATCTTCAAGTTAATGATAATTTACAGCATATGGACTATCTAGTAACTGATAATGAATAATGGAAACACATATTATCATTGGTTAAGTCTCAACTTGAGAATAAAATGATGGGTTTGTATGTCACTATAGCTACAGTGGAGGTTCCATCGATATTGGAAGTTGGTCCATCACAACTTCATGATACAATGTCATATCCTCATGATATAACACCTCAATATGTTCCATAAACAATGGAAGTTGTTCCATCATATCCTCATGCCACAATTTCATATCCTCAAGTTATGATGTCTTATAGAGGAAGTGATGTTTCTATGGATATTCCTCCATGTACTTTAGATGTTATGGTCAATTATTTTGAGGATTATGAAAATTTAGAACAAGAATATGATGAGGAAGTTGAAGAATAAGAGAATACTAAAGAAAATTTTGTGCCCACTCCCGTTAGGTTCAACCAAAATTTGAACCATCCTCCATTATTGGAATCATGGTCAACCGAATACATGAATATCTTTCCACAATTTGATTGGTCAATTATTATTCCTATCATAGAATTTATAGGAATTATTGGTGGCATAAATTGAGTTTTGTATAAAGGTGTTATGTATATTGGAAGAGTGTTTGAGTGTAAATATGCAATGGAAAATGTGATAAAATAATATCAAATTTAAATATATTATAGTTTTTTGTAGAAGATTCAAATAGATCTTATTATGTGATCCATTTTGAAAAATATGATTCAAACTGTCAGATGTGTTTGTGAGATATAATTGACAAAAAATTTCACTATTAGAGCATCAGTAGGTTTACTCCACACACATGTTTGAACCCAAGATTGTCATAGGAACACTCTTCATTATATGTTGAGTTTGTTTACTATTATTATTAAAATGATAAGAGCGTGTTAAAATGTTCCTGTTGTTTTGGTGGTGGAGAGAATCAAACAACTTTTTAGGTATAAAATATCTTATTAGAAGGCATGGGTGTCATGAAATAAGGCTATTGTAAAATTTTACATTGACTGGGATGACTCTTATAGAGTTTTACCATAGCTTATGGAGCTTTTATGCCACAACAATCAAGTAATCTATCTGTTAGATACTACTAAATATGTTAACCAACACAACCAAGTTGATCAGTCTATGGTTGTGTTTGATAGATTGTTTTGGACATTTTTACCATGTGTGTCTTATTTTATACATTTCAAGTAGTTCATACATATTGATGGAACATTTTTGTATGGAAATTATACTTAAACTTTATTTATTTCCACCACACAAGATGGTAATCGATCCCCTCTACCTTTGGCATTTTCTATTGTTGATAAGGAGAATTTCTCATCATGGAACTGGTTTTTGTCCTTCCTTAAAGAGTTTGTTATGGGAACAAAAGGAATTTGTCTTATTTAATATCATCATCGAGCAATCAAGGAGGCATTATAGTCTGAGGGTCTATCCAAGATACCACCCTATTACCATCATTGATATTGTATTCAACACATTTCCAGCAATGTGAGAAAGAATTTCGAGGATGATTCCATAAAGAAAGAAATCATAAAAATGGTATGAATATCCTTTTTTCTTTAAAAAACATTTTCATAATTATTATCATATGTTTTTGAATTAGTTCGTGTTTGTTGGTATACAAGCCTCAATAACAAAGGATGGAGGATCATCTTAAAGATATTCACATAGCTAATATAGAAGTTTGTGATTACTTGATGAAAATTCCAAAGTATAAATATTCATTTGAATATGATTATGGGAGGAGATATGGAAATATGATTACCAAAATTATATAATTTATAAATGGAGTATTCAAGGGTGTTCAGAAATTACTCATCACAAGTAATTAAGAATATTTGATTATATGTTAATTATAAGAGCTAAAATTATAATATAATATTAGTATAATTTTTTAAATGTAAATTACAGGTTTGGTACAAGATACCTTCTATTGTATTGTAAAGTATTTTGTGGAATAAGTAAATTAGGATGAAGAGGGTCTAAATAGAGGTATGTGATACGGTAACCATTTCCAATGTGAGCTAGATAGAGTTCTTCAGGAGGCTTAAAAATTTCATGTCACTTAATTTGATCATGAAGAGTAAATATTTCATGTCTCTAAGCCTTGTGATACTATGTATGGTAGTAGTGGTCATGTGTGGGTCATTTTTATAACAACCCTACTCTTTATTTCACATTAATACATGATTTTTTACATAAAATTACACTTAATAAAACCCAGAATATTGAGAAGTCAAGTGTATTTGGGAATTAGGTACATTACATAACAACTTAAAATAATGAATACATCGTCTTAATTGAAAACCTCTTTAACATGTTTATAATATTCATTCATACTTAAAACTTCATGGGATAACCCGGGGACATACATAAGAAAGGGGTGAGCTATAAATCCCAGTAAGGGAATAAACATGACATAAAATTAAGAAAATAATATATGTTAGAAAATAGGCATATCAATGGGGCATAAAAGTAGTGAGAATCATAAACATGAACAATGATACATGATATAGCGTGATAATCTTAAAGGAAATATGGGAAATGTAGCAACAACTTAAAACAATGCATCATAAACATAGGTTAAGGATATCTGTCAAGACATCATGGTGTAAAAAGTACCATAAAGTAATGAGGTTTAATCTATGTTCTATTATAATGTCTCATGAGACTAAACATTACCCAATTCATTGGATCACTATATAATTTTGGGTGCACCTGTCATTTTCATTTCATTCCCATGCTTAAGTGTGCCACATAGATCATACAACATGAATTCATTCATCATCATATTTTATTCCATGGTCAAGGAGTGTGAAACACATAAATTTAAGTCTCCAATAATATAAGTATAAGTTCATAAATTTGTACACCCTTTATATTAAATGGGTATGAGTATTCACTACATGATTGTTTGGCATGGAAAACCGTGGTGGAATTTTGGCAACATAACGGGGGTGTATAAATGTTCATGGGAGGGATTGATGAGATTTAAAGGGGTTTATAAAAATTTAAGAATCATAGGGTCGATAAGGTGGATATGGAATATAATATCTCAAAATTATGAATTTGATAAAAATGGCATAAGATAAAGAATATACTTTAATAAAAAGGATAAAGAAAAGAACCCTTACTAAATTTTAGTACGGTAACGGGTGTTCATAAAGGTTAGTGGGAGGATATAATGATATTTAAAGGGGTATCTCATAATTTATAACTAAAATTTATAGTAATTGGTATATTTAAGAACATATACTAACATTAGGAATTGGAAATATAAGGCATAAGATAATAAAGAAACTTGAATAAAGAAGAGAAGGTGAGGATCCCTTGCCTTGAGAGTGTGACTCCAAATGCTTGGGAGGAGCTTCTTGATAGTTTGGGGAAGCATTAGAGGAATATATATAGTTTAGGTAATATTAGGTATATTATCCAAGGTTTTTGAGTAAAGATAAATAGGATCTTGTGTGGGTTTATATAGGAAATTAGTGGGTAATTATTTATCATTTCTTAAACTTAGGTTTTGCACTCTGTATAATAAAATAACCAAAACCACAAAACCTTTACATGGTTTTTGCCTCTATTTTCTACTAAATATTGGTGGTTTTAATTATTTTATAATTAAAAAGGCTGAAATTATTAAAATATTGTCCTTAGTGATATGGAGGTGATTCATACTCTTAATGAAATGATTTTAAAACCTTAAAATATATTATAAGTTTTGGAGGATTCATAATGGATTTAAAAAATAAATAAAATAAACTTAAAAATGAGTTATTTTAAATTTAAAATATATATTTTGTCATGTATCCCATTTATAGTATTTATTATCTTGCTTTTGGGTCATTTTAATATCATAATACACATTGTATATTTATATGGTATTTAATTTTTACCCAAAAATTCGACTCTCTTAGAAAATTATGAAAAATTAAACATTGGATAATTTCAATTTTATAATTCAAAAAATAATATTAATTTTATCAAAATAATTTTCTAAATATGTGAATTTCACTTTTAAAATAATAATAGTCATTTATTGAGAAATACTGGGTTTTTGACAATAACAGTTTTTGAACCCTTATAAAAATTACATTTGACTTCATAAAATTATATGATCATTTATATTTAATAAAAATCATTTAATAATAATATTTTATTAAAATATTATTTATTTCAAAAATCTATTAATTAATTAAAATAAATTCATTAATTGAAATTGAATATTATCTGAAAATACCATTTTTGTTTTATTGTTTAAAAATCAAAATCATTTATAAAGTAATGATAATAAGAAAATATGAAAAATATTCTATTGAAAATAAAATATACAAATTCATATTATTATAGTATTTATACATATTCCTTTAATACACCAAAAATCCTCTAAGGGTAAGGTGTGTGATGGTGAGACTTTCATGAGGTGGTTCGACGTATATGGTTTGGGTCATGATCTTGATGAGCTTGAACTTCTCCCATAAATGGTTTATCTCATGTTTAAGTTCTTGGATCTCAGCTTGGTCTTGGTCAAGGAAAAATCCTAGTGATTCTATCTCCCTCGAAATCTCTGATAAATGGGTTTCATAAGGTACAATCCCACTAGTTTAGGTCATCACTTCCTTTGTTTGTGTCAATTAGATTTGTTAAAACCCTATATTTATACTAATCATGTGATCACTATTCAATGGCTATATTATCAAAAAAATAATGTTTAATGGTATTTTAAATCTTATAGGATATAATAAAACCAAATAAGTGTGTGTGCTTTCTATAACCATAATACATAATAAGACATTTAATTAAAACACAAGAGTGGTTTTATTTATAACAGTTTGGGTCGTTATAATCTCCCCCTATTCAGAAATTTTACCCTCAAAATTTTCATTTCTCACACTAAAATATATGTAGGTAACTCTATTTCATAAACTCCTCTAGTTCCCACATTTCTTCTTCAATCTTGTGTTTATCCACAACACTTTGACCATGTGCATTGTCTTATTTCATAGAACTTTGTCTTTATGATATAATATCTTCACTTATTTCTCCTCATAAGAGATATCATTATTCAATGGGATCACCTTTGGATTGAGTACATGTGAGGGTTCTGGTATTTACTTTCTCAAGAGGGATATATGGAATACATCATATACTTGAGATAGTTTAGGTGGGAGTGTAGTCGATAAGCCACCACTCCAATGTGATCAAGGATATAAAAGGGACTGGTGTATCTTGGACTAAGCTTTCCTTTCTTCCAAAATCTCGTGAATTTATTCCATGGAGATATATGGAGGAATACCATATTTCCAACATCAAACTTTATGTGTCATCAATTATTTTCACCATAGCTCTTATGTCGACTCTAAGCAGCCTTGATGTGCTACTGAATGGTCTTAACCTTTTCCACCATTTCCTAGACCATTTCAAGACCTAGTAGTTTGTGTTCCCCAACTTCATCCCAACATGTAGGTGTTATACACCTCTTCCCATAAAGGGCTTAATAGGGATCAATTTGGATGATTGAGTGAAAACTATTATTATATGATAACTCAACCAGAAGAATTTGTTGATCACATCCTCCTTTTAAGTCAATTGAGCATGATCTCAACATGTCCTAAAGTGTCTAGATAGTTCATTTATATTGGCCATCAGTTTGAGGGTGATAAGTCATGCTGAATTTTAACTCGGTATTTAGAGCATGTTGGAGAATCTTCCAAACTTGGAATTAAATCTTGGGCCTCAATTAGATACAATCAATAGTGGTGTTCCATACAATCTCACCACTTCTCTAATGTATATCCTTGTAAGTTGATCGAGTGAGAAATAATCTCGAATCACAATAAAGTGTGTAGTATTTATAAGAAGGTCCACCACAACCCATATATAATTATTTCCTCTTGATTTCTTCAGAAGACCAATGAAAAATTCCATGGTGATGTTTTCCTATTTCCATGTAGGTATGGGTAACGGTTGCATCATCCCCTTGGATTTTTTCCTTTCTTCTTTCACTTGCTGAAATAAAAGACATATTGATGTAAATTACATGATCTTCTTATTCATACTGTCACACCAATAGTGTTCTAAGATATCTCGATCATCTTTTTGCTTACAGGATGGATAGAGAAGGTTGAACTATGTTCATCATCCAACAACTCCTTTAACTCAAGATTTAATGGTACACATATTCATGACCCAAATCTTACAAATCCTTCTTCATTAACATTGAACTCTGATGATTTACCTTTTCTTATAGTTTATGATTTCTTATGAATTCCCACATCATCCCTTTGAGCATCCTTTATCTTCTCCATAAGGGATAGTTGGGCAATCATTTGTCAAAGGATTGATGATTTTCCTTCCTTTATGATTCTCATGTCCATCCTTTCCAAATATAAGAAGATTGGATACCTATAAATTCTCATAAATGATAGAAATTACGGATCCTTTCTACTTAGAGAATATTCCACTTTATTCACTTTCCCGGGATGGTTTTGAATTGATTAGTCATAGTCCTTGATCAGATCTAACCATCTTTAGTGGTGCATATTCAATTCTTTTTGTGTGAATATATACTTGAGGCTTTTGTAATCTGTATATATTTGAAACTTACCCCAAAAAGATAATGTCATTATATTTTTAAATTGAAGATAATTATATCTATCTCCAGATCATGCATTGGGTAGTTCTGTTTATGAAATTCCAACTTCCTTGAAGCATAGACTATCACTTTATCATTCTACATTAACTCATATCTTAATCCCTTCTTCTAAGCACCGCTGAATACCACAAAAAGTTATTCACTTGTGGGTAGTGTGAGAACAAGTACAGTGATAAGCCTCCTTTTAAACTCCTTTAATCTCTCTTCACATTCATCATTCCAAGAAAACTTGACTCTCTTGAGTTAGCTTGGTTAGAGGGTTTAAAAATCATGAGAAATTTTTCCAAAATCGATAAAAGTGCCCAGCTAATCCAAGGAAACTACTGATATATGTCACAGATATTAGCCTTAACCATCCTTAAATTTCTTTTTTAAGGATCCATAGATATCCCATTGATTTTAATGATATGCCCCAATAATTATACTTCTTTCAACCAAAACTCATATTTTTTGTACTTTGAAAAAATATTCTCCCATCACAAGGTCTGTAGCACAGTGCTCAGATGCTCCTCATAATCCTCCATGGTTTTGGAGAATATTAGAATATAATATATAAATACTACCAAATATTTGTTTAGTTAATTCCTAAATACTATATTCATCAATTCCATGAATATTGTTGGATCATTAGTGAGTCTGGATGGCATTACTATGAACTCATAGTACCCGTACCATGTATGAAAAGCAGTCATGGGGATATCCTCCTTCTTCACCCTAACTTGGTAATATCCCGACCACATATCCACCTTGGAGAAGTATTGTGATCCACATATATAATCAAACAAGTCATCAATACATGGTAGATAATACTTTTTCTTTATCCTTGTCTGGTTGATCTTATGATAATCAATACAAAGGTACATTGACCCATCCTTCTTGTTGACGAAGAGGACTGGTACACCCCAAGGTGAAGCTCTTAGGTGTGTAAAACCTTTATACAAATTATCCTATACTTTTTTCTTCAGATCCTCAATTTCTATAACATCCATTCTATATGGATTCGTGAGTAATGGTAACACCCAGGTATAAGCTCGAATGAAAATTCAACCTCTCGGTTAGGAGAAAGACCAGGAAATTATTTGAGAAACACATCAGCATATTTCCACACGATGGGAATGTATTCAAGGATGATTATTTCCTTTGAATCAATAATTTTATCTATATATTCTTGCTTATAGTGCAATAATATTCATTCTTGAGATGTTGGTGCTAAATAAGATTCATCCTCCTCCTTACACTTGTACATAATCATGGGTCAATTTGTGATACATAAATTGATTTCCTTCTTGCAGCAATTTATGTTGGATCTATATAGGTAAAGTCAATTCATGCCAAGAATTGCATCAAATTTCACTAAAGAGAGTATAATAAGGTTAGCTGGGAAGTTCATCCCACAAATTTTGACAGGGGAGGAGTTATATACTTGGGATGAAATAATTGCCCCATTTGTCATTTTCACCAATAACTCCACTTCCAAGATTTGTGGTGGTGTTTGAATAGTTCTATTAAACTTTCATGATATGAAGGAATGTATAGAACTAGAATCAAAAATTATTTTCGCTATTCTTGAATTAATAACTAGAATACCTATCACCACTTCATTTTCAGGATCCACCTTAGCGATTGTGATAAAAAAAGCTCACCCTTGCTACTATAGAGGTTTTTGGTTGTCTTAAAAACCCTTAGCTTAGTTCATTGGTTTGAAAAGTTCCCTGATTCCTTACAGTTAAAGAAATGAGAAATGCATTGAGGTTTGACCAGAGCATTCCTCTCCTCCAACACATTAGTGGGTTTCTCCTATAGATAGTCACTAGATAGGTCCCCTTCCTTCACCTAAATCATTTTATCATCCCCCTTAGAAAATTTCTATGGTTCTTCTTTCCACACCTTTGAGAAGTGGGATGATGAAATTTCTTGGCACTGTTGGATTTCTTCATCGGACTACCAAAATTAAACTCCACTTTCCACTTCTTATCCCCATGAAACCCTTGAGATTATCCAATCTTTATTTTGACTTTGAGGGTATATTGGAAAATTTCCTCATAGCTATCAAAGTCACAGATCACCATGGATTTTCGTAGACTGGGTTTTAGCCCATCAAAGAAGCATTCAACCCTACATTCATGGGTAATGAAAAAGTTGGAGGCATATCATGAAAGTTTTGTGAAGTTTTCCTCATACACCCTGATAGATTCACATTATTTTTTCTCGAGGGAAATGAAATCCCTTTCCATTTTAAGTTGGAGAGTGTGAGAAAAATATTTATCAAAATAATTTGGAATTCCTTCCACCCCACCACTTTAATATCCTTCTTAGGCTTTGTGTTCTTGATCAATGTTCATCACTGATCATCTTGTCCCTCCATATGATAAACATCTAGTAGAACATTCTCTTACTCATAACATTGAAGGATGAAGAAGATATTCTCAATAGAGTTGATCCATTGTTCCATAATTAAGGGACCAGATGATCCATTCAAAGTTTGAGGTCTTTGTCTCATAAAGCTCTCAATTGTAGCTTATTATTTCTTAGGGAGATTTGGGTGATCCTCCTAATCCATGTTTCTATTCAGAACTTGAGTTATCTGAGAAATTATCATCATAATTTTTTTGATTTATGATCCTATCGGGTTGGGCATCTCATTGGGGAAGTCATCACATTTCTCATCACATTGATTGTTTACCCGATTCCTTCTATTTTAATCCATTGTCTAAAATAAAGGGAAAATTAGGGATGAGTATTTTTAAACTATAAAACACATAAAGAGGAATCCAATGACATTAAAGATATGACATTTGGGATGATTATTTCCTTAACTTGTGAATTTATTGGCTTCAATCTATGTTATCCATGATCTATTTCCTAATATATAATCTTATGGTAATTTTTTTGTTCCTTTAATAATGGTTTATAATGAGCTTATGAATTTACCAAATCATATACCCCAAGAGTTTCAAACCAGGTGTGCAGCAAGGCTCATTGTCATGCACCAGTTCTCGATCGAGTCTAGCTCAACGTGGTGTTTTCAGGTTTTACACCTATGTACATTTGTGTCAGATCCACATCTACTTATAGTATCCAAATATGGATACATTTTATTGATAAATCACTTACTCTATACTTAATAAAATTTAGGTATGTTTTCCTATACTTAGTATTATCCATAAGGATTTCACTATATTTTTCTAATCCTAATCCCAAAAAAACTAAACTTTTCCTTTGATACAAACTATAGAAACCCTACTCTTTATTTCACATTAATACATGATTTACATGAGAGTAGATATGGAAATATGACGACTAACATCATATAATTTATAAATGGAGTTTTCAAGGGAGTTCTAAAATTACCCATCACGGAAATTAAGAATTATATGTTAATTAGAAGCACTACAATTATAATATAATATTAGTATAATGTTTTAAATGTAAATTATAGGTTTGGTACAAGAGACCTTATATCGTAGTGTAAAGTATTTTGTGGAATGAAGAAAGTAATATGAAGAGGGTCTGAATAGAGGGATGTGATATGGTCACCATTTCAAGTGTGAGCTAAATAGAGTTCTTAGGGGGGCTGTAATATTTTGAGTCATTTCATTTGATAATGTAGAGAAAATATTTCAGGTCACTGAGCCCTTTGATTCTATGGATATTAATAGTGGTCTTATGTGAGTCATTTTACTAGATAAGAATTGTTTTAAATTTAGAAACTTTCAAGCATTATGATATCATTGCATCCATTTGATCGCAGCATGTGCTTACGTACACTTATCTTGGGATTATTTTGTTGATCCAGTTTATCAAGTCGAGATTATTAATGACTGTTATAGTTCTTTGTGGATTTCTATTGGGGAATATCAGAATATATAGTTGTCTTATGGCATACCCACGCTTCTACCAAACATGACTAGGTTGCGACCAAAAGTGGGGGCCAAAGTCGAATCATATTCGGAATGAGATAGATTGGCCTAATGAACGGGAACCTAGACATAGGTGCATTATATACATCTGGGAAGTTCACATGGGGACACATTTCCCTAGACACATAGGTCAATCATATAATAGTTAAAATAATTCATGTACTCCATCAATTAATTTAAAATTTTGTACATGTGATCATTTTTTTCATTATCACCATTTGTTGGTCGGAGTAAAACAATCAAGAGGGGGTTGAATTTAGTTTCCAAATAAAAATGTCTGTTAAAATAAGTTAAAACTAAAACCCATAATCTATACGCATGTCCAATTAACTAAAACTTTAGATTAATATAGTTTGATCTTTCAAAAAATTTCCCAATGGTTTGATCAGAACTTGGTTATAAAAAAGTTTGAAAACCCTTTTTAACTTCTGAAACCATTTTACCATCACATACCTGTGTTTATTTGTTGTTCTCTATAATAGAATATCTCCTTTTATCTACAAGCATTAATTTTACTTAAAAATAACTTCATCTAAAAGTATATATGCACTCGCTTGAAAGAATATACTTCATCTTTACAAAAAACCAAAAATAAACTTAAAAAATATTTTATAACAAATCATAAAAACAAGTATGAGTTAAATAAATATCAAAATTGATGTTATAATATTCATAAATTCATATGGAATAGCCTTTGTTATCTGACTAACAGTCACACGTGTCATGCGACGTGTTAGTGTAGAGACCTCTTAAACATATTGTTATTCAAAGAGAGCATCATTTTCATCATGATGCACCTTCAACAACCATTTTTCCATACCTCAAATGTGATGGATTTTATGGGGTTTCCATGTGCGACTTCAAGACCATTGATCACCACTTTATTGTTGCATTGGTTGAAATATGGTGGTCAGAGACAGACACATTTCAACTCTCTGAGGGGGAGATGACCATTACTTTAGAGGACATTATCTTAATGTCTAGTCTATCCGTCCACGTACAGGAAGTTATGGGTGCCACTAGTGGTGACTGGTGTGTGGTCATACACCATCTATGTAACACCCCAGGGGTTTACAATTAAATTTAATGAAATGAATGAAACACTAAGTCTTTATGAAACAACACTTTTTTTAAGAAGATGGTTATAAACTATCCATTAAACATAATTTTGCTACTTCTGTGTTTTTAATTTCAAAAATATGACATACACGGTTGTGATAAGTTATTTGGATTCTGATATGTCAAACTTAATTTCTGATGAATAGTAACCTACCCTCATGAATAGTAACCTACCCTTATGAATAGTAATATGACCCTTATGAATAGTAAATTGGACAAATGAATAGTTACCTCACCAATGAATGTATAATAAGAAGGCATCTTATAAGTAACAATATGACCATAGTATAAGTGTTGGTATTTTTGTGATTCATAAATATTTAATTACACTTTTATGATTAATTTAATAATTTAAATGAAATTTTATTTTCATAAAATTTAGTCATAAATTATTATTTTATTTACTTGTGGTTATAAGATAATTTTATGAGACCTTGATTCATTTTTCAAGGTGTTAAAAATCAGTTATAGTTTTAAAATTCTTATTTATCGAATAAATTATTATTTTATTTAAAAATTAATTTTCTCATATTTAGAAAATTATTTTGATAAAATAGATTTCATTTTTTAATTTTACGCATCAAAAAATGGTTGGGTTTAATTTTTGGTATTTTTCTAAAATACTTGAATTTTTTGTGAATAGTAAAATACGATAATTTGCAAAATAAGCTAAATGCATGATTTATTGTGTCATTGATGATGTTATGCTGATGTAAGCACCCTTGGTTTGAACTCACATGAAAAAATTACTATTTTTGTCACAATAATTAATACTATTCATAGTCTTGAGAAAAAATAATAAACTAATGATTAAAATAATGTAAAACCCATCATCTCCTCCACTATAAATACCACCCTCACCCACCCTCTTCCTTACACACCTCTCAATCTTTGAGCATTATCTAAGTTCTACCCAATCCCCTTCCCAAGGCCCATACCCACATATAATACCTACTGGTCTCACAAAAAGGACAAAACCAAAAGGTCTAAAGAAGGATCTCAAGGGGAAGAGATCAAGAGGAGGTTTAAACACATTTGAAGGAAGTCAAACCCGAGGTAAGGGATCCTCTCTTTCCCACTTTTATTCAAGAATATCCTCTATATTATGACCTTTTATTTTTAATTCCTAATTATGGGGTATATTTTACACTTCCCCCATACTATACTTATGATATATAAATGATGAGAGACCCCTTTCTCGCTCATTAATCCCTCCTAAGTACACCTGTTACCATGCCTAAATTTCATAAGGGAATTTTTAACCCAATTTCCATTCTTTGGGTTAACCTTGTACTTTATTCATTATGTGTTATTAAGATTATTTTTGTGATTAATTTTTGTTTATATTATGGTGTATTATGTGTATTTATAGTGTATACACATATCCATTCCATTATATTAATTCTCACTCCAATTATATTTGTAAGGGACTTTCCTTTTGAAATCTTTTTTAAAGTCTCTTTAATTAAATTCAAAAAAAATTATATATATATATGTCATGAGTGGTTTCTCCTAATTTCGTGATGTTTTATTACTATGATATGTTCCTTGGATATAGTTATATTGGTTTGATCCCATTATACCTCAAGATATTGTGGGTTGAGCGCCATTATAGCTCAAGATATATTGGGTTGATCCCATTATAGGTCAACATATGACAGGTGATCCCCATTATAGCTCTCCAATGCATTGAGTACTCTGAAGATGAAAGTTGACCGAATAGTTATTCCATGTGTAAGTTTGATTTTAAGAGTGATATAGTAAATATTTCCCAAGGCTACTACGTGATGTTTTTATACATGTTAATAAGTTTTTATGTTATGTGTTTTTTTGGTTTTTTTGGTTTTTTTTTTTTTGTTATTACTTGACTAATGATTTCTTTATTTATATCCCTTACTAAGATCTTTGTACTCATACCAAGTTTTTAAATGTTTTTCACATGTTATAAGGATGTGTAAGAGAAGGAAGGAAGAAAATTTAAATGTTATAAAGGACTATCAAAGAATTTATGTATTATTTTAAAAGTTTTATATTTTGGAAGAAGTGGATACTATTTTAGTAGTATCCTCATATATTAATATGGGATGTTATTTATGTTTTATGTACTAATTATCTAAAACTCTAAACCTTAAAAGATCTGAAATGTGTAATAATGCATGTTCTTGTCTAAAACTCAAGATTATGTAATGTTTTAAGGTTGGGTCCTTATAGTCTACTAGGAATTAACATCGTTGGCATACCACATGTCCTCCAGGGTTCCCATTTGTGCATGGGGTGACTTGATGAGCATTATTCCATCATTATTGATGATTCATTTGAGGTGATGCTTATTTGACACACATTTACATATATTATGCGACTGATTGGAGGCATGTTGTGTGTAGATTACTCCACCACCTTGGTATACATGATGTACTTACCATTACTTGAGGATCTTGACCAAATGAGTAGGTACAGTTGGGGGTCCACTATATTATCACATTTGTACAGATGTCTCTGTACCAGTTGTTGAGCTAATGTGAAACAGGTTGTAGGCTGTATGACTTTGGTACAGATGTGGTCCTAGGATCTTTTTCCACGCATTACTACCAGAGTTGTCACACCACTTCTACAACACCTATTTGGAGAATTTTCTTGGGGATTTCGGTATGTTTACATCATTACTTTGAGTTATTTAGTAAATTTATTAATTTATTTTATAAACATACCATATATTACTTATTTTTAACTAGGTGTGTTTAGGTTTAGTGTTATGCACATTATCTGAGACATATTGCGCATAGATTTTGACAGATATTTGACATTATACAGCTAACTGATGTAAGTTAAACATTAAATTTTTTATATACAAATTAATTTTGTTATTACCATTTTAATTTATTTTAATTTTATCTTAGTAAAATTATCGTTCTAATTTATGAATTATTTTTTTGAGTTCACATTCCAAGTTTCATAGACCCCGTATATAGGTTTTTTCTACTCATCTCTTCCACCATACTGCACAATTATGATTGGAGATCATGGTGTAATGGTGCCACTCATACACTTCCACATCATTGAGTGGTGCCATCCAGACTGATTCATGCACCAGTTTGGATATATACAACATATCCCCATGGCACCATAACAGTTTGATGGGTTACATTCTATTATACTTAAAAGTAGATAGACGAAAGACTGTTTGCAGTTTTATGCACTTTATATCAAGTATTTGGACTTGCATGCCCAATATGGTATCTTTTAGCACAGATATCCCAAAGCACACTATCAGTTATATGATCAGGTAGATTATGCTTATTGGTACCAATGACACATGATCATGTACCTTACACGTTAGGGGATAGTCATTCAGCAGTTGGTATGTTTACTAAGATTTATTATATTTTTTTAACTTATGTTTCATATTAATTTTAATGTTATTTAATTTGAATCCATCCATCCTTGATCATATTTTACATATCATAGATCCTCATGAGGAGGAATTTATTAGGCAGGATTTATTCACCCAAATTTGGTAGCTCTTAGATGTCCTCTCTAATTCATACACGATAGTGTTTATGATAAGAATCCACAGTTATATCCAGATCTATATGCTCTGGTTGAGGCTTTTGGGGATGATGATGTCCCTATTGTGCCTACTAAGGATGATACACCACCACTACCACTAATAGTTGGATGATAGAAATGAGGACATCAGTAAGGGAAGAGGCGATGACATATACATCTGAGAGAGGCTCCTACAGATGTTGATGTACCATAGAGAGATGATCCTACACAACCGAATGAGGATCTTGCACAGTTGGGAGTGGTTTATGTGCCACATATGTCATATCCACTGATTGTGATAGAATACGAGCTGGGTGTGGTAACATAGCTTGTGGTGTCCTCCACTCTCGTAAATGATGACTTCTTTGATATCACGCTTTTTTCTATTTTTAGGTTCTCTGGGGCCATATGGCTCCACATATGATGTTGGTCATTCCTATGCATAAAATGTTAGGTATTCCTATACACAACACCATGAGGAGGAACCTATAGCACTGCAAGAGGAGGAACCCACACCTATAGCTAGGACACGGGAGCGGCAGAGACATCAGGCATAGAGTGGGTATGAAGTTCATACACCGGGTTGTGGAACTGAGAAGTATCAGTGTTGATGTATTTTGATATCACATTGTATATAATAAAAAACTATTTATTTAGATAATTAATGGTTGTTTTAGACAAATTAAAATAAATTCAAAAATATAATAAATAAAAACTAATTTACATGAACTATTAATAAATAACAACAAACTCAGAATAGTTTAAAGTTTCATTTAGACTATACTTATAGTTTCTTTATAAACTTTATTGTAACATAATTTTTGTGGTTATAAATTATTGTGACGTTCCTTTCACTAATGGAAATGGGATCTATACCTTAAAATTTGATTTATTCTATTTCTATAGATCTCCTTTTTATTAGTCAAGGAAATTTCAAAAAAAATTATGTACAAATGTTATGTTTTGAAATAATAATATTTTCTATCATTAAATTTATTTTTCATTAACTTCATTTGCAAACTTATTTTCATTTTTTAATAATATATTATATTTTTGCACAATATGAAAATTTTCATTTAGATTTTATTTATACTTTATAATGTATAGACTTTCAAAGTAACATACTTTAAACATTATTATATTTCATGTATGTGACTTAGAAATTGTATAAATTTTAAAGTACAAATACAATCTAAATGAAATTTGTTACACAGACTAAACATATAATAAATTATTGAAAAATAAAAAGAAAATCAAAATTATAGTAGACAAAAATTATTCTACATGACACAAACTTTATTGTTTAAAAGCATTGCATTTAAATTTTACATAATTTATGGGCATATTTCTTATTAAGTATTATATTATTAAGGAGTATGGGGATGGTACATGAGCTTCTCTCTCTTGTCTTCAATGGAGATCATGTTTTCTTCTTCTGATCCCTCATTATGGAATCTGATTTTGTGCCCAATGTTGTGGGTTCGGCTGACCTACCTGATGTATCTGGCATTGAGACACAACCTTTTAGGAAGGGAGTATCTTTTGTAGAAATTTTATACAGTAGGGTTGAAAATCAGTTTGGAACCCCATATCTGGTTTCAAATGAGTAGAGAATCACAAAAAATGAGGATGGTAAGATTTTTATCTCTATTGTTCGAGCTACCTTTTAGGAGGGGATTGATTTGTGTCAATTTTATCTTATTGGATGATTGATCCTTTCTAAAGGAATCAATATGGTAAATACAGATGAGTTGAAACTGAAGCTCAGAAAAATCCGGGGCTTCAACGACTAGAAAATAATCCTGATTTTCAAGGGAAACTTTCATCTTATTTTTATCTATAAATTGCATCATTATGATACTTGAAAATCTTTCTTCTATAATCTCAATTCAAGATCCTTTAGGTTTTTTTCATGGGAGATCAATTTCAATCCTTACAATCAAAAGCATACAAATGCACAGATCTGGGTATGCATTCATGGGCTCATTTGGGTTCTTTAGTATCCACAAATCTTGAATGAAATTGAATCCTATATAGGTTCACCTCTTAAGATGGGTAGTAATACCATTGAAGGTAAATATGGGTACTATTTAGGATTGTTGATTGATGTTAACTTTTTGAATCCAATTCCTAGTGATGCTACACTGATAATTGATGGACTGAAGATAGAAGTTGAATTTTATTATGAATTTACTCCCCCATTTTATGATTTATGAAAAGTGGTAGGTCATCAAATCTCAGGATGTAGGCAAGTCCTTAGGATTCAAGTGAAAAAAAACAGCCCTACAAAGCATAAAGAAGCTGGTATTTTACAAAAGAAAAATATGGGAAGAGAGGGATCTTCTAAAAAATATGATGTGGGTACCATTAGGAATTTTGGAGAAACCAATGAAGGGAATAAGGATGGGGACTCTATAGGACATTCATAAAACATAATTTTATAGACTATTTTATTGATAATAAATGATATAATTTCCTCACATTGTGTTAAATATTTTTATTTATAAAATATTTGGGATTAGATCATTCATTTGAAAATTTGATGAAAATTTCAGTTCTACCCTTTAAAGTGAACTATAGTAATTCAAACATAAATATTTTTATATGTAATATTTGAACCTAAATTTTTTTAAATGTGTTAGTGACTTAATGGGATAGAACTTTCATTCAGGACATAGGATTTAAATCTTTCATTTGATTAGAGTAAAAGGGACATGAAATCAAAGATGGACTGGACTCACCAGATTGGACATCAGTTCTATATTTGGGCCATAACTTCTTAATCCATGCTTGTATTGGGTCCAAATTTAGAGAGAATCTATAGAAAAAAATCACAAATAATCATTATGGAAGGGAAGCTGGTTCATGCTTTTTGAAAGTAAAACAGGCAGTGAAATTTGGATTAAAATATTTGGCTGAATTTCCCCATTCACACTTGAAACCACTTGTAACCTAGCCTCACCTACACTCTATAAATGTATGTTTTTCTCATTTTTATGGGGTTGGATGTTCCATAGAGGATTTTTAAAATAGAATAATCGGTTCCTTAACAATTAAATTCACCATTGGAGGAGGTAAGCTATCAAGCTATGATCTCATACAAAATGCTCTTATCTTCCTCTTCTTTGTTGTAATATTGTTGTTCTTTCAATAAACTCTTAGTTTATCTTCAATTTATTCTATTATTTTCAATTTTATTATTCTATTAATCTTAATATTTGGGCTATAAATAAATATTATAAACTTTATTAGGTTATACCCTTTCCATAACCTTTGCAAATGAAAAACGTTTCTACGATGACTACATTGCCCATGGAAGAGTAGTTCTTTTAGTAATCAATATACCTTATACCTTATCAATTCATTTATTTTGAATAAATGAGATACTATAATTCACTTAATAATATATATTAATTGGGTTTAAAATTTAAATAAAACTAATCAAGCAATTGAATAATTAACACAAAACACATGAGGTCAAGAATTGTGTGAATTGTGAGAGTGCAACCTTAATCGGTAAAACAAAAACACACAGGATAAATTTGTAGAGTTAAAATACAATAACTAAACTCAATTAATCCTCATTTATATATTTTTTATATTCCCTAATTCACCACTAAAGATAATCTATCCTTATAACATCAATCAAATCAAGGTCCTACGATTGCATGTTCTGAAGCTAGCCTAGGGTTTATTTCATTTCATCTTTGTGGTTTAGTTAATTCTCATAGGGTTAGGGGGTTAACACATTAGGGGATCATAATTAAGTGGATATTAATTAAAATTATAATTATTTATAAGTAAGTGAAGAGGTATGGTTAGATCAATTATGCTTTCTAAAAATATTTTTCTAAAAAAATATCTTCACGTTGTGTTTTATTAATCAAATTTTATTTCAAAAACAAAAAAAAAGAAAAAAATACAATATTATTCCAGAATACTTAATATAGATTTATAAATGGTAAAAAAAACCCATCCTTTTTAAGTAGCGTGTTTATTCTCTTTTATTTTTTTTATAATACCTTTAATATGTTGTTTAATTTACTTCTTCCTTTGAGAGACAACCTTGGTCAGCCACTCTGCTTCACCTAAATAACCTGAAACTGAACATTGTTTGAGAGAAAACATGATAGTGCCTTTCAAATTGGAACCATTTTAGGGGAGACAAGTCATTTATTAAACCAATTATAGGTATTTCTTTTATTTTTCATTTTATTCTTTTCTTATCCTCTTTCTTTATTCTTTATCCTTTCTCAAGTTTTTTTCTTTCTCTCTTATTTTATTTTTATCAGACCAAATCAAACTTTTTTATTTTTATTATGGTCCACTTTTATTCATTTAATTTTTCTTTTTATTTGATTTATGAAACAAACTAATCCCTATGATCTCTTAGATATTGACCCTGATATTGAATGTAGCCTCTAATCTCAAATTAAACAATCTAAGTCTATGGAAAGTTTTAACATTCAACCAGTTTGAGAATTCCTCCATTCTGGGAACACTGAAATTAGAGACACTTTTTAATCAAATATAAAACAAGAACCAATGGATAAAAACAATAACAATAAACTTAATAGAACCATTTTATAATTGGTTTCACCCGACATTAATTATCAACCAAATTGTATTACATACCCAAACCTCAAATCGGACTTTGAATTAAAATTTGGGTTAATTCAAATTCTTCCAAAGTTTCATGGATTATTTGGTGAGGATCCAAAAAAATATTTAAAATAATTTAATGTGGTTTTATCAACCCTTAAACTAATAAATTTCTCTGAATATCAAATAAAACTAAGGGTATTCTCATTCTCAAATGATGGAACTGCAAAGGATTGGATGTATTATTTACAACCTGGATATGTAACATGCTGGAATGATTTGAAGCAACTTTTATTTCAGAGATTTTTTCTAGAATTGATGACCACTTATATTAAAAAGGAGATCTTAGGGATCCATAAATCTCAAGTGGAGTCAATTTATGAGTACAAGGATTGATTCAAGAAGTTGTGTTCAAGCTTCCCACATCACCAAATCAGTGAGAAACTCCTCATATAGTACTTTTATGAAGTCCTTACACCTATGGAGAGGAGTATGGTAGATGACATGGTTGGAGGGTAATTAGTAGACAAAACACCATGTGCATTGATCAAAAAGATGGCACAAAACTCCCAACAATTTGGCGATCGAGGTACACCACATGTTAGAGGAGTACATCAGGTAAGTCCTTCTTCTCTTGAAAATCATTTAATTGATACTAAGTTGTAAGAATTGACCACTATGTTGAGGCAAATTTATTTGGATCAAAATACATCCCAACCCACTTCTATTAGGCCTTGTGTCATTTTCACTAAAATATACCACCCAACTGATTGTTTCCACCAACTATAAGAGATAGAGGATTGCGCAGCAATATTCCTTGGGAGACCATATTAGTAGCAGTAATAACCACATCCACATAAGAAGTATGATTCCTTTGCTCCAACATAAAACCAAGGGTGTAAGGATCAATCATATATGAGTTATGTATCTGGACAATAACAAAGGCCCCCTTTTCAAAAAAAATTAACATCCAACGCCTTACCAATAGGGTTTCCAACAAACCCAAAGGAGATTTGAATCTCAAGAATCAACAAGGAAAAAAGAAGAAAATTATTAGCCAAAGGTATATTCTAACACTTATTATATTTTAAAACAAATTGTTCTTAATCAATAGAATGAGTTTAAGAGTCAAGGTTTTGAGTTGAGGGAGTTGAAGACACAAATGAGCCAAATTTTCATATAACTCTATAAATTGGTAAGTAAGAACTTTAGAAATATTCCTTCCCAACCTACTCCAAATCCTAAGGGGAATTTCGGTGTCATCACTTTGAGAAGTGGGAAACAAAAAACTAATACATCTGCACCTATCATTCCACCAGGATTTACCTCAACCCTGGAGAAGCCCCATTTTATACCAACTGGTGAGAAACCCAATAAGATAAAAATGGAAAGAAAACAATTGATGATGTTCCTCTTAAACCCACTACATTTCCAAACCGAGTTGTACAACCCAATTATATAGCTAAATAGGCGATGAAAAAAAGGTTTTGGACACATTAAATCATGTAGAGATAAACATCCCCTATTGAATCCATTAAGAAAATCCCAAGGTATGCCAAATTCTTAAAAGAACTTTGTACTAATCAAAGAGGGATTAAGGGAAATGAGAGGATCAATCTTTGAAGGAATGTGTCAGCACTCATTAAACAAACTCAAGTAATTCCAACAAAGTGCAAGGATCCCAAGACATTCACCATCCCATGCACCATATGGGAGTTAAACTTTTCTGATGCTTTATGTGATTTAGGAGATTCCATAAATGTGATGTCTCGCTTTGTATTCTCTTCTTTACAGGTTAGTGAGTTAAAACCAACGAGATTGGTGGTGTAGTTGGTGAATAGAGCTACAACATATCCAATGGGAGTCCTTGAGGATATACTTGTTTGGGTAAGAGACATGATATTTCTAGCCAATTTCTACGTGCTTAACATGGAGGATGATTAGGAAAGTTCTCATTATACCATTACCTTAGGTAGGTCCTTCCTCAAAAATATAAAAACTATCATAAATGTCTATGGTGGTATACTTTAAATTGAGTTTAGAGATGAAGTTGTAATATTTAATGTTATGGACTTCATAAAGTACCCCTCAGAAGACCATTCTTCTTTTGTTATCTCCCATTTTGAACCACCAAGTAAAAACCCCATGGATTTTTATTGTCCTGTGCTTGGAGAGATTATGAGTATGTGTTCTATTTTGATGTATAAGAGCACTTTCACACCAATTTATAATGCAAAAACCGCTCTTAGATTTGATTTTTAAATAGATTCATATTTTGATTTTGATCATGTTCACTCTGATTATGACTTGGTTGTTGAGTATGCTGATGATTTTAATGAATTATTCTCTGATTTTGAAGATTTTTATTCTGGTGTTGATGTTCATTGTGCGCATATTTTAGTTCCTCAAAGGTATCTATCTATACTTCACCCCTTCATTGGAACTCAATCCATTTCCACCAAATCTAAAATAATCATATTTATTGAGTGGTGAGAGATTACCTGTTATAATTGCTAACAATATCCATTTTGAACATAAATAAAAACTTTTGAATCTTTTGAGGGAGAAAATTAGGGAAATAAAGTGGACCTTGGATGACATAATAGGTATTATACCCTCCATTTTTATGAATATGATTCTTTCAGAGGATGGGGATAAACCAGTTAGGAAGCCATAAAGGATACTAAATCCAACTCTTCTGGAAGTTGTTAAAAAAGAAGTTGAAAAATTGATCAATACAGGTATAATTTATCCCATTTTAGATTCCCATTGGGTGAGTCCTATTCGGTTTTTGCCTAAGAAAATTGGTGTTACTATTGTTAGAAATGATAGATAGGAATTAGTTCCAATGAGGGTGTAAAACAGTTGGTGTGTGTGTGTATTGATTATAGGAAACTAAATCAATCCACTCACAAGGACCATTTTTCCCTCCCATTTATTGATCAAATGATTGAGAGACAAGATGTGAAAACTTACTATTGTTTCTTGGATGGATTTTCTGGATATTTTCAGGTTTATATAGCTCCGTAGGATTAGGAGAAGAAAACATTCACTTGTCCATTCGGTACATTTGCCTACCGAAGAATGTCATTTGGATTATGCAATGCCCCAAGTACCTTCCAGAGATGCATGGTGAGTATTTTTTTTGATTTCATTGAGACCTTCATGGAGGTATTTATGGATGATTTAACAGTGAATGGATATTCATTTGATGAGTGTATCTTAGTTTGGGAAAGGTGTTTAATCATTGTATTGAGAAGAATATGGTCTTGAACTTTGAAAAGTGTCATTTCATGGTAGAGCATGGAATTTTCTTAGGGAATGTAGTGTCAAAACATGGTATAAAGGTTGATAGATCTAAGGTAGATATTATTTAATCCTTACCATATCCTTCATGTGTGTGTGATGTTATATCTTTCCCAGGGCATGCAAGATTTTATTGGTGCTTCATCAAATATTTCAGTAAGATTTCTCTTCCTATGTCACGATTACTTAAAAAGGATTCTGATTTTGTGTTTTATGTTTCTTATAGGAATTCATTTTATGATATAAAGAAGTTTTTAACCACTCCACCGATCATACATCCCCCACGGTGGGACATTCCATTTGAGCTTATGTGTGATGCTTCAAACTCCGTAGTTGGAGTTGTCTTATCACAGAGGGTAAAGGGGCGTTCACATGTGATTGCCTATGCTTAGATAAAATTGGATTCAGCCCAATCAAACTACACAACCATGGAAAAGGAGTTTCTTACTATCATATTGTCTTTAGATAAATTCTATTTATATTTATTAGGATTTAAAGTAGTTGTTTTTTCTGATCATGCAGCTCTGAGGTATCTCTTGAAGAAGCCAGATGTGAATCCCATGTTTATCTAATGGATGCTCCTCATTCAAGAATTTGGTATTGAGATAAAGGATAATAAGGGTTTATAAAACTTGTTGGCTGACCACATGAGTAGGATTACTCACACATTATAGGCTGACACATTAGACTAGGTACCACTTCAAGACACTTTACCCGATGAGCATCTTTATTCCATCTCAGGTAAGCATCCTTGGTATGATGATTTAGTTAACTACCTTATCACCTTTGAAATTACTTCAAATTTAAAGAAACTTCAAGTCCAAAAGTTAAAGATTGATTTAAGATTTTATGTTTGGGATGATCCCTACCACTGGAGCATGTGTAGTGATCAATCTATTAGTAGGTGTGTTCGTGATAATGATTTTGAGTATGTTATGTATTTTTGTCATACACTTTCATATGAAGGAAACTTTAGACCCCAGTGGATAGTTAGTAAAGTTTTAGACTCTGGATTATATTGGCATGGCTTATTCCATGATGCTTATGTGTTTTGTAAGTCATGATCACATTGCCAACACACTGGAAACATTTCAAGGAGACACGAAATTCCCGAACAACCCATATTATTCTGTGATGTTTTTTATGTTGGGGTAATTGATTTTATGGGTTCTTTTCCAAGTTCTTTTAGTTTCTTGTAAATTTCGTTTGTTATTGATTATGTGATAAAATGGGTGGAGGCTAAGGAAACTAGGACTAATGATTCTCATGTTGTAATAGACTTTGTCAAAGCGTATAGTTTTTGCAGGTTTGGAGTACCAAAGGTCATCATAAGTGACCAAGGGACACACTTTTTCAATTGGAATTTGGATTCAATCCTTTGGAAGTATGGGATGACACATAAAACATCAACACCATACCACCCCAAAATAAATGTTCAAGTTGAGGTTTCAAATCAGGAGTTGAAAAAAATGGAGAAAACCATGAAGTCGAATAAGAAAGATTGGAGAAAGTGATTGGATGATGCGTTGTGGGCTTATAGGATGTCATAAAAGACCCCCATCAGTATCTCCCCATTTCATATTGTTTTTGGGAAAGATTTTCATCTCCCTTTAGAAGTCGAGCATCAGGATTATTGGGCTATAAAGAAATGAAACATTGACTTGGACCAATATAGAATTCAAATGAAGCTTCAAATTCAAGAGATTGAAGAGATTTGATTGTTATCATATGAGAACTCAAGGCTCTACAAGGAAAGATCAAAATCATCTCATGATATAATGATCTAACAAATTGAGTTTCATCTAGGAGAGAAAGTTCTACTCTACAGTTTATGACTGAAGCTGATGCCCAGTAAGTTGTGTTACAAATGGTTAAGTCCTTATGTTGTATCTAATTTTTTTCATTATGGTATAGTGGAGATCACACAAGAGGAAACTAGGAGGATCTTTACAATCAACTAGAAACATTTGAAGTAATACATTGAGGTAATTCCTATCGATGTAGTTAATTTCATTACATTGTATGACCCCGTTATCACTTGAAAATATCAGGATTTTTCTAATCTTTTCACTTTAATATTACTTGTCCAATTTAAAATTATACATTTCATGTGCACATATCATCTCATAGGTTCACATTGAGGATAATAAAATATTTTAAGTGTGGGGGAGGGGATAATATTTTGTGGTAGATATTTAGAATTTTCATTTTTATGTTTTGTGTGTGTTTTGTGTTAAGTTTTTGGTAAAAAAATCAAAAACAACAAAAAAACCCAAAAAAAATCAATAAAAACATATCATGTAATATTCTCATTTACATATAGAACATATGGAAAATTCATGTTTTCAAAATTCATTGGAGGAATGATAATAATGAGAAATATTTCATTATTAAGGGTTGATTTTTTATAAAAATGTAAGTCGTCGATGATATGATTAGTTGTTTAATTATAAAACCTTTTAGATTATGACACCATTATTTGTGATATTTGTTCATGGTAAATTATGTCATTGATTTGTTCACACAACTCTTCATGCAATAATGACTTGGGAAATTTTTCCTACTCAATTGAAGGTATATAAAAGTTAGGTAAAAAAATTCATCTTATATCAATGGTTGGTTCATGTGTTTGTTTCTCTTATGATTAATTTCATTATTGTACCGAATTGACCAATGCGTGTGTACCTGATATAAAATATTTGTACGCCCTCAAAAAAACAAAAAAAAAAAATCAAAAAAAAAAAATCAAAAAAAAAATTATTAATAAAGATGGGAGTGATGAAATATACAACACATGGGTATATCTAGGTTAGGATCTTAAGGTTTAACTTTTGGGAATACTTAAGTGAGTGGGTCTTTAAATTTTATTGTAAAGGAATGTAGAATAGTTTTGGTGAATTAAACCAGGTAAGAAGAATTATTTTACTTGACCTGAATATACTTAATAGAGGGTGGAGATATGATCTTCAAATGGTTGGCACACACACACGTGGGGAATTAATGGCATGGTGGACCCATAACTTATTTTGATATGATTAGTGTCATTAATCTCACTGGATTTTATTTTGATACAATTTATGAGACGATGGATTTAAAATTTATTGATATTGACTTCTGATGGGAATCTTACTTTGCATATATTTTCACTATGGATTGAGGAATATGAACATGCATATCTTGTCACAATTTTTTGTTTTGAATACATGATATGTGACTTTGCCTAGGAGTGAAAAAAGGTAAGTATGGGGGAGTTGATAAAACAAAATTTTATTGAGTATTTTATTGATAATAAATGATATAATTTCATCACATTGTTTTAAATATGTTTATTTATAAAATATTTCAGATTAGATCATTCATTTGAAAATTTAATGAAAATTCTAGTTTTACCCTTTAAAGTGCATTGTAGTAATTCAGAAATAAATATTTTTATATGTATTATTTGAACTTAAAATTTTGTAATTGTGTTCCTACCTTAATGGGATAAATATTTTATTCAGGAGATGAGATCTAAATTGTTCATTTTATTAGATTAAAAGGTCCATGAAATCAAATATGGGCTAGACTCACCATATTGGACATAAGTTCTGTATTTGGGTCATAAATTCTTTATATGTACTTGGATTAGGCCAAAATTTGGAGAGGAACTCGAGAAAAAAAATTCTTACAAATAATCCTTCTGGAAAGATAGTTGGTTTATGTGTTTTGAAGGTCAAACATGAGGTGAAAGTTGGAATAAAATATTTGGCTGAATTTCCCCATTCACACTTGAAACCACTTGTAACATAACCTCCCCTCCACTCTATAGATGTGTGTTTTTCTCTTTTTTTTGTGGGGGTTGGAATTTACATAGAGGACTGTGAGTAGAGAATAATTTTTTCATTTCCAATTCAATTCACCATTGGAGGAGGTAATCTATCAAGCTAGTATCTCCTCCAAAATGATTTTATCTTCCTCTTATTTGTTGTAATATTATTTTTCTTTCAATAAACTCTTAGTTTCTCTTCCATTTTTCTTTTATTTTCAATTTTATTCTTGTCTTAATCTTCCTATTTTTTCTTGAAATCAAGATTATAAACGTGATTGGGTTATACCCTTTCCACAACCTTTGCAAATGTAAAAATTTTCTATGATGACTACATCGTCAATGGAAGAGTAGTTATTTTTAGTAATCTATCTACCTCTTACCTTCTTCGTTAATTTATTTTGAATAAATAAGATACTTTAATTAACTTAATATGATATACTAATTGAGATTTTAATTTAAATTAAACTAAGCAAGCAATTGAATAATTAACAAAAAAACACGTGAGGTCAAGAATTGTGTGAATTGTGATAGCATGGACTTAATCGGTAAAAACACACGGGATAAATTTGTAGAGTTTAAATACAATCACTAAACTAAATTAATACTAATTTATAGAGTGGGTATGTGTCCTAATTCACCACTGACCATAATCTTGTCTTAGAACATCAATCAAAATATGGTGTTATGATTGCATGTTTTGAAGATAGCCTAGGGTTTATTTCATTTAATATTTGTGGTTTAGTTAATTCTTGTAGGGTTTGGGTGTTAAAAAATTAGAAGATAATAATCAAGTGGATATTAATTAAAATTATAATGATTGATAAGTAGGTTAAGAGGTATAGTTAGATTTATTACGCTTTCTAAAAATATTTTTCTAAAAAAAATATTCTCATTATGTTTTATTAATCAAATTTCATTTCAAAAACCAAAAAAAAAAGAAAAAATACAATTTTATTCCAACATACTTCATCTAGATTTATAAATGGTAAAAAACATTCTTTTTAAGTAGTGTGTTTCTTATCTTTTATTCTATTTTTAAAATACCTTTAATATGTTGTTTAATTTACTTCCTTCTTTGAGAGATGAATTTGGTCCGCCACTCTATTACACCTAAATAACCTGAAACTGAACATCATTTGAGAGCACCCACAATATCACCTTTCAGACATGACCTTATGAAGGATGGTTTGGAGTATTTGGCTCATATGTTAGGGAATTCCTATAGAAGGATTCCAGATCTCCTATCTATGGATGAAACCGTGCTTGGAAAGGGGTGGAGCTCCCTAATTGAGGAGGAAACTGGACAATACTTTACTCCAAATAAGCAGGATCAATCTATGGGAATGTTGTTGAAACATGAGTTCAATGAGGGGAGGAGGATCAAGGAAATTTCATCCTAAATGAAAATGGTATGGAAAAGTGTGTTGGTTATTTTAAGAATTTTTTGTCCATAGACACTGTTGGAAATTTTAGAAGCAGTAGGGATCTTCTAGATGCCTCTACTGATGTGGTTATCTCTAGAGAAGACCTTGAAACTTCCAACAAGTCATGGGCAGTTGTGGTTGGAATTGGTTTTGAACATGATGAATTTGAGAAAGAAATCGATGTGCAGGCTCATATTGACATGTAGTTGAGTCGAAGAAAAACCTAATATCCTCAACTGATCAAAAAGGTAATAAAAATTATGCTTATGACTCCATTATTCTATCTAAATATACCAAAGGAATTTCTAGTGGTGGGGGACTTAGATGGATCCCAATAGAATTAACCCACGTCACTGCTCCAATCAGAGAGGTTTAGTGGCTCTAGACATCAAGGATGGAATTTTCCTTCCCATTTTTCTAGCATGATGAAATATATTTGTGATAAATTCATCAAATCTATGCTTGAAAAATGTGAGATTTAAAATTAAATTAATACAAAAACTAAAATTCCTCTAGGAGACCTTGAGGTTGAGAGGTCACCTCAAGGTATCACAAAGGATATTTTAGAATAGTTTGATCTACAAGTTGAGACTATTTTTACACATTTGGTTCATAGTGCAATCATCATTCATGATTATTTTGATATTCTTGAATTTATTTCTGTCAATATTGAATAAGGAGTCTGTCTTAACCCCAATCTTGACATTAGGGACCTATCGTGTAAAAAGGGATCATACTCCTGAAGTGTTGAAGGTCATACATCCACTTCATCCTTGGATGAGGAACATGAGCCTTGGCAGAGGGAAAAGACATGGAGGCGTGGTCGTCACCCTCATGGTTGAGGTCCTTATCGAGGATGAGGCAGACGATGATCACTATAATATATTTTTTCTATTCTCGTGTTTGATTTCTTGGTTTTTAATGTCTTTTAGGGAATTCTTGGTTTATACCATCCTTCTTTCCATGTATCAGTTTTATTTTTATTAATAAAGGGGCTTAACCCTAGCCTATTGTAAGAGTTGGTGTCCTAGAACCAACTAGTTTTACTTTGATTACATGGATATTTAATGTATTTAAATATTAAACATATTATTACATATTTTTCATTATTCTACATGACTATGATGTAATAATGTCCTAGAGTATTTGTTGCATTGATAAAGTCATGGCAATTCCCCTCTATGATGAGAACCTTGAAATGCTATAACAATATTATTAAATATAGTTCTACGGTTGGATGAAATACTATAATGGGACATATAGTATGCAGACTATTAGGTGCGAGTACTCATAAGAAGATAATACTTCCTCTCATGAAGTTCGCAGTTGGTAATATCTAAGACAAGAGATTATGAGAACAGACTCGCCCGTAAGAATTCTGCATGTTTTTCTATCATCAAATTTTTCTATCTATGAGCATGTGTAATGATCCTTACACTTTAATATTATCATTAATATGTGTCATGAATCGTGCACTTTTATTTACTGAAGAAAATTGTCACACAGACAGTTTGTGGGAAGTGGGGTATGTTGGGTGCGTCACGAGTGGCATGTTATTAATGGATAAGTCGAGGAAAGATTTGTCCCTTCCATTTATGTAAGTTGGCATCTCATCCCTTTGATTGAAATAGAATTGTCGCATGAAATTCCATGGGCATGGTGTAATGACGAGTATATTTTAGGTAGTCAAAGAACGACGTATCAATCACAAAGGTTGATGACACTATCATGAAACCTTCTTGATAAGATATTGAGACACAGGGATTATATTACACAGTGAGCATTTGAATTTGGATGTCTTTTTTGCGACTTTATATTCTTTCTCTTGGGTGCCTTGACCTGTTTCTAGATAGTACTCTTGGACTTTAGGCAAGCCCACCTAATTCCAATGAGAAAGAATCCTAGAGGGTCACACACTAAGTATTTTTGGTGGTCTCAGTTAAATTTTATTTGAATTTAATTAATGAAATAAATATTATTCTCAAGACTGTGGAATAATTTTATTCAAGTTAAAATGGTCTCATAAATTAAATAAAATTTATTTATTTATTTTATTGAACATTTAATAAATATTTATTTACTAGTTTTTAAATAAAATATTTATTTAGGAGATTAAATTATTTATTTATTTATTCGAGTGTTCAATAAATGGAAGTGGATTTCTATTGGAACAAGGTCGGTCCGATAATAAAATAATTATTTGCAAGATGGTAAATAATTATTTAACTAGTTGGAACAAGTTAAAATAATGATGATGTTGTTATTATTTTGTGACGCAGAATTTTATTTATAATTCTGTTTTGCGCAAGTTGTCGTACCATAAATAATGATATAGTATTATTATTATGAGAATGGGTTTTCTCTAAGTTAATGAGTGTATTTAATTGTTGTTATGCAACTAAATATTGTAAGTGAAGTTCTATGCATATAAATAGACAAGTACGTCTATTGTTCCCTAGGGAACACACTGCACGCTTGGTGAATTGAGAATTATTGAGCTAAACAATTTCTCTCTCAAATCCTCTTCTCGCCCCTCTCAATAATGAGAGACGTTCTTCAAGGTTGAAGAAAAAGCGATCAAGAAAGACTGACACAAGACACTCGCTTCGCTGTGCTAGCACCCGGAGAACGAGTGGTGTCAATCAAAGGCCATCAGATCACGTGTGGATCACTGCTAAAGAGATTCTAGTTTGGATCCTTGCAAGCACAATGAGATAATCTGGAATGGTCATTCCAAACGATCAACATCATTAACAAAGAAAAATACTGAAGATCCAGGTATTATTTCCTTTATGAAATTAATTAAATTAATTATAAACATCATGTGAAAGATCCTCTCTAAAGGTTTTGGGCCTCTTCCTTATTTATCTAAATCTTTGATTCTATTCCATGGAGACTGGATTTCATCATTGTATTGATCCCGGAATAATCATTGATCATGGTAAAAATTAAATTTGGGCACCGGCCCAACCACGCTTCCACTGCACCCAGAACCTTCAAGTGGTATCAGAGTAGTTACATCATAGTTTATAATTATTTAAATATTTTGTTGATGATTTACACATTTAATAATTTAGTTGTTTCAATTCAAGTTAATCGTTCCGAAAATCTAAATCTCAAGATTTGTTCCTCCTCTTTCATTTCTTGTTCACCTTGCAGAAACGATCCTTTCTTTTAATTTTGATTAAAATAAAATAGAGGATCTCATATGGAGGTTCCAAAGCTTCCTAACCGTACAACACTAGAACACACGGTGTGTATTCAGAAGCACACAATGTGTAGTCAAGATTCAATACATCAGACTGGTCCGCCAAACCAAGCCATGTGTTGGAGTCTTTCTAAGTCTTAAATGGCTCTGTGTGTTGACCGGGAATAGGTGGCACACGGTTTTCATATTACACGTTGTGTAGTCCAATTGACATGGCATGTAGTCTCTTCGGGTTAGGTTTGGACCGTATACCTCGTACACGGCTTGCCCGGCTGAAAACCGTGTAATGTGGATACTACACGACATGTGGCCCACTGAACATGATGTGTAATCCGAAGATTTCTGAAGTACATCTACATGCCATGTCCTCGGGCGTGTACTTAGGATGGACGGTGAACGATAGTACACGCCGTGTAGTCGGAACTACACGTCGTGTACTCATCCAAATTACACATATTTATTAAATTTTATTATTATATTATACAAACCCTTGAGATGTGTACCATAGTGCGAGTGTAAAACTAAGGCACAACACGTGATAGGTGTTATATATATATGTGTTTAATTTAACATCTGTGTAATGTTAATTTCTACTCAATGGGTAGTTATGAATAGGAATTCACTGAGTTTCCTCCAAGGTACAAGTTACGTACAAAGATAATTTTAAATGGATTTATTTGTTTAAAATTATGATGGATGAGAATCTCAATGAAATTCAGAAAAAGGGTTTAAGATAAAAGGGTTGATTAATTAAAGATAATTAATTTATTGAAGTCGGGTTTATCTTAAATAATAATGATTAAAGAATTGAAAATTAGTTTTATTTGTGAGTAAATATCGTTGCATGTATGGATGATCATGAGCTAGACCAAGACCTTTATATGTATATGGTTTCTTTTAATTTATTTATTTAAATTAATTTTTTTGGCATGTGAGCCTTATCCTCATTAATATATAGGGCATGTGTGCCCAAGGTTTCTTTTATGTAAAACACCTTTTACCCCTCACTTGCGTGTGAGTTAAAAAAAGGCATATATAATAGTGGAGTCAGTTCAAGTTGGAGCCGAGATGAAATCAATCCCAAGAGATACAGAGGTGGATAGTTGGAAAGCTATAAACATGAACCCAAAAGGTTCAAGGTGTTTCTCCTCTAAGTCAGGGTTAGTTTATCAACCACTAGATAAACTAACCATTATAAAATCTCATGATCATTTCCTTTGCTTTATTTTATTTCTGTTAGTTGAATGTTTTTTCATTAGGGATGTGTTGTCACAATCACATAATTAATGAATTAAATAAGCATGCAAGATGGAACTAAAATAAACCAGGCTTATGCATAAATATTATCAAGATATAGTTAATCAATTAAGTAAGTTCCACTTAATATTAACAATCATGTGATAATGATAATAATAAATTCACTTATAAGAGATAAAAATACCTCAAATAAAATATTAAGTCAGACCAAGCCTTTTGTTACTTGATTAAGGAAAAAACTCAATAAAACAATGTGTTTGACTAACCCTTTTTGGGACACTTACTTTTATATAGGAAACCCTTATGAATTTTTTTGGGTTGACTTAACCATATTAAATCAAGAAGAGTATCCCTTTCTAGACTTGGTGTAATATTGGAGGTAATATTTGAGGAAATCCAAATTCATGATTTCAAGATTGGGGAGTCCACTCAACAGATCAAGGAGCTGCAATCCCATAGTTGGCAAAGACCTGCATACCTAAATACCTTCAAATAGCTTGACCAACCCTTTTTGGGGTTATGTGAAGGATAATATGGATCCTTGCCACTAAAATGTCATGGAAACAAGACATTTAGATTTCAATGGTGAGGGTCATTAGGATTTGATAAAATAGTGGGAGACTTAATTTATTATTTCTCATAAAAATTTAATCAAGAAATTACTAATGATTTTCTATTTTAATAGTAGAATAAAAAATGAAAATCTCATAAACCACACTATACCTACAATCAATTATGGATAAAGACAACATCCTCACCAACAGTAACTTCCAGGAATAGTTTAGACACCTTTGGGTTATCATACGCCATGAACATAAGTCTTACATGTTAGAGTCATAATTATCTAATCCGCCTTCCAAAGAGGTGAGTGATGAGGATTTCCTGTTCTATGAGAAACATATGAACGACGCGGATGACGTTCAATGTTTGATGTTATCATAAATGTCTAGTGAACTCATGAAGTCTCATGAAAAACATGGATGTGTATAGCATGCTTGAGCACTTTTTTGGTCTTTATTGAGAGAGAAAGACATGAAAGGTTTGAGATCTCCAAGCCACTCTTTCATAGTAAGCTTGGAGAGTGTGCCCCGGTTGGGCCTCATGTAGTTAATCTCATTGGATACATTAAGCGCTTGGAGGTTCTAGGGTTTAAACTCCCTGAAAAACTGGGTACTGATCTCATTCTCACATCACTCCCTCGGATCTTCTCTAGCTTTGTTGTTAATTTTAACATGAACAACATTGAGAAGTCTTTATATGATCTTCTTATTCTCATTCACCAAGTGGACAAAGATATGAAGTTTGAAAAGCCTTATGTCCTTATGGTGAATAAGAGGAAAGGGAAGGATAAGAGATTTAAGCCCAAATCTTCTTCACAGCCTTCCAAGAAAAGTAAGATCAAAGGGGATGCAAGTTAATAAGAGGTTGTTTGTTTTGCATGTGGTAAGAAAGGCCATTGGAAGAAGAATTGCACCCAACATAAGAAGCAAGGGGGAAATTTAGGTGTGTTTTTATCGAATGTAATCTATCTATTTCTAAAAATTGGGTATTAAATATAGCTTGTGGTGCTCACATATGTATCCAAATATAGGAATCGAGTAGATTCAGGAAGATTGACCGAGGGGAGATAGATCTGCGAGCAGCCAATGGATCCAGACTTGCTGTTGTAGTTGTTGGGGACTACCACATCGCATTGCCAACTAGGATGATCTTGGTGTTAAAGGGTTATTATTATGTGTCGTCTGTTACTAAAAACATTATTTCTATATCCAGGTTAGATACAGATGGATTTGTTTTCAAGTTTGGAAATGAATGTTGCTTCTTTTACAAATATAGCATTTGTTTTTGTAGGGAACATTTATACAATGGTCTTTACATGTTGGATTACACAAACCAAGTAATGGAAATCGATAACAAAGATACTTCACATGAATCATACCACACCCAACTTTGGCATCACTGGCTAGGTTATGTAAATGAGAAACACTTGACAAAGTTACATCAAGATGAATATTTAGATTCTTTCGAACTAAAACCACTTGGCGTATGTCATGAATGTTTACAAGGCAAAATGACCAAATCCCCATTTAGTGGGAAAGTTTAAAGGACTAAATAACTTCTTAAATTGGTTCATACCAATGTGTGTGGATCATTTCTAATTGAAGCAAGGGGAGGGTACTCATACTTCATAACTTTTACTGATGATTTTAGTAGATATGGATATATCTACTTAATGAGGTATAAGTTGGATTCTTTTGATAAGTTCAAAGAATACAAGAATGAAGTTGAGAACCATCTTGGTAAAAATATTAAGAAACTCCATTCAAATCAAGTTGGGGAATATCTTAATCAAGACTTCATTGATTACTTATAGAATTTTGGGATCCTATCCCAACTCACTCCTCCTTACACACCCTAGTGAAATGGTGTGATCAAGAGTAACCGCACCCTATTGGATATGGTGAGATCAATGATGAGTCATGTGAGTCTTCCATTATCCTTTTAGGGATATGCGTTACAGTCAGTGGCACACATACTAAACCAAGCACCGACTAAATCGATAAATGGTATTCCATATGAGTTATGGAGTAAAAAGAAAACCATGTTATCGAATTTACATGTGTGGGGAAGAGATGTGTTTGTTAAGGCCTCTTTAGGTAACAAATTTTCACCCTGAGGCACAAAGTGTACCTTTATAGTATACCCCAAGGAAACAATGGGATATTTCCTATAAAACCTCTCAGACAAAAAGGTTATAGTGGAAAGACACATTGTATTCCTTGAGAGGGAGCACATATTCAAAAGAGATAGTGGGAGCAAGATAGACTTCAATGAAGTTGAGGCTCAAGGTACATAAGAGTTGGTATAGGAGCAGATTCTACAAAGCCCCATGGAAGAAAGAACTATTCCAGAGATACAATAACTACGTAGAAGTACAAGAGAGGTTAGAGAACCGAAACGGTACAATTTTATAGTTACTAAGGATTGTGAGTCATTATTAGTTGATAATAATGATTATATAACCTACAAGGAAGCAGGAAGTGGCACAGATGTTTCCAAGTGGAAAGAAGTCATGAATTCTGAAATGGATTCCATGTACCAAAACCAAGTCTAGATTTTGGTAGATCCTCCAGTTTATGTAAAGCTTGTTGGTTGAAAATGGGTATTCAAGAAGAAAATGGACATGGAAGGACAAGTCAGTACCTATAAGGCATGACTGGTTGCAAAATGGTTCAAATAGCATCAAGGCATTGACTACGAAGAAACCTTTTCACCAGTTGCAATGCTGAAATCCATCAAAATTATATTATCCATTGTCGCTTACCATGACTATGAGATTTGGAAAATGGATGTCAAAACAACCTTCCTTAATGGGAACCTTTAGGAAGATGTCTACATGACACAACCTAAAGTATTTATGACTCCAAAGGATGCCAATAAGGTATAAAAGTTGCAGATATCCATTTATGGATTAAAGCAAGCATCCAGGTTATGGAACATTCATTTTGATGAAGCCATAACGAAATTTGGTTTCATCAAGAATGAATGTGAGCCTTGTGTCTACAAACGGTTTAGAGGGAGTGCAGTTGTTTTTCTAATAGTATATGTTGATGATATATTACTTATTAGAAATGAGATACCAGTCTTACAGTTTTTTAAGGCATGGTTGAATCAATGCTTTTCCATGAAGAACTTGTACAATGAATCATATATTCTTGGAATCAATATCCATCATGATATATCCAAGAAATTTTTGGGTCTAAGTCAAAGTACATACATTTATAAGATAATGAAGAGATTTACTATGGAACAATCCAAGAGGGGATTATTTCCAGCCTCACATGGCATTCATATTTCTAAGAAAATGTGTCCTCAAACACATGAGGAAAGAAAGATAATGGCAAGGAATCCATACGTATCAGCGATTGGGTCAGTCATGTATGTCATGCTATGTACTAGGCTGGATGTTGCATATGTATTGAGTGCAGTAGGCAAATATCAAGTTGACCCAGGTGACCTCTATTGGATGGAAGTCAAGACTATCCTAAAGTATCTGAGGCATACTAAGGATATGTTCCTGTTTTATAGAGGAGATGAGGAACTAGTCATCAGTTTACATGTATATGCTAGTTTCTAGATTGATCAAGATGACATGAAGTCACAAATGGGATACATCTTCACTTTTAATGGAGGTGTAGTGAGCTAGAAGAGCTCAAAGCAGAGTGTGGTTACAGATTCTATAATAGAGTCCGAGTATATCATAGCTTCTGAGGCAGCTAAAGAAGCAGTTTAGATGTGAAGATTCATTCAAGAGCTAGATGTAATACCTAGCAGTAAAGATCCCATCACACTGTATTGTGATAATACTACAGCAGTGGCTCTCGCAAAAGATCCAAGGTCATATCAGCGGACGAATCACATACTTCGGAAGTATCATATCTTGAAGGATTTTTCTCAGAGAGGTGAAGTTGCAGTGAGCAGTATTTCCATGGAAGACGGTGTGGCGGACTCCTTGACTAAAGCCTTAACTTAGTAGAAACATGATCACCATGTGAGGTCTAGCATACTGAAAGTCGTGGGAAGTTAGCTCTAGTCCAAGTGGGAGTTTGCAAGAGTTTGTGTCCTAGAACAAACTAGTTTTACTTTGATTATATGGATATTTAATGTATTTAAATATTAAACATATTATTACATATTGTTCATTGTTATGCATGACTATGATGTAATAATGTCCTAGATTATTTGTTTCATTGACAAGGTCATGACAGTTTCCCGCTATGATGAGAAACATGAAATGCTATAAAAATATTCTTAAATATAGTTCTATGGTTGGATGACATACTATAATGGGACACATAATATACAGACCGTTAGGTGTGAGTACTCGTAAGTAGATGAGACTTCCTCTCATGAAGTTCGCACTTGGTAATCTCTAAGACAGGAGATTATGAGAATAGACCCGCCAGTAGGAATTCTGCATATTTTGGTGTCATCGGATTTTTCTATCTAAGAGCATGTGTAATGATCCTTAGACTTTAAGATTATTATTAATACATGTCATGACTCGTGCACCTTGATTTACTGATGAAAACTGTCATGCAGACAGTTGGCGGGAAGTAGGGTACATTGGGTGCGTCATGAGTGGCATGTTATTAATGGATAAGTCAAGGAAGGATTTGTCCCTTCCATTTATGGAAGTTGATATCTCGGTCCTTTGATTGAAATAGAACCGTTGCGCGAAATTCCATGGCCATGGTGTAACGACGAGTTTATTTCAGGTAGTCAAAGAATGAAGTATCAAGCACAAAGGTTAATGACACTATCATGAAAACTGCTAGAGGGTCACACACTAAGTGTTTTTGGTGGTCTCAGTTAAATTCTATTTGAATTTAATTAATGAAATAAATATTATTCTCACGACCATGGAATAATTTTATTCAAGTTAAAATGATTGCATAAATTAAATAAAATTTATTTATTTATTTTATTGAACATTTAACAAATATTTATTTACTAGTTTGTAAATAAAATATTTATTTAATAGAATAAATTATTTATTTATTTATTTGGGTGTTCAATAAATAGAAGTGGAGTTTGAGTGGACCAAGGTCGGTCTGGTAATAAAATAATTATTTTCAATATGGTAAATAATTATTTAACTAGTTGGCACAAATTAAAATAATAATGAAGCTGCTATTATTCTGTGACGCAGAATGTTATTTATAATTCCGTTTTGAAGAAGTTGGTGCACCACAAATAATGACGCGGCATTATTATTATGAGCATGGGTTTTCTCTAAGTTCATGAATGTATTTAATTGTTGTTATGTAATTAAATATTGTAACTGAAGTTCCATGCATATAAATAGAAAAGTACGTCTATTATGCTATAGGGAACACACTGCACGCTTGGTGAATTGAGAATTGTTGAGCTAAACAATTTCTCTCTTGAATCTTCTTCCTGCCCCTCTCAAGAATGAGAGGGGTTCTTTAAAGCCGAAGAACAAGCGATCAAGAACGGCCGACACAAGACACTCGCTTTGCCGCGCTAGCACCCGAAGAATGAGTTGTATCGATCAGAGACCATCAGAGCACGTGTGGATCACCACTAGAGGGATTCTAGTTTGGATCCTTGCAAGTGCAACGAGATAATCCAAAAGGGTCATTTCAGATTATCAAAATCATCAATGAAGAAAATACCAAAGATCCAGGTATTATTTTCTTTATGAAATTAATTAAATTAATTATAAACATGATGTGCAAGATCCTCTCTAAAACTTCCGGGCCTCTTTCTTCTTTATCTAAATCTTTGATTCTATTACATGAAGATTGGCGTTCATTGTCGTATTGATCTCGGAATAATCATTGATCATGGTAAAAATTAAAGTTGGGTGTCAGCCCAACCACGCTTCCATTGCGCCCGGAACCTTCACTTGTTTCAATATTATATTATTAATTCAATTATTATGAAAATTATTAATTATGTTATTAATATTGAAAGTTATTATTTTATATATATATATAATTATAGATTTATAATTATAAATAAATATACATATTTTTTAAAAAATATTCATATGATTATAAATATAGAATTATATATTTACATAATTATAAAATTATAATAAATATATTTATTATATTAAAATTATATAAATAAATTTGTATTTATAATTACATATATTTATATTTATTTATAATTAAATTTAAAATACATGTTTTCAATTCTCTAAATATAGTTATAATTATATAAATATTGATTTATAATTATATACATTTGTATTTCTTTATAATTATATACATTTATTTATTTATTTTAATTTTTTAATTATAATAATTATATTATTAAATACTTATTATATTATTAATTATTAATTATATTAATTATATAAATCAAAATACATTTGTATATATAAATATATATTTTTTAAAATTTATTTGTAAATATATTTTAATAAATATATAATTATAAATATTTTTATATTTATATAGTTATAAATATTTTTATATTTATATAGTTATAAATATTTTTATATTTATATAGTTATAAATATTTTTATATTTATATAGTTATAAATATTTTTTTATAAATAAATTTAAAATATTTTTATATAATATTATTTATTTATATTTATAATTATATTTATATTTATTTATACAAATATATGTATATAAATAATGAATATATTAATAATTATATAATTTTAAATATATTTATAATTATATAATCATAAATCTATCTTTATAAATAAATATATATATTTATATAAATATAATTATAATTATAATTATATATTTATTAAAATGCATTTATATATACATTTAAAATATATTTGTAATTATATAATTTAATATACATTTAAACACCTAATAATTTTAAATTTAATTTTGATATATATATATATATGTATGTATGTATAAATGTATATTTAAAATATGAAATTATTTATAATTCTATTTATGAATATATTTATAGTTATATAGTTATAAATATATATTTATTTATAAATATAATTTTTTTATATAAATATATATATTTACATTTCTAAATATATATATATATATATACATACTTATAAATAGGAAATGACGAGGGGAATGGATTCTATTAGACGGAGTTCTCACAGATGGTGCACTCTAAGGTGGAAATTCAATGCATGGGTTGCTTGCATGGGTACCAACTTTTGGTGATTTCATCAGATGGTTTAACTGTGTATTAGAGGTTATCCAGGTCATTACAACTGACTGGATGGATAAAGACCTCTATATATAAAGGTAGTGGCCCAACTCTAATTAATATATTGTTTATACTAATATGAAGCGAGTTTCTCACTTAAATTTTTTGTTAATTTTTTAAATAGAGAGGAAGTGAGTGATGATTTTTTTATTCACTTGCATCTCTTATAATGAAATTGTTTACAGTGTTCTTATATGGATGTAATACATTTTTATGAACCAAATAAACCCTCTTTTTTCAGTTGTTTTATTGTTTGTATGATGTTTACTCAGTAAGTTTGTGTGGTGATTGAGTGGGCATTCATCCTAGAAATTTTAGTGAACAAACTTTGGGAGGAGGTGATTATCAGAAAAACCTTTGTCTGATAGCATTGTGAAGTTTTTCACTGTGCAAGGTGAGGTGATTGGATGGACATTCATTTGGTTTACATTGTGCATATCATGTTCATCTATTTGAATATACAAAATTCTTCTTTGAACATATGGTTTCAGAGGAAATGTTCTACTTCACTCACAACATTTAGGTTTCTCCTCTCCTTTGCTTGAAAGTTGTTTTGATTTCAGTTGATTTTACTATTATTGGGAAGAATGACTTCTGGGGAATGGAAGGTTCGCATCAATAATTTCAATGGAACAAAATTTTCCTTTTGTAGAATACAACTATAGGATACATTGATATGGAAAGATCCAGATGCACATTTTTCATGTAAATGTTATGAAATAAAGGACAAGAATTAATGAGTGCGGTTGGACAGGAAGGATTTAGCCTTAATCAAGATATCACTTACTTCAAATGTTAATTTTAACATTAAAAAGAATAAAAATACTATATAGGTTATAAAATCATTGACTGATATGTATGAAAATCCATTGGATCTTAAAAAAGAATCATGATGTAAAGATTATTTAGATTGAGGTTATTGGATGGAAGACCTATATTAGATCACGTGAATGGCTTCAATATGATCTCAGGACAACTCAAATCAATGAAGGTAACATTCACATATGGTTTTTGGGCTTTGCTTATTCTTTCCTCACTTCTAGAGAGCTAGTATTCCATGGTGATAGTAGTGAGAAACTTTGGTGGGAAGGTATGTCTTATGTTTTATGTCACTCAAAACTTGATATTGAATGAGGATTTGAGGTAGAAGGAATTTCAAACTCCATTCGAAAGTGATATCAATGCTACCAAATAGTAACAGTTTCCTTAATAAAAGGATCGTCAAAAGAAGAAGAATACTTCATAGGATAAGTCTTAGAGGAATATTTGAGGAAAATCAACTGGTCTAGATTTTACATGTTGGATTTTTGGGAAAAGGGACATATCAAGAAAGATTACAGGAATCAGATAGATGCTTCAATTTATGGATAGAAAAACTCAATGAGTACAATGGACATAGGTTCTAGTTTGATATTGAGTATGATTATTCAAAAAGATTCATGGGTTATTGAATATAGTGCATCTTTTCATTCAGTTAGTGATTGTTGGTTCATTGTTGATTATGTATCAGGAATCTTGGGCAAAGCACATCTTGTTGATGATAAAGTGTCTGGATACAATTGGGAAAAGTGATGTTAATATTTGAATAAAAAATAGAAGTGTATTGAAACTAAAAGATGTTATAAAAATTCCAAGTCTATCGAAGAACCTCATATCAGTGGGAAAACTTGATGATGCAAGTATTAGAACAAAATTTTCAAATGGATTCTAGAAGATCAACAGAAGGTCCATGGTGATTTCTCATGAAATAAAGAATGGAACCTTATACTTGAACAGATATAAGGATGAAGTTGCAGTTATCATAAGAACTTCATCATATGGTCTGAAAATGTGGTACTATAGTTTTGGTCACCATAATGAAAAGAAACTACAAGTTCTAGTAGTGAATGGCATACTTAAACTTGGTCACAATAACTTTGGAAGTTGTGATAATTGTATGCTTTGGAAACATAATAGATTTTCCTTTAACTTGGATGGTATAAAACCAAGGAATCAAAATCCAGAACTTGTTCATTATGATGTTTAGGGACTAGCCCTTATTTACTCAAATGGAGGATCACTATACTTTGAAACCTTCTTTAATGATACCATTTGAAAGTTTTGGGTTTAATTCCTAAAAAATAAATCATATGTGTTTCAGGAAGTTATTCAGTGGAAGGTTTTGGCCAAAAAAAATGTGTGAATAAAAGTTGAAGTGTCTCCATATAGACAATAGTGGGGGGTACACTGGACATAAATTTCATAACTTTTATCAGAGGAAGTGCATCGATTATGATAAGACTATTTCGAGAACTACACAACAAAATGGAGTAACTGAAAGGATGAATCAAACTTTGTAAGAGAGATTTTAGAGTGTGTGGTTGCACTATGGAATTCCTACGGGTATTTAGTCAGAGGTTATAAATACGAAAATGTGTTTGGTGAAAAGAATTGTGGCTTCAACCATAGGGAAATAACTTTCAAAGGAACTTTGGTCTGGTAAGATACCATAGGTAAACCATCTCAAAGTTATTGAAAGTAACATGTATGTTCATATTAATGCTAAATATAGTGACAAGTTAGATGAAAAATCCAAGGTGAATTTTCTTATCGGATATAGATGTGATAATTTTGGATATCACCTATGAGATGATGAAAATAAACAAATCATCTGAAGAAAATATTTCATTTTCATTGAAGAATTGTTGTGGAAAGATTTTAACTTGGTTGAGCATAAAGTTAATGTTAGATCAATTGTTTAAGTTCAAGGAAATAAGACAGAGGTTATCAAGCATACTATTCATCAGATATCTTTGGAGGAAACTTCATATATCATCTTTTTTATAGTCGGGCTAATGGACGGAGAATATTTAGATAGACCACTATCAGATAGTGAAAGATTGGATGAATGATTGTCAGACAGAAAGGTCTCATCAAGAAAACTTGAGGTTGTACTAAGGATATCCACTCCTATCAAAAAACTAATTTAGAGGTTTAGAGTTTATGTGAACTTTTTACTTATAATGAATGAAAGGGAACCAAAATTTCCAGAAGATAAAACTATTATAATAACCCACTCTTTTTATACATAAGTATTATATCTAAATAGATTAATATTCATATTACAACAAAACCATGCCAAAATCGTATTGGTTTAGTGTATTTGGAATCATGGAAACAAAAAAAACTAGTTCATAAAACATCAACATTGTATCCTGATTATTCCTTCATAACTAGAACCCTTTTTGACATATTGAACTTAATACCTTTCATTGTATCATGGGGAAAAGAAACATAATAAAAATGTTAACTCATATGATTAGTAAGGGTAAACAATTGAGATGTAAATGGTATCATAAACATAAGGGTATAATAATATAAAAATAATATTTGGAAATTACACTCTTCATATCAAATATAATAATATTGATTCATATAATAAATCATAGAAGTTCATAAGACATTAATCATAATATAATAATATTTGAATAATATATGTAAGTGTGGCATACACATAAAATTATAACTTTGTGAACATGTATAAATAGAAATAAGTTCACTATTTTGGTTAAGGAAATGAAATAAGGCCATTGAATAAACTTATGGACATGAAACCAATTCCACATATAAACATATGGACATGAAATATAGGTACATGCATAAAACTATGAACATGTAATCAGGTTCCTGCATAAAATTTGTGAACATGTAATCAAGTTCACACGTAACATTTTTACTCATGAGTTATCCATCATTACCCAATGCATTGGAGGGATATATAGGTCCCACAAATCACACAATAAAAAGAATACATATGTGTTCCACAATAACATAAATTATTCATCACATCAGAACCCATGTAAAGAAATGATTTTAATAAATATTTCATCATAACATTACTCATGTAAAAGACATAGTATTTATAAAAATCATGTCATCAAAAACATAAAAACAAACATAAAAATGATGAGGATGACATAATTAAATAATATCCTAAATAAATCATAAGTAACATCAAATAATGTTATCTTAGATTTAAAGTAATTTTGAAAGATCACTTGAGATAATTCTTGAAAAAAAAATAACATTTCTATGTTCAACACATTTCTTTTTAAAGAGCCGCACAATTATAAAGGAATTTTTTTTTGAAAATAAACTTGTAATATTGTAAAGGGAACATAAAATAATTAAAGTGTCATAAAATTTTCTCATGTTTCATAAGTTAAAAAAACATTTCTTCCATATTTTTATTGAAAAATTCACAAAGAACCTCATTTAGAAACAGAAATAATCCTTTCAAATCATTTTATAAAAAGTAAAACATGGGTAAAAATTACTTTAAACAATCATAATAGAATAGTAAAAACATTTTGGAAGAAATTTTATAAAACACATACATGGAAGAAATAGACATTTTTAAGGGAAAATTTTAAAAAGATAATTTTTAAAAGAAAGTCCCTTATAAATATCATATTATTGAAGGGAGAATTAATCAAATTAATTGAATATGTGTATCCGCTATAATGAATAATAAAAAATTTTTTAAACACAACATAATATATTAAAAATTTATTTCACTAATAATATTAGCATTACATAATAAATGAAGTATAAGTTTAACCTAAAGAATTGAAATTGGGTTAAGAATTCACTTAACACTTTGTAATCAGTCGAATCGCACGCCACATGAAAGTAATAATTGTAAAATAAAACATTTAATAACATTAATATAATTATATTAATGATATTATATATCAAATTTCAGTATATACACCACACATAATAAATATGTGGTGAATAAGGCATATATCTCACAGAAGAAAAAGTGAGACGAGAACTCTTACCCTATACTTCCTTTTGGTCGAACATTCTTTAACCTCCTATATATTTGTTTTAATAATGTTATTAACTTATTAAAAAACTATATTATTATTTGTGATTTCATATATGATCCTTTTATAACATTTCATTACCCATTCATTAATAATCTCCCAATATTTTCATTGTTTCGAGTAATAACTCTTTGTTTTTTAGTATGTTTTGAATTGTTATTTGTTGTTTATTTTACTTAGATCGTGATTTAATAACCTCCAGAATATAAAAAAAGATATAAATATCATATATATTCATTATATATGTATTTATAATAATCCATAATATTTAGTTATAGGAAATGGAATACATCGTTCATGGAGACGATAGGTCGTAAGTACACATGAACGTTGTTTCCATTTTCTTATCGTATTAAAAGAAAGAAAAGTAAATGATATATATATATATTGTAATTATATTATAATTTTTATGTCATATATGATACATATTTTTATTAAACCCATCATTAATACATTCCATGTAAAGTGTTAACAAATCACATCGCTTTCAGAAGGCGGTAGTCCACACATCCACAAACGATGTTAACGTATTTCCAAAAAATTGTAAGCATGAAGGTATGTGTTATATAATAATTGAATAATTATAAGACATTATAAAATATTATATATATCATATATAAACTATAAATCTATCATTATTCTCAACCTTTAAAGGTTTTAATGGAAGAACAAACGACATCGGTTCATGAGGTGGTAATTCACCATACACACAAACGATGATTTGGTATCCCATTTGATGGAAGTGTGTGAAGTTTTAGGTAATACCCTTTAAATAAAAACATCTCATAATATTTGAGATACTTATATTATTATATAATAAATTTATAAGAAGAATTTAAGTGGTGGAGAAATAAATAAAACAAAATTTCTCATTAAAGAATGTTACCTCTTATTCGGCGGACTTCCTTTAGATATCTTCTTAAAGGATCTAGGATTGGTCTTTTGGTGATAATGAAAGCACTTGTAAATGGGTAGATTGAGTAGGATATGTTTTGGAAGATATTTTATGAGCTTCAAAACTTGTGAGTCGAAATGGGGTGGTGAGGGTTGGTATTTATACTTAAGGAGAGGTGGGTTTAAGTGATTAAATAATGATTATTTTATAATTCAAGACAACCACATTGAGGTGACATTAATTTAAATGAATTATATTGTTAATTAATGTTTTTAGGATGTTTATGGTTAATAAATAGCTAAAAACCCATTAAAAGTTATATTTTTTATGTATTTTAAGTCTTTACCTTTTAACTTTAACCTTTTTTATTATTTTACATATACTGCGGCAAATAATTTTTTTACCATAGTAACTTTTTTATGTCTATAAATAAAAATAAACCTACTAAAAATTTTGGACCTTATAATTCAAAATATGTAATCTATTTTACCTAATTAAATTCACATAATTGGAAAAATAAGATTTAAAATTAATCTCACGGACAAAATGAAAAGGTGGGTTTTTAAAGTGAAAAGTTCAAAAATTTGAAATGTTTTTATATCCAATTTCATTGTGAAAATGATTACAATAGACTAAATTAGTTTTAATGATTTATAATTGAACTAATTATATTTTAAAACCAATTTAAAATATAATTTAACTATATTAAAAAATTATATGAAAATACAGTTTTCAATTAAAATTCCGTATTTTTCACTATTCATCAAAAAATGAAACTTCTCCAAAAAGACACAAAAATTTAACCCTAAGATAATTTTTATATTATAATTTCAAAAATAAAGTTTATTTTTTCAAATAAAATTTATAAAAGTGTGAAAATTAAAATTAAAAAAGGTGCACCATTAAATGACGACAAAATTACCCTTTAGAAAAATATAGTTTTTTATACTTAAAATTAGATTTATTCTTATCTTAATCATATAAAACATAATGAATGAATTTAAAAACATTTTATTAAATATATAAAATATAAATTTCATTAATTTATTTCACTAATCGTAATTAATTTAATTTATTAAGATAAAATGTCATTGTGATCATAAAAATAGTTTTTTTTATAAAAACACACCCTTTATATTCAATTAGTTTTTATTTTTATTTTAACTAATTGGTAACCAATGAATTCGTTTTATAAGCATGTTTAAACTATATTTTCATAATTTAGTTAATCTTATTCATTCCCTCCATTCTTATGGCTAGGTGATAACTATCAAACATAAATAATAATATTTTGGAGTTCATTTAAGTTCAGTGTTTTGGGAAAAGTAAGTTATCGAAGAGATTAAATTTATTTAAAAAAAATAGACACCATAAAATATTTTAGTGTTACATTCTAACCCCCTTAAAATGAATTTTTTCCTCAAAATTCATTACTTAGATATAATAAGATGAGGATACCTCTACCTCATCACATCCTCAGGTTTCAATGCAGCTCCCTTAAATTGGTGGTTTCACCATATGACTTTAACCAGGCGAGTGATCTTGTTTCATAGAACTTTATCTCTACGATCTAGAATCTCTACCATTTTTTCTTTATAAGAAATATCTTACTCTAGCGGTATGACCTCTGAGTTTAGTACATGTGAAGGATCAGTTATATACTTCTGCATGAGAGATACATAGAACACATCATGAATTTGGGGAAGATTCGATGGAAGAAACAATCGATAAGCTACCATCCTAATTTGATCAAGAATTTCCAAAAAAATGCATCCTCACAAATTTTAAATTACTCTTGAAAATCAAAGATATATGTTTAAAAAATTTCTTTGTGGTAAACCCATATCAGAAAAGGGGTAAATAAAGCTTCCTCTTAAAAAGAAGGAAAGTAAAAGGTGAAGAACACTACATAACTAGGATTCTGATTAAGAGAACATTAGCAGAAAGTGAAAACATGTACATGGAAGAGAATTTTAATTATTATGTTCTGATGGAGAATAATAGAGAACATGGTCATTATGAGGTCAATGATCATAAAACCATAGACCAAATAGGTATGAAATGGTCATTGATATCATCATAAATGATGATAATAAGATAACATTTTATTTCAAAATCAACTAAGAATATTTACTTACTTGATTTCATCTTATAAGTATAGTATCACTCTTTGGTTGGTCCTTGATCAATTTCCCTCTTCATTTCTTACTCCACATAATGAATTTGAAATTGTAATTCCAACAAAACTAGAGAATCATAAGATCTATAATGGGATGACAAGACATTCCTTATATCTATAGTTATCAAAACAAAATGGTTAGCACAAATTATTTAATACTCATAAATAGTAATACATTAATCTCTAAAACTTCATCCAAAGTTCAACGCAAAAAAATTCACAAATGGTCACCCTTATAAACCTTCAAAGTGATTGAAATCCAAAAAATTCGAATGAAGGTCACCAAATTTTCAAAATCAACTTATCATTAATCCCCCAGACAACTTGATGTAGCTCTTAATTTCCACACACCAAACATGTTAATATCATTATCATGTATTCTTCTGAAATGTTTTAATAACTTGAATTACCATAAAACTTTAGTTAAAACATGAATATTTTCAAAAATTAATTCTTTCTTCATACCATAAATCCAAAAATTCTATAAACTCAATCCATGATATCATAAACCAATTTATCTCCATATAAATAATCATCTTCAAGGTCATAAATACTATCCCATTTATTTTATCACGATAAAACATCACTTTATCTCATTTTTATCCCAACATAAGGCATATATTAATGGTTATATTTCCCTTAATAATGTTTTCTCTAAAAATATCACATTTCCACTAAATCACTTTTCCATTCCATCAGCATCACTCAAAATATCCTTTCAAATCCTTAATAGAAAACTCATGATAAATAATAATTATATATTTCATGATTTTTATAACATAATTTTTGAATTCTAGTATATAAATAATTTATCCATCCCACCTCCTTATCAAGAAATTAACTGATCTTTTTCATCTTATTCCTTAAAACTTCTTTCCTTTCACATGTTATTTGTAGTCTAAAATATAACCATTACTCATACAACCTTGCTGGTTTTATTCACTAACTTTCCCCCAAGGACTAAAAATCTTTTTCTGGACTTTTCCCTGCTCTTCAGCAAATGGTGGGAGGATCCCTCCCTTGGCCTTATTCAAATACTCCCCAATGTCTTCCAGCCCAATACTGGCAACACCAGGGGACATTGGGTACGTTAGAACCCCCTTTTAGGGGTCCTAAAGTCAACACTGATGGATCCTTCTACATGGGGGTCATGCGTGGTGGAGGTGTTATTCGGGATGCCAAGGGGTTAGTGATTATGGTGTTTTTTTCCTGCTTGGGAAGTGGTTCATCCCTCCAGGCTGAGTCAAGGGCTTTCCTTCAGGGCATTAGCCTATGCAATTAGGAATACATTGGAATTTCATAGGTAGAAACCGACTCCAAGATTATCTATAATGTCCTAAATGGCATATGTCCCCCCTGGTTAATCACCTATACCATCAGAAAGTGTAGGGGAATGGTTAGTAATACCACCAAAGTGGAGAACTCATGGCGAGAGGGTAATCAAGTTGCAGATCACCTTGATTACCTTGATGTTCTCAGTCCTAACCCTATTTTCCTTCACAATGTAACATCTCTCAAACCTGTGGGGGTCAACCTAATTAGAGCGTACACCATCGGCCTTCATTATTTCAGGCCTCCGTGAGGCCCAGTGCATGTGGTCCTTTCGTTGTGGCTTCTTAATAAAAAATTACTCGATGATGATGATTGACAATACCTTAGGGAGACCAATATTCCCATCCATTATGTTGATTGGCCACTTCATTTTTTCTTTGCAGTTACTTGTTTTGTGTCCTTCTTTTCCATAGTCAAAACATCTTCTAGTTAATTTGATACATTCTCTGTAATACCTCTTCCCACACATTTTTCATGAGGAAAATTAGACTTTATTTCCTCTTTGGTCATCATGAAACTCCATATTTCTCTTATTATATGGGTCATAAAACTCACCAAAGTTGAGATTATTGATCATATTATGATATTTTTTATTAGGAATAAAATAAGATATCGCCTTTAGACCCCTATTTCATTTGGTTTCTCATGAGTAAGATCATTTCATTGTCCCTCACATTCACCATTAACATGAATCCTCTTGGTTCCAACCATTGTCTAAAACCCAAAAAGCATAGTGTGAGTAGGACTAATCATACTTATAAAATCACATAATCACGGGAAAATTCTTATAAAATTTTGATCTATGACATCTTAGGTTTAACTTAGGTTATTCATGATTATTACAAAAACTTTAAGATCATAAACTAGAATTATCCTTAGGGTTTTTACTAAGGTTTTCTAATATTATTTTCCAAAGGTTAAATAAACCTTTCCTTTGATACCAACTATAATGGCCCTCTCTTTTCATACATAGATATTATATCTAAATAGATGAATATTCATATTATAACAAAACCACGCCATAATTGTATGGGTTTAGTGTCTTTGGAAACTTGGAAAGAAAAACAACTAGTTCATAAAATGTTTATATTGTATCCTTATTATTCCTTAATAACTAGAACCCTTTTGAAATATCGAACTTAATACATTTCTTCATATCCTAGGGAAAATAAACATAAGAAAAGGGTGATCTCATATGATTATTAAGGGTAAACAAGGGAGATATGAATCATATCATAAACATAAGGGTATAATAATATGAACATAACATTTGAAAATTACACCTTGCATATCAAATATCATAATATTGATTTATAGGATAAATCATATAGGTTCATAAGGCATGGATCATAAGATAATAACATTGGAATAAAACATGTAATTGTGGCGTACACATAAAATTATAACTTTGTGAACATGTATAAATAGAAACAAGATCACTATTTTTGTTAAGGATATGAAATCAGGCCCATGCATAAACTTATTAACATGAAATCAGGTACAATAATAAACATATGGACATGAAATATAGGTCCATTCATAACACTATGAACATGTAATTAGGTTTACACATAACATTTATGAACATGTAATCAGGCTCACGTATAACATTTATGAACATGTAATTAGGTTTACACATAACATTTTTACTCATGAGTTATCCATAATTACCCAATTCATTGGATGGAGATATAGGTCCCACCCATCACATAATGAAAATCATACATATTTGTTCCATGATAACATAAATCATTCATTATATCAAAACGCATTTAAATAAATGAGTTTCATAAATATTTCATCATTACATAACTCATGGAAAAGAAATGTGATTCATAGAAATAATGAAATCACAAACATAAACTAACCATAAAAATAATGAGGATAATATACTTGAATAATATCCTCATTAAATCATAAGTAACATCAAATAATGTTATCTTAAATGGAAATTAATTTTAAAAGATCACTTGAGATAATTCTTGAAAAAAATAACATTTCCATTTTCAACACATTTATTTCTAAAGAGTCATGAAATTATAAAGGAAAAAATTTTCTTTGAAAATAAAATTATAATATTATAAATATAACATCAAATCATTAGAGCATCATAAAAACTTCTCATGTTGTATAAGTTAAAAAAAATTCTTTTAGTATTTTTGATGAAAAAGTCATAAATAACATCGTTTAGAAAATGACAAAAATAATCCTTTAAAATAATTTTTTATAAATTAAAAAATGGGTAAAAATTAATTGAAAATCATAAGATAATAGTAAAAAATTGAAAATAATTTTATAAAACATGGACATGGAATAAAAAGAGAGTTTTTAGGGAAACTTTTAAAAAGATAATTCTTAGAAGAAAGTCCCTTATAAATATCATATCATTTAAGTGAGAATTAATCAAATGAATAAAATATATTTATACACGTTAAATACTCATAAAATATTTTTAAATAAAACTTAATATATTCAAAATTCATTCCACAAATAATCTTAGTACGACGTAATCAAGGAAGTAGAAGTTTAACCCAGAGAATGGAAATTGGGTTAAGAATTCCCTTAACACTTTATAATCAGTTGAATCGTATGCCCCATAAAATAAATAATTATAAAATGAAACATTTAATAAAATTAACATAAATATATTTATTATAATATATTTAAAATGGTATCATATACACCACACATAAGAAATAAGTGGTGAATAAGTCATATACCTCATAGAAGAAAAAGTGAGACGATAAACTCTTGCCTTACACTTCCTTTTGGTTGAACATTATTTAACCTCCTATATAATTGTTTTAAGAATATTATTAACTTATTAAAAATAATATTTATATTTATGATATCATATATTATCCTTTTATAACATATTATTACCCATTTATTAATAATCTCTCAATATTTTTATTGTTTTGGGTAATAACTGTTTTGTTTTTTGAATATGTTTTGACTTGTTATTTGTTGTTCATATTACTTAGATCATGATTTAAAAATATATATAATTTAAAACATGATAAAAATATTTTATATATTTATTATATACATATTTATAATAATCCATAATATTTATTGATAAGAAATGGAATACACCATTCATGAAGATGGTAGATCGTACTTACGCATTTACGTTGTTTCCATTTTCTTGTCGTATTGAAAGAAGTAAATGATATATATGTATATTATAATTAAAGTATCATATTTATTTCATATATGACACGTATTTTATTAAACTCATCCTTAATAAATTCCATGTAAATCATGAATGAATCACATCGCTTTGAGGAGGTAGTAGTCCACACGTCCACAAACGATGTTATTGTATTCCCATAAAATGGAAAGCATGAAGGTATGTGTTATATAATAATTACAGAATCATAAATAAATTTTAAATATCATATATATCATATATAAACTATAATTATGTCATTATTCCTAGATTTGAAAGGTGGTAATGGAATAATGGATGACATCAGTTCGTGAGGTGGTAGTTCGTCATGCACATGAATAATGATTGTGTATCCCATATGATGGAAGTGTGTCAAGTTGTAGGTCATACCCTTGAAATAAAAAAACTCACTGTATTGAAGATAATGAGGTTATTATATAATAAATATATAAGAATAATTGAAGTGGTGTAAAAAGAAATAAAACAAAAGTACTTGTTGAAGAACATTACATCTTCTTTAGCAGACTTCCTTTAGATATCTTCTTAAAGGATCTAGGATTGGTCTTTTGGTGAGATCAGTAGCACTTGGATGTGGTGATAGTGAGGAGGAGAGGGTTTTTTAGAGATTTTAGTATCTTCAAGTCATGTGAGTCGAAATGGGGTGTTGAGGGGTGGTATTTATACTTGAGGAGGGGTGGGTTTAAATAATCAAATAATGATTATTTTATAATTAAAGCTAACCACATTGAGGTGGAATTAATTTCAACAAATTATACTATTAATTAATATTTTTTAGGATATTTAGGATTAATAAATACCTCAAACACCCATTAAAAATTTTATTTTTTAGATATTTTAAGTCTTTACCTTTTAACTTTAACCATTTTTATTATTTTACATATACTGCGATAAATATATATTTTTTACCACGGTAACTTTTTTATGTCTAAAAATGAAAATGACCCTACTAAAAAATTTGAAACTTATGATTCTAAATATGAAATCCATTTTACCTATTTCAATTCATAAAATTGGTAAAATTATATTAAAAAATTAATCCCATAGACAAAAGGAAAAAATAGGTTTTTAAAGTGAAAAGTTTTAAAGTTTGAAATATTTTTATATCCAATTTCAATGTGAAAATGATTCCAATGACCTAAATTAGTTTTATTGATGTATAATTAAACTAATTATATTTTAAAACCAATTTAAAATATAATTTAACTATATAAACAAATTATATAAAAATACAGTTTTTAATTAAAATTCAGTATTTTTCACTATTCATCAAAAAATGAAACTACTCCGAAAAAAACCAAAATTTCACCCTAAGCTAATTTTGATATTAAATTTTGAAAAATTATGTTTATTTTGTCAAAAAAAATTATAAAAGTTTCAAAAATTAGTTTAAATATAGGTGTATCATTAAAAGACGACAAAATCGTCTTTTAGAAAAATATAGTTTTTTATGCTTAAAATTGGATTTATTATTATCTTAAGCATGTCAAACATAATGGATGAATTTAAAAAAAATTATTGAATATATAAAATATATATTTCATTAAGGTCTTTCACTAATAGTGATTAATTTAATTTATTAAGATAAAATTTCACTGTGAGCATAAGAATAGTTTTTTTATAAAAACACACCCTTTATATTTGATTGGTTTTTATTTTTATTTATAATTAATTAGTAACCAATGAATTAATTTTATAAACATGTTTAAACTATGTTTTTATAATTTAGTTAATCTCATTCATTCATTCCATTCTTATGGCTAGGTGATAACTATCACAATTAAATAATAATAATTTGGAGTTTGTTTAAGATCGGTGTTTTGTGAAAAGTAAGTTATCGAAGAGATTAAATTTATTTTAAAAAAAGCATACCGTAAAATCTTGAGGTGTTTTATATACTCTCAGAGACACAAAATAGTGTTAGTCATCCATGGAAGAAGAAATTAATTCCTTAAATCTCAACAATACTTGGGAGTTAGTTGAACTATAAAGAGTAAAATATAGCTCTAGAAAACAAATGAGGTTTTCATTTGAAAGAGTAGGTTGATGGAAGTAAGAGGTAAAAATAAAGGTTGGTGGATAAGGGTTTTTGGATAAAGTAAAGAATTGAATTTTCTAAAAATTTCTCACTAATAGTGAAAAACACAGCCATTCGGACCATGCTCAACATTGTTGTGTCTGATGATTAACACTTGGAGTATATGGATGTAAAGACAGTTTTTCTTCATGGGGATTTGGAAGAAGAAATTTACATGGTTCAACCCATGGTTTAGGAAGTTCATCAAAAGGAGAATCTAGTGTGTAAGTTGAAATTAAGTCTCTATGGCTTGAAGTAATCTCCAAGATAGTGGAATCGAAAGTTCAACACTTTTAGGTTTTAGGAAAGTTCAAGTTAATGTGACTTTGATCATTATTATTATAGGAAGTAATAGGATGATGAAAATATATCATATTGTTGTTGTATGTGGATGATATATTTATTATTGGTCTAGAGTTTCATCAGATTGGGGAACTTAAGATGAAGTTATTAAGAAGGTCTTATATGAAGAACCTTGGACAAGCCAAGAATATTTTTGGGATGAGAATTGAGAGGGATAGGAAAATAATCTCTTTGGTTTTATCTCATAATAAATACATAAGGAAATACATTGAAAGATTCAGAATGGCCATATATAAACCTGTCCCCCCCCCCACCGGACACTTCAAGATTTCTAAAGCACATGTTCCATCAATGGACATAGAATTTCATGACATGGAGAAGGTGTCTTATACATTGGATGTTGGATGTTTGATGTATGAAATGATGTGCATTCTCCTAGACATTGTTTTTTGCAGTGGGATTTTTTAGTCGTTTCATGTAGAATCTTATAAGGAAACATTAGGAAGCTGTGAAATTGATCATTCAATACTTGAAAAGGTTGGAGGATGTAACTTTATGTTTTTGAGATGATAATCAGTTTAAAGGATTTGTTGGTGAAGATTTTGCTGGAGACATAAACTCACAGAAAAGTACTATAAAGCTTTTTGTTTGATTTTTGTGGGACAATAGTTATATGGATGTCTCGATTGCAACCAATTGGTACTTTATCTACAATGAAAGTTGAGTATGTTACTATTTTGGGAGCAGAGAAATAGTTAATATGATTTATGTGCATGCTGAAGGAACTCGAAATGGGATCAGATGGAGGAATATTGTTATGTGATGGTTAGAGTGTTATTTATCTTGTGAAAAATCTAGTGTTTCGTGCAAGATCAAAACACATTGACCAAGAATATCACTTTATACAAAGTATGGTGGAGGATAAAGTATTGTAGTTGAAGAATATTTCTAATAAGCATAATCCTGCTGGTATGTTTACAAAGGTGATAGTCCAAGAAGGCCTCAGGAAACAGTGTGACTTAGTGGGACTTGGTTGGTCGAGTGAAGAGGAGAACACTGCATGTTTTAGATAAAGAATGAACTTGGGTGGATATTTGAAGAAGGTTGAAATCCTGAAGCAATTTCCAAGTGGGGAATTGTTGGGTTTTAGGGAAATTCTTCAATTTTCACCAAATAGAGTTTTTTGGGCGAAGATCATCGAACAGAGATCATCATACATAAATTATCGAACGAATGTTTCCTATTCTACAGTTTCAGAGCAGTTGGGAAGAAAAGTTTCATTAGATAGGTTGGCATTGAATAGAGTCTATCAGATGGATTCCAATGGAAAAAAATATCACGAATGGTGAACTCTGGGGTAGCGACTCAATGCATGGGATGCTTGCCTGGGTAACATTTATTGGTGGTTTCATCGAATGATTTAACAGTGTATTAGAGGTTACCCAGGTCAGTGGGATGTTGATCCTGAATCTTATAGGTCGGTACAATCGGTTGACTGGATAAATACCTCTGTATATAAAGGTGGTGGCCCAACTCTAATTAAGATGTTTTTTATGTTAATTTGAAGATATTTTATGAATTAATTGTCTAATACTTTAGTAAATATAAAGGAAGTGGGTGTTGAGTTTTGTATTCGCTCATCTCCTATAATGGAAATTTTTTCAATTTTCTCTCGTGGATGTAGGACATTTATCTGAACCACATAAATCGTGTTTATTCGATTGTTTTGCTATTTGTGTGAAGTGTTGAGTCAATAAGGTTTCCTTATGACTTTTCCATTCTTTAAGTTTTGAAAATCACAAACACTCTATCTCAAGGAAAATTTTATTTCCCTAAAGATTTATCTTAATAAGAAAATTTCCTTTCCCAAGGAAATTTTCTCCTTACCTTTGTTTTCATTGTTCATGATATGGTTTCTCTAAATATAATTCTTTTTATTTTTAAGTAAAAAATTAGACTTCATATTTAAAACCTTAGAATCCTATAAATACTTAGATATAGAGCATTCTGTTTTTAGGTTCTAAATTCAGGTTCCAAATTCTCTGAAATTTAGATTATGAATTCTCTGAAATTCAGATTCCAAATTCTCTGAATTCAGACTCTGAATTCTCTGAAATTCAGACTCTAAATTCTCTGAAATTCAGACTCCGAATTCTCTAAAAATCAGATTCTGAATTCTCTAAAATTCATATTCCTAATTCTCTGAAATTCAGATTCTGAATTCTCTGAAATTCAGATTCCAAATTCTTTGAATTCAGATTCTGAATTCCTTAAATAATAGAATCTGAATATCCATGTAATATAGACTCTGAATGTTTATCTTCTTAGACTCTGAACTTTATTTTCCTTAGACTCCGGAAAATTAGATTTGGTTAAGAAACCATATTTTTCTTACCTTTGTTATAGTTATGAAACGATGTCATGCATTCTGTTTCTAACTAACCGTTGTTTGAGTGACACGTGTACAGGTCCCTCTGAGATTTGAGAAAAAATATGACCATTAGAGAAATGAGCCAACCATTGGGAAAATTCCTATAAATAGGAGTTCATTTGAATGAGATCAATAATGTTGATCAATCTAGAAATTATATGTTGCTGAAGTGATCTCTAGAGAGAGAGTGACTCTCATGCTTTGTGTGTACTGAACATCTTATTCAGCTTACTTTGTGCGACTCTAATTATTGTTGTGTACAATCGAGGACTTACAGGGATAGGAAGACAGAGGTGTCTACTACCTTAAAGTTAGAGGAATTCCTTGATAAGAAAGATAGAGGTGTCGACTACCTTGAAGTTTGAGGGCTTGGGGGATAGCAAGACAGAATCTGATATTCCTATCGAGGGCTTACCCTGGTGTGGGTAAGACAGACTTTCTTGAAAGTATAAATCAAGGGACCTTTATCCAAGTTTGTTGGATACCCTTCTCTTTGGGTTAAAATATTTCATACTTGTTACTTATATTGTTACAAGTTTATTTTCTGTTGAATTTTGATTAATAAGGAAAGTATAACTATCTTATACTTTCTTATACTTGTATACTCTTATTAGTAAGATTCTATATTCTTTAAGGTAGAATATTTTCCTTGTAAAATTTTTCTTAATTTTCATTTCAAGAACCATATTTTTGGAACCTATCAAGTTTGTAGAACTAAGAGGTCTTGTGAATTTACCTTGTTTAAATTTGTTAAACATAGTTTTCCTCAAGGTTAAAAATGAAAGTTTTATACCAACTTTAAAGTTTCCAAAGGAATTTTTAAAGTATACAATTCACCCCCCCCCTTATATATTGAGCATCTACATTCATATTTAGATCCTACAATTTGTATTAGAGGGGATCTATGAAATACTTATATTCACATATAAGCTTTCTTGCTCAAGTTTTCATTGTTTTATATATTTTCCTTGCTTAGGATTTTTATCCTTGTTTACAAACTTTACTATTAACAAGTTTTTTTTGGAAATATATTTTCTTTTAGATAGAATGAATGAATGTTTGTTCGATTGACAATCTAAATCCTACTAGACCACCTATATTTGATGGGAATGATTATAAATATTATAGAGATTGTATGAAGACTTTTGTTATTAATACTGGAGTAGACAACTTTGTTATGCTTACTGAAGATTGTAAGATTCCTGATAAGAAAGTCAGAACTTTTACTAATCAAGAAAAATAAGAATATCAACTAAACTACAAGGTACGCAATACTTTGTTGTGTTCCATGACCAGGAATATATATAGTCATATTTCTTCTTGTGAAGCTACAAATTATATTTGGAAGAAATTAGAGGTTACTCATTTTGGTACATCCAAGGTAATAGAAACTAGAAGAGCTATTCTTAGGGCAGAATATCATGGATTTATATTTCCTTATGGAGAACCAGTGTGCAAGGTACAACAAAGATTTATGACTAGTGTTAACAACTTACAATCCATGGGTGAGAAAGGTTTATATGATGAGGCACTTGTGGAAAATATTATAGATATCATCCCTAATGAGTGATAATCTAAGAGAAAAACTATTGATGAGAATAGGAAAGTATCTCAGATTACTCTTGATGAGCTTTCTGGAACTCTTCTTCAACATGAGACAAGAATGAAAATAGATGCTTATTTGAATAAGAAAAACAATGGCAATCGAAGTGTAGCCTTTACTACTACAAAATTCAAGACTCCTGAAATGGTTACTAGGTCCAAATCAAAGAAAGTCATTGTTTTATCTAAATCTAGTGAAAGTGAACATTATGAGAATGATCTAGCTAATCTTGCTCGAAGGATGAACAAGATAGTTGGGAAGAAAGACTTTCAGTATATATTTAATAAGAAAGAAAAAAAAGGAAAAGAAAGAATATGAAGTTACTTGTTATGAATGCAAAAGAACAGGTCATATAAGGCTAGTTTGTCCTATGCTTAAGAGAAAGGATAGAAAGGAAAAGCATTCTGAGAAGAATAGAAATAAGTACTACAAAGCTAAAGCTAAGAAAGTTTTGAAAGCTAATGACACCTGGAGTGCCAGTGGTGGAGACTCTTCTGATGAATCCTCAGAGTATGAATCTTCTAATCAGAAGAATCTTGGTTTACTAACCGGATTACCTATTGAAAATAATTGTTTAATGGCTAAGGTACACAATACTGAATCTATAACCAATGTTTCCTTAAATGAAAATTATAGTGATAATAGATATTATGAATCTTCAGATGAAGAATCTTCTTATGATGAAGATAATACTTTACCTACTTATGAATAAGTTTTTAGGTCTGCTAATCTTCTTGAGAATGAAAATTCTAAAGTCAATAAAAAGTTTGATAAGGAAAATTCTAGAATTTCTGTTCTTACTAAATAAGTATCAGATCTTTCTAAAGATCTTGATAAGAAAATTTATGATTTTAAAAGTATTTCAAAAAACCTTTAGGAAGTTGATTCTGAGAAGGATAAACTTTCTAAGGATCTAGAAAAAGTAATTTCTAAGAAAAATGTTTTAGAGACTAACTCTAGTGCTAAAACAGATGTTTTTTAAGATAAAAACTTAGTTATTAAACTAAAATCAGAAATATTTTCTTTGAGGAAGTTTTTTTCAAAATTTACCTTAGGTAAGGAAAACTTTGATAAGATGTATTCACAAATTTGACCTCTAAGTAATAATTTTGGTTTTGGTTATACTTATTCTAAACCAGTTTTTAGTAATAATTATTTTGTTCCTCAAAGTGATCCATTCTGCACTAAATGTCATTGTGGTGGACATTGGGTGAAAAAATGTTCCTTAAACAAAACTCAATCTTTAGGTTTTCATAAATCTTGTTAATCTAAGAAAATGTGGATTCCTAAAAATTTTCTTTCTGAAGTTTCCAGATCCAAGAAAGTTTGGGTTCCGAAAGTCTAACTCTCTTATTTTCAGGAAATTAAAGATGGTACCAATAGAAATACTTGGTACATGGATAGTGGATATTCCCAACACATGACTGGTAACAAAAACTTCTTTGAAAATATTATCAAGACGAAAGGAGGAAAAGTAACTTTCAAAGATAATGATCAGGGAGAAATTATTGGTATAGGTAACATTGTTCTTCTTGGAAAAACTTTGATTTCAAATGTTTTATTTGGTAAGGGTATTAAGCACAACCTTATTAGCATAATTCAGTTATGTGATGAAGGTTACCTTATGAATTTTAGGAAGAATAAATGTTTAGTACACAATTCCAAATAAGAGTTTATTCTTTATGACCATAAGCAATAGAATGTATACACACTAAACTTAGAAGACCTTAGGATCCAAGACCTACCTTGTATTAGTGAAATGGAAGATCATTCTTGGTTATGTAATAGAAGGTTATGACATTGTAACCTTATGAACCTATGTAAACTCTCTAAGAAAAGACTTGTTAAGGATCTATCAGAGCTTAGATTTGATTCTTCAAAAGTTTGTGATCCTTATCAATATGGCAAGCAACATAAATAAAGTTTTAAATCAGTCGGTGAAATCCCAACTACTGATGCATTACAGTTAGTGCATATGTATCTCTTTGTTCCAACACAAACTAGAAGCATTAGAGGCAAATATTATGTATTTGTCTTAGTTTATGATTACACTAGATTTACATGGGTTTATTTTCTAGAAAAGAAATCTGAATATTTTTATTATTTTAAAAACTTTAGAGCCCAAGTTAAAAATGATAAAAACCTTCCTTTGATAACTATTCATAGTGATCATGGAGGATAATTTCAAAATTCTGATTTTAAAACTTTTTATAGTAGAAAAGGCATTACTCATAACTTCTCAGCACCAAGAACTCCTCAATAGAATGGTGTTGTTGAAAAAAGAAAATGAATTCTTCAAGAAATAACAAGAATCATGTTGAGTGAATATTCGATAGCCAAACATTTTTGGGATGAAGCTGTAAATACTACTTGTTATACTATAAATCGAATTTTGATTAGACCTTTTCTTAACAAAACCCCTTATTAGTTATGGAATGGTAGAAAACCTAGACTTTCCTACTTCAAAGTATTTGGTTGCAAAGCATTCATTCTGAATAATAAAGATAATTTACATAAATTTGCACCCAAATCTGATGAAGGAATTTGTTTAGGCTACTCCACAACTTCTAAGGATTGTAGAGTTTTCAATAAAAACACTTATACTATTGAAGAAACAGTACATGTCAAATTTGATGAAACCGATCCCTTTGTTTTTAAAAAACCTCAACCTACATCTTCGGATGTGTTTTCAAAAACTGATTATCAACCCTTAATAGAAAATCTTTCTAATAAAGAAAATTTTCAAGAAAATTTTCCTGAGACATTCACCCTAGAAGATTTCCTACTATATGTTGATGAACAGGTTTTACAAAACCCAAATTGGTTGTTTCTCAAGAATCATCCCAGTGATAGTATCATTGATGATGCAAATCAACCTATAAGGACTAGAAGTTCCTTAAGAAATGAAGTAGAACATCTAGAATTCATTTCTCAATTGGAACCTAAAAGAACTGATGAAGCTTTAGGTGATAATGATTGGATAAAATCTATGCAAGATGAGCTAAATGAATTTGAAAGGAATAAAGTCTGGACCTTGGTTAAGAGATCTAAGGAAACTTCTGTTATTGGAGTAAAATGGGTCTTCAGAAATAAGTGTGATGAAAATGGAATCATAGTAAGACATAAAGCTATATTAGTTTCTAAAGGATATAATCAACAAGAAGGAATATACTATGAAGAAACCTATTCTCCAATAGCTAGACTTGAATCTATTCGTATTCTACTTGCCTTTGCAGTATTCTTTAACTTTAAACTTTTTCAAATGGATGTTAAATGTTCTTTCCTTAATGATTATGTTCAAGAGGAAGTTTTTGTTGAGCAACCTCCTAGTTTTGAAGATACAAAACATCCTGAACATGTTTTCAAACTTACCAAATCTTTATATGTACTTAAACAATCCCCTATATCCTGGTATGATAGACTTACATGATTTTTGTTACAAAATAATTATCTTAAGGGAAATGCTGATCCAACCCTTTTTATAAAGAAAGATAAGAAAAATGTTTTGATTGTTCAAATTTATGTTGATGACATTATATTTGGTTAAACTCAGTAATCTTTAACTGATTTGTTTGTGAATATAATGAAATTTGAGTTTGAAATGAGTATGATGGGCGAGTTAACATTTTCCTTGGTTTTCAAATTTCTCAAAAACCAAAAGGAATCTATATACCCCAACATAATTATATTAAACATCTTCTTAGATATGACAACACTAAAATTATTATTACTCCCATTAGTAACTCAAATTCCCTTGATCTTGATGAAGCTGGGAAACCAGTGGATCAAACATCATTTAGAGGTATGATAGGAAGTCTACTATACTTAATAGCTAGTCGTCCAGACTTGATGTTTTCAGTATGCTTATGTGCAATATATCAATCCAATCCCAAGGAATCTTATTTAAAGGTAGTGAAAAGAATTTTTCGCTGCTTAAAGGGAACCATGGATTTAGGATTCTTTTATACATCTAGACATGATTTTGTTTTAAAAATCTTTTCGGATGATGACTTTGGTGGATGTAGAATGGATAGGAAAATTACATCCGGAACTTGTCATTTCTTATGAGATTCATTAGTTTCTTGATCATGAAAAAAGCAACACCCAGTAGCACTTTCCACTACTGAAGCTGAATATGTAGCAGCTGGAAGTTATTGTGCTCAAGTATTGTGGATGCAACACACACTCACAGACTATGGTATGAGTTTTACCAAAACACAAATAATGTGTAATAATACTAGTTTCAATGTCTTAAGTAAAAACCCTACATATCACTCACGTGAAAAACACATAGATATTAGGCATCACTTTCTTAGAGATCACACACAAAAAGAAGATATCATTCTTTAATTTATCGGAATGCAAGATCAACTTGCTGGTATTTTCACAAAATCATTACCCTACGATAGATTTGAATTCATTAAACAGAAGTTAAGAATGATAACCATGAGGTAATCCTCTATATTAACTTCTTGTTGAACCCTATCTCCTTACAGTAAGAGACTCCTTTTCATAGGGGGGGTACATTTGCTTGCTAGTCAAAAAAAATCCATAGTTAAATTTTTTCATAATCTAAAATTTTTTCGTATTCTAAATTATTTCTTAATCTAAAATTTTTTATATTCTAAATTTTTTTGTAATCTAAAATTTTTCATATTCTAAATTTTTTCGTAATCTAAAATTTTTCGTATTCTAAATTTTTTCGTATTCTAAAATTTTTCGTAATCAATTGTTTCGTAATCAAATTTTTCCAGAATCTAAAGTTCTTCAAGAAGAATTTCCCTCATTACGAATAATCTTCCTAAGTAATCTGAAAGTTATGTTTCTTTCCTAAGTTTTTGTAATCATCTTTTTACTTGTTGGTATTTTCATTTTGTTTTAAAATTTCCAGATTCACTTTTACTTAAATCTAAATGTTTTTCTTAAAAACTCAAAAGATCGAAACCTATCAAAATTCCTCTTCGGTTATCATCTCAACCGTCAGATTTGATCAGAAGTTTTTTCAACCATTGGATCAACCATGGAAGTTGAACGGTCACCTCAATCGCTTATATAAAGTCCTCCCTATGGTTGTCCCACATCGGTTTTTCAAGCTTTCGCATGCTGAAGCTTTGTCTCTGTTCTTAAGGTCGTTCTGAATTTTCAAAAGTTTCCCTAGTTCTGAATGCCTGCTGAAGCCTCTCCTCAGAAATAAACGTCGACTGTCAAGAAAATATCTGAGTGGCAGATATACAGAGAAAGGTTGGTTGATCCGAAGTTTTATGATAAGTATGACTCTATTATCTCCAAGAATATTAAGTTGAATGGCTAGGAGAGTCTTTGTATTTCAAAACCGAAGGCATAGGATTCGGTGTATCTGGACTTGTTGATTGAGTTCTATGAGACAGTAAATTTCTTCAAGGAAGAAAGTAGAAACAAGTTCTCTTTTAAGTGCTATGGAAAGACCTACTCACTTTTTTACAGCAAGGCAGAAAGTCTGATTGGAATTCCTTATGAAGAAGAAGCAGAATTTTGTACTCACAAATTACTTGATGTTTCAGGATCTTTTAATAAGGAAAAGGCAATAGAGTGTCTCGACTTGAAAAGAGTGAAGACTCCGAAGATTCTTCATCTGTCTATGAACTTACGGATTCTTGAATTATAGGTTCAAGGCTTTATAATTCTAAGGAAAGAGGATAAGGATACTCTGAAGAAGAGTGATATCTATATATTGTATTTATTGGTGAACTTCAGGAAGATTAACCTTGTCAAGTACATCTTGGTTATGATCTAGAATATCAAGAATGAAAATATGAAATCTCAAATCATCATGTATCTGGATATTCTCTGAAAGATTATAGTTCTTTGTTTAGAGTCTTTCAGAATTACATGCAATTCCAAGCTGAGAAATTACAAGGTAATGTTGTTGAATGATGACACCTTGAGGAGGATGAAGGCTGACTTCTCTAGTGAATCTGGAGAGTTTTATGATCCATCTGATGAAGAAGTATAAACTTTGTCAAATAAGATGGAAGTGGCTGAAACCTCTAAGAAAGGTGGAAGGAAGAGAAAGGTGAGGAACTGGAAGAGAAAAGAAAAACCTTTGTGACTAAAGAAAATCAGTCAGCACCGCTGAAGCCAAAGAAGCAAAAATCTTATCCTGATGAGGTAGTGGCTAAGTGGAGAGAGAATAAGAAAAATAGTAAAGAAGTGGGGCCTAAGTTTGGCTTGGACCCTGCTGAGGCAAAGTCCTTAAGAATAAAGGTTGGTGAAGAGCTTGAGAAGTAACAAAAAGAGAAGAAGCAAGAGAAGAAGATGTTTGAGGCTGAGATAGTACAATCTCTTCTCAAAGATGCTGAGAAAGCATCTGAACAAATTCCAGTGTCGTAATATTTTTTTCTAGAATCAGATTTTGTGACTCCGGGAAAGAAAGTTGTGATTTTGGAATCACGTCGTGAAGAAGAAATAGTTCAAGAAGAAAAAGTTGAAGAAGAAGGAGAAAAAGAAGGCAGTGGTGATACTGAAGACATAATCAGGAAAGTAGAGGATTACCATGAGAAGGAAAGTCTTTTTGAGAAATTATCAATCCGAACTTTTGAAGCCGAGTCATCAAAACTTACTACTCCACCAAAAGATGAGAAGGGTGAGGAAGAAGTCGATAAGTTGTCTGAAGAGGAAAGTAGCAATCATGATTTTATTCATCCAGAGGATGTTGAGGCAGCAGCTGAGAAAGAACAAGTATATGAAGATTTGATTTGTCACCTATCAAATAGTGAACAAGAATCTCCCAAAACACAAGACATCATTCTGAGAGATGATAAGGGAAAGCAGGTGGCAGTAGATTCACTTAGTAAATCTATGATGATGAAGAAAGATGTCGGTGCTTCATCAAAGAGGAAAGGTGAAGACATAGAAGAAGAATCCTTACCATCCAAACATTCGGATTCAGAATCATCTTCCCTTGGACATGATTTTGTTGTTCATTCTTTGAAAAGGCTGGTTGGTACTATTCCCTTATTCCCAAACATAGACTCAAGATGTCGGATGCTTCAGCATACGATAAATTAGAAATCAGATTCAGTTTCAATGGTTATAGACAAATGTGTTGCACTAGAGGCAGATTTCAAAACATTCCTTATTGGTTATGAGGCTCATAAAAGATCTTGCAAGAAGATGAAAAGCTAGTCAAAGAAGACAGTTGAGGAGATGAGAATCTTTGATGAATTTCACAAAAATGTCAAAGATGCTTTTGACACCGAAGATGGGAAGATCAAGGATCTTACAAACAATTTTTGAGAAAAAGTTAAGCCTAGAACAGAATACTCGGAAGCAAGAAGTTAAGGATCTGAATGACAAGCTTAATTCGGTGCCAATGAATTGGAAGAGTGGAAGGGATCTCAGAATTGAGATTGAAGAGAATCTTGTTAAGCAAGAAGAAGTATTGAAAGCTCAAACAAAATGTCTTAAGGCTCAGGAAGAAAGAATTAAAGCCTTGGAGAAGAAAAATGAAGATCAGGATTAGCTGCTCAAGCGTATGGAATAAGATCACAAGGAGCTCAAGAAGTTAAAAACCATTGTGAATAAGCTGATGCCGAAGGAGAAAGAAGGATAATTCCTTTCCATTCCAATCTTTTGTTGTAATTTTCCTTGTACAAATTCTTTCAATCATTAATGAAATTTTGGTTTTCCTCCATTTTTTGCTTGTTTTGTACCAATTTTTCAGGTACCATTTATTTTTTTCCATTCCCTCTATTTTTTTGAAAATCACAAAGGGGGAGAAATGAGTGATAAAAAGAATATTAAGAAAGAATAAATTTCACTAAGGGGGAGTTTATCTAAGGGGAGGTTCTTATCAAAGAAGATTTTCACATGCAAACAAATGAAAAATATTATTCAGAAAATCAAGAATATGATCATTGGTGATTCCGAAGCCTAAGGGGGAGTTAGTCGTATTCACTTTGATCCATAAGTAAAGGGAGATAAGTTTTATTTTCAAGTCCATAATAGTTCTAAGCCCTTATATTTTTTTTAGTAAGGATGTTTGTGCTTTCAAAAAAAGGGGGGGATTGTTGAGTCAAAAAGGTTTCCTTGTGACTTTTCCATTCTTTTATGTTTTGAAAATCACAAACACTCGATCTCAAGGCAAATCTTATGTCCCTACAGATTTATCTTAATAAGAAAATTTTCCTTTCCCAATGAAATTTTCTCCTCACCTTTGTTTTCATTGTTCATGGTATGGTTTCTCTAAATCTAATTCTTTTTATTTCTAAGTATAAAATTCAACTTCATATCTAAAACCCCAGAATCCTATAAAATACTTAGATATAGAGCATTCTGTTTTCAGGTTCTGAATTCAGGATCCGAATTCTCTGAAATTCAGATTTCGAATTCTCTGAAATTCAGATTCCGAATTCTCTGAATTCAGACTCTGAATTCTCTGAAATTCAGACTCCGAATTCTCTGAAATTCCGACTCTGAATTATCTGAAAATCAGATTCCGAATTCCTTAATTAACAGAATCCGAATATCCATGTAATATAGACTCCGAATGTTTATTTTCTTAGACTTCAAACTTTATTTTTCATAGACTCCGGAAAATTAGATTTGGTTAAGCAATCATATTTTGCTTACCTTTGATGTAGTTATGAAACGATGTCGTGCATTATGTTTCTAACTAACCGTTGTTTGAGTGACACGTGTACAAGTCCCTTCGAGATTCTAGGAAGAATATGACCGTTGGAGGAGGGAGCCAACCGTTAAGAAAATGACAATAAATAGGAGCTCATTTGAACGAGCTCAATAACGTTGATCAGTCTAGAATTTACATGCTGCTAAAGTGATCTCTAAAGAGAGAGACTCTCATGCTTTGTGCGTACTGAACATCTTGTTCAGCTTGCTTCATGCGACTCCGATTATTGTTATGTACAATCGATGACTTTCAGTAATAGGAAGACAGATGTGCCGACTACCTTAAAGTTCGAGGACTTCCTTGATAAGGAAGACAAAGGTGTCGACTACCTTGAAGTTCGAGGGCTTGCGGGGATGGCAAAACAGAATCTGATATTCCTATCGAGGGCTTACCCTGGTGTGGGTAAGACAGACTTTCTTGAAAGTATAAATCAAGGGACCTTTATACAAGGTTGTTGGATACTCTTCTATTTGGGTTAAAAGATTTCATACTTGTTACTTGTATTGCTACGAGCTTATTTTCCATTGCATTTTGATTAATAGAGAAAGTATAATTATCTTATACTTTCTTGTACTCGTATACTCTGATTAGTAAGATTCTATACGCTTTAAGGTAAAATCTTTTCCTTGTAAACCTTTCTTAAGTTTCCTTTCGGGAACCATATTTCTGGAACCTAGCAAGTTTGCAGAATTGAGAGATCTTGTGAATTTACCTTGTTTAACTTTGTTAAACATAGCTTTCTTCAAGGTTAGAAACGAAAGTTTTATACCAACTTTAAAGGTTCCAAAGGAATTTTTAAGTATACAATTCACCCTCTCTTGTATATTGAGCATCTACATTCATATTTCGATCCTACATGAAACATACTTGGTAAGTGTGTGGTGATTAGGTACGCATTCATCATGATTTTAGTGCATAGACTTTGGGGTGGCGGTTATCAGACAAACCTTTATCTGATAGCATTGTAAAGTTTTTAGGTGCGCACCCTAAGGCGATCAGACAAACGTTTGTCCAGTGGAACGAATGAAGTGCTTCTTCCAACAAATTTCACCCCACCCAAACCACCCGCACCATCAAAGGTATAGTAGTGGTAGTAGTATGACTTATAATAATAATAATAATAATTGTAAATATTATTAAGAGGGTTGGAATCATGATAAATCACATGCACTCAAAGGCTCGATTGGATCAAATCACATCCCTCGTCAAAAGGTTGATCCAAATCCAAGTCTAGTCACGATGTGACCAACAGCTAAAACTGTCAGGTCTAAAGTAATAATAATAATTATCAAATGGTGTAGCAACACCAATAATAATAATAATAACTAACAATGTAGTTGTTATTAGATGTAGTTAATATTTTAAAATACTATAAAATGTAATTATTATCAACAACATTGAAAATTATTAAATGTAGTTATTTTTTTTAGATTTATCGTTACTTACATTTAATAAATTTAATTATCAATGCTAATAATAAATATATATTTAATGATTATGATGATAATCATTAAATACAGTAGTAGTAATAATGACAAAAATTTATTGGTAAATCTGTTTTTTTGAACCTGTTTATCGAAGGTTGATGAGTTTTGTTTTTTAAAAGTAAATCGGACTCACTGTTAAATAGGTTCAAATAAATAATTTATCTGTGAATAGTAATACTAATGAAAAATGCAATTATTTATTAATGTAATTAATATTTTAGGTTACTATGAAATGTATTTATTGCTTTGTAATATTAGTAAAAGTGACTATTGATAATATTAATGATAATTTTTAAATGCAATTATTGTTTTAGATTAATCCCTATCATTAGTAAATAATTACGATTTAATATTGATAATTTTTATGATAACAACATCACTGACAACAACAACGATTGATACTACAATGATATACGTGATTATTCTAAAAAAATAATATAATTATTACTGAATGTTAAATTTATTAATATCAACGTAATCATTTAATGCAATTGTTGTTTTTCGATTCAACGTAATTATCATTGAACCTATTCAACCAATTTTATTACGAGAATTGTCCAAAGGACTAGTGAGCTTAAAAGTCCATTACATGGCATGATGACCCTGCGTTGCGTCATCATTAAAATATTTTTATTAAAACAATAATGAATATAAAACAATAAATACTGTTTAAAGCACAGTATCAGTAATTACGTATCTATTTACGCATGCATACAGACAAAAAATAAAATCAAATAAATGAAATAAAAAACTAATATAAAAAATTAATACCACATTTTTTGAAAACTGATTAAAAAAACGGTTTTTTGAACAGCTCATTGTTTGAATAAAATTTCAAAGAAAATATCTTTTTGGTTTTCAATTACACTTCTTCTCCATCCAATTGAAAACACACAATATAATTAAATTAAATATCATTTAACAATCACAATGCCGACGTCTCAAAAATCACGATTAGATTAAATGATATACGACTGAAAGTTACCATTTTTATTGATTTTGAGAGATCACAATAACCATTTAGAAAAAACTCAATAACCCAATCTTAAATAATCATTTCAGGACAAAAAATGTCGCAAGATTTAAAAAAATACGCGAATCTATCTATCTATCTATCTATATAATAGATATATATTTTTAAATGTAAGATAATTTTCAAGTAAATACCATGCCTTAATTTAAAGAGAAACGAATAAAAGTCGAAAGCATTTACACCGATAAAAGAAAAATTAATCAGGAGACCTCCGCCGTGAAATTTTAACGCGCATTCCAAATCACATCCGTGGCGGCACGGTTTCCCTCTCTTTTCAAAAATCCCCAATTCGTCATCGTCCCCCCCACCCCCCACACACATACACACCTATTCGCACGCCTGATCATCTCGATCTCGAGTCCCGTCAATGGCCGACGTCCAGCTCATCAAGTCCCCGGGGCGCAACCCTTTTGACCATGCCCACAATGGATCATCGTTGCCTGCGACGGCGTCTTCGCCACAACCCGCTTTCAATGCCCCGGAGGATATCCAGATCCCCCCTTCTTCCCCATCCATCTGCGACGAAGCTCTGGATGCTGATTGCGCCAATGAAAGACCTGGCTTGCCTTCGATGGCTAATTCCGAAACCCTGGCAGATGATCCGTCTCCTTCACATGACGGCTCAGCAAGAAAGACTCCGAATCCTCCTGTTTCTTCATCCGAGCTTTCGCCTCGTTATTTATCCCCCTCGGCTTTCGAAGTTACCAAACCCTATCCAATGGTACGTTCTTCTCTGCCGTATCTTCCGGTCAGAGGCTTTTGTCGAATCAGTGATGATTTCTTGTTCAATATTTCCAGAGGTCCTTGTATTCATATTTCATTCCGTATCTATTGTCTGACAGGGAGCAGGACTTGCGAATCTGGGGAACACATGCTTTCTTAACGCAGTTTTACAGTGCCTCATCCACACAGTGCCGCTGGTCGATGGCATTCGTTCTCTCAGTCATAAATTGCGGTGTGAACGTAGGTTTTGCTGCTTCAATTTATTTGCCTTTATTCTGCATAATTTGGATCGGAAATATAACTTTTTCTGCGATGTCGCTACTCGATATTTTACTTCGGTTCCATTGAATTACATCATGATAGTATTTGTTGAGTGATCCCATGTCGTTTTTTGAATATATATCATGGTGTTAAATACAAGTTTGAGAGAAACACTAACCCCATTAGCTAGCTTTTGGGGCTGAGAACACCTATCAATTGTATAAGAGCCCAGGCTGTATCATCTCTTCTCAAAAATCCATGGAGAGATCCGGTTGATACCTAAGTCATGACAGAGACTGTTGAGTCATCCCACATTGGTCATGGAAGAGTTTAATGTGTTAAATATCTGTCCAAGGGAAACCTTCATTTCATGAGATAACTTTTGGGATTGAGAAGTGGTATTGGAGCCAAGTTCAACCTTGGGTGGTGGAGAAATCATCTATGGAAGCAATGACAATGTCCACTTCCAATACTTCTTTTTGAAATCTCAAATGGAAGACCTCATTGATTTTAAGGATTTTGACCCCATCGACACCTAGATTGTTAATCCTGACAACCACTTTGTAGAGTGAAATAAGTTGAACAAGAAGGTGACTGGTCAAATTTGGCAATGGATCAATCACATCGTTAATCATCATGTTTCTCAAGAGATGGAGTGCACTTGACCTTTGGACCAAGTTACCAATCAAAGATTTCTTGAAACAAGATTTTATTGTTGAAGGTGTTGATGAACCTTTGACCACCTTTTATCCCTGCATTTAGATAGTTGGGACATTTGACTAAGAATTAAAAAAAAGCTAGAGAGCTCATACATCTTTGAGAGGGATCCTTGATATAGCTCCATGTAGAGGAGAGAGGTGTCGATAAAGTTAATTTTTTTGAATCTTTTTCCTTATGAAATAAAATTTTATTTATAATTTTTTACTACTGATCTGAAAATCTCATAAAGTGTTGGCAAAATAAAAAAGGCATGGGTTCTTCCTACATAAACTTTTGGAGGAATGGGGTTTTTGCATGTATTAGCAAATGATTTTTTACTGATTTTAGAACTTGTTTTTTGATGTATTTACTCTTAATTGCAGGCGGTGATGAGGACTTTTGTGTTCTTTGTGACCTGCATGAGCACATTGAGCTTTCTTTATTTTCTTCAGCACTGGTTGTTTCACCTGGGAGGCTTGTTGACAATATAAGCAGTATCCTCTTTCTAATATTTTCAAAGATTATGATGCTTAGGGCAAATTTCATTACTTAAATACACTTCAACCCATTTACTTATTTTCTACTCTAAAAAGAATATTTTTTGAATATATTTGATTTATATATATAAAAAATAAATAAAAACCATTTATTATATCCATAAAATGAATATAAGTAAAAAAAAACATGACAGCGCTGCTACAATGCAACACTAAATATGGTGCTGCATTGTAGCATATTGCTATTACACTCTGCGATTAGCGCTTGGTTGGAGCTTTGATTCACTCTAAAATAGCGTTTTTACATCTCATTAGGAGATGGTCTTAGTAGTTCAAGGAAGGTTGCATTTTTCTGTGATTTTTGACTGATACACCACCAGATATCTCTCCCTTCCATAGATTTAGTCAGGAGGATGCTCATGAATTCTTGCAATTCTTTCTGGATAAATTAGATAGTTGTTTTCCAGTTTCACAGTCCGTACAAAATGACAACCTGGTGAAGCAGGTTTTTGGTGGCAGCCTCATTAGCAAGGTATGAACAAAATTCTGGCTTTTACTCTTGTATTTCACTGGAGTTTTCCATGGCAAATAAACTCCTTTGTTGCAATTTCATGGATATCAGCTTAGATGCTGCAACTGCGACCGCTGTTCAGATTGTCACGAGCCCATCATTGACCTGAGTTTGGAGATCAAAGATGCAGATAGTCTTTCATGTGCTTTGAGATCATTTACCGCCCTGGAAAAAATCGGAGGTCCTGAGACCAAATTTACATGCGAGAACTGTAAGGAAGACGTCACTGCAGAGAAGCAGCTTCTACTAGACAAAGTCCCTTTGGTTATCGCCTTCCATTTGAAGAGATTCATGAGCGATGGTGTCTATGTTGAGAAGATCGACAAGCGCGTGTCATTCCCGTTAGAGATAGACTTGCAGCCATTCTCAAATTGCATCCAGAATGACAATGTGAGTACTAAATGATGGGCTGTTTTTAGGCCTCTAATTGATTGACCATTAGCTCATTTTGGATAACCCTGAAATGGGTATATTTTGCATGGCTGTTTCTTATATGAAGTTTCTTTTTTTACTACAATAGGCAGAACTGAAGTATAATCTTTATGCAATTGTGGTGCATGCGGGGAATTCATCTAATTCTGGGCATTACTTCTGCTTCATTCGATCATCCCCAGGCATATGGCACCTTCTGGATGATGAAAAGGTGACACTTTAGGGTTTTGAAGCAACATTTACGTAAACTCGGGTCTTATTTCGTTTGATATTTTGTGTAGGTTACTCGGGTTGCAGAAGATGTTGCGCTTGCCCAAGAGGCTTATATATTGTTCTATGCAAAACAGAACATATCCTGGTTCTCTAGTTTAATGGAAGCTGTAAAATCATGCGCGGCCGCTTCGCCCATCTCTGTCATTCCTCCATTGCCATTTGCAGTCGTCAATGGTAAGCTCCGGGACCATCCCGTGCGGGAAAGCCTTGCAGTACCGGAGACAAGAAGCCGGAATCCGGCCGGAGGGGCAACCAGTCCTCGCCGTGATGAGAAGTTTCACACCCCTAAAAAAGCACCTGTCGAGGGCGGAGACGACGCCGGGGAACAGAGCAACGCCTTCCGGCTTCTCACTCCGCCGAGATCTCCCAGTCCCGATGCATTTTCTCCTGGTATATGAATACGTCTGCTTGTGTTCGATTCGTTTTATGCTTCATCTGGATTCTGACACGGCGGAGGTGGCTTGGCAGAGATGGCGTTTCTGATTCCGCGGGATCATCTGGCGAGGGACACGGCGGGTGGCCGGAGGGCGTGGAAGCAGTCGTCGGAGGACGCGAAGAGGGACGCGGCAGTGAGGTCGGTGAAACGGATGCCGGCCTGCCGGAGCACCAAGCTGATGGCGGCGCTCATTAGTTCCTCCCACAGCGCGGGCTCTCTGGCCAAGAGAAGCCGGAGGATGGCTTCCCCGCCGGAGGGAGCGCCCCTTTGCAATACTCGCCGGAAATCCCTTCCCGGCCACTGAAGTATCCTTTCACGGCGGGTGAAGGTTCTAGATTCTCACCATTTCACCCTCGGTGAAGATTCTAGAATTGCTGACGACGTGGTCATTTATTCGAACACATTCTTATAGCTGGTGGGTTATGTTAAATGCTTGATTGGGGATTAATTTTGAATAACTTTAGATAATTTGGGGATTTTGATTTTGATTCATTAATAATATACTAAATAGAGAGAGATCATCCCAGAAAATCTTACAAATCGGGGAATAAAATGAAACGCTGCGTTTTCCACGCACACTAATAGATTGTGGATCCCATCCGCGATTATTATAATTATAGTTACCTGATAAAAATTTTATTCCGTACTACCCGTAATAATCTTCACTTTCATGTCCGCCCAGTTCGGGGTCACTGCTCGTTTTCTACTCATCACGGCACGTAGCCGCCATGACCGCCGCCGCCTCCAAACCCCCCGCCACCTCCCGCGCCGCCGTTGCCGAAGTGTGGGCCACCGCCACCGCCACCGCCACGGCCTTGGCCTCCGCCCTCTTTCCATCCGCCGCCGGCACCTCTTCCGCCTCCTGCGCCTCCGCCGAATCCGCCACCGTGGCCTGCACCACCACCATGCCCACCTCCGGAACCTCCTCCACCGCCAGCTCCACCTCCTCCCCCGCCACCGCTGCCAATCCCGCCACCGCCGCTTCCATATCCACTTCCACCGCCGGAGCCAAAACCTCCTCCACTTCCTGCTCCTCCTCCCCCGTAGCCACCTCCTCCTCCGCCGCCGTATCCACCCCCACCCCCACCGCCTTTTCCCCCTCCTGAACCGCCTCCGTGACCGTAACCAGAACCTTCGCCTCCACCACTTCCCCCGCCCGCACCGCCACCGCCACCGAATCCACCCCCACCTCCGCCGCCATGCCCACCACTCCCGCTACCGAAACCTCCACCTGCCCCTCCTCCCTCGCCATATCCACCTCCGTACCCCGCGTTGTCTTCCCCGTAGACTTTCACGTCTCCACCCTGTACGGCGGCTACAGCACCGTGGACGGCGTTGCCACGGGAGCTCCTCGGATAGCCATGGTGTTCCGAGAGGCTGGCACCAAAACCAGCGCCATTCCCGGTGGCTTGGCCGTAAGCAGAGGCGGCATCATTGTTGCCGGCTCCGGGGTGGAGGTCGAGGACTCTGGCCGCAGAAAAGGCGCCCCAGGTGTAGAAGACAAAGAAAATGAGGGAGCTGTATTTGTGGGCAGCCATGAGAGAGTGAGTTGGAGGGGGCGGAGGGCGGTATGATATTTATAGGGATCGTGGGGTGGGTGGTGGGGACCCGGAAAGCGTGGCAGAGAAGTTGGGTTGAAAAAGCCCCAACGTGCATGCTACTAGAGGAAAACAGCCGTCCCCCACTATGGCCGGCGTGCATTCCCGGTGGACCTGTGAACGTGGGTCCCCATTTCATTATTAAAATTTTATTTCTAGGTGCGCACTTATCATCATTCAACATCAGCATGAATGCATCCTTGAAACTTTTGTGTGTCATCAGAGCTTCTAAACGTATTTTGTCTAAATGTAACAGTGCTAACCTACACTTAACTGTAAGATTTTGATGATTTTATTGTATATATTAGAAACAAGTTATTTGCAACGACACTCATATGGGCCAACTCTAGGGTAAGCCCCACAAGCTCATGTACCAAGGCAACACAAAGCTAGGGGCAACAAAGTCACCCCTCTCATGTAGTTAGCAGCCTTTGTAACTTGTCAATTCCTCAATCAATCAAGGGCAACATTTTCAGTGTTTTGTAAGATCCCGTGTCTATACGGATTGAAAATTACAAAAGAAATTCGAATCACTAAATTAGTGGATGAGCCGGATTTTGAATTGGGGGTTGGAATAGAATTCCAGGAGATTCAACACCCCAAACATGTGTTTTTTGGACAAGAAATGAGGCTTGAGAGGTAGCCTGAAGGATCTGGGAAGCATGAGAGGCACCCCGAGGTGGCTGCAATCTGTAACCACCAATTAGCTCGTGGCCTGACTTGCTTACCGGGCTCATTGACTAATCGGTGGCTTAGTTTTAGCTAGCAATGTGGGTTTTACGGGGGCAAATTACTCTTTTGCCCACTCAAGTTTATGAGTGGGGCAACCCCCACCTTTCCCCTTCATTTTGTGTGTGCGTCCAACTCCTCTACTCCCCTCTGTCTCCTTGGTTTCCCCTTGGATTTGGGGTCATTCTTTGACGATTTTCAATGATTGAAGGTGAGTCCCCCACTCTAGTGATCTCCCTTCTTCTCATTCCTCCCCTTCCAATTTCTTATTCTCTTGGATTAGGGTTTAATTACAATTCCACCGGTGCATGGTGGAATCGTCCGTTTGAGATGTGACTTTTGTTCTGCCTAGCAAAGGGATGTCTCGAGACAACATCTGCCCGTCGCCGCTTGTCGTTTCATCGAAGGTATGTCACCTTTTGGTTTTTTCATAGGGTTTTTTTTTGAAATTAAAATTAAATGCTTATGGAATCAATGACACATGATGGGGCTTTCACCCGAGGTGATGTCGGGGCTCCGCTGTGGACCTCCTGCGGTTGGTCATGGTTTTGGGGCGATGAGGTTTTTCGACAAGTTTTAGACAGTTTGCTTGTTTAAATTAAATTGTTAATTAATTGTAATTGTTTAATTAACTACAAATGATTATAACTAATTAAATTAAATGTATTATGATGTGAGTTAAACCCTCATGAGGATGGATGATGGCTAGCCGAATCTGGATGAATCTTGATGGGAGTTGCAAAACCAAGACTTAAATGGAAGTGGCTTCTAGAAAGGTAGGTGGTCTCGTATACATAGCCCATGACTTTTGGCATGTTTTTATGCGATGCGTGATATGCGGCCTTGCTCCATTGGGCGATTGACATGGTCTCTTTAATTGAATTGCTTAAATGGAAATAAAATGTTTGAGGATAAACTGAACAAAGTGCCAAGACTACTAAGGTCCTTATGCACCGACTTATTCACCTCGACCGCCAAAGGTCGAGGCCTCGTTTATGATTATGTGCCCTGGATGCTTGAACCCCTTTGAGGGGTACAAATTAATTAGATTGAACCTATTGATCGTGTCGACCCTTGTGTTGGAGCCTTTAGACACCTCCATGAGGAGGTGTGAGTTTGATTAGAGCCCTGACCCTAGTAGGCCTTAGAAGACCTTCTTAGTAGGTGTCTTGGACCTCCCTCAGGAATGGAGGTGGTGAATTGAGAGAGGTTGACCTAAGTGGACCATAACCCCCCTTGAGATGCCTTAGTGGCTTGACCTTGGTTGAGATGACACAAGATATGAGAGGGGTGTTATGCCATCTCTTGAGTAAGACTCGTAAGGATTGACTCGTGAGGCCCATGAGACCATACTATGATTAGAGTACAACCTAGGGATGAGTTTCCCTGAGCGACGAGTTTTGACCCTAGTGAGAGCCTGCTCTAAAGGGGACCCCAAATGGGGTGCCCCTACTACGTGTTGACTTAATAAACCCCAATTAGGGTACCTTTTCTATGTCGTGACCTAGGGGATCCCAGCAGGTACCCTGATGATAGACCGACCCTGAGCAGACGCGTTTGGGCTTGGATAGAGAGGGTAAAGGTGTCACCTTAGAACCCGTAGGTGCCCCGATGCCTCATTTATTTATCTATGATTTATTTTATTTATTATAAAGTATTTAGGGATGCCCAGATGTGCTTCTTGGGATCCAACTTATAAACCTGACATGATATGATGATAACAACCTTAAGGATGCCCATATGTGTTCCCTGAGATTTGTCTTTTGAGCACATATGGTGTGAAAATGATATTGAGGTGGATGCCTGGATGTGCTTCCTGGGATCCAACTATTGAGCCACATGAAGACATGCCTGAGATACTAAAATTTGACCTCAGGTCTGTATGGGATGCCTTGGATGCCAAGGGTCTATAGGATGCCTAGGATCCTGCCGTGTGTAGGTTTCGGGCGCAGCGGAAGCACGGTTGGGCCGGTGCCCAACTTTAATTTTTACCATGATCAATGATTATTCCGGGACCAATACAACGATGAACGCCAATCTCCATAGAATAGAATCAAAGATTTAGATAAAGAAGGAAGATGCCCGAAACCTTTAGAAAGGATCTTGCACATCATGTTTATAATTAATTTAATTAATTTCATAAAGAAAAGAATACCTAGATCTTTGGTATTTTCTTCGTTGATGATATTGATCATCCAGAAAGACTCTTTCGGATTATCTCGTTGCACTTGTGAGGATCCAAACTAGAATCCCTCTAGCGGTGATCCACATGTGCTCTGATGGTCTTCGATCGACACCACTCGTTCTCCGGATGCTAGCGGAGTGAAGTGAGTGTCTTGTGTCAGTCGTTCTTGACCGCTTGTTCTTCGACCTTGAAGAATGTCTCTTGTTCTTGAGAGGGGCGGGAAGAGGATTTGAGAGAGAAATTGTTTAGCTCAACAATTCTCAATTCACCGGGCGTGCAGTTCGGTACATGACACAATAGACGTATGTGTCTATTTATTGACATGAGGATTCAATTACAATATTTAATTGCGTAACAATAATTAAATACATTCATAACCTTAGAGAAAACCCATGCTATTAATAATAATATCGCGTCAATATTTATGGTGCGCCAACTTGCGAAAAACAAAATTATAAATAAAATTCCATATCATAAAATAATAGCAGCGTTATTTTAATCTATGCCAGCTAGTTAATTAATTATTTATCATCTTGCAAATAATTATTTTACTATTGGATCATCCTTGGTCCGCTCAAACTCCACTTCCATTTATTGAACACTCGAATAAATAAATAAATAATTTATTCTCTTAAATAAATATTTTATTTACAAACTAGTAAATAAATATTTATTAAATGTTCAATAAAATAAATAAATATATTTTACCCACAATTTGGTGAATAAATATTTATTTAATTTATGCAATTATTTTAACTTGAATAAAATTATTCCACTGTCTTGAGAATAATATTTATTAATTAAATTCAAATAGAATTTAACCGAGACCACCAAAAACACTTAGTGTGTGATCCTCTAGGATTCTTTCTCATTTGCATTAGATGAGCTTGCCTAAAATCCAAGAGTACTATCTAACAATGGGTCAAAGCACCAAAGAGAAAGAGCTTAAGGTCACAACAACGACATCCACATACGAATGCTCACTGTGTAATATAATCCCTGTGTCTCAATATCTCATCAAGAAGATTTCATGATAGTGTCATCAACCTTTATGCTCGATAAGTCGTTCTTTGACTACTTGAAATAAACTCATCGTTGTACCATGACCATGGAGTTTTGCGCGACGATTCTATTTCAATCAAAGGGTCAAGATATCAACTTCCATAAATGGAAGGGACAAATCCTTCCCCGACTTATCCATTAATAACATGCCACTCATGACGCACCCAACACACCCTAATTCCCATCAACTGTCTACATCACATTTTTTGTTAGTAAATCAAAGTGCAGGAGTCGTGACACCAATGCAACAAATACTCTAGGACATTATTACATAATAGTCATGCAGAACAATGAAAAATATGTAATAAAATGTTTAATATTTAAATACATTAAATATAAATGTAATTAAAGTACAACTAGTTGGTTCTAGGACACCAACTCTTACAAAATCCGACTTGGACTAGAGACAACTGCCCACGACTTTTAGTTTGCTAGACCTCACATGGTGATCATGTTTCTGTTGAGTCAAGGCTTTAATCAAGGGGTCCACCATGTTGTCTTCTGTGGAAATACTGCTCACTACAACTTCACCTATATGAGAAAAATCTCTCAAGAGATGATACTTCTGAAGTATGTGCTTTGTCCGCTGATGTGACCTTGACTCTTTTGCGAGAGCCACCACTGTAGTATTATCACAATACAGTGTGATATGATCTTTACTGCTGGGTATCATATCTAGATCCTGGATGATGATTCAATCCAAAATGCTTCTTTAGCTACCTCAGAAGCTGCGATATACTTAGACTCTGCTATAGAATTTGCGATCACACCCTGCTTTGAGCTCTTCCGGCTCACTGCACCTCCATTCAAAGTGAAGATGTATCCCGTTTGCGACTTCATGTCATATTGATCAGTCTGAAAGCTAGCATCTGCATATCCTCTGATGACTAGTTCCTCATATCCTTTATAAACCAGTAACATATCCTTAGTACGTCTCAGATACTTTAGGACAGTCTTGACTACCATCTAATGATGGTCACCCGGGTCAGCTTGATATCTGCCTATTGCACTCAATGCATAGGCGACATCCAGCCTAGTATATAGCATGACATACATGATTGACCCAATCATTGATGCATATGGAGTCATTTCCATTATCTTTTTTTCCTTATGTGTATGAGGACACATTTTCTTGGAAAGATGAATTCCATGTGACACTGGAAACAATCCCCTCTTGGATTGTTCCATACTGAATCTCTTCAGTATCTTATCAATGTATGTACTTTGACTTAGGCCTAGAAATCTCTTGGATCTATCATGATGGATCTTGATCCCAATAATATATGCTTCCTCACCCAAGTCCTTCATAGAGAAGCATTGATTCAACCACGCCTTAACAGACTGTAAGACTGGTATCTTATTTCCAATAAGTAATATGTCATCAACATATAATATTAGGAAAATGACCGTACTCCCACTAAACTGTTTGTAGACACATGGCTCACATTCATTCTTAATAAAACCAAATTTTGTTATGGCTTCATCAAAATGAATATTCCATGACCTGGATGCTTGCTTTAATCCATAAATGGATTTCTGCAACTTTCATACCTTATTGCCATCCTTTGGAGTCATAAATACTTAAGGTTGTGTCATGTAGACATCTTCCTGAAGGTTCATATTAAGGAAGGATGTTTTGACATCCATTTTCCAAATATAATAGTCATGGTAAGCAGTAATGGCCAATAGAATTCTGATAGATTTCAACATTATAACTGGTGAGAAGGTTTCATCGTAGTCAATTCCTTGACGCTTTTTGAACCCTTCTATAACCAGTCGTTCCTTATAGGTAATGACTTGTACTTCCACATCTAGTTTCTTCTTGAATACCCATTTGCAACCAACTGGATTTACATCAACTTGAGGATCTACCAAAATACAGACTTGGTTTTGGTACATGGAATCTATTTCAGAATTCTTGGATTCTTGCCACTTGGCAATATCTATGCCACTTACTGCTTCCTTGTAGGTTAGAGGATCATTATTATCAACTAATAATGAGTCACCATCCTTGGTAACTAGAAAACCACACTATTACGTTTCTCTAACCTCTCTTGTACTCCTATGTAGTTCTTGTGTCTGGAAGAGTTCTTTCTTCCATAGGGCTTTGTAGAATCTGCTCCTATACCAACTCTTGTGTACCTTGAGCCTCAACTTCATCGAAGTCTATCTTGGTCCCACTATCTCTTTTGGAGATGTGCTCCCTCTCAAGGAATATGGCATGTCTTTCCACTATAACCTTTTTGTATGAGGGGTTGTATAGGTAATATCCCCTTGTTTCCTTGGGGTATCCTATAAAGGTACACTTTGCGCCTCAGGGTGCAAGTTTGTTATCTGAAGAGGCCTTAAAAAATACATCGCTTCCCCACACATATAAATTCAATAACATGGATTTCTTTCCACTCTAGAACTCATATAGAATACCATTTATCAATTTAGTTGGTACTTGGTTTAGTATGTGAGCCACCGTTTGTAACACATATCCCCAAAAAGATAATGGAAGACTCGCATGACTCATCATTAATCTCACCATGTCCAATAGAGTGTGGTTCCTCCTTTCACTCACAACATTCCACTGGGGCATGTAAGGAGGAGTGAGTTAGGATAGGATCCCAAACTCCCGTAAGTAATCAATGAAGTCTTGATTAAGATATTCTCTACCTCGGTCTGAGCAGAGTTTCTTAATCTTCTTACCAAGATGGTTCTCAACTTCATTCTTGTATTCTTTTAACTTATCAAAAGAATCTGACTTATATCTCATTAAGTAGATATATCCTTATCTACTAAAATCATCAGTAAAAGTTATGAAGTATGAGTACCCTCCCCTTGCTTCAATTGGAAATGGTCCACACACATCAGTATGAACCAATTCAAGAAGTTATTTAGCCCTTTCACCTTTCCCACTAAATGGGGCTTTGGTCATTTTACCTTGTAAACATGAATGACATATTCCAAGTGGTTTTAGTTCAAAAGAATCTAAATATCCATCTTGATGTAACTTTGTCAAGCGTTTATCATTTACATAACCTAGCTGGTAATGCCAAAGTTGGGTGTGGTATGAGTCATGTGAAGTGTCTTTGTTATCGATTTCCATTACTTGGTTTGTGTAATCCAACACGTAAAGACCATTGTATAAATGTTCCCTACCATAAAAATGTTATCTTTGTAAAAGAAGCAAAATTCATTTCCAAATTTGAAAAAAAATCTATCTGTATCTAATATGGATACAAAAATAATGTTTTTAGTAATATATGACACATAATAAAAACCCTTTAACACCAAGATCATCCTAGTTGGAAATGTGATGTGGTAGTCCCCAACAGCTACAACAACAAGTCTGGCTCTGTTGGCTGCTCACAGATCTACCTCCCCTCGGTCAATCTTCCTAAATCTACTTGGTTGCTATATTTAGATACATGTGTGAGAACCAAAATCTGTATCTAATACCCAATTTTTAGAAACAGATAGATTTCATTCGATAAAAAATGTACCTGAAGCTTCCCTTTTCTTCTTAGGCTATGTGCAGTTCTTTTTCTAGTGGCCTTTCTTGCCACATGCGAAACAAACAGCTTCATGTTCCCTTGCCCCCGTTTGATCTTCCTTTTCTTGGAAGGCTATGAAGAAGCTTTGGTCTTAAAGCTCTTTGCCTTCCCTTTCCTCTTATTCACCATAAGAACAGAAGGATTTTTGTGCTTCATATCTTTTTTCCACTTGGCGAATGAGGATAAGAAGATCAGATAGAGACTTCTCATTGTTGTTTATGTTAAAATTAACAACAAAGCTAGAGAAGCTCTGAGGGAGTGATGCAAGAATGAGATCAGTGCCCAGTTCTTCAGAGAGTTTAAACCCTAGAACCTTCAAGCACTCAATGTATCAAATGATCTTGACTACATGAGGCCCAGCTGGGGCACCCTCTCCAAGATTACTCTCAAAGAGTGCCTTGGAGATCTCAAAACTTTCCTGTCTTGCTCTCTCCTGGTAAAGACCATAGAGGTGCTCGATAATGCTATAAACATCCATGTTTTAGCGAGACTTCATGAGCTCACTAGACATTGATGATAGCATCAAACATTTAATGTTGACCACGTTGTTCATATGTTTCTCATAGAATAGAAAATCTTCCTCACTCGCCTCTTTGGCAGGCGGATCAGGTAATACTGAATCCAACACGTAAGACTTCAGTTCATGGCATAGGATAACCCGAAGGTGTCTAAACCATTCCTAGAAGTTACTACCAGTGATAACATTGTCTTTATCCATAATTGATTGTAAGGATAGTGTGGTTGACGAGATTTTCATTTTTATTCTACAATTAAAAGAGCAGATCATTAATACTTTCTTGATTACATTTTTATGAGAAATAATAAATTAAGTCTCCCATTATTTTATCCAATATCAATGGCCCTCACCATTGAACTCAGAATGACCAGTTTCCATGACATTATAGTGGAAAGGATCCATATTCCCCTTTGCATAACCCCAACAAGGGTTGGTCAAGCTATTTGAAGGTATTTAAGTAGACAGATCTTTGCCAACTGCGGGCTTGCAGCTCCTTGATCTGTTGAGTGGACTCCCTAATCCTGAAATCCTGAATTTGGATTTACTCAACTCTTACCTCAAATATTACACCAATTATATCAAGGGATACTATCACACCCCAACTCCCAAATACCCGGAGCCGGTTCCATACATAGGATCGATTTAGTTCAGGTTCTGGGAAACCAGCTACTTCTGAAATGTTTCTTCTGCTAAAAATTGTTACCTAAAAAATTTATTTAAAAAACATAGGGTGATCATGCGAATTCCGAGTAAGGGGTTTTAAAATAACATACAATACCAAAATATAACTTTGGAAAACATTATTTAACACTTCCCATAAAACATTTCTCTTTAATAAAAGCTATAACACATGTAACATATTATAAAAGTGCTCAATTAAAAACACGCTAACGGAATTATAAGGATGCATGATTCAACTTTAGGCATGCTCATTTGGAGTAATAAGTAAAAGACATTCTAAAAATTTATGACATATGCTTATGAGAGCACAAATTAAACAGTTAAGAGTAATGAATAATCAGAGTTGTGTGTAAAGGTAATAACTTCAATTTCATACATCAAATACTAAATCACTGAGTGCTAAACATATGTCATTCCATAAGCTTTTACTTTTCTGATACTCATAAGTACTGGCTCTTAACCATGGATATTCTACTAGTCGAATATCCATTTGGTTAATTAATTATCATACACATAATGAGGGAATGTATAATACCGGACTTTAATTTCTATTTCAAGGCCTCGTGCCAAGACCTAGGGGCTAACTGTAACCGGACACCAACCTGGAGAGCCTCTGTAACCGGACTCCATCCCAAAGAGCCTCTGTAACTGAACTCCAACCCGGAGGGTCTGCTATAACCGGACCCCATCCTGGAGGGATTAGTTTTACTAGTCCCCAACCCAAAACATACTAGTCCAATACATTCCTCATATGTTTAATAAGGCCATGTATCCAAAGTGTCCCATACCACTATGAATACATAATTCCATGTCTTTTATTTGGGGTGACCCGTACCACTCCAAATAATTAAATTCTTAATTCATTATTATATGTGATGAATAATAAATAGTTTGATTTATCACATAAATTAATAACTTTACAATTGCTTCCATAAACTTCTAATGCATTACATTGCATGTTTATAACTTCAGATAAGTATTATTCATGCTCAATTCATGCGCTGATAAATGGAAATGACGTTGGACTAAATTATAATATGTCAGTTATTATTTAGATAATTAATTTCTCAACGACATATATAATATAGTAAACATTCTTTTCACATGTGATATTGATTTTAAACACACAAGTAATGAATGGATGGGGTTGCCACATAAAATGATAGTTCCTTAATTTTCAAAATTCTTGGTTCGTGGAAATGAACATTTATAGTTTAAAATGACTAAGTTTGAATTAAGATAGAAGTCATTTGTACACAAAGCATGTGCTGATAAACAATCATGTCTTATTAAGTGGCCATGCCTTATGTTGCATAGAATATAAGGCCAATTGATTTGTAGTGCATCATTTGTTTTATATAATGCATATATTAAATTAAAAATATCAAAAACATACTTTAACCACCAAAGTTTATTTTAGGACAAGTTAATTCAGATTATGATTAAAACTTATCAGTGCATACATATAACCATATATATATACATAAAATATGTATATGTCTCACCCATACTTTATATATTCTGAAAACTAAAATTACATATACATATATATATGTATATTAACATCTTACAAGAAATGTAATTTGTTTAATAATAACAACCCTTAGCATCATAAAAGTAATTCTCATTTTAAGAAAATGAACTACCTTAACAGAACCAGAAAATAGAGATTGTATAAAGTAATAAATAAATTTACCTTACATTTTATAAACATCATTGCAAATCAAAACTTGATAGAATTAAAACTGGGTGGATTAAAACTATATGGGTGTATGCGTAATAAATATACCAATCAATTTGAACCTGAAACTTTATTCACACTCAAGTCTTTATTTAAAGATTTTAAATCATCTTTAATAACATAAAATAGAAATAGATTTAATTATGTGTGTATGTCCGAAATATACACTAACTGTATAAGAGAAAATAATTATAAATTAAAATAACCCTTAAATTATGTACACATAAAATAATAAGTTATATATGTGTATATATATACACATATAACTATGGTAATTTGATCAAATCACACCCTCACAAACCATAATATTTAGAGATAAATACTTAAAATTTAAAACCATTATCATTTTAAAAATTCCAGGTTATATAGATAGATACAGTTTCTTATATATATATATAAACATGTATAACATTTTATAACAACATGGTTTAAGAAAAACAATTAAAACCCTTTCAATAGATATATTTTAAATTCATAACCCAGTTCAGAAAATAATATGTTATGATGAAATATATAGATTCATATAAACATTTATACACAAAGACCCGAAGACCTGAAGACCTGAAGACCTAGGTTCAACACAGAAGAACTTTTAAACTACCACAAAGTTATAAACATACCATTAGGAGCATATATAAGTATATACTCTCAAAGAAACACAAAAAAGAAAATTTAAAACCCTCACAAACATAAGGCCATAAAATAATTAAACATTCGAGACAAGTATAATGAACCTTTACACAACCATAAAATAAAGGGTATATAAATAAATTTTATTTACAGAACATAAGATCGAAAAATAAATAAATGTTCGAGACAAATATTTAACCCTTACTTGCGGTGCTAAAATAAAATGAGGGCTGAAGCAGTATACTCTATACTCAGGACCAACACCCACAGACTACTAAAAAAAATATTACACAGGTCTGACTTTGCTAGATTTTTAAAGCCATAATTGGGACCATCCGAAAATCAGTAGAGTAACCATGCTATTTAAAACCTCTAAAATCTCAAATGGGTGATCTTTCTATGCAAGCTGTGAACACAATGGCTAATAATAATAATAATAATAATAACAAAAACTGTGACCCACAAAACTTTCACGGACCAAAACTGTTTACCCACATAATAAAGACCAAATAATAAAGAATTGTTGCAACAAGGTCTTTTGCGGATGACAAAAATCATACATGAATTTAAAACCAATTCGTAAACAGGAAGTTAGAAGAAATTAATGTATCAACTGTTCACAAAATTGACGAAAGGTATGTAGACAGATTGAGTATGACTCAAAACGGAAGATTCAGATAACAAAATAAAATAAACTAATCTTATTCCAGATTTGATAAAATCAAACCAGGATGGAACCCTAACAAGAGGCTTAGACTCGTTGACGAAGATAAACCTCAACCTCGGTTTTCTGGTTTGAAACGAGACACCCCGACCGTGTGATGTGGTGACTTCGACCCGACTCAACCCACAAAATGAACATCGCCGGACAACTGGATTCCGATGGCCACGACGTGTGACTCCCACGCGACACGCTCCCTTCGCCCTGACTACGCCTGTGATCCTCGACGCCAGACCCCGCTCGACACCCTCGTTGACCCTGCTCTAGCATCATGCCTAGCCTCACTCGGCATTGGCTCGCGCTCGCCCGACCTATTAGAGAACTCCGGATGAAGGGCCTACTGAAACCCTTTGTGATGGCCCGACCACCCTCTCTCCCTCTTCATGGCGCAACTCGGACGCTGACTCCCCTGAAACCCACTACGTGATTTCTCATTTTTTTTGTTATTTTTAATTTAGTTTATTATTATTATATCCTTATCAATTTTTATTTAATATTATATCATATTATTAATAAATTTAAAAGGTCAAAAGTCTAATAAAGATATTTATATTTTAAACTTATTTTATCAATACTTTTTAAAAGTAAAAGTCATTATTATCTATCCCTTTATAAAACATTTACTTGTATATTTTTATTATATATCTTATAATGTTATTATAAATTAAATTAATAATTGAAAAATGAAAATAATTATCATAATTTGTACAAATTATTTGTAATTTTGAAACTTGTTAAAACAAATGTTAATATGATATGATTCAAATTAACAATCATTTTTTTTGTCGAATGTTTAATCATTATATTGGTTAATTTTTTTTTTAATTTTAATAAACCAAAATTCAAAATGTTAATTTATAATCCAAAAATTATTACATTATATATATATATACATGTGTATATAACATATTTCTGAACTCATATAATAGATCAAATAATTGTCTGCATAATTAAAATAGCACAAAAATAATGTCATTAAAATATTTTAAAATAACAATTTTCGATGTCATGTATAACCGCATATAAAATTATAATTTTTATAATAGTATTTTCATTCAAATACAATATACAAATATATATATATATATATATATTCCACATTTTGGAAAACAAACAAATTAGTTATATTATTATAGTTATTATTTAAAATATTCTATTAAATAATTATTCGATAAGAATAAATTATGTTTGACAATAATAGTTATTTTTTTATTCTTTAAACAAAGTGCGATAATATTTACTTTGAAGTTTTTACTTTGTTCGGATAACAAAATAAAACCTCAATATTACCATTACTCGATAAACAATTTTTTTGGGGCGTTACATTATTCCCCCTACAAAGAATTACGTCCTCACAATTCTAAAATGCTCGTACACAAACCACAACAACACCAGACACACATCACTCCTGAAGTCCCTTTACTGGGAACACCACCGATGGTAGGGTTCTGATGACCTTAGGTGGATCCCTAAGGTAATATTCAGCTGCTCAATTTCCTTGGCCTAGACACACTACGAACAGTTAGGGTCGAATCTGTGCCTAAAGCACTCAACCTACCATAAAGAGGCACGAGAGGTGTGGAGGTTGGAAAGTTCAGAGTGAACTAAATCCCTATAAGTCCCGCGCACCGCATCGTTCTTGAAAATATTGATGTCGTAAAGTTCTCCATACATACTAAAACTCAGGACCTGGAATAGGTAGGCCGCTCGATGACCACCATCCAAAGCATCTTCTAGAAATTTACCGATAGCTCGGTAGTTATCTGCCAAAGTAAAACATAGAAAAAGGGCTTCATGATACTTTCTTATTTTTCTATATGCTGCAAATTGTGCAAATGTGATACGGTAATAGACTAGATTGCTTCCTTGGTAAAGATGAAGGATGTTTGGGCAGTTCGACACCTGATTTAGTTGTTTACAGGTCAAACGTAAGTTGGCATAGGGCCAGTCCTCTTCAGAGCATGTCTTGAAAATTATAGTCTCTAACAGCTTGATAGGTAGTGATAAAATATTGTTTTGTGAACTCATATCTTCTATCTTAAAATATTTTAAGAAATCAATTTTCAGTATGGAAAATATATTTTAAACGGGGTCATTGTTTTATATAAAAGCATATCAAAACAGAGAATACAAAATCATTCATTTAGACATGATTTATAAAACTCAAGAAATTACACAATCTCTTGATCTTTTTCACAATACACTAGTATGGATTTCCTGACGTCCTCTAAGATGACTCCTCATAGATTCCACCGATGTTGGGGATTTCCCCAGTTTTTAGATAAACGGATCCCCAAAGTGGTTCTAAATTCCTCTATCTCCTTGGTCCAGATGCAACGTGTGAAACTAGGGTCAACCGCGTGTGGACATCTATAATTCATATTGAGAGAAGCATGCCGAGTATCAAGTTGAGCGAGATCGGTATGAACTTGATGCCGATAATGCAAATGAGTAGTCTCGTTATCAAGGGCTTCAAAGTCCACAACTCGACCATGGAGTCCGTAGGTCAAAATCTGACATAGATATGCTGCCCAGAGGTCACCCCCCTGTGTAGACTCCTCAAAGTCCTCAAGAGAAAAGAAATTATTGGCTAGAGTGAAAAATTTAAAGATACCCTTGAAGTATTTCCTTTGTCGTACATAGAACGAGAATTGAGCATTCATCATGAGGTAACAGACGAAACCTGCTCCATGGTGAAGTTGGAGTACACAAGTAGAGTTGGATACTCAGTATATGGTTTTTCATGATAAACAAATATTTTCAAAAGTATCATAGTTTTCTACACATGATTTTTCCACTATGGTCTCTAATACTTCTGTTGGAAGAGACAAAAGACTAGCACTTTGGTTTTTTATCTGAAAATTAAGAAAACATCATTTTTAGTATTGCTTAAGTAAGTTTTCATTGTTTAGTTCTGGTTTTCCAAAGTTATTTGAACTAAATCCTCTGATACCAATTGTCACACCCCAGCTCTCGAATACCTAGAGCAGGTTCCATACAGAGGATCGATTCGGTTCAGGTTCTAGGAAACCAGCTACTTCTGAAATGTTTCTTCTGCTAAAAGATGTTACTAGAAAAATTTATTTCAAAAACATAGGGTGAGCATGCGAATGCCCAGTAAGGGGTTTTAAAATAACATACCATACCAAAATATAACTTTGGAAAATATTTTTTAAAACTTCCCATAAAAAATTTCTCTTTAAGAAAATCTATAACACTTGTAACATATTATAAAAGTACTCAATTAAAAACATGCTAACAGAATTATAAGGATGCATGATTCAACTTTAGGCATGCTCATTTGGAGTAATAAGTAAAAGAAATTCTAAAAATTTATGACATATGATTATGAGAGAAAAAATTAAATAGTTAAGAGTAATGAATAATCAGAGTTGCACATAAAGGTAATAACTTCAATTTCATACATTGAATACTAAATCACTGAGTGCTAAACATATGTCATGCCATAAGATTTTACTTTTCTGATACTCATAAGTACTGGCTCTTAACCATGGATATTCTACTAGTCAAATATCCATTTAGTTAATTAATTATCATACACAAGGGAATGTATAATGCTAGAATTTAATTTCTATGTCAAGGCCTTGTGCCAAGACCTAGGGGCTAACTGTAACTGGACCCAAACCCAGAGAGCCTCTGTAACCGGACTCCATCCTGGAGAGCCTCTGTAACCAGACTCCAACTCGAAGGGTATTCTGTAACCGGACCCCAACCTGGAGGGCTTACTTTTACCAGTCCCCAACCCAGAACATATTAGTCCAATACATTCCTCATATGTTTAATAAGTCCATGTATCCAAAGTGTCCCATACCACTTTGAATACATAATTACATGTCTTTTATTTGGGGTATCCTATACCACTCCAAATAATTAAATTCTTAATTCATTATTATATGTGATGAATAATAAATAGTTTGATTTATCACATAAATTAATAAATTTACAGCTACTTCCATAAACTTCCAATGCATTACATTGCATGTTTATAACTTCAGATAAGTATTATTCATGATCAATTCATGCACTGATAAATGGAAATGACGTTGGACTAAATTATAATATGTCAGTTATTATTTAGATAATTAATTTCTCAAAAAATGCATAATATATTAAACGTTCTTTGCACATGTGATATTGATTTTAAACACACAAGTAATGAATGGATGGGGTTACCATATAAAATGATAGTTCCTTAATTTTCAAAATCCTTGGTTCGTGGAAATGAACATTTATAGTTTAAAATGACTAAGTTTGAATTAAGACAGAAGTCATTTGTACACAAAGCATGTGCTGATAAATGGTCACGTCTTATTAAGTGGCCATGAATTATGTTGCATAACATATAAGGCCAATTGATTTGTAGCGCATAATTTGTTTTATGTAATGCATATATTAAATTAAACGTATCAAAAACATACTTTAACCACCAAAGTTTATTTTAGGCCAAGTTAATTCGAATTTTGATTAAAACTTATAGGTGCATACATATAACCATATATATACACATAAAATATGTATACATCGTACCCTTACTTTATATATTCTGAAAACTAAAATTACACATACATATATATATATATATATGTATATATATATATGTATATATATATATATGTATATTAACATCTTATAAGAAATGTAATTTGTTTAATAATAATAACCCTTAGCATCATAAAAGTAATTCTCATATTAAGAAAATGAACTACCATACCAGAACTAGAGAATAAATATTGTAAAAAGTAATAAATAAATTTCCCTTACATTCTATAAACATCATTGCAAATCAACACTTGATAGAATTAAAACTGGGTGGATTAAAACTATATGGGTGTATGCGTAATAAATATACCAATCCATTTGAACCTGAAACTTTATTCGCACTCAAGTCTTTATTTAAAGATTGTAAATAATCTTTAATAACATAAAATAGAAATAGATTGAATTATGTGTGTATGTCCGAAATATACACTAAGTGTATAACAGAAAATAATTATAAATTAAAATAACCCTTAACTTATGCACAAATAAAATAATGAGTTTTATATGTGTATATATATACACATATAACTACCATAATTTGATCAAATTACACCCTCACAAACCATAAGATTTGGAGATAAATACTTAAAATTTAAAACCATTATCATTTTAAAAATTCCAGGTTATATAGATAGATACTATTTCTTATATATATATATAGACACGTATAACATTTTATAACAACATGGTTTAAGAAAAACAATTAAAACCCTTTCAACACATAGATTTTAAATTCATAACCCAGTTCGGAAAATAATATGTTATAATGAAATATATAGATTCATGTAAACATTTATACATAAAGACCTGAAGACCTGAAGACCCGAAGACCCGAAGACCCAAAGACCCAGGTTTAGCACAGAAGAACTTTTAAACTACTGAAAAGTTATAAACATACCATTAGGAGCATCTATAAGTATATACTTTCAAAGAAACATGAAAAATCAAATTTAAAACCCTTATAAACATAAGGTCATAAAATAATTAAACATTTGAGACAAGTATAATGAACCCTTACACAATCATAAAATATAAGGTATATAAATAAATTTTCTTTAAAGAACATAAGATCTTAAAATAAATAAATGTTTGAGACAAATATTTAACTCTTACTTGCGGTGCTGAAATAAAAAGAGGGCTGAAGCAGTATACTCCATACTCAGGATCAACACCCACAGACTACTAAGAAAAAACTTACATAGGTCTGGATTTGCTGGATTTTTAAAGCCATAATTGGGACCATCCGAAAATGAGTAGAGTAACCATGCTATTTAAAACCTCTAAAATCTCAAATAGGTGATCTTGCTTTGCAAGCTGTGAACACAGTGGCTAAATAATAATAATAATAATAATAATAATAATAACAACAACAACAGTGACCCATAAAACTTTCACAGACCAAAACCGTTTACCCACATAACAAAGACCAAACAATAAAGAATTGCTGCAACATGGTCTTCCGCGGACAATAACAATCATACATGAATTTAAAACCAAATTGTAAACAGAAAGTCAGAAGAAATTAATGTATCAACTGTTCAAAAAATTGACAAAAGGTATGCAGACAGATTGAGTATGACTCAAAATAGAAGATTCAAATAACAAAATAAAATAAACTAATCTTATTGCAGATTTGATAAAATCAAACAAGGATGGAACACTAACCAGAGGATCAGACTCATTGATGAAGAAAAACCTCAACCTTGGTTTTCTGGTCTGAAACGAGGCACCTCGACTGTGCGACGTGGGGACTTCGACCCGACTCAACCCACAAAACAAACGTCTCAAGACAACTGGATTCCGACGGCCGTGGTGTGTGACTCCCATGCGACACGCTCCCTTCACCCTAACTATTCCCGCGATCCCTAACGCCAGACCCCGCTGGACACCCTCATCGGCCCTGCTCAAGCATCACGCCTAGCCTCCCTCGGCATCAGCTCGCGCTTGCCCAGCCTACTCGAGAACCCCGGATGAAGGGCCTGCTGAAACCCTTCACGACGGCCCGACCACCCTCTCTCCCTCTTCGCAGCATGACTCGGACGCTGACTCCCCTGAAACCCACTATGAGATTTCTCATTTTTTTTGTTATTTTCAATTTAGTTTATTATTATTATATCCTTATCAATTTTTATTTAATATTATATCATATTATTAATAAATTTAAAAGTTCAAAAGTCTAATAAAGATATTTATATTTTAAACTTATTTTATCAATACTTTTTAAAAGTAAAATTCATTATTATCTATCCTTTTATAAAACATTTACTTGTATATTTTTATTATATATCTTATAATGTTATTATAAATTAAATTAATAATTGAAAAATGAAAATAATTATCATAATTTGTACAAATTATTTGTAATTTTGAAACTTGTTAAAACAAATGTCAATATGATATGATTCAAATTAACAATCATTTTTTTGAATGTTTAATCATTATATTGGTTATATTGTTATTATTATTTTTAATTTTATTAAACCAAAATTCAAAATGTTAATTTATAATCCAACAATTATTACATTATATATATATATACATGTGTATATAACATATTTTTGAACTCATATAATAGATCAAATAATTGTCCACATAATTAAAATAGCGCAAAAATAATGTCATTAAAATATTTTAAAATAACAATTTTTGATGTCATGTATAACCGCATATAAAATTATAATTTTTATAATAGTATTTTTATTCAAATCCAATATATATATATATATATATTTCACATTTTGGAAAACAAAAAAATAGTTATATTATTATATTTATTATTTAAAATATTCTATTAAATAATTATTCGATAATAATAAATTATGTTTGACAATAATAGTTATTTTTTTATTCTTTAAACAAAGTGCGATAATATTTACTTTGAAGTTTGTACTTTGTTCGGATAACAAAATAAGACCTCAATATTACCATTACTCAAGAAACAAGTTTTTGGGGCGTTACAGATACTCCTCTTTATGTAATATGGTTAAGTCAACCTGAAACCTTTCATAAGGGCTTCCTATATAAAAGTAAGTGTCCTAACAAGGGTTGGTCAAACAAATAGTTTTATTGATTTTTACGCTTAATCAAGTAATAGAATGCTTGGTCTGACTGAATATTTTATTTGAGGGATTTTTATCTTTTATGCGTGAATTTCTTATTATAATTATCACATGCTTGTTAATATTAAGAGGATCTTACTTAAGTGATTAACCATATCTTGATAATATTTACGCATAAGCCTGGTTTATTTTAGTTCCATATTGCATGCTTGTTCAATTCATTAATTATGTGATCGTGACAACACATCCATAACGATAAACCATGAATCTAACAGAAATAAAATAAAGCAAAGGGAATGATCATGATCTTTTCTAATGGTTAGTTTATCTAGCAGTTGATAAACTAACCCCGACCTAGGGGAGAAAATCCTTGAACCTTTTGGGTTCATGTTTATAACTTTCCACCTGTCCACCTCTATATCTCCTAGGATTGATTTCATCTCAGCTCCAACTTGAACTACCTCCACTATATTGGGAGTTCCATCTATTAAATATTCCTTTTTTAACTCACACACAGGTGAGGGGAAAAAATAGGGTTTACATAAGAGAAAACTCAGGCACGTAGGCCCTACATATTAATGAGGAGAAGAATCACAGACCAACAATTTTAATTTAAATAAATAAATTAAAAGAAACCATCCACATACAAAGGTCTTGGTCTAGCTCATGATCATCCATACATGCAACGATATTTACACATAAATAAAACTAGCATTCAATTCTTTAATCATTCTTGTTTAAGATAAATCACGATCGAATCAATTAAATATCATCTTTAATTAATCAATCCTTTTATCTTAAACCCTTTTATAAATTTCCTTGAGATTATCATCCATCATAATTTTAAAAAAAATAATTCATTTAAAATTATCTTTGTACGTAACTTTTACCTTGGAGGAAACTCAGTGAATTCCTATTCATAACTACCCAATGAGTAGAAATAAACATTACGCAGATGCTAAATTAAACACATATATATATAAAACACCTATCACGTGTTGTGCCTCAGCTTTACACCCACATGATGGTACATGTCTCAAGGGTTTGTATAATATAATAATAAATTTTAATAAATCTACAAAATTTGGATGAGTACACGACGTGTAGTTCCAACTACACGGTGTTTACTATTGTTCACCATCTATCCAAAGTACATGGCCGGGGAAACAGTGTGTGAGTGTACTTTGGAAATCTTCGGAGTACACGTCGTGTCCAGTGGGACACACACTGTGTAGTTCCTCGTTTCACAGTCTTTAGCTGGGAAAGCCGTGTACGGGGTACACGGTCCAACCCTAACTCGGAGGAACTACACGCCATGTGTAGTGGACCACACGACATGTAATCTAGATTCCACGTGCCACCTGTTCCTGGTCAATATACAGAGTCATTAAGACTTAGACAAACTCCAATGACACAACTTGGTTTGGCGGACCATACCTGGTGCATTGAACCTTGACTACACAACATGTATTGCTGAATACACACCGTGTGTTTTGGTGTTGTACGACTAGGAACCTTTGGCACCTCCGGATGAGAACCTCTATTTTATTTTAATCAAAATTAAAAGAAAATATCATTTCTTTAAGGTGAACAAAAAACAAAAGAGGAGGAACAAATCTCGAGATTCAGATTTGCAAAATGATTAACTTGAATTGAAACAGCTAAATTATTAAATGTGTAAATCATCAAAAAAATATTTAAATAATTATAAACTATGATGTAACCCATATGATACCACTTGTAGGTTTTGGGTGTAGCGGAAGCGCGGTTTGGTCGGTGCCCAACCTTAATTTTTACCATGATCAATGATTATTCTAGGATCAATACGACGATGAACACCAGTCTCCACAAAATAGAATCAAATATTTAAATAAATAAGGAAGAGACTTTAAACCTTTTGAGAGGATCTTTCACATAATGTTTACAATTAATTTAATTAATTTTATAAAGAAAAGAATACCTAGATCTTCAGTATTTTATTTTTTCATGATGTTGATCGTCCGGAATGACCCTTACAGATTATCTCATTACGCTTGCAAGGATCCAAACTAGAATCCCTCTAGCGGTGATCCACATGTGCTTCGATGGCCTCCGATCAACACCACTCATTCTCTGGGTGATAGCGCGGTGAAACAAGTGTCTTGTGTCAGTTGTTCTTGATCACTTGTTCTTCGACCTTGAAGAACGTCTCTTGTTCTTGAGAGGGGCGAAAAGAGGATTTGAGAGAGAAATTTTTTAGCTCAACAATTCTCAATTCGCTGGCTGTACAGTTTGTTACATGGCATAATAGACGTATGTGTCTATTTATTAACATGGGGCTTCAGTTATAATATTTAATTGCGTAACAACAATTAAATACATTAATAACCTTAGAGAAAACCCATGCTATTAATAATAATAATACCACATCATTATTTATGGTGTTCCAAATTGTGCAAAACCAAATTATAAATAAAATTCCACGTCAAAAAATAATAGTAGCTTTATTTTAATTTGTGCCAACTAGTTAAATAATTATTTATCATCTTGAAAATAATTATTTTACTATCGGACCGGCCTTGGTTTGCTCGAACTCCGCTTCCATTTATTGAACATCCAAATAAATAAATAATTAATTTATTCTCTTAAATAAATATTTTATTTACAAACTAGTAAATAAATATTTATTAAATGTTCAATAAAATAAATAAATATATTTTACCCACAATCTGGTGAATACATATTTATTTAATTTATGCAATCATTTTAACTTGAATAAAATTATTCCACTATCTTGAGAATAATATTTATTAATTAAATTCAAATATAATTTAACTGAGACTACCAGAAAAACTTAGTGTGTGACCCTCTAAGATTCTTTCTCGTTGGCATTAGACAGATTTGCCTAAAGTCCAAGAGTACTGTCTAGCAACGGGTCAAGACACCCAAGAGAAAGAACTTAAGGTCTCAATAATGAAATCCACATACGAACACTCACTATGTAATATAATCCCTATGTCTCAATATATCATCAATCAGGTTTCATGATAGTGTCATCAACCTTTGTGCTTGATACATCGTTCTTTGACTACCTGAAATAAACTCGTTGTTACACCATAGCCATGGAATTTCGTGCGATGGTTCTATTTCAATCAAAGGTTCGAGATATCAAATTCCATAAATGGAAGGGACAAATCTTCCTCGACTTATCTATTAATAACATTCCACTCATGATGCACCCAACGTACCCTACTTCCCACCCACGATCTACGTGATAGTTTTCATCAGTAAATCAAAGTGCGTGAGTCATGACACGTATTACTAATAATATTAAAGTCTAAGGATCATTACACATGCTCGCAGATAGAAATATACGATGACACAAAAACATGAGGAATTCCTAATAGTAGGTCTATTCTCATAATCTTATATCTTGGAGATTACCAAGTGCAAACTTCATGAGAGGAAGTCTCATCCACTTATGAGTTCTTGCACCTGATGGTCTACATGCTATGTGTCCCATCATAGTATGTCATCAAACCATAGAACTATATTTAAGAATATTGTTATATCATTTCAAGGTTCTCATCATAGCGGGGAACTACCATGACCTTATCAATGAAAAAAAATACTCTAGGACATTATTACATCATAGTCATTTAGAACAATAAAAAATATGTGATAAGATGTTTAATATTTAAATACATTAAATATCTATGTAATCAAAGTACAACTAGTTAGTTCTAGGACACCAAATCTTACACCGTGTAGTCTTGGAGAATTATTATTAATATTATGAGATACCTAAGTCACCCTTAGGATCCAACCAGTTGAGTCTGATTTCATTTCTCATTCCTGATTAGGATAACCATGACGCCTAGGATCCGACTGGTTGGTATAGTGACATAGAGAATGATTCTAATTCAATTATTTCCTAGGATGCTCGATAATCAAATTTGATCCATTCATTATAATTGAACTTTGGAGAGGTGCCCCGGACACATGTGATATGGATATTGAGCCTTTCATGATGGGATACTTGGCCGTTGAGTCATAAGTACTAGATTTCCCAGGACTTGCTCATGACAATTGACCTTGGGTCTGATATGGTTGGAATGATATCATGACATGCTCAGAGACACTCTGAAACTGGATGAAGTAGGTACAACCAATCAAGGTTGCAATCCCAAGGGTCAAAGATTTTTTATTTATTTATTTAGTTCTTACAGTTTATTTATTATTTTCAATTTAGCACATCACATGCACATATCAATGCATTTCCAGTTTGTATGGGACTGTGTTGGTGATTCCCTATATAGTTATATACTCACACCTATCTCAGACGAACATTGCATTAGGGTACCCGAGCAGACTCTCACTTGGTGGTGGGTATAAGTTGGGTTGAGGCTCGGTATTATGTGTTCGAGCTGGAGAAGATCGAGTGGGATCAGGATGAAGGTGAGGCCTAGAGTTGGGGGTAGGACTAGTTATCCAGTCTTCTCTATTTTTCTTATTTATTTTTTATATGTGATCAGTCTAGTGGGTGATTGATCTTGTATGCTGTATTATTTGCATGCCATTTTGTTATAGCATGTTCAATTTATTTACTATTCTTCCCACTTGGATGGTTATGTATTATGTATGATACTTGGTTATTTTCCTTTATGATTGTGCACTCTGGTATAGGGGGTATAGTCTGTAATAAACCAGCCCAGTGTGTCTTTTAACCCAACACTCAATTTGGTTTACCACATGGCCCAAAGGGCATTCCCAATCCCCATGGGCTAACAACTAGTGACTGGGCATCATAAAACATACTTTGAGAATGATTTTTTCCTTATAAAATAATATAAATAATTTGTTGAAACAATATCAATAAACTAACAAAACAAGAGATAAACATGGTTGAACAACCAATAAAAAAATACAATTGATACATAAATAAAGTAACATCGAAAGTAGGAATATATAAACCTAAAGAATATGATACAATAAGTCAATGACCAAATAAAAACCTGAAACTAAAAGGAAATCCTAAAACCAACTCTAACAAGATACAACATGACCCATAGTCACCAACCAACTACACATCTCCCCTGTATGGTCAATAGAAGTGAAAGGACCTGAACCTGTAAAAAGTAGGTGCGGGCTAAACAACCCAATAATTATCCACCCATCAAATCTATATAGTCACTTTCATATTACATCCTAACAATTCTAGTTTAAAATAAAATATAAAATAAACAATTTTCACAAGGTTTTTACGAAATAAAAAACAACACATCAAAAGTGTTTTAAAACACTTTCCATAAACTTTCATTAAATGAAAATAATCATTTGGAAATCATTCTTACCTAGACAAAGCCCTATGGAAAACCACCGTTTTTAAGTCCCACTTTAAAACCATTTCATGAAATACCCCCTTTTAAATACACATTTCCAAACCCAAAAGTGGTTTTTGATTTCCAAACAATTTTCTAAAACTTCATTGAAAACTAATTTCCAATTTAACTAGGCATGATGGGCTAAAACCCTACTTTTAAAACCCACATCCACTCAAAGTTATAAAAAAAAATACATATACACTTCTCCATTAAAACCACTCCAAAAATATTTTTATAACAACTTTCTCCATTTTAATAACACCCCCTTTCAAACTCATGAATAAAAAATTTTGAAAGCACATTAGAATCACACTTTCTCTTTTCTTCTTTTCAAACCTTTCTCAATCCCTTTTTAAAACATTTAAAAAGTAAACCACATGTAAAGAAGAAATAAATCACACAATCAGACACCAATATATCAATCCACACAACAAGGATAAATAGAACACAAGAATATAGGTGAAAATAATAATCCAGGAAGCAGGAAATTACAATTGAGTCTCAAAGAAATATCCTAAAAGATCCTAAATAGGATCCTAGTGTCATAAGATCTAGCCAATGGGCTCTAAAAAATGGTTGCTAGTGTGACTTAGAATGACCCTAGGTTCTCTAGGAACTAAGCATGCATACATAATTTAAAATATATATCAGTCCTCCTTGGGCTCTCTCATCCCCCACCTGGGCTCTCTTAGTCCCCACTTCCCATGAGATCACTTAATATCAAGGGGAACGTCCCCTATATGGCCTAAATGGGTCCCAAGGAAATGTACCTCAATGGATATCAACTTATGTTAGGGAATCAATCATCTAATAAACTTACCCCATTCCCAAGGTCTATCATGAAAAGTTAATAGAGGTGAAAAACAAACAAAAAAGAACATAGAACCATTATGGAACATTTGAAATAACTCACGCATCACCTGATACACCCTCACAAAGAAGAAACCCCATTTATATCAAAACAAAATTGGAATATAATAATGCATAAATAATCAACATTCCCTCAAGGGATTACCAGCCATTAAAACACACAAGAATCACAAGGGGCTCACTCATTTTATGAAAACTCATTTATCATAAAATGCCAAATGGTCCTTTTCCAAAATAAACATCAAATTAAAAGCTAACACACCATTTTAAAAATCCATCATAATTTATTCTCGAGACCAATTTTATCAAAATACCCTTGAAACTTAAGTGGGAACTCATGATTCCCTTTAAAACCTTTGAAAATGTTCAAAACCACCAATGAGTTTCAAAATATATTTCACATAGGAAAACATACCCCATTGAAACCAACAAACCCATTTTTAATTATTTAAAAAGATTTAAATACCTCAAACATTTGATTCAAAAATCCACCGAGGTTTTAAAAAGGCTTCAAATATAGCTCACAAGGGTTAATACAACCTTTTCAAATCAAAATCCCATGTAATTTTTTTAACTCCTTTAAAACACTAAAACACTTGATTTAAAAATCATTAAATTACAAATTACCAATTAACAAACTAATACAACATCAAGAGATAATTTTAAAAAAACCACTCACAAGTTTGAAAATCCACTTAGGCATTTTTACAAACACTTGGCATGGAATCCCATTCCATTCCAAGGGTAAAAATATATTTAAATCAACTTTTCCCCTCATAGGTCATACATATAAGAATAATTTAAATAAAAAACTATGTTAAAACCATTAATAATTTAATGGCATGAAATAGAAAGAAACATATAACTTGGTTCAATGGAGAACAAGAAGAAAGCCATTTCCTATGATAGAGAACACTCCCACAAGCTAAGACATGCCCTCTAAAACCCCTACATGAGAAAAACCCATTGATTTAGACTAACCCTAACCTTAAATTAGGCCAACATAGATATTAGGGTTCATGGAAGGAAATGAATCATTGGTAAAAGAAGAAATAGATGATAATAATGGGTTTAAAGGGACTTACCATGGAAGAAATCACTTGAAATTGAGGGGAAAAGCCACCAAAATAAAGAGGAGGTAGGGGAAGTAAGTCCCCCATAGGCTCCTGGTCCATTCGAGTTTGTGGGAGGAGAAATGGAGGGTTGAAGGATTTAATTTGAGTAAGGGGAAAACCATAAATTCCAACTTTTAATGATCTTAGCAGGCTACATAGTTTGGCCGAATAGTTTACCAAACCATGTGCAAGCCACTGCCTAGAAAAAACACACTTGCATAGTTTACCTAGGACCCCACATGGTTGAAAAAACCGTGAACCAACCATGCCAGATGGAATTGTTAAGTTATAGAGATGATTCACATACTTTTATCATGGTTTATCAAACCGTGTGCATGCTATGTGCTATAATCGAGACCCACCAGAGGCCCCACATTATTTCTCCTAAGATAAACATAGTTTGAACTAACCCATGCATTTCCTGTGCAACCAAAACTGTTTGTGTTCAAAATAAACCGCATGTAAGGGTTTCCTAGCACCACGTAAGGGTATTTTCATGGTTTACCCCAAGCTATGTTCCTTAACTATGCACCAGAATAAATCTACAAATTTTTTAACTTTCAGATCAAAACTCCTTAGAAACTTAAAATTAATCTCAACCACATAAAAGATCATAAAATAAACACCACAATGACACAATGGGTGTAATGAATCATATTTTTCATGTATTATTTTTGGATATTGTATGATTTTTTATGACCAACCACTGAGACTACATGTGATTCTGAGTCACGATGTTCCTAAAATAAATGTTTGAAATATATTAAATATATAATTATAATTCATGCATAGTTTTCCTAAAAAAGTGGAATAACTTCCAAATGGAGGATCATATCATAAATACAACCACACTATTGAGTTCAGAATGTGATTTTTACCCTAGGCACAACATAACCTTTTTTGGAACGGGGCATATGTGGAAAATTCATTGCGAGCGTTAAATGAATAAAATAATTAAATAAATTATTCTATTTTTAATTCATTATCGTAGCGACTAACATGTCTTTAAGTAGAATTTTATGATGGAATTCCAGAGTTAGTCGCATAACCCTATAACTATTTTTGTAAACTTGGAGAGAGTGTTGGAGGATCTCTTTCAGGAAAACATCAACCAGATTGTGGATCAACGATCAATGTGAAATGAGATTTAGGATCTCACCAATGATGACAACATCAATTAGTTATTTTTCAACGATCGATTCATATTGATGTTGGGTATTGTTTTGATTGGATTCTTTCCCCATTCTTAATTCCTATGATGAAATCAGATCAATCAACCAACAGATTGATCCACAGTTCATTCGTTATGTGAGATGAGTTTATTTTCAGGATTATTTTGGGAGTTTTAATTGATTGTTATTGATTATTCACTTTCCATTCTAACGTAGAAGAGTTAATTCCAACACAAACACTGGCCGTGGTTCATTCCTCATGTTGTGGTTGTTCTTTTCTCCCATATTTCTTCATTCATTGTTGAGCTGTGGTTCTACATCCACTGGGAAATTGATCATTTCACACTCATTTATTGTCATAACAATTCAATATTATAGATATGGGATCAACACAACATGACAGTGGTGTGATAATGGAAGTGGCAGTGGATAAGATAGTTTTGGATACCTGATTTCATGTTCTATGCAATAAAGAAAAATGAATGAGGTTGTTTTTATGAATGAATCGAAGGGATAGAATCTAGAAAACGACCATGGAGAGGTTTAGATGAGTAAAATACTCTATTTTAGGCATTATTGAAGCTAAAATTCAAGGTGACAATGACATAGGCATGCATAGAAGTAAGAACCAGTGTTTCTAAAAAAAACTGATCTATATGGTGTGTAATCTAGGATTACACGGTGCATGGGTCCCTCTTAGTGGCGGCTAGGGTTTCAGTAGAAATTTAAGGATCACATGTCGTGTGACTCCTCCCTGATGGATTAGTGTGTAATTCAGAGGGTACATGGACACAGGCTGAAGTACATGAGTACGGGCACACTAGGTACTCCCACATGGACATGACCTGGACAAAATGTACACAGTTTAAATTGTGTACTGGCACATGGTCCATTTATACAGGAAGGACCCAGGGTCAAAGGGACACAACATGTACCCCTAATACATTCCGTTTACTCCCTTAAAGTTGTATTGGATCCCTTATCCTCTATATCTTGGAAATTTTTTGTTAGGGTGTGTTCCATATATCCTTTAATTGAGGGTTAGTAAGGAATCACCTCCTACACATAGGAAAATGATCCCTTTAATAAGACTTCTTGGATAGATTTATTGGAATCCTTCCATGAGGTCCAGAGTGAGATCCTCTATTCATATTCATACCCTAGGTGGAGTTCTTGGTATCATCATGACCAACACTACGCAGGACCTAATCCTTATCTTTGTATCATATCTCTTCATACTTCTAGCATATACTTCTATGATGAGACCTAACGAGCATTACCTCTTGGACAAACATCATCAATGTTATCATACTCATGAAACATTTTCTCTCAGATGAGTGATATTTGGAATCTTTGGGATATAATTCTAGGTTGGTATTATGGTTTTGAATTAACTTTAGAATATGTGCCTTGTTGAGTATATCTAGATATTCTTGTTATATGTGATGTAGAAATATACCTGTGTAAAGATGAATATATTCTTTTGTTGTATTCTTTGTGGTTCTGGGGTATCCTACTGGGTATTGTTATAATCACCCTTACATGGGCTTTTCCTACACATGTCATGTCTTGTGAAAATGATCTACCTTTTGATAGAGTCTTAGATGGTCCAGGACCAAATGATTCTTAGTGATACCAGACAAACTGAGGTGTGTTCCTATGTCGCCTTGACAACAATCCCCATTTTACTTTAAGGTTGAACTTGTTTTTAGACTCTTTGTGGGGGGATTGTATTTGGCCCTATTTATTTTATTTTACTTCCTATCGTACTCTGGTTGTGTGTTTCAGATGTATGAATTCATGGTTGTTTAGTTGTTTTTACATTTTAGCATTATATGGGCTTATAGATGTGTGCATGTGTACATGTACTTAGGCTAATAACTCCCATATTAGTGATATGCCTACTCAACGCTAGTTTCTATCCCCTAGCCTATTGGAGGCGGGCTTGGGGAGTCACGAAATAGTCCCCTTTGAGATGGTTTGTGACAACGAGTGTCACAATTCTCCCCAACATGACACATTTTCCCCAAGAAAGTCTCAGGTCCAAGTAGAGGTCAACAAAAAATGGATTAAAAAACAAGATGTTAAGGAAAAAGAGATATCCACAAACAACTGATGAATCCTTAATCAACATCGAACATACTCATATGAAATCGATCACTAACCAATCAAAGACAAGCTCTAGGGTGATAGAGAAAAAGCATATGTCTCCCCTCCATTTAGAATTAATCTAAAATAATGGAACAACTAAGGACCTATTTTCCATAAAATGATAGGACATCATCAAACAAACACATTCTCAAAATATCTAAATGGAATGTATAGAAATACACCATCCAAAGACAACCATAAAATACGATCCCCAAAAATACCTATGTGGACCACCAAGGATGGAATTTGAGGGAGGATCATTATATATTCCACGAGTGACACTTGGGATCTGTCATGACCTATCCCCTAGGGCCCGTGCCATGACTACCCCAAGCCCGTCTTCCATAGGCCAGGGGCCAATGACTAGTACCGAAAGGCATATTCCCTAAAACTAGGAAGGCATTGCCTTTATAACCTGTAAACACACACAACCAAGCACACAACAAGATACAAACACAAGTCAACTATATAACAAAAAGAGTGTTGAAAGTAAAAGGGGTTGGGATACAAGCCCAACTGTGAAGGTACAAGTACAACTGAAATACAATACAACTGAAGAAAAATAAAGACATCTACTGGGTCGTCCTCCGGGATTACTACCTGAAGGGAAGGTACAGATCACCTCCTCAACACTTCACGTCCACCCGTCTCCTATGCATTCCGACACGCCGTATGGTCCACCTCTGGGCACCGTCTAGTCCTGGTACCCTCAGCCTCGATCAGTGCTGTCCGTCTTCTGCACCAAACACAATAAGGTGTGGGCATAGCCTGTGCAGGGGTGAGTATAACGATACTCAGTAGGGACCCTAAGACCCTCAAGGTCTCTCAAAATCCAAAAAGGATAAACCAAAAAGCATGAAATCAACTGAAAACCCTACTTAGGTATATGAACATACATATACCTAAGTTATCAAGAATACCCATCTCAATCAAGAGGAAACACATGGTCTAACCCAAAATCCCAAAGCTCAACTGTTCCACAAAGGAAGGAAAACCGTGAAGGTAAATACCACACAGGTACACCACATAGAAGAATACCACCAAGGTATTACCACAAAGGAAAGTACCACATAGGTACTAACTCAGCTCACACCAGGTATAAATTAGGTACAATAGTAGAGATGATTAGATGTAACTACTAATTCATCTTACTCTGTAAAGAGGCAGACCCACGAAGGATCCTAAATCATCACCAGACCCACAAAAGATCGTAGTACATTGTCAGACCCACACAGGATCCTAGTACATCTTCAGTACATCGTTAGAACCACACAGGATCCTATTATATCTCCAGTATGTCGTCAGACCCACACAGGATCCTAATACATCTCTAGTACGTCGTCAAACCCACACAGGATCCTAGTATATCTCCAGTACATCGTCAGACCCACACAAGAGCCTAGTACATCTCTAGTACATCGTTAGACCCACACAGGATCCCAGTACATCTCCAATACGTCATCAGACCCACACAGGATCCTAGTACATCTCCAGTATGTCGTCAGACCCACACAAGATCCTAGTACATCTCCAGTATGTCATTAGAGCTAGATACAGGGTTCCTGAACTAAGCTCGCTTGTCTTAAGGAGGGTCCTCTCCTCAAGCCACTAGTTAATACTCCAAATGCCAAGAATTCCCACAAAGAAGTATCTCAAAAGACCCCCATGTCATAGGGGTCTCAACGCAACAAACAGTACGTCAAATGGACCCCCGATCTGTAAGTTATTAGACTTTTAGTCCCGAGGGCTTGGTTGGATTCGTGCTCGATCCAACCCAACTGTACCCCAACATTATCATAATATTCAGTGTGATATACCAAATGGACCATCTTGCTCCAAGGTTTCTGGCACTGTAGACGGTTTATCAAACAGATTCCTGGTGCCAAAGTTATGGCCAAAAGAGAGTATAGGGTTGAAACTGGTCCAGGTCCGATCCGACCCGGTCGGACTGACCCGACATAGGTCCACCCGGTTCGGGTTAACCCAGCCCGACCCAATTTGGTAAATCTAGCCCACTAGGCGGCCCGACCTGGGAAGTGGCCCGTGGGGTGGTGGGGCGGCCGTGGAGGCCGCGGGTGGTGAGGGGCGGCAGAGGCCACGAGGTTCGTGAGTGGAACGGGGCCACAGAAGGTCCGCGGGTGGAGTCTGTGGCCTCTGTGGCCCCACCTCAGGTATTTGCATCCACGAAAGACACATAAAAAAAACTAGAAAAACAAGTGGGGGTAATGAGCACGAATCTGAGCCTCCTGCTCCCATATGCTCTCTTGGAGGTTCCTGTGCTGCCAGTGAACGTGCACCAGAGGTATCGACCACCCATAAAGGACCCGCTCCTGTCGATCCTCAATCTCTACTGGAACCTCCGTAAATGTCACCCCATCTTCAATGTATAGCTAGCCATGGTCGATGATGTGAGAAAGGTCGTGCACATATCTCCTCAGCTGGGATACGTGGAAGACGTCGTGCACCTGGTGCAACTGAGGTGGAAGAGCTAGGCGGTAAGCCACCTCGCCAACTCTGCTGAGGACCTGGAAGGGTCCGATGAACCTCGGAGATAACTTTCTGCCTTGGCTAAATCTCCGCAAACCTCGTCGAGCTGAGACCCGTAGAAATATGTGGTCTCCATCCTCAAACTCCAGAGGTCTCCGTATCCTACAGGAATAAGACTTCTTCCTGATCTGTGCAATCTTCAACCGCCCCTAGGTGATCTGCACCTTCTCTGTGGTAGCCCATACCATCTCTGGTCCCACTAGTGCTGACTCCCCTGGGTCAGTCCAACAGAAAGGTGGTCTGCAAGGTCACTCGTACAACGCCTCAAAAGGTGCTATCCCAATGGTGGAGTGATAACTGTTGTTGTATGAAAACTTCCCCAAAGGCAATTGATCCTCCCAACTATGACCAAAGTCGAGGACACAAGCACGAAGCATGTCCTCGAGAGTCTGGATGGTCCGCTCAGTCTGGCCATCCGTCTGAGGATGGAAGGCGGTGCTCAAATGAAGCTGCGTCTCGAAAGCCTCATGCAACCCCTTCCATAGCCGGAAAGTGAAACATGTATTGTGATCAGAGACAATCGTCGAGGGTACTCCATGTAGCCGCACAATCTCTTGCACATAGAGGCATCCCAAGCTCTCTACTGAACCCTGCTCTCTCATCAGTAGGAAGTGGGATGACTTGGTGAGTTGGTCGACGATCACCCAGATAGAGTCATGACCTCTAGATGTACATGGAAGTCCTATCACGAAGTCCATGAATATCCCATCTCACTTCCACTCTGGGGCCTCTAAAGGCTAGACCAAGCCTGTTGGAACCTGATGCTTCGCCTTCACTTGTTGACAAGTGTGGCACCGAGAGACAAACTCTGTTACTGCTTTCTTCATTCCCATCCACCAGTGCTGTCATTTAAGATCCTGGTACATCTTCGCCACTCCTGGATGCACTGCTAGAGGGGATGTGTGGAACTCTCTCAACACTTCCTCCTGAAGGGACACTGGTACCATGGTACATCCTCTGAAGAGGATGACATGCTCCCCACCTTCAGAAAATCCATCAGGTTCCTGTCTTGTGGATATTTGAGCACATCGTGCCTCACAGTCAGTGTCCTCGTGCCGTGCCTCTCTGACTTGCTGAAGAAGTGGGGAGTGACTGTAAAATATAGAAGAAAAGCTACTCCATCCTAGTCTACAAAGGATATATGCAAAGCAGTCAGCTACTTCATCACCTCACCTATAAGCTGTATACCAGATCTTCTGCTGAGTGCATATACTAAAACATTCCTCTTACCAGGAGTATAGAATATCTCGAAGTCATAGTCTTAGAGGAACTAAAGCCAACATTGCTGTCTCTGGTTCAAGTCCTTCTGTGAGAAGATATACCTGAGACTCTTATGATCCGAGTAGATTGTAAAATGCTCGCCCATAAAGTAATGTTGCCACATCTTCAAGGCGAAGACCACTACTGCTAACTCCAGGTCATGGGTAGCGTAGTTCTGCTCATGATGTCTTAGCTGTCGAGAACCATAAGCGATCACTTCTCGCTCCTGCATCAGGACACATCCGAGCCCGGTCCCTGATGCATCTCAGTAGACTACGTACCCTATGCCCTCCTCCGAAAGCCTCAAGATGGGGGCACTATTCATCCTCTACCTCAGCTCCTGAAAACTCCGCTTGCATTTCTCCGACCATACGAAGGGTTTCCACTTCTTTGTCAATGATGATAGAGGTGTTGAAACTCTGGAGAAATCTGGCACAAACCTTCAGTAGTATCTGGACAAACCCAGAAAACTTCGCACCTCTATCACACTCCTGGGTGGCTACCAAGAAAGAACCACCTCAATCTTCACTGGATCTACTGCAACTCCAGCCTTCGATATGACATGTCTGAGAAAGTGAACCTCTCGGATCCAGAACTAGCACTTAGAGAGATTACCATAAATATGGTGCTCTCAAAGTGTGTCTAGAACTATCTGCAAATGATAGGCATGCTACTCCTCAATAGCTAAGTAGATCAGAATGTCATCGATGAAGACTACTACAAAGCGATCAAGTTATGGCTGAAAGATACTATTTATGAGTCCCATGAACACTTATGGAGTGTTGGTCATGCAGAATGTCATAACCAAGAACTAATAATGGCCGTACTGACATCTGAAAGCCATCTTATGCACATCCTCGTATTTTACTCTGAGCTGGTGATAGCCTGATCTGAGGTCTATCTTTGAGAACCACTGTGCTCCTATCAAGTGATCAAAGAGATCATCAATCCTCAGGAGTGGGTACTTGTTATTCACGGTCACCTGATTCAGGTTCCGATAGTCAACAAAAAGCCTCAAGCTCCCATCCGCCTTCTTGGTAAACAAAATCGGGGTTGTCCAAGGAGAAACACTGGGCTGAATGAATCCATTCCCCTGTAATTCCTACAGTTGTACCTGCAACCCACGAAGCTCTGTGGGAGCCATCCGATACGCTGGTGTAGATACCAGTGCCATCCCAGGGTATAAGTCAATGTAAAATTCCACCTCTCTACGATGAGGTAGACCTGAAACATCATTAGGGAAGACATCCGTGTACTGGTCCACCACTATAGGATAACTCAGACTCTCCACATCAACCGCTACGAGGGTAATGCTAACCAACTAATGAGTGATTGGCTGCACACTCCTCTGGGTAAGTCCATCATGTGCTGAAAAGACTCCCTTATCACCAGTGAAGGTAAACCTGGTCCCATCTGTGTGAACACACCAAAATTTATGCCTAATACAGTCAATCTGAGCATGGAATATAAATAACTAGTTCATAACCAAGATGACGTCGTAAGGCCTCGACACCACTACTAGGAGATCCCAACCGAATATCTCACCTCCTAGAGTAAACTCACACTTCCAGAACCAGTGTGTAATCATCGAATCCACTCCCATAGGAATATCTAGCTGTAAAGATCGAGCCAACGACTCAGTCGGAATCTCGGAGCTCTAAACGAGGGAAGTGGAAATAAAAGAATGACTAGAACATGTGTCTATAAGTACTACAACTAAGGTGGAATAGACACAGATCGTACCTCGTATCATCTTCAGAGCACCATGATAGTAGGCCTCAGCTGCCTAGATCCATGCTTGCTCCTTTCCACCCACTCCCTGTGGTTGGGGTGGACCTCCTCATGGTGGTGGCGGTAACATCTCGAATCATCACCCACCGCTAGCTGTACAACTATCTCCTCTTCCATGTTTGCCTACTCCTTACAGACCTCCTCGGTCGAACCTCTATCTCTTCCTAGGCAGTCCCTTGACCGTCTACTGATCATCCATATGGCAGGTCAGACAGTCGCGAGCCATGTGACCCTGCCCGCTTAATGTGAAACACTGCCTGTTCCTCGCATGACTGGCTCTGTCTCCAATACCAAGCACAACCGATCCTGAATCATGCGGTCGTCCACCTGTATGCCTGGTCCTCTTGGACCTCTATGACATCTATCTGCTGAAAACTATAGAATACTCCGCTATGTGACGAATGGTGGTGGGTCTTGCTGCTGATGACTGATCAGTAAGAAAACTCTCTAATAAGAGGGCTCGCTCTAACACTCCCTCTTGCATCGGAATGCTGAGTGAGATCATCGAAGCCCTGATCTACCACCTGAGTCCCCGCTCAAAGTTCGGGCCCCTGAAGAATGGGTCCCGTACCATATCAGTGGAGTAGCGTGAGAGGTTAGTGAACCTCACTGAGTATTGAGCCACAGTCATGCTACCTTGCTGCAGATGAAGAAGCTCCTGAATGCGCACTACGCAAAGAGTCGCTAGGATAAACTCTTCCCAAAACAGGCTCTCGAAGTATGCCCAGAGAAGCATCACCTCGTCGTACACCTAGAGCATCAAGCTCCACCATCTTACTACTGATTCCTGTAGAAGACTGTCTACAAGGACCACCATGAGATCAGATGGTTTCCTTACTAGTTAGAAGACTCTCACCATGTCCTCCAGCCAATCTTCAGCTTTTTGTGGGTCCGTCTCTCCCCTGAACCTGGGTGGCCTCTGGCGCTGGAACTCGTGCAACACACTCAAACGGAATGCACCCTCTGCTGCTAGGGCTGGTTCCATAGGTGGCCCAATGGGTAATGGTACCGCTAGTGCCTCCGCTGGTGACTCTACTTGAAGAGGGACCTACACCGAGGCCTCATCGCTCTATGGGCTATCAGTGCGTACTATATCCAGAACCCTAGCTGGCTGTCTGCATGGAGGAATCCTAAAAAGAAACAGGTGTGCCATGGTCAATAGGTTATACCTGGTGAGCTGACTCAAAGAGATCACAAAGAAAACTATTGAAAACACACACACAATCAGTGTTTTCATGCACTGAGTCAAAAATCAGAAGTCAGGGTCCTGGTGTATGGATACATCGGCCACCGCACTAACACTAGATTTTCTAAATTGATAACCACACTCGCTACACTTAACACTATTTCCATTAAAAAGATCTGATTCCTATGTTCTATGTTAGAATGGACTCCTTTGATACCAATTTGTTATGAATCGTCCCCCAGGGCTAGTGTCGTGACTACCCCAAGCCCGCCTTCCATAGGCCAGGGGCTGGAGACTAGCACCAAAAGCCATATTCCCTAAAACCGGGAAGGCATTGCCTTTATAACCTGTAAAAAAACATAACCAAGCACACAACAAGATACGAACACAAGTCAACTGTATAGAAAAAAGAGTGCTGAAAGTAAAATGGGTCGGGATACAAGCCCAACTGTGAAGGTACAAGTACAACTAAAATACAATAAAACTGAAGAAAAATAAAGATAAATACTGGGTTGTCCTCCGAGATTCTTACCTGAAGGGTAGGTACAAATCGCCTCCTCAGCACTACATGTATTCCTGTATCCTCTGCATTCCGACATGCTGTATGGTCCACCTCCAGGCACCGTCTAGTCCTAGTACCCTCAGCCTCAATCAACACTATCCATTTTCTACACCAAACACAACAAGGTGTGGGCATAGACTGTGCAGGGGTGAGTATAACGATACTTAGTAGGGACCTCATGACACTCAAGGTCTCTCAAAATCCAAAAAGGATAAACCAAAAATCATAAAATCAATTAAAAAACCTACTTAGGTATATGACCATACATATACCTAAGTTATCAAGAATACCCATCTCAATCAAGAGGAAACACATGGTCCAATCCAAAATACCAAAGCTCAACTGTTCCAAAAAGGAAGGAAAACCACGAAGGTAAGTACCACACAGGTACGCCACACAAAAGAATACCACCAAGGTATTACCACAAAGGAAATTACCACACATGTACGAACTCATATCAAACCATGTATAACTTAGGTACAGTAGTAGAGATGATTAAATGTAACTACTAATTCATCTTACTCTGTTATGTGGTAGACCCATGAAGGATCCTAAATCATCATCAGACCCACAAAGGATCGTAGTATATCATCATACCCACACAAGATCCTAGTACATCATTGGTATGTCATCAGACCCACACAGGATCCTAGTACATCGTGAGTACGTCGTCAGACCCACACATGATCCTAGTACTTCTCTAGTACGTCGTCAGACCCACACAGGATCCTAGTAAATCTTCAGTATTTCATCAGACCCACAAATGATCCTAGTAGATCTCCAGTACATTGTCAGGTCCACACAGGATCCTAGTACATCTCCAGTATGTCATCAAACCCACACAGGATCCTAGTACATCTCCAAAACGTCTTCAAACCCACATATGATCCTAGTACATCTCCAGTACGTCGTCAGACCCACACAGGATCCTAGTACATCTCCAATATGTTGTTACAACCACACAGGATCCTAGTAAATCTCTAGTATATCGTGAGAAACACACAGGATCCTAGTACATCTCTAGTACGTCTTCAGACCCACACAGGATCTTAGTACATCTCCAGTATGTCGTCAGAGCCAGCTACAGGGTTCCTGCATTGAGCTCACTTGTCTCTAGGAGGGTCCACTCCTCAAGACACTGGTCAATACTCAAACTACCATGAAGTTCCACAAAGAAGTATCTCAAAGTAATTCCACGTCATAAGGGTCTCAACACAATAGACGGTGCGTCAAACAGATGCCCGGTCTACACGTTATTAGCCTTTTAGTCCTGAGCGCCTAGTTGGATTCGTGATCAATCCAACCTGACCATACCCCAAATTTATTATAATATCCAATGGGGTATACCAAATGGACTATCTCGCTCCAAGGTTTCCGGCGCCGCAGACGGTTTGTCAAACGGATGCCCGGTGCCAAAGTTATGGCCAAAAGAGAGTATAGGGTCGAAACTGGTCCAGGTCCGGTCCGACCCGGTCGGACTAACCCAGCCCGACCCGGCCTAGGTCCACCCGGTTCAGGTCGACCCACCCCGACCCACTGGGTTTGGCCCGGCCCGTTGGGTGGCCCAGCCTGGGCAGTAGCCCACGGAGCTGCGGAGGCCACGGGGTGGCAGAGGCCATGGGGGCCGCGGAGGCCACGTGCGGTGCGGGGCTGCGGAGGCCGTGGGGCGGTGGGGGCCACGGGGCGGCAGAATCCGCGAGAGACGCATAGCAGTTGATTCCGCAGAGGCCGCGGGTGGCACGGAGCCCCTGAGGCTACGGGGGCTACGGAGGCCGCGGGGTGGCGTGAGGGGGCACAGAGGCCACGGTCCGGCGGGGCGGCCGTGGTGCGGCAGGGCGGCCGCGGTGCGGCGGTCTGTAATGGCTGGCCGGATAGCGATCCATCTTCTCCGCATGGAGGGGTCGCGCACCATGCCTTATTCGGCGGTTGTTTAGGCCAGCCGATATTTGTTCGTCACCGTGGCACAAAGCTGGGTTCTTCCATCGTGATGAACACGCCATTCATGAAGAACGACAGAGGGGTCGGGCCATGTTTGTTTGGGCCGAACCCTCCGTGTTAGAGTGGTAGCAAGAAGCTCAAGGGGGATGATTCAATGTAAGGGGAAAAATTAACATTGATCAATTTTAAAATACACCCCTACCTCAGAGATTTTTTGACGGAGGTTTCCAGAAAGGAGACGATTTCATTAGGGATAGACGGACGTTGGTGACGTCAGCATTTCCTTGATCGTCAGTTCGTTTTCGTTGAAGACATTCATTATTGACGAGAGTGTTCTTCGTTGGGGAGCACGTTCTTCATTGGAGAACGCGTTCTTAATTGGAGAGAATAATCCTCCAATAGTTCTCCTCTCCCGATTCCACCAAAATGTGAAATAGCCAACTTGTTAATTTAATTTTATCAAAATAAATTAAGTTGGCACAAAAAAGTTAAAATAATTAATGTACTGCATTGGAACCATTAATTATCTCATTTAATTGGACCAATTAAATGGATTTGTGTTGGCATAAATAAAGTTGGAGGAGTTGAGAGGTTTTCTCTCATTAAAGGGGTTCAGGTGATCCCCACCTCTCAATTAAAAATGGGGGTTAGTTTAGGTGGTCCCCACCTCTTAACATCCACATGGGAGGTTTAGGCTTGAGTGGTCCCCACCACCATAACCCATGTTTAGGGGTTTCAAGAATAAAAATAAAATGTTAAAATAATTTTATTTTTATTTTCCCATGAAAAGTAAAAAACTATCTTTTATCATCGACATACTACGGTTGAGGTGAAGGTCTCTTTAAGAAAATATCGGTGTTGTGAGTTCAACGCTATCCTCAGATTTCAATTCCAAGCACCAGTTCAAAAGTTACAAAAACCCGCTCGCACGTTTACTAAACATACCTGAAAAAAAGTTTAGAAACTCATTCCAGGTACACCAGACCTCAGAATCACACGCCGTCAATTTTCACAGACTCATAAAATTCCCATATAATTAAAAAAAAATTACATGGAATTTTTGGGTATTTACATTCTTCTCACCTTAGGGATTTGCATCCCCGAAAGACACATCACAAAAACTAGGAAAACAAGTGGGGGTATTGAGCATGAATCTGAGCCTCCTGCTCCCATGTGCTCTATTGGAGGTTCCTGTACTACCAGTGAATGCACACCAAAGGTATCGACCGCCCACGAAGGACCCGCTCCTATCGATCCTCAATCTCTACTGGAACCTCTTTAAATGTCTCCCCATCGTCAATGTCTAGATCGCCATAGTCGATGATGTGAGAAGGGTCGTGCACGTATCTCCTCAACTGAGATATGTGGAAGATGTCGTGAACCCGGTGCAACTGAGGTGAAAGAGCTAGGCGGTAATCCACCTCGCCAACTCTACTGAGGACCTGGAAGGGTCCGATGAACCTCGAATATAACTTAAAGCCTAGGCGAAATCTCCGCAAACCTCATCGAGGTGAGACCCGTAGAAAGATGTGGTCACCATCCTCGAACTCCAGAGGTATCCGTATCCTATCGGCATAAGACTTCTACCTGCTCTGCGTAGTCTTCATATACTCCTAAATGATATGCACCTTCTCTGTGGTAGCCCGTACCATCTCTGGTCCAACTAGTGCTGGCTCCCTTGGGTCAGTCCAGCACAAAGGTGATCTGCAAGGTCGTTCGTACAATGCCTCAAAAGGTGCCATCCCAATAGTGGAGTGATAGATGTTGTTGTATGAAAACTACACTAAAGTAAAGTGATCCTCCCAGCTATGACTGAAGTTGAGGACACAAGCACGTAGTATATCCTTGAGAGTCCGAATGGTCTGCTCAGTCTGGCCATCCGTCTGAGGATGGAAGGCGGTGCTCAAATGAAGCTGCATCCCGAAATCCTCCTGCAACCCCTTCCATATTCAGGAAGTGAAACATGTATCATGATCAGAGAAAATCGTCTAGGTTACTCCATGTAGCTGCACAATCTTCTGCACATAGAGGCGTCCCAAGATCTCTATTGAACCATGCTCTCTGATTAGTAAGAAGTGGGCTGACTTGGTGAGTCGGTCGACGATCACCCAGATAGAGTCATGACCTCTGGATGTACGTGGAAGTCCTGTTACGAAGTCCACAGATATCCCATCCGACTTCCACTCTGGGACCTCTAAAGGCTGAACCAAGCCTGCTGAAACCCAATGCTCTGCCTTCACTTGCTGACAAGTGAGGCACTGAGAGAAAAACTCTACTACTGCTTTCTTCATTCCCGGCCACTAGTGCTATCTTCAAAGATCCTAGTACATCTTCACCACTCCTGGATGTACCGCTAGGGGGGATGTGTGGAAATATCTCAACACTTCCTCCTTAAGTGACATTGGTACCATGGTACGTCCTCTGAAGAGGATGATGTGCTCCCCACCTTCATAAAATACATCAGGTTCCTGTCCTGTGGATATCTGAGCATGTCATGACTCACAGTCAATTTCCCCATGCCGTGCCTTACTGACTCACAGAAGAAGTGGGGAGTGACTATAAGAGACTGAAGAAAAGATACTCCATCCCGGTCCACAAAGCATATCTACAAAGTGGTCAGCTGCTCCATCACCTCGCTTAGAAGCTGTATATCAGATCTTCTGTAGAGTGAATCTACTACAACATTCCCCTTCCCAAGAGTATAGACTATCTCAAAGTCATAGTCCTAGAGGAACTCAATCAAATGTCATTGTCTCAGGTTCAAGTACTTCTATGAGAAGATATACCTGAGACTCTTATGATCTGAGTTGATTATAAAATGCTCTCCCATTAAGTAATGTCACCACATCTTCAAGTTGAAGACCACTGCTGCTAACTCCAGGTCATGGGTAGTGTAGTTCTGCTCATACTGTCTCAGCTGTCGAGAAACATATGTGATCACTACTCGCTCCTACATCAGGACACATCCAAGCCTGGTCCCTGATGCGTCACAGTAGACTACGTACCCTATGCCCTCCTCCGGAAGCATCAAGATGGGGACACTAGTCAGCCTCTGCCTCAGCTCCTTAAAACTTCATTGGCATCTCTTTGACCATATGAAGGGTTGCCCCTTCTTTTTCAATGCTAATAGAGGTGATACAACTCTTGAGAAATCTGTCACAAAACTCCGGTAGTATCCGTCCAAACCCTGGAAACTTCGTACCTCCGTCACACTCCTGGGTGGCTCCCAAGCAAGCACCGCCTCAATCTTCGCTGGATCTAATGTAACTCCAGCCTCTGATATGAAATGTCCCAAAAAGTGAACCTCTCAGATCCAGAATTGGAACTTCAAGAGATTACCATAATTCTGGTGATCTTAGAGTGTGTCCAAATCTATCTGCAAATGATAGACATGATCCTCCTCAATAGCCGAGTAGATCAGAATGTCATCTATGAAGACTACTACAAAGCGATCAAGGTATGACTAAAAGATCCTGTTCATGAGTCCCATGAACACTACTGGAGCATTGGTCATGCCGAATAGCATAACCAAGAACTCATAATGTTTGTACCAATATTTGAAAGCCATCTTCTGCACATCCTTGTCTCGTACTCTGAGCTGGTGATAGCTTGATCTGAGGTCTATCTTCGAGAACCACTATGATCCCTTCAGCTAATCAAAGAGGGAGTCAATCCTCGGGAGTGGGTACTTGTTCTTCACGATCACCTAATTCAGGCTCTGATAGTCAACTCAAAGCCTCAAGCTCCCATATGCCTTCTTGGTAAACAAAATCAGGGCTGTCCAAGAAGAAACACTGGGCCAAATGAATACCTTCCCCTATAAGTCCTCCAGTTGTATCCACAGCTCATGAAGCTCCGTGGGAGCCATCCGATATGCTGGTGTAGATATCGGTTCCATCTTGGGGTACAAGTCAATGTAAAAGTCCACCTCTCTATGAGGAGGTATAACCAGAACATCATCAGGGAAGACATCCACATATTGGTCCACCACTACAGGATAACCCGAACTCTCCACATTAACTGCTCCGAGGGTAAGGCTTACCAACTGATGAGTGATTGGCTTCACTCTCCTCTGGGTAAGTCCATCCTGTGCTGCAGAGGCTCCCTTCTTACTGGTGAAGGTAAACTTGGTCCCATCCGTGCGGACACACTGCACTTTTCACCTAATACAGTCAATCTGAGCATGGACTGTAGATAACCAGTTAATACCCAAGATGGCGTCGTAAGGCCTCGACGCCACTACTAGGAGATCCCAACCGAAGCTCTCGACTCCTTGAGTAAGATCACACTGCCGGAACTAGTGAGTAATCATCGAATCTTCTCCTGTAGGAATCTATAGCTGTAAGGATCGAGCCAACAGCTCTGTTGGAATCTCCAAGCTCCAAATGAGGGAAGTGGAAATAAAATAATGACTGGCACATGTGTCTATAAGTACTGCATATAAGGTTGAATAGACACATATCATACCTCATATCATCTTCGGAGCACCATGATCGTAGGTCTCAGCTGCCTGGAGATGAGATCTCCCCTATCCACATACTCCCTATAGTCGGGGTGGACCTCCTAGTGGTGGTGGCGGTAACATCTCGAATCATCACCCACCGTCAGCTGCATGAACAACTCCTCTTCTATGTCCTCCTGCTCCCTACGGACCTCCTCAGTCGAACCTCTGTCTCTACTTGGGCGGTCCCTTGACCGTCTTCTGATCATCCGTACGGCGGGTCGGACAGTCATGAGCCATGTGACCCTGCCCGCTGCATGTGAAACACTTCCTGTTCCTCGCATGACTGGCTCGGTCTCCAGTACCCCGCACAACTGATCCTAAATCATGAGGTCATCCACCTATATGCCTAGTCCTCTTGTAAATCTGTGACATTTGTTTGATGCCAACTGTAGAAGACTCTACTATGTGATGAATGGTGGCGGGTCTCGCTGCTAATGACTGCTCAGCAAGAAAACTCTCCACTAAGAGGGCTCTCTCTAACACTCCCGCTTGCGTCAGAATGCTGAGTGAGATCATCGAAACCCTGATCTCTCACCTGAGTCCCTGCTCAAAGGTTTGGGACCTAAATAATGGGTCCCGTACCATATCAGTGGAGTAGCATGAGTGGTCAGTGAACCTCGCTGATTACTGAGCCATAGTCATGCTGCCCTGCTACAGATGAAGAAGCTTCTGAATGCGCACTGTGCGAAGTGTCTCTGGGACAAACTCTGCCTGAAATAGGCTCTCGAAGTCTACCCAGAGAAGCGTCACCTCATCATGAACCTGGAGCATCAAGCTCCACCATCTGTCAGTTGATGCCTGTAGAATACTGGCGGTAAGGACCACCATGAGATCAGCTGGTGTCATTAATAGTTGGAAGACTCTCACCACAACCTCCAGCCAATCCTCATCTGCATGTGGGTCCGTCTCTCCCCTAAACCTGGGTGGCCTCTAGCACTGGAACTCATGCAACATGCTCAAGTGGCGTGAACCCTCTGCTACTCGGGCTGGTGGCATCGGTGGCCCAATGGGTAATGGTACCGCTGGTGCCTCCGCTGGTGCCTCTACTGGAAGATGGCCCTACACCGAGGCCTCGTCTTTCGGTGGGCTATCAGTGCATACTATATCTAGAACCTTATATGGCTGTCTGTGTGGAGGCATCCTGAAAATAAATAGGTGCTCCACGATCAATAAGTTATACCTGGTGAGATGACTCAAAGAGATCACAAATAAAAATCTTGAAAACACACAAGAAATCGGTGTTTTCTTGCACTGAGTCAGAAATCAGGGTCCTGGTGTATGGATACATCGGCCACCGCACCAACACTGGATTCCCTAAACTGATAACCACACTCACTACACTTAACACTATTGCTGTTAAAAATATTAGAGTCCTATTGATTATCCACTAAATAAGGCTAATATTCATTGTTAATATATATAATATTCATGTGCCTTATTATTAATAAACACCATTTTAGTGCATTTTACACTTTGAACATCATTTCACATTATGATTGTAATACCTTCTTAAATTGCACTATTATGTGGTACATTTTTGAACATCATTTGAAGTACCCAATGATTCATATGATTATAAATATTTTAATTTGATATTTTTGGAAATTTATATACACTCCAATATGAACATGTTTCATTCAGGGATCAATGAAGAATTCATGGAAGAAGATGTGGATATTTTGTGATGAAAGGAAGCAATTCTAGAGAAGGCAGATTGGACACTAGCCCACTGATGAGACTGTGGGGCCCAACATACAGGCCCACTGAATCCCAAATTTTGTGGTATGATAGAAGACATGCATAGGAAAAAATAACTCTTAATGATACAATGCTAATTAAGCCTCTATAATGGTCATTAAGGCGTCCCAAGTTAGAGATACAATTCTGGGCCAGATTCTACGTCCCAGAAAAACAGTCCACTAAGTTTATCATATCTCGGAATCAGAAACTCCAAATGGGACCAAATTTTACAGGAGGTTAGAAGACATCATGAGATCTATTTTATTATTCTATTTCCCACTCTGATTCGGCCATCTAAAAGGTCTTTCAGATGCGTCTGTTTGGTGAAGGAAATCTGGCTGCCACATCGGGTCAAGGGTGGAAAAATCAACTCTCCCTTACTTTCCACCCACCTATGGCCTAACAAAATTAATTGAGGAGACTTGGACTGTTGGAGGCTCTACCCAAGGGCTCAAAAATGCCTATTTAAGGCAGTGGTGTTGGAGGATTGAAAGATATTTGGTGCTTGGTTTCATTGTAGTGTTATGCTACCGCTTTGTGGTTGTAATCACATTTCTTTCTCATGTAAGTTGTTTAATTCACCTTAGCTTCTTAATAAAAGTTCTTCATTTACTCTTATTATGTTCTTCAACTTATAACGTTGATACCTTTGGTTCAATGTGTGGATTTATTCACACCATACTTTGTGATATTTATCACACAACAGAGGAGTGATCTTTTTTGTTGTTTTTGTTTTTCCTTCTTCAATTCCACCCTTGTAAGTATACTTCCCGCTTCCGTTGAAGACATGTCATAAATGGAGGACTAGCTCTTTTATGGGTTGATCCAAGGGAGTAGAAAGGGGATGGATTGTATGTTATTTATCACCTCATTAATATATAATCACTTCTTTAATTGAAATTTTTATTTGATTATTTTTAAACTCCATCATCCTTGTTGAATTTAAGGCCACACACTTCAAGTGATAATACGAACCTTTACCTTGAAGTGCTCAAAACTTTGATCCTTCAAGTGTATAGGTGATTAGTATTAAAGGGTGTAGGAATTAAACCGGTAAGTGATGATGTTTTTTTATCTCCTTAAATGAACCCATCTCAAATTTAAGAAATTGAAATTATTAAAAAGAAAATACGCCCAATCCACCCCGAGCGATAACCTAGAATCAACTCATTCTTTTAAATTGAATTTACCTAAATCTATTAGATATCTTTCAAAACCATCCAAAATCAATCCAAGTTGGCCACTTCATAGCCAAAAACAGTCCATAGAATGTACGTGTCTATAGGTTTCTTCTTAGGTCTCTGTGGATTCGATAACCCAAGCTAAACTACAAGGACCGTCTTACCTTCTTCTCTTGGGTAAATTTGAGCGAGAATCACCTATGTTATACAGTAGAACCGACTCCTCTGATACCAATTTGTCACGACCCATCCCCCGGGGCCCGTGACATGACTACCCCAAACCCGCCTTCTATAGGCCAGGGGCTGGCGACTAGCACCGAAAGACATATTCCCTAAAATTGGTAAGGCATTGCCTTTATAACCTGTAAACACACACAACCAAGCACACAACAAGATACGAACACAAGTCAACTGTATAGAAAAAAGGGTGATGAAAGTAAAATGGGCTGGGATACAAGCCTAACTGTGAGGGTACAAGTACAACTGAAATACAATACAACTAAAGAAAAATAAAGACAACTACTAGGTCATCCTATGGGATTCCTACCTGAAGGGTAGGTACAAATCGCCTCCTCAGCACTCCATGTACACCCGTCTCCTTTGTGTTCTGACATGCCATATGGTCCACCTTCGATCACCGTCTAGTCCTAGTACCCTCAACCTCGATCAACGCTGTCCGTCGTCTGTACCAAACACAACAAGGTGTGGGAATAACTCGTGCAGGGGTGAGTATAACGATACTCAATAGATACCCCGAGACCCTCAAGGTATCTCAAAATCCACAAAGGATAAACCAAAAAGCATGAAATCAACTGAAAACCATACTTAGGTATATGACCATACATATACCTAAGTTATCAAGAATACCCATCTCAATCAAGAGGAAACACAAGGTCTAATCCAAAAGCCCAAAGCTCAACTGTTCCACAAAGGAAGGAAAACAGCGAAGGTAAGTACCACACAGGTATGACACACAGAAGAATACCACCAAGGTATTACCATGAAAGAAAGTACCACATAGGTACGAACTCATCTCACACCAGGTATAACTTACGTACAGTAGTAGAGATGGTTAGATGTAACTACTAATTCATCTTACTCTGTTAAGAGGCAGACCCACGAAGGATCCTAAATCATCATCAAACCCACAAAGGATCATAGTGCATCGTCAGACCCACACATGATCCTAGTACATCATTGGGAAGTCTTCAGACCCACATAGAATCCTAGTATATTGTCAGTACATCGTCAGACCCACACAGGATCCTAGTACATCTCTAGTACATCCTTAGACCTACACAGGATCCTAGTAAATCTCCAGTACATCGTAAAACCCACACATGATCATATTACATCTCCAGTACGTTGTCAGACCCGCACAGGATCCTAGTACATCTCCAGTACGTCATCAGACCCACACAGGATCCTAGTATATATCCAGTACGTCGTCAGACCCACACAGGATCCTAGTACATCTCCAGTATGTCGTCAGACCCACACAAGATCCTATTACATCTCCAGTACGTCGTCATACCCACACAAGATCTTAATACATCTCCAGTACATCGTCATACCCACACAGGATCCTAGTACATATCCATTACATCGTCAGACCCACATAGGATCCTAGTATATCTCCAATACGTTGTCAGAGCCAACTATAGGGTTCTCGCACTAAGCTCGATTGTCTCCGGGAGGGTCCTCTCCTAAAGACACTAGTCGATACTCCAACTTCCATTAATTTCCACGAAGAAGTATCTCAAAGGACCACCACGTCATAGGGGTCTCAACGCAATAGACAATGCGTCAAACAGACGCCCAATCTGTAAGTTATTAGCCTTTTAGTCCTAAGGCCCCAGTTGGATTCGTGCTTGATCCAACCCGACCATAACACAACTTTATAATAATCTCCAGTGAGTTATACCAAATGGACCGTCTCACTTCAAGGTTTCCGACACCACAGATGGTTCATCAAACGGACGCCCGATGCCAATGTAATGGCCAAAAGAGAGTACTTGGTCTAAACTGGTCCGGGTCCAGTCCGACCCGGTTTGGGTCAACCCGGCCCAACCCGCTAGGTCTGGACCGACCCTCTATGAATCACATCCCACTGAGTCTGGACCGCTGGGTCCAACCCAGCACGCGCTGGGCGGTCTGGCCCACTGGGCGGCCCGACCTGGCGGCCCGGCCTGGGCAGTGGCCTGCGGGGCGGCAGGGCAGCCGCGGAGGACGTGGGATAAACGGGGCTGCGGGGGCCATGAGGGCCGCAGAGTAGTGGGGGCCGTGGGGGCTACATATTAGCAGAGCGATGGCGGCCACAGAGGGCGCAATCGGCATGGGGCCGCAGAGGCCGCTGGGGCTGCGGGGCAGCGCGAGGCGGCGCAGAGGCCACAGTCCGGTGGGGCGGCTGGGGTGGCCGCAGTGCGGCAGTTCACTGTGGCTAGCCATATGGCCAACTATCTTCTCTGCATGGCACAGTCACGCACCGCGCCTTCGTCGGCAGCCGGTTCGGCCGGCCGCTCTTCGTTTGTCGTCGTGGCACAAAGCTGCCTTCTTCCATCGCGATGAACACACCATTCATGAAGAACAACGGAGAGGTTGGACCATTTTTGTTTGTCCTACACCCTCCGCCTTAGAGTGGAAGCAAAAAACTCAAGGGGGGTGATTCAATGTGAGGGGAAAAATTAACATTGATCAATTTTAAAACACACCCCTACCTCGAAGATTTGTTGACGGAGGTCGTGAGGAAGGAGACGATGTCGTTAGGGATAGATGGACGTCAGTGATGTTGACATTTCTTAGATTTTTGGTGTCATTGAAGGAGTTCCTCATTGGCGAGAGCGTTCTTCGTTGGGGAGCACGTTCTTCATTGGGGAGCGCGTTCTTCATTGGGGAGCGCGTTCTTCATTGGAGAGAATAATCCTCCAATAGTTCTCCTCTCCCAATTCCACCAAAATGTGAAATAGACAACTTGTTAATTTAAGTTTATCAAAATAAATTAAGTTGGCACAACAAAGTTTTCATAATTAATGTACTGTGTTGGAACCATTAATTATCTCATTCAATTGGCCAAATTAAATGGATTTGTGTTGGCATAAATAAAGTTGGAGGAGTTGAGAGGTTTTCTATCATTAAAGAGGTTCGGGTGGTCCCCGCGTCTCAATTAAAAATGGAGGTTAGTTTAGGTGGTCCCCACATCTTTACATCCACATGGGAGGTTTAGGCTCTGGTGGTCCCCACCACCATAACCCATGTTGAGGGGTTTCAAGAATAAAAATAAAATGTTAAAATAATTTTATTTTTATTTTCCCACAAAAAGTGAAAATCTATCTTTTATCCTCGACCTACTATGGTCGAGGTAAAGGTCACTTTAAATGAATATTGACACTATGATTTTAACGGTGTCCTCATATTTCAATTCCGAACACCTATTCAAAAGTTACAAAAACCCGCTCGCACGTTCACTAAACGTACCTGAAAAAAAGTTCAGAAATTCATTCTAGGCACACCAGGATTTGGAATCATGCACCGTCAATTTTTATGGACTCATAAAATTACCATATAATTAAAAAAAATTACATGGAATTTCCAGGTATTTACAGGATCCATTTATGGACTGCCAAGGGTGGACTCAGAGGGTGGTGGTTTTATACCACACCTAGAGAAAACTGGGATTCCTATGAGGAATGCCAAGGATGATCTTGTAAGGTGATGGGTTTATGTTATGTGTGGAGTGATACCTAGGTTCCAAATTAAGATTTCTAAGGACATTCTTAGGTTTATTTTCAATCATAATAAATTAATTACATGATGTGACTTCCAAGATAAAGATCAAGCTTGGATTCGATTGGGCCTTACATTTTATGATGGCCTTATTACACATATCTTTCTCAGATATGATTCATGGGGGACCCATGGGCCATTGACTAAGTCCCAAGACTTTATTATAAATTAAATCACGAATCACTATTTACTTGGAGATATTTTGTCTTAGGCCGAAGTAGGTATCATAGTATAGGAATTCCATGGGAACCCAAACCTATGTGGGTTATTTATTTACCACATTTCATTTACAACTTTTACTTTTACCTTTACACTAGTTATTATATACTCATAGACTGGATGACATTATACATTGTTGGTGGAGGCCTACTGAGTATATATCACACCTTGTTTGGGCCATTGTTGGGTACGCTAATAGACTTCATGGATATAGGTAGGGACATGGGAAAGAAACCTGCCATGGATGCTTGATCACCTTGCTAAGATGGTGTATGGGGGCAGAGGACCGACCCTATACTTGAGATGATACTAGAGAAAAGCTTGGGTATTTTTCTCATTTTTTCATATCATGTTGTATATGGATGATACATTGAGCCCCCTATATTTCTTTTTTTTATAGTATTCCATGATCATATTTTTTTATATGAAATCGGTGGATGTGACTACTTGGTTGTTTATATGATGGATGATTACTCTTACACTATTTGGTTATCTTTTATGCTTATATTATTGATTTATATGATTATACCATTGTAATAAACTTATATCATGAGGGTGTACTCTCACAACTATTACATTATTTTCCCTCACTACTAGTCAGTAGCCTTTGGTGTACGAGGAGGCATGCTTGAGGTCATGTGGACAACCGAGTTCAATTAATTTTGAACAAACTGGGTCCGGGACATCACATGTAGGGTCCTATATCACCCTATAATGCATTGGTTATTATTTTATATCTCATGAGATAATAAAGTGTGGAAATACTTGGATTTTTTCACAAACTAAAGGGTAGACATACTTGGATTATTTCAAAAACTAAAGGGCGAACATACTTTTATTTATTCACAAAATTAAAGGGAAACCATAATTTTATTTTTTCACAATGTTTTACAATGATTATGTTTGTGCCACTTAACTAAAACGTACCTTATTTCCAATATATGCCACATGTTTATGATAATCCATGTTCTAAAGACGTTCCACTTTCTTATGTTATGATTTTATGATTTTTTAATTCTGTTATGAATTTCTAATCCATTATTTGATGAACTTTATTAATTATTATGTTTCTATTCCATGATCTTTAATGATTAACCAATTTTTATGATTGTCACTTATGATACCATGGTTATTTTATCTTATATTTCTCCCTTGATAATGTTTTACCTCATGTTTATGATCTATCGGTTATGACTAGTTGATAAGTTTTCCCTACTAAGAAGAGTTCACCTCTTTATTATGTTTATATTCCCCAGGTTATGAAGATGATTATATAATATGAGATGTCTATAATATGTTTTATAGGAGAATAATTATATTTAAATGTTAAAAAGTGTTGTAAAATAAGATATTTATATAATTAGTCTCCAAGACACTAAACCTTTCAGTCCTCAGGTTGTGTGACTATTTGTGAGATGTATTATCTAAAACATTGAATCAATGTATTATTTATGTATGTTTAGACGGGGTCACCGTAGAGTTATCCAGGGTATGTGAACAACCTTATAGGGTTTTTGATAAATGACAAATAGGATTCCTTGTGTCTTATTAGGAAAACCACCTTGAGTTATAGAGCTGCGAGTTGAGGTTGACTGTAAAGAGAAGGATCATTCATATGCCTGACCCTGTTGTTTCTGATGTGATTTAGAAGCACAGTGTAAGCATGGGAAGATTATTTTGGATTTTAGTATGATGATATATGGAGTAAAATCATATGGTTAAGCTTGGAATAAGTAAAGTTTATGGTTTTGAAGATGAGCACTGAGGGTTCATGGGATGGATGAGACTGAATTACTTGAGTATCATGGCTAGTGATTTAGGCGAGTGATCCTAGTTTGGTGATGTGAGACTCAAAAATTCATGATTTAGGATGTTTTATGGATATGGGATAATGAAACCCCTAAGTTTAAATCTAACTGAGGCATTACATGTGGCTACACACTGTGCCTACTAGATTATGGATCAGACAATAGTTGAGTGTGAGTTGAGGGATGATGAAATATGGTATGACACTAGAGGGATTAGGTGACCTAGGTTTTTTGATGGTGATAAACATTCATCTATGGTATAGGGGATTTTATAAATTTACCAAGTTTCATTAGACGGTTAAACAACACATGTGACTTAACACGGAACACCATAAAGGCATAATGTTAGAGGTTAATAGTGTATGATCATGGCTTGGGATAAGTGATATGCATTTAACGATGGAACCTTTTGAGGCTGTGCTTGAGGAGTGGTTTAAGGTAAACCATATGGTAGTGAGTGAACTATTAGATATTTGATGCCATGGACTTTTTTATGATGTATATTTCAGTGGATGCGGTAAAATATGTCTTTGTGGGTTGGGGACAGGTAATGGGTTCATGTTTTGTGTGAACACTCAGGTATGAGTGGGGTGTCCATGTATGGCCATTATGTTTAATGATAGATGAAGTGTGGTTCATGAATATTTGGAATTTGATTCAACGGTGTAGTGATAAGGATATTTCCATGGTGGGGATCATGATATGAGTTGTGAATGTAACAACCCTTATGCTAGAAGGGTCATGGAGGTATGGGATCGGTCATTGGATGATCATTATGGAATTTGATTCTAATGGATAAATGGATATGAATACATTAGGATTCCTTAATTAATTCTAGGTATAAATTTGGATACGATTTTATATGGAGACTGGGTGTTGACATTAGGCACAAGATAAATTGAGACGATTCGAGAATGATCAAGTTAGAGGTATGTTGGTGCTCATGGTATGGAAGAGTATGACAAACCATTTTTTTGGTTGAGGATTCAACCAAAAAATTTCACCAGAAATTGGGTATGAACTTCACTGGGAATGTTCAAATGATCATGATATGTATCTAGAGGTAAATGCATTGTGATTGAGTAATTTGGAAACATGCTAGTTGTTTAAGTTGAGCATCTTTAGGACAAGTCTTATGTAGGAGGTCCGACCGGTGGTTTCACATGCAATTAGATGCGGTAATCTAGAAACTAAATCAGGCGAGTCATTTCAGATACAATGGGTATATTTTGGGACTCAGCTAGGTATTTTTGAGGAAAATTCAACATGCTTGAGTTTTTCTTGGGTGGTAGTGGAATGCACATTTTAGATTGAAAATGGGAAGTGAGAGTTGGTACCAATGTTTTACCAGTTCTCTCAAGTGTTTTATGGTGTGGTGTGTCAAGAATCATGCCAAGCATGTCATCAGACTGCTAAAAACATGTTTCAGTTAGGAAAATCCATTGGCGGGAGGCACCATGACTCAAAATTGGATTTCAGGAGCTAATTATTATAGTGGGTAGCACTATGTTCTTATTGATAAATTAGAAGAGTAAACCTCAAGTGTATCAAGATAGAAGGGAATGGGTGAGCACTGTCTCAATGTTTTGGTAATGAATTTGAGTGATGGATTGTGTTTTGGTGGGTTGATCTCCTTATGTTGAAATTGCGCTAGGAGAGCACATTAGCGTTCGATAACAAACCATGAACATTTGAATGTGAATTTTTGATTGATTAAGGTCAAGATGGATAATTGTATTTCCACTGTGACTTATTGAGGATAATAATTGTTATGGTGGGGAGATTATAAGATCTCATGTCTGTATCGGTTAAAAATTCTAAAATGAATTTGAATTTTTGAATTAGTGGATGATTATGATTTTGATATGATATTTGAAATAAAATTATAGGAGTTTTAACACCTAAAATATGTGTTTTTGGAAAATAAATGGGGCTTGTAAGGTATCCCAGAGGGTTCAAGAAGTATCAGAGGTAGCCCGGGGTGGCTGCAGTCTGCAGCCACCGGCTAGCCTATGGCTAGTCGGTGTAATTTTTAAAGGGAAGAATTACTATTTTCCCCTTGAGTTTATGAATTTGAATCCCACTCCCTTCCCCTTCATTTTGTTCATGAATCCAATCCCTATACCCCCTTTTGTCTCCTTGGTTTGTCCTTGGATTTAGGGTGCTTCTTTGGTGATTTACAAATATTGAAGGCGAGTCTCTCCCTACTGTGATCTCCCTTATTCTACTACTTCCCCAATGATAATTTCTTATTATATCAGATTAGGTTTCAATTTTTATTCCACTATATCATTATGGAATTATTCATTTTATATGGGTATTTTGTTATGCCTAACAAATGGACATCCTGAGACAACATCTTCCTACCACCGCTCATCGTTTCGTTAATGGTATGTCACATTTTTTATTTTTATTAGGTTTTTAATTAAAATTAAAATTAAATGATTATGGAATCAGTGAAATATGATAGGTATTTCACCCAGGGTGATTCTAAGGGTCCACTACGGACCTTCCACCGGTTGTTGGTCATGGTTCTGAGGTGAAAAATCTTTTCAGTGAGTTTTTCGACAGTTATACCTTATTTAAGTATAATTGTTAATTAATTTTAATTGTTTAATTAATTAAAAATGATTATAATTAATTAAATTACATGTATTGTGATGTGATATAGGGAATAATTAGGAAATGAGATGGGTGATCGAATTTTTATGAGTATCAACGGGAGATTTCATACCAACAATTAAATGGAATCAGATTATAGAAAGGCAGGTGGTCTCATATACATAACCATGTATTTTAGCATATTTTTATGCGGTGTGTGATATTTGGCCTTGAAAAATTTGGTGATCAACTTGGTCTCTTTGATTAAATTGTTTAAATGGAAATAAAATTCTCGTGGATAAACCAAACAAAGTGCTAAGGAAACTAAGTTCCTTGAGCACTGGCTTGCTCACCTCGATCGCTGATGGATGATGCCTTGTTTATGATTATGTGACTTGGATGTCTAAAACATCTTGAGGGATAATAACTAGATATATTGAACCTATTGACCATGTTAGTCTTGATGTAGTATCATTTTGACACCTCCAAGAGGAGGTGTGAGTTTGATTAGATCCCTGGACCCAATAGTTCTTAGAGGACATTATTAGTAGGTTCCTTGGACCTCCCTCGGGAAGGGAGGTGGTGAATTGAGTGAGTTTGGGATAAGTGGAACATAAAACACCTTGATATTACTTAGATTCTTGACCTTGGTTGATATGACCTGAGATGCAAGAGGTGCGTTATACCATCTCTTGAGTAAGACTGGTAAGGCTTGAGTGGTGAGGCCCATGAGGCCATATAATGATTAGGGTACTACCTAGGGATGATTTTACTTAAGTGATAAGTTTTGATCCTAGTGATATCTTACTACGAAGGAGATCCCAAGTGGGGTTTACCTACCACATGTTAACTTAATTGATCCCAATTAGGGTAAATTTTATATGTCGTGACCCAGGGGACCCCAGTAGGTTCCATGATGATAGACTGACCCTGAGTAGATGTGTGTTTGAGATTGGATAGAGAGATAAATGAGCATCACATTAGAACCCATACCCTATGGGTGAGCCCAAAGGGTGTTGGATAATGGTGATGGGTTTATGTATTCATCCAAACTTTTACTTTTATTTATCTATGCTTTCTTTTATTTATTACAATGCATTTAGGGATGCCCATACATGATTCATGGGATTCATCCTATGAGCCTAAAATGATATGATGATAGCGACCTTGAGGATTCCCGGATGTGTTCCCTATGATATATATTTTTAGCTCATATAGTGAGATGATGATACTAATGTGGATTCTTATATGTGCTTCCCGAGGTCTGACTATTGATCCACATGAATAATACCCATGATGTTAGGATTCAACCTCAGATATGTATGGGATACCTTGGATTCCAAGGGTCCCTAGGACACATAACATATATATGATATATCCATTAATTATTAGGGGATTATTATTAATATTATGAATATTATGAGATACTTAGGTCACCCCTAGGTTCTAACCATCCAATCCTGATGTCATTTCTTATTCCTGATTAGGATGCTAAAGATTCTTGGGATCCAACTAGTTAGAATGGTGACATGGAGGATGATTCTAATTTAGTGATTTCCTAGGATGCATGGGAATAACCATCGATACATTAATTATAATTGGAGTTTGGAGAGGTTCTCAGGATGCCTGGGATCTTGCTGTTTAATTTTTCATGATGAGATGCTCATTCATTGAGATATACATACTATATTTCTTAGGACATGCTCATAGTGATTAACCTTGGGATTGATATGGTTGGAACAATATCATGAAATGATTAGAGACACTCTAGCACTAGTTTAAGTAAGTATGGTTGATCAAGGTCATGAAATTGAGGATCGATGATGTTTAATTTATATAATTATTTTCTATATTTTATTTATCATTTTCAGCTAAACATGTCACATACACATATCACTACACTACTAGCATGTACGAGACCATATTGGTGGTTCCATACTGAGTTATGTACACACACCCTATTCGAGCCACCATTGCACCAGGGTACTCAAGTAAATTCTCACTTGTTTGTAAGTACAGTTTGGGTTGAGGCCTGGTATTATATGTTCAAGCTGGAGAATCCTGAGTGGGATTAGAATATTGGAGGGGATCCTAGGATTTTTGGGAATAACCAATTATCTAATCTTGCTTATTTTATTTATTTATTGTGTATATGTGATTGTCCTAATGAGATATCGATCTTGTATGCTTGCTTATCTACGTGTCATTTTGTTATATCATGTTCAATATATTAATTATTCCACACACTATGATGGTTATGAATTGTTTATGATACTTGGTTATTTTCCTTTACGATTTCACACATTTATATAGGGGGTATAGTCTCCCTATGTTACCTCCTTAGACCTTCACTACTAGTTGGATGATTCTGATGTATGAAGAGGCGTGCCTCAGGTCATGTGGTGAATAAGGTTGGGACACCAGTCAAGTAGCCTCCAGTTCGGGATATTACATTGGTCCTGTTTAATGATATTTAAAGAGGTGATATTGACACTAATCTATCATAATTATAATTATTTATATGAGAATAACACATAACCTCCATCTATGAAATGGTTTCCCCATTTCACCATTAAAATTACATGTTAAATAACACACTCACACAATTTTTAATTATAATCCTATTTATAATTATAAAAAGTATAAATAAATAAATAAATAAATAAATATATTATATACACTATATTTTAAAACATATATATAACCATTTAGTAGTGATAGGTTACATAAATAATTATAATTATGATAGATTAGTGTCATTGAAAATAACTCATTTCTAATGTATACAATGAAATCTCCAAAATTTTGATATCATCACTACCTATTTCTTTATGTATAAAGTGTAGTTTGACACTATTTTACATTTAGAGAACCTATTAAAATTTTCATACATTTAGAAGTTGATATAACACATACTATTTTCAAAGGATCATTCCAAAAGAGATATATCCAAAAGCCTTATCATTACTGAAGATTTCCCTCTTATCGGTGTTATAAATTGATATTATTAGTGCTAAAAAGTGTTGATTTTTTAAGCCCAATTGAAAGAAAAATGATTTTATCAATGCTATTTTTTTGATAAAAATGACCTTTATCAGTGTGAAAAAAGAACTGACAAAGGGGCACATTTATTAGCTTTTATTTTAGTGTTGATGAAAGTTATAAATTGAAGAAGCATGCTGCTACATTTACAATACAACGAAATAAATATTTATCAAATTAAAACTTAATTTAAAATTTATTTACATTACAATAAAATAAAAATTCAAATAAATATACATTATAAACATTTTAAAAATTAAATTTATATTGATATGTACAATTTATTACAAACATTACATTTTAAAACAAATACAAAATCAATTTAACATGAAGTAGATAGAGTGGCCCTATATTTTTATATCTTTGAAGCTCCCTTCCAATATATCCTGATTGCACTACTAGTTTTCGAACACACCACCTCTGTTTGAACAAAAGAAGAGCTACTTGTATAAATAAATTTCTTATGTTAGTAATACTATAAAAAATGGAACATAAATATGACACATTAATCTAGCAATAAAATATAAATAAAAAATGAGAGCATGAATGTTAAATGATAATACATAAATAAAGAATATTTCAATGTAATACAACACTCACAATACAATTTCTATGTTATTAGAATGTGACACACTTTTAGTCATACTGGACACACTGTGTGTCAGATTGACATACAGTTGATTCTTACACATCAAAAATGAATTATAAATATTTTTCATAAAATATCAAGACAATCTGAGTGTGTTTTCTTAGTTTTAAGTGTGTGACACACATTTTGAAATAAAATATCATTTTTAAATGAAAACACGCACTTTTAGTCATACCAGCCACACCGTGTTTCAGGTTGTCATGAAGTTTATTCCTACACATAAAAAATGAATAATGGATTTTTGTACTAAAGTATCAATACAACTGAGAAATTTTGACCAGTTTTGACTTTGTGACGTGTGTTTTGAACTAAAACGCCACTTTTAAATGAAAACATAAACTCTCAGTAACACTAGACATACTGTGTGTCATATTGACATGAAATTGATTCCTATAAATCATAAATTAATTATAGTTATTTTCTATAAAATATAAAGTCAATATGAGTGTGTTTTATTAGTTTTGATTGTGTGATGCACATTTTGAACTAAAATGTCATTTTAAATGAAAACACACACTTTCGATCATACGAGCCACACTGTGTGTTAGATTGATGTGTAGTTGATTCATACACATAAAAAATGAATTATGAATTGTTTTCCTAAAGTATCAATACAATCAGGGTTCATTTTCTTAGTTTTGATTATATGATGGAGTTTTGAACTAAAATGTAACTTTTAAATGAAAACATTCATTTTAGTCGTACCAAACATACCATGTGTCCAATTGACATGTGGTTGATTCCTAAAATTTAAAAATGAATTATAGATATTTGTTTTAAAATATTAAGACAAATTTAGTGTGTTTTCTTAGTTTTTAGTGTGTGACACATGTTTTGAATTAAAATATCAATTTTAAATGAAAAAATGATTTTGGTCATATGAGCCACAACCTGTGTTGGATTGATGTGATTTTATTTCCTATATGTTAAAAATGAATTATAGATTTTTTACTAAAGTATCATGATGATCAGAGAACGTTTTATTAGTTTTGATTCTGTAATGTGCATTTTGAACTAAAATGTCAATTTTAAATGAGAACACACAATTTCAGTGATACTAGAAACACTATGTGTTAAATTGATGTGAAGTTGTTCCATAAACATGAAAAAGTAATTATAGATATTAATACTAAAATATAAATAAAATATAAGTGAATTGGAATAGTTTTGAGTGTGTGATTCATGTTTGAACTAAAATGTCATTTTTGAAATGAAAATACACACTTTTGGTCATACTAGCGACACTATGTGCCGATTGATGCATGGTTTATTCTTACACATCAAAAATAAATTATAGATTATTGACATATAGTATCAATATAATCAAAGTGAGTTTTCTATTTTTTGACCATGTGACACACGTTTTGAACTAAAATGTCACATATAAATGAAAACACACACTTTTAATCATACCAACCACACTATGTGTTAGATTAACGTGCGATTGGTTCCTATTCATAAAAAATAAACTATCAATATCTTACCTAAAATATCAGGATAATATGAGTGTGTTTTATTAGTTTTGAGTGCATGATGCATGTTTCAATCTAAAATATCATTTTTAAATGAAAACACACACTTTTCTTCATTTCAGCAACACCATGTGTCAGATTGATGTGAGATTGATTCCTACACATAAAAAATGAATCATGGATTGTTTTTTAAAGTATCAATATAATCAGAGTATAATTTATTGATTTTGACTCTATGATGTGTTTTTTGTACTAAAATTGTACTTTTAAATTAAAACATGCACTTTCAGTCATATCATCCACATTATAATACCACATTTCCATACGAGTCCTGGAAATTAAAGATGAATTTGAATTTTTAAGTTTGGTGGATGGGTCGTTTTGAAAACTAGAATTAAAAATCAAATTATGAGAGTATGAATGTATTTAAAGGATATTTTAGGACTTGGTATGAGGTTTAGAAGGGTCTCAGGGGTTCAAAGGAGCCTCAGAAGAGGTTAGGTGGATACTGTAGAAAATTCTGCAATAATGACACTAAAAGGTAAGGGTTTCTAGCAGTAGAATTAGCTAATGCTATTAGCCATTGAATAGATTCTAGCCTCCACCATCCAACCAAAAAACTTTAGAGGGGAAAAAATTACATTTCCACCTTAGGTTTTTATAGGAGGTAATCCCTCCTCTCATCTCCTATTTGGTGTGACAGTCGAGAGTATTCTCCCCATTCCTCCTCTCTTCACCCTTGATGTGGATGAGATTATTGGTCATTTTTTATAGTGATTCAAGGTATGTTTCTCCCTTCAGTTACTTCCATTCATCTCCTCATATTATCATATTAATTTTGGTTTCTCTCAATTAGGTATTTGATGTCAATTCCACTAGATCATGGTAAAATTGGCTGAGCATTAAGGATATTTCATGCTACTTGTGAAGAGGGTGTTCTGAGATGATGTCTACACATCACCACATGTAGTTTCATTAAGGTATGTCCCCATGGTGATTTTTAAAAGATTTTAAGATTAATTAAATTAAATTAATAGTTTTTTTCATTTAATGTAAGTTCATTTTTCCAAAATAAGGATAGGGGTACACCACAGGCTATTGCTGAGCATTTGGTTGCGGTTCCGGTGCAACAAGTTCAACCAATTTTATTTTAGTAATTTATGGATATTTAATTTAAAATGATTTTTTTTGAAATTAATTATAATTAATTAATTAATTATAATTTGTTTATAATTAATTAATTTGGGGGTTTGGATGCGAGACTGGGCCTTAGGAATTTTGGATGATGGTTGGTTAGGCTTGGAAAGCCTCAGCAGGAGATATCATGTTGCTTTGAAAGGGGGTTCTCTTCAAAATAAGGAAGGTGGTCCAACATACTAACCCTTTGGTTTTTATGAATTTGATTATACATGTGTGCAATATAACCGGTCTTTCCATAACAGGAAGCCAACCTCATTTCTTAATTTAATGAATTTTTTAGATTATATAAAATGCTTGGAATTGGACAAAGTGTCATGGGCCCTGTTGGACCCTTGTCAACTACATGGTTTGCCTTTAATTCCATGGATAAGGCCTCAATGATGGATGTTTACTAGTGTTACTAGTGTAGGATCCATAATATACCTCTCAGTAGGGTAGAGAGATGGGATAGAATGGTTAAATCTAGTGGGATATATCTTAACCATGAAATTCCTTAAATCCTTGGACTAGGTGGGATGAAGGTGGGGTGAACACTCCTCTCCCATTGGGACATGACTGCTGGGACCCCATAGAGACTTTGTGGTTAGGTTGGTTGTGAGGACTGACCTAGTGGTGATGGGATTAAAGTCCATCATTCTAGTGATGCTTGAGTTTCTAAACTCTATGAGGTCAATGAGACCTCGCATTTTTTATGAAATTATTGAGGTGTGTGACTCCCTTTGAGTGATGGGTGATGAGCCGTGAGACTATGAGGGACTTGAGACCCCTGATAGGGTTTCCTTACCTAGTTAATGGAAACCAAGACACCATAAAGTGCCTTAAAGAGTTTAACTTGAGTGGGTGTATGTGGATATGGGTAGAGATGGTTGCGGGTGGCACCTAGAACTCGAATCATATTTTAATCTTAAAGGGGATGTGTTGATGAGGATGGTAATGAGAGCTTGGATATCCCCTACTGTGTTTTTATTTTTATTTTGATATGATATGTGATTTCCTAGGATTCCTGGGAATTTTTCATTGGGATCGAAAATAATGTGATTTCCCAGGATGCCCAGGAATCACCTATTAACTTGGATGAGACCCTGGGATTCCTAATATGTTTGGGATTAGGAATCATGGATTATTTGGGGGAATATTACCATCCCAACTAGTATCCTGAGATATGGTTGATGTAGGATTGTATTCCCAGAGGTGGTACCTAGGATCTATCATTATATTTATATGATTGCGCATATACATGAATTCCCAATATGGAATATATTCTATCGATACAGTGATACCATGGAAAATTCCCAAGTTTTAAGATTCGAATGGAAATACCAATAGACCATTATAAATTCCTATGATGCCCAAGATTCAAATGGTGGTATGAGATGATGGGTAGGAATATATCCCCAAGAATTGATGTTTTAAATCCTAAGGGTGATAGTTGTATCCCCTCAATTGATGCTAAGGATACCCCCTAGGATCAGGTGGACGCATCGTTGTTATATTGGATGAGGAGCCATGAGTTATTGGATACCCAAGAGGTTGTCCATGAGATCTAGTGATGGTATTAACTTTTATTTTTAGGTTCACTCAGGAATCAATCATACCTAAAAATATAGGATTTTCTAGAGACTCCCCCTCATAGGAATCAAACCTTGACTTGACAGAGATGAGCTCCCAAGTACTAGCATGGTTCAGCCCGAGGGAATGAGGTTGAGGGATTCCTGGAAACACCTCAGGTTTCACTACTCATCATAATATAGGCATAAGTGTGGTATCCAAAGTGAGTTAATCGAGGTTCTCCTAAGGTGTTTCTCATGACAAAAGACATTATAGAACTGGATGAGGAAGGTATGGTTGATCGGGGTCACAAACCTGAGGATCGATGATAGCTATTGAGCATGGACTGGGTTATATGGGTACACCCATGGAGAGGTGGTGATACTGTGGAGGCATGATCATTATGATGTGCTCAGAGACACTCTAGAATTAGGCCGAAGTGGGTATTGATGTGATTATTTTATTTATTTATTATCTTGAAGTTATTTATTTATTTCATTCGACATGTCACATTCACGTATCAATGCATTGCTGGTTATGTATAAGGCCATATTGGTGGTGCCCTACTAATTTATATACCCACACACTACATGGTTTTACATTGCATTGGGTTACAATATCATGCTCTCTCTTGGTTGCAGGAACACGTTGGGACAAGGCTCTAAATTACGTGTTTAAGCTGGATAAGCTCTAGTGGGACCTGAAGATTAGGATGAGGTCACTAGTGCATAAATTCTTTTTAACTTCAGTTATTAGACACTATTATTAAAGGTGATGTTGTAAATATTTATTTAACATCAGTTAAAAAAATTAACGTTGTAAATGTATCATGAAACTAGTTTTTACATCGGTTATTTTATAACTGATGTAAAAAAGCATATTTTACATAAATTCCTACATAACTGATGTAACGACCCAATCTTTTTGAGTAGTATATTAACTTACTCTTATTGATTTATTAAGATGTTAATGGTTAATGCAGAAAGAGGAGTTGATGGCTTCATCCAGTAGACTCAACCCTTACGAAGCCCACTTATCAGAGCTTGGGAAGGAGGTAGCATCTGTGGGCTTCGCTTTGGACCAAGCCCAAGCCGAGCTCCAGCGTGTCAAGCTTGAACGAAAACACTTGCAGGAGAAGTTCAAGTTAGCGGAGATTGCTACTAGGGCAATGTTATCTGAGACTCCCTCAGATTCTCTCACCATAGCACACCTTACACTTAGGTCTTATGCCAGTGTTATAAGGGGCTATGTGATGAGACCCTAGTTTCCTTGTGTAATCCTTTCGGGTGAATAAATTGAGATTTATTCCTTTAGTGATGTTTGTGAAATTTCAAATGTCTAGATAATTTTAGAATGTATTTTATTGATGAATTTTGAAAATGGGATATTTTGAAATATTTATGTAAACCCTAAATAACTAATGATGTGTAATGATTTTCAAAAAATGGTCTTCTACAAAAGTGTTCAGTAAAGAATTTGGAGTCTAATAAGATCAACTTAATTTTTGATGAATAGTAAATTATGAATAGTGATTTTACGCTTAGGATTAGTAATGTGACCAAATGGATTAGTAATTTTCACTCAAAGAATGTTTTAATATAATCTAGGCACCTTGATTAAGTAATGTGATTCAATAAAATGGGTAAATAACGGTTTCATAAATTATTATTCAAGTATTAGTTTTTTCGGATGAATAGTGTTTTTTAATTAAAAATTTAATTAAAAATAATTAGAAAATTATTTTTATAAAAATGACTTTATTTTTGAACTCAGAGCATCGATATTATGTTATGGTAATTTTTGGGGATTTTTCTAAAAAAATAAATTTTCGGTGAATAGTGTATTTATTTAAAAATAAAATTAAAAATATTTAGAAAATTATTTTTATAAAATGGAGTTCATTTTTGAAATCATAGCATTGATATTTGGTTAAGGTGAAATTTTGGGATTATTCTGAGAAAGTTGAATTTTCGGTGAATAGTGAAAGTATAGTTTTTAAGTTACGGGTGTTTAATGACATCATTAAATGATGTATTAAGTATATATTCAATATGGTCGAATTATGAATAGTAAGATAAGGTGTGAGGTGTCCCAAGTGGCCAATACCATGGGCAAATACCATGGGCAAGCCCATGGTTTTGCCAAAACCACTAGTGAGGTGTCCCTTGGCCTTTAATGCTTTGTCCCCTCACTTTCCCTATAAATACCCACCCTTTCCTCCTTTAGTTTTCACTCCCAACTCTCCCCCAACGAAGTTCTGGTCTTCTTACCTTCCAAGGAGTCCTCCCAAGGTGCCCCCAAGCCCTCAAGGTCCAATCCTTTGAGTTTCAAGAGTCACGTTTTAAGGTAAGGGATCCGACCCCTCTCTTTCTTTTCATGTAATCTCTTTTATGTCATTCCTATTATGCTCCTTGTTTTTATGTGAGAGGATGTTCTTTTATATTCCTCTTACTGCCCTTTCATGTTTATATGATGAGAGATCCCCTCTTACTCTCATCATTTCGTTTTATGAAAGTTTAAGTGACGCCGTTAGGCTGCCGAATTTTTAAGGGATTCTTTCACCCTTCTCATTTTTCAAGTTCGATTTTCATGTCAAGTCTTTCAAGTTCCTTTTTATTATGTTGGGGTATGATCTCTATATCTATCATACTGATCTCTTATGATCATATGATGAGGGACCCTATTTGATCTTGTCAAATCATTTTCTTTTGAAGTTAAGTGACGCCGTAAGGCTGCCGAATTTTCATAAGAGAAATCTAATCTTTTTCCTTCCATGTTTTTCATTTCAAATGGTATGTCCCTAAAATTTCATTACCATGTCCATATGTCCTTCTTATTCTTTCACCCTACTGTTTTATGGATCATTTATGAGTGGGTGACCCATGTCCCCTCTCATTTCAATGTTTTCTAAAACCCCGAAACTTAGCCGTTATGCTGCAGAATTTTCCCCTCAAAATGCCTCCCTCTTTTCTCAAAAATTATTTTATGTTATAAAGTGAATACTCAAAGCTCTTATTTCTACAAGGGTATTCACATATATATCAAAATGTTCCATTTTAAATTCTGGGTTTTACATACATGAGACCCGCTTTCCCTTTCTGTGGGTTTAAAGTGACGTAAAGATCATGTCTTTAAAGCAGTTTTTAAAACGTTATGATTATGAAATGAAACCCATTTATTTTATGCTATGTGGGTTATTTATGAAATGTTTGATGATGATATATGTGGCTCACATGATAATAAAGGCAAATTTAAGGTTGCACCCTGATAGCGCTCCAATGCATTGGGTAATGATGTAACCACTAGAGATTACAATTTTCATGATACCTTGGTGAATAACCTTGGTAATTTTCAAATGACACCTTGGGGATGGACCTTGGTGATATGTTCATGATTGTCTATGTTAAATGATGTAGCCACATCTTCAAGTTATGAAAAATGTTATTTTTATTATGAAATGCCTCATGATTTCTTTCTCATGCCTTAAAGTTCTTTTCATGTCCTTATTGAAGTATCTCAAGTTCACATGTAAAATGTTCCTCTTGTTTCCCTTACTGGGCCTTCTGCTCACCCTTTCTTTTGATGTATGTCCCCAGGTTATGAGATGCATAATGAACATAGGATGAACTAAAGGAGAAGCCCTTCAAGTGTTTAAGAAGAATGTTTTTATGTTTTTTTTGTATTATGATCCTTGTTTCCAAGACACTAAACCTTAACGATCCTCAGTTTTGTGTAATGTAATGAAAGTTTATGTTATAAAATGGCGGGATGCTATAGTTGGTATCAAAGGATGGTTTAGTTATTTGTGGAAATTAGGATATAAAAACTTTTGGAAGAACCCTATAGAAAAGTTTAAATATAGGAAAACTTCCTGGTATTTTGGTAAGTATTGAGTAAGTGGTCTATCAAACAAATACATCCCTGTCTGGATACGAGCAGGTAGAGGCGGCTCTGGCACAGATGTACATAGGGGTAAAACCCGAAAACACCGCTTTGAGCTAGACTCGAACGGGAACTGGTGCACGATAACGGGCCTTGCTGCACTCTTGGTTACGACACTCTCGGGGGATATGTTTGGTTAATCACGAGCTTTTTATGAATCATTATGAAGGAATTATAGAAAAGTGTAATTGTATAAGCATGAAGTCTTAGTTAAAAGATTCATAAATGAAATAAGTTTCTCACTAAGGTTTTATTCTTTTAGAAAATGGCGGGCAATAGGAGAAACCGTGCCGATGGTGACCGCAATGCACCATGTGATGACGGCCCTCCGATGGAAGCTGGAATGGAAACATTCATGCGAATGATGAACCAACTGACTCAAGTTATGAGTAATAACTTGAATCAAGCTGAGAGGCCGACCTCACCACGAAGGGAACAACTTTCTGTTGAGTCCTTCATGCGTCAACGACCGCCAACATTCAGTGGATCTACTGACCCATTGGTTGCGGAACAATGGATAAGCTCCATTGAAAAGATCTTTTCTGTACTTCATTGTTCAGAACAAGAAAAAGTCACCCTTGCTGTTTACCGCCTAGAGGGAGAAGCTGATCAGTGGTGGTCACTGATCAAAAACACGAAGCCACGAGGAGAGATGGAAGCTATGGAGTGGGAAGAATTTCGGGGGATTTTCTTTAACAAGTATTTCCCTCGTTCAATGAGAACGAAAATGGAGAAAGAGTTTCTCGAGCTGAAGCAGAAGGAGAACGAATCTGTCGGAAGCTATGAGATGAACTTCACAAGGCTTTCCCGTTATACCTCAAGTTTTGTCATGGACCCTAATGGGAAGGTTGATAGATTCTTTGGTGGACTAAGACCTCATCTGCGGAAGAATCTAGCCAACAGGGACTATGATAGCTATGAAGAAATAGTTCGAAGTGCCATGAAAGTTGAACTAGAGTTTGGGGAGACACAGTGGTCTCACAAATCTAATGAGAAGAAGAGAACTCTAGAACCGAGCCTGGGAAGAAGTTTTGATCAGGAAAGAGGTGGAAAGCATATGCAACATGCCACATGCAATAAATGTGGGAAGAAGCATCCGGGGAACTGCTTGATCGGAAGTGGAAAGTGCTATAGGTGTGGAAAAGAAGGCCATATTTCTCAGAATTGTCGTGGTGATGTGAAGCCTCAACTTCCCAACACTAATGACAGAGGAAAGATGGTTCTGGCCCTACCCGAAGTCACATGCTTCAAGTGTGGAAAACTTGGGCACTTTTCTAATCAATGTCCAAATCCGAGGGCGGTGGAGGGGAATCACCATCAACCTCAGTAGAGGCCAAGGGAGCAAGGTCGTTCTTTCGCTATCACAACAACTGAAGTTGAAGTTCCGAACGATGTGGTAGCAGGTACTCTTGTTGTCCTCTCAAAACTAGCAAGTGCTTTATTTGATTCTGGTTCTACGCATTCCTTTATTTCTTCCAAGTTTGCAAAGAATATAGAATCAATCCCCGAATTTCTTGAGGTAGAGTTGTCAGTCAAGACTCCAAGTGGGATTATCCATGCATCAACAGTGTTTAGAGACTCTAGTGTTTACTTTGGTGAGCACAATCTTATCGAAAATCTAGTAGTCATCCCCATGATGGAATTCGACGTTATACTAGGGATGGACTGGCTCTCAAAGTATAATGCTAAGATCAAATGCAGAAGTAAGGAAATCTCAGTAGTCTTGAATGAACGACCTACAGTTATCTTCCGAGGAGAGATATCCCGAACTGATCCCTATCTAGAAGCACCTCCTATAGCTTTCTTTATGGAGTTAATCGGTGATGAGGAAGAAGGGAAGGGGAGCATACAAATTGAAGATGTTCCGATTGTTCAGGAATACATGGATGTATTTCCTGAGGAGTTACCTGGACCTACCCCAGAAAGAGAGGTAGAGTTCTCCATTGAACTTGTACCTGGGTCTCAACCGATATCAAAGACTCCGTATAGAATGGAAAATGTGGAGCTAGAGGAGCTAAAGAAACAACTCCAAGACTTGTTGGAGAAGGGGTTTATCCGACCGAGTGTGTCTCCTTGGGGAGCACCAGTTCTCTTTGTGAAGAAGAAGGATGGATCAATGCGGCTATGCATTGATTATAGAGAACTGAACGGGATCACAGTGAAGAACAGATACCCTCTTCCAAGAATTGATGATTTATTTGACCAACTTCGTGGGGCTCAATTCTTCTCTAAGATTGATCTTCGATCTGGTTATCATCAACTGAGGGTGAAGAAGGAAGATATTCCAAAGACTGCCTTCCAATCAAGATATGGGCATTATGAGTTTACTGTTATGCCCTTCGGCTTGACTAATGCTCCTGCTATTTTCATGGATTTGATGAATAGAGTCTTTAAGGACTACCTTGATAACTTTTTGGTAGTTTTTATTGATGATATTTTGATATATTCAAAAAGTTGTGAGGAGCATGAAGATCATCTGAGGGTTATTTTGAAAACTCTACGGAAGGAGAGGCTCTTTGGGAAGTTCAGAAAGTGTGAGTTTTGGTTACAACAAGTGGCTTTCTTGGGGCACATCGTAACCAATGAAGGAATCTCGGTTGACCCTGCAAAGACAATGGTTGTGGAGGAGTGGCCTCAACCCACAACAGTAACTGAGATTCGTAGTTTCCTTGGTATAGCGGGATATTATAGGAGGTTTGTGAAAAACTTTTCACGGCTTTCTAATCCACTAACCAAGTTGACTCGAAAAGGGGTTAAGTTCATCTGGACAAAGGAATGTGAGGAAAGTTTCCAAGAGCTGAAGAAGAGATTGGTTACTGCACCTGTGTTAACACTACCCTCTATCGGAGAAGGATTCGTTATTTTTAGCGATGCATCTCTGAAAGGGCTTGGGTGCGTCCTCATGAAAAATGACAAAGTAATTGCTTATGCATCTCGACAGTTGAAGATTCATGAGCAGAATTATCCTACGCATGATCTAGAGCTGGCGGCAGTTGTTTTTGCTCTAAAGATATGGAGGCACTATCTTTATGGGGAGAAATGTGATATATACACTGACCACCAAAGTCTAAAGTATATTTTCACTCAGAAAGAATTGAAAATGAGACAAAGGAGATGGTTGGAGCTTATTAAAGACTATGATTGTTCAATTCATTATCACCCTGGAAGAGCAAACAAAGTCGCGGATGCGTTAAGCAGGAAAGATCCTGTTGTTCTGGCAACAATGAGGATCCTGGGAGATCCCTTGGTTAAAGATCTAGTAAAACTGGACATGGGAATTATAAGGAAAGGGACATCATCAACCCTATCCCAAATGATTTCTCAACCTTCATTACTAGAGAAGATCAAGAAGGCTCAAAAAGAAGATCCGTTACTGCAGGAGAAGTTCGAGGCTGTAAAGGATGGGAAGTTCCCTGATTTCAATATTGATCAAGAAGGTGTATTGAAATTTCGTACAAGACTATGTGTTCCATCTATTCCGGAGATAAAGAAATAACTGATGGATGAAGCTCATAGCTCTACTTTCTCTATACATCCGGGAAGCACTAAGATGTATAGAGACCTTCGTGATCATTATTGGTGGGATAACATGAAGAGGGAGATTGCCGATTACACTACAAGGTGCCTGGTGTGTCAGCAAGTAAAGGCAGAAAGACAACTTACTAAGGGGGTATTACAACCGCTACCCATACCAGTATGGAAGTGGGATAATATCACTATGGACTTTGTAACTGGTCTCCCGAAAACATCCAAAGGGAACAATGCGATATGGGTTATTGTGGACCGTCTCACCAAGACAGCCCATTTTATCCCTATTCGGGAAGATTTCTCTCTAGATCAGCTTGCCAAGATATACGTGAAGGAAGTGGTAAGGCTGCATGGGGTACCACTATCCATCGTATCTGATCGTGACCCAAGATTCACATCAAAATTCTGGAGAAGTCTTCAGCATGCTCTGAATACTGAATTGAATTTTAGTACGGCCTATCATCCTCAAACTGATGGCCAATCTGAAAGGACTATTCAGACACTCGAAGACATGTTGAGATTATGCTCAATGGAATTTAAGGGTGGATGGGATCAACACCTCCCATTAGTGGAGTTCTCCTATAACAACAGCTTCCATGCGAGTATTCAGATGGCACCCTATGAAGCTCTGTATGGAAAGCGGTGTAGAACTCCTACTTGTTGGGATGAAACTGGTGAGAGGAAGCTTCTTGGGCCTGATCTTGTGCAAGAGATGACAGAACAGGTTCATGCCATCCAACAACACATAAAGGCTGCTCAGAGTCGGCAGAAGAGCTATGCTGACAATCGTCGAAGGGACTTGGAGTTTGGTGTTGGTGACAAAGTCTTCCTTCGAATTTCTCCATGGAAGAGAGTCATGCGGTTTGGGAAGAAAGGGAAGCTCAGCCCTAGGTACATCGGCCCCTATGAAATCCTTGATCGCATAGGAGCAGTGGCCTATCGTCTAGCACTTCCACCGAACCTAGCTCAAGTTCATGATGTCTTCCATGTATCTCTCTTGAGGAAGTACATACCCGACCCTTCGCATGTACTGAACCCAGAGGTGGTACAACTTGAACATGACCTCTCTTATGAGGAACAGCCAGTGGAGATCTTGGACCGTAGAGACAAGGTCCTACGAAACAAGACTACCCACCTTGTGAAAGTGTTGTGGAGGAATCATAAATATGAAGAAGCGACTTGGGAGCCTGAGGAAACGATGAAGCAAAAGTACCCTCACCTTTTCAACTAGGCCTCAAGTATAAATTTCGGGGACGAAATTTCTTAAGGGGGGAATAATGTAACGACCCAATCTTTTTGAGTAGTATATTAACTTACTCTTATTGATTTATTAAGATTTTAATGGTTAATGCAGAAAGAGGAGTTGATGGCTTCATCCAGTAGACTCAACCCTTACGAAGCCCACTTATCAGAGCTTGGGAAGGAGGTAGCATCTGTGGGCTTCGCTTTGGACCAAGCCCAAGCCGAGCTCCAGCGTGTCAAGCTTGAACGAAAACGCTTGCAGGAGAAGTTCAAGTTAGTGGAGATTGCTACTAGGGAAATGTTATCTGAGACTCCCTCAGATTCTCTCACCATAGCACACCTTACACTTAGGTCTTATGCCAGTGTTATAAGGGGCTATGTGATGAGACCCTAGTTTCCTTGTGTAATCCTTTCGGGTGAATAAATTGAGATTTATTCCTTTAGTGATGTTTGTGAAATTTCAAATGTCTAGATAATTTTAGAATGTATTTTATTGATGAATTTTGAAAATGGGATATTTTGAAATATTTATGTAAACCCTAAATAACTAATGATGTGTAATGATTTTCAAAAAATGGTCTTCTACAAAAGTGTTCAGTAAAGAATTTGGAGTCTAATAAGATCAACTTAATTTTTGATGAATAGTAAATTATGAATAGTGATTTTACGCTTAGGATTAGTAATGTGACCAAATGGATTAGTAATTTTCACTCAAAGAATGTTTTAATATAATCTAGGCACCTTGATTAAGTAATGTGATTCAATAAAATGAGTAAATAACGGTTTCATAAATTATTATTCAAGTATTAGTTTTTTCGGATGAATAGTGTTTTTTAATTAAAAATTTAATTAAAAATAATTAGAAAATTATTTTTATAAAAATGACTTTATTTTTGAACTCAGAGCATCGATATTATGTTATGGTAATTTTTGGGGATTTTTCTAAAAAAATAAATTTTCGGTGAATAGTGTATTTATTTAAAAATAAAATTAAAAATATTTAGAAAATTATTTTTATAAAATGGAGTTCATTTTTGAAATCATAGCATTGATATTTGGTTAAGGTGAAATTTTGGGATTATTCTGAGAAAGTTGAATTTTCGGTGAATAGTGAAAGTATAGTTTTTAAGTTACGGGTGTTTAATGACATCATTAAATGATGTATTAAGTATATATTCAATATGTTCGAATTATGAATAGTAAGATAAGGTGTGAGGTGTCCCAAGTGGCCAATACCATGGGCAAATACCATGGGCAAGCCCATGGTTTTGCCAAAACCACTAGTGAGGTGTCCCTTGGCCTTTAATGCTTTGTCCCCTCACTTTCCCTATAAATACCCACCCTTTCCTCCTTTAGTTTTCACTCCCAACTCTCCCCCAACGAAGTTCTGGTCTTCTTACCTTCCAAGGAGTCCTCCCAAGGTGCCCCCAATCCCTCAAGGTCCAATCCTTTGAGTTTCAAGAGTCACGTTTTAAGGTAAGGGATCCGACCCCTCTCTTTCTTTTCATGTAATCTCTTTTATGTCATTCCTATTATGCTCCTTGTTTTTATGTGAGAGGATGTTCTTTTATATTCCTCTTACTGCCCTTTCATGTTTATATGATGAGAGATCCCCTCTTACTCTCATCATTTCGTTTTATGAAAGTTTAAGTGACGCCGTTAGGCTGCCGAATTTTTAAGGGATTCTTTCACCCTTCTCATTTTTCAAGTTCGATTTTCATGTCAAGTATTTCAAGTTCCTTTTTATTATGTTGGGGTATGATCTCTATATCTATCATACTGATCTCTTATGATCATATGATGAGGGACCCTATTTGATCTTGTCAAATCATTTTCTTTTGAAGTTAAGTGACGCCGTAAGGCTGCCGAATTTTCATAAGAGAAATCTAATCTTTTTCCTTCCATGTTTTTCATTTCAAATGGTATGTCCCTAAAATTTCATTACCATGTCCATATGTCCTTCTTATTCTTTCACCCTACTGTTTTATGGATCATTTATGAGTGGGTGACCCATGTCCCCTCTCATTTCAATGTTTTCTAAAACCCCGAAACTTAGCCGTTATGCTGCAGAATTTTCCCCTCAAAATGCCTCCCTCTTTTCTCAAAAATTATTTTATGTTATAAAGTGAATACTCAAATCTCTTATTTCTACAAGGGTATTCACATATATATCAAAATGTTCCATTTTAAATTCTGGGTTTTACATACATGAGACCCGCTTTCCCTTTCCGTGGGTTTAAAGTGACGTAAAGATCATGTCTTTAAAGCAGTTTTAAAAATGTTATGATTATGAAATGAAACCCATTTATTTTATGCTATGTGGGTTATTTATGAAATTTTTGATGATGATATATGTGGCTCACATGATAATAAAGACAAATTTAAGGGTGTGCCCTGATAGCGCTCCAATGCATTGGGTAATGATGTAACCACTAGAGATTACAATTTTCATGATACCTTGGTGAATAACCTTGGTAATTTTCAAATGACACCTTGGGGATGGACCTTGGTGATATGTTCATGATTGTCTATGTTAAATGATGTAGCCACATCTTCAAGTTATGAAAAATGTTATTTTTATTATGAAATGCCTCATGATTTCTTTCTCATGCCTTAAAGTTCTTTTCATGTCCTTATTGAAGTATCTCAAGTTCACATGTAAAATGTTCCTCTTGTTTCCCTTACTGGGCCTTCTGCTCACCCTTTCTTTTGATGTATGTCCCCAGGTTATGAGATGCATAATGAACATAGGATGAACTAAAGGAGAAGCCCTTCAAGTGTTTAAGAAGAATGTTTTTATGTTTTTTTTTGTATTATGATCCTTGTTTCCAAGACACTAAACCTTAACGATCCTCAATTTTGTGTAATGTAATGAAAGTTTATGTTATAAAATGGCGGGATGCTATAACTGATGTGTAAAAGATTCAACATGAATGATTTTTTACATCAGTTATTAAATAACCAACGTAAAAAAGAATATTCCACATTAGTTCTTATATAAACGACATGGAAAAGATTCAAACTGAATGTTTTTTACGTTAGTTATTTTATAATCGATGTAAAAACCCTTTTTCCATATTTATTATTTAGAAACCAATGTGAAAAACCATAAATTTAGGTTTTTAAAGTCAGTTATAAAATAAATGATGTGGAATTTTTAAAAAAAATATTTCATTTAAACATTCCTCTCCACTACCAACCAAAATAACAAACAAAAACAAACAGAAATAGAAACAATAACAAAAAAACTATAAAATACACATTTAAAATTACAACATTCGAAATTACAATATTAACTAAAACAAACTGAAATCCAACCAAAACAACTTGAAAAATAAAAATTTACAATTGAAACATTCAAAATTATAATATTAACTAAAAACAAACTAAAATCCAACTAAGCCTATAAAATAATTTACCCATTCCACCTGTAAGTGTGTGAGCTCTTATGCACTATAAGGGAAAGATTCATAAAAAAGTTACAAATTAAAAGTAAAGTATTTAACAAGTATAATGAATAAAAAATGAAATATTAAGGAATATTTTATAAATTAATATTACTTGATTGAACTTCATAACTATTCTAGTTGTAATTATTTCATACATAAATCTTAACACATAATACCCACATTATTTGATGCCTTTTTTTTATGAAAATTCTATTTAAATGATTTTGTTAATTAAAAATAACATTTTTAATTAATATATCCAAAATTTACTAATTATAAATGAAAATCCACCTTTAATTTTTCATATTTGATATTGGAGCTCTTTTTATTTGTGGTGATTCAAAATAAATTCCATCCCATGTTGGAAAATAATACAAATGAAATAAATTTAAAATTCATTATAATATAAAAAACTATTAAGAAATTGAAACTTACTATTCCAATACGTTCTTAAAATTTACTTGCATATTACCATGGATAGAGCATATCCAGTAAAGTGTCTTATCCCTTGGAAAAAAACACCTAACATCCAATGGTCACTGATATAAAAGAAAATTTAATGTTAGTGGTTATTATATTAAAAGATAAATAAAATTTTGTGCGATATATATTTCATACCTCTCAACATAAGGAAACATCTAACATCGAGTAATTATATTCTATTAAAATCTTTTAGTAATATAAACCGTTATTTCTTCTTCAGTCATTTTTTGCGCTTTAGGTGAAATGAAATATGAGTCCATAAATCCATATACATATGTATTTTCATTCTAATCACACATTTAAAAAAATCCTAATACAAAATAGAAATAAGTATAAATTTTCAATAAATTTAATGTAGGGAAATATTTATGTTAAGATTTACATGGGAAAAACTTGCATCATGTTGATGCCCAACTTATCTTTAGTTATAAGCTCCATGATATCATTTTTTAAAATCCCAAAATTCATTGCACAACCACATACATTAGCTTCCATTGGAATCTCATAAACACCCGACAACAAATTTTAATATCTTGACAATATGTCAAGACTACTAGAATCTATATCTGAAGTCATAGCCATTTATCTTTGTTGTTTTCTATACAATATTTCTTTACCTTTAAATTATTCTTGTAAATAAATAGATAAATATATTAAATTTCAAATTTTAAAACAAATTTGATACAAAAACGAAATAAAAGATAAAATATACACATACCTCTATGATAACATGTCGCAGAAGTCTAGATGGACAAACTAAAAAGTGGATGATACTTTTTCCAACTAACCTCACCTATTCTATAAGTAATGGTACTCCAGCTGATATATCTATAATATCCTTTATAGTGACCCTATGATGCTCTATCTCTAATAGTTGATGATGAATGATATCTACAATATAATATATTATCCCATATGCAACAATATGATACTAAGGATCATCAACATGTAACTCACGGTAACTAGGAATCTATAGAGGAGGGGGTGTAGGAGTAGGATAAAAAGTGGGGTCTGTAGGCAGAGGTGGAGGAGTGGGAGCTGCTAGTGGATGTGGAGGAGTGGGAGATATAGTCTGAAATTGTCTTTGCATGTCTGGAGACATGGACTGTACTGATGCTCTGATCTTATCCTCCATCATCACATTAATATTCTGAACTTCAACCTACAAAGATTATATATTTTTTATAAATACCTTCCATTGTAGATACTGAAGAACATGTTAACACTTTTCTCACTGATACACCTACCAGATATCCTTATACAAGACCCAGGTGTTTGAGATTTCCCAATGATGCAGATAAAATATCCTACCTACCCTCAACTAAAAATACCCCTAGTGTTCTCTTATCCTCAAGAGAATCAGGTATGAATTATTTAAAAAATTATACAATGATTCAAAATATATAAAGAAATGAATTAAGTTAAATAAATAAATAAAGTAAACATCTTACAATTCTCTCAGCTATAAAACTTGAATATTTCATAAGATATTTTCCTTTTTATTTTATCTGATACCTCTTCCATTTTTCATGTCTAGCTGGAAAGGATGGAGGGGAAACCTCTACAGAGTTTGAATACTCAGCTCTCAATTTTTGAAAATTTTCAGTCATAATTTGTTCTTCTAATAATGTACACCCTCCATGAGATAAATTATGAGGGAATATATTTCTAGATTGTATCTCTTGATGAGATATCCTCAATTACTATAAATTAAGAATAAGAAATCATTAATAAGATCATTAATATAAAAAAACTTCTAAAATTTTACATTACAGTTACCAAAAATGATGCTTGTCTTATACTTTCAACAAATTTATTCCATGTGTCTTCATCTATAAAAGGATATATATAAAATGGATTTTGATGTTTCCTATGCCCATAAAGGAAATCAGATGTGAGGGTTGATTTTACATCCCTCCATCTCCTAACAGCCAATGATACATATTTCTTCCCAACTCCTCTAGTGTCAGGTATATCATAATTCATATGATAAGAAGTGGGAAAACATATATTACTATAAACATTTCAAGATTAGTAAAACAATAACAAACGAGCTTACCAAAACGGTCTCCCAAAACTGAGATAGTGTTACTTTGTCAACACTTCTCCAATCATTAATCAAAATACTGAATTTTATTTTACTCTGAACTGCTACAAAACTCTTGAATTGTTTTGAATTAGGACCTCTTGGAATATCATTATCATAAAAGTCTAGCAGTATCCTATGGTCCTGGATATGAGTAATTGATAATTTTGTTAAACGTGTGCTACCACATTTACCAACCCTCGAACTCTTCTTTGGCTCTATGCAAGTATATGAATCTTGTAAAGAAGGATGATGATCATCAAGAGGAGCATGTGCACACTCCTCCCCAGTGGTATGAGTACACTCATCTCTAGAAGTATGTGGTTGATTAGTTGATTGATATGACATTATCCTATAAATCAAAGCAAAAAACAATTAGTACACAAATATAAAAATTCAACTTACAATATTAATGTAAATAAAAAATGAAAAATTATGAAACAAAAAAGTAAACTAAAACTTAACACATTTTTATTCATATTTTTTATAGTTAACTAAAATGATAATAAGAGTAATGATATATGAAATGTTATGTAAATGAATAAAAACAAATCCAAAAATGGTGTAGGAATATTAAAAATGGTCTAACCTAATAAATCATTTTTAACAAAAAAATATTTTCTCAATATACTCTTATAAAATATTTTTGTTTTTATTTAACATATTAGATTTAAAATAATTATATTTCAACAAAATCAATAAATAGATAAGTTACTTAAGGGTAAACATGGTAAACTAAAAAAAACTAAACTAATATAAACAAACATTTTAACTTATTAGTTTTAATAAGTGTTTTAATAAAGAAAATAAAATTAACATATCTAACATTTTATGAAATTTATAAAATTAAAAAAGAAATAAACATATGTTACCAATAATATTATGAATGTATTAAAGAATTATTTTCCCAAATTCCTTCATCATGATCATTCCTTATGGCACAAACCATGTCTACGACATGCTCATCATTAATATCTATTAATCTTTCTATGGAAGTAGGGATATCAAATAAATTAGCATCTTCATAAAGTTTATCATCACCAACATATTTTTTTTTCCTTGTATAAAAGAAAAACATTTCATATTTAATTGATCAAGAACATATAAAATTTGTTTTTCATGTGTCAAAAATATAAACAGATCAACTATGTATTCCAATATATTTTGATTAAAAAGTGTCATTCCAAATTCATCGTGTCTGACATTATTGTTACCAATAAACCATTCATAGTTAAACACTGAAACTTTAAATTTAATGTAATCAACTTCCCATATTTCTTTAATGACTCCATAATATGCACTGGATGCATAAATTGGGTTTTTGTATTTAGAACTCAAAAAATGAATTGCTTCTACGAACACCGATACACCACTATTTTGAACCACACTTATGTTGTCCTGATATTTTGTATGAAATGTATAGCTATTAGTGTTATACCCAGGCCATGTTATCACATTTAAAATTAGACCACCCACTAACCATATTAATGTTTCTAATGAATCTAATCTACTAAGCACAATCTTTTTAAACTATGAAAAAAAAGTTTTGTTTTGATCATTAAAAATATACATATCTTTATTCTTTGGATGAAATTATTTCAACACATTAATATGAAATGTTATATATGGTTAAGAATCATCTATGTTATTCAAGATGCATAAGTCTACCTTATTTATCTATTTACCTGATAAAGATTTGACTTTCATGCCAAAAATACCCTTTCCCACATAAGTAACTCATTCATGGCGACATGGAGGCAAACCAATGTGCTCCAACACAGATAAATAGCTTGTACAAAAATACACAACCTCATCAAAAATATAATTTTCAACAATGGAGGATTCAGGTCTATATGGATTCTTAACATACCCCTTTAATATATTCAGATACCTTTCAAAAGTATACATCCAAAATAGATATACAGGTCTACAAATCTTTATTTCTCGAACCAAATGAACCATTAAATTCACCATTATATCAAAAAAAGATGGAGGAAAATACATTTCCAATTGACAAATTATATAAATTTCTTAGTTTTCCAAAATGTTCAAATAATTCATATCAATAACCTTATTACAAATTGAATTGAAAAAATAACACACCTTCATGATAGTACTTCTGACATGGATGGAAAATATTCCACACAATTCACCTGGTAGAAGTTGTTGCATCATGACATGAAGATCATGAGATTTCATACAAGTCAACTTCAAATCCTTTAAAGACACATTTTTTTTACAATTTAAGAATAACCCTGTGGCACTTTGATATCATGAAGACACTAAAAAAATCTAATTTCTCCCCTATTGTATAATGTATGAAAAGCCGGGGGAAGAAATGTTCTCCTTCCATCAAGAGTGGGAGATAACTCCAAATCTATTCCCATTTACAGTAAGTCCAATCTTGCATTCAACCCATCTTTAGTCTTTCCTTTTATATCTAACAATGTTCCAATCGATCTGTCACAAATATTATTCTCCACATGCATGAAATCGATGTTATGTTTCACCTTATGATATCTCCAATATGGTAGCTCAAAAAATATTGACCCTTTATTTTAAATATTTATATCATTACCATATTTATGTGTCTTTACAAATTTCACATCAAGGTTTTTCACCCTCTCAAAACACTAATTAGTGGATATAGGTTTTAGAGAAATATTAAATTCTTGTCAGCCATTGAATGTCTTTTTTAATCTTATATAAGAGTGATACATATACAAAAACTTTTGATAACCCATGTATACTGTTTTTATCCCATGATGCAGTTGATAATATGAAGTCTGTTATTTGTAAATTGGACATGCTTTATGCCCCTTAACACTGTATCCAGAAAATTTTTCATACACTGGGAATCCATTTCTAAACATAATCATTGCATGCAGTTTAAAATATTCCATTTTATAAGAATCATACACCCTAATACCATCCTCACATAAGAGTTTCAAATAAACAATTAATGGTGATAAGAAAACATAAATATAATTTCTAGGTTGTTTTGGTTTAGAGATCAGTAAACTCAACATGAAATATTTGCGCTTCATACAAAATTCAAGAGATAAGTTGTAAACCAATAAAACAGGCCATAAACTATGTGTGCTATTAAGGATTAAATATGGATTCATTCCATCTATACACAGTCCAAATATGAGATTTCTAACTTCATTTCTGAATTAAGGAAACTGGTTATCAATTTTCTTTTAATGTGGATGACCAGCTGGATGATGTATTTTTCCATCACATATCCACTAATCAACATTCAATCTTAACCTTTTTGCATCATGTGAATTAGAAAATAAATTTTTCAAATGAGGAATTATAGTAAGATACCAAAATGCCTTGGAAGGGGTCTCTATAACCTCTAAATCAACCTATGATTTTTCTTTCAACTTATATCATGATGTCCCACATTTAAGATACTCTAACAGAAATTCATATTCCTTCCTATATAGCACATAGTCATTCGGGCAAGCATGTATTTTTTTTGTACCCTAATCCCATAGAGCATAGTATTTTCTTCACTTTATAATGTGAATCAGGAAGATCATTGTCTTTAGGAAGAATATCTTTCAACAATTGTATAAAATTAGTAAAACTCACGTCACTCCAACCATGTTTATTCTTCAAGTTAATCAATATTAACATCGATGATAAAATCGTAAATTCCATACAACCTGAATATAATGGTTTTTCAACATCACTATATAGATTCTCAATTTTTTATTCTTTCTCAATTTCCTATGCTTCAATATCATGAATCATTTCTCTAATTTCATCTGAGTTATAATCTTGCAAAGCAGCATTATCATTAGATCTGAAATTCTACCCAGTTTTACCATGCTAAATCCAAGGGTTGTAATTTAGATTAAAACCATAACAACTTAAATGATTTCTATCTCTGTGCATTTCAAATGCTTCATATTTAAACATTTCAATAATGGATAGAAAAACATGTCATTTTTTGGAACATTTCATTTAGAAAATTCAAAAAAAGTATCAACACCCACCTCATATTCATCACTTATTCGACGTTCCGTAATCCAACTTTGAATCATTATTATCTAAAACAAATAAAAAAACTAGATTTTCAAAAGAATACAATGGAGATAAAAGTGAGAATAAATTAATCAAGTCAAACCAGGTTTATATTTATATCAAATATGTCATAATTTGAAAGTAACAAAACTTTGAAATTTAAAAAAAATATATATGCATATTTGAAAAGTATAATTATAAATTTTAGTCAATAATCAAATATAAGTTTAAATATAATTGATAAATAGGACGTAAACCACTAATAAAAACATAGAAAAATATTAGAGTGGATCTAATTAATTATATAACATATAATAAGGCTTTTAGGAGAATTATGAATACTTTATGAGTTGTTATTTAATAAATTATGGAAATTAATTTATAATAGTAATTATATAAAATGAATGTACATAACCAAATGTTCCACTAAATATATGACGTACAACATTTAGTCACTAACATTTTCCCTTAAGTGGTTCTATGTTGTCTGTTAGTCCGCAAGTAATATGATTAACGAGACACATCTATCATTATATAATACATCATCAAAAATTACATTTCTATGATACTATATGTTGAGGAAAATAATTTAGTCTATATGAAACATATAAATAAAAATAAATACAAGAGTATATCTATAACCATGTTAGGCACGGTTAAATGAGGCAACCAATAAAAGGGATTTGTAATATTTCTTAACAATACACATTCAAAATGAAAATTAATATAATTAGATAATAGATTAAAAAAATTTACATTACACTAAACCACAAAAAAGGTTTCTTATATGCAAGTGTGATTTAATACTATATAAAATTTCAATAAAAATCTATCAAATAATTCATTGCAAACACTCATCCATACATAGAAACACTAGAACATTAAGATATAATGATGAAATTTATGATCTAACATATAACATTAAAATGAAATGAAATTCACACCTTTACACTTAAATAAACACATAACTAAGGTATATGAATATGGTAATACAAGATTAGAAACAAACAGATCTATATACAAACATGAAATGATGAGGCTAATGAAACCTGAGTAGTAATATGATATTTGAGTAAATGTAATCGAAAAAAAGAGACAGGGCACCGATGACTTTGAATGACCAAAAATTTAGCGAGAATCGAAGTGTGAGACTTACTTGAGAGTTGAGAGATGAGTAGATTGAATACAGAAAATGAACCAATAAAATGTGAGGATTTATAATGAAGAAAAATTGACATTTCAAGCTACTGGATCAACAAAAGAAGATTAGGGTTTTCACACACAAGAGAGATGAGTTTGCTTTTGTGTGATCGAATAACACAAAAATCAATTGAATCGCGAATTCATAAAATTTTAAAAGGTTTATCAAATCGATTATATAATAACTTACATGGTAAAGTATTTTTTACAATTTATCATATTAGTTAAAAATAACTGATGTGATAAAGAAAATCTCAATGCTTTATCATGTCAGTTATTTTATATCTGACGTGATAAGGAAGATTTACAACATCAGTTATACAATAAATGATGTGATAAAGCTAGATAACAACCCTTTCATGATGGTTATATAATAACTAACATGAAAAAGAGTGTTAATTGCTTTTTATCGTTGGTTATTATAGAACTGAGATGAAAAATCTATACGGATGGCTTTGTCTCGATAGTTATAAATAACCGACGTTATAAAGCTGACTTGAAAAATACATTTTGTACTAGTGGGTATGGATCAAGGTTAGAGTAGTTTCATATGTCTTTTATTTCTTATATATTTTTAAATGTGATCGACCTAGTGGGAAATCATCCTTGTATGATTTTTTTTCTTCTACATTGCATATTATTACTAATTGGGTTATTTTATATATCCTACATAGTTTGATGTTTATTTTTTATATTATACTTGGTTATTTTATCCATTACTGAACACCCTGATGTTGGGGGTATAGAATACCCATGGAACCTTCTTAAACCCTTGATACTGGTCAAAAACCTCTAACATTCAGGGATGTGTGCTTGAGGTTATGTGGTGGTTTAGTCCGGTTACTGTTTGGAGTGAACCAAATTGGGGAATTATAAAATGGCATCAGAGCTTTCCTTTTATCTGTATTAATATTTGGTATATAGTATCTAGGAGATATATGGATGTGTTGAATCCTGTGATAGATATTAGACTAGTGTGTTGAGAACACTATTTCTAGTATGAATTCAATGTTACCAAGTCTGGGATTGATGTTCTTGGTATTCAACATTATGGTTGTATATGATTTTCACCTTTGGTGATGCACATGATGTTTAGATTGATGTTTACTTATGGATTTTGGTTCTTTCCCTATACAGGAAAGAGGTATTTCATGAATCTTATCAGGAACGTAGAATTCATATGACATATAGTCTTGTTAGTGTGACTATAATTATTGATGGCTGAGGCTCATTTGTTTAAAGTGTAAACAACTACTCTTATGAAATTTTCCTGTATAAGTATTTAGTGGAATTCTAATCAGTTGGACCGACTTGTACACACATGTTTTATTTTTTACTTAAGGTCTTATGGATCCTATGGTGAGATGATTAATAGTGATGATGATAGTATGGTCCCTTTATAAGGGGATGAGTGGAGATCCCAAGGGATCGGTAAGGGTAATTGTTTCCTTGGAGGTTCACCCTGTGAGGGTGAGTTTTTCATAGGTTCAATTACTTAAATTTCTAGTAACAACCTATAAAATAATTTTCCATATAACTTGTAATGAAACTCTGCTTAACTGAACTAGGTATTGATAGTTTTATGGATACAGATCATCATAGGGCGATGTTGGTTGAATGTGTGTACCAATGTGGTGTGACTAGATCCTTTAGGGAGAATTATGATGTATAGATACCTGATCATGGTATATTCCTTGGGTTTAGTTATTTAAAGTGTCAGTAACAACCTAAATGGTGTTTTCCCATATATATTAGAATGAAATTATATCTAACTAAACCTCATGACTATAATTTCTTAACACACATCATCTTGAATTATTCCATGGTAAATCAACCTAAGATTTTGGCTTATGAGGGAACAATCCCGTAGGAAGATTCTCGATGAGAATTAGTGATTTGATAGTATATTGAGAGGGAATGTGATTCCATTATGTTGAGAGACCCTTGATAGGTAATTGAAACAAGAGATGTTGTATGGGTTTATACAAGAACTCAAGGTGTTTTCCATGGGTTATGACCCCAAAGAGACCTTAGTTTATGGTCTAGGTGGGTGGACCTAGAGACCTTGAGACGCGACTTAGTGCATAATGAGTCAAATACTTTTTTATGATTAAGGGAAACATACAAGAGGGTTTAGCCTAAGTTTATGTATGCCTTAGAGGTAATAATAATTAGTTAGTACTTTGGGTTATTTGATCGATGCATGAGAGGTGTTGTTGAGGCATGCTTATGGATTGGTAATAGCTGATTTTAAAGATAAGTACCTATGGAGATTTTTATTTTTTCTAACTGATGGAAAACATAGAAAACATCAGTAGATTTAGGCAATGATACTTGACATAGGTTCTATGTTGACCCCCCTTTTGGATGAGATCATTTGGGATGATTTTGGTTGGGTGTAACTAACATGGAAGAGGCATGGTTATTTGTTGAGTTAGGCTTGTAAGAATAGTTAGGTTGCGATGTGACTCACAAGAATGTGATATTGGGTTATGGGATCGGAAAGTATGAGAATGTAAACCTATAATGTTTAAAAGGAATCAAGGAAAAACATGTTTTTCACATGTGGAACCCAATAAATAATGAATTGGTGAGTAGCCGGGTGTGAGCTGAGGATCGATGGTGATGATGAAACACTTGTGGGAATGGAGGACTAAGGTTTTGATATAAGTGTATATGTACCTTCTTGGTAAATGAGGTATCTGAGTTGGATCAGGTGTGATGGAATAATCGATCTGGGTGAATCCTATCCATGAATTGATGGTATGAGGTGAGTATGGCTCATGAAGAGAGACACATGTTTAGCAGTGGAACCTACCAAGAATGTGTTCGAGGAGAAGGGTAAGTGAATCCATATGGAGGGAAGTGTTATAGTGTCTAGTTGTGGGTGGTGAACCTTGTTATGGATTGAGTTTCAGTATATGTTTTAGAAAAAATTCTCTTGGACTAGGAATGGGTTATGAATTGGTGTTGTGTATTGGAACTTAGGAATGATAAGGTTTGGTGATGCCATTAATTATTTCTGGTGATGGATGGGGCATGGGACGTAGTGATCAAGAACTTATTTATCTAGTGTGATGAAAAGGATCATTCTATAGTGTGGAGTAGGATATTGGTTGCGAGTATGTAACCCTCAAATGATAAGGGTCAAGGGAGTATGAGACTGGTCATTGGATGATCATTTTGACATTATAATGCTAATGAATAATTGGACCCAAGCACTACTATATTCCTCAGTGAATTCCAGATTAAAATTCAAACATAATATCAATTTTAGTCCAAGCATAGATTTTAGGCTTGGGATGTTTTGTAATGTTCCAAATATGTTGGATATAGAATGTGTCAGTGCTCGTGGAAATCAAGGCACGAGTTCAATTGGATAATAATCATTTTGCAAAGGTCAAACTAGGTATTGGGTATGGACACCAGTGTGTATAATTGAACGATCATGGGATGAATTTATTTTTAAAGGAACAATGAATGAGTAGTTTGGTAACAAATAGAAAGTTGGATCCAAGTGCTCTTATGACAAGTCAATTGAGGATGGTTAGAATTCTATTCATGTATGGAATTGGATGTGGTGAGTGGGACACTACAATGAATATGTCATTTTGGATACGATGAGTATGTTTCATGCATTGGTTGAGAATTTTGATGGAAATATGATGTGATCATATTTTTATTAGACAAGGGAGGATCATTAGTTTATTTTTGAATTTGAGAATGAAAAGAGGAACTGATGTTAGATTAGTGGTTTCGTGTATGTTTGGATGTGATAGGATGGAAACCATGCCAGGTGTGTCAATGGAACACATGTATTGAGTTACAATGGGAAATTATAATGAATAGGATTTATAAAGCATCATAGTTGATAGTTATGATCATGTATTAGGATAGAAGGGCTTGGGAAAGCATCGTCTTAGTACATAGTTTGATGGATTTTGAAACATAGTTTAGAGGTTTCATTTTTAGAAGAATGTTTGGACATTAAAGGATGGAACACAACCATTTGGATGAGTATTTGTGACTCAAGTAGGTCAGGATAAATGATGTAATTATTTATGATACTTCTCTAGGACAAGAAGTGTTATAGTGGGGAGTTTGTAATACCCCATTTCCATTCAGGTCATGGAAATTCAAGATAAATTTTAATTTTTGAGTTTTGTGGATAGATAATTTTTGAGAAATAGGATTCAAAATAAAATTATGAGAGTCTAATTCCTTCAAATGATTTTTTTAGACTTTTTATGAGGTTTGGAAGGGTCTCGGGGGATCAAAGGAGCCTTATGAGATTCCGAATGGATGCTGCATCCAAAGCTGTAGTAGTTCCACCAACTCATTGATGGAGTTTAAAGTGGGGAAATTTACATTACCCCATTAGTTTTTTAAGGGGTCATCCCCTATCTCCTTTATTATTTAGTGTGATATCTAAGAAGCTTCTCCACCATTCTCCTTTATTCACCCTTTATGTGAGTGGGGTTCTTGTACATTTTTCATAGTGATTCGAGGTATGTTTCCACCTTTGGATACCTATTCTCATCTCCTACACTTCATGTTTTAATTTTTCCTTCTCCCAGCTAGGGATTTGATGTCGATTCTATCAGAGCATGGTGTTGGATTTGGTGCTTTAGAACCAACTATTTTTACTTTGATTACATGTATATTCAAATATTTGAATATTAATTAACCATATTATTACATATTGTTCATTTTTCTACATGACTTTAATGTAAAATTTCCTAGGGTATTTTTTACATTGATAAGGTCATAGTAGTTCCCTACTATAATGAGAACCTTGAAGTTTTATGATTATATTATTAAATATAGTTCTATAGTTCAATAACATACTATGATAGGGAATATAATATGTACAATTTCAGGAATGATTACTCATAAGTGAATGATTATTTGTTGGGAAAAAATCCCTCAAGGTGTTCCCTCAGGATGTTTTGAGTGTGATTGTGTTTGTTGACAAATCCAGATAACTGCAAATGAGAATGGTTGGTGTTTTCCAAAGACAGGTTTTTAAGGTGGCGCATTTTCCCAGAGTTTGCCAAATTTTGGGGCCTCAAAGTTGGGAATTTGTGTGAATAATGGAGAATAAAATTGGAAAAGGAATAGGAATGAGGATTCCGATACATGGACCATGTACCATGTCTGGGAAGGGTACACATCCACGTACCAGGCAGTGGGAACGGTACGCAGATACGGTTCACAAAACCAAAAATGATTCACGACAGAGCAGCAGTGCGGTACGCAGATGTGCTGAAGTTGGAAGAGGAAGTCGAACACGTAGGAGCAAAGGCAGTATGCGGAGTGCATAGGAAAACAATTCATAGATGGCTTGAGGTTCGCAGTGGATGGAAGATCGGTAGGTGGTGGAGGCCAAATTGTAGATTCAGTAAATCTCAATTTACCAGATTAAGAAGATATCTTTTCCTATATAAGAATATCTAACCCCATTGATTAATATGGATATTAAAAATTATTATAGAATATATTCTACTCCATAAATTCGGCAAAGTCGAAAATTGGTTCGCGCTGAAGTTTGCGGGGATTGTTAACCCGCAAAGAAAGTCCGGTACGTGGAGGAGGAAGTATGGTACGTAGAAGGAGTTGTCTCAGTACGCGAAGGAGGAATATCCAATATTAAAGAGGGATAATTATGCAAGAGGTACACAGAGGGGGATCTCCAGTATGTGGAAGAGAAGGCGGTCCGTGAATAGAGAACATTTTGCAGACAAGAATAGTTTTGCAAAGGAGGTTCGCGGAATCGGTTTGTGGCAGCGGTACACAATCACGAAGGTGGAGGCAGTCCGCGGATGAAGGGAGGTTCATGGTAGCGGTGAAGGTATGCGAAGAAGGTGTCTTGCATACCAAACCTGGCACTCAGTACATGGGAGAGGAGAGTGGTTCATAGTTTTCTCAAAGAAGTTTGAAGAAGCTTTAATTTAGTTTACAAAAGTATTTTTTGGTACCTAACAGTACTTGGGAAGGTGGAATTCATCTACGGGTGAAAAAGGAACTTCAACAGAGCATCTAACTATAGTTGAGGATGCATGAATTCATGAAAATGAAGGGACCTACATGTCCATAAACTATGTTTGACCTAAAAGTCCATAAATTTGGAGTGGATTCCTTTCCAAGAGCAATGAGCGAAGGAAGAGGAAGACGACGACCCTTTCCACCAGTAGTGAGCCAGAGAAAGATGTATAGGAAGTGACTCTTGGGAATGCAGTGAGCAGAACCTAAACCTTGTAAAGGAAGATAGCCTGGGTATAAAATATCTAGCCCAAATATTTACTCATTATTGGCAGTGAGCCTTAGTGAATTTGGTACATCAGCACATTTCTGTTGTATGCTCCTTGGACGTATCCTAGTGAGGGTGAACCAAGTAAAAATCACTGTGTCTAGTACATGATTTCATATCTTTCCATATATTGCTATGGGAGGAAGATAGAATTGAGTTTTTTCTAACAAAAAAACAAGATCTGAACAGTATAAAGGTTTAATCTTCCATACCCCTATTCACCCCCTCTATGAGGGTATTCGACCTAGTGGAACTAACAATTGGTATCAGAGAAAAGATTTCTTTTATCATATTTGTTTTCTATGACTTGGTTCAGTAAATTTTCTCAAGTTAAAGATTCAGTCTACTCTTATCTCAGTGTGCCATGACAAAGGGAAGAACATCAAAGAAGAAGCATAAGTCTTGTGAAATTCCCCAATGTGTAAGTGTCAATGGAAAGAGTGGGATTCAGTTGAAGGAATCAAGTAGTGAACAGAATGATGATTTGGATAAATCATATAGTGAAAATACTTACTCATTCAATTATGTAGAAGTAAGGAGTGGAGAACTTGATATTACAATTGATGTTCAAATTACTGATGATGAAGAAATTCCCAGAAGGCGAAAATTGGAAGTTGTCCATAAAACAAAGGAATTGGATCAGAAGATGGATGAAGAGATTAAATCTAAAGATATCTGGATCGAAGAAATGGAAATAGAGTTTAAAAAGCTAAGAGGATTAAATCAAAGGCTTATTGAAGTGGTCACTGATCTAAGGGATAATAATGATTCTAAATTTGAAGAACATCAAAAGTTGTCTATAAAGAGAGAAAATATCAAAGGCGATGTCAAGGGAAAGAATCTGAACTCAGATGAAATTCCGAATCTGAAAGCTAAAAATGATGATATTGATACACAAATATTTGAACTAGTTCATAAGAATCAAAGGCTACAACAAGATAATGCATCCATCTATGATTTTGTTTCTCAAGAAAAATTGAAAATATAGAAGAAAAGTGATATGGTAGATAAGCTCACATGAGAACTGGAATATGAGATGACTAGCAGTAAGAATCTCAGAAGTGAACTCAATGATCAAATTGAATCAAGAGATATGAAGATATAATGAATGGAGTAAGATATATAATCAGTCAAGAAAGAAATGGAGAAATAAAATGACAAAGGAAATTCTAAGTTGAAGGATACACTGAATGTCACGACCCGTCCCCCGGGGCTCGTGCCATGACTACCCCAAGCCCGCCTTCCATAGGCCAGGGGCTGGTGACTAGCACCGAAAGGCGTATTCCCTAAAACCGTAAAGACATTTCCTTTATAACCTATAAACTCACGTAACCAAGCACACAGTAAGATATGAACACAAGCAAACTGTATAACCAAAAGAGTGATTAAAGTAAAAGGGAATGGAATACAATCCCAACAGTAAAGGTACAAGTACAACTGAAATACAATACAACTGAAGAAAGAGAAATACAACTACTGGATCATTCTCCAAGGTTCCTACCTAAAGGGTAGGTATAGATTGCCTCCTCAGTACTCCATGTCCTTCCGTCTCCTCTGCGTACCGATACGCCATATGGTCCACCTCGAGGTATCATCCAGTCCTGGTACTCTCGTCCTTAGTTAGCGTTGTCCGTCATCTGCACCAAACACAATGAAGTGAGGGCGTAGCCCGTGGAGGGGTGAGTATAATGATACTCAGTAGGGACCCTGAGACTCTCAAGGTCTCACAAATCCACAAAGGATAAACCTTAAATCAAGAAGTCAACTGTCAACCCTACTTAGGTATATACCCATATATATACCTAAGTTATCAAGTATACCCATCTCAATCATGAGGAAACACAGGGTCCAACCCAAAATACCAAAGCTCAACTATTCTAAAAAGGAAGGAAAACCACAAAGGAAAGTACCACATAGGTATTCCATACAGAAGAACACCACCAAGGTATTACCACAAAGGAAAGTACCACACAGGTATGAACTCAGCTCACACCAGTTATAACTTAAGTACAGTAGTAGAGATGATTAGATGTAACTACTGAATCATCTTACTCTATAAATAAGCTGACCCACACAGGATCGCTAGGAGATGACCCACACAGGATCGCTAGGATCTGACCCACACAAGATTGTTAGGATCTGATCCACACAGGATCACTAGGTGATGACCCACACAGGATTTCTAGGTGCTGACCCACATAGGATTGCTAGGAGCTGACCCACACAAGATCGCTAGGAGATGACCCACACAGGATCGCTAGGAGCTGACCCACACAGGATCACTAGGAGATGAACCACATAGGATCTCTAGGTGCTGACCCACACAAGATCTCTAGGAGTTGACCCACACAATATTTCTAGGTGATGACCCACACATGATCGCTCTTTCTTCTTCTTGTCACAGCCAGCTACTGGGTTCCCGTACTAAGCCTGCTTTTCTATGGGAGGATCCGCTCCAAAAGTCACTGGTCGATACTCCAAATTCTATTAAGTCCCATGAGGAATTATCCCAAAGTAACACCATGTTATAGGGGTCTCAATGTAATAGACGTCGCGTCATTCGGGCGCCCGATCTGTGATTTATTAGCCTTTTAGTCCCGATGGCCCGATTGGATTCACGCTCAATCCAAACCAACCAAGTCCCAAAGTTATCCAAATTTCTATTGGGTTATACCAAAGGGACCATCTTGCTCAATGGTTTCCATCGCCACTGGCGGTTCATCAATCGGACGTCCGATGCCAAAGTTATGGCCAAAAGAGCATAAATGGGTCGAAGTGGGTCCGAGTCCATTCCGACCCAGACTGACCCGGCCTGGGCCGAACTGGTTTGGGTTGACTCGACCCGACCCACCGGGTCTGGCCCGGCATGCTGGGCAGTCTGGTAGGCCGTGAGGGCTGCGAGGGGCCGTGGGGGGCCGCGGGGCGGCTCTGCCATGGGGCAGCTCAGCCGCGGAGCAGCTTGGCTGCGGGCTGTGGCTCGGCCGCAGGGCAGCAGCTCGGCCGAAGGGTGGCGGATCGGCCACTGGGCAGTGGCTCAGCTGTGGGGCGGTTTGTCCACAGACGATGACCTGACTGTAGGGCGGCGGCTCGGCCACGGAGGTTCGGCCGCGGAGCGGCAACCCAGCCACGGGGTGACCGCTTGGCCGTAGGGGTTCGACCACGAGTGGTAGTGGCGGCTTGGCCACGTGGTAGTGGCCCGACTGCGGGTGGCGGCTCAACCACAGAGGGTGGCGGCTCGGCCATGGGGAGACGGCTCGGATGTAGGGTGGTTCGACTGCAAAGCGGCGCAGAGGCCCTGAGCGGTGGTGCCGTGGGGCGCGGAGGACACGGGGCGGCGACGACCGCGGGGCACTGCCATTGCGCCGTCGCCTTTGTCACGACTGGCGGAGGTGCCAGCCGCTGTTCTCGTGCCTAATCGGGGCCAAAAACCTGCTCGAGTTGTCGTCTTCCACCATCGCAAAGAACACCACATATCATCACAAGAATTGCGGAGAGGACGTGCTTTGTTTGTTTGGACCGCACTCTCTGCATTAGAGTGGTAGAAAGCGTCTCAACATAATCATGAATCAAGAATGAGTATGAAAGATATTTAAAAACATCAATCCCCACAACCCTCATCAATATCTATTCCCAATACCACAAAAGAATTAGAAGGGGAGTACATGGGAAGTGATAATGATATAGAAATAAAACCCTACCTCGTTCACTTGTTGACGTCGACGAGGTCTCGAGGAAGAAGACGAATCATTTGGAATAGATAAATGTCAATGTCATCGACATTTTCCTCGATTGTCAGTTTGTCCGTTGTCTTATTTCTTGATTTTGAAGAACGTTATTTGATGGCGTTCTTCGTTCGAAGAAGAAGTTATTTGTTGGCGTTCTTCGTTGAAGAAAGTAATCCTCAAAGAACTCTCTCCTTTGCCAACCCAAAAGAAAAGTGGTGCCAATATAATTTAACTTAAGAAGAAATTATCTTGGCACACACACACAAGTTGGAAAAATTAATATAGAGGAAGTTCAAGAGGCTCCTCCACATTAAAGAGGGAGTTGAGAGGTTTCTCCCCCATTAAGAGGGGTCGGGTGGTCCCTGCCTCTTAGAATTCAAAATTGGGAGGTTTTGAGGATTCAGGTTGTCCCCACCACCTTAACTCGTGTAGAAAAGGTTTCAAAAAATTAAATAAAATAAAAGTTTATTTTATTTTATTATTTTTTTCATTTCCACGAAAAACCCAAAATCTATAATTAACCCTTGACCTACTGCGGTTGAGGTGAAGGTCCCCTTAAGTGAAAACTGGCGCTACAAGTTCAACAATGCCCTCAGATTTCAATTCTGAGCACCGGTTCAAAAGTTAGAAAAATCCACTCGCACATTTACTGAACGTACCTGAAAAAAAGTTCAGAAATTCATTCTGGGCACTCCAGGCCTTGGAATCACATGCCATCAATTTTCACGGACTCGTAAAATTCCCATACATTTAAAAAAAATTACATGGAAATTATGGGTCTTTACATTCTCCCCACCTCAGGGCTCTACGTCCCCGTAAGCCACAACTCAAACTAGGTAAACAAGTGGGGGTACTGAGCACACATCTGAGCCTCCCACTCCCATGTTCTCTCCTGGAGGTTCCTGTGCTGCCAGTGAATGCACACCAGAGGTATTGACCGTCCACGAAGGACCTACTCCTGTCGATCCTCAATATCTACTGGAACCTCTGTAAAAGTTACTCCATCATCGATGTCCAGCTCTCCATGGTCGATGATGTGGGAAGTGTCATGCACGTGTCTCCTAAGATGGGATACGTGGAATACATCGTGCACTTGGTGCAACTAAGGTGGAAGATCTAAGCGGTATTCCACCTCGCCAACTCTTCTGAGGACCTGAAAAGGTCCGATGAATCTCAGAGATAACTTGCCACCTTGGCCAAATCTTCGCAAACCTCATCGAGGTGAGACCCATATAAAGACTTGGTCACCATCCTCGAACTCCAGAGGTCTCCGTCTCCTGTCGGCATACGAATTCTATCTGCTCTGTGCAATCTTCATCCGCTCCTGGATGATCTGCACCTTCTCTGTGGTAGCCCATACCATCTCTATTCCCACTAGTGCCGACTCTCCTGGGTCCATCCAGCACAAAGGTGATCCAAAAGGTTTCCTGTACAAGGCCTCGAAAGTTTCCATCCCAATTGTGAAGTGATAACTATTGTTGTATAAAAAATTCACCAACAGCAAGTGATCCTCCCAACTGCGAACGAAATCGAGGACACAAGCACGTAGCATGTCCTCGAGGGTTCGAATGGTCAACTCAGTCTGACCATCCATCTGAGGATGAAAGGCAGCGCTCAAACGAATTTGGGTCCCAAAAGACTCCTAAAACCCCTTCCATAGTCGGGAAGTAAAACGTGTATCATGATCAGAGTCAATCGTCAAGGGTACTCCATGTAGCCGCATAATCTTCTGCACATAGAGATGTACCAATCTCTTTACTAAACCCTAATCTCTGATCGGTTGGAAGTGGGATGACTTGGTGAGTCATTCAATGATCACCCAAATTGAGTCATGACCCCTAGATGTACGTGGAAGTCATGTCATGAAGTCCATGGATATCCCATCCAACTTCTACTCTGGGACCTCTAAAGGATGAACCAAGCCTGCTGGTACCTGATGATTCGCCTTCACTTGCTAACAAGTGAGGCATCAAGAGACAAACTATGCTACTGATTTCTTCATTCCCGACCACTAGTTCTATTGTTGGAGATCCTGGTACATCTTCTCCACTCCTGGATATACCGCTAGAGGGGATGTGTGGAACTCCCTCAACACTTCCTCCCAATGCGATACTGGTACCATGGTATGTCCTCTGAAGAGGATGACATGCTCCCCATATTCAGAAAATCCATCAGGTTCCTATCCTATGGATATCTAAGCACGTCATATCTCTTAGTCAGTGTCCCCACACTGCACCTCCCTGAATCACTGAAGAAGTGGGGGAGTGACTGTAAGAGACTGAAGAAAAGCTACACCATCTCTATCCACAAAGGATATCTGCAAAGCGGCCAGCTGCTCCTTCGCCTCACCTAATAGCTATATACCAGACCTCCTGGTGAGTGCATCTACTACAACGTTCCCCTTCCCAGGAGTATAGACTATCTCTAAGACATAGTCCTGGGGGAACTCAAGCCAACGTCGGTGTCTTAGGTTTAGGTCATTCTGAGAGAAGATATACCTGAGACTCTTGTGATCCGAGTAGACTGTAAAACGTTCACCCATCAGATAGTGCCACCACATCTTCAAGGAAAAGACCACTACTACTAACTCTAGGTCATGAGTAGCATATTTCTACTCGTTCTATCTAAATTGTCGAGAACCATACGCGATCACCACTCGATCCTGCATCAGGAAACATCCTAGCCCAGTCCCTCATGCGTCGCAGTAGACTACGTACCCTACGCCCTCCTCTGGAATCCTCAAGATGGGGGCACTAGTCAAACTCTATCTCAACTTTTGAAAACTCTACTGGCATATCTTTGACCACATGAAGGTTTTACCCTTCTTCGTCAATGCTGAAAGTAGTGCTGTAACTCTGGAGGAATCTGGTAAAAATCTATGGTAGTATCCATCCAACCCCAGGAAACTCCGTACCTCTGTCACACTCCAAGGTGGATCCCAAGAAAGAACCACCTCAATCTTTGTCAGATCCACTACAACTCCAGCCTCCAATATGACATGTCCTAGAAAGTGAACCTGTCAGATCTAGAACTGGCACTACGAGAGCTTACCATAAAGTTGTTGCTCTCGGAGCGTGTCCAGTACTACCTGTAAATGATAGGCATGCTCCTCCTTAGTAGTCGAGTAAATCAGAATGTCATCGATGAAGACTACTACAAAACGATCAAGGTATGACTGAAAGATCCTGTTCATGAGTCCCATGAACACTGATAGAGTGATGGTTATGCCGAATGGCATAACCAAGAACTCATAGTGGCCATACCGACATCTGAAGTCCATCTTCTGCACTTCCTCATCTCGTACTCTGAGTTGGTGATAGCCTAATCTGAGGTCTATCTTTGAGAACCACCGTGCTCCCTTTAGCTGATCAAAGAGACTGTCAATCCTTGGGAGTGGGTACTTGTTCTTCATGGTCACCTAGTTCAGGCGCCGATAGTCAACACAAAGCCTCAAGCTCCCATCCACCTTCTTGGCGAACAAAATCAGGGCTGCCCAAGGTAAAACACTAGGCTGAATGAATCCCTTCCCCCGCAAGTCCTCTAGCTATACCCGCATCTCAGAAAGCTTCGTAGGAGCCATCCGATATGCTGGTGTATATATCGGTGCTGTCCTAGGGTACAAGTCAATGTAAAAGTCCAACTCTCTGTGAGGAGGTAGACCTAGAACATCATCAGGGAAAACATCCACATACTGGTCCACCACTACAGGATAAATCAGACTCTCTACATCAACTGCTCCGAGGGTAAGGCTAGCCAATTGATGAGTAATCGGCTGCACTCTCCTCCGGGTAAGTCCATCCTATGCTGTATAGGCTCCCTTCTCACCGGTGAAGGTAAACCTGGTCCCATCCATGCGGACACACCGCACTTTGCACCTAATACAGTCAATGTGAGCATGGACTGTAGATAACCAGTCCATACTCAAGATGACATCATAAGGCCTTGACGCCACTACTAGGAGATCACAACCGAAGCTCTCGCCTCCTAGAGTAAGCTCACACTACCGGAACCAGTGCGTAATCGTCGAATCTGCTCCTGTAGAAGTCTCTAGCTACAAGGATTGAGCCAACGAATCTGTTGGAATCTCCAAGCTCCAAAGGAGGGCAGTGGAAATAAAATAATGGCTGACACCTGTGTCTATAAGTTTTGCATCTAAGGTGGAGTAGACACAGTTTGTACCTTGTATCATCTATGGAGCGCCGTGATCGTAGGCCTCAGCTACTTGGAGCTGAGCTCACCCCTGTCCACCTGCTCCCTACAGTCAGGGTGGAACTCTTGGTGGTGGTGTTGGTAACATCTCGAATCGTCTCCCACCACCAGCTGCACGACCAGCTCCTCTGCCACATCCGACTGCTCCCTATAGACCACCTTGATCGAACCTTTGTCTCTACCTGGGTGGTCCTTTGACCATATGCTGATCATCTTTATGATGGGTCGAACAGTCACGAGCCATGTGACCCTGCTCACCGCATGCGTAACACTGCCCAGTCCTAGCATGACTGTGTTTACCTCGGGTGCTTCGTACAACCGACCCTGAATCCTACGGTCGACCACCTATAGGTCTGGTCCTTTTGGACCTCTGTGACATCTGTCTGCTGCCATCTGCAGAAGACTCCACTATGTGACGACTGATGGTGGGTCTCGCTGCTGGTGACTGCTTAGCAAGGAAAACTCTCCACTAAGAGGGCTCACTCTAACACCCCCTCCTACGTCGGGATGCTAAGTGAGATCATCGAATCCCTGATCTCTCGCCCGATCCCCTGCTCAATGGTCTGGGCCCTGAAGAATGGGTCCCACACCATATCTGTAGAGTAGCATGTGAGGTCAGTGGACCTCGCTGAGTATTGAGCTACAGTCATACTGCCCTGTTGCAAATGAATAAGCTTCTATATGCGCACTGCGTGAAGATTCACTGGAACAAACTCTGCCTGAAACAAGCTCTCTAAGTATGCCCAGAGAAGCGTCACCTCATCGTGAACTTGGAGAATCAAGCTCCAACATCTGCCTACTACTGCCTGTAGAAGGCCGGCGACAAGGATCACCATGAGATTGGATGGTGTCCCTACTAGTCGGAAGACTCTCAATACTACCTCCAACCAATACTTAGCTACCTGTGGGTCCGTATCTCCCCTAAACCTGGGTGGCCTTTGGTGCTGGAACTCATGCAATGCACTCAGGAGGCGTGCACCCTCTATTGTTGGGGCTGGTGGCATCAGTGGCCCAACGGGTAATGACACTGCAAGTGCCTCTACTGGTGACTCTACTAGAAGAGGGCCTTGCACCAAGGCCTCGTTTCTCAGTGGGCTATCAGTGCATAGTACTCTTGGCACCCTAGCTGGCTGTCTTCATGGAGGCATCCAGAAAAGAAACAGGTGCTCCATAGTCAATAAGTTATACCTGGTGAGCTGACTCAAAGATATCACAAAGAAAACTCTTCAAAACACACACATAATCAGTGTTTTCATGCACTGAGTCGGAAATCAGAAGTCCGGGTCCTGGTGTATGGATATGTCGGCCACCGTACCAACACCGGATTCTCTAAACTGATAACCAAACTCACTACACTTAACACTATTGCTATTAAAGAGAAAGATCAAATTCCTATGTTCTACGGTAGAACCGACTCCTTTGATACCAATTTGTCACGACTCGTCTCCTAGGGCCTGTTCCGTGACTACCCCAAGCCCGCCTTCCATAGGCGAGGGGATGGCGACTAGCACCGAAAGGTGTATTACCTAAAACTGAGAAGGCATTGCCTTTATAACCTATAAACTCACATAACCAAGCACACAACAAGATACAAACACAAGTAAACTATATAACCAAAAGAGTGTTGAAAGTAAAAGGGGATGGAATACAAGCCCAATAGTAAAGGTATAAGTACAACTGAAATACAATAGAACTGAAGAAAGAGAAATATAGCTATTGGATCGTCCTTCGAGGTTCCAACTTGAAGGGCAGGTACAGATCACCTCCTCAACACTCCACGTCCACCTGTCTCCTCTGTGTACCGACACGCCGTATGGTCCACCTCCAGGTACTGTCCATTCCGGGTACTCTCGTCCTCAGTCAGCGTTTTCAGTCATCTACACCAAACACAATGAAGTGCGGGCCTAGCCCATGTAGGGGTGAGTATAACGATACTCAGTAGGGACCCCGAGACCCTCAAGGTCTCACAAATCCAAAAAGTATAAACCTCAAAGCAAGAAGTCAACTGACAACCCTACTTAGGTATATGCCCATACATATACCTAAGTTATCAAGTATACCCATCTCAATCATGAGAAAACACAGGGTCTAACCCAAAAGCCCAAAGCTCAACTATTCTAAAAAGGAAGGAAAACCACAAAGGAAAGTACCACACAGGTATTCCACACAGAAGAATTCCACCAAGGTATTACCACAAAGGAAAGTACCGCACAAGTACGAACTCAGCTCACACCAGGTATAACTTAAGTATAGTAGTAGAGATGATTAGATGTAACTACTGAATCATCTTACTCTATAAAGAAGCTGACCCACACAGAATCCCTAGGAGCTGACCCACACAAGATCGCTAGAATCTGACCCACACATGATTTCTAGGAGCTGACCCACACAGGATCGCTAGGTGCTGACCCACATAGGATCGCTATGTGCTGACCCACACAGGATCACTAGAAGCTGACCCACACAGGATCGCTAGGAGCTGACCCACATAGGATCAATAGAAGCTAACCCAAACAGGATCGCTAGGTGATGACCCACACATGATCGCTAGGAGCTAATCCAGATAGGATCTCTAGGTGCTGACCCACACGGGATTTCTCTTCATTCTTCTCGTCACAGCCAGCTACTGGGTTCCCGCACTAAGCCTGCTCATCTCTGGGAGGATCCACTCCACAAGTCATTGTTTAATACTCCAATGGCTACAAAGTCCTACGAGGAAGTATCCCAAAGGACTGCCATGTCATAGGGGTCTTAATACAACAGACGGCGCGTCATTCAGATGCTCGGTCTATGAGTTATTATCCTTTTAGTTATGAGGACCTAGTTAGATTCATGATCAATCCAAACCGACCATTTCCCAAAATCATCCAAATCTCTAGTGGTGTATACCAAAGGTGTTGTCTCTCTCCAATGTTTCCATCGACGCTGGCGGTTCGTCAATCGGATGTCTGGTGCCAAAGTTATGGCCAAAAGAGTGTAAATGGGTCGAAGTGGGTCCGGGTCCACCCGTCCCGACCCGATGGGTGGCCCATCCTTCTAGGTCCGGCTCGGCCCACACTGGGTGGTTCGACAGGCCGCAAGGTGCCGCGGGGGACCGCTGGGTGGGTCGGCCATGAAGGGTGCTGCGGGGCTATGGGGTGGCTCGGCCGTAGAGCGGCTCAACCACAGAGCAACTTGGCTGTGAGCGGCGGCTCAACTGCGGGGCGGTTTGACCACGGATGATAGCTAGGCCGCGGAACAGTAGCTCGACTGTGGGGGTTCGGCCACAGAGCGGTGGCCCGACCGTAGGGCGGCGGCTCAGCCGCGGGGGTTCAGCCGTGGACGGCAGTGGCGGCTCGACCGTAGGGCAGCGGACCAGCTGCGGGCGATGGCTTGGTCGCGGAGGGTGGTGGCTCAACCATGGGGCGACAGCTCGGATGTAGAGCGGGTTAGTCGTAGAGCAGCGCGGAGGCCGCGGGCGGTGGTGCCATGGGGCGCCAGTGGCCGTGGGGCGGCGCCGTTGCGTTGTCGCCTTCGTCGCGGCCGGCGGAGGTGCCGACCACCGTTCTCGTGCCTCATCAGTGCCAAAAACAAGCTCCTGTTTCCATCTTCTTCTATCGCAAAGAACACCACATATCATCGCAAGAATTTCGAAGAGGACGGGACATGTTTTTTTGGCCCGCACTCTCCGCATTAGAGCAGTAGCTAGTGGCTCAACGTAATCATGAATCAAGAATGAGTATGGAAGATTTTTAAAAACATCAATCCCCACAACCCTCATCAATCTCTATTCCCAATACCACAAAAGAATTAGAAGGGGAGTACATGGGAAGTGATAATCATATCGAAATAAAACCCTACCTCGTTCGCTTGTTGACGTCAATGTGGTACTGAGGAAGAAGACGAATCATTTAGAATAGATGGACGTCGGTGTCGTCAGCATTTTCCTCGATTGTCGGTTAGTGCATCATCCTCTTGCTTGATTTTGAAGAACGTTCTTCGATGGAATTCTTCATTTGGAGAAGAAGTTCTTCATTGGCATTCTTCGTTGAAGAAAGTAATCCTCCAAGGGCTCTCTCCTTGGACAACCGAAAAGAAAATCAGTGCCAATATAATTTAACTTAAGAAGAAATTTTGTTAGAAGACACACAAAAGTTGGAAAAATTAATGCAGAGGAAGTTCAAGAGGCTCCTCCACATTAAAGAGGGAGTTGAGAGGTTTCTCCACCATTAAGAGGGGTCGGGTGGTCCCCGCCTCTAGGAATTCAAAATTGGGAGGTTTTGAGGACTCAGGTGGTCCCCACCACCTTAACTCATGTAGAGGAGGTTTCAACAAATAAAATAAAATAGAAGTTTATTTTATTGTATTATTTTTTTTCATTTCCACAAAAAACCCAAAATCTAAAATTCACCCTTGACCTGCTGAGGTCACGGTGAAGGTCCCCTTAAGCGAAAACCGACACTGCGAGTTCAACAGTGCCCTCGTATTTTAATTCCAAGCACCGGTTCAAAAGTTAAAAAAACCAACTCGCACATTTACTGAACGTACCCAAACAAAAGTTCATAAATTCATTCCGGGCACTTTGGGCCTCGTAATCATGCGCCGTAAATTTTCGCGGACTCGTAAAATTCTCATATATTTAAACAAAAATTTACATGGAAATTCCAAGTCTTTACACTACACTTACTATTCGATTGTACTTCAGAAGGTGATGATAAAATGAAAAGAAAGTATGATATTTCTGAGGAGAAGCAAGAACATATTTTCTCATCTCAATGACCTCATAGTATGGAAATTTCTGGAATTGGATATGAAGATACCCATTCTATGCATAATATGAAGAGAGTAGTGAAGAGTTACAGAGATAAGAAAAACACTTTAGGTGCTGGAGATAGACCTAAGAAGGTTGTTACAGGAAGTAATGATAGCATGTTCTATTTCTATGGGATTCATGGTCATATATCAAGATTTTGTTCAGAGGATTAGGAATACATTTCATACCATGAAGATAGAAATTTTACTAAATATGATAATAAGAAGAAGATTCATGAAAAGTTTCAAAGGAACACCTCTCAGAAGAAAGCATTCATCAGATGTTATTACTGTGGAAGAATGGGACACACTATGAGCATGTGTCAGGAAGATCTGGAGCTCAATATCAGAAGAATAACTCAAGCTACATCAACATTTTGGTTGAGAAATGATGAAATGAGGTATGAATTTGATGGAATATGTTTTATATGTTCTGATCATGGGCATTTGGAAAGACATTGCAGAAAGAAGAAAGCAAGTAAAAAGGTGTATCAATCAACTCCTCTATTACAGTCACAACAACACTCCTATAAATAATGTGAACAACCTTGAAAAAAAGGAATGATCAACTATAGTTGTGAGTAATAAGAATTTGAAATCAGTGGAAGACTCAAACCCAACAATAAAGGGTTGCATGACTCATAAAATTGATAAAAGAAAAATAAATAAATAATGTCATGAAAAATTCACATATCATTCCACATATCAAGAAGTGAATGCAAGAGAAAGACCAGTCCAATGGAGGAAGAATCAAGAGAATATGAACAATGGAAAGATTCCTGCTCAAAGAAAGTGTCATGATAAATTGTATATCGGTGGATCATCAAAGAAGGAAATGTGCACGAGTGTGTTTAAACCCCAAATTGTGAGAAATTATAAGCCTAAAGAATCTACATATCAGAAAAAGACTCATCATGTGGGTAATGGATGCCTATTCATATTGCTAGAGCAGTTGAAGTTGACTAGGAATCTAGAAGAAGCAAGGAAGGAGTGTGATGCTCTGCAAGAAAGAATCAAAGGGTTGACCCATTAGGATCAACCACAACCCTCACATTGAGGATTCCAGAAGTTCCCCTCTCCCTATGTATATAAATTCTATTAAATGATGTTAATGTGTTTCTGGTTCAAAGGGAGATATTATCCATGGGGAAGTGGCATCAAAAGATGCAAAGAAGTGATGTGATGTGATCCATAATGTCAACTGATTCAAATCAGTTACCAGAGTTGGAAATAAAAGGGGGATCTTTCTACTTCATAATCAGATTCAACACAATGTTTTTATTATCCAAATCATTATCAGAAGGATGTGTGCTATGTAAAGAAGAGATTACATGATGAAGTGTCTATGTTGAAACTGAAGAGATGTCAAATCTATACCTAGATTATCCAAGGGTTCTAAGTTGCATTGAATATATATCCATTGGTATCATGCCCTAGTTTAGGTGTTAGTTTTCTACCGAGAGAAGACAAATTTCCATGAAGTGGCAATAATCATGAACTCCATGATTATGTATTTTGTTCTAACAATGTGGTATCAGATGACTATTCTCAGGATACCAAGGATCCATGAAATAATATCAACAGTGTTTCAACAAGATGCTTATTGAAAGTGATGAAGTTGTAAGAGAATAAAGAGGAGAAGATTTGAAAATGGTGATTTAGAAGAAGATTCAGATGACAAGAACAAATCAGTTTCTTCCCAGAGACCATCAAGAAGAGATAAAATTGACAGACAAAACATAATTGGTAATCAGACAGCACTAGTGCAGACAAGAAGGATTAAGTCTCTACCTCAAGCATCATACTTATCACAAGTAGAGCCTAAATTATTTGATTAAGCAGCTGGAGATGAGAATTGGGTTCAACCAATGAATGAAGAGCTTGACCAAATTGAGAAGAATCAAACGTGGGAAATTGTTTTGAGACCAGAAGACAAGAATGTCATAGGGAAAAAATGGGTATTTCGTAACAAAATGAATGAAGATGGTGTTGTGATTCAAAACAAAGCATTCCTGGTGTGCAAAGGGTACTCCCAGATAGAGGGTATTGATTTTGATGAGACATTTTCACCCATTTCATAGCTAAAAACAATTAGATTATTCTTGGCCATAGCCGTGAAACGAAAGTTTAAAGCTTTCCAGATGGATTTCAAGTCAACATTTCTGAATGGAGTTCTGGAAAAATAAGTCTACATTGAGCCACCAGATGGTTTTATCATTCATGAAAATGAGAAAAAAGTTTGTCAGCTGAAGAAGGCTCTATATGGATTGAAGTAATCACCAAGAGCATGGTATTCAAGGCTTGATAAGTTTCTAAAGAAGCTCGGTTTCCAGCATGGTGGAGTTGATTAAAATCTGTATTTCAACAATGAAAATAGTCAAATAATTATGGTACTAGTTTATGTTGATGAAATAATATTTGGAGGATCAGATGAGGCACAATGCATACAATTTTCTGAATTCATGAAAAGTGAGTTTGAAATGTTGATGATTGGAGAGCTGACATTTTTCCTTGGATTATAGGTGACATAAGGAAATAATGACACTTTTCTAAATATGCCAAGGAGGTTTTGAGAAAGTTTAGAATGGATAATTCAAAGAGATGAATAATATTATTTCTACCCGACCGAAACTATCACGAGGTGATGAAGTAAAGATAGTTAATATCACGGTATTTAGGAAAATCATTGGAAGTTTATTGTACCTGATAGCGACAAGGCCTGATATTGTATTTTCCACATGCCAAGCAGTGAGGTATCAAAGCAATCCCAAGGAGAGCCACATGATGCAGTAAAAAAATTCTTCGGTATGTCAAGGGAACAATGGATTTTGGACTAATGTATAATAAAAAATCTCAGCCAGAGTTATTGGGATATACAGATACAGATTAGGCTGGTTCAGCAGATGATAGGAATTCAACATCAGGAGGTGCCTTTTATCTTGGAGGGTTGTGTATTTCTTAGTTAAGAAAGAAAATAGATTGCATTTCATTAAGAACCGTAGAAGCTGAATACATTGCGGCTACTCAAGCCTGCACACAACTATTGTGGATGAAGCAACAACTTTAAGATGTGAGAATTGATGTGAAATCTCTGATTAGAATCCATTTTGATAATTCAAGTGCTATAAATCTGAGTAAAAACCCAGTCCATCACTTAAGGACAAATAAAATTGAAATCAAATATCATTTTATCAAGGAGAAGGTGGAGCAGGGGCTTGTGAAGTTGGAGTATGTGCCTATAAAACAACAGGTTGCAGACATTTTGAAAAAGGCCTTACCCAAAGAAGCATTTGAAAGGAATCAACTAGCTCTAGGAGTCCAGTTGACTTCCCAAAATTGAAAAAGTGTAGATGTGGTTCCCCCTATCCCCAAGGTATGGTGTGTCTTTCCCTAATGTGTTGATATGTGTTCTTTTCCCTGTTGTAGACAACCTTGAAGTGCCCTTTGAGTTTGTTGACAAAGGGGGAGAAAGTGTGACTATTTCAGGGTGAATAAAAGACATGGGGAGAATCTGTTAAGTGGAGTAGCGAGATAGGGGGAGTTGAAGCTGATATAAAGCGGTTTAGAAGAGCTATAAGATAAGGGGATCATTAAATCTGACGATGCTAGAAGTGATCGATCAAAGAATAGATATCACAATAGTTTAGGATCGTGTTAAAAGCAAAAGAGTGGTGTTGGAATGATGTTAGAAGGCTTACAACACTCAGTAATTAGTATCAGTTTAGTATCAAAAATTGGTTTCATAAATGAAGTGATTATTTGATGAAATTATCATTTACTCTTATTTCTTACACCGAGAATTTCTCATGTGGGCTTATAGTATTTGTTGAGTAAATTCTTGATCGCTATCTTAATCGCGTAATGGTGGTTGAAGATGGAAGGAGTTTTAATGAGGTATCAAAATGTGTAGCATTGTTATGAGAAGAGTTGTCAACAAACCCAAAGGGGGAGATTATTGGGTAAAAATACATCAAGGTATTCCCTCGGGATGTTTTGAGTGTGATTGTGTTTGTTGAGAAAGCCAAATGACCACAAATGAGAATGGTCGGTGTTTGCCGAAGATAGGTTTTTAAGGTGGCATAGTTTTCTAGTGTTTTCCAAATTTTGAGGCCTCAAAATTGGGAATTTTTGTGAATAATGGAGAACAAAATTGGAAAAGGAAGAGGAATGAGGAGCCCGGGGCATGGATCACGTACCATGTATAGGAAGGGTACACAGCCGCATACCAGGTAGCAGTAACGGTATGCAGATGCGGTTCATGAAACTGAAAATGGTTCGTGACCGAACGGTAGTGTGGTACATAGATGTGCTGAAGTCGGCAGATGAAGTCCACTCCGTAGAAGAAAATGCAGTATGTGGAGCATGTAGGAAAACAATTCGTGGATGGATTGAGGTTTGCGGTGGCTGGAATATCGATAGGCAGTGGAGGCCAAATTGAAGATTTGGTAAATCTCAATTTAGTAGATTAAACAGATATCTTTTACTATATAAGAATCACTAACCCCTCCAATTATTGTGGATATTGAACATTATTAGAGAATATATTCTACTCCGGGAATTTAGTGAAGTCCTAAAGTGGTTCGCGTTGAAGTTTACGGGGATTCTTAACCCGCAAAGGAAGTCCAGTACGCAGAGGAGGAAGTCCGGTATACGGAAGGATTTTTCTCGGTATGCAGAGGAGGAATATCCGGTATGCAAAGGGAGAATTCTGCAAGTGGTACATGGAGGGGGAGCTCCGGTACATGGAAGAGAAGGTGGTCCATGAATAGATAATAGTTCGTGGACAAGAGGGTTTTCACAAAGGAGGTTCGCAGACTCGGTACGCGGCAGCGATACGTGATCGTGAAGGCAGAGGCAGTCCACTGATGATGGGAGGTTTGTGGTAGCGATGATGGTACGTGAAGAAGGTGTCCCATATACCAAACTCGGTACTCAGTACATGGGATAGGAGATTGGTTTGCGGTTTTCTCAAGGAATTTTGAAGAAGCTTCAATTTAGTTTGCGAAAGTATTTTCCGGTACCTAATAATACTCGAGAAGGTGGAATTAATCTGTGGGTGAAAAAAGAACTTCAACAGAGCATCTACCTATAGTTGAGGATGCATGAATTCATGAAAATGAAGGGACCTACATGTCCATAAACTGTGTTTTACCTACAAGTCCATAAACTGTGAGTGGATTCCTTTCCAAGAGCAGTGAACGAAGAAAGAGGAAGACAATAACCCTTTCCACTAGCAGTAAGCCAGAGAAAGAGGCATAGGGAGTGACCCTTGGTAATGCAGTGAGAAGACCCTAAACCTTGTAAAGGCAGTGAGCTTGGGCATAGAAGATCTAGCCTAAACATTGTACTCATTATTGGTAGTGAGCCTTAGTGAATTTGGTATATCAACACATTGACGTTGTATGCTCCTTGGACATAGCCCGATGAGGGTGAACTAAGTAAAAATCTATGTGTCCTATGCATGATTTCATATTTGTTCATATATTTCTAGGGGAGGAAGAGAGAATTGAGTTTTTTCTAACAAAAAAACAAGATCTGAATGGTAGAAATTTTTAATCTTCCATACCCTAATTCACCCCCCTCTTAGGGTATTCGACCTAGTGGACCTAACATTCTTTTTCTTATAAAGTTTATACTTGGTAATCTCTAAGATAGGAGATTACAAGAATAGATTTTTCAGTTGGTATTCTACATGTTTTGGTGTCATCGTATTTTCATATATATAAGTGTGTGTAATGGTCTTTATACTTTAAGATTATTATTAATGCATGTCATGACCCGCACACTTAGATTTTTTGACAAAAACCATGAATCCATATATTCATAAGAAGTGGGGTACATTGGGTGCATCATGAATGGAATATTATTAATGGATAAGTCAAGGAAGAATTTTTCCTTTTCATATTTTTGGAATTTGATATCCTGACCCTTTGATTGGAATATAATCATCACATTTCAATGGACATGGTGTAACAATGTGTTTATTTTTGGGAGTCAAAGAAAGACATATTGATCATATGAGTTTATGATGTGGATATGAAACTTGATTGATGAGATATTGTGAAAAAGGGATTATATTACATAGTGAGTGTTCGTATGTGGTTATCATCATTGTGACATTAAGTTTTTTCTATTAGGTTCCTTGGATCATTTCTATACAGTAATCATGGAATTTAGGAAAATCCACCTAATGACAATGACAAATAATACTAGTGGGTCACACACTAAGTATTTTCATTGATCTTGATTAAATTTTATTCTAATTTAATTATTTGAATAGATATTATTCTCAAGACTAGGGAATAATTTTATTCAAGTTTTATTGATCAAAAATATTCAAAAGGTAATAAATAATTATTCATTCATTAATAAATAATTTATTTTATTACATGAATATTTAATAAATATTTATTTTCTAGATCATGGATAAAATATTTATTTAATTTATTGGTGAATGAAATATTTATTTGGGTATTCAATAAATTTCAAGGAGTTGGAGTGCAGTTGGGGTGACTCATGAGTGGTAAACCTAGTAATCCTGTATCCAAAATACCTAGATTTAAAACTAGGCAGTGGTGATTTTTTGAGTTACTGTAGCATTTACCATAGTAGTTACTTTAGTAGTTACTATAACTTCAGTAATATTCACCTAACTTAGGCCTATGAGCCATATATTTGGGCCTTTAGGCCATAGGGCCTTCGGGTCACCATAGGTATTCAAGATAAAGGGAATTCGGGATATCTTAGGTCTTCATTCCATAGGAATTCAGGCTATAGGGCCTATAGGATATGGAGCAGTCAGGATAAACCACATATAAGCATGCCCTGTAAGAGGGATCAGGGTAGGTAGAAGCCATCAAAGTAGAGCTTACAAGATTGGGAATGAAGAGAGGGTATGCCAACTTTTCTATTGGTACCAAGTACTGTACAACTTTGCATGAGGTAATTCTAGAAAAACAGGCATGCGATGTGAAGATTTAGGTGCCATCAATGAAGTATATGATGAGGAGGTGTAGTTTCAGTGTAGTTGGGTCTTTGGGAAGACGGGTCATATAATGGGCCTTGTGCCTCTGAGCCTTCAGGTCAAGTATTAGGCCTTGTGCCTCTGAGCCTACGGGTCATGTAAGGGTTCTCTGTCAAGATATTTAAAAATGATATTATCAAAAAAATGAATAAAAATCTAAGGCCTTTGGGCTATTAAAATTAAGAACTTAGAGAAGATCAAGATTGTGTTTGATGATGAATATTTATTTACAAGCTGATAAATAATATTTATCATTTTGTAAGACAACATACACCATAAAATAATAATAAAAATATTATTATTATATGGAATGGGGTTTTATAATGATTATTATATTATTTAAGGGTTGTTATGAAATTAAATAATATTTTAACCTAAAACCCAGCTCTATAAATAAATGGTTATGTCTATTGTGTAGGGTTAATCAAGATTTTAGAATCATTACATATAATGTAATTATCTCTCTATTCCTCCTCCTCTCTTCCTCTCAAGAACAAGAATCACTAGATAGATTTTTTTAAGATCAAAGGATCTATAAGTGACCAGCATGAAAAATAAAATATAATTGATTCACTACGATAGCACCTGGAAATAAATTTTCATTTCTCATAGATCAAAAGAGTATGTGTGGATTACCACTAGAGGGATTCTATATTTGGATCCTTATAGCGCAATAAGGGTAACCCGAAAAAGGTTTTTTGGACAATCAATAATATCTTCATTGGAGAAAGTTTCTAGGATAAGGTAACCATTTATTCTGATTTAAATAAATTAATTATAAATTTAATGTTCAAATATCCTCTCTAGGTTCCAGGTTTCTCCATGTAAATATTTTGTGGAAAAATATCATTGGTCATGACGTTCATATCATAAAAAATATTGCGAATGATCCACCAAACCGACAAAAAATTCTTGTTTTATCACCTACCCAATGCTTCCGCCATTCCGAAAACCTTTAAGTGGTATATGATTAGTCATGTCTCAAATTTATAACCATTCATTTGATTGTTGATCTATATAGAAAATAGTGATTAGATATTTCATTTCAAGAATATTCATTCTTTAATATGATTTTAATTAACATGTTTTCAACATATTAATCATCATTGTTCGGTATTTCATTTTATTATAAGATTAAGAACATATAAATAACGATCTGATATGACATTGGGAAGTGTTTAGGATTCTAGCTGAATATCATGGGATTACATGACGTGTATCTAGAGTGCATGTTGTTTACCCAAGTGTACTACACTTGTCCATGTCATGGGATACATGACACACCTATCATTAACTACATGTAGTGCATTTATTGAATACCATGTGTAGACCAGGACAACTTGGAACACAACATGTTAGATTACAAGACGTGTTGATAGTGTACACACCATGTAGTCTACATGGTTTATCCATGAAATTCATGCAATCCGTGTGGTCATATACATGGTCAAAACTGCATGAGATTGAAACCCTAGACCAATAATGACATACACGACGTGTAACATTCATACACTATGTGTAATGAATTATTTCCCACATTCTAAGTATACATTGAGACATTTTATGAGACAAGTGGACACATGACATGTGAGATACAGGGCGTGTAGTTGGATTATACACGTTGTGTAGTCTCACATATGATGAACATGCCGATTCCTTCGGAATTTTTCATAGTCACCCAACATTTGGAACACACAAAATGTAGTTTATTAATACACGTCATGTAATATGCAAAGAAACACACCAAATAATCAGGAATGTATCATGATCACAAGACAAGTGGAACACATAACATATAGATGATTAGTAAACACAGTGTAGTCTAGCTGAGCTGAAGCCCTAGGTGTGTATCCTGAGAACACGACAACTGAGGTACATGGCGTGTAGTTCGTAAGTACATGTTGTGTAGTCTCCCAAAAAAGGAAGGAAATAAATTACATTAAATATTTAATTGTAACATTAAAACCTTATTATATTGATTAAAACCTATTGTATTTAACAATTTAATAATGATTTTAAAGAATTATTAAATACTCAATTAATTTATTGTAATAATCTATGATTATTGGTTATTCCATTTATTTTCCATGAATGAATTTAATTATGGGTATCTCTAAGATAATTCATATAGTCATTAATATAAAAGAGAATTAATTATTTAATTAATTAATCAATTCAAGTGTGTTTATATTAATAAAAAAAGAATGAATAAAAATGAATGTTAGCTAGTGTACTTTTTCATAACTGTTGCATGTGTATGACTGATCATGAGCTTGAAAAAGAACCATGTGTGTGTTGGAATTATTTATTTTAATTTATTTCATGGGTTTTTTAATTTTTAATTATTAAATTAAAATTATGGTATACAATTCATAATTCCCTCCTTTATTATGTAGGACCCACATGTACAAGGTAATTTATATAATTCACCTTAATCAATTCTTTGGTTCCCCTCACCTACATGTGAGTTATAAATACTCTTAATAAATGGAGTATCCCAAAGTTCATGGAGCCTATTCAAGATAGAAACTATATTATTCCAACCTAGGTGACATATATGTGGATAGGTGGAAATCTATAACTCATTACAAGAACGAAAAAAGGAGTTTTACCTAGGTTATAGGTTGATTTATTATCCGATCAGTAAATCAACCATTAGAAAATATCATGATCATTTATTTATTTATTTATTTTTTTTTACTTATGCATTATTTATTTTATGGATGCAAGACTTCTATCACATAAATGAATGAATTAATATTCCAAGAAGAAATATGAATAAATAAATTATGTGTAAATGTTTTATCAAAATATGGTTAATCACTTAAGTAAAATCCAATTAATATTAAAAATACATTTAAAAGATAAAACAAGATAATTTTGCGAATAATAAACAAAAAAAGACCCAACTAAATATTAAGTTAAACTTGGCCTTCCATTACTTGATTAAGAATGAAAGTATTAGAACTATGTGTTTGACCAAACCTTGTTGGGACACTTACTTTTAATGTGGATTTATTATGAAGGTTATGGGTAGTGTTAACTATCTTACATCAATAGAAGTATCCCTCACTACAATTAATGTAACTTAAAGAAAAGTGTTAAGGAAATCCAAGTTAGGATTTTAGGATAAGGGATTCCACTCAATGGATCAAGGAGTTACCTTCCCATAATTAGTAAAGACCTGTCTACCTAAATACCTTCAAGTAGCTTGAAAAACCCTCATTGGGGTTATGCAAAGGGGAATATGGATCCTTTCCACTAGAATTTTCTACAAACTAGACATTCTGAGTTCAATTCTGAGGGTTATTGGGACTTGGTAAAATAGTGGGAAATTTAATAAAATTAATGATTCTTATTTCACACATAATTTATAATCAAGAAAAATACGAATAATATATTATTTTATAATTATATAATAAATCTAAATATTTTCATCAACATTATCCTAGTGATAAATATTAGAGAAAGACCATATCCCCATTGGAAGTAACTATGAAGAGTGGTTCAGACACTTTCAGGTTATGTTGTACTATGAATGGAAATCTTACGTGCTAGAATCCTCAATACTTGATCTACCTATGAAAGAGGTGAGCGATGAAGAGTTCATTTTCTATGAAAAATATTTGAATGACATGGTCAAATTTTAATGTTTAGTCCTATCATGTATGTCTAGTGAATTAATTAAGTCTCACAAAAACATGGATGCTTATAGCATGCTTGTTCATCTCTGTGGCATTTAATAGGAGGGAGAAATATAAGAATGTTTTGAGTTATCCAAGGAACTCTTTAAGAGTAAGCTTGGATATGGTGTACTAGCTAGGCCTCATGCAGTCCAACTCATTGGATACATTGAGAACCTATAGGTTCTATGGTTTAAACTCCCTGATGAACTACACACTAATATCATTCTTGCATCACTCTTTTAGAACTTATCTAGATTTTTTGTTAATTTTAACATGAAAAACATTGAGAAGTCTCTCCGAGATTTACTTACTCTTATTTTCTAAATAGATAAGGAAATGAAGTATGAAAAGGCTTCAATCCTTATGGCGAACAAATAGAAAGACTTAGAAAATATCTTTAAGACCAAATATTCTTCACAATTTTCTTTTAAGAGATAAATATCAAGAGGTATTATAGGGAGCATGATGTTATTTATTTTTCATGTGGCAAGAAGGTCCACTAGAAGAAAAACTTCACCCAACCAAAGAAGCAAGGGTACAATTTTGGTAAGTTTGTTATCGAGTGAAATTTATTTGTTTTTAAAAATTGGGTATTAGATACATCTTTTAGTAATCAAATATGTATTCAAATACATGAACCAAGTAGATTCAGAATATTGAATGAGGGTTGGTAGATTTATGAGCATCCAACAGAGCTAAACTTGTTATTGTAACTATTTAGGACTACCACCTCACATTTCCAATGAGAATTATCTTGGTTTTAAATGATTGTTATTATGTTCAATCTTTTAAAAAAACATTATTTATGTATCTAGAATTGATATAGATGTTTTTTTTTAATTTCAGGAATAAATGTTGCTTATTTTTTAAAGAATTTTTTTATGGTAAGACAAATTTAAATAATGGTCTTCATGTGTTGGATTACATAAACCAAGTAATTTAAATCAATAAAAAAACTTCTTTACATGACTCATACCACACCCATCTATGAAATCACTAACAAGGTCATTTAAACAAAAATAATTTGACTAAATTACAAAAATATGGATATTTGGATTCTTATAAACTAAAACCACATGGTGTATATCACACATGTTTACAAGGAAAAATGACCAAATCCCTATTTTTTGGAAAAGGTTAAAGGTTTAAAGAGTTTGTTGAATTAGTTTGTACTAATGTGTGTATAACTTTTCCTATTGAATCAAGGGATGGGTGCTCATATTTCATAAATTTTACTAATGATTTTAGTAGATATGGATCTGTATACTTGATGAGGTCTAATTCATATTACTTTGATATATTCAAGGAATACAATGATGAAGTTGAGAACTATCTTGGTAAGAAGATCAAGAAACTATGCTCAAAACATGGTGAAGAACATATTAATCAATACTTCATTGATTATTTATGGGATTTTGGGATTCTTTATCAACCTAGTCCTCCTTATACACCTAAGTGTAATGGTGTAAGTGAAAGGAGTAACCACACCTTTTTAGACTTGGTGATATCAATGACGAGTCATGAAAGTCTTCCATTATCCTTTTAAAGACACACATTACAAACAATAGAAAAAATACTAAACCAAGTGCCAACTAAAGTAGTATATGGTATACCATACCAGTTTTGGTATGAAAATAAACCTGTGCTATCACATTTACATGTGTGGGGTTGTGAAGCATTTATTAAGGTATCTTTAGGTAACAAAATTTCACCCTGAGGCACAAAGTGTACCTTTATAAGATACCCTAAGAAAATAAGGGGTTATTATCAATATAAAACCTCATACAAAAAAGGTAATAGTGAAAATACATGACATATTTCTTGAGATAGAGAACATATCCAAAGGAGATAATGAGATATAGATATAATTTGATGAAGTCTAGGCTCAAGATACATAAGGTTTGTTATATTAAAAAATTACACAAATCTCTATAGGAGAAGATATTCTAGAGACACAAGTATTATGTATGAGTACTAGAGAAATTAGAGAACCAAAATGGTATGGTTTTCTAGTCACTGAGGATGGAAAATAATTATTAGTTGATAATAACGATCCTCTAACCTATAAATAAATAGTAAGTGGAATAGATGTCTACAAATGTAAAGAATCCATGGATTTTGAAATGGATTCCATGTACCATAACCAAGTCTATATTATGGTTGATCCTCCATTTTATGTAAATAATATTGGTTTTAAATGGGTATTTAATAAGAAAATAGACATGGATGGGAAATTCAGTACCTTTAATGCATGAATGGCTGCAAAAGGGTTTAAATAGTGTCAAGTCATTGACTACAACCAAACCTTTTCACCAGTTGAAATGCTAAAATATATCTGAATTATACTTTCCATTAAATCCTTCCATGAATATGAGATTTGTAAAATGGATTTCAAAACAACCTTCCTTAATGGGAATCATTAAGAAGATATATATGACACAACCTGAAGGTTTTGTGACTCCAAAGGATTCTAACAAGTTTTTCAAATTAAAAAAAATATATTTATGTATTAAATTAAGTATCCATGTCATGGAAAATTTTATTTAATGAGGTCATAAAATAAATTGGTTTCATAAAGAATGAATGTTATCCTTGTGTCTATAAATGGTTTAGTGGGAATGCAGTCGTTTTCTTAATAGTATTTTTCGATGACATATTACTTATTGGAAATGAAATAATTATCTTATAGTCTTTTAATGCCCGATTGAATAATCGATTCTCTATGAAGGACTTAGGGGAGGCAGTATATATTCTTGAGATTAAGATCCATCATGATTGTTCCAAGAGGTTGCTTGGTCTAAGTCAAGGTATATATATTGATATGAGAATGAAGAGATTTGGTATGGAAAAATACAAGAGGGGATTGTTTCTAATTCCACATGACATTTATTTTTCTAGTAAAATGTGTCCTCAGACATATGAGGATATAAAAAGAATGTTAAGGATTCCATACGCATTAACAATTATGTCAGTCATGTATGCTATTCTATGTACTAGGATAGATGTTTCTACACCTTGAGTGTAATAGGTAGATATCAAGATGATCCAAGTGACCACCATTGGATGGAATTCAAGACTATCCTTAAGTATTTGAGGTATACTAAGGATATTCTCTTAGTGTATGGAAGAGTTGATGAACTAGTCATTATAGGATATAAAGATTCTTGTTTCCAAATAGATCAAGATGATCTAGAACCACATATGGGATACATATTCACTTTGAATGGAGGTACTATGAGATGGAAGAGATCAAAGTGGGATGTGTTCATAGATTTTATAGTAGATTTAAATTATATTATTTATTTTAAGGAAACTAAATCCTTATTATGAATATGAGTTTTTTTCAAGAGCTTGATATGGTTCCTAGCACTAAAAATACCATCATACTCTATTTTGATAATACTACAGTGGTGGATCTTACTAAAGAGCCAAAGTCACATCAAAGGATGAAGCATATAATTCATAAGTATCATATATTGAGGTATTTTTCTTAGTGAGGTGAAGTTTTTATGAGTAGAATATCCATAAAAGACAACTTGGTATACCCCTTGACTAAAGCCTTGACTCAACAGAAACAAGATCATCATGTGATTCTAGTGGACTGAAAGTCATAGATAGTTGTCTCTCATATAATTAGGAGTTTATTGGAGTTGGTTTTCTAAAACTAAATGTTTTACTTTGATTACATGTATATTTTAATATTTTAATATTAATTAAACATCTTATTACATATTGTTCACTATTCTACATAACTTTAATGTAATAATGTCCTAGGGTATCTGTCACACTAATAAGGTTATAATAGTTCCCTTTTGTGTCGAGAACCTTGAAGTGCTCTAATGATATTATTAAATATAATTCTATGTTCAAATAATGTACTATGATAGGGCACATAGTATATGTTATGTGCGAGTACCCATAAGTGGATGAGAATTATTCTCATGAAGTTTTCACTTGGTAATCTCCACGATGAAAGATTTTGAGAACATTCCCACCATTAGGTACTCTACATGTTTTGGTGTCATCAGATATTAATATTTTCAAGTCTGTGTAATGGTCCTTAGACTTTAAGATTATCAATAATGCATGTCATGACTCACACACTTAGATTTGGTGATAAAAACTGTGACGCCGTATGTTTGTGGGAAGTAAGGTATGCTAGGTGATTAACAAATGAGATGTTATTAATGGATTATTTAAGGAATAATTTTTCCCTTCCATATTTATGGAAGTTTATATCTTGTACCTTTGATTGGAATATATCCATCACATTAAATTCCATGGCCATTGTGTAACAATGTGTTTATTTCATAGAGTCAAAGAAAGACATATCGAGCATATAAGTTGATGACATGGATGTGAAAATTTATTGATGAGATGTTGTGACAAAGGGATTATATTATATAGTGAAAATTCATATGTGTTTGTCATTTTTTTGACATTAAATCCTTTCTATTTGGTTCCTTTACTCGTTTCTAGATAATAGTCTTGGAATTTAGGAAAAACTGCCTAATGGAAATGTAAAAAAATCCTAGAGGGTAACATACTCAGTGTTTCTATTTATCTTGATTAAATTATATTTGAATTTAATTATTAGAATAGATATTATTCTCAAGATCGAGGAATAATTTTATTCAAGTTTTATTGGTCGCTAATATTCAAAATTTAATAAATAATTATCCATTCATTGATAAATAATTTATTTCATGACATAAATATTTAATAAATATTTATTCACTATATCATGGATAAAATATTTATTTATTTTATTTATGAGTAAAATGTTTAATTAAATATTTTGTTTGGTTATTTAATAAACATTTAGGATTTAGAGTGTACCATGATCATTTCCAGTGATGAATATTTTTTTGTAAGCTGGTAAATAATATTTATCATTTCACAAGATAACACACACCGTAAAATAATAACAATAATATTATTATATGGAATTAAGTTTTTTAATGATTATTATATTATTTAAGGATAATTACTCAATTAAATAATAATTTAACCTAAAACCTAACTTTATAAATAGATGGTTATGTATATTGTGTAGGGTTAATCGAGATTTGAGAATCATTGTGCACAACAAAATTATCTCTCCATTCCAACTCCTTTATTCCACTCAAGAACAATAAGTGATAGAGACATTACTTCTAGAATGTGAAAGAAATCAATTAATTCACTATTCTAGAACTCAGAAATCAATTGGCCACACTCGAGGATCAAAGGAGTACATGTAGATCACTTCTATAGTGATTCTACACTTGTATCCTTAAAATGCAATGAAGGTAATCCAAAAAAGGGTTTTCAGACGATCAAAAATATCTTTATCAGAGAAATTTCCTTAGACAAGGTAAAAATTTCTTGTGATATTAAATAAAATAATTATAAATTTAATGTGAAAAGATCCTCTCCGGGTTCTGGGTTTCTCTATATCAACATTTAGTGGAAAATTTTTGTTGGTCATGGTGTTCATGTCATTTAAAATATTGAGAATGATCCATCAAATAGAAAAATAATTCTTAGTTTATCACCCATCAAGGTGCTTTCATTATTCTTAGAACCTTCACATGGTGGATTCACCTGATAATCAATGGGATTTCATGCTACTTGCAAAGAGGGATTCTCGAGATGACATTCACATGTCTCTACATGTTGTTTCATTGAGGTATGCCACCATAATTATTTTCCAAATATATTGATATGTAATTAAATTAAATTAATTTTTTTCCATCACATGTTAGGGATTTTTTCCAAAATGAGGATGGGGGTATGCCACAGGCTATTGGAAAGCATTTGGTCATGGTTTTGGAGTGATGAGTTTGACTGGTGAGATTCTAGGAATTTATACCTATTTAATTTAAAATGAAAAATTGTTTAAAATTATTTGTAATTAATTTATTAATTATAATTAATTGATTTGGGGGTTTGGATGTGAGACAAAGCCTTAGGTGTTTTGGATTATGGTCAGCTGGTCTTAGCAAGCTTCAATGGGAGATACCGAGTTTAATTGAAAGGGGTTTCACTTCAGAATAATGTAGGTGGTATTACATATAAGACCATTTGTTTTTATTCATTTGATTATGCATGTGTGAAATATGATGGGTCCTTCTATGATGGGTGGACAATTTAGTTTCTTAATTTAATGAATTATTTAGATTATATAAATACGTGTAATTGTACAGAGTGTTGAGGGTCCCATTGGAATCTCATTCCTTGGATAGTTTTCCTCATCCATTAATGTATGGGGTCTTGATAATAGATGTTTACTAGTGGACCTAGTGCATGAGAATTAATATAAATCCATTCAGAGAGGAGATATGGTCTAGAATGGTTATCCTTAGTGGGTGGTAGCTTGACTATGAGATTCCATAGAGCCTTAGGCTAGGTGGGATGATGGTGGGGTGATCATTCATCTCTCACTAAGAAGTGATTTCTAGGTGAGTGGATTTAAAAAAGACTTAGTGGTTAGGTTGGGTGTGAGGATTGACCTTGTGGTGATAGGGAAAGTGATATGGGATTAAATTTCATCACTCTAGTGATGCTATAGTGTCTATAGATTAAGAGTCCAATGAGGCCTCAAGATGTTTATAACACTGTTAAGGTACGCGATTCCCTTCGAGTGACAGGTGATTACCCATGATTTTGTGTGATACTTGGGACCCATAAGAGGGTTAAATTACCTATATAATTGTTTTTGGGACCCCCGTGGGTTCCTTTTATATATTACCCAAATTGGTTCTATGCGGATATGGGTAGAGATGGTTGTGGGTGGCACCTAAAACCTAAACTAACTTGTAATCCCAAAGGGGATGTGATGATGAAGATGGAATTGGGTGCTCAGTCATCCACTTCTATGTTTTTATATTGGTTTTGATATGATATTTGATTGTTCAAGATGCTTGGGAATCAACCATTTAGACTGACACTAATGTGATTGTCTGAGATGCTTGGAAATTACCTGTTGTCTTAGATGAGACCCTAGGATGCCTAGTATGTTTAGGATCTGGTCTCATGAATTATTTAGGGGTTAATTCCTAGTACGATTGAAATCCATAAATATGTTTGATACAAGAGTGGATTCCTAGATGTGGTACCTAGAATCTAGTATTATAGTTATATGATTGTAAGAATATAGGAATTCCTAGGATGGAAAATATTCCTCTGATGTAGTGATACCGTTGTGAATTCCTAGGTGATAAGATTCAAATGATGATACCAATAGACTATTGATAATACCCATGATGACTAAGATTCAAATGGTGGTATGAGGTGCTTGGTTAGCGTATATACCTGAGCAAAAATGTTTGAAATTCCAAGGGTGATAGTTGAATCCCCACGGTAGATGCCTATGATACCACCTAGGATTGGGTGGATGCACTATTGTTGGATTGGATGATGATCTATGATTTATTGGATTCCCAGGAGGTTAACCATGGGTTCTAGGGAGGGTATTACCTTAAATTTACTAGGTATCCCAAGAACCAGTCACGCCTGGATAAATATGATTTCCTAAGGCCTTTACCTCTGAGGAATTAGATGTTATCCTGACAGAGATGAATGCCCAGGTACTACTATGGGGTTCATAATGAGAGATTTATGATAAAGGATTCCTAGAGACACCCTAGGGTCCATTACTCGTTATGATAGAGGTGTGAGCATGGGATACCTAGTGAGTAAACAGAGGTTCCCCTAAGGTGATTATCATGCCCAAAGAAACTCCAACATTATATGAGGCATGTATGGTTGATCAGCGTCAAAAACCTAAGGATCAATGATGGATATTGGGAATGAACTAGGTTATATGTGTAAAACCATGGGGAAATGGTGATATTGTGGAGGCACGGTCATCATGACATGCTCAGAGACACTCCGAAATTAGACCGAATAAAGTATTTATATGATTGTTTTATTTATTTATTATCCTATAGTTATTTATATATTTTAGTCAGTCATGTCACATTCATAGATAACTACATTTATGGTTATGTATGATACTGCATTGGTGGTTCCCTACTGAGTTATGAATTCAAACTCTGCTCAGGTCAACATTTCACTGGGGTACCTGAGTAGACACTCACTTGGTTGCAGGCACAGGTTGGGATGAGGCCTAGTATTATGTGTTTGAGTTGGAGAAACTCAAGTAGGACATGGAGATTAGGATGAGGTATAGATCAGAGATGGAGTGTCATGAACCAACCTATATGACCTGGTACCCTAATAACCAATCTAGCACTAACGTATCCTGAAGGGTGTTTCCAATCCCCATGGGTTGGTGACTAGCACCTGGCATTATACAAGATAAAATTGGGAATGAGTTTTCCACATAAACAGTGGAAGATAAAGATACATATCAGTATGTTCAAAACTCAAAATAGAGATAGTACCAGAAACAAAATCGGCATTTCAAAAACCCAAAGTAGTATATCATCAAATTAATCAAAATAAGACATGATAAACTCAACTTCCTAAAGGACACATCACTACAATACCAAAGGATCATGAATATCCACCTTCTCCAAGAGGCACTTTCCATTTATTTGGACCCAACAGAAGTAAATCTAAAAATTTACAAAGGAAAAGGTAGACTGTGAGATATAAATCTCAATAGGATCTCACCAAGTGTTCTATAAAAAGATACCATAATAATAAACCAAATCAGTCTTTCAATTTATATAAAATAAGGCATGGAATAATAAATCATTTTCATATTTAAAACAAAACATAATTATTTTTAGAGGATGGAAAACATTTCAAACATGTCTTAAATAAATAATTTATATAAAATAATTTATATAAATCTCTAGGCATGAATAAAATAGTTCTATATCAATTGAATTTATAATTAAAACAATCACAATAAGAACCATGGTGTTCTTCCCTGTAGTAATATAGTTTCTAGTTATAGGATCCTCAAACTCTCATATCAATGATCATGAAAATATGTGTACACATGTCCCTTAGGCTCAAGATAAATAAGACTCATCAATATCCTATCAGGGATATGATATACCTAATTAGATTTTTGTTAGAGTTGTCATTTTCAATTTTTTGTTAGGGAATTACTATCCTAGCGTGCTTATCCCAAATAACCCACTAACTAACCAGGCTCGCATGTTCTCAATCAATCAGCTGAAAAAGGGAAAATCATTTCATTTAAAATTCATAATCATCATTCACAATTCATTTTCCCATTTTTATTGTTCCAAATGCCAATTCACTTTCAAAACCAAAACATGGATTTTTTAAAATTTCATGCCTTTTCAATACGAAACCAATATTAGGTTTTCATCATTTCAATTTAATACATTTTCTAAAATCAATTATCAAATCAATTCATAGATTCTATTAATTTCCAAAAATATTCCCTAAATTACAATTCCATTGGAATTGGTTTTTTTTTTCAAAAATACCATTCCAATTCAAATCAACATTAAAATTAATCTCAAATTGGATTTTTATAATTAAATTGAAATAAATTTAAATCAAATCATTCAAATTAAGGTTTAATAAAATGGCCAATCTCAAAGGGAACCACATACATTTAATCATGGAGCCAAAAATCAACACCCATAGCAGGATTTTCCAATGAAGAACGACAGAAACAGAGATAAAGAAATAAAACCTAGATTCAAGATCCAAAAAATGGAGTTTATATTGATCGAATGTGTGATGATCTAAAAAAATATGTGGGGGAAATAAAGAGAGAGATGGAGAGAAATAATAGGAGGATATTCACTTAATGGAGAGGGATCATATCTTCCACCAATGCTTCAATTAATCAAATATGGGGTGTGTAGGGGACAAAACGGGTTCTTGAGAGCCTCCAATACCTAGGAATTTGCGATATGTAAATTTAGGGTTGATAGAGAGTTAAAATGAGGTTCAAATTTTTTTTTTAACATTTTTTGAAATTAAATTATCCTGCATGCACGGTTAGCTGGGCATGGCTGTATAATTAGACAAACCACACTCCCTAACCATGAACCCATCATTTCATAGAACATCATGGTTTTACCTGGTGCTTAGCCTTGACGTATTGGAAAGTATAGTAGTATGAAACAAATTCCACAATGTCTCATCTCATACTTGGACACCAAAATTATCATCTCATTTCATAGAACATCATTGGGGTTCCTGGGTGAATAGGCCACTAGTAATTATAGAAATATACCATATTTTTTTTCATATTTTACGAAATAAAAAAATGATTCCAAAAACATATAATACCCTCCATAGAGAACGACCACTCAGAAATGGTCTCCCCACCATAAAGAGAGTCTTTAATTCTATAAAACTCATCATCAATCTACTATTCCTGAAGAATCATCTCGAGAATAGAGGAGGTCAACTAAATACTAGCCAATAAAACCTTAAACCTTGTTTCCAAAACTCCTATTTGAAACTGTGAAAAAAGTTCCATCATGTTCCACTCTTCTGATGATTCTTTCACAAACTAGGTCAGAAGTTTCCTGCTCAAAACATTAATAGTGAAATTCCCTTTCCCCAAGGTATAGGTTATTTATAAATCAAAATATTATAGGTACTCCACCCAAATCCTATATTTTAGATTTAAATCTTTTTAAGAAAATATATAACTCAAGATCTTGTGGTCGAAATACATGGTAAACCTTTCTCTAAAAAGGTAACACCACTAACTATTAAGAGCATGCATCGTGATTTCAAGTTCAAGGTCATGGTTCAAATAATTATTCTCATGTGGCCTAAGCTATTGAGAGCCATAGGCTACCATGTGATCACCCTAGATAAGAACATATCCCAAACCCAAACTTGATGTTTCATAGAAGGACACATAGCCCCGCCCGACCTCTAGAAGAGTCAACACCAGCGCAGAAGTAAAAGGATGTTTAAGATCAACATTAAAACTCTAAAATTTCTTATACCAAGAAACTTTTACCCCCTTATAAGTGAGAGTGATCATCATAGAAGAAAACTTCACGAAATACTTTACGAACTGATGGTAATACACAACTAAAACCAAGAAGCTCTGAATCTTGAAAACATTAAGCAGTTGCCCCCATGTCATGAAAACTTTCACCTTATCAAGATCAACTGAAATACCATGTTTCAACACTAAGCGTCCCAATAAATTCACTTATTTAATCTAGAAATAAAATTTATATATCTTGGAATAAAGTTAGTGATTTCTCACAATTCCAAAAGTACTCTTAGCTGATATAGATGATATTCCTTAGACTTAGAGTAAACCAAGATATCATCCATAAATACCACCACAAAAATATCAAGATACTCATAGAAAATCTTGTTCATAAAATCCATAAAGACTTCAATAGCATGGGTTAGAACAAATTAAATGAAAAGATACTCATAATGGACACAATTGCTCTGGAAGGCAGTTTTCTGAATGTCATATTCTTTTATTCTTGAATAGTGATAACTAGATCAATGATCAATCTTCAAAAACCAATAAACCCCCTTAAACTGGTCAAACTAATCATCAATACATGAAAAAAATACTTTTTATTTACCATAACTCAATTTATTTTCTATTAATCAACACATAGGTGAAGTGTTCCATTATATTTCTTAGCAAAAAGAACATACACCACCCAAAGTGACACACTTGGGTGTATAAAGAATTTATCTAAAATATCATCCAATAGAGTCTCCAATTATTTCATTTAAGATGGTCCCATGTGGTAAGAAGTAATAGACAATGGTTGAGTACCAAACACTAAATCAATAGAAAAATCTACCCCCCTTACCGTTGGAAAACCAGAAAAGTTAAAAGGAAAAAAGCTAGGAAAATCAACAAAAACTGGAGTGGGATCACCACTAAAATATTCCCACTCCAGATCAAAAATAAAAATTGATATTACTTTCCCTAAATCTAGATAATAATTTCTATATCTACTCGACCTCAGATCCCACTCTCTGTGAAAGATATGGAACACCCCATCGGGTGTGGTAAAGGAGACCCATCGAAGATAACAGTCAATTTTGGCTTTGTTAGTAATGATCCAATCCATCCCAAAAATTACATCAAGAGGTTTTATGTTGAGAACTAGAAAATTCCATGCAAGTTCAATTTATGATAAAGAGAAAACACAATCAGGACAATAGAGACCCTGCTCTCTCTTTGTTCTAAGGGGTGTAGTAATATACATCACATAAGAAAAAAGATTCATATGAATATTTAGTAGGTTAAAAATATGAGATGAAATAAATGAATTGAAAGCACCAATATCAAATAAATCATACACTAAATATGAATCTTTAGTGATGGTACCTCTCACAGTCACTGGACCTATATCAACTTCCTCTAGAGACTCTTCCACTGCGTGAAGAAGAATTGTTCTAGATGCTTGTGGATAGAACCCCTTATATCTTGAAGCATTTTATTACACCATAGTAATTTTATGTTTTTATGATCCCATTCCACTACGTGGAGAATAAAATATATAACATAATTTTTTTAAGTGTCCTAAATGTCCACAGGAGCTATATATCTTGGCTACATCAATGAAAAACTATTTCAAATTCCCAGGCTTTCCATACTAGAAGTAAGTCAAAGGGCCTCTACCAGGAATTATAGGAGGTATAGAAAAACTCTATAGTAAAGATTCAACATGAGATTCATCATATTTTACCTTACCTTTATGGTAAAACACATAACCACCACTAGGATAAAAAGGAACTCTCATCAAACCTAACTTACCAGCCAGGTCTATCTCAACCATCAACACCATATTCGGCACACTAGTATAAGAAGAGAGATTCAACAAGAATACCTGAGAGAAAATATCATATTGAAGGCCCATATCAAACTGACGAGTCTTAATTTTCTCATTTGATACAATCTCATGTGAAAACTACACAATCTCTACAAAGCGATTAACACACTCCATCATGACCTGTCAGCTTACTCAAATTTGAAAAAAATTCACAGCCTTATCCAAAACTATAGAATCAGGATAAAACTGGTTAGTAAAAATAACTTTGAATCCCTTCCACTCTAAACCCTCATACTTCTTCACCATCACCATCAAGTACCACCATCTACTTTTAGGTTTCTCTATCTTTAAGGTGTCACATTTTACCTTGACCTAATTAGGCATTTCCAAGAACTCAAAAAAAGATCTATATTTTTCAACCAATCCTTAGATTATTTAATATTATTAGATCCATGGAAAGAAGGTAGTTTCTGGAAAAGGAACTCATGAGAACGATTCAAAGACTCATCCCTCTAAGGTTCCACAACTTGATCTTGAATGGGAATGGGTACAAGTGTCTATCCTAGAGCTTGTATAGTACACACAATAATCTCAATGAGATTCTAGTTCATAGGAGGATTTTCTCACGCTTCCTCCTAGATCCTATTCACACGTCTTCTTAGAGGCATGATGCTACACAACATTAGAAAACAACATTGAAGACATCATAAGATTACTTAGATCAACAACACAAAAAAGGGAAACTAATCTCATTAGATAATAAAATAATATTTTTCATTTAAACCTAGCCAAATCAAAAATAAGGAAAAATATAGAATTATTCCTCAGGACACCTTTACTAAACCAACCATGGTGGATTAAGGCTCATTATGATAAGAGATGGCCAAGCACTCACTTGAAAATACATACCAAGTCTTGCCAAGATACTCCAAACTGCATACTGAAATCATGGAAAGATACTTAACCTGAACCTCAAATAACACTTTTTCAAAAACCATCCGAGTTACCCTGGTAGCCCGATAACCAATCCAACACTAATATATCCTGAAGGACGTTCCCAATCCCCACAGGTTGGTGACTAGTACCCGACATCAAACAATATAAAATTAGGAACTAATTTTCCACATAAATAGTGAAAGATAAAGATACATATCAGAATGCTCAAAACTCCAAAGGTAGATAATACCAGAAAAAAAGGTATTTCAAAAAAACAAAATATTACATCATCAAATTATTCAAAATAAGACAAGATAAAATCAATTTTCCAAATCACATATCACTCCAATCCCAAAGGATCAAGAACATACACCTCCTCTAAGAGGCACTTTATCTTTTATCGGACCTGGAAGAAGTAAATCTAAAAATTCTCGAAGGAAAAGTTATGGTGTGAGATATAAATCCTAGTAGGATATCAAAAATTTTTCCATAAAAATATCCCAAAATAATAAAACAAATAATTCTTTCAATATATATAAAACAAGGTATGGTATAATATATCATTTTCATATTTAAAACAAAACACGCTTATTTTCAAAGGTTGTAAAACATTTCAAACATGTATTAAATTAATAATTTATATAAAATAATTTATATAAATCATTATTCATTAATAAAAGGGTTATATATCAATGTAATTTATAATAAAAACAATCACAACAACCACCATGGTCATATACCCTATGGTATGATAGTTTCTAGTTATAGGATCCTCATAATCTCATATCAGTGATCATGGAAATATGTGTACACACATCCCTTAGGATTAGGATGAAGAAGACTCATCAACATCTCATCAGGGATAAGATCTACCTAATTATATTTTTGTTAGACTTTTTATTGTCAATCCATTTCTAGGGAATCGCCATCCTACCATGCTTGTCCCAAATAACCCACTAACAACCCAAACTCACATGTGCTCAATCAATCAATTGAAAAAGGGAAAATCATTTCATTTAAAATTCACAATCATCATTCACAATTCATTTGCCCACTTTTATCATTTCAAATGACAATTCTCTTTCAAAATCAAAACATGGTGTTTTCACAATTTCATGCCTTTTCAATATGAAACCAATGTTAGGTTTTCATCAATTCAATTTAATCCATTTTCTAAAATCAATTCTCAAATCAGTTCACAAATTCCATCAATTTCCAAAATATGTCCCCAATTTCATTGGAATTGGGAATTTTTTCCAAAACCCCATGAAAATTAAAATCTCTTGTTCCTAAGTAGGATCAAGACCATTAAGGGGTGGTGGTGGTGGTGGTGAATTAGTGGTTCCTTTTTCTTTTATAATAATTTTTATTAACACCTTATCAAAAACTTTATTAACCTATAAAACTTTTTAGAGTTACGATTCACTCAAATATAACTCACAACTTCACCTTTAGTATGAAAAAAATATAAAGAGAAGGAAACACACAGTATTTACAAGTTTTGGTACAAATACCTACTCCTTTACATGTTGGATAGTCCCACCAACATGGATTCATTTAATATATTCTTTCTAGAATACAAAGGCACAAGAAAAGAACAATTCTACAATCCCAGAAGAAACTTTCCTCCTATAGTTGATTATACCACCCAACCATCCTTTCCACTATCCACTTCACACAAAAAAATACTTTTCAGCAACTAGTTTGTATTCATAATAATAAGCTTCACTTTCATTCTTCTTTTCTGATCCACTTCAGAAAGACTTCACTTCCTCCACAAGTAAGTTGAATCAAACTTTACCTGTGTACAATTTTCAAGTACTTCAACAATTGACAAAGGAACTTGTTTTTCTTGAAACTTATTCCAGAACCTCAAATGGAAATATTTCTTAACAGATTTAGTATGATCTTTCTAGTCCAAAAACCTCAATCCTATAGACTCTATCCGTTGGTCTCTATCTGATGATTAGTTAGGTCTGATTCTCCTTTTGTTCTTTCTTCTTCAATTGAGTAGGAACTCAATCAGCAGCTCACAAATCTACATCCTATGGAACTTGGTCTGATGAAATTGGCTACAATGGATGTATCTTCAATGGCCTCACTTTTATGGACTTGTTTTTATGGATATTCTTCAGATTTATCTTGATCGTATGATTCTACTGAACATCAATCTGATGATATTCCTTAGTTTCAACCTGAAATAAAAAGTTTGGTTGGATACCTATTACCTATTCCACAAATTTCAGAGCTCAATTGCTTAAATAGTTTAGAGTCACTTTTACAAATGAACCCATCTCTCCTTTTACAGGGACCTCAAAAGTAGGTTAGGTGGGGTTATAAAAACCTTTAATGCTTAACCAAATTTCACAAATCTTCAATTCCCATTAAATATTAGAACAATATTTAACTCATTTAATTCATTTTAAAATCTTCAAATATCATTGATTTTCAGATCTCTCTTTGACTTTTTCAATGCTTCAGACTTCTTAAAAAAGTATCAGTATGATTCTGATTCTCTCATTACGACCTTACTCTTTATGATGAAGAATATTTTGAAAAAAAAGATTCCTCATTATGTTACTCAACATCAATTAAAATAAAAATTCTCTCATTCCAATTTCTTTATTATGATTATTCACTATGATAAAGACAAATGAAGATTACCCATTGCGATGAACTCTTGTAATCACTGAGAGAATTCACCTTTTTCTTGATAAATAATCAATAATTTTGTTCTTTTTCTCTTGAACCAATTGTAAGATAACAAAGCATGACCTTTTGTTTTTTTGACCCAATTTAAATACAATTCAACATTTCTCAAACATTCTACCTCCAATAAAACTATGCATCTGATTTATAAAGGATACCAAAAATATGAATCAGTGTTAGAATCCATTATCATGGATTAGTGGCATACCGTTTCTAATGGACCTGTTCCTATAGTTTCATCTTTATCAACTTATTTTATTTTTTTATTATGATACAACAAGTCACCCAACCTTCAAAAAACTCTAAATACAGCAATCCCATATCAATGAACTTGATACTGTAATGTTTTACTTCAAAAAAATTTCTACTTCTAAAAACTCTTGCTTGTATCATGACTTCCTTATGACTTTGAAAAAGTTTAAAATTAGATTTAGCATCGTCTGAATTACCAAGGAATGTATTGTAACTTCCCTATATTTTAGTAACATATTTCTTTCCAATCAAACCTGAATAAAATTGTCTTAAATATTATTAGAATGAATATGAATGACAACACCTTTTATCCCCATTTATTTCATCAATCTTGCATAATAAGTTTCTTAGACAACATATGACTTTTTTGAATTACAAAATAGAAAAGCATCATAAGATTCAACAATAGGGTCAGGCAGATTTTTATCAGGTTGTTATTATGATCAACACTTTCATTCTAGAATCAATTTTATTTCCAGAAACTTTCAACATAAATCCCAATATGATAAATCATATTTAATGACTCACATTGATGGGATGAGCTCGATTCCTCAATATAATTTCTGGGTATAGAAACCATAAACTTCTTCTTTTCTTAACTTAAAACATATATCAACTATTGACAACAAATACAACCAAAACACACCTTGGGTCTAACAATATCCCCATTTATGTTTGTTTTAAATATGCACTATGTCAATATCCACTTTAAAACAATAAGTGGTATTGTTTGCTTTTCTCATTTTTCTTCTCTATGTATTATTTTATTACTCCCCCTATTCCTTATCTATCTCTGGTTTCTTTCCCCCCCTTAATATATTATCCCCCCTTATTGAAAATAAAATTCAAAGGCTCCATTATGAAAATTTTCCTTTTATTCAGGAGAACATAAGTATCACATGAGTTTCTTAACAAATATCCTTTAACTAAACAACTCTAAGTCTATGTGGGTAAACTCGATGTAGAAAAAAAGAGTGTATAATCAAGGTTATCAATGTTTTCCATTACAAAACTTCCATATAATACCTTTTAATGTTTATTTCAAAATTCTCATAACTTGGAAAATTATTAAAAGGATCTGTTTTAAGATAAAAGTAACCTTCACCCAACTCAACAAACATATCAGAAAGTTCAGGTGTATAAACACAACTTTCAAAAAAAAACTTTTCAAAACATCATTACTTTCTTTTACAGGAATAATAAGAGACTCAATTTTCATATTTCCTATTTAAAATCCTTAAATTCCCTAAAATTTAGTATAAATAAAAATATTTTTGGAATAAGGAGGAACCTAAGTAGGTTTTTTAAAAACACATTTTGGACCAAGAGTCCTCTCTCATCCTTGTATTATTCTTCCTCTTCTTGGATTTTGCACTGGATGTATTTTCTTCCTTCAGTTCATCCTTCTCAAATTTTGTAACAAGTTTATTTTCATCTTAAGTCTCTTTTGATAAGGATGTAAACATATTTTATTTCTTAGAAATATTTTTGTTAAAATGAGTTTTTAACAATTATTTAATACCTTATTCTTTTTCTATAAGGATAGTTAATTTTTTTTGTAACATGCTCTTTTTTCTCACATCTCTTTCATCTTTTCTGAATTTTCAAGTAACAATCTGTTGATATATTTTTATCAAATTTTTTTACATTTTCAAAAACCGTTTTATTTACCTTTTCTTCAGTTTTTTGTGATTATTTTGTCTTCCTAGCCATGTCCACTTGTTTTGGACAAATAACTAAGCACTCTTTCTTTTCTGACTCAATATGTTTACTTTTCTCAACTTTGTTAACATACTCATATTTATTAATATACTCACCTTTCTTCATATTCTGAATTTCCCTTTTCAATTCCACAATATTTTTAGAAAACTTTGATATTCTTTTCTCATCAAGGATCTCTCTTGATTCATACCTATTTATAGGTAGAGACATGTTATACCAACATGAATAAGTTATGTGTCCAAAAATTCTAAAATACCAACAATGACATCTAAATCTTAATTTTTCATATTGATAGTAAAATTTGTTAGACCTTTTTTTATTGTTGTTATTTCTTCACAAATTATGGACCACTTTGACCAGGAGGATGATTTCCTGAATAATTCCTATCTTTCTTGGTGAAAGATGTTTTCTCACAAAATTTCTTCTGTAAACCTTTCTTTTCACCTTCCATAGAAATTTAAACTTTAAATTCAATAGCCTTGGTGAAGTTTTATCTCATATTTCTTATCTCACTTAATGATATAAGAATATTGATTGTGTTTCTAACAAATCTTCTTCTTTCTCAGCCAACTGAATTTTCAAAACATCTATGACTTTTTCATATTCACCTATCTTCAACTTGTTCTATTTACTTTCACCAACAAGTGTGGATTCTTTCATGTTGATATTCTCATTTACAACTGATCTTTCTTCATAAGTTTTTAGTTTTCTTTAAAGATCACCATTTTCAAAATTTATGCCTCCAATATATTTCTTCAACTTCCTTCTTTCTTTCTTGAGTCGAGTATTTTGTTCAAGTGAATTCTCTAACTTCTTTTTAAGAATCTATTCCATTTTTTTCATCTCTTCATCATTATAATCACTACCTGAAGAATCACTTCCATTTATAAATTGATCAATAAAGTTTAGTTGATGATCAGATTAATCATTAGATGAGTAATTGTTCTTCTTTCTTTCACCTAGATAAATTTTATTCTTTTTGTCATAAGGGAAATATTTCTTTATGTTTCATTCAATTTTGTTTATGAGTTTTCTCATCACCCTCTTCAGACTCATATTCTTCAATTTTTTTCAAAGTAAAACTTTGTGATAAATGTCATTTCCCTTCACAATTACAACATTTGAGAGTTTTACTTTTCCATTTGCAATTATTGTATTTCTTATAAATAAGGGAAATAATTGTGTTGAAATTCTTAGCTTCTTCCTCTACTTCAAAATCAATTTATTTTTATTTAATTTCCTTATGTTTATTTTTCAATTTTATCAAAGATATAAAGAATATTTATTGATCAACCTTTTCTTTATTTTCCATAACATTCTATCTTCTCATTTCATAAGTAACAAGAATATTATAAATCATCCAAAGATAAGGTTTCGGGAACTATATATTCTAAATATGAAAATTTGGCATCAAAATTATGAGGAAGAATTATCAAGATATTTTCAACAATAGTTGAGTCTTAAAATTTCTCACCCAGACATATTATGGTTCTAACAATATCATTTAACCTTATAAATAATTCACCAACAGTTTCATACTCAACCATTTTTAGATCTTCATATATTATCCTCCAAAGTTGTAACTTTTATTTCTTAACCTTTATATTTCCTTCATATTTTTTTGGAACTTATCCCAAATACATTTGGTAGTTTCAACTCCCTTCACTCTAAGAAACCCAATTTCAGTAAGTGATGAGAGTAAAGTATTTTTATCTCTTATATCATTCTTAATAATTTTCTTATCAGCAGCAGTAAGGGAATAATTCTCAATACAAGGAAGAAATCCTTATTTAGTATCTTCAAAAACACCATACCCAAGGGACATAATATATGGAAACATTCTATCTTTCCATATATGATAGTTCTTTCCATTAAAAATTGTAATCTCCTTATAGTTCACAGAATTGAAATTCTCTATTCTTGAGATGGATATTTCAGAGGCAACCTTTCTTTGAAACCAATTTTTGTTCCCAAGTAGTATCAAGACCACTAAGGGGGTGAATTAGTGGTTCCTTTTTCTTTTATAAGAATGTTTCTTAAGTCCTTATCAAAAACTTTATTAACCTAAATTTTTTTAGAGTTATGATCCCATCAAATATAACTCACAACTTCACCTTTCATATGAAAAAATATAAAGAGAAGGCAACACATGATATTTACAAGGTTTGGTACAAATACCTATTCTTTTCTATGTTGGATAATCCCACCAATATGGATTTATTTTCTATCTTCTTTTTAAATTAAAAAGGAATAAGAAAAGAATAATTTTACAATCCCAATAGTAGCTTTCCTACTATAGTTGGTTATACCCCTCCAACTATACTTTCTAGTATCCACTTCCCACAAACAATCCTTTTCAGTAACTAGTATGTATCCATAGTAAGAAGCTTCAATTTCCTTCTTCTTTTACAATCCACTTCAGAATGTCTTCACTTCTTCCATAAGTAATTTGAATCAAACTTTACCTGCGCACAATTTTCAAGCACTTCAACAATTCACAAAGGAACTTGTTTGTCTTAAAACTTATTCCAGAACCTAACTCTAGAAATATTTCTTAATAGAGTCAATCCGATCTTCCCGGTTTGGAAAGCTCAATTTGATAGTCTCTATAAAATGGTCATTTCTATCTGATTCTCATTTTTCTCTTCCTTATTCAATTTAATAAGAACTCAATCAGTAGCTCACAATTCTGCGTTTGATGGAAATCAGTCTGATGAACCTAGATATGATAAATGTCACTTAAATGGCCTCAATTTGATGGATCTTTGTCAGATAGATATTGCTCGGATGATCATATTGAATGTCAATCTGATGATCTTCCCCAGCTTCAACTTGAAACATAAAGTTTGGTTGGATACCCAATACCTGTTCCACAAATTTTGGAGCTTGAGTAATTAAACAGTCTAGATTCACTTTTACAAATGAACTCAGATCGCCTTTTATAGGGACCTCAAAAGTATTTTAGGAGGGGTTCTGAAAAACCTTTCCTACTTAACAAAATTTCCCAAATCTTCAATTATTATTAAATCTAAGAATAATATTTAACTCATTCAATTAATTTTCAAATCTTCAAATCTCCTTGATTTTCATATCTCTCTTTGACTTTTTCAATGGTTCATACTTCTTAACAAACATCAGTCTGATTTTGATTCTCTCATTACGACCTTCCTCATTACGATAAAGACTATTTTGAAATAATAAATTCATCATTATGTTGATCTACATTAATTGAAAGATAAATCTTCTCATTTCATTTTCTTTATTACAATTCTTCATTATAATGAAGACATGTAAAGATGACTCATTATGATGACTTTTTCATATGTCAGCCTCCAAATTTGTAACTTTTCCTTCTTCACATTTTTGTTACCTTCATAAATGTTTTTAAACTTATCACAAATACCTTTGGTAGTTACAACTAACTTCACTTTGAGAAACTCACTTTCAATAAGTGATGAGAGTAAATAATTTTTATCTCTACCATCATTCTCAATATTTTTCTTATCACTGGTAGTAATAAGATCATTATCAATACGAGGAGAAAATCCTTCTATAGTAGCTTCAAAAACATCATACCCAATGGACATAAGATATAAAAAAATTCTATCTTTCCAGATATGATATTTATTTCCATTAAAAACTATAATCTCTGTATAGTTCATAGAATTCAAATTTTCCATTTCTGAGATGGATCTTTCAGAGGAAACCTTTCCCTGATACCAATTTTTGTTCCCAAGTAGGATCAAGACCATTGGGGGGGGGTGAATTAGTGGTTCCTTTTTATTTTATAATAATATTTTTTAACTCCTTATCAAAAACTTTATTTACCTCTAAAACTTGTTAGATTTATGATCCACTAAAATATAACTCACAACATCACCTTTTGTATGAAACAAATATAAAGAGAAGGAAACACCCCATATTTAAAAGGTTTGGTACAAAGACCTAATCCTTGCCATGTTGGATAGTACCACCAATATGTATTCCTTTACTATCTTCTTTCAAAAATACAAAGTCATAAGAAAATAACAATTCTAAAATCCTAGTAGAAACCTTCCAACTATAGTTGGTTATACCCCCAATTATCCTTTCCAGTATCCACTTCCCATAAACAATCCTTTTAAGTAACTAGTAAGTATCCATAGCCATAAGCTTAAATTTCCTTCTTCTTTTCTAATCCACTTAAAAAATCCTTCACTTCCACTACAAGTAAGCCGAATAAAACTTTACCTACATACAATTTTCAATAACTTCAACAATTCACAAAGGAACTTGTTTTTCTTGAAAATTCTTCCATAACCTTAATATAGAAATATTTCTTAGAAGATTTAATCTGATATTCCCAACCCAGAAACCTCAATCCGATAGTCTCCATCAGATGGTTAGCCCAGTTCAATTCTCCTTCTACTCTTCCTTCTTCAATTGAGTAGGAACTCAATCGACAACTCAAAATTTTTCATTTAATGAAACTCAGTCTGATGAACCTAGATACAATAGATGTATCTCTGATGGCATCACTCCAATGGAGTTGTTATGATGGATCTTATTTAGATGGATCTTGCTCGGATGATTATATTAAACATCAATCCGATGATCTTCTTCAGCTTCAACCTAAAACACAAAGTTTGGTTGGATACCCAATACATGTTACACTAATTTTGTATCTCGAGGGATTAAATAGTTTAGAGTAAATTTTACAAATGAACTCATCTCTCCTTTTATAGGGACTAAAAAACTAGTTTAGGTGGGGTTTTGAAAACCTTTCCCGCCTAAACAAATTTACCAAATCTTCAAATCTTCTTAAATATCAAAAAAATCTTTGACTCATTCAATTCATTTTAAAATATTCAAATCTCCTTGATTTTTAGATCTCTCTTTGAATTTTTCAATGATTCAGACTTCTTAACAAACATCAGTCCGATTCTAATTCTCTTATTATGACCCGCCTCATTATAATGAAGACAATTCTGAAACAACAGATTCCTCATTATGTTGCTTCACATCAATTGAAAGAAAAATCTTCTCATTCTGATTTATTTATTATGATTCTTTATTATGATGATTACATATGAAGATGACCCATTATGATGACCTTTTGTAAACACTAAGAGTCTTCACCTCTTCTTGACAAAAAATCAATAATTTTTTTTCCTTTTTCTCTTGACCCAATTGTAAGAGAACAAAGTATAACCTTTTGTTTTCTTGACCCAACTGAAATACAATTCAAACTTTCTAAAACATTCTACCTTTGATAAAATTCTGCATTCGATTTACAAAGGATACAAACAATATGAATTGGTTTCATAATGAATTACGATGGATTGGTAGCATACCGTATCCAATGGACCAGTTCCTACAACTTCGACTTTATCAACTTATTTTCTTTTCTAATTACAATACACCAAGTCATCCAAACTTCAAAAAACTCTGAATACGGTGATACCATATTGATTAACTTGAGATAGTAATGTTTTTTCTTCAAAAAAATTTCAACTTATACAAACTCTTTCTTGTATCATGACTTCCGCATGAATTTTAAAATGTTAAATATTAGCTTTAGGATCATCTGACTTACCAAGAAAAGTATTTTAACTTCCTTATCTTTCAAAAATATATTTATTTATAATCAAACCTAAATAATATTTTCCTGGATATGATTGGAATCACCTTTTCTCCCCCTTTATTTCATAAATATTTCATTACAAGTTTCTCAGAAAACTTATAAATTTTTGGAATTAAAAAAGAGTAAATCATCATCAAATTCAACATCGAGGTCATGTAGACTCCAATTAGGTTGTCATTATGATTAATAATTTCATTCTAGACTCAATATGATTTCTAGAATCTTTTAGTAGAAATCCAAATATGATAAATCATATTCAATGACTCATGCCAATGCGATGAGTTAAATTACTCAATATGATCTCTTGGACCTAGAAACCAGAAACTTCTCCTTTTCTTAACTTCAAACATATATCAACTATTGATAAAAAATAAAACAAAAACACACCTTGGGTCTAATAAAATCACCATTACAATTTATCTTGAATTGGGTTTTCAATATTCAATTGAAAGTAATTTAAATTAAATCAAGTAAATCAGGGTTTAATTAAATGGCCAACCTCAAATGAAACCACCTACCTTTAATCATGGAACCAAAAATCAGCACTCGAAGCGGGATTTTCCAACAAAGAACAATTAAACTAGAGATCAAGAAATCAAACATAGATTCAAGTTTCAAAACAATAGAGTTTAGATCCCTCGAACACATGATGGTCTAACTAAATCTATGGAGGAAATAAAGAGGGAGCAGGAGAGAAATAACAGGAGGAGATCCACTTAACAGAGAGGGACCAAATCTTTAACTAGTGCTTAGATTCATCAAAGATGGGGTTTAAAGGGTCCAAAAAGGGTTCTTGAGATCCTCCAATACCTAGGAATTCAAGATATGTTGATTTAGGGTAATGGGGGTTCATAAAATTTTAAACATTTTTTTGGAATAAAATTATCCCAAACACACAATTAACTGGGTAAGGCTGCACAGTTAGACGAACTATGCACCCTAATCATATACCATTCTACTGGGGTGTACAATTTGTCAAATTTTGTGCCAATTGTGCAAAACCCCACTATCCAGGGTTTCACAGTTTTCACTAGGTGGGTGCATGGTTTGGGAAAACCCTATGACAATCATGCATAAACTATAAAATTCAAAAAAATTCAACTTTCCACCTAAAACAACCTGAGACAAACCCCAACCAAAGTAGATTAAAAAGTACAACTGAGGAGTACTTGAAAAAAAGTAATAAGATGTTACATGGAGTAGAGACTTGTGTATTTTATTTCTTTTCTATTTGTATATGTGATTATCCTAGTGGTTGATCGTCCCAATATAACTGTACTAATTTCTCATTTCACATTATTACCGATTGGGTTCTTTTATACATACTGCATACTCTGATGATTATTGTTTAAATATGCTACCTAGTTATTTTATCTATTGTTTTTCACTCTGATACTGGGGGAATATCCTCCCCATGGTAGCTCTTAGACCCCACTACTGGTCAGCAACCTATGGTGTTTAGGGAGGTATGCATGAGGTGACATGGAAATATAATCTAGTTACTATTCAGAGTGATCCGAGCCAAGGAATACACACACCATGTGTTATATTGATGTGCTATTGATTTCTATACATCTCAAATAAATTATGTATTTTTTTCCTAAATTATCAAGATAATTAGATAATTTTTTTCTCAATTCTACTATACGTCATGTGTTTTGAATTAAAATGTCACTTTTAAAAGAAAACACACACTTTCAATCATACTGGTAACACCATGTGTTAGATTGATGTACAATTGATTTCTACATGTCTCAAATGAAATATATATATATATATATATATATATATATATATATATATTATTTCTAAATTATCAACTTAATCAGAGTACATTTTCTCTATTTTGACCATGTGACATGAATTTTGAACTAAAATACCGCTTTTAAATGAAAACACACACTTATAGTCATACCAAAAAAACCATGTATTAGATTTACATGAGATTTATTACTGCACATAAAAAATTAATTATAGATCTTTTGACTAAAATATTATGACAATCCAAGTGAATTTTCTTGGTTTTCAATATGTAAAACACATTTTAAACTAAAATTTCATTTTTAAATGAAAACTCACACTATCATTTATACTGACCAACCTGTGTACCGGATTGATATAAGATTAATTATTACATGTCAAAAATGAATTATAGATAATTTTACTAAATTATTAAGACAATTTGAGTTCATTTTCATGGTTTTGAGTATGTAGTATTCATTTTATACTAAAATTACACTTTTAAACTGAAAACATGCACTTTTAGTCATATCGGTCACACAGAATGTTGTATTAAAATACAGTTAATTAATTCACATAAAAAATGAATAATGGATCATTGTACTAAAATATCACGATATTATGAGTGTGTTTTCTCAATTTTGAGTGTGCAACACATGTTTTGAACAAAAATTCAATTTTTAAATAAAAGAAAACATTGTCAGTCATACTGGACACATCATGCATCATATTTTTTTGAGGTTAATTAATACACATAAAAAATAAATCACATGCTATTTTCCCCAATTATAAATATGATATGAGCTCATTTTCTCATTATTTAGCACATGATACTTATTTTAGACTATAATGTCACTTTTAAACTTAAAACATACACTTTTAGTCAATATGGATACACCATGTATCAAATTTATGTGAAATCAATTATTAAAAATTAAAAATAAATCATAGATCATTTCCCTAAATCATCAATACAATTATAGAATGTTTTCTTGATTTTGAGTATGTGATGTTCATTTTGAACTAAAATGTCACTTTTAAATGAAACCATGCACTTTTAGTCATACCAGTCACATCGTGTGTCATATTTAGGTTTGGTTAATTCCTATATGTCAAAATGAATAACATATCATTTTATTAAATTATAAAGAAAATTCGAGTGTGTCTTCTTACTTTTGAATATATGATACACATTGTGAGCTAAAATGTTACTTTGATTAGAATGGATAGTTTCAAATAGTTTTGTAAAATCATGAAGGGAGTAGGAAGAAATGTGTAAAATTATCCTAAAGGGAGTAGGAAAGAATATATATATATGTGATAGTTGCATACCTAAATCACCTATTGTATTAAATTCAATAAATTTATTTTTATTAGTAAAATAAAAATTTATATCACTAAAATGATATTAAAAAGGGATTAGACCCAAAGGGAATGAATTGAATCACCATTAAACATAAAAAATAAAATAAAGAACAAATAGATCTATAGATATAACATAAAAAAAAGAACCTTTGTGAATCATCCTTACTGAATCTTTCATTTAGAATTTATTTTTATCCAAGAATTTTGTGCCTATAAAGAGCACAAAAGGCCTACATACAGTGTTTGAATCCCTTATTCAAGGATAATATCATTTCCACTTCAGAAACCTGATTCATTTAAAATAATAATTTACCCTTTATAATTCAGGATTCTTATATATGGAAATGATTTTATCCTTAAATAAAGGACATGAACTCTATATGGAGGCCTTTTATTCTCTTTATGAGAAAAAAATATTAGGAGAAAAATTAGTAGAACAACATCTCTTCACTATCTTTTTGAAAATTAACTAAATAAGTAGTAGATAAAAATGATAAGAAAATTAAGTAAACAAAAAATAGACAGAATGATAATAAAATTAACTAAATAGTTAGTAGTAAATCCCCTCTTCTTGATGTTTTCAAACATTATAACACCATGTAATCTACCCACACATTTCTAAAAAAATATACTACCTCTTGTGAATAAGTTGACTATCGACACTATTGGAAGCGCTAGAAAATATAAATAAATAAATTATTAATAAATATTTTGAATTAAACTTTAATTATTATTGGAAATACTTATTTAGGGATATCATTTTATTGATGAAAATTGATATATTTTATAAATTTACAAACATAATTACCACATGAATTATCATTACTTTGTTTCAAACACTACAGAACCATTGAGAAAAATAAGTAATCTTTTTTTATATATGTTTTGATAGTGAAATATTATTATATATACCTTAACACTTATCCATTTTTAGAAATTCATAGGCTTCTTGTGCTCATTTTTTGTCCTCATACCATGATTTTTATGACATATAAACACCACCCTATCATAATAAAGTTTTCATTAAAATATAATATAAAATGTATAATTTGAAGTTTCTTTGTAAAATATTGAATACAGTGCATTAAAAATCGATAAAGGATGTCATATGTGGTTGATTCATTGGATATTCATGATTTAGATCCAAGAAATAAATCTTTAGAGTATCAAAATTTATTGTAATGATCATCCAATGCTTCTTAAAAAAATAAAAAGGAAAATTTAAAGAAAATGTATGAAAATATATTATATATGATTAGATTTCAGAGTTTTACCCCTGAATTATAGATAATAAAAAGTTTTTATCATATGTTAGTTTCTTTTAAAACCTTTCATTGAGTTGTGATACTTTTTGTGAAATTTCATGTTCTTTCATTGAAGTTTCTTCTATAAAAGTGATATGAGGACTAATGAGTCCAAAATTTTCTTCATAGGGGTTTCCATTGATATAGTAGTGATATATACACCTGTAAAAAAATTAAATATAATTAAATAATAATTTAAACAGTAGATCAACTATTAAAAATTATATTACGAAAATATACCCCATTTATATATTTACAACCGAGGCTCCCATCCATTGATGCTTAAGAATTTCATTTTCACTCTCAAGACCAATCATGTTTGGAATGGAAACTTTATACATTTGTTTTTAAAATTCAAGATAGGTTGTATTATTATCTTTGAATTTTGTATTCATATAAACTTTTAATTTTAGTAAATTTAGTAATTAAATTGGTTGGATAAAGGTACCCTCAGAAGGTATTTTCAATCTATCAGTTGATAATATAGATTATTTTATTTCAAACTTTTGTTTCCCCTTATTTTTCTTTATCTATAATAACTTTATCCAGTTAAAACATTTTTTTCATTAATTGTTAAAAGGGTTTCATAAAAAATAAACTGGAAAGTAAATACCTCATTATCATCACGTATCTTTATAATATTAAATTAACATGATAGTAAAGTCATAATAGAATGTTTGTTCATGTGAATATCCAAATCATCAGGAGGAGTAGGTATCTTAATACTCTGTTCATGAGCTACACAAATCTCTACTCTCATGTGTTTTTTGGAATTTTTTTATTGTGGAGAATATCTTCAAAGATATTGTACATTGTACCCCTCACAAAAAGAAGGAGGTTGGGTGTTAATAGATATAAATCAATGTCAATTTCACTATATATAATTTTATATAGGAAAGGTATCCATATTCTTTTGATTCAAATTTAACAGAAATAGTTATGAAAAAATCAATTACCTCAAGTAAGGAAAGCCTTTGAGGGGAATGGCTAGTCTCAAAGATGGGGGGGATATTCATGTAGTGTCTGTTTCTATGTTGTTTATTATCTTTGATCAATTCCCATAAAATTTTCTAAAAATTCATAATACTAACTAAAATTTTATTTTATAGAATCTATTTATACCTGCATGTTAATTTATTTTCTTATCTCTATCCACTATGTCTTTTATTTCTCAAAAATATGTTCAATGTGACACTAAAAATCTACACCTCTGATGTGACCATATTGTTATGGATACTTCAAAGACACTTAAAGGAGATGTTCATTAGGAACAATTGATGGTGATTCTTGTGTATAAACCAAATAATAAATATAGGAAAATAAGAAATCATTGTTATGAAATATCAATTTTTAGCAGAATAAATTTTTATTATGTCAAACTTACACATGCTTCCCATACAATTTGTGTGTTTTCATCTATTAGTCATCCCTCTTTATTTTCACAAGACTCCTTCCATAGTACATGATGTGGGATGGAAGTGGCTTTTGATTCTAGTATATCAATCTATATATAAATAAAAGAACATAATTATATTTTTATTTCATATCACATAAAATTATTACTATAGATTTAAAATACATACCATTTTTTAAGTGAAGCATACCCCATCCTTACTTTATATTAGGGGTATATTGGTTTTTATTCACACTTATTATTTTTAACACTTATTTTCTATTTAATAAATTAACTTTTTTGAATCAATGTGATTAATACAGGTAATTTCAAGTAAAATAGTATCAATTACAATGTACCTAAAATGATTCCTCCTTATGATGGACAATGAACACATTCCATGTTTATTAATTTTTTATATGTGCATTTATATATAGTGGGTGGGGGTTTAATTTTCCTTCATCATTAATGAGATGATACTTCATAATAATTTTATGAAATTCTATATGAAACTTTCCAGTGAACATTAAGATAAATTTCATTCAAAAATCATCTAATATAAATTTATTATACAAGGAATAACAAAGAGTAAATTAATTTTAATTATTTTATTTTTTAGTAAAATAGATAAATTATATAATAATGTTACCATAATGTCTTGAAAAATTATTGTCTTTAATGCATGAACAATATTGTGCCACATATTCACATCAAATGACACATGCATTTGGGTGGTGACCCCAATGTAACTAATGGAATTGGACTTGTTGGGGACAACCAGTTGATTGCTTGCATTCCATATAACCTTGAGTTTTATGAATTTTCTTCCCACATTAATAATTTTTATTAAGATCACCATGATATGACACTCCCATATTTTTTTTCAAACACATGTTGTTCACCTTTTAAAATTTCATCAGTTTTAAATCCCCTCCTTGTAACCCCCTTTGACATACAAGACCCCTTCTACATTGGTACCAACACAAAACGATTGCGATGAATTAGTCAAAGGGTCATCCTCAATGAAATTGAAATTTAAACTTGATGTGTTTTTAGTTGATAATAAAACAATTGACTACTTTTTGTTTCCAGGATCTAGTATATAAAATACTTGTATTAACTATGATTCTATTATAAATAGTTTATCCTTGTATCCTTCCTTACTGAAATCTACTTTCACAAATCTTAATTCATCGATTTTGACTGTACTCCTATTATCAACCCATTTTCATTAAAAAATAAACACTTAAAATTTTTTATAATCCAAATCCCATATTTTTTTAATAAATATAAAGTATGAAATATCCTCATGAATTAGATTTTTATTCTTGGAACCTCATACATGCTTCACTTCCTCCATAAGAGTAACTCCACTTTTTTACACGGTATTACGTTCATCATATTCCTTTGTATATAATGTATAACCATTAATTACATAATCATTATAATATAATACATGCACACTTGGTCCCCTATATAGCTATAAAAGTCATTCTAAAATTGAATTTGGATTTGTAGTTGATTCCTTAAAAATATGGTCTCAAAACCATCCTATAAACTATAAATTATGTGTATCTGATATCCACCATTCATCCATTGATGGATTCAAATTCTTAATAATTACTTTGTGGGTTTAAATATGTGGTGAAAATCTAAAATATTATATGTAAAGGTGTATATGATACCACTCTGTAATGGTTTTTGAGACAACATCTCTTCTGCAAATACCTTCACCCAAAAGGTTCCTTCTTTAATGATATTTTAGGAGACCAATGTAATCCACATCATATAGGTAGTTGGTATAGAATCTAATGTATTCATCAATAATATATTTCTCTATAATAAAATCTTCAATCCAACATCAATTTTTGATATACCCTTTCAAAATCATCATATAATGTTTAATAGGGTACATCCATCTATAATGTATAGGACTATATAGTCAGATCTCTTTAATCAAGTGAACCATTATATCAAAGAATTGTGGTGGGAAGAATATATCTAATTCTCTAAATATGACAATAATTTCCTTTTCTATATTTGGAAAATTTTCTAGGTTATAACTCTACTGCATAAAACTTTAAAAAAGAAACAAATATTCATCAATGCATGTCAAACATTTTAAGTCAGAGTGCAATGTAAAACTACAATAATTAAATATTTTATTGAAACATGATGGTTATGTGATTTTAGGCCCTTTAGCTTCAAATTAGTCATGGAAATGATATTCTTGATATTTGATAAATAGCACTATATAAATTTTATATCATTTAGTAAGTTTCAAAAATGATATCTATCTTTACTAGAAAGAGTGTAAGTTTTCATAGGAAGAAAATTACACTTTTCACCCTTCACTAGTTCCAACTCTTCCCTTATACCTATATTAATAATGACCAACCTAGCATTAATTCTATCCTTTTTAGGTGAATTCAGTAATGTGACAATGACACTATCACATATTTTTTTTTTCTACAAACATGCGATCAAGAAAATATATAATGTAAAAAAATTATAGTGAGTTAATTAAAAAAATAACCATTTTTCCCATCCATTTTTTAAGGTTTTTCAAAAAAGGTTTACAAAAAATGGTGATAATATCCTTTAATTTCTCAAAATATTGATCAACTATTATTGGATACAATGTTGTACCTTATTCTAAATTCCTATTGAATGATGACATCCAGAATTAATATTTATGTTGTCAGGGTAACAATTTGTGATATCTAGAAACACAGTCTTCAAGGAATGTTTCAACCTAACTAAGTGTGTACCTTATTCACAAATTGGGACGCCCCAACATTTATTTAATGTTATATCCTTAAAAATTTACATAAGTAATAAATTCATTTATCATACCACATAATATGGCTCTCAATGTAAAATTTTCATTTCTATAACCATCATACAACATAACACCTAAATCCCGCATTAATTTCAGATCTTTGATCAATGGAGCCAAATAAACACCAATAACATTGTTTGGTTGTTTTGGTCTTGATATTAGCAGAGACATCATAATGTATTTTCATTTCATGAATAACCACAATGACATGTTATAATTTACCATAATAATTATACATGTAATATGAGTGTTATATTTTACATAAAGAGGATTCATTCTATTTATATATAACACAAGATAATGGGTTTTTAGCTTGTTTCTAAATTCAGTATTCTCATGATCAATTTTCTTTCACCAAAGAGAGTCTACTGGGTGATGAAGTTTCTAATATTGAATTATTGTATCTATGTGTCACATAAATTTCCTTGCAGTATTTTAACTTCTATATAGGAATATAAACCTTATAATTATTAGAAAATACCATACCACTTTCAAAGGACTTGATTCATCTTTCTTGTACACTTATGTCATTTTTAAGTGATTCATAGTATATGTGAAATAATATACAACCATTTGGATAGGCATGTATTATTTTAGAGATCATACTAATTAAATATAACATTCATTTAAAATTATATGTTTGACAATGAATATCATTATCTTTCGGTAACATATTATTCAAGACAACAAGTAATTTTGTAAAGTTGGTGTCTCTCCATCCAATGACATCTTTAAAATTATATATGTAACACCCTGAGATTTTATAATTTATATTCTTTTTAATCTATTTCATATCTTCTAATGTATGCTACACCAAGATTATCTTGGGCTATACGCGACACCGTATTAGCTTGCAGTATACACAACACTATTCTTGGCTCGTGTTACACACAATTTCAAGTTCATTTTGTAGAAATTATTCTACGCAACATTAAGTATAGATTTTGTTTAATGTATAAATGAAATAAGTTTTGAATTATGTTATACGCAACACCAAAGGGAGATTTCACTACACGAAACCCTGACCTGGCTTGCATTACACGCAATCACGACCTTCCTCGATAGCGTGTGTTGTACGCAATACCAGGTTTCACTAAACAACGATATATGTTTATAATATTATCACGAACTATCCATTATGAATAGTATTAACTAAATTTTGAATTTTATAACATTATTATTCATTTTACTCATTTTCTATAACATGGTATGAGAACAAAATAAATTTTTCGGGTAAAATAAGTATTTTTCAAAAAATGCAGTTTTGCCGTCTTTTGATGGCGCACCCACATTAAATCCAGTTTTTGACATGTTTATAAGTTCAATTTTACAAAATAAAATTATTATTTGGAATCAGGATATAAAATTTTACCTTGGATAAATTTTTCATATTATTCTGATAACTTTCATATTTTAATGAATAGTAAAAACACGCTATATTTTAATTAAAAACAACTTTTTTCATCGTAATAATTTATGTGGTTAAATTATAATATTGAATGGTTTTAAAGTATAAATAGAATATATTTTTACCATTTAATATAATTTATGTCATTAGCATTGATTTTACATTGAATTCGTAGGTTAAATCAATTCAATCTTTTGCAATGTTTTAAACAAAAAACCTATTTTCTTTCAACAACGAGATTAATTTTAATTTAATTTCTGAAACTTCTGTGTATTGAATTTGGAAAAATGGATTCCATATTTGGAATCAGTTGGTCTAAATTATATTAATAGACTACTTTTTATTTTTGGGCATTATGAATAGTAACTAGGGTAAATTTTATTTACCATAGTAAAAGGTAAATCGAGTAATTAAGGGTAAATATAATATTATAGAATTACACTAACACTTGTCTTAATACAATTGGATGATTATATTTTTTCCTAAGTCATATTTTGGTCTAAATGGAATCCATTAGAACCCTCTTAGAGGTGATTAATACCTTTAGTTTATTTTATTTAAAGGAAAGTGAAATATGTCTCACTCAAACTTAAATAATTAAAGTATTTTTAATATAAGGTTATACAGAATATAAATTCGGTTATAAATACTTATTTGAAAGCTAAAATGTTTTTCTTTATCATGGTAATTTATTTGTAATTTTTAAGACTTATTTAATTACCTTATTAGTTTATACATTAATGATGCAGAAATTATTTATTTAGTAAAAAAATAAATAATATTGTTTTTATTGAAATATTAATACATATTAAAAGGCTCCAAAACCTGACCAAAACTTATTGGTAGTGTATATATACACCATAATAATTTAATGACCGAATATATGACCGTTTGGAGTCTTATAAAAGTGATTATGACACTTATAATATTTTATTTTATATGATGTCAAAGTTGTCACCTTCATAATTTAATAAATATAACATTTTAAAATTCATGTGTTTTAGAAGATAAATATGACTAAATCTATTCTTATAAAATATATAAGATTTATCTTCATACTAGTATTTTATTTTTAATTTTTATGCAACAAATAAGTATATTTAATAATTATACAAAAATGTTGTAGTAATTATTTTATTAAGAGAAATATCAAATAAATGGTTTTACAAATAGTAAAATAAATATTATATGAACTATTTAATGTTCTCCACTAATTTTATATATTACTATGATATGTTAGGAACCTATTAAATATTTTATTTTGAATATATACTCTGTGTGGATTTAATTTAAATTCAAATAAATGAATAGTGTCAAAATTGACACTATTGTTATTTTATAAAAATAACATATTATTAAATTGTTTAAAAATTACAAAAATATTTAAAAATTATAAATTGAAATTTATATAGTCTAAAATTTAATAAATTATCTAATTATGGATAATTCACAACACAAAAGTAATTATTTATAATAATTTAAAATTTAGAATCTTATTACCACAAATAAAATTTAATAGATTAAATAAAGATAAATCAAGTTGATAATGTTTAAAATAAATTCTTTACATGTATAAATTTTATTGGTTGATGAGATTAAAACCATATCTCATATAAAATTCGAATATGAGTCATTTTTGGAGGTTTTTTTAAGTGAGGTTAGATTTATTATAAATTAATATTTTTAAGATTTCCAAAGGTGCCCCTCTCCTCCCTTATAAAAAGGGAAACCCTTCCCACTTCTCTTCACACCCTTTTGAGCCTTCAAGATAGGCCAAAACCTGCCAATTTCTATTCTCCAATTCCCTAGAAACATCCTATAGGTTCTGGTCTTCTTCAAAGACCATCTTTAGTGCCCAAGGAGGAGGTTAAGAAGAGACGTTTCAAAGAAGAGGTAATGTCCGTTACTGATTATTTCAACTTTATTTATTCTTCTACATCTTCTTCCTTAGTTGTTTCATTATGAAGTAATAACATCAGTATCACTCATATACTGATATGTTATTATAAATATGAAAAAACCCTATTTCACCTTCTATCCATCCTACGAAATCACCGCGTGTGCGTACATACGGAATACCGTCTCTACGCCATGGTGTAATCTGTTTTCGACCACCACCTTACTTGGATGGGTATAATGGTATAAATAAATAACTATATATGATTATCGTAAAGTGATATTGATTTTGAAATATTATACATACACTTAAATACAATTCCACGATCATGGGAATGATATCATCGCTCGTGCGTACGTACAGACTACCGTCTCCACGACGCGATGAGATTCATTCTCCATGTTAACCATTCATGAATGATTATAAAGTATATATAATAAATAATAATGAAATATATGACATAATAATGATACTAGATTTATGTATATATATATATATATGTATGTCATCTACTTAATTCCATTCAATTCAATAAGGAAACGAAAACAGTGTTCATGCGTACGTACGGCCTACCGTCTCCATGAACAGTGTATTTCATTCCATTTATTGATCTATCATATATATATATATATGTATATGATGAATATATATTACATATATAAATCATTTTTTACATTCTGGAATTATGTAAATCAGTATATAAGTAATAATAACAAGAACAAGAAGTTGAAACAGTTACGATAAATGAAACGATTTTACCCAAAATGCTGCTTTAACATGGAATTTACAAAAGAACGGGTAATATAAAGTCATAAGTGAACCATATATGATATCATAACAATGAATATGATTATGTAATAATTCAATGACATTATTTAAATCATTATATAGGAGGTTTGGATATGTACGAAGCATATCGGACCTAAGGTAAGGGATAATGTTGCAATCTCAATTGTTTTCTATCCGAGATTGCTTATACGTAAGTATTTACTGGGGTTATATTTATCATCCATGTACAAGTTTTATAAAAATGTTTTCATGTATGTTTAAAGTCCTTTTTACCCATTTTTGACTTTTACTACATGGTATGTAAGGAATCTTTTTTTTGTTTACCATACGAGGTACTTTTTGACTTTTCCGACAAAAGTACGAGAAGAATGTTATTTTTAACTTATACGGCATGAACAGATTTTTGTAGTTTCATAACTCCTCATTTTCATGAAGCTTACTCTATAATATTTTATGACTATTTTCAATAAAATAATTTTATTTTAAAAGTTCATGGCATTTTGTGAAAATAAAATGATTTTGAAGAAGAAAGGATATTTTCCACAAGAATTCATTTCAAATGTTTTATCAAAACCATTTTCCATCTAAGATGACATTATTTCATATGTGTATGTTTCAAGTTTAATGTCTCTATGATTTACATTGTTTCACTTTTTTTATGATGAAATGTCCATTTGTTTTATATGGATTATGAGATGATGAGATGATGTTTATGAAACCCATTTTATTCTTTGGGTTATGATGAATGTTTTAAGTTTATTTTGTGGAAAAAGTAAGAATGATTTCATTATGAGATGGGTGGGACCTATATATCCCTCCAATGAATTGGGTAAAGATTTATATCTCATGAGATAGACATGGCTGGAATGGTAAGTTAATCCAGTTCAGTGTTACAGGACTGAAACGAGGAGTGAAATCGATTTAGAAAGGGACTTTGTCCACTAAGATGGTCTTGGAAGCAATGCCTCAGCTACTATGAAAATCATAACATGTGCTGAATGGTTTCCACAATTACATGTTTTCTTCCCATTATATTTTATCATGGTTGATGTTCCATTATGATATATTCCTTACGTAGTTCCATGATTTATGTCTTTGCTCAAGATTTTGATGTTTAAATTTCATGTTCAAGTTTTTGCTTTCAAATTTTTATGGATTGTTTTATGTTTTCTATGTTTGCCCTTACTGAGAATTTGAGCTCACCCTTTTTATGTTTTATTTTCCCCAGGAAATAAAGAAAGGTTTTAGGTAAGGAAACAAAAAGGGGAAGATCGTTATGTGAGATATTGAAGATCTTTCAACATGATTAAAAGTTTATATTCCAAGTTTCCAAAGATACTAAGATATTACGGTCCTTTGGTGTCTATTTTGGTTATGTATTAAGTATTCCGCAAAAGTAATGTAATGTCCATGTACGTCAAGCTTTGGGTCTCTACAGTTAGTATCAGAGGAAAGGTTTAGTTAACCTTTGGAAACTAGGATGCGAAAACTTTAGTGAGATCCCTAGAGATATTTCTAAGGTATGTCTAGGGATGTCCCTATGGTTAAGTATAAGTATAGGTAATAATACTAGAATTATGGTAACGATTTTAGAATTAAACCTAAGATGTTAGATATTGAAGGTACTCCCCCTTTATTATGTTGTTTTCCCTATCATGATTTTTGACTCTCACGCTATTTTTTTTGGGTTTTAGATGATGGCTGGAACATGAAGGAACTGTGTTGATCAATGTAATGGACAATGCAATGATTGTCCTCCTGAACAACCAAATGTGTTGGGAGATGGAGTAAAAAATCTTATTGCTATACTTGCACAAGCTATGAATCATTCTGGACTTCCAAATGATCAGATAAGGGAACAATATTCTATTGAGTCCTTCATGAGGCAACATACACCTTCTTTCAGTGGGTCTTCTGATCCACTTGTTGCTGAACAATGGATCTGTACCATTGAAAAGATATTTTCCATACTTCGCTGTTCAGAGCATGAAAAATTCATTTTAGCTATTTACCGTTTATAAGGTGAAGCAGACCAGTGGTGGACTCTAATTAAGAATACAATGCCCCGAGATGAAATTGAATCCATGGAATGGGATGAGTTCAAGAAATTATTTTTCAATAAGTACTTCCCTCGTATTCTTAGAACAAAGATGGAAAAGGATTTCCTTGAGCTTAAGAAAAAGGATGATGAATCTGTTGGTATATACGAGGTGAATTTTACAAGGCTTGCAAGGTATGCATCTGGATTTATCATCCAACCTGAAAGTAAAGTTGATCAATTCTTCAGTGGCTTAAAACCAAGTCTTCTAAGGGCATTAGATATAAGAGACTTCAGTAGCTATGAAGAAATTGTGCATTGTGCTATCAAGGTATAACTAGAAGTTGGTGTTACATATCCATCTCATGGTTTTGACAAGAAACGAAAGATGGAGTTCAAGGAGAAATCTCATATCAATGGTGAAAAGAAGATGAATGTTTCTTTATGCTCAAAGTGTGGAAAGAAGCATGATGGAGATTACCTAAAAGGTACTAGAAAATGTTTTAAGTGTGGAAAAGAAGGTCATCGAGCAATTGATTGTTGAAGTAATGAGAAAAAGGTTGCTAATGATGTGAATAGAGAAAAGACTACATAGAACTCTCCACCAACACTTCAATGCTTCAAGTGCAAGGAAATGGGGCATTATGATAATAAATGCCCTAATCCAAGGGTTAGTGATGATCGACATGAGCAACCACTTAAGGCAAAGGACAAAGGGAAGTCACATGTAATCACTACTGGCGATGTTGAATATGACAACGATGTGGTGGAATGATTAAGTGTTTATGTAATGGGATTCCAAAATAATGTTGTATCGTGGAATATTGGAATATTTATGTATTGGTCTATTGTAATTTTCAAAAATTTTATGGTACCGGTAACCATGGAAAGTGATTGAAATATTTTTGTAAATAAGATGATATGCGCATAATGAAGGGATAAAGAGAAAATGAAATGATCTCATATAAGGAAAAAGTTATATCATGGTTTGAGTATATAGAAATTTTGGGATTTTGGTATGTGGAAAGAGTTACCTTTTGACAACATTCATGTTTTCACTAAGATTCTATGGTAATTTCTATTTCAATAGAACACATGATTAAAGAATTTACATGTTTGGAATGTGACCAACAAGATATATCGTATGATAAATGATGTTATTCACGTTCTTGTTATGTGACCTTTCCAGTAATCATTTCTGTATACTATGGGATTGGACAAATGTATTTTGGATAAGTCTAAAGATTGAAAAGGGTTATGTTAGACATCAGATGGTATTGTTTAAGGCTAGAAATTTTTTTTCCGATATTATTGCAGGAATGTTATTATAATGTAGTTTTAGAAAAAGGGACAACCTGCAAGACGAGCGACAACCCATCGCGTTGGACAAGGCTGTGGGAATCGAACCCACAACCAAAGTGCGACATGCCTTTATCGCCTACCACTGGCAAACAGGAAGTCCCTGGTTATTAGAAACTAGTTTTATTATATTAAGTGGTATGATAGATGAAGTATAAGTCCATTTTTGGAATCATATACGATTAACCTCACCATATATAGACTTATGTATATTTGATAACTTTTTCTAACCTTTTGTTTGAGACAGATGGAATGACCCATCATTCTATCACATGATATGATAACACTTCATGGAAGACAAATTCAACTTCATTTCTTTAAGAGATGATGCGGAAATTGTTCAAGGCACAAACAATAGTGAGATTATACCAAAATCATGTAAGTATTTATTTTAATTATTCTTCAACTTTAAGGGAATGATCTTGAAAACCAAAAATGTTGTCCTAATGTCCTCATATCTGATGAATTAGATGGTACCTTAAATCATCACAAATTTATGGCTTTGTGATTGATGGATTTTTCATAGCCATGTTCTCTACCACTCTCCATCAGAACTTGATGGTTAGATTTCTCTTCTATATCCATATTTTCACCTATGTAGTCCTATGTGGAAACCCAGTGTTGAGTTACTTTGGGTGACCGTTATGATTCTAACTTCCCTTTTTAAAATGAAGTTTTAGTATTCCTTTTTACGATGTGGGTTTCTATTAAAACTTTCGAGTAGTAAACCATTTATAACTCCGACAAATTTCGAGGGTGAAATTAATTTTAAGGGGGGTAGAATGTAACACCCCAAGATTTTATAAGTTATATTCTTTTTAATCTCTTTCATATCTTCTACTGTACGCTACACCAAGATTATCTTGCGCTATACGTGACACCGTATTAGCTTGCAGTATACGCAACACTATTCTTGGCTCGTGTTACACACAATTTCAAGTTCATTTTGAAGAAATTATTCTACGCAACATTAAGTATAGATTTTGTTTAATGTATAAATGAAATAAGTTTTGAATTATGTTATATGCAACACCAAAGGGAGATTTCACTACACGCAACCCTGACCTGGCTTACATTACATGCAATCACGACCTTCCTCGATAGCGTGTGTTGTACGCAATACCGGGTTTCACTAAACAACGATATATGATTATAATATTATAACGAACTATCCATTATGAATAGTATTAAATACATTTTAAATTTTATAACATTATTATTCATCTTACTCATTTTCTAGAACATGGTATGAGAATAAAATAATTTTTTTCGGGTAAAATAAGTATTTTTCAAAAAATGCAGTTTTGCCGCCTTTTGATGGCGCACCCACATTAAATCTAGTTTTTGACATGTTTATAAGTTCAATTTTACAAAATAAAATTATTCTTTGGAATCAGGATATAAAATTTTACCTTGGATAAATTTTTCATATTATTCTGATAACTTTCATATTTTAATGAATAGTAAAAACACGCTATATTTTAATTAAAACAAATTTTTTCATCGTAATAATTTATGTGGTTAAATTATAATATTTAATGGTTTTAAAGTATAAATATAATATAATTTTACCATTTAATATAATTTATGTCATTAGCATTGATTTTACATTGAATTCTTAGGTTAAATCAATTCAATCTTTTGCAATGTTTTAAACAAAAAATCTGTTTTCTTTCGACAACGGGATTAATTTAAATTTAATTTCTGCAACTTCTGTGTGTTGAATTTGGAAAAATGGATTCTATATTTGGAATCATTGGGTCCAAATTATATTAATAGAAAACTTTTTATTTTTGGGCATTATGAATAGTAACTACGGTAAATTTTATTTACCATAGTAAAAGGTAAATCAGGTAATTAAGGGTAAATATAATATTATAAAATTACCCTAACACTTGTCTTAATACAATTAGATGATTATATTTCTTTATAAGTCATATTTTGGTTGAAATGAAATCCATTAGAACCCACTTGGAGGTGATTAAGACCTTTAGTTTATTTTATTTAAAGGAAAGTGAAATATGTCTTACTCAAACTTTAATAATTAAAGTATTTTTAATATAAGGTTATACAGAATATAAATTAGATTATAAATACTCATTTGAAAGATAAAATGTTTTTCTTTATCATGGTAACTTATTTGTAATATTTAAGAGTTATTTAATTACCTTATTAGTTTATACATTAATGATACATAAATTATTTATTTAGTAAAAAAATCAATAATATTGTTTTTATTGAAATAGTAATACATATTAAAGGGCTCACAAACCTGACTAAAACTTATTGGTAGTGTATATATACACCATAATAATTCAATGACCGAATATATGACCGTTTGGAGTCTTATAAAAGTGATTATGACACTTATATTATTTTATTTTATATGATGTCAAAGTTGTCACCTTCATAATTTAATAAATATAAAATTTTAAAATTTGGGTGTTTTAGAAGATAAATACGACTAAATGTATTATTATGAAATATATAAGATTTATCTTCATACTAGTATTTTATTTTTAATTTTTATGCTACAAATAAGTATATTTAATAATTATACAAAAATGTTGTAGTAATTATTTTATTAAGAGAAATATCAAATAAATGGTTTTACAAATAGTAAAATAAATATTATATGAACTATTTAATGAGCTCCACTAATTTTCTAGATTACTATGACATGTTAGTAACCTATTAAATATTTTATTTTGAATATATCCTCTGTGTGGATTTAATTTAAATTCAAATAAATGAGTAGTGTCAAAATTGACACTATTGTTATTTTATAAAAATAACATATTATTAAATTGTTTAAAAATCACAAAAATATTTAAAAATTATAAATTTAAAGTTATATTGTCTAAAATTTCATAAATTATCTAATTATGGATAATTCACAGCACATAAGTAATTATTTATAACAATTTAAAATTTAGAATCTTATTACCACAAATAAAATTTAATAGATTAAATAAGGATAAATCAAGTTGATAATGTTTACAATAAATTACCTACATGTATAAATTTTATTAGTTGATAATATTACAACCCTATCTCATCTAAACATAGAATATGAGTCATTTTTGGAGGTTTTTTTAAGTGGGGTTAGATTTATTATAAATTAATATTTTTAAGATTTCCAAAGGTGCCCCTCTCCTCCCTTATAAAAAGGGAACCCCTTCCCACTTCTCTTCACACCATTTTGAGCCTTAAAGCTCGTCCAAACCCTGACAATTTATCTTCTCCACTTCCCTAGAAACATACTCGAGGTTCTGGTCTTCTTCAAAGACCATCTTTAGTGCCCAAAGAGGAGGTTAAGAAGAGGCGCTTCAAAGAAGAGGTAATGTCCGTTACCGATTCCTTCAACTTTATTTCTTCTTCTAATTATTCTTCCTTAGTTGTTTCATTATGAAGTAATAACATCAGTATCACTCATATACTAATATATTATTATAAATATTAAACAACCCTATTTCACCTTCTATCCATCCTACAAAATCACCGCGCGTGCGTACGTACGGAATACCGTCTCCACACCGTGGTGTAATCTATTTTCGACCACCACCTTACTTGGATGGTTATAATGGTGTAAATAAATAACTATATATGATTATTGTAAAGTGATATTGATTCTGAAATATTATACATACACTTCAATACAATTCCATGATCATGGGAATGATATCATAGCTCGTGCGTATGTACGGACTACCGTCTCCACGACGCGATGAGATTCATTCTCCATGTTAACCATTAATGAATGATTATAAAGTATATATAATAAATAATAATGAAATATATGACATAATAATGATACTGGATTTATGTATATATATATATTTATGTCATCTACTTAATTCCATTCAATTCAATAAGGAAACGAAAATAGCATTCATGCATATGTACGGCCTACCGTCTCCATGAACGGTGTATTTCATTCCATTTATCGATATATCATATATATATGTATATGATGAATATATATTACATATATAAATCATGTTTTACATTCTGGAATTATGTAAATCAGTATAAAAGTAATAATATCAAGAACAACAAGTCGAAACACGTACGATAAATGAAACAATTTTACCCAAAATGCCGCTTTAACATGGAATTTACAAAAGAACAGGTAATATAAAGTCATAAGTGAACCATATATGATATCATAACAATGAATATGATTCTTTAATAAGTCAATGACATTATTTAAATTGTTATACAGGAGGTTTGGATACGTACGAAGAATATCAGACCTAAGGTAAGGGATAATATTGCAATCTCAATTGTTTTCTATCCGAGATTTCTTATACGTAAGTATTTACTAGGGTTATATTTATCATCCATGTCCAAGTTTTATAAAAATGTTTTGATGTATGTTTAAAGTCCTTTTTACCCATTTTTGACTTTTACTACATGGTATTTAAGGAATTTTCTTTTTTGTTTACCATACGAGGTACTTTTTGACTTTTCCGACAAAAGTACGAGAAGAATGTTATTTTTAACTTATACAGCGTGAACAGATTTTTACGGTTTCATAACACCTCATTTTCATGAAGATTACTCTACAATATTTTATGACTATTTTCAACAAAATACTTTTATTTTAAAAGTTCATGGCATTTTGTGAAAATAAAATGATTTTGAAGAAGAAAGGATATTTTCCTCAAGAATTCATTTCAAATGTTTTATCAAAACCATTTTCCGTCTAAGATGACATTATTTCATGTGTATGTTTCAAGTTTAATGTCTCTATGATTTACATGGTTTCAATTTTCTTATGATGAAATGTCCATTTGTTTTATATGGATTATGAGATGATGGGATGATGTTTATGAAACCCATTTTATTCTTTGGGTTATGATGAATGTTTTAAGTTTATTTTGTGGCACAAGTAAGAATGATTTCATTATGAGATGGGTGGGACCTATATCTCCCTACAATGAATTGGGTAAAGATTTATATCTCATGATATAGACATGGCTGGAATGGTAAGTTAATCTGGTTCAGTGTTACAGGACTGAAATGAGGAGTAAACTCGATTCAGAAAGGGACTTTGTCCACTAAGATGGTCTTGGCAGCAATGCCTTGGCTACTATTGAAATCATAACATGTGCTGAATGGTTTCCACAATTACATGTTTGATTCCCATTATATTTTATCATGGTTGATGTTCCATTATGATATATTCCTTACGTACTTCCACGATTTATGTCTTTTCTCAAGATTTTGATGTTTAAATTTCATGTTCAGGTTTTTGCTTTCAAATGTTTATGGATTGTTTTATGTTCTCTATGTTTTCCCTTACTGAGCATTTGAGCTCACCCTTTTTATGTTTTATTTTCCCCAGGAAATAAAGAAAGGTTTTAGGTAAGAAAACAAAAAGGGGAAGATCGTTATGGGATATGTTGAAGATCTTTCAACATAATTAGAAGTTTATATTCCAAGTTTCCAAAGATACTAAGCTATTATGGTCCTTTGGTGTGTATTTTTGTTATGTATTAAGTATTCCGCAAAATTAATGTAATGTCCATGTACGTAAAGCTTTGGGTCTTTATAATATAGATTTATTATGAATGAAAGTATTGTATATTTAGTACAACTACTATACAATGATGTATTTTCATAGGTATTTAACTTCTCAAATAGTTATTCACAATCGATAAAGTCATCTTTAACTGTCATTGTAATTTCCTCAATACAATCTTTATCATCATTTGCACTTGTAATAATATATCAACCCTTATCTTTATTTCACATTTAAACATGATTTATTACATAAATTTCACTTAATACAACTCAGAAGATCGGTAGGTATAGTCTCTTTGGGGCTTAGGAACATTAAACAACAACTTAAAACATGAAACACAACATCTTTATTGAAAACTTATTTTATATGACTACAAAATTCATTCATACTTAACACTGCATGGGATAACCTGAGGAAATATATAAGAAAAAGGTGAGCTATAATGCCCATTAAGGGAATAAGCATGCCATAAAATTAAAAAGACAATACATGTTAGTCAATAGACATATCCATAGATAATAAAAGAAACATGAACATAAAGTCATGATATAACGCAATAATCATAACATGGAAATGTGTCAACAACATACAAAATGATATTAACATGAGTCACGACTCATTACACATGGATTAGCATGAGTAAACCCTCATTATACATGAATTATCATGATTAAAACCTCATTGAACATGAATTAGCATGATTAAACCCTCATTGCACATGACGTATCATGATACTAAACATTATCCAATATATTGGAGCACTATCAGGGTGCACCCTTCATAATAATTTCAATATCATGTTTAAATGTGCCACATAAATCATATAACATGGATTTATTCAACATCATAAGTTAATCCATGATCAAGGAATGTGGAATAAATACATGTAATTTCTTAATAAATAAGTATATGAGCATAAAGGTGAATACCCTTGATAGAGAAATTGATATGGTATTCACCACATGATGTAAAATCGTAGTACAATTTCAGCAGCATAACGACATCAAATAGAAATTCATAAAATGGGTTGATGAGAGAGAAAGGGGTCTCTCATAATTTATAAATAAAATGGATATTAAGGGATATAGGTAAGAATATATCCAAACTTAAGTAATTGGAAATTAAAGGGAATATCATAAACGAGGTGCTTGATAAAAAGAGGAGAGAGAGAATTCCCTTACGGAATTTCACCATAGTAACAACTTAGGTAATGGTTCAATTGGGGGAGGATAAATGATACCTAATTGAAATAACATAAAATTGAAAATAGGGAATTGACTATAAAATGATGAAAATATAACCAATTTAAACTAAAAAGACTAATTTCAAACAAGGTTCTTGAATTGAAACGAGTAGAGGAAGGTGAGGATCCCTTACAAAATTTCAGCATGGTAACAGGTGTATATAAAGGATCATGGATGGATTGATGAGAGTGGAAAGGAAGATATCATTATTTATAAATAAAATGGAAAGTAAGGGGAGTATCTATGAACATATCCCAACATATGAAAATTGAAATTAAAAGACATATCATAAAAGGAGTGCTTGATAAAGGAGGAGAGTGGAAGATCCCTTACTTGGATGCATGACTCCAAAGGCTTAGGAGAGAATTTTTAGGAGCTTGGGGGAACCTTGGGAGGACTCTAGGTATTAGAGATTAGAGTGTGGATGAGATTTAAGGAGTTTTGAGTGAAGATGAATGAGAGCTTAGGTGAGTTTATATAGAAAAGGAGGATGATTTATTTATTATTTTGGTTTTGGACACTACACAATAAAATATTCAAAACCGCAAACCATCCCATGATTTTTCCCATGGTTTTTATCAAAGGGTAGTGTTTTAAATTATTTTATAAGGGCAAGGTTTAGACTTATTAAAATATTTCCCCTGCTTATGTGGAGGTGAGTCACACTCTTAAAGAAATGAATTTAAAATCTTAAAATATATTATATGTTTTGGAGGATTCACTAAGGCTTTATAAAATAAATCAAATAAACTTAAAATTACATTATTTTAAAGGAAACAATATATTTTTCCAAAGATACATTTTATAGTATTTATTACATCATTATTGGGCCAATATGATTTCATAAAACACACTGTATATTTATATGATATTTAATTTTTACCCAAAAATTCAATTATCTTAGAAAATTATGAAAAATTCACCGTTGAAAAATAATATTCATTTTATCTAAATAATTTTCTATATATGTGAATTTTCAATTTTAAAATAAAAACCAACTTTTATTGAAGATTGATGGGTTTTGACAAAAAAAAATTTCAAAAATTACATTTGACTTCATAAAAATTATATAATCATTTATTTTTAATAAAAGTAATTTAATAATAATATTATATTAAAATATTATTTATTTGAAAAAATTCATTATTTCCTCAGAATATATTTCTTAATTAACCAAAAACACTATTTTTTAAAAAAAAATTATTTACAAAGTAATAATAATAGGAAGAAAATATATTCATTATTATATACACAAAATAATGTATATATTATTATCTATAGGGTCTTGATGCATATCCCTTTATCACACTAGTATATTCCCTAAGAGTAAGGTGCATAATTACGGGGCTTTCATGGGGACATTCGGTGAATATGGTTTGGGCCGTGATCTCGATGAGCTTGAACTTCTCCCGTAAATGGTTTCGCTCATTCTTAAGTTTTTGGATCTCAACTTGGGATTGGTCTAGGGAAAATCCGAGAAATGATATCTCCCTCAGAAGCTTCGATAAATGGGTTTCACAGGGTACGAACCTACTGGTCGAGGCTATCACTTCCCATGTCTGTTCCAAATGGATTTTTTAAAATCCCATATTTATACTAGTCATGTGATCACTGTTCAATGACTATATTATCAATGATAAAGATATTTAACAGTCATTTAAAATTAAACTGGATATAATAAAAGAAGTGTACGTGTTTTCTATAACCATAAGATGTTTAATTAAACCAAAAGAAAGAGAATTTTATTCATAAATGTTCGGATCATTACAAATAATATCCTCAATATGATCTTTATCATAATTTAATTTATTATCATATTAGATGATACATAAACCATAGTGTTATCCCAACTAATAGATACATTTATTTCTTCCCCATGTTTAGTCCAACATTTTTAACTTTGATTTATTTCATGATATATCAAGTGTTCTTCCAACTCCTCTGGAAAAATTCTTCTTGAATAACAACAACATAAACATAGACAAAGGATTTGAGAAGGGTCATATATAATCTCTTTTGCAAGCTCCATGAACTCTTTAACCCCATCCTCATACTATTTTTTCATACGATCAACATCTATCCATTTTTGATTCATATCCACCCTATTTGATCAATGATATTTAAATTTAACAAAAAGAATACACAGAAGGTAAGATCTTCAAATGTTTATATATATATTCAATATTTAATGAAAGTAAATGTTTTTTATCACATTTATATATCAAGAATGAATGTGTAAAAGAATATTAAAAATAATAATTTGATTTTAGATATAAGATGATTTTATTTTATAATGGATTTTTTTAATTATTTTGATAAGATTCATATTTATCCTCTTAATTATTCCTCTTTTATAAACTCTATTGACATGATAACTCCAAATTTTATGCACCAACCAATTTTCTATTATCATATCTTCAATAGTTTTCATCAAAAATATTTTAAGAAAAAATACATATATTTATAATATGTCAAATTGATATGAAATTTCACATTGTTTTCTTTTTTAAATTATTGATTGATATTTCTTTTGAAGACTACTTGTTGAACACAACCTATATATATCAAACCTAAAGATGTTTCCATATTCAAATATTCATATAAAGCTAAGGTGGTGTAGAGGGTACACACTTATCATCACGGGGGTTGGGTATTGGTGGTGGATTGGTATTTTCATGGTAGCTAATAGAGGAGAGAAAATATACAGGAAGATGGGAGGGGTGGCCGAAAACATATGTGTGAATTGGGGTGGTGACCATGCATACCATTTTTCTTGAGAAGAAGAATATCAAAATAACGTCAAAACTCAAGAATAATTGGTAAAAAAATAATTAAAAAAATATTTGAATTCCATACCTTCGGTTCTATGGGTCTCAATTCATGTAAGATATTTCAGAGTCATAATAAGGACTGACTTTCGTGAGTGCTTGAAAGGCACGAGCAAGTGATGCAGAGTGTTAAGGTTCTTTAAAAAGAGGGGAAAATGTTTTATCATCACTAACAAAAAAACACCGATAAAAGGTACCTTTATTAGCACTAAACCAGTAAGCGTTGATAATAGTGTCCTTTATCAGTGCTAAAACCAGTGTTCATAAAGTCATGCCTTTATCATCACTAAAAAAACACTGATAAAAGCACATTTATCAATGATGAAGTATTTAACATTAATAAATGCCGCCTCAATCAGCTCTAATTGCAACGCTGATAAAATTAAGATTTATTAGTGCTAAAATTAACCTTGAAAAAATAAATAAATAATATTAATTATATAAATAAAAAAAATTAAAATGAATAAATATTAAAAAATTTCATTTTAAAATTTTTTTACAATAAATTTATAATTTAAAATGATAAAATAATAATTATTTAAAGATTTAAACAAAAAATATTAAAATAAAAATGAATAAATAGGAATTATATAAATTAAAAACATTTTATAATTATTAAATATTAATAAATAAAAATGTATAAATAAATATTAAAAAATGAATAAATTTCAAAAATATTAATTGAATACATCTTAAAAATGAATAAAAAAAATCTGATAATTAGAAATGAATAAATTGAAAAAATATTTAAAAAATGTATAAATAATAATAATAGTATAATTTAAAAAAAAATTAAAATGAATAAATATTAAAATAAAAATGAATAAATATTAAAAATTACCATATAATACAAAAGATTTACAATAAATTACTAATTATATAAATATATATATATATAATATTAATTATATATAAAATTTTAATAATAATTGTATTTAAATATTTTTATTAATTATATCTATGAATAAATAATTAATATTACAAAAAATGTATTTAAATATTATTAGTTATATTTTTAAAAAATATTATTAATTAAATTCAAAATATTTGCAATGAAACTTCATTTTAATAATAAAAATATTAATATTATAACTACTATCAATTATATTTAAAAAACATTATATTCATTAATTTTTAATTTTAATTATAACTTAAAAAAAATTATTGACACACAAATAAATAAATTACAAAAAGTCTAAAAATGAATTAATTTTAAATATAAACAGATAATGTTAATTGATTAAATTTTATAAGTGAATAAAATTTAATAATTAATAATGAACATGTTATCGAAATATAAAAAAATGATTAATAATATTAATTGCATAAATTAAAAAAATATTAAAAATGAAGAAATGTTAAAATAAAAATGAATCTTTATTAAAAATTGCATTTAGATACAAAATACTTATAATAAATTATGAATTTTATAAGAATAAATAATAATTTTATGAATATTTAAATACATAAATATTAAAATTAACTTAAATTTAATAATAAAAAATGAAGAAATATTAAAAATAAAAAAATTAAAAAAATATTAAATGAATAATATTAAAAATGAATAAATTACAAAAATATTAAAAATGAATAAATTCTATTTAATGTATAAATATTAAAAATGAATAAAGTCTAAAAAATAAAGATGAATAAATTTTAAAAATATTAAAAATGAATAAATATTTAAATAAAAATGAATAAATATTAAAAATTACATTTAAATACAAAATATTTAAAAAAAATAAAAAATAAAAATGAATAAATAATAATTATATAAAGATTTAAATGGAATAATATTAAAATAAAAATGAATAAGTATTAACTACATAAATTGCAAACATATTAAAAATATTTAAAATTAATAAATAAAAATGTATAAATAAATCTTACAAATGAGTATATTATAAAAATATTAATTGAATACGATTAAAATGAATAAAATTTATTAATTAAAAATGAATAAATATATGAAATTAATAAATTACAAAAATATTAAATGAATAATATTAAAAATGATTAAATATTAAACACACACACACACTATATTGAGATACATCAAATTGAAAAAACAAATGGCTTTTCCTGTTATATAATGATATATTCATATACACACACAAACAAACAAATAAGATACATACACATCCATACACATCCACACACACACACAAACACACACATACTTTCACATTCACACATATACATGCACACACACACACAAAGGCATACAAATACATGTACATACATACAAATTCATACAAGTACATAAACACACACACAAACACACACAAATCCAAATACTTACACATGCATACACATACATACACATAAACTACACACACACATACACATACATTCACTTACACACACACACAAACACACACACACATACACACTCGGACACACACGCGCGTGTGCACACATATACACACACTCACACACTCTCTCTCACACACACACACATAAAGAGACATAGACACACACCAACACATGCACACACACACACAGAGACACACAGACACACACATACATACATACAGACACACACACACACACTACACACACACACACTACATACACATACATACACACATACACACATACATACTTACACACACACACACACACATACAGACATACAAACACACACACACACACACACACATACACACATACACACATACACACATACACGCATACACACATACACACATACACACATATATTTTCTATTATATAAATCATATTAATATATAAATATGTATATATAAATTATATATATATACATACATACATATATTATAAGTGCACTTAAATAAATATATCTCCATTTATATATTTATATCATTATTTAAATAAAATTTTAATATATTGTAGTTACATATAAATTTTTTAAAATATTTAAATATATTATTAAATATTTTTCTTGATTAAAATAAATTTGATAATTATATATATATATAAAAATTATTCAAATAACATTGATAATAATTTTTTTATTATAAATATACTTATTGTTATACATGTCATATTTAAAGTGCATAAATATGTATATATAAATTAAATCATTCATGGTTCTCTTTATATATTATAAAAAAGCACCAATAAAGGGTAGCCTTTATCAGTTCTAAAAAAAATGCTGATCTTTATCAGTGCTCAAAAAGCACCGATAAAATACCATATTTTATCAACGTTTTTTTAGCACTAATAAAGGTGACCTTTATCAGTACTTTTTTTAGCACTGATAAATTGTAGAGTTGAATATACATGAATTAGTAGTAAGGTATATCATAGTATATTATATAGGCATGTCGTATTATATGACATGCATGAGTCCAAGGTATATCACATGCCTTGGTATGACATATCATAAGGTGAAATATATGAGATACCACACCACTACCTTTATCACATTGTATTATACAATTGATGAGACAAAAAAAACATTAAGAGTTAACATTTGGGAATTATTCTACATTTTATATCATTAATATGCTCATTTCCTAAGATGAAATACATGGGAGAGTGAATAATTCATTCATCCAATGAATGAATGTGCAATAAAAGATTTACTCATGTCTTTAAAAATCATGAGTAAATTCATGGTTAACTCGTGAGTGTCTAAAGGGATTGTATAAAAAAGAAAAATCTATTGATATAGGGGTGATACTTGTTAAGATTTTGGATGAACCCCTCTCTTCCCACCAATATCTCTTTCTCTTTTTCTCTTTTCTATTGAGTGGCACTAGTGTTCCGTGAGAAGTAAAGAGAATCCCACCCAAACATTGGGCGATTAAACTATCCCATGGATACACCATGGAGGTGGGAGTCCTTCAGCTACCTCTGAGGGGCCTTCTTCAAGTTCACGATGGAAGACAATAGTATAAAATCAATAGTGTAAGGTACACATCTTCATATTTTTCAATTTATATATACATGGATTTAGGTCTCTTGCACTATTGATCATGGATTAAAGGTTTTTTTATTGATTCTGTTATATAAAACAAGTGTTGTTTGATCCTATAAAACCTTCGAATAGTATAATATCCTTTCCATGTGATTAGATTCTTAAAAATATTTTTAATGTGAATAAAACAAAACATTGTGTTATAATAGTGATTCAATTTGTGTCATTAAATATGACCGACAACTATAGGATTTGGTATCAAGATATTACAATAATAACTTAATTATTCTTATACGAGATAACATTGAAGTTAATCCCACATAAGTCTTATCATCAAACATGATATGGTCATCCCTCATGGGTTACTATTACATAGGTTAATAATATAACGCATGTAAGAGTAACTCTGTGTTAAGGTCACAGAAGGCCCATGCACTAAAGTTAATAATACACATCATCTTATTAGAAGCTATGATTTCCAAACATGCTCTCTTACCTTAAATAAACCCTATCACACTAAGTTAATATGACATAGTGGTTTATATTAATTCATGGATAAATAATATTTGCCCTAAATCCTATATATATATATATATGATATATATGGTATATCATATGGTATGATATATCCAATCATAGAAAAAGACATATATTTTATAAAATGGGTTTGTATATACATATGATGCGTATCATATTATATGATAGAGAGGTAATCATAAGATGATATTTTGGTTGATGCATTCATAATTTTCATAACACAGTCATATATTATGACTAGGATGTATCATAAAAGGCATGAAAATATTTTTCATTCCACCGTCTTCATTATTCAATGCAATCACAATGTACGACTTCCTAGAGTCATAATAAGCCATTTCCATGCATTCATAGGGTATGATTTCCATGGAATGATTCTTTATATGAGTAATCTTCCATGATGATATCATTAAAGGTCTATTAAATGAGTTATAATGAGAGGGAGACTCATTCATGCATGAGATGCATGAGTTGGCTGGAGTAGAATTTACTCATGTGTTATAATGATTGATTAAGTGGGACAACCCTAGGGAGAGTCCTCAAAGCCCTATAAGAACCCAATGCCATGTGATGTAAGTGGTGTGGATGTTCTTTATGATCAACTGAGAATCACTGGAACCTGAAATTATATTCATATTTCTCCTTTATACCTAAGTCACTATCATTCCATGAAAAATGGGATTCATGTTGGACCATGGATATATCATGAAGAGGGGATGTCATTTGGCTATACCCTTGGCGATCTTCTTCAAACCCATGCGATGTGGATTATGAAGTTTCAGTGCCTCAATGATATAAGGTACATATTTATAGTATTATCCATTTCTAGTTTTATGTAGATTTCATATGTTATATGCATGGATATATTGGGCTTGGGATTTAATCACCTTTTCTAGTTATATTAAGTGTTAATAAACCCTTAGTATTTCTATAATTGGTATCTGATCATCCCATGTTCTCAGATTTAAGAAATCATGTAGGAATTGAAGATGATATACATCATATATAATGTCACTTTTCATTCATAAAATATGATAGAATTATTTTAACTATGGGTTCTATATCATGGAATATGGTATAAGATATTATAATTCATGACATAGGCTAAATTCTCATTTTTATTCTGATAGTTTCTTATGATTTCGTGATATCATGAAATATGATAATTTCATAGGGTTTAAAAAAATAGATCATTGTATCACAAATAAAGTTACTTAGTATATTGTAAAATATAATTCAACAAAAACCTTAAACATAAGGAATATGTATCATGGAGAACGATATATGAGAAAACCCTACATACTAGGTTTATCATATTTAATGATACAAATTTTAGTTATAAAATATGAATGATGACATGTTAAGCTATGCCTTATATATCATATCCTACAACATAGCCAGAATCATAGAATATGATTGGATGATGAAAAATTTATTTTTCTTTATATTCAATTATGAATTAAATTTATTATTTACAAATTGCTTGCAAATAATGATAAAAGGTATTACATGGATATTTATTAATTTATAAAGAGTACATAAATTAATTAATTATAAATAATTTATAATTAATTAGTAAATATTTATAAAACATTCATTATTGAATATTCCTCAATACTAAAAGTTAATATTCTTATACCTTTTTTCAAAATTATATGGAATGCTTTATAAATTAGATAAATTTTTATCTATTTAACCATAGGGGAATTCCAGTCTCTCCCGTAGTTGAGAGTTTTCTCCCTAGGATTTCTAGGGTTTGGGTTTTCGTGGTTTCTTGGTTGAGCAGAGTTGTGAAGACGACTCCCCCCTCGGGCTAAGTGTTTTCTTCCGCATCGGCGTCCAACTGTTCCCATTTTACTCTTTCCCTTCGAGGGTTTCTTGTCTTTCAGGATCTTCTGTGATCTTCGCCGATCTGCGACGAATCAGAAACCTTCGAGATCTTCAATTTTGACGAATCTATGACGGAGCTATGATGGATCTGCAATGTGTCTATGAAAATTTCAATTTCAATGGTTTTGCGATGGATCTATGACGAACCAACGTTTCTGCACCGAATCTACGATGTTCAACGACGAACGATGGTTTAAGTGAGCTTCAGGTTCTGTGTATCACGGTGCGTCTGCGATATTCAGGCTCTGCCTCTCCGTTCACCCTCCTGTCGACCTTGCCTCCCTGTATCCTTACCTATCAGCAATCCCGCGAAGCCCGTTTCTCTCATGCGGAAACAGATGCTCCAGTTTTAGTCTCCAGAGACATGGATCATGATACGATGAATCAACTAAAGGGGTTCTCACTGTCGGATAAAGAAAAGGAGCCTATTGCAGTAGCAAAAAACGATGATGTCTTTGTGATAGGGAAAATGGGGCTGTTAACGATGATGAATTTTTGACCGCGCAGGGCTGGTCGCGGAAAGGTGTGCAGCGAAGATTCAGCCACGAAGTCCGGTCGCCAGGTGTTTGCCGCGTTGGGATGCCTCGCGGAAGTTGGAGCGCCCCGCGGTCTGTTCGACCTGGAAGCGTGAGAAGTCCGACCACATTACCCAGCGTGAAGGAGCTGACCGCGCAGGGCTGGTCACGGAAAGAAGCTCCCCCAGCGCGAAGGTTCTGGCCGCGCAGGGCTGGCAGTGAAAAGTGGTCCTCCCCAGTTCCAAGGATCTGGCCGCGCAGGGCTGGTCGCAGAAATAGGAATTGCTGGAGGTATTTTTTCGGGTCGTGCCTGGACAGAGGAATTGCTGGGTTGGGCCTGGCCTGTGGGAATTCCCCGTTAAGACTCGGGCCGTGAAACAAGTTGTGGAATACCGGAGGTTTGGCTTTACGGGCTTTGAAGCATGAATGCAGATTTAGTGAACCAATGGAAGAGGATGTCCTTGAAGGACAAAGAGAAATAGTCAATTGAGACTCGAAGAAACGAAGATGCTCTCCTGGAAAAACGTATGTCGTTGCTGGTTGTCGAAAAATTTGTGTATAAAATCTCAGTCAACTAGAGGGCCCTCAAAAATACCCTCCAGAATCTTTGCAAATTGGAAGAAGTGGCAATTCGGGAAGTGGGGAACAACCTCCTTGTTTTTGAGTTCTTCAATGAGAGGTATAGAGATAAAATCCTGAGAGGCGGGCCATGGTCCTTTGATAATCAACTCCTCCTCATGGAAGACTTTAAAGGGGGGTAAGACATCCAGCACACAAAGTTCACCCGGTCCCCATTCTGGATACGCATTAAAGGAATCCATTTTCATGGGAGAACAGAATGGGTCCTGAGAGAAATTGGAGATCGCATTGGCCAATTACTGGAGTGGGACTGCGCATACCCAATCCAATGGGGACCTGAGGTACGGATTAAAGCCGGGATTGAAGTGTACGAACCTCTGATGAGGGGCATGTTTTTGAAAATTGATGACGCTAACACCTGGATATCATTCGAGTTCGAGAAACTCCCAATCTTTTGCTTTTTCTGTGGACGTATCGGCCATCTGGACAGAGCGTGTGCCTCAAAGAAAGAGAACAAATCAGGTAATATTATCTTACAATATGGTCCATGGATCAGAGACAAAACGATGAAATTCGTCTTCATCCCTGAGATGGAAAAACAAAAGGACCGTAACCATCTCACAATGGCTTATACAAGGCGGGATGAAATTGAAAATGAAAAATTCATCATGCTTGGACCACCAGGTTTCCCTGAAGACATCCCAACCACACAAATGGAAGTTGGTAGGCCATCTCAGAACTTTAATACCAAGTGCAATAGTGGGGGTTGGCAAGAGAACCAAACGAAGAAGCTTGACATTGAATCAGGCACATATCCTACCCCCCCCCGAAGGACACTGCCTCAACATTAATAGAGTCGTTAAAAATGCTAAAATATCCACTAAATCAAAGGCCGAAGCCAAGACAAATGCCCACTGAGCCACCTGACCCTGACCCTGATTCAGAAACAACCATGTCGGACATCCTTGCATAAGGTGACTCAGGGATGACAAGATCAACACCATCAGGCCCAATCACCCGTCGAACTTGGAAAAGGGTGCAACACGAAGACATATATGGAAAATCAGATGAACCAAAACCTAGGGATATTAAACGACGAATTCAAATGAGCCAATCATCAGTAAACTCCCCAAAAAGATGGAAAACGATGGGTGAAAAAATGAACCCGGAGGACTCAAAGGTGGAGGTGGGCAAGACCCATCCCTGCTTAAATCAATGATCATTTTATGCTGGAACTGTCGTGGGCTTGACAACCAATGAACAGTTCGAATTCTCCAGCGCAATTGTGCCCAAAGTCGCCCTGATATGGTTTTCCTATCCGAAACCATTTTGGAAAGCAAGGAAACCACCAAAATTGCTCAGAAATGCGGCTTCCAAGGCCGCCTCCCAGTCTCCCGACAAGGCCACTTAGGGGGATTTTATTTCCTATGGAAGGAAAACATTGACATCAAGATCTTGTCCTTCTCCTCGCACCACGTGGCTGCGACCATTCATGCGGACCATACCCCGCCTTGGACCTTTGTGGGATTCTATGGTTGGTCCTCCCTTAATGAGAAATGGAAATCTTGGGATCTTCTCAGCCAGCTGCGACACGATCTGCCGAGCCCTATTCTCTTCAGAGGTGATTTCAACGAGATTATGTACCATAAGGAAAAAAGAGGTGGAGCCTTTTGGACCTCGACGTCGATGTCAAATTTTAAGAATGCAATCTCCAGGGCGGACCTGGTCGATCTAGGATACGCGGGCAATCCATTCACTTGGTTCCGGGGTAATACAGATGAAACCCGCATCGCTGAGAGGCTCGACAGATTTCTGGGCTCAACGGATTGGACAAATCTCTTCAGCATGTTTCACATCAATCACCTGATTCTCAACTGCTCAGACCACTACCCAATTGTTATTGACTGTGCTCAAAGCAATCACAACATGAAATCTAGCAGACCCTTCAGATTTGAAAGATTCTGGTCAAAAGACAACGAGTGTGAAGACGTTATCAGATCAAGCTGGAAGAGTAAATCTGCAGATGTTAGATCCAATCTGCAATAGGTCGCATCCGATCTAAGGTCTTGGAGCATAAAGAAATTCCATCATCCCGAAAGGCACTATGATTTCCTTGAAAGGAAATTGTACAACCTTCTCAACCAACCCCCATCCAATTTAAATATTTCTAAAATCAGAGCCACTCAAAGGGACCTTGATGCAGCACTATGCATAAAGGAAAGCTTCTGGGCCATGCGGGCATGGGACACCTACATTGCTGAAGGGGATGCTAAAACCCGATATTTTCATCAGAAAACATCTAGTAGGAACCAAAAAAACTTAATATCTTGCATCTCGCAACCAGATGGCAGCAAAGTTTCCAACACCGATGGAATCCAAGAGGCTATTTCTAGCTACTTTCAGAACCTCTTTTCTGCAGGAAACCCTTTCATTTCCCCTGAAGTAGAGGAGTGCATCGGACCGGTGATTACCGAAGAGATCAATAGGTAGCTTTCCAAAGATGTGACAGATGACGAGATTTGTCCGGCTCTAAAACAGATCCACCCTACTAAGGCCCCAGGCCCGGACGGATTCCACACACTCTTCTTTAAATAATACTGGAATATTATTGGCCCCGACATATTCAACCCGATGAAGAACATCTGGGACGGGAAAAAAACATTTCTGACATCAATGAAACTGTCCTCGTCCTTATTCCCAAATTCAAGAAACCTATTGTGGTCCCTGATTTTAGATCTATCAGCCTCTGAAATGTCTCCTATAAGATCTTCTCAAAGATCTTAGTTAATCGGCTGCGCACTTGGCTACCTGACATCATCTCAGAAAATCAGAGCACCTTCTTGGCTAAGAGACTGATCACTGATAATGCCATTGTCTCCCATGAAGTTTTCCACTCGATGAAAACACGATCCACCGCAAAAATAGGAACCATGGATTGGAAACTAGATATGACCAAAGATTATGATAAAGTGGAATGACATTTCCTCAGAGTCGTGATGCAAAAAATGGGCTTCTGCTCTAAATGGACAGATATGATCATGCACTGTGTCTCTTCTGTCTCCTTCCGAATCAATGTTAATGGGGCGCTCACCCAAGGCTTCACCCCAACCCGAGGCATGTTCCAAGGAGATCCTCTCTCCCCCTTTCTCTTTATCTTGGTGGCTAATGTTTTTTCTAACCTCATTTTCAGGGTTGAATCCTCTCATACAATCCGTGGGTCAAAGGTGTGCCGTGCAAGCCCACCGGTGTCTCATCTATTATTCACGGACGACTGCCTCCTTTTCTCTAGAGCAACCAATGATGAGTGTTGTGCGATCGGCCATGCGATCCAACATTATGAGAGGGCCTCTGGACAGTCTATCAATTATGGCAAGTCGGAAATTTCCTTCAGCACTGGGGTTCCTCCATCCAAAAAAGAAGAACTCTGCACCATTGCAGGCATTCATATGGTCGAGAAACATCAGAAGTACCTCGGGCTTCCTTCGGTGATTGGTCGCTCCAAAAGAGAAATCTTCGCATCTATGTTGGACAGGATAGAGAAAAAAATTCAAGGCTGGACCCCAAAAAGAATTTCCAAAGCCGGAAAGACGACCCTTATTAAAGATGCCCTCCAATCCATCCTCAACTATTTCATGTCCCTCTTTAAGCTCCCAACTGTTGTTTTCAATCAGATTCACACACGGACAACCAATTTCTGGTGGGGAACAAATAATGGGAGGAATAGAACCCACTGGATAGCCTGGGAGAACCTCTGCTTAACTAAATATGAGGGTGGAATGGGATTCTGGGACCTTCATCACTTCAATGATGCACTACTGGCTAAGCAAGGTTGGCACCTTTTGAGCTGCCCATCCTCTCTCTGTGCATGGGTTCTCCATGAAAAATACTTCCCCACAAGGACTTCCACAAATCCTCTCTTGGCCCCCATCCTAGCTTCCTCTGGAGAAGTATCTGGGGTGCCCGTAGTCTCCTGGGAAAAGGGATGCGCTGGAGGATTGGGAATGGATCAACATTTAACATCTGGACCGATCCCTGGCTGATCGATAAAGAAGGTGTGCGGGCATCGCCCCCTGCCCAACCAGGCTTTGAAGATGCCACTGTCAGATGCCTTTTTGACGATCAGGGGCTTGGGTGGTGTATGAAAAGGATACACTCATGTTTTAATGAAAGAGATAAAAAAGTTATCTTGATTATCCCCTGTGTTCCACACGTCAGCCCCGACCATCGCTTTTTGATCCACGACCTCTCTTGAGCCTATACGGTGAAATCCGGTTACCGGCTCGCTTTTGGCACTCAGAATGAAGTGAGGGAAGGGGCCCCCTGGAAATCGCTTTGGAAACTCAGTGTCCCCCAAAAAATACGCCACTTTTGGTGGCAGGTGTGTAAGGGAACCCTCCCTACCATGAGCCTTCTTGCCTTCCGACATATTTCCAGTGATAGGTTCTGCCCCTTCTGCCCAAAAATCCCAGAATCTCCCTTTCACACTATCATCCAATGTCCGGGGTCAAAGGAGATTTGGAGGAAATGGAAATCTTCTTCAGACTCTTCATTGATCATGGGCTCTGACCCCCATCTCTCCTGATGCAATGGTGCTCCTCTTTCTCATCGGCTGAAGCGGGCTCTATTTGCATCATGGCCTGGATCATTTGGGTCCGCCGCAATGATGCTGTTTTTAACCATGTTCACAAACCTCCCGAATTCTGGATTGAACGAGCCTCTTCTTGGTTTGAGGGCTGGCAACACCACCATGGACAACATTTTTCCTTTGAAACCCCCTCCTTTTCCTCCCATTGGAGCCCGCCCCCAGAATGGATTCTCAAGATTAATGTGGATGCAGCTCTCCCCAAGGATGGTCCGGTTGCCCTTGGACTGCTGGCCCGAAACCATCTTGGTCAAATCATTTCAGCCAAACATGAGGCACGTCACACTTTTTGGGAACCGCTGGTTTCCAAGGCTGCCACCATCTTCACCGGAATGATGCTCACGGTTGACCGTGGATGGGACAAAATCATCATCGAATCTGACTGCCTCACCATTATCAATGCCATCAACCTCAACGACGGCAGACTTCAGTCCTTTGGGCCCCTCATCAGGAAAATCCTCTACAGCCGTCACCGCTTTTCTTTCTGCACCTTCTCCTTTACCAAAAGGGAAGGAAACAAGGCTGCCCATTAACTGGCGGCAGTTGGTCCTTTTGATGTCAACCAGCTCTGGCTGGACCATTTCCCTGCATGGCTTTGAGTCTGTACGTCTGCTGATTTTTACAATTAATGAATCCGTCTTTTTGCAAAAAAAAAACCATAGGGGAAATTTATAAAGTATTTATAAATTTTAAAATAAGTCATAATATAAAGTATTTATATTTTATAAAATTATAAAATGTTCATATTTATTAATCTGAAATATTCAAATTAAAATAGACTTATTTGAAAATTATTTGAACCTTATCAAATGATTTTTTATTGATTGATATGATCAAAGGATTAAATAATGTTATTATGTGATATTTAGATTATATAAAATGTTTAAATAGTATAAAATTGAAATATAATATGTTTAGATTTCATGAATTGTAATATATTAAAAAAATATCCATATAACAAACAATATAAAAAGTTCATACTATGAAATGAATATAAATATTTTATATTCAAAAATTTATGGAATGTACATAATAAACTAATCTAAAATCATAAAGTTCATATAATTAACTTTGTTTTATAATTTTTTCATAAATTATTATCTCATGTTTAAATCTATGAAGTGTTCATTTTTTTAAAGGTTATTCTTTACTTTGCAGTTGGGAGATTTCCTGAGTGATAAAATCACCCTATAATTATGTATATAACTAGGGTTTAAATCTTGGAATCCCCCCTTAGGGGGATCTTTGGTCCATTTATAGCTGATGAATCATCTTCTAATATAGGAAATGATGCAAGTGAGTATACCAAAGAACATGCTGACACAACTTATGAAACGGGAAGGGGGCCGTTGGATCGGGATGATGGAGCCTTAGGTCCATGTAATGGATTTAATACCACATGGGGTTTAGGACATAAAATTGTAATAGGTCATTTATGGAGTGGGTCAACCCTTGGAGTGGGGTGTGCCTTTTCCTTAATTGTCTAGGGGTGTGTGTTGTTTCCTTTACTTGTAGCCTCTAGGACCTTAATAAACATTTAAAGGCTATTCCATGATTTATTTATAATTTTAAATTATTTATATATTATAAATAAGTACATTATTTATTTTAAGTATATAAACAACTTCTTATAAATTTTCAAGAATTGCATTACATACTAGGAACATCAACATAAGATTTAGTTTTCATATACCTTGACCTCAGTATGTATTTAAAGTTGTTAGCTTAAATTTTTCAGTTGAATATAGTTCATACATATTAGGTGTTAGAGTTATGATGAATTAAATTCTATCTTGAGTAAAGTATCCATGGATAGAGGGACTTTGGGTTAGACTTCCCATTAGCTTAAAGACTTATTCCTTGTTCTAGAAAGGTGGGGGATGTCTATCTATGGCACTGAGCTTGATCATGTAGATATTTTTAATCTCATATAATTATAAAAATTTACATAAAATTTTTATATACCTTATACATGATATGAATTTGAATATGTGTAAATATGTTTGACTTTTATTTTTGGGTGAGTAACACAAAGTGTGGGTTGCATAAATAGTTACACATCAATATGGTTTGAACATATTAGTTTGGTGGTTAGAATAGGATTCCAAAATAAACATTATATGCATGAATACGTAAAGTGAGTAACATAAGATATGATGGTGAGATTAAATCCAATTATAAATATTAAGTGTTAGATTCCTTCCAAAGTTGCACTTGTCCAGACCTCAATTATAACAACCATAAATCCACACTCCCGAATTCAGTTCTAAAAACATAAACTTTACATTTCTTGATTTGACCCAATTTTTTCCATCCAAAACTTACAACATCAAAAGGAAATATTCAATCACTTATATACCCAAAGACCTTTTAGTTTTAGAGTTTTAGATAATTATGACAAAATATTAATGACTTGGGTTCATAAACAACTGGTTCGTAAAGATCAAAAGCATCTCCCACTATAACCTACTTTTCATATTCCATGTTAAGTCTTAAAAATATCCCATAAAATTAGTCACATATGATAAATTTCTAAGAAAAAATCATTTAACACCATTCTCTACGACCTAGGGAAAAGGAAACATAAAAAAGGGTGAACAAAAATTCTCGGTAAGGGTAAATATAATAATTAACAATTGAATATCATTAGTGAGAATAATATGAGCATAGGGGTATGATAACATAATAAAAGTTCTTGAACATAACATAATAAAATTCATACACACAAATACCTAGATCATAAATCATGAAACATGGAATAATGTTTTAACAAAATAAAGAGTTATTGGAATCAATAATCATAAGCCAAGTGATATCAATATTGATCAGAGGAATAATTAAAAACCTATATAAAGCATAAAGAGAACATATTGGTATCTCAGATAATTTTCATTTCACACTTACATATAGAATAACCTTTAGGTTTATAAGTGGATTAACCCTCATAGTTACACATGGAATAACCATCATGATTATACTTAGAGTAACTATCACAGTTACACTTAAAATAATCATCATGGTTATGATTGGAATAATGATCGTAGTATATTACCATAATATCTTAGGAGAAACCTAATTAGTTAACTATATCCCTTTACCCAATGCATTTGAGAGCTATAATGGGCTCACCCGAATTTGGTTTATAATAGAACACTCTACAAAAAAGGGTAGTAGTGGTAGTTTTTTTGTGGACTAGTGGTGGTTTAAACTGCCACCTATTAGTATTGTGGTAGTTTTTTTACAGTAACTAGTCATTTACCGACAGTTTAAACAATTTCACGGTGGTTTTACTATTTTTAATTTTTGGAGTATTCAAGGGTGGTTTATTTTTTATTTAACATTGATTTTTTTTATAAAAGAAAATATCCCAGAGAAATATTAAAAAAATATAAAGAATATGTAAAGACCCGGAATTTCCATGTAATTTTTTTAATTAAATGGAAATTTTACGAGTCTGCGAAACTTGATGGCACATGATTCCGAGGCCCAGAGTGTCCGTAATAAATTTCTGAAGTTTTGTTCGGGTACGTTTAGTAAACGTACGAGTGGGTTTTTATAACTTTTGAACTGGTGCTCAGAATTGAAATCTAAGGGCACCGTTGAACTCACATCACTGGTATTCGCTTAAGAAGACTTTGACCTTGACGAAAGTTGGTCGAGGGTGGAAGATAGTTTTTGGGTTTTTCGTGGGAATAATAAAATAAAATAAACACATGTTTTATTTTATTTTTATTTATTATAACCACCCAAGTGGAAGTTGGAGGTGGGGACCACCACACCTTAACCTCCCATGAGAGGTTATGGTGGTGGGGCCCACCCGAACCTAACCTCCCACGAGAGGTTATGATGTGAGGACCACCTAGGACTAAACCCCCTAATAATGGTGGGAGAGGAAAACCTCTCAACTCCCCTCATTAATGAGGGAGAGTCTCACCACGCCCCTCCTTTAATGGTGTCAACCCTTCCTTTCTTTTAATTGTGCCAACCTCATGAATCAAATAAGTGGAGACAACATAATTAATTCACCCAATTTGAATTGTTATGCCAAAAACTTAATAGATTTTATAATCTATTATTCTTGGATACCTTTTATTTTGTTGGCAAAGGAGGAAGGATATTTTGAGAGAAAATTTCTCGCCAACGAAGAATGAAGAACGCGTTCTTCCAACAAAGAACGCTGGCAAGGAATGTCTTCGACTTCTTCCTTGGAAGAACCTTGAGGAAGAAACTGAAGTGGGACATCTTTGATGACCGAACCTCCCTCCTCATTATCGTCAATGAACTAACGCAGGAGCTCAGGATTGGAAGTGCATGGTGGACGCGACGAACAGCGACAACTCCGTATTCTTCCCCGCGACTCCGTCAATGAACAACCAACAAAGGTAGGGGTTTAATTTTATTTAAGTATGATATTATTCCCTTGTTAATTTTATTCCAAAACAAAGAATGCAGACCAACTTATTATCAAGTTGATCCACAGATGTTTTTCATTGCGGGTTGGGAATATTTTTGTTAATGAGGGATTATGGGAATTGATGTTTTTAAGATATCTTACATGCTCTTTCTTCGCTTCATTCTTGCGAGCCAATTGCTGTCTCCCTAAATGCAGAAGGGTGCAGACCAAACCAACGTGGTCCAACACCTCCACCAATCTTCTTTGTGATGTTCTTCGGTATGGAGACAAGGCGACGAAGGCAACCTGTGCCACCCCCGAAACGCTCCGGTGCCCCGAGCCGAACCGCGCCACCCTATGGCTTCCAAGCCACCCCAGCCACACTGCCTGCCAGCCGAACTGGCCGAGCCGTGCTGCACCCCAGCTGAGCCGTGCTCCGGCCACACCGCGCCCCAGATCCCGGCCGCCGCACCTCCCGCGCAACCCACGCCCCTCGCGACACCCTTCTAAGCCCCAACCTACCGGCCTGCACGCACCCCTCGTGCCCCGCGGCTCCGCTGTCTACGCTCCCCATGACGCCCCGACTGAGGTGGCCTCCCAGCCCCGGCCACACCACCTCGGCCCAGGGCTGATCCGCCCTAAGCTGGCCCCTCGCGGCGCCCTCCGGGTCGAGCCGCACCCTTGCGGTGCCCTCCGGGCTGAGCCGCCCACGCAGCGCCCTCCGGGCCGAGCCGCCCACGTGGCTCCCTCCGGGCCAAGCCACCCACGTGGAACCCTCTAGGCTGAACTTCCCTCACATCAATCCGCGACCGGTCCATACCCTCGCGACCGGTCCACGCTCTCGCGACCCTCTGTGACCCCTCGCGGCCTACTGGGCTAGGCTGAGCGGGCCGGTCCGAACCTAATGGGATGGACCGCCTAACGGTCCGGGACAGACCTAATAGGTTAGGTTGGGTCGATCCAGACTGGGTCAGAATATATTGGGTTGGGCCGGGTCGGTCTGACCGAGTCGGACCGGACCCGGGCCTACTACGACCCTTTACTTTCTTTTGGCCATATCTTTGGCACCAGACGTCCATTTGACGAACCGTCAGTGGCCCTGGTAATCATGGAGAATGATGGTCTCTTTGAGTATACCCCACTAGAGTTTGGGGTAGAGTTGAGATACTGTCAGGTTGGATCGCGCACAAATCCAACCATGCCCCTAGGACTAAAAGGCTAATAACTCACAGACCGGGCATCCGATTGACGTGCCGTCTGTTGCGTTGAGACCTATATGATGTGGAGGACCTTTGAGATACTTATTCTTGGGAATTAATGATAGTTAGAGTATCGAACAGTACCTCATGGAGAGGATCCTTCCATAGGCGAGCAGATAGAGTGTAGAGACCTAGTAGTTGGCTGAGACTTGACGACTACTGACCGATTGACTCGGAGTGACTCAACTAGCCTAGTGGGGAGCGCCTGGTTGTGGCGGAAGACCCATGGAAGAGGAGTTCTTGGTTGTGGCAGCAGACCCGCGATACTCGACAGGAGGAGTACCTCTGCAGGCTATTATGGGGAGCGCCTGGTTCTGGCGGCAGACCCACGGTGGGGAGCACCTTGGTGACGCAGCAGGCCCACGATATTTGACAGGAGGAGTACCTCAGGAGTCCAAGGTTAGTGGGAAGAACCTTGGTGTCACGATGGGCCCACTGTACTCGACAGAGGAGGAGTTCTCCAGCAGTCGTGGTTTCGATAATGTGAATAAAAATCCTAGTTGAGCTGAGTTAGTAACTTTTGTGTTTTCCTCACGATTGAGATGGATTACTTGATAACTTAGGTATATGTATGGGCATATACCTAAGTGGGGTTATCTATTGATTTCATACTTTGGGGTTTATCCTTTTTGGATTTTGTGAGACCTTGAGGGTCTCAGGGTCTCTACTGAGTATCGTTATACTCACCCCTGCACGAACTATGCCCGCACCTCGTTGCGTTGGATGCAGATGATGGACAATGGTGACTGAGGCATAGAGTACAAGGATTGGATGGTACATGGGGTGGACCTTACAGCATGTTGGTACACGGAGGAGACAGACGAATGTGGAGTGCTGAGGAGGCGATCTGTACCTACCCTTTAGGTAGGAACCTCAGAGGACGACCCAATGGCTGTTTTTCCTATTTCCTCAGTTGTACTTGTACTTTCAGTTTCTTGTACTCTCTAGTTGGGCTTGTATTCTGGCCCCTTTTTACTTACTGTACTCACTTGTTGGTTATTCAGTTTACTCGTGATCATATCCACTGTGTGTGTTTATAGATTATAAAGGCAATGCCTTTCCCAGTTTTAGGGAATTACTCCTTTGGTTCTAGTTGCCATCCCCTGGCCTATGGAAGGTGGGCTTGGGGTAGTCACGACACGGGCCCCGGGGGACAGGTCGTGATAGATTCAATGTTGATATTTTTAGTGGTGGTTTTTTAGTGACGGTTAATCCTAACCATCACTAAAATTATTATATTTAATGTATTTATTAGCGGTTTCTAAAAACCACCAAAAATCGATTTTTTTTAAAAATATTTAATAAAAAATTGTAAATGTAAAAAAATTGACATGCAATAAACTAAAACATGAATATATGATAAACCATCATACATACGTCATACATCCATAAAAAATATACAAACATCCATAGTCATTATAACCTCAATCTCTGTCAACCCATACATCTATAAACCAATACATCTATCTGCCTCTGCTATATCCCATCAATTGAATCTGACCATGTCATCTCATCAACTGTAACAAAAAAGAAAACAAAAACTAATACTAAATATATAAATCATAATTACAGTAGAATAATTGATAAAATTTTAACATACTAAAAAAACTAAGAACCATCACAACTTCTTTATGAACAATTTTGTGGATCAGAATGGTCAAACTCTTACCTACTGATGGCATTTCCACCTGTAATAAAACTAGAATATGTAAGAAAATAAATGCGAAAAAGAAAAGACACAGAATATTTTCAGAATGATTCACATTAAAATTTGTTATTTTTTTAATAAAACAAAATAAATTTTAACATAAAACAAATAATATATAATGAAATACACTTTTAAAATATAAAATTACCCATTTAAGATAATATTCAACACTTGAAACTGAAAAGGATAAGTAAATATTCTAATTTACTTTTATAGCGACATATGGTGTGATTGAAATTTACTTGAGATTTTTTTAAATAATTTGATATCACAATATATAATATATTTCAAAAATAACTTAGTGGTGATTTTACAATGATTTGACATCAATCTGTAGTCATTTTGTATGGTTTCGACTGTTCCATGCACGTTTTAGTGTTTTAAAACACTAAAAATGTGTTTACATCCATATCGAAAAAACCATCATTCAGAATGACATGTAGTCACTTACTACATTTTAAAATTAAATATACAATCATTTTCCTCTAATTTCAGGGCAATATGACATCATTTTCCTAGTTTTGACACCCCGTCACTTGTTTTTGAAGGTTTTTGTACCTTTAAGAAGTTGTTACTGAGTCATTCCAACCACACCACACATCACATTGATGTGTTTTCCACGATTACATGTTAAAACTAACTTATAGGTAGTTTTCTAGTGATTTTATGTCAATATGTGGCCATTTTATATGGTTTTGACCATTCCATACACGTTTTAGTGTTTTAAAACACTAAAAACAGGTTTACAACCATAATAGGAAAACCGTCATTCAGAATGAAATTCTGTCAGTTCCAACATTTAAAAATTAAATATATGGTAATTTTCTCTTTATTTAAGGGAAATATGACATTGTTTTCTTAGTTTTGACCCCCCACACTTGTTTTTAAAGGGTTTTGTACCTTTAAGAAGTGGTTGCTAAGTCATTTTGACCACACCACACATCGTATTGATGTGTTTCTATGCGTACATGTCAAGAACAACTTATCAGCAGATTTAAAATGATTTTACATCAATCTATGGTCTTTTTATATGGTTTTAACCATTCCACGCATGTTTTAGTGTTTTAAAACACTAAAAACGTGTTTATGACCATAATAGGAAAACCATAATTAGGAATTCCATGTCGTTGGTTCCTAAATTTAAAAATTAAATATACAGTCATTGTCCACTGATTTCAGGGTAATCATATTTTTCCCTTAGTTTTGACCCCTCGACACTTGTTTTTAAAGGTTTTTATACCTTTAAGAAGTTGTTACTGTGTCATTCTGACCACCCTACATGTCATATTGATGTTTTTTCTACATATAAACATCAAAAATAGCTCATAGGTTTTTTTACAATGATTTCATATCAATATGAGGTCTTTTTCTATGATTTTGACCATTCTACACACGTTTTAGTGTTTTAAAACACTGAAAACACATTTACAGCCATAACGGATAAACCGTAATTCAGAATGATATGACTTTAGTTTCTATATTTCAAAATTAAATATATGGTAGTTTTCCCCTGATTTAAGGGAAATATGATTATGTTTTCCTAGTTTTGACCCTCCGACACTTGTTTTTAAAGTTTTTTATACCCTTAAGAAGTGGTTAGTGGGTCATTCTGATGACACCACAGGTTGAATTAATGTGTTTTATTTGAATACACATATAATATAACTGAATGTTGATTTTATAATGATTTAAAATCAATATGTGGTCGTATTCTATGGTTATGACCATTCTATGCATATTTTAGTGTTTTAAAACATTAAAAATGCGTTTACATCCATAACGGGAAAACCATCATTCGGAATGATGTACCTGTAGTTCCTACATTTCAAAATTAAATATATGGTTGTTTTAGCATGATTTCAGGGCAATTTTATGTCATTTTCCTATTTTTGACCCTCAACACTTGTTTTTAAAGGTTTCTGTACCTTAAGAAGTGGTTACCGAGTTATTCCAACTACACTACACATCAGATTTATGTGTTGCCTACACGTAGAAGTAAAAAATAAATTAGTGGTGATTTTAAAATTATTTCATTTCAATATGAGTCTGTTTTTATGGTTTTTACAATTTCAAGCATGTTTTAGTGTTTTAAAACACTAAAAATGTGTTTTCATCTATAACGGGAAAACCATAATTCAAAATGACGTGTGGTCAGTTCCTACATTTCAAAATTAAATATAAGTTTGTTGTACCATTATTTTAGGTTAATACAACATCATTTTATTGCTTTTTACCCCCTAACACATGTTTCTAAAACTTTAATTTCTTTTAAAATTTCTTATTGAGTCATTCCGAGCACACTGCATGTTAAATGAATGTGTTGTTTTCTTGTACATGTCACCAATAATTAAATGGCTATTTTCCTATATTTTCACATCAATACGAGACATTTTGTTATTTTTTTTATCATTAAATGTGCATTTTAGTGTTTTAAAACACTTAAAATGTATTTATGGGCATCACAGGAAAACCGTAACTCAGATTAACATGGTGTCAATTCCTACATTTCAAAAATCAATATATGGATGTTGTCCTATGATAAATTTTGTAATCATTAAATATTTTTTAAAAATTATAATTGTATAATTAATATATTATTAATAAAATTAATGATTTAGCATACCCTTCCCAGTGGTGTACTATTTCACACCCTATCTAGTCACAACACCCATCGTGCCCTGTCCAGTCACACCACACCTCATGCCCAGCCTGCCTCGCACCTACACCACATTCTCTTCTCAAAGGAATTGGGTGATCAAAACTGTTATAAGAGGTTCACTACAAAAAAATCCAGTCTATACGGTGTTTTTTACTACTGGGGGTGGTTTAAACTGCTAATACATTATTTAGTGGTTACTAAGTAAACCACTATGTATTTCATGGTCAACAATCATTTAATGGTTTTTTAATTGATAGATAGTTTTCATATGTGTTTTTTTGGGTACTCAGTTGTTATTTTTTATTCAATTGGAGATAATTTTTTTAACAAAAAAAAACATGGGGGAAGTTATTGGGAAAGCTCACCATCTTGTAAGAAAGATGCCCAATAATATTCCCATAGATTCCAGCAGTGTCACTATCTCACTAGTAGTCTCAGGTAAAACAAAATGACTAGGGTCCGCAGATGATTACGGTAGTGGTGGGGTGCTCTGAGATACCGATCGACTAGGATCCTAATTTTTTTTCCTTGGCATTCCTGTATTTCAAATGGTCAAGGTATATTAAATGTATAAAAAATGAAAAACTAAATTTTTTTACAAAAAAAAAGAAAAACTAGAACAATATATATATGTATGAAACAATTATCAATGAGAAATTTTAATATATTTTCATTACCATTTTATACATTCAATTATCTTCATCTTTATTATCTTCATTATTATTAACCTCCATTGCGATGAGTCCATCATTTTCAACCTCTCTTGAAAGTTCTATTGTTTCAATATTTTTAGGAAAAAACTGTTCAATGTTTTTTGGTTGATGAGGTTCACTGCCACAAAGTACAATTTTATCTTCCTCTTCCATATCATATAAGTCTCTCTTCTTTAAGTTTACAAAAACACTCCAACCTTCATGTATTTCATCATACATATAATAAAAAATCTTTTCTTATGAAGCCAATATAAATGGATCATTATCTATATGCTCACCGATATCCATCAAACTAGAGAAGTTGATAGAAGTAAAATGTAATGAATCTTTCATTATATCCCTATCAATGTTAACCCACTTGAATTTGAATAAGACAACTGAAAGCTGGCCATGATATTTTAATTCAATTATATCATTCATCTTCCTATAGTATCACACCTCTTCAAATGTAAATACACCACTATTATGAGTTTTCAATTCTTCTTCATGATAAATTATATGAAACTTGAAGTCATGAATATTGTAGGCATTGAATCTCTTAGCCTTCCTTAGTGGCCCTCAATCCAATATATTCAAACCATTCAATATTTTAGCTATATTTTCGACATTAATTATCTAGAAAAAAGATATAACATGTTACTTTTAACATAGAAAAAATAACTACACATCAACAATATGAATATGAGTATATACTTACATGATGAACGAACCATTCGACAACCTCCTTATTAGCAGATTTTGTTAATTCTAACTCATTTTGAGCTTGTCCCCTTAGTATCCTATTTGTTTGTAGTCATAATTCTTCAATAAATTGATCTATAATAACACTATTGAGTTGCACATATCTATGTGCTTATAGAAACTCCAATTCAGTCAGTGTAAAATTTGACCCCATTGCAATTGGTCGTCAAATATTTGGAAATATTGATGAAGTATTTTCTGAACAAGAATTAGTAGAGTTGTCATTAGCATGTCCATCATGATTGAATCTAGTCTCAATCCCATCCAAATACCTAGAATAGAAGGTTAAACACTCTTTTTATATGTAACCTTTAGAAATAGAGCTTTATTGTTGAGCTTTATTCCTCACATATGATTTCAAATGACCTAAGTAATTGATGGGAAAAAAGTAAGAAACATATTAAAAAAATTTACGTAATGATTTCATAAAATATAATTCACCAATGAAAATAAAAAAATATCAATGTACCTCTCTATTGGATACATCCATTGATAGTGTACCAGTCCACCATGTTTATCTTCTTCAACTAAATAAACAGTCAAATGAATCATGACTATAAATAATGAAGGGGGAAATAGCATCTCTAAATGAAATTGCGTAAAAACAATTATTTCTTGAAGTTTATCAAGCTCGGTTGGGTTTAAAGTTTTTACACAAATCTCTCTAAAAAAGGTACAAAAATCAACTAGAACTGCAATTACTTTTTCAGGTAAAGTATTATAAAAATACAATGACAAAAACTGCTCCATCAAAATATGTGAGTCATGAATTTTAAATCCATTTAACTTTCAATGGTTTAAGTCAATGCACCTTGATATGTTACTTGAATATCCATATGGCCCTTTTACATTCTTTAAAGTTTGAAGGAATATGTATTTCTCATGATTTTTTATTGTAAAAATAGCCTAAGGATACATTTAATTCTTATTTTCCAACAAACCATGATTTATATTCATTGATTCTTAATCCTTATGAGAATTAAGGCGATCCTTTGATTTACCCTACTCATTAAGCACTATAAAAATTACATTTTTAGAGATGTTCTTCTAAATATTCATTACTTCAAGATTATGATGTATCAAATTAAACTACCAATAATGAATTTTTAAAAATATACTCTTTTTATTCCATTGTTGTGTTCCAAATTCTTCAGATACTATACCTCGTACCCTTTTCCCCTTCTTTAAATTTATGACATTTTACAAATTTCTTAGTGACATTTATTAATTATCCCAAGATTTCTGAACTTGATAACACCTTCAGTGACTTTATCATTTCAATATCTCTATTGAATTGTGTCTTATTAAACCTGAATTTATGAGAAGCATCAATAAATTGATAATGAAACACAAAACACCATTTTATTCTATGAGGTAATTTTTGAGGTTCAAAATAAAAACTAAAAATCAAAAAACCCAAACTGGTATGAGTGTTACAATCAGATAAATTTTCTAGTCTGGGGAAGTTACTAATTTTCCACATTAAAGCAACATGAATTTTGAATATTTGTCTCATTGAAGTATCATATTTTTCCATGCCATCATCCTATAATTCTCACAATTATTTTATTAGAGGTTGAAGGTAAACCAAAGTGCCATTTCCAAGCATTTTATTTCCAAGAATAATCATCAAAACAATGAAAGAATTTTTCTTCATACACATACATGGAGGTGGATTATAGGGGATCAAAACAATTATTCATATGATATAATTAGTACTTAAATTAATAAAAGGGTTAAAATCATTAGAAGACAATTCCAAACTTATATTCCTAGGATCCAAAGAAAATTATGGATATAGAGAATCAAACATCTTCCATGATGTTTAATTTTTTGGATGTCACATCAAGCCATCGTTACTATCCTGAGCATGCCACTTCATGACATATATATTCTTAGATGAAATGAATAATATTTTCAAGCATGGTTTTATAGTAAAATAACACAATACCTTTGAAAGTTTTTTCTTCTTTTGTTTCCTCCTAGGGTTACATTGATTTATACTCTCATTGTCATTCATTGAATTCCATCTGCTTATATGAAATATTATGAATTCTTCTTTATCATAATTTTCTCCCCAATAATTCATACAATCATTATGGAATATGTATCTTTTTATAATAAAGTACAAGTTTTTTATGACTTTCTTCATCTCATATAATGATGCAAGGATCTTAGCTTCACTAAATTCAACATGAAACAACTCTAAAATCATGGAAATTATTTTTTTAGTAATTCCAAAAAGACACTTGATATGATACAACTTTAGTGAAAAAGAAAACTTTGAATACTTGGTACACCCTTCATATAGTTCTTGTTGTTTGTATTCAACCAATTCATAAAAATTATTTTTTGTCACTAAAGTTCTGGGAAAGATTAACCTACTCAGGATCAAATAAAGGTTCTGTTGATCTATTAAAACCTTGGACATTGTATTGTAGAAAAAAAACGCTTCATTTAACAAATTTTGAACTAAATTCTACTCTGCCATGTTACTTTGTATTTCATTGAAAGTATTGTAATTGTTTTTAATTTCCCTAACATTTGATTCACAATTCTAAATCCAACATACATATCGATCATGATACTATTTCAATATAAAATTATCATATACTTTATTTCTATTCAACCATCACTTGAATTTACAATCAGGACATAAACATTTTATTCTACCATACAATGACCAGTTTGCAATTGCATAATCTAAAAATTATTCCAATCCATTGGAATACCGAGATGTGTTTCGAGGTAAATTAATAAAATATTTATCCATAATAATTGGATTGTATTATCCACGTACATTCAAATATTAAGATATAAATGTTTAATCAAATAGGTATAATCAAAATTAAAGAAGAATCTATATGGGTTATAATAAGACTTAATATAATGGTATTTTAAGTTAGATACATACTTGAAACAATTAATATTTAATGATGGTAGTGTGAAAAATAACCTCTACATTAAATATGATAAAGATGTATCAATTTTTGATATTTTATATATAGATGATATTATTTTTATGGGATAAAATGATAATGGTGTATTCTACCCTAGTGTTGTAACTAAGGAGGGTTTATCCCACTGAAAAATTAGCTACATTGATCAATGTCCGAACCATTTCCCATACTCTAACTAAGACCAAGAGCACCCCTTTAGAAATATAAATTCAAAGTATAATTTATTTGGATATCACACACTATTGGATGGTTAAAACCAATAAACCCAAAAGTTTTAGGTTTTTATATGTGCTTATACTTCATTCTACCATTTAATTCCATTTTATATGTGCACCTAATTTTCACGAAAAACTAGCCATCACTTCCCATGATATAAAATAGAGGCCACAAATCAATTATAACACAATAATATAGTTAACTATTCAATATATAAGCTCACCCATACCTTTAAACACCCTTTCAGAAACATCCCCTTCTCTTTCATTGTAAACAATAATCAATATAAAAACCCCCTTATGGGAAATCAACATGCCATAGCATTTCAGTTTCCAAAATATATCAAGGGGCATGGTCTATGGTTAAATTTTAAGAATATTTATGAAATTTTCCAACCATAAAGTCAAATAAACTTTGAGAAACCTCTTTATACAATTTCCTTTGAAAACTCAAATACTGAATCAACATAAAGTCACTATATTCAAGGTAACCCAAAATTGATTCTTAAAAATCCATGCACACCCTTGGAATTCACGAGTTTCCATTAAAATTTATTTTAAGTACCAAAACAAATTTTAATGTCTTTAAATCAAGTAATAAAATACATTCTACCATTTTATCAAATGTTAGATGTGCATGGTAGTTGAAAAATAAATTTAAAAAACATGTTTTTATATAAAAAACCTTCACATTAAATGGAAAACAATTGAAACATGGGTTCCCTTTAAAATATATTTATATACGCATATAATAATTTTATTAAGAATCTAAAACCTAGCTTAAAGAGGCAAGAAATTAGTGTTTATTAATTTAATAAACTATGTAATAGATAAAACAAACCTCTTATTTACCAATTCCACAAAGTGTGCCACTAAATCACCACAAAAGGCCAAATAATCCTTAAGAGGCAAAGAGGAGGGGGAACCAAGCCTGGGAGAGGGAGTTTGGAGGGGGGGGGGGGGTTGTATCACTACTGGGGAGGGGAACCACCAGGGAGAGGGATGTCGGGGGGGGGGGTCCGAATTACCACCGGGAAGAGGGATGTCAGCAGGGGAGGGTCGTGGGGGTTTGGGGTCACCGTTGAGGATAGAGGAGGGAGTTCATAGGGGTTTTCTACATTTCCATCGAGGAGAGGGAGGTCAGAGGGGGGGATTGTAGGGTTGGGGTCGCGCGAGGAAGGGGAGAGGAGGAGGTCGGGGTCAGGGGAGGATAGGGGTTGGGATTGTGCATATGGAGTGGGGTAGGGAGAGTACATATGATTTTCTAAAACATTTTTTAGTAGTTTAATGGAAATTTATTCTATTAAAATAAAAAATATATAGCGACAGTTTGACTAAACCACTTTTATATTGTTATTATTTTTAAATCGAATTTATTTCATAGAGGTTACTAGAACCATAACTAATAAACCACCACTAACCAATGATTTTTATTTATTTCCCCCCATCCTTAGTTAATAACATAACCACCCATCATCATAAACAATACCCAATAACTATAAAATATTATAAAAATATTCTTTAGTAAAATACCATTTTCACTTTGAAAATCAATTTTAAAAGCTAAAAAATCATAAAATATTTTGAAAACACTTTTATTTGAAAATAACATTGTAAATTTATAAAGTAATATTCAAATAAAATAATGGTTGTGATGGTGGTTCTTTTTAAACATTTTGTAAAGGGTGTCTAAAGTGATCCATTTGAAAAAAGTCAAAAAATTTCCTTTTTAAAAAATTTTAAAAGAAGGAAAAAGACCATGTGAAATAGATTTACGAAAAAATTTATGTTTATAAAATAATTTTTTTGAATTTTTTTTAGAAAACATGGATATAGAAGAGAATGATTCTCGATCTAAAGCATGATACAAGATCAGTATCAATTGCAAATGACTTTTTTTTGTGTTTATTAAATAAATAAAGAAGGAAACGTAAATTAAAATTGTGAAACACATTCGTAAAAATTGGTGAATAAAATAGACATGGTTCAAGAAAATATGATCATATTATTTTCCCCCAAGTAACTTTGAACATAAACAATCCTAAAAAGAAAAGAGATTGTAACATAAATCTCTTGCCACTTTGGTAACTTTTCAATCGTTAGACCCATGAAATAATAATATCAAATGAAACTTTAAATATCATTAAAATAAATAGATTCATGATATAACATATCAAATGGGTAGTATATATACCTCATAAAAGAATTTAGGTGCATATGTATCAAAGAAATAGAATTTGAGACAAATAAACCATACAAAGCTCATATCATTGAATTGAGAATTAATCAATGGAGTGGTTATCAGTAAAAATTTAAATCCAAAAAAGCAAGTGTAAATATATAATAAATCAATTTATATATCAATTCACACATAATAATTAAATAAAAAATTCAATGAAGAAGAGTTACAATCCAATGAAAGAAAATTGAGTTAAAAATCCTTTTACCACTTAGTAACTTTCAAATAAAATCTACATGGATGGATTAATTCAAATTGAAACTTAAAATACAATTAATTATGAATTATTAATTATATAAAATTAAAAATTGGAAGAATATACAACATATAAATGAAATTAGGTTCATAATAATAAAATAGAGCTCAATGAATGGAAATTGAAATGAAATCCCTTACCTTGAGTCCAAACTTTTATATATGTCCTTCAAAACCTGTATAACGGACTCATATAAATTATTTTATTTATTAATAAAAAATTCATTGATTAATACCTTATAATTAAACCATTTTTTTCATTTATTACAATGACACATTTAATTCCTTAATCAGTTAAGTCCACATCAGGTGTTTTGGGGACGTTCAATCCATAATTTCAAAATGGATTCGGTATGTTGACCATGGTCAAATGGTTCATTATTCCATCATATAAATAAAAATTATAATTAAATAATTATCATTTTTACCTAAATTATACTTTTAATTCCAACCAATAAATATGGTTATGAAAATGAACTTCGTTACAATCATGGAGATGGTAGGTTGTACGTACACTTGAGTAACATTTCCATTTTTAAAAGATAATTATAGAAAAAAGGTTAGAATTATTATATTTTTATATAATGATAATTATATCATAAGTATAATATTATTTCATTAAACATAATTATATATATATTATCCATCTGATGTGGTGATGAAAATCGAATCACATCGCTTCGTGGAGGTGGTAGTCCACATGTATGCCCAAACGATGTTATCAATTTTCAGTGAATGGAAAGGTAAAAAAGTAAATGATATATTATATTTAAAAATGATAAATATTTAATTAATATAATATATAAATATTAATTCCATCATTATAACTAGATTTTAGATGTGTTTATGAAAAATGAATTACATCGATCTGTGAGGCGGTAGTCCACTTTACACACGAATGATGGATTCCTTTCCCATTTGATGGAGGTTGGAGATGAATATAGGTTATGAAATCAACATAATAAAATATCAGTATATGGGAGATAATTATTTTATTATACCATCTTGGTTAAATATGATTTGAAGGAAGTGAAATAAGAAATAATATAGAAACACTCGGTTCAGAATGATACCTCTTCTTTGGACAAACTTATTTTCTTAACACCATAAGACCACTATGGTTGATATTATGCCATAAATAAGGATTCTATAATGTGGGTAGGAATTTTAGGAAGGTATTTGGGTAGATATTGTCTGAATAAATGGGTTTTGAAGTGCGAAGTAAATAGAAGAAGAGATGACCTTTTATAAGAGAGGGGGGGGGGGACTCTTGGGATTTCTCAAAATATTAAATTAATATAAATTGTTTTTTAATTTCAAATAGATTCAAACTGATTTATTTATAATATAGGATGAGTATGGGTATAAAAAATATAATAAAATAAAAATTATACAAGTTTTTACTATATTCTTAATTGTATATTTTGGTTTTAACCCCCATTAACCCTTTTCACACTTACCGCAACTACAAGGTTTTTTACTCTTTGAGGGTTATTATAGTTATTATAAATAGAAAAAATGCCCATAAATATAGAATGGTTGATATTATAAACTATATACTAGTTTTTTTCTTAATATAATATTATTTTAAATTTTATATCATTTAATAAAATATATTTATTATAAAATACCATTAATGTCAATTTTTAGAACTATTCATTACTTTGACTTAAATAACATCAAGAAAACAAATGAAATTCGAAAAAAATATTTTATTTCATACCTAACCTGTTATATTAATCTATAAAATTAATTTATTACATTTATATCCCAAATTATATTTCTTTTAATATTCTTAATATCAGTTATTTTATTTTTCCATTAATTGAAAAATAACTGCGTTAGCTTTATGTAATAATTTAAGGTAATTATTTCTTCACTGAAAATTTAAAATAAATTATTATGATAAATATAAATCATTAAAATTTTATGTTAATATTTATAAAAAAACATATCGTATTGTTATCCTCTTGTTAAAAATATTATAGCTATTAAAAACAAGAGTGTGACATTTTTGACTTTTCTTTACATACAATGTTTTAAAGGTCATAATCACACCCAAATGGAAAAAAGGACATATAATAAAATATTGGATGATTATGGAAGATATTAATTCATAAAATAAAATTAATTAAGGTTTTAAGGTCATTTTACTATCCTTATCATATTATTTTGAACCCTTAATTACCAGATTTACCCTTTACCATGGTAACAAAATTACCAAGGTTACTATTCATATTGACCAAAAATAAAAGTGAATTATTTACCAAATTTTTACCTCATAATTCAAAATATGGAATTAATTTTTCAAAATTCAAAACACATAAGTTTTAAAATTTAATTTAAAATTAAATCAAAAAAACGCAATGGAAAACAGTTTTTCAGAAGAATGCCCTTTTTAAATATAAATTCTTTTTATACTAAATTCAAGTATAAAATCATTTAAAAAACCATAATTGGATTATTTTAAACAAAAATAACTAATAAAATTTTAAAACTAATCTAAAATATAATTTTAATTTATAAATAATTTAAAATAAAATACAGTTTTCAATAAAATAATATTTTTCACTATTCACTAAAAAATCAAACTTTTTAGAAAAATTTTAAATTTCACTAAAGGATAAATTTTATATTATGATTTAAAAAATTATATTAATTTTGGAAAATAAAATTTCTAAAATTTTCATAAATTAATTATATTATTTTCCCACAAAAATAAATAAAAAACCATTTTTGAAGAAAACATGACATTTGAAGAATTAAATAGATTTACTAAAAATTGAGCGATTATTTTATAAGAATTAATAAATACATTTTTATTGATTAAAACCTTTATATATATATATATTTAATAAATTAGTTAATTTTATTCAAACCCACCAATTTAATGACTAAGTTATAATGATCATATTTAAATAATAATATTTCACAGTTCTTTTATGCTTTGTGTTGCATGTCATGAACACCATAATAATAATATTTCACAGTTTTTTTTATCAACCATAATATCCTTATTTTAAAAATATCAGGATATTAATTTCTCCCCACCATTAATAAATTCCATTCTCAAAATTTTGAACTCGATCTTAGTAATAAAAGGTTGATATTTTAAAATACCTTTATTGAAATTACACATTGTAAAAAAGGGTTAATAAAACTTCCTCTTGAAAAGATAGAAAGGTAAGTATGAAGGTCATCTAGAATAACACATAACTAGGTTTCCATGTAGTAAAACATTGGTCGAATGTGAAAACATAGACATGGAAGAAAAACATAATTTCCCTATAATGATGGAGAGTGACAAAGATCATTGATCATAAGAAAGTGAATGATTACGAGAAATTCAAAAACAAAAAAACCATAAACCAAAGAGGTGTGAAAAATACCATTGATTCATTGGAAGAGAAAGTAATAGGATATATTTTTTTGTTTCAAGATCCTTTTCCCTAGGTTTGAGGAATTCCTTTACCATATAGACTAAAATAATAAGGAAATATACTTACTTGACACATATAATTTTATCCTCTAATAAATTTCTACCACAATATAATATTTTTCTCTAAAATATGAGTATTCAGGATGAAATTTTCATGCCTAAAGCACTAGAATCAACTTCAAATGACTCACATAATTCTATAAAATGGTAACAAGTTATTACTTCTATCTTTAGAAATTAACCAAAAACAAAATGGTTAGAATAAGATAAGATAGTCCCAAAAATGAATAAACCTTTATATGAAGATACAATGAATTAATCTCTAAATTTCAATAATAATAAAAAAATTCAAATTAAATCATTCCATATATAACTATCCTTAAAAATATTCAAAATATTCCTGACCAAGATTGAAACCCAAAAATTAGAAGTATTTAATCTCATGATCTTCCAAGGTAAATGTAACACTCGAGACTTTTATGTTATATAAATCATCAAAGGAATCTTTTTCTACACAACACTTTCTTGGCTTGCTTTACACGCAATCGCGACCTTCCTCGATAGCTTGCGTCGTACGCAATACCGAGTTTCACTAAACAACAATATGCTATTAAAACTAGCCGTTATGAATAGTAATAACCACTTTTTGAAATTTTATAAATTTTATTTTTCAAAATGGACTTCATTTTTGGACTCAGAATATCGAAATTAGCCTAGGGTGAAATTTTGGTATTTTTCTGAAAACTTTCAATTTTTGATGAATAGTGAAACCACTAAGTGGTAGGTTAAAAACTGAATTTTGCATAAAACTTAATTTTACCGCTTCTGTGAATGGAATTTCAAAAATCCGAGAGACACGGTTAATATCAAGGACTAAAATGTGGTTCAATGAGATGAAAATAATTTTTTGGTGAATAGTAACTTTTTACTATTTTTACCGCGGTTAATAGTAAATAGGGTAACTAAGGGTAATTATGATATTAATATTACCCTAACACATGTCCTAATTCTATTGGACAAGTGTAATTCGACCAAAAACAAACTTAGGAATAAAATATGACCATTTAGGCCCACTTGGATTAGATTAGGACATTTATTATTAATTTATTTAAAGAAGGGTTAAAATAGTTAAAATCAAAGTTTAATAAGTAAATCATTTTTAATATAGGGTTATACATAAGATAAATTCGATTGTAAATATTCATTAGAAATCTAAAAAGATTTCCTACATGATGGTATTTTATTTGTAATTTTTAGACATCAAATAATTTAATTTATTTATGACACAAAGATGATGCAGTAATTATCTTATTAATGAAATATTGACAAAATTGATAATATAAATACCAAAATAAATGTAATTTGAGACTTTTTATGAATTCCACTAATTTTCTAGGTTACTATGATATATTAGTATTGATTTAATCAACTTGGTTCGAACATATAATTCTGTTATGACTTTGACAAAAATCATATATCAAATAGTGTCAAAATTGACACAAAATAGTTTTTAAATCAAATATTATATTATTAATTGTTATTTTATTCCTAAAAATCTAAGGTTCGGCCAAATGACTTAGATAAGGATATATATTTTAATAATAAACAATTTGGGGTTCGTTTGGCATGTTATAGTAAGTGTATTAACCATATAGTGAAAGAAAACAAAAAGTCATGGTAAAAGTTAAATTATTTAACTTAGAGTTAAATCTAATTGATAAGGTTAAAATAATACCCTAAACTTGTCTAAATTATATTGGTTGATAGGATTTCGACCCATCCCCACTTTTGCTTCGAAATAAGACCCTTTGGAACCATTATAAACCGATTTTGACTTTAATATAAAATAATATTTTGAGATATTCCTAAGGTGCCCCTCTCCTCCCTTATAAAAGGGCACCTCCTCCCCCTCCTCCTCACACCAATTTGAGCACTCAAGCTCGGCCAACCCCTGCCATTTTCCCTTCTCCACTTCCCTAGAATAATCCTAGAGGTCCTGGTCTTCTCCAAAGACCAATCTTAGTTCCTTAAGTGGAGGATTCAAAAAGGCGTTCCAAAGAAGAGGTAATATCCATTACCGATCTTTTCAATTTCTTTCTTCTTCAACTTCTTCTTCTTTAGTTGTTTCATGATAAAGTAATAACATCAGTATTACTTACATACTGATATGTTATTATAAATATTAAACAACCCTAATTCACCTTCTATCCATCCTACGGAAAAATGAAATCACCGCGCGTGCGTACGTACGGAATACCGTCTCCACGCCGTGGTGTAATCTATTTTCCACCATCACCTTACAAGGATGGGTATAATGGTGTAATCAGTAACTATATATGATTATTATTAAGTAATATTGATACTGAAATAATATATATATATACTCCAATACAATTCCACGATCATAGGAACGATATCATCACTCGTGCGTACGTACGGAATACCGTCTCCACGATGTGATGCGACTCGTTCTACATGATCTTCATTTCATAATGATTATATAAATGAATTGAATGAATGAATATGGTATATAATACACTAATACCATTCTGGAAATCAATTATCTATAACCTAAAGATAAGAATAAGAATTTATTCGACAAAACACGCATAAGAACAAAAAGTTATAAAGACCCGAGTAACAAGTAACAATGAAATATTACTAACAAGAAGCTAATAATATGACCATATATGATCTCATATCAATATGTATGATTCTGGAATAAGTCAATAACATTATTTAAACCATTATACAGGAGCTTCGGACACGAACAAAGCAAATCGGACCTAAGGTAAGGGAAATATCACAATCTCATTTTTATCCGAGATTGTTTATTCGTAAGTATTTACTAGGGTGTATTTTATCATCCACATCCATGTTCCCTCAATATGTAATATTGTTTCCATCCACTTGAAATAGTTTAAATCCAATTTTACCCTTAGGTGAGTTTTTAGTAAAGAATATGAAAGGAATCTTTTGTCGTTTTTCCGTACGAGGTACTTTTTGACTTTTCCGACAAAAGTACGAAGAATGTTTTTTTTAACTTATACGGCATGAATGGATTTTTAAAACATTACATCAAAGAAGCTTCCTTTACAAGTTTTAAAGTTTATTTTTAATCAACTTCTTTTATTTTAAAGTTGTATGACATGTTATGAAAGGAAAAATATTTTTGAAGAAGAAAGGATATTTTCCTCAAGAATTCAATTCAAGTGTTTTATCAAAATTATTTTCCATCTAAGATAATAAAGGGTTCTGTTTCTATCCATATTTTTACATTGGTTTGACTATGTTGTGATGGAATTATGTTTATGAATTCCTTTATCATATATGAATTGATTTATGATTTCATGATGTTTCAAGAATCCCATTTTTGTTACATGTGTTATGCCATGATGCATGTTTTATGATTATGTGGCACACATAAGAAAGGATTCATTATAAGATGGGTGGGACCTATATCTCCCTCCAATGCATTGGGTAATGATTTTATATCTCATGAGATAGACATGGCTGGAACGGAAGGTTATTTCGGTTCAGTGATACAGGACTGAAACGAGGAGTGAACTCGGTTCAGAAAGGGACTTTGTCCACTAAGATAGTCTTGGCAATGAGTCATGACTAACAAGAAATGATTTTCCATGATTATGTGTGCATGCCACAAAGTTTCAAGTTTTATGTTATGATTTTGGGGATCTCATTTTCACTTCTATGATTTATTCCATGTTAAGATATTATGATCTCTTTTGCAGGTTTTGATTTTCAAAAAGATATGATATGATTTTTATTTCCTTTATTTTCCCTTGCTGAGCATTTGAGCTCACCCTTTTATGTTTTCTTTTCCCCAGGTCAGGAAGATGGATATTAAGTAGAATATGCTAAAAGGGACCCTAGATATGATGAAATAAATGGGAGACACTATAGAAGATTTATGAACCAGTTGTTTATGTTTCCCAGTTTCTAAAGACACTATACCTATACGGTCCTTTGTGGTTTTGTCATATGTTGTAATAAGTGTGATTCAATTTTGAAGTATTAACAATGTATGTAAAGTGTGGGTCGTTATAGTTGGTATCAGAGGAAAGGTATAGTCAACCTTTGGAAACTAGGATGTGAAAGCCTTAGTAAGAACCCTAAGGATATGTCTAAGCATAGAACACAATCTTAGAAATGGCCATGAATAACCTAGGATAAGACCATAAGCATGAAAATTTTATTCTTGAATTATGTGGTTTCCTATTATAATTAGTGTTGCTCACACTATTCTTCTTGGTTTTAGTCAATGGCTGGAACCCGAAGGAACCGTGTTAATGCGGAATGCGATGGGCAATGCAATGATTGTTCCCCTGAGCAACCAAACGATATGGGAGCTGGAATGCAAAATCTTGTAGCCATGCTCATACAACTTTCTCAAGCTATGAATCATGCAGGATTTCCAAACGAACAAAGAAGGGAGCAACATTCTGTTGAATCCTTCATGAGGCAGCGTCCACCATCTTTCAGCGGGTCTACTGATCCATTAGTTGCTGAACAATGGATTAGTACTACTGAAAAGATATTTTCAGTTCTTCAATGTTCTGAGCATGATAAAGTCATCCTAGCAGTGTATCGTTTGGAAGGAGATGCTGATCAATGGTGGAATCTTGTTAAGAATACAAGGCAAAGGGATGAAATTGAGTCTATGGAATGGGACGAGTTCAAGAACTTATTTTTCAATAAGTACTTCCCTCGTATTCTCCGAACAAAGATGGAGAAAGAGTTCCTTGAACTGAAGCAAAGGGATGATGAATCTGTTGGTACCTATGAAGCAAATTTTACCAGACTTGCAAGGTACGCTTCTGGTATTATTATCCAACCTGAGAGTAAGATCGATCGATTCTTTAGTGGCTTAAAACCAAGTCTTCGAAGGGCGTTAGCCATAAGGGACTTCAATAGCTACGAGGAAATCGTTCGATGTGCTCTCAAAGTCGAGATGGAGATTGGAGTAACCCATCAGTCACATGGGTTTGATAAGAAGAGGAAGATGGAATTCAAAGAAAAATCTAAAGAGCACACGGAAAAGAAGATGAACTTTCCCTTATGCTCAAAGTGTGGAAAGAAACATAGAGGGAGTTGTCTTAAAGGGACAAGTAAATGTTTTAAATGTGGAAAGGAAGGTCATCGGGCATTTGAATGCCGTGATAATGGGAAGAAGATGTCTAATGATGCAAACAAAGGAAGGGATACACAGAATGAACCTGCTACACTTCAATGTTTCAAGTGCAAGGAGATGGGGCATTATGCCAATCAATGCCCAAATCCAAGGGTTGATGATGATGGTCGACGTCAACAAACTCTTAAGGCTAAAGACAAAGGAAAGTCACATGCAATTTCTATCAGCGATGTGGAGTACGATAACGATGTGGTGAAAGGTACACTTACCATCCACTCTAAAGTAGCAAATGTTTTATTTGATTCTGGATCCACCCACTCTTTTATTTCTGAAGACTTTTCTAAGGGTATCACCGTACTACCTCAACAATTAGATGTTGAGTTAGCTGTGACAACACCTAATGGCACATCAATCGCATCAAAAGTTTATAATTCTTCTCCGATCGAAGTTTGTGGGAAAGTGCTTCCTGCAAATCTTGTGATCCTTCCTTTAGTGGAATTTGATGTGATTCTTGGCATGGATTGGCTTTCTCTACATGGAGCTCATATAAATTGCCAAAGAAGGGAAGTCACATTTCATATTCCAGATCAACCTACGATCGTCTATCAATGCAAGGATGAACATAACCTTCCAGTGGAAATTTCTTCCATCTTATGGGTATTGATTCCACTAAATGAAGGTTATTTATCTCAAATGGTTGGTGAGAAACTCACGATTAAGAATATGCCCATTGTACGGGAGTTTGATGATGTCTTTCCGGAGGAATTGCCGGGTCTTCCACCAAATCGTGAAGTTGAGTTTTCAATAGAACTCGTACCGGGTGCTTTGCCTATTTCAAAGACACCTTATAGAATGGCCCCAATTGAGTTGCAGGAATTGAAGAAGCAACTCCAAGAGAATCTTGATAAGGGATTCATACGCCCTAGTGCGTCACCTTGGGGAGCACCTGTTCTATTTGTTAAGAAGAAAGATGGATCAATGAGACTCTGCATTGATTATCGAGAACTTAACAAGATCACTATCAAGAAAAAATATCCTCTCCCACGCATTGATGACTTATTTGACCAACTACGCGGAGCTCAATACTTTTCCAAGATTGATCTTCGTTCAGGGTATCATCAATTAAGGGTCAAAAGGGAGGATATACCAAAGACGGCTTTCCGTACAAGGTATGGACACTATGAATTTATAGTGATGCCATTTGGTCTTACTAATGCCCCTGCTATCTTCATGGATCTAATGAATAGAGTCTTTAGAGACTATCTTGATCAATTTGTGGTAGTCTTTATAGACGATATTCTTGTCTATTCAAAGAGCAAGGAAGAGCATGAAGATCACTTGAGAATTATATTGAAGACCCTGAGAAAAGAGAAGCTTTATGCCAAATTTACCAAGTGTGAATTTTGGCTTCAAAAAGTTGCATTTTTGGGTCATATAATCTCAAAAGAGGGGATATCTGTGGATCCAGCAAAAACAGAGGTTATCGAAAGATGGTCAAGACCAACAACAGTAACTGAGATCCGAAGTTTTCTTGGTTTGGCTGGATATTATCGACGTTTTGTAAAAGATTTTTCACGATTATCTAATCCACTCACCAAGTTGACTCGGAAAGGAGTTAAGTTTGTCTGGACAGAGGAATGTGAAGAGAATTTCAAGGAGTTGAAAAGAAGGTTATCCAGTGCACCTGTGCTCACACTGCCTTGTAGTGGAGAAAGGTTTGTGATCTACAGTGATGCATCCAAGAAGGGATTGGGGTGTGTTCTTATGCAAAATGATATGGTGATAGCTTATGCCTCACGACAGTTGAAAATCCATGAACAAAATTACCCAACACATGATTTGGAGTTGGCTGCGGTAATCTTTGCATTAAAGATTTGGAGGCATTACCTTTATGGTGAAAGGTGTGATATTTATACTGATCATAAAAGTTTAAAGTATATTTTCACACAAAAGGAGCTGAATATGCGCCAAAGAAGATGGTTGGAGCTGATTAAGGATTATGACTGCTCGATCCATTACCACCCTGGGAAAGCAAACAAGGTGGCAGATGCATTAAGTCGACAAGACCATGCTAGTTTATCCATGATGAGGATCACAAAAGATCCAATATTTATGGATTTACAAAGGATGGATCTTGGAATTATAATGGAAGGGGAAAAATCTTATCTTTCTCAAATGAATGTTCAACCATCTATACATGTGAAGATTAAAGAGGCACAGAAAGAAGATGTCGAGTTACAAAAGAAGGTGAGAAATGTTCCTGAATTCAACCTTGATTGTGATGGGATAATAAAGTTCAGGAATCGGGTTTGTGTTCCTCCCATCCCCGAATTAAAGAAAGAGCTGCTGGATGAGGCTCATAGTTCTTCATTCTCTATTCATCCTGGAAGCACGAAGATGTATAGGGACCTGAAAGAGTACTTCTGGTGGGATGGCATGAAAAGAGATGTTGCTGAATATGTCTCTCGATGCTTGGTTTGTCAACAAGTTAAAGCTGAGAGACAGAAGTCTAAGGGGATGTTACAACCATTACCCATACCCGAATGGAAATGGGAAAACATCACTATGGACTTTGTCACAGGACTTCCTAAAACATCCAAAGACAATAATGCTATCTGGGTCATAGTTGATCGTCTTACAAAGTCTGCACACTTCATTGCTATTAGAGAGGATTTCTCTCTAGATCAGCTTGCCAGGATATATGTAAAGGAAGTGGTAAGATTGCATGGAGTACCACTTTCTATTATATCTGATCGAGATCCGAGATTTACCTCGAAGTTCTGGCGAAGTCTTCAGCATACTCTGGATACAGAGTTGAGTTTCAGCACTGCTTATCATCCCCAGACAGACGGTCAGTCTGAGAGAACAATTCAAACCCTAGAAGATATGTTGAGAGCTTGCTCTATGGATTTCAAAGGAGGTTGGGATCAACACCTACCTTTGGTGGAATTTTCTTATAATAATAGCTTTCACTCCAGTATTCAGATGGCTCCTTATGAAGCTCTCTATGGAAAGAAATGCAGGACTCCAACTTGCTGGGATGAAGTTGGGGAAAGAAAGCTATTAGGACCTGATCTCGTTGATGAAATGGCAGAAAAGGTCAGATCTATTCAACAACACATAAGAGCAGCTCAGAGTCGACAAAAAAGTTATGCCGACAACCGAAGAAAAGACCTAGAGTTTGAAGTGGGTGATAAAGTGTTCTTACGAATATCTCCCTGGAAGAGGGTTATGAGATTTGGAAAGAAAGGGAAATTGAGCCCTAGATATATCGGTCCTTTTGAAATACTGGATCGTGTTGGGAAGGTAGCTTACCGATTGGCGCTTCCACCGAATCTCTCTCAAGTTCACGATGTGTTCCATGTATCTCTCCTGAGAAAGTACATACCAGATCCTTCACATGTACTCAGCTCAGAAGTTGTACCGCTGGAGCAAGATCTTTCTTATGAAGAACAGCCGATAGAGATTCTGGATCGTAGCGAAAAAGTCCTACGAAACAAGACCACTCGCTTGGTGAAAGTTTTATGGAGAAACCACCAACTTGAAGAAGCTACATGGGAGCTTGAGGATATGATGAGGGAGAAGTATCCTCATTTGTTTGTTGCAAAGTGACGAATTTCGAGGGCGAAATTCTTTTTAAGGGGGGTAGAATGTAACACCCGAGACTTTTATGTTATATAAATCATCAAAGGAATCTTTTTCTACACAATACTTTCTTGGCTTGCTTTACACGCAATCGCGACCTTCCTCGATAGCTTGCGTCGTACGCAATACCGAGTTTCACTAAACAACAATATGCTATTAAAACTAGCCGTTATGAATAGTAATAACCACTTTTTGAAATTTTATAAATTTTATTTTTCAAAATGGACTTCATTTTTGGACTCAGAATATCGAAATTAGCCTAGGGTGAAATTTTGGTATTTTTCTGAAAACTTTCAATTTTTGATGAATAGTGAAACCACTAAGTGGTAGGTTAAAAATTGAATTTTGCATAAAACTTAATTTTACCGCTTCTGTGAATGGAATTTCAAAAATCCGAGAGACACGGTTAATATCAAGGACTAAAATGTGGTTCAATGAGATGAAAATAATTTTTTGGTGAATAGTAACTTTTTACTATTTTTACCGCGGTTAATAGTAAATAGGGTAACTAAGGGTAATTATGATATTAATATTACCCTAACACATGTCCTAATTCTATTGGACAAGTGTAATTCGACCAAAAACAAACTTAGGAATAAAATATGACCATTTAGGCCCACTTGGATTAGATTAGGACATTTATTATTAATTTATTTAAAGAAGGGTTAAAATAGTTAAAATCAAAGTTTAATAAGTAAATCATTTTTAATATAGGGTTATACATAAGATAAATTCGATTGTAAATATTCATTAGAAAGCTAAAAAGATTTCTTACATGATGGTATTTTATTTGTAATTTTTAGACATCAAATAATTTAATTTATTTATGACACAAAGATGATGCAGTAATTATCTTATTAATGAAATATTGAAAAAATTGATAATATAAATACCAAAATAAATGTAATTTGAGACTTTTTATGAATTCCACTAATTTTCTAGGTTACTATGATATATTAGTATTGATTTAATCAACTTGGTTCGAACATATAATTCTGTTATGACTTTGACAAAAATCATATATCAAATAGTGTCAAAATTGACACAAAATAGTTTTTAAATCAAATATTATATTATTAATTGTTATTTTATTCCTAAAAATCTAAGGTTCGGCCAAATGACTTAGATAAGGATATATATTTTAATAATAAACAATTTGGGGTTCGTTTGGCATGTTATAGTAAGTGTATTAACCATATAGTGAAAGAAAACAAAAAGTCATGGTAAAAGTTAAATTATTTAACTTAGAGTTAAATCTAATTGATAAGGTTAAAATAATACCCTAAACTTGTCTAAATTATATTGGTTGATAGTATTTCGACCCATCCCCACTTTTGCTTCGAAATAAGACCCTTTGGAACCATTATAAACCGATTTTGACTTTAATATAAAATAATATTTTGAGATATTCCTAAGGTGCCCCTCTCCTCCCTTATAAAAGGGCACCTCCTCCCCCTCCTCCTCACACCAATTTGAGCACTCAAGCTCGGCCAACCCCTGCCATTTTCCCTTCTCCACTTCCCTAGAATAATCCTAGAGGTCCTGGTCTTCTCCAAAGACCAATCTTAGTTCCTTAAGTGGAGGATTCAAAAAGGCGTTCCAAAGAAGAGGTAATATCCATTACCGATCTTTTCAATTTCTTTCTTCTTCAACTTCTTCTTCTTTAGTTGTTTCATGATAAAGTAATAACATCAGTATTACTTACATACTGATATGTTATTATAAATATGAAACAACCCTAATTCACCTTCTATCCATCCTACGGAAAAATGAAATCACCGCGCGTGCGTACGTACGGAATACCGTCTCCACGCCGTGGTGTAATCTATTTTCCACCATCACCTTACAAGGATGGGTATAATGGTGTAATCAGTAACTATATATGATTATTATTAAGTAATATTGATACTGAAATAATATATATATATACTCCAATACAATTCCACGATCATAGGAACGATATCATCACTCGTGCGTACGTACGGAATACCGTCTCCACGATGTGATGCGACTCGTTCTACATGATCTTCATTTCATAATGATTATATAAATGAATTGAATGAATGAATATGGTATATAATACACTAATACCATTCTGGAAATGAATTATCTATAACCTAAAGATAAGAATAAGAATTTATTCGACAAAACACGCATAAGAACAAAAAGTTATAAAGACCCGAGTAACAAGTAACAATGAAATATTACTAACAAGAAGCTAATAATATGACCATATATGATCTCATATCAATATGTATGATTCTGGAATAAGTCAATAACATTATTTAAACCATTATACAGGAGCTTCGGACACGAACAAAGCAAATCGGACCTAAGGTAAGGGAAATATCACAATCTCATTTTTATCCGAGATTGTTTATTCGTAAGTATTTACTAGGGTGTATTTTATCATCCACATACATGTTCCCTCAATATGTAATATTGTTTCCATCCACTTGAAATAGTTTAAATCCAATTTTACCCTTAGGTGAGTTTTTAGTAAAGAATATGAAAGGAATCTTTTGTCGTTTTTTCGTACGAGGTACTTTTTGACTTTTCCGACAAAAGTACGAAGAATGTTTTTTTTAACTTATACGGCATGAATGGATTTTTAAAACATTACATCAAAGAAGCTTCCTTTACAAGTTTTCAAGTTTATTTTTAATCAACTTCTTTTATTTTAAAGTTGTATGACATGTTATGAAAGGAAAAATATTTTTGAAGAAGAAAGGATATTTTCCTCAAGAATTCAATTCAAGTGTTTTATCAAAATTATTTTCCATCTAAGATAATAAAGGGTTCTGTTTATATCCATATTTTTACATTGGTTTGACTATGTTGTGATGGAATTATGTTTGTGAATTCCTTTATCATATATGAATTGATTTATGATTTCATGATGTTTCAAGAATCCCATTTTTGTTACATGTGTTATGCCATGATGCATGTTTTATGATTATGTGGCACACATAAGAAAGGATTCATTATAAGATGGGTGGGACCTATATCTCCCTCCAATGCATTGGGTAATGATTTTATATCTCATGAGATAGACATGGCTGGAACGGAAGGTTATTTCGGTTCAGTGATACAGGACTGAAACGAGGAGTGAACTCGGTTCAGAAAGGGACTTTGTCCACTAAGATAGTCTTGGCAATGAGTCATGACTAACAAGAAATGATTTTCCATGATTATGTGTGCATGCCACAAAGTTTCAAGTTTTATGTTATGATTTTGGGGATCTCATTTTCACTTCTATGATTTATTCCATGTTAAGATATTATGATCTCTTTTGCAGGTTTTGATTTTCAAAAAGATATGATATGATTTTTATTTCCTTTATTTTCCCTTGCTGAGCATTTGAGCTCACCCTTTTATGTTTTCTTTTCCCCAGGTCAGGAAGATGGATATTAAGTAGAATATGCTAAAAGGGACCCTAGATATGATGAAATAAATGGGAGACACTATAGAAGATTTATGAACCAGTTGTTTATGTTTCCCAGTTTCTAAAGACACTATACCTATACGGTCCTTTGTGGTTTTGTCATATGTTGTAATAAGTGTGATTCAATTTTGAAGTATTAACAATGTATGTAAAGTGTGGGTCGTTATAGTAAACTTATCTCCAAATAACATCAATCAATCCTAAAGTCTCATACAAAAAATGTATATGACTTAATCACATAATATCCAAGATATGATAATAATTTTCATAAGTAACCCGAATCACCATAAAGACACATTAAGATCATATATGATTTCAAAAGATAAATAAACCTTGAATCCTAAAATAAAATCCCATAATATAACAAAATGTTCCCCAAAATTATAGTGATCTTATTCCAAAATAAAATCAATAATTTAATCATGAAATCAATATTTAATCCCATGGTTATCTATAAGAAAAAATATGTTCTTAAGTTGTAATAACCCATAATTAATTCAATAAAAAAATCATATAAACCCTAAAGGTTATAAATAAATTTAAAACTTATGTCCACAAAATGTAAATGTATAATACCGCAAATAATAATTAATGTTAAAAATAAGGGTTACATATACCTAAACCTAATAAAATGTATCCCATAATATCATCAGTCAGCTTAAAATTTCATCACTAAAAATCTCAAAATGGGTGTCTAAGACTTTGAAATTCTGATCAAAATTAAACTTTTAAACCCATGATGGTATCTATAACTATTAATATAGAATCACATGAAAAAATCATAATCTAAAAATCTATCTAAACCCTGCTCCGATAATAACTGTAACAGCCATGAAACCACACTCCTGGATCTAGTGCAAAAAAGATAAACATTAAATTTCTGGATTTGATACCGATAAATGTGACCCAAATTTTTCCATCCAAAACTTACAACATAAAAAGGAAATATTGGATCACTTATATACCCAAATAACTTTTAGGTTTAGGTTTTATAGAATTTGAAAAAAATCATAATGACTTGGGTTTATAAATAACTGGTCCATAAAGAACAACATCATCTCCCAATATACCCATCTTTTTTATATTCCATGTCAAGTATTCAATATCTCCCATGAAATTATTCACATATGAAACATTTATAAACACAAATCATTTAGAATAATTCTTTATAACTTGAAGAAAATGAAACATAATAAGGGTGATATCAAATACTTAGTAAGTGAAAATATAATCATTAACAATTGAATGTAATTAGTGAGAATAAGATGAGCATAGGGGGAGGATACCAAAATAAAAGTACTTAAGCATAACATAATATAATTCATACCCATACCTGGATCATGAATCATAAAATATGGAATAAAGAATTAACAAAGTCAAGATCTATTGGAATCAATAATTAAAAGCCATGTTATGTTAATATTGATTAAATGAATCATTAAAAACCCATAACAAGCATGAAGAAAATGTGTTGGTATCTTGTAGCATTTTCATATCACTTTTACATATAGAGTAACATTCATGGTTATAAGTGGAGTAACCCTCATGGTTACACATGTAATAACCATCATGATTATACTTATAGTAACTATCATAGTTACACTTGAAATAACCACTATGGTTATACTTAGAATAACCACCACAGTATATTCCCATAATCTCTTAGGAGAAACCTAATCAGCTAACTTTGTCCCTTTACCCAATGCATTGGAGAGCTATAATGGGCTCACCTGATCTTGGTTTATAAAGGAACCACCTATCCTTGGTCAATAACATAACCAACCATCATCATAAATAATTCCCAATAAACATAGCATGAATAAAGTACATAGAGATTGTATCTCATCATAAAACTCAAAGAAGCATCCATTATTCCTTTCATAACTTGATTAAATAGTGAAAAAATGAGTTATAAGTTTATATATCTAAAACAATAATAATCCATCCAGATAAATAATGAGGATGGTATCATTAAAAAATTTCCCAATTAAAGTATAAGAAACATCAATGGTTGTTAGTGTTGATAAATGGAAATACAATTAAAATATCATAAAAACATTCTTGATGAAAATACCATTTTCACTTTGAAAATCACTTTTAAAAACTAAAAATTCATAAAATATTGTGAAAACCATTTTCTTTGAAAATAAACTTGGAAACTTATAAATAAATATTAAAATAAAATAATTTCCATGATGGTGGGAAAATATAATCATGTTGTATATGTTAAAAATAAACATTCTTTTCAATCATTTTGTAAAGGGAGTCTGAATTGACCCATTTAGAAAACATTAAGAAATTTCCGTTTTAAAACATTTTAAAAGAAGGAAAAAGACCATGTGAAATAACCTTATTAAAAAAATTCTATTTATAAAATAACATTTTTGAATTTTTTTTATAAAACATGGATAAGAAAGAGAAAGATTCCCCATATAAAAGAAGATACAAGATCAGTATCACTTGAAAATGACTTTCTTGATGTTTATTCAATCAATAAGGGAGGAAATAGAAATTAATGTTTCGAAAAAAATTCATAACCATAGGTGAAGAAAAGGTATGTGGTTCAATAAAATAATAGAATATGATTTCCCCCAAGGAACGTTAAACATAAATAATCCCGAAAAGAAAGGAGATTATAAATTAAAGCTTTTTCCACTTTGGTAACTTTTCAATCGTAAGACCCATGAAAGAGGGGGACCGCAACAGCGCATTCTTTCAGGCCTGTATCAAAGAAAGGAGGACCTCAAAGATCAACATCAAAAAAGAAGATGGGGAGTATACTACGGATGTTATGTAGGCTGGAAAGGTTGCGTTGAAGCATTTTGAGGACATATGGGCAGGTGAAGCATCGTCTGGGTTTCGCAGAGAGTCTCTAGGGGCATCTTCTTTCTTAGAGGGTTTGCCTTGCTTGTTATCTCTCTCTGAGAATGAGCACCTATCCAGAATTCCGGACGAGAAGGAAATTAGGGAGGCCCTGGGAAGCATGACGAAGGAGAGTGCTCCAGGACCTGATGGTTTCCCGGCGTCTTTTTACTGTGCTGCATGGGACGTGGTGGGGCCATGTGTGGTAGAGGCCATTCATGATTTTTTTCGGGGAGCTCCTCTATGTAGAGGGATCTCTTCTTCGAGGGTGGTGCTGGTTCCGAAAGTTAAGGATCCCACCCTCGTTAATCATTTCAGGCCAATTTGCCTTTGTAACGTCTCTTATAAGATTCTGGCAACGACTATAAGCAGGAGATTAGCCAATGTGATTCCGAGGCTAGTATCTGAAGAACAGCATGGCTTCATACAGGAGAGGAGTATTCAGGGAGCGGTGGCTATTGCAAGTGAATTGGTTCACGACCTGAAAAAACGGTCTGTGGGTTCTAATATTGTTTGGAAGGTGGATATATGCAAAGCTTATGACAATCTAGAATGGAGTTTCATACTGCGGGTGCTGAGAGGTTTCGGCTTTCAGGAGTATTTTTGTGATTTGTGCTTCAGGTGATTTGCCTCACCATGGATTACTATTTCACTGCTCGGCAGGTGTTTTGGTTTCTTTAAATCAGTGAGGGGGGTCCGGCAAGGAGACCCACTCTCGTCCTTTTTGTTTGTACTTGCTCAGGATGCCCTATCCAGAAACCTGAAGGAAGAATCGGCACAGGGGAGGCTGAAGCCGTTTCGTGGAAGAAGGAACTCCCTCAATGTATCACACCTCATGTTTGCGGATGACATTTTAATATTCACTAATGGAGGGAGGAGATCGTTGAATATACTCAAGGGAATTATGTTGGAGTATGGGGAACTAAGTGGGCAAGCTATCAACCGATCGAAGATCCATTTGTTCATTTCCAATAGGTGCTCGGACCTGAGGTGCAAACGTATTCAAGATGCCATGGGCTGCGGACAGAGGCAACTTCCCATTGTGTATTTAGGAGTTCCTCTATCGTGCGGGAGGATATTGAATACACACTTCAACGACATCGTGGACCGTATCCTGGGAAGGATTTTCAACTGGAAGAATAGATTACTCTCCTATGGGGGTAGGATCACTCTGATCAACAGTGTTCTACTCTCGATCCCCATGCATGTCTTCGCTGTCATCAAACCGCTGAAGGGAACGGTGGAGAGGATTTTACGCATTCTCACGAAGTTTCTTTGGGATGCGAAAAGGGAGGGGAGATGCCACTGGGCTTCCTGGAAGAGGATGGCCCGACCTGTGGAGGAGGGTGGGGTTGGTCTTCGTGACATTAATGGAACGATCCGGGGTCTGCAAGCCAAACTCTCTTGGGAAGTGATAGTGGGAAAGTCCCTCTGGGCCAAATTTTACAGAGCAAGGTATGGAGCGCAAGGTGATCGTAGCAGGTGCGGTGCGACTGAACTCGCCAGGTGCATTGATTCTCACTTGGAGGTTTTGCATGGCTGTGCCAGATGGGTGATTGGGCGCGGAGATATCAGTTTCTGGGATGATTCATGGTTGGAAGAAAGGCTCGGCTATGAGGGCTGTCCCTCTCCTAATATCTCTTTTAGGGAGGCGTGCGAGAGTTACGAGTTTATTCATTAAAATCTTAGCCCTTCGCAGCTTCTCTCCTTCAATAGTGTGGTTATGAGTGACGTGCCTGACAGGTGCTGTTTTTCCGTTACTGGGTCGGGCCGGTTCAGCTTGAACGGATTCAGGAGAATTGATCAGAGGACATCAACCAGGGAAGCAGAGCATGGTTTGACGTGGTGTAAGACAATCCCGACGATAATGAACTTCCTGCTGTGGCGAGTTCAAAATCGAGTGGTATCCACAGAGGAGAACATTAAGAAAAGAGGGGTCAGCATGGCTTCACATTGCTACTGTTGTGAGAACCCAACGTCGGAAACAACGTTACACCTGTTCTTTCAGGGGCAGTGGGCAGTGTTCTTATGGTCTCGGTTCGCTCAATACAGAGTTCCTGAGGAGGAGAGTCCTTCGGTACATGATTATCTTGTGGTATGGCTGTCGGGCTTTGGCAACAGGGTTGAGGACCGGTCATCAGGTTTGATCATTTTGATTTCCATTTGCTGGACTCTGTGGGAAGCACGTAACCAGGTAAGATTAGGAGGAAAACGTTCGTTGCTGGCTCTACAGGTCCGTATGAAACTACTCATAGTAGAGCTGACCAGTATCTTCAAGAATGGCATGCATGCGGGTATTCTGGGGAACCTTACAGAGGGACAGTGGGCTCAGGTACCACAATAAGGGAGATGGTTTCGGTGGCAGCCCCCAACTAGCGGATTAAAATTAAATGTGGACGGCTCGTGTTAGGGGGGGATTATGAGAGGTGGTGGTGTCCTTCGGGATAGCTGGGGTTCAGTTCACATTTCTTTCAATGCTTATTACGGACCGGGCACTTCGTTAGGTGCGGAGTTCAGAGCTCTCCTCTCAGGTATCATTTTATGCAGAAGAAGAGGTCTTCAAGTGGCGGAGGTTGAATCTGATTCAGAGATTATAGTTCGGTCCCTTAAGGGGAAATGCGATGTGACATGGAGCTTGCTGTATGTTTTTAGAAGATGCAAAGTGGAGACCAACCAGGGCAAGCTGATCCATCACAGTGTAAGGGAAACCAACTTTGCGGTAGATGTGTTAGCTCGCGGGGGCAGGCCGGAGGAGACCTTGATAGTGTTTGATAGTCTTAATTCCCTCCCGTGCGAGTGTGTTAACGTGATCCGAAAGGATTCACTTGGTCTCCACTATTTTCGCCCCCCGTAATTTGTTCCCCTGGGGTTACTTTCTTGCATAATAATAAAAAATAATTTTCAGTCCTTACAAAGATCATATCATTGAATTGAGAATTAATCGATGGAGTGATTATGTGTAACAAATGTAAATCCAAAAAAATAAGTGAAAATAAATAATAAATAAATTTAGATATAAATTCAAAAATAATCATGGAATAACAAAGAAAATAAATAAGAGTTATAACCCAATGAAAGGAAATTGTGTTAAGAATTATTTTACCACTTGGTAACTTTCAAGTCAAATCCCCATCGTTTAAGTAATTAAATTTGAATGTTAAAATAAAATTAAGTATAAAGGATTCATGATATAAAATATGAAATAGTCATTATATACACCATATAAAAAAATTAGGTGTATAATAATAAAATATGCCTCAATGAAAGGAAATTGAGATAAAATTCATTACCTCGAGTCCAGACTTGCTATATATGCATTTAAACACCTTTATAATAGACTCATATAAATTATTTGATTTATTAAGATTTTTTTGGATTAATACCTTATCCTTGAACTATTTTTTTCATTTACTATAGTTACATATTTAATTATTTAATCAGTTAAGTCCACATCAGGTGTTTTGAGGACGTTCGGTCCATAATTTCAAAATGGCCTTGGTATGTTGATCGTGTTCAAATGGGTCATTGTTTCATAATATCAAAAATAATAATAATTAAATAATTATCATTTTTATACATAAATTATAATTTTAAATCCAACCATTAAATATTGTTATGAAAAATTAACTATGTTACAATCATGGAGACGATAGGTCGTACGTACGCATGAGTAACATTTCCATTTTTAAATGATAATTATTGAAAAAGTTAAGTATTATTATATATTTATAGAATGATAATAATATAATAAATATAATATAATTTCATTAAACATACTTATATATATCATCCAGGTGATTTTATATTGAAAAATGAATTATATCACTTCGTGGAGGTGGTATTCCACACGTATGCACGAACAACATTATCATTTTTCAGTGAATGGAAGGGTAAGAAATTAAATGATATATAATATTTTCAAAATGATAAATATTTTATTAATATTATATATAAATATTATTTCCATCATTATAACCTACCGTGATATGTGATTATGGAAAATGAATTACTTCGGTCTGCGTGACGGTAGTCCATCGTACACACGAACGATGGATTTCTTTCCCATTTGATGGAGTTTGGAGATGAATAAAGGTTATTATATTAACATAATAAAATATAATTATATTATAGATACTTATTTTATTATATAATCTTGGTTAAATATGATTTTAAGGAAGTGGAATAAGAAATAAAAGAGAAATTCTTGGTTAAGAATGATACCTCTTCTTCAGACAACCTTCTTTTCTTAACACCTTGATACCAATATTGTTGGTATTATGAAATAAATAAGGTATATAGAGTTTAGTGAGGGATTTTAGGAATATATTTTGGTAGATATTGGTAAAAAAAAATTGGTTTTAAAGTGTGAAGTAAAGAGAAGAAGAGATATCCTTTTATAAGAGAGGAGAGGGGCACTTTTGGAATTTCTCAAAATATTAAACTAATAAAAATTTATTTTCAATTAAAAATTGTTCAAAACTGATTTATTTAGAATATTTTATGATTATGTTTTAAAATAATATCATACAATAAAAAATATATAAGTTTTTACTATTTTTTACCCCTATCTTCTAGTTTTAACCCCCACTTACCGTGACAATAAGGTTTTTTACTCTTTGAGGGTCATTATAGTTACTATAAATGAATAAAAGGCCCATGAATGGACCGTGGTTGATATTATAAACCATATAATAACCCATTGGATGAATGTAAGATTAGTATTAATTCTATATCATTTAATAAAATATAATTATTATAAAATATCATTAATGTCAATTTTTAGAACAATTCATTACTTTGAATTTAATGACATAAATAAAACCAATGAAACTAGAAACAAATATTTTATTAAATAAAAAAAATATTATATTAATCTATAAAATTAATGGATCACATTAATTATATCAAATTATATTTCTTTTAATATTTTTAATATCATTTATTTGATTTTTACATTAATTAAATAATCACTACGTCAACTTGGTGTAAGAAATTAATATAATTATTTATTCAATAAAAATTAAAAATAAATTATCATGATGAATATAATGAATTTTATATTTAAAAAAAATATTTATAACTGAAAATATATTTTATTTATCCTCATCTTAAAAATATTATAGTTATTAAAAACAAGACTGTGACATTTTTTACTTTTCTTAACATGAATTATTTTAAAGTTCATAATCACACCCAAATGAAAAAAAGGATATATAACCAAATATTGGATGGGTATAAATGATATGGACTCAAAAAATAAAATTGAGACAAGTTTTAGGGTCATTTTATAGTCCTTATCATGTTATTTTTAACCCTTAATTACCTGATTTACCCTTTTCTGTGGTAACAAAATTACTAGGGTTACTATTCATATTGAGTAAAAATAAAAGGGACCTATTTAATTTTTTTTACCTAATGATTTAAAATATTTATTACATTTAAAAAAAATGAAAAACACAGAAATGTCAGAATTTAATTAAACTGGAAAAATGTAATGGGAAATAATTTTTCAGAAAAATGCTCCTTTTAAATATAAATTGTTTTTATGCTAAATTAAAGAAAAAAAAATAATTTAAAAACCATAATTGTATTATTTTAAATAAAAAATAACTAATTAAATTAAAAAAAACTAAAATAGAATTTTAATTTGTAAATACATTAAAATAAAATACAGTTTTCAATAAAATCGGTATTTTTCACTATTCAATAAAAAAACAAACTTTTAAAAAAAAATTCAAAATTTCACTATATGATAATTTTTATATGATGATTTAAAAAATGATATTTATTTTATCAAATATTATTTCTAGAATTTTCAGAAATTAATTATATCATTTTCTCACAAAAAAAACCTTTTCTGAAGAAAACATATCTTTGAAGAATAAAATGGCTTTACTAAACATTAAGTGATTATTTTATAAGTATTAATCAATAAATTTTAATTGATTAGAAATTATATATATATATATATATTAAAAATTATTTAATCCTATTCATAACCTCCAATTTAACGGTTAGGTTATAATAATCATATTTAAATAATAACATTTTGTGTTTCATTTACACTTGGTGTTGCGTGTCATACATGTTATAAAAAATAATTTCCTTAATTTAAAAATATTAGGATATTATATTGATCATCCAAATAGTTATTTTCACACCAAATTTGGGTGGCCCTAGATTCTTATGTGTAAGAAAAGTAAGAAATGAGTGACCCTGGATCATCCCTCGGTAGTTTCATGCTAAATCATAGTGCCCCTGAATTATATTATGTTAGCCTATTTTCATAATTTTATTTAGGTTACACTTAGTTGGGAAAATATAAGGGTTAAAATACTTGAGTAATAGAGTTGTTTTTTTTCTATATGAAGTATTAAGAAAAGTGTCATCTGCTTAACTATCTAAGAGTCATATATGACATTATTGGGATAACACCCTACTTAAATAACTAAGTGGTGATTTTCATGCTAAAATAAGGTAATTTTCTTAGTAAAATATGAATCATAGACTACTAATGGATATAAAATATTTTAAAGGGGTTATCATTTTAGTGGGAGCCTATTTAATAAAATTCCTTATTAAATGGTAATAAGACATGAAACTTATCTGATAAAAAATCCTACTGTAGATAATAACACCATCATCATCAAACATAACTTGGAGTTTAATACATAGGATTTATAATCTTATTATAGGTAAATCTTATGATTGGTAACTTGAAAAAATTTATTAATTATAAGGAGAAATGTTATGTGTTATAGCAATCCCTTCTTGAGTAACCAAGTGTTAAAGTTGTTCAACAGGTGAATCTAGATGTTTTTAAGAAATATAGAATAATTCACTTAATGTTTTCAAAGACATTAGATACAAATAAACCTAAATAATTTTAGTATCATATACAATATATGATTAGGTATGTCAAAAAAATACTTAATATGATTAAGTATGTTAATGTCTTGGAGAAACTAAGTGGCTAGTTCTATTTTGGGAATTCATTCTATTGTTATCTATGAAAATATTTCAACAAGATGAATGAATTCAAGAAACGTTTACCTGATATTATAAAGTATTGATAATATATGCAATGGGCATATGATTCCTTGGTTCTGGTGTTGTATAGTTAGTACAAGTGGGTAAAATTCCAGACCAGTCAAATAAAAGTTTATTAGAGAGTTCAAAAATGTTTCTTCATATAGTCAGTCAAGGTCATTGGAACCTAAAGTTAAAATATGGAAGGATAAGTAATTATTAAATAAGATATAATTATTCATGATACCTAAATAATTTTATGAAACTCTTGGTAATTTCCATGTCAGGTTTCAGTGTTATAGACATTAATTCTTTATTTTTGAAGGGTATTAGATACCAAATGTATACTTTAAAAGTGTTGTAAATATATAGGAGTTCAAAATCAATGGAATAATTAATAAATATTATAGTTTTAATTTTAAATTTTAATTAAAAAGGATATTATATCAATTATATGAATATAAATGTATATATATCAAGATCATATGGATCTTAAAGGAAATTTCATCTTTATCTCAATTCTCTTATGTGATAAAAGATGATATTTGATAATAAAGAGTTGTTATAAAAAAATGAGATGGTTAATTTTATTAACATGGTTTATGATCCATAATATTCTATGACATGTTTTGAAAAGTATATAAGGATAAATATATTTTATACGATATGAAGACTTTATCCAGTTTATTAAAATATGAGGGAAGGTGTTCCCACCACCCATCGGTAGCATATTTTGATAAATTGTATTATTTTTTTGTAATGCTCCAAACCCAAAATCCTTGTAACACCCCATGTTTTTCTAAAAATAAATATAAATTCATGGAACTTTTTTTTAAATAGATATTTTTAATTAGCCTTTAAAACATAATTTTTTTTACTTTTATGTTCTGTATTTCAAGAAACTGTCATCTACATTTGTGTTCAGTATGTTATTTGGAGTCTATTGAAACCAACTTGTTTTTTAGTGAATATTAACATACCCTTATGAATATTAATATTAATAGTGATATGACCCTAATGAATAGTAAAATTTATTATTATTTTATTTTATTAAGGATTTAAGATAATAGCATCTAGGTTAGTTTTTCTTTGTGATATAAAATTAGTTACATAATTAGAAATGTTAATTTTTGAATTAATTATGATTTTATTTAAATATTAAATTAATAATATTTAGAAAATTATTTTCAAAAAATGGACTTCATTTTTTAAATCTACACATCGATAAATGGTCAGGGTGAATTTTGGGATTTTTTCTGAAACAATTGATTTTTTGGTGAATAGTAAAAAATACAGTTTTTAGTTTCGGTGTGTTAATGACATCATTAATGATATAATAATGATTTAATAAATTTGTTCAAATTTTTTATAGTTAAATAATGTGTGAGGTGTCCCAAGTGTCTTATACCATGGGAAAATACCATGGGCAAGCCCATGGTTTTGCAAATACCACCCATGAGGTGTCCCTTGAAAATTATTAAAATAATCCCTCACTTTTCCTATAAATACCAACTATTACCTTCATTGAATTCATTCTCAATTCTCCCTCAACGAAGCTATGGCCTTCTTACCATCATAGTAGTCCTCCCAAGGCTTCCTCAAGCCCCCAAGGTCCCAACCTTCAAGTTATAAGGGTTACTCTATAAGGTAAGAAAATTCTCAATTTTCTTCTTTTTCTATTCAAGTTCTCTTTTGTGTGGTATAATTTTCAAGTTTCCATACCATGTTCTTATTTCATTATTATTATTGATCTTCTATATATTATGATTCATTTCTGGATGTGTGACTCTTGTCCCCTCTCTTTTTAATATTTTCTAAAACCATGTTGTGTAGCCGTTAGGATGCCGAATTTTTGTAAGAGATTTCTCACTTTTTCTTTTATTTTGAGTTCCTTCCTTATTATTTATTCATATATCCTTACCCAAGAGGCATTAAATCTCCATAAATAATGTATATTTTATATGTTATCATTTTTATGGAAAATTACTCATCATTATTCTTCTCCTCTCCCACTTATTTAAAGAATAAAAACATTGTCCATTTGTGTTGAATTATCGACATCGTGGACGATGTGATTTCAATTTCCATTAATTCTTTCAATTCTAGCCATGAAACAATTTATATGGTTGAAAAAGGTTATAATATATGTTTTATGACTCACCCATGGTTCTGGAATTCTTTTTTACTCATGTTTCTAATTTATAAGACAAAACGAGGTTGTTATTATCAAAGAACCACTAAAAGGATCTAAACGAACATCATTAATGTTCTAACTTATGAATCATCTTCATGTAAGAATTCAAAATGATAAATGGAATAATTTATGTTACTGGTTATATGAAAATACTACTCCATTCCAATTCTGGATTTTCACTTCCAATCGACAAGAATGTCCACCATGAACCAATTATAGAAATCATGTAAAGAATTCAACCAAAAACAGTGCAAAGGGAAAAATACTAACAATTAAGGGTGAAATGATGTTATGAAATGATAATATAAGATGTTATAAACATGAAAATGTTTCTATAAAATATTAATAACACTCTTTTAACCATTATACAGGAGGTTTAAACAAGTTGTAAGTAAGAAAAACCCGAGGTAAGGGAATTCTTAACCCAATTTCCATTCTTTGGGTTAACCTTTTACTTTATCTTTTATGTGCTATTTAAATTGTTTTTGTGATGGGTTATGTTTATATTATGTTTTATTATGTGTATTTATAGTATATATACATACTCCATTCACTATATTAAGTCTCTCTTCAATTGTATGATATTTATAAGGGGCTGTTATTTAAAAATCCTCTTTTAAAATTCGGTTTTACGAAATTCCAAAGTAATGTTTTTATGGAATTATCCATGGTTTATGATTATGTTTTTGTTCTTGGTAATTATTTATGGTGAAGGGTGGGACCTATATCTCCCTCTAATTCATTGGGTATTATTATGTTGTAGGTCGGCCGTTTGGTTACTCCAAGTGTAACTGAGATGGTTACACAAAGTAATGTAGCCGTGAGGGTTACAGATTATAAGGTAGCCATGAATGGTTACAAGATTATGTAAGTAATTCCCCAAGATACCTTTATGATTATATTTATTTTCTCATGTTTTTTGTGGATTTTTTTACACAAAGTAAGTATATATGGGTGACAATAATGTCTTCTGAAAATGTTTTCATACGTTATGAGTATTCATGGACTAATGCGATTTTTCCTTCTTTTCCATCCCTTACTAAGATTTTGTGCTCATCCCAAGTTTTTAAATGATTTTTCACAGGTTAATGGATGTGTAATACAAGGAAGGAGGACACGTTAAATGTTGAATAATTGTCAAGGAGTATTGTTTTAAGTTTTAATGTTTTATATTTTAAAAAAAATGAAAACTGTTTTTATGGTATCCACTCTGTAAAAATGTGTAATGTTATGAATGTTTTGTACCAAATCTCTAAAGCTCTAAACTTAAAAAGATCCTCAATGTAAAATGAAGTGTTTTCTTGACTGAACTCATGATTATGTATGTAATAAGGTCTTGTCCTTATAGTTGGTATCAGAGGATGGTTTAGATAACTTTAGGGGTTAGGGTGATGTTAATAGAATACCATAAATGATTTTCACTCTATGTTTAATTTGTTATAGAATTTAAAGATTACAATGTTGCTTCATCTATGATATGTTTGTTCAAAATGGTTGTACGCAGAAAGAATAGGGATACTGAAGAGGAGAGGCACCGACAAAATGACATCCTTCCGGACCATAGCCCGGAATGGTAGGGATTGGAACTGAGTAGTTTGTGACAGTAATGGATCAGATAACACAGGCAATAAATGGTGGTGGCATCCATGCAAGAGAACCAATAGAGGTAACACAATAGAACATGATAGTGGTGGAACATTTTATGAGACAACATCCTCCTGCATTCAATGGATCTTCTGACCCAGTGGAAGATGAAGGATGAATCAAATCCCTTGAAAAGATATTTGATGTTATGGGATGTTCAGACAATCAAAAGGTAAGTATTTCTATTTATCGTTTTGAAGGGGAAGCTGATAAATGGTGGTCAATGGTAAGGAATATCAGGGGTAGAGAAGATTTTGATTCCTTAGAGTGGGATGAATTTAAAAGTATTGTACTTGAAAAATATTTTACAAAGGTGGTGCGACTAAGAATGGAGAAGCAATTCCTTGAATTGAAATAGAAGGAGGAAGATTCAATGGCTGTGTATGAAGCTAACTTCACCCGAATGGCAATGTATGATCCAAATCTTATTCTGGATCTTAATAGAAAAATCAACCGCTTTTACTCAGGATTGAAGCCAAGGTATCGAAGGGCGTTGGACTCCCATGAATTAAAAAGTTATGAAAAACTTATCCAGTTTTCCGAGAGGGTAGAGATGGAGTTTGCTGATGATCATGTGAATTTTGTAAACAAAGAGAAGAAGAGGTCTAGTTTGCAAGCAATGGGTAAGAATCAACCAAAGAAATTTTATGGTAAGAAAATCCAATTTCCAGTTTGTGAAAAGTGTGGTAAGAAGCACCCTGGGGAATGTCTTAGTAGAACTGGGAAGTGTTTTAAATGTGGTAAGTTTGGACATATGGCCCGAGATTGCAATGAAAATGATCCTAAGAATAATCTTGATAAGAAAACTGTAAAGTGTTTTAAATGTGGTGAGATGGGTTACTATGCAAATGCCTGCCCAAAGAGAGATCCGAATGATGCAAAGAATCCAGACTACAAGCAGAAAGGTGCAGTGAGTTCATTTGCGACTACGTCAGTAGATGTTGGTCCATCCAATGAAGTTGTATCAGGTACTTTGTTTGTTCACTCAGATTTTGCTAAAGTTTTGTTTGATATGGGGTCTACACATTCCTTCATCTCTGAGAAATTTTCTGGTAAATTGAAAATATCACCTCAACAAATGAGACCTGAACTTATTGTTAAAACACCATGGGGAAATGTTATAGCAAAGAGGAATTGTAATAATCTTTCTATTGTGGTCTGTGGAAAGACTTTATCTGAAAACCTTGTTGTTTTAACCTTAGTCGAGTTTGATGTTATTCTGGGGATGAACTGGCTTTCTGATTATCATGCTAAGATTGACTATAGAGATAAAGAATTTGTTTTTCAGAAATAATTTCAGTTTGTATACAAGAATGAACCTATACAATTGATAATATATCAGGAAGCTGAGAAACTATTGAAAGATGGAAATGAAAGTTATCTTGCTCATATTGTTGAAAACAAGGGAACTATTCAAATTAATGATGTGCCAGTGGTAAATGAATACCTAGATGTTTTTCCTGATGAGTTACCTGGTGTCATACCTGATCGAGAAGTTGAATTCACAATTAAATTAGTTCCTGATGCTAAGACAATTTCAAAACCCCCATATCATATGGCTCCAATATAACTTCTCTAATTGAAAAATCAGTTGCAGGATTTGCTTGACAAAGGCTTCATTCGTCCTAGCACTTCACCATGGGGAGCCCCTATTTTTTTGTTAAAAAAAAGATGGTTCCATGAGACTTTGCATTGATTATAGAGCATTGAATAACATCACTGTTAAAAACAAGTATCCTTTGCCTCATATCAATGACTTGTTTGATCATCTCCATGGACCTTAGTACTTTCCCAAGATTGACTTGAGATCCGGATACCATCAGCTGAAGGTGAAGGAAGATGACATCCCAAAAACAGCCTTTCGTACTAGATATGGGCATTATGAATATGTTGTTATGCCGTTTTGATTAACTAATGAACCTACTGTATTCATGAATCTTATGAATAGAGTATTTCATGAGTTCTTGGATAAGTTTGTGGTTGTATTTATTGATGACATTTTGGTATTTTCTAAAAATAAAGAGGAGCATGAAAAACATCTAAGGGTTGTTTTACAAACATTAAAAGAAAAGAAACTATATAGAAAATTCAGAAAATGTGATTTTTGGTTGCAACAGATTTCTTTTCTTGGGAAAATTGTAAATAAGGATGGAATAACAGTTGATCCTGCCAAAACAAAAGTAGTCGATGAATGGCCAAGACCCACAAATGTTATAGAGATTTTTAGTTTTCTAGGCTTAGCAAGTTATTACCGACGGTTTGTTAAGAACTTTGCATGGTTATCTGGCCCGATAACTAAGTTAACATGGAAAGAGGTTAAATTTTTTTGGACAGAGGAATGTGATGTTAGTTTTCAGGAACTGAAGAAGAGATTGGTGAATGCTCTAGTTTTGGCCTTACCTTCCCAGAATGGTGAGTTTGTCATCTACATTGATGATTCTTTGAAGAGAATTGGTTGTGTTTTGATGCAGAATTATCAGGTAATTGTCTATGCTTCGAGACAACTTAAACCTCATGAGCTAAATTATCCCACACATGATTTGGAATTGGCAGCTGTGGTTTTTGCTTTGAAAATATGGAGGCATCATCTATACGGAACCAAATGCCAAATATATACTGACCATAAAAGTCTAAAGTATATATTCACTCAGAAGGAATTAAACATGAGGCAGAGAAGATGGCTAGAACTTATAAAGTATTATGACTGCATGATCAATTACCATACTAGAAAAGAAAACAAAGTAGCAGATTCCTTAAGTCAAAAACATCATGCATCATTAACCATGATATGTTTGGAACATGATCCCTTGATTAATTATTTGATGAATTTTGGATTAGAAGTTGTTGGTGCAGGGAATACATCTATTTTTTTTCAGGTTTCAGTGCATTCTTCATTGTCAGATAGAATTAAGAAAGCGCAAAAGGAAGACCGTGAGCTACAGAAGAAGGTAGAATTGGTTAAAATGGGTAAGTTTCTAGAATTTAATCTTGATAAAGATTGTGTTTTAAGATTTGGAAGAAGGTTGTGTGTGCCTTGTGATTCCCAGTTGAAGAAAGAATTGTTGTGTGAAGCTCATAGTTCTCTATTTTCTGTTCATCCTGGAAGTACTAAGATGTACAGAGACCTTCAGGAGTATTATTAGTGGGATGGAATGAAAAGAGATATTTCTAATTTTACAATGAAATGTTTGACATGTCAACAGGTTAAAGCAGAGCGGCAGTTAACGAAGGGGAAGCTTCAGCCTTTTCTAGTTCTAGAGTGGAAATGAGAGAATGTAGCCATGGACTTTGTGGTGGGACTACCAAAGACTTCTCAAGGTAACAATGCGATTTGGGTTATTGTTGATCGGCTAGCAAAGTCTGCACATTTTCTTTCTATTCGAGATACAATGAATTTGGATCAAATTTCTCGATTGTACCTCAAGAATATTGTCCGGTTACATGGAGTTCCTCTTTCCATTGTATCTGACCAAGATCCCAGGTTCACTTATAACTTTTGGAAGGGACTTCAAAAGTCATTGGGTATAGAGTTAAATTTTGGTACAGCTTTTCATCCTCAATCAGATGGGAATTCAGAACGAACGATTCAAACTATGAAGGATATGCTTCGATCTTGTTCAATGGAATATCAGGGAATTTGGGATCATCATCTTTCTTTAGTTGAGTTTTCTTATAATAATAGTTTTCATTGCAGTATTCAGATGGCACCTTTTGAGGCCTTGTATGGGAAGCAGTGTCGGACTCCAGCGTTTTAAGATGAAGTCGGTGAAAGAAAGTTCATGGGGCCAGAATTAGTTGAAGAAGTGGCCGAGAATGTGAGGATGATCCAGTAGCACATGAGGACAGATCAGAGCAGGCAGAAAAGTTATGAAGTAAACAGAAGGAAAGACTTCACTTTCGAGGTAGGTGACCATGTTTTCCTTAAAGTCTCTCCTTGGAAAAGTGTGATGCATTTCGGTAAGAAAGGAAAGCTAAGTCCACGGTTCATCGGTCCCTTTGAAATCTTGGAGAAAGTTGGAGCAGTTGCATACCGCGTAGCTTTGCCTCCGAGTTTGTTTCAGGTACACAATGTTTTTCATGTTTCGATGTTGAGAAAGTATGTGCCAGATTCATCACATGTCTTGAGCCCAAAAGCAGTTCGGCTGGAAGATAACCTTTCTTATGAATAGAAACCGGTTCAGATTCTTGATCGAAGAGAACAGGTATTTCGGAATAAGGTAATCCACCAGGTAGTGGTTTTGTGGAGGAACCACATGGTTGAAGAAACAACATGGGAGTCTGAAAATTATATGAGGGAAAAATACCCTCAGTTGTTTAATAAGTAAATAAAATTGTGAGGACGCAATTTCAAGAAGGTGGGGATAATGTAACACCCCATGTTTTTTTAAAAATAAATAGAAATTCATGGAACTTTGTTTTAAATAGATATTTTTAATTATCCTTTAAAACATAATTTTTTTACTTCTATGTTCTGAATTTCAAGAAACTGTCATCTACATTTGTGTTAAGTATGTTATTTGGAGTCTATTGGAACCAACTTGTTTTTTTTGGGTGAATAGTAACATACCCTTATGAATAGTAATATGAATAGTGATATAACCCTAATGAATAGTAAATTTTATTATTATTTTATTTTATTAAGGCTTTAAGATAATAACATCTAGGTTAGTTTTTCTTTGTGATATAGAAGTAGTTACATAATTAGAATTGTTAATTTTTGAATTAATTATGCTTTTATTTAAATATTAAATTAATAATATTTAGAAAATTATTTTCAAAAAATGGACTTCATTTTTGAAATCTACACGTCGATAAATGGTTAGGGTGAATTTTGGGAATTTTTCTGAAACAATTGATTTTTCGGTGAATAGTAAAAAATAAAGTTTTTAGTTTCGGTGTGTTAATGACATAATTAATGATATAATAATGATGTCATAAATCTGGTCAACTTGTGTATAGTTAAATAATGTGCGAGGTGTCCCAAGTGGCTTATACCATGGGCAAATACCATGGGCAAGCCCATGATTTTGCAAATACCACCCATGAGGTGTCCCTTGAAGATTATTAAAATAATCCCTCACTTTTCCTATAAATACCAACTCTTCCCTTCATTGAATTCATTCCCAATTCTCCCTCAACGAAGCTCTGGCCTCCTTACCATCATATTAGTCCTCCCAAGGCTTCCTCAAGCCCCCAAGGTCCCAACCTTCAAGTTCTAAGGGTTACTGTACAAGGTAAGAAAATTCTCAATTTTCTTCTTTTTCTATTCAAGTTCTCTTTTGTGTGGTATAATTTTTAAGTTTCCATACCATGTTCTTATTTACTTATTATTATTGATCTTCTCTATATTATGATTAATTTCTGGATGGGTGACCCTTGTCCCCTCCCTTTTTAATACTTTATAAAACCATGTTGTGTAGCCGTTAGGCTGCCGAATTTTTGTAAGTGATTTCTCACTTTTTCTTTTATTTTTAGTTCCTTATTATTTCTTCATATCTCCTTACAAAAGAGGCATGAAATCTCCAGAAATAATTTATATTTTATATGTTATCATGTTTATGGAAAATTAATCATCATTATTCTTCTCATCTCCCACTTATTTAAAGAATAAAAACATTGTCCATTTGTGTTGAATTATCGACATCGTGGACGATGTGATTTCAATTTCCATTAATTATTTCAAGTCTGGTCATGAAAACATTTATATGATTAAAGAAGGTTATAATATATGTTTTATGAATCACCCATGTTTCTGTAATTATTTTGTACTCATGGTTCTAATTTATAAGACAAAACGAGGTTGTTATTATCAAAGAACCACTAAAAGGATCTAAACGAACATTATTAATGTTCTAACTTATGAATCATCTTCATGTAAGAATTCAAAATAATAAATGGAATAATTTATGTTACTGGTCATATGAAAATACCACTCCATTCCAATTCTGGAGTTTCACTTCCAATCGACAAGAATGTCCACCATGAACCAATCATAGAAATCATGTAAAGAATTCAACCAAAAACAGTGCAAAGGGAAAAATACTAACAATTAAGGGTGAAATGATTTTATGAAATGATCATATAAGATGTTATAAACATGAAAATATTTCTGTAAAATATTAATAACACTTGTTTAACCATTATACTGGAGTTTTAAACAAGTTGGAAGTAAGAAAAACCCGAGGTAAGGGAATTCTTAACCCGATTTCCATTCTTTGGGTTAACCTTCTACTTCATCTTTTATGTGATATTTAAATTATTTTTGTGATGGGTTATATTTATATTATGTTTTATTATGTTTATTTATAGTATATATACATACTACATCCAATCTATTAAGTCTCTCTTCAATTTTATGATATTTATTAGGGGCTATTATTTAAAAATCCTCTTTTAAAATTCAGTTTTACGAAATTCCAAAGTAATGTTTTTATGAAATTATCCATGTTGTATGATTATGTTTTGGTTATTGGGAATTATTTATGATGAAGGGTGTGACCTATATCTCCCTTCAATGCATTGGGTATGATTATGTTGGAGGTCGGATGTATGGTTACTCCAAGTGTAACTGCGATGGTTACACAAAGTAAGGTAGCCGTGAGGGTTATAGATTATAAGGTAGCCATGAATGGTTACAAGATTATGTAAGTAATGCCCCAAGATACCTTTATGATTATATTTATGTTATCATTTTTTGTGTGGATTTTTTTTACACAAATTAAGTATATATGGGTGACAATCATGTCTTCTGAAAATGTTTTCATACGTTATGAGTATTCATGGACTAATGTGATTTTTCCTTATTTTCCTTCCCTTACTGAGCTTTTGTGATCATCCCAAGTTTTTAAATGATTTTTCACAGGTTAATGGATGTGTAATACAAGGAAGGAAGACACGTTAAATGCTGAATAATTGTCAAGGAGTCTTGTTTTAAGTTTTAATGTTTTATATTTTTAAAAAATGGAAACTGTTTTTATGGTATCCACTCTGTGACAATGTGTAATGTTATGAATGTTTTGTACCAAATCTCTAAATCTATAAACTTGAAAAGATACTCATTGTAAAAGGAAGTGTTTTCTTGACTAAACTCATGATTATTTATGTAATAAGGTCGGGTCCTTATAAGCCTGGAACCAGTGCATTATTTTAATACATTGGTATGATTACAAGGAATCAAATCTATAAGGACCGAGTAGTTTAGTAGTTTTTTAAAACTAGATACATTCATAATAAACTTATTCATGTACTGAGAAAATGAGACATAAGAAAGGGGTGATCTCAAATTCTCAGTAAGGTAAGCAATACAACGGAAGATATCATAAACACAAACATTTGGCCTGAAAAATAACTAAAAACATATGCCTTTAAAAATAATCTTAAACATAATATGGAAGGAATATGAGGTGAGTAAATATTTCCATAATAAAACATAATCATGGGTATTCTACTAGTTGAAAAACCACATGAAATTTCAATTACTTGTTTTAAAATGAGGGAAATGCATATGCCAGACATTCTAAAACATATTTTCAAGGCCTCAGCCAGGACATATAAAAATTATTAAGGCCTCAGCCAAAACCATATCTCAAAATGGGAAAGGCCTCAGCCAAGTCCACGTCTATTTGTATCATGAGACCTACCGATGCATCGAGGGGCTATAGAGGGCCCCACCCATAATATAATAAGTCCAATTTATTCCTCATATGAAATGGGTGAACATAAACAGCATATATATTCATATTGAAACTAACATATGAAATGTAGATAACTTTCCCTAAACATTAAGCATAAACACTAAAATTTCAGAGTAAATTGGTGGATGGTTTTAAGATAGCACATCCATAGTCAAACTAATCATAAACCCTTCAATAATATATTATAGATGGTATCATAATATATAAACCTCTATTAAATACAAGATTCATTAAAGGATGTTGACATAAATAAAGATACTTTTAAATGTGACTATTGAGAAATTCTAGAGGAAATAATCCTTAAACATTTCAAAGTGTCCCATACCACCTTGAAACATTAAAATCATAATCCCTTAGAATATCATGAGAATAATGAGACTCTTGATATGATACACCAAGGGTCATTAAATACACCACATGCAAGGAATAAGTGGTGAAAAAGACATATATCTCATAAAAGTTAAAGTGAGGTGTGAAAAATCCATTTTACTTTGGAAAGAAGAGTTCTTTTGGAAAATCATTTTTATTTTTCATAAATATAGTTTTAAACATGTATATTCCAAAAAGAAAAGGGAAATAAATTTATATTACATTTGAGGCCTAAATGATGTCCCACTGAAGTGAAATCATGTAAAAATTGTTTTTAAAGAATCTTTTGAATTAAAACATTTTAGTGTGATTTAAGGAATTCATTAATGAGATTTTAAAGCACAAAGGAATGTTTGCTTTAAAAAAACCATAAATGAACCAAAATAGATTTTTCATTTTAAAATGTGTGATTTTATAAAGATAAATATGGATTAAAATATATTATATAGTGAACTTCAAAATAGGTAATAATCTGAGAAGTTCCTTAAATCGAGCTTGTATTTTGGGAAGAAATTTTGAAAGATCCTTTTAAAAAATATAACTCCCCATAAATAAAGATATGATTCTGGTTGGAACACATATATAGAACATTTAAATAGAAATTATTAGGAGTAAATATGAATGAATAATAATTTAATTGAGGTATGTAGATAATAAGAGTAACTCGAATGAAAATGGAGGTTTGGGTGGAAAATCCTTACCACTTTGTAACCAATCGATTCGTATGCCCCAAAATTAGTAATCCTAAAATGATAAATTAAATACCATGAAAATAAATACATTAATGATATTTTACATCAATTTTCAGTATTACCATAGACAAGTATTAGTAGCGAATACGGAAAATCTCACAAAAATGGAAGTGAGATGAGGAAACCCTTACCTTAAGTCCGATGGTGTTCTTCACTTGGTCTTAGTGTCATGGATTTACAAATTAAATTCATTAATTAATATTTTCAGACTCTAATTTATTTAATTTATTTATTAAATACTTATTAAGTTCATTAATTTCCTTCTTGATGGGTTTAAGAGGTTCAATTTTATTGTTTGGGAGCGTTTTCTTCCTTGGTATTCATGACCAAATTACTTATATTCATGTATGGATAAACATGTAGAATGAGAATTGTTGTCCAGAATAGAAGTTTTATGTTATTAGTGATCAACCATATGATTACATTTTCATTAAATTTTTTTGGTTATTGATAGTGAAGATGAATAATCATATAAAACTTTAATGATAATTGTTTGGGTTAATTGGCGTTTTTTGATCACAATGAACTCATTTTAATTTATAAATTAATATCATGTTTAAAAAAAGATTACAGAACCTTAAATAAGTTATAATACATATATTATAGTCTGTTTCAACTATCAAAATGATTTTATGACCATAATTGAAGACAATAATAGAAATTGAAAATCCATCGTCCTTGAATGTGACAAATTAACACATCTCGGATGGTGTTTTCATTTCTAGTATAAAAGAAGGGGAAAGAAGAGATGATGATGAATTATTCCATTATCACAAAAAAATTCCCGTACATATAAGGTACTGAAGTTTACATAACATTGGGATGAATGGAGGTGAGGAAAGAAAAATAAAAGAAAATAACTCAAAATAAAAGAAAAGTTGAGAAATCCCTTACAAAAATTCGACAGACTAACGACATCACTTAAAAATTCATTAAATATTTTGATGAGAGAAAAAGGGTATCTCATAATTATTACATAATATGGATTGTAAGGTGTATATTTAATGACACATTACAATATAAGGAAATTGAAATTAAAAGATAATAACATAATAAGAGTGCTTGAAAAAGAGAGAGATTTTGAGACGAAAATTCTGCAGCATAACGGCTATGCCACATGGTTTTAGAAAACATTAAAAAGAGTGGGGATAGGGTTCAACCATTCATAAAAGACTCATAAAATAGTAGTGGGATAGAATAAAATGGAAACAAGAACATGGTATGAAAACTTGAAATACATACCACATAAAAGAGAACTTGAAATAAAAGAAATGAAAAGAGGAATTTTCCTCTTGAAGTAATCTTCCTTGAGAGCCTCTTTAGGGGAGAGGTTTTGGTATTTTTATGAGACCAAGGGCTGCTAGACATGGGTGAGAAGCTTGGGAGGATATTTTAGTAGAATCTAGACAAGTCACAAGGCTTGATAGGAGTGAAGAGAAGAGGGAGTGAGGGGAGGGTATATAGTGGAGGAGAGGAGTGAATTTTGAATATTTTATTCATTATTTTATTATTTCCCTCAATACAACCAATAATGTTGATTCACATGACCCCTAATAGTAATAAGTGTATGTGAGTTCTAACCAAGTGTACTTACATCACTCATGATGTCATAAATAGTGTATTTAACTGATAATTTGTATATATAGTATTTTACCATATTTCACTATTCATCAAAAAATTGAGTATTTTAGAAAAATCCCAAAAATTAACCCCAAATTTTTTTCAATGTTTAGAATTCAAAAATGAAATCTATTTTTTGAAAATAATTTTATAAATATTTCTAATTTAACTTTTAATTAAAATCATAATTTATTAAAAAAAAACAACTTTAAAACTATAACTCATTTAATAACACCTTGAGAAATTAATCAAGGTCCCATAAAATTATCTTATAACCATAAGACAATAAAGTAAAAATTTATGATTACATTTTATGAAAATAAATTTTCATTTTAAATTATTAAATTAATCATAAAATTTCAATTAAAATATTTATGACATACAAAAATACCAATACATATACTATGATCGTTTTTTCACTTTTAAGATGTCTAAATTATATTTATACATTCATGGGAAAAGTTTATATTTTTTTGGCCAATTTACTATTCATTACTATTCATAAGTGTATGTTACTATTCATAAAAAATTAAAATTGTCTTATCAGACTCTAAATATCTCACTAAACACAACCGTGTATGTCAGTTTTTTGAAATTCAAACCACAGAGATGGAAAAATTATGTTTATTGGTTAGGTTATAATAAAGTGTTGTTTTTTAGAGACTCAATTTTTCATGAATTCTATATTAAATCTATTTGTAAATTCTTGGGGTGTCACATTATTCTACCCTCAACAGAATTGCATCCTCACAATTCAAAATTGCAATTCGAGAGTTAAAGGTTGATGCTTGAAAATTCCCTTGCAAGAAACCCACATTGGAAATAAGGGTTAATAAAATATCATCCTAAAAAAGGTTAAGAAAAATGAGGTGGTCACCATAAAAATTATGCTTTTGAATGGGATGACATTAGTTGGAGTTAAAAACCGGGACATGGAAGACAAATATAACTATGAAATTCTGATGGAACGTGATAGATAACATGTTCATATGAAAGTTGATTACTACAAAACTATAAACTACTATAAAAAATCATCAATATTATAAAAGATTATGATAATGGAACTACATTTTATTTAAGACTCTTTTTCTTGTGTTGAAGTATTTTTCTACTCTATAAGAGTATAAATATATATTTATATTTACAAAATCATCCTTTGATTACACCTTAAACTATCTATACTTTATCACTTATCACAGGTTACACCATATAGTGAAGTAATACATTAACATCTAAAAGATCATACAAATATCAACTTAATACATTTCATAAATGGCTAATAATTACCAAATATAATGATTCAACACTTTAGAATGAAGGTCTTTGAATTTCAAAGATGAACATATCATTAACCCTTAATCAACATGAAGGAGCTCTAAATTTTCCCATTCTAAACATGTGAATAACTTCATCATGTATCCTCTTGAAATGTGGTAATCACTTGAATAACCATAAAAACCATATGGGAAACATGCATTATTCCTTATTCCTTATGTATGATACATGTTATTGGACATATTCCTTAAATCCAAAAGTGTTGTAAAATCCATCGATGATAGTATATACCACTTCTTGAAAAGTCAATAATCAGTTCCAAGGTAGTCAATACTTATATGTATCAATCATTTTTCATCATTATCTCAACATCATATATATATTAAGGGTTGTCTTTCCCTCAACCATGTGTTTTATAAAAAGTTTAACTTTATATTGAAACACTTTTCCCTTGTACTATTAATCATACGACCTCAAATTCTTAATGAAATAGTACTACAATTCAATCCTTATATATATCTCATAATTATAATAAAAAGAATATCACAACATAGTTATTGAATCCAAAACACAAATACTTTATTTATTCTACTTCAACCGTAGTAACATTATAAGCTTGACCTTGATCCATTTACTTTTTCAGAACTATATTTCCTTGACGCTTGGGATATTCATTTGCACAGTGCCCCATATCCTTACAGTTGAAGCATTGAATATAGGAAAATTCATTCCTTATATTTCAATTATGAGCATGGTGGAATTTTTCTCCACACTTGAAGCAAACTCCTTTTCCTCTTAAGCATATACTAAGGTGTTTCCTTCCACAATTATCACATGTGGGAAAAATACTTATTTCCCTTCTTCCCTTTATACATATTTTTCCTATTTGTCCTCTTCTTCTCCTGCTTATTTCCAAAGAAAAAATAATAGAAAACTATTTATCCTTATTATTTAGACATGATACTATCTCTTTATATGATGAAAAGTTTTGAGATATTATTTCCCTTCAAAATACTAACTTAAACCCATTGAAGAAACGACTATTCTTACTCTTTGACATATGTGGTTTGTTGTGGTTCTCATTGCTTTCACTGGGCTCCATTTCTAAACAATGTAATAAACTAGATTGGATTATGAATCATAATTTATAATGTCAAATTTGAAAAATACTTAGTATAAATTTAAATCTTATCCACAACTAATCTCATAATCATAAACATGGTTTCTTTGAAGAAGAAAAAAATTACATTTAATTCCTTCATAATGGTTTGTAAAGAAAATGTGAATTATTCTAACAATATCCCTCAGGATTGTCAAAATAGGTGCGCAGTAAGGCCCATTTTCGTGTACCAGGATACCCTGAGTCAAGTCCAAAACTCCTTGTCATATTTTTCACTCTTAGGTACATTTCTTCCAGAACTACGTCCAATTGTAGTATCCAAAAAATGATTTATTTTCTAGGAATATACAAATAATATATTCCTTACCAAAATTATAGGATGCTGTTATTTTTTTTATCGTCAATCCTATCAAAGGGGTTTGTTCCCTAATCTATGTTTTCTAAATCTAGCTTCCAAGTTTTCTACTAAACTTTCTCTGATACCAACTGTAATACCCCAACCTCAGAAGCCTAGAGCTGATGCATTATTTTAATACATTGGAATGATTACAAGGAATAAAATCCCAAAGGACTGAGTAGTTTAGTAGTTTTTGAAAACTAGATACATACATAAGTTCAACATTACAACTTTAAAATAAACACAACATATAAGTTTTATTGGGAACATCCACCATTCTAAGATTATCCCTAAAGGTAAGTCATAATAAACTTCTTCATGTACTGAGAAAATGAAACATAAGAAAGGGGTGAGATCAAATTCTCAGTAAGGGTAAGAAATATAGAAAAATATATCATAAACATAAACATTTTTCATGGTGAATAACTAAAAAAACATGTATTTAAAAATAATATTGAACATAATATGGAAGGAATATGAGACAAGTAAATATTTCCATAATAAAACATAATCATGGGTATTCTACTAATTGATAAACCACATGAACTTTCAATTACTTGTTTCATAATGAGAGAAATGAATATTCTAGAAATTATGAAACATATCATCAAGGTCTCTTCCAATACGTCTACAAATGATTAAGGCCTCAGCCAAAACTATATCTCAAAATGGGCAAGGCCTCAGCCAAGTCCACATCTATTTGTCTCATGAGACCTATCGATGAATCAAGAGGCTATAGTGGGACCCACCCATCACATAATAAGTACAATGAATTCCTCACATGAAAGGGGTGAACATAAACAACATATACATTCATATTCAAACTAACATATGAAATGTAGATAACTTTCCCCAAATATTAAGCATAAACACTAACCATTCAGAGTAAATTGGTGAATGGTTTTAAGATAGTACATCCATAGTAAAACTAATGAGAAAACCTTAAACAACATATTATAGATGGTATCATAATATATAAACCTCTATTAAATAAAAAATTCATCAAAGGATGTTGACATAAATAAAGATACTTTTAAATTTGACCATTGAGAAATTATTGAGGAAATAATCCTTAAACATTTCAAAGTGTCCCATACCACCTTGAAACATTCAAATAATAATCCATTAGAATGTCATGAGAATAAGGAGACTCTTGATATGATACACCAAGGGGTAGTACATACACCACATGCAATGAATAAGTGGTGAACAAGGAATATATATCATAAAAGTTAAAGTGAGGTGAGAAAAATCCATTTACTTTGGAAAGAAGAGTTCTTTTGGAAAATCATTTGTATTTTTCATAAATCTAGTTTCAAACATGTATATTCCAAAAATAAAAGTTAAGAAAATTGATATTAAATTTTAGGCATAAATTATGTCCCACTGAATTTAAATAATGTAAAAAGTTTTTTTAAAGAATCTTTCAAATTAAAACATTTTAGTGCGGTTTATAAGGAATTCATTAAAGATATTTTAAAGTGAAATGGAATGTTTGCTTTCATAAAACCATAAATGAACCAAAATAGTTTTTTAATTTTAAGATTTATGATTTTAGAAAGATATATATGTCTTAAAATATATTATAGAGTGAACTTCAAAATAGGTAAGAATCTGATAAGTTCCTTGAATCGAGCTAGTATTTCAGGAAGAATTTTTGAAAGATCCTTTTAAAACATATAACTCCCAATAAATGAAGGTATGATTATGGTTGGAACACATATATAAAACATTCACATAGAAATTATGAGGAGTAAATATGAATGAATAATAATTTAATTGAGGTATGTAGATAATAAGAGTAACCCGAATGAAAATGGAGCTTTGGGTGGAAAACCCTGACCACTTTGTAACCAATCGATTCGTATGCCCCAAAATTAGTAATCCTCAAATGATACCTTAAATACTATTAAAATAAATACATTCAGAATAATTTACATCAATGGTAAGTATACATACACCATACACAAGTATTAGCAGTGAATATGGAAAATCTCACAAAAATGGAAGTGAGATGAGGAAACTCTCACCTTAAGTCTGATGGTGTTCTTCATTTGGTTTTAGTGTCCTAGATAACCAAATTAAATTAATTAATTAATATTTCTAGAACCTTTTATTTATATAATTGATTTATTATAGACTTATTAAGTTTATTAATGGACTTCTTGATGGGTTTAAGTGGTTCAATTTTATTGTTTGGGAGCGTTTTCTTCCTTGGTATTCATGGCCAGTTTACTTGAATGTGATAAATTAACACATCTCAGATGGTGTTTTCATTTCTATTATAAAAGAGGGGGAAATGAGAGATGATGATGAATTATTCAATTATCACAACAAAATTATAGTAAATGTAAGGTACTGGAGTTATCATAACATTGGGATGAAATGCGTTGAGGAAATAAAAAGAAAATAAAGGAACTCAAAATAAAAGAAAAGTTGAGAGATCACTTACGAAAATTCGAGAGGCTAATGACGTCACTTAAAAATTCATAAAATATTATGATGAGAGAAAAAGGGTATATCATAATTCTTACATAATATGGAAATTAAGGGGGATATTTAATGACATATTCCAATATAAGTCAATTTAAATTAAAAGATAATAACATAATAGGAGTGATTGAAAAAGATAGAGATTTTGAGACGAAAATTCTGCAGCATAACGGCCTTTCCACATGGTTTTAGAAAACATTAAAAAGAGAGGGGACAGGGGTCACCCATTCATAAAAGAATCATAAAATAGTATTGGGATAGAATAAAATGGAAACAAGAACATGGTATGCAAAATTTGAAATAAATACCACATAAAAGAGAACTTGAAATAAAAGAAATGAAAAGAGGAATTTACCTCTTGAAGTAATCTTCCTTGAGAGCCTCTTTAGGGGAGATGTTTTGGTCTTTTTATGAGACCAAGGGATTTTGGATATCGGGGAGGAGGTTGGGAGTATATTTGAATAGAATTTTGATAAGGTACAATTCTTTATAGTAGTGAAGAGAAGAGGAAGTGTGTGTGTGTGTGTGGGGGGGGGGGGGGTATAGTGGAGGAGAGGAGTGGATTTTGAATACTTTATTCATTATTTTATTATTTCCCTTAAGAAAACCAATAATGTTGATTCAGGTGACCACTAATAGTAATAATTTCATGTGAGTTCTAACCAAGTGTTCTTAAATCACTCATGATTTTATAAATAGTGTATTTAATTGATAATTTGTATATACGGTATTTTACAATATTTCACTATTCATAAAAAATCTGAGTATTTTAGAAAAATTCCAAAAATTCACCCCAACCATTTTTTGACATGTAGAATTAAAATATGAAATCCATTTTTTGAAAATATTTTTCTAAATATTTCTAATTTAATTTTTAAATAAAATCATAATTTATTCCAAAAAAACAACTTTAAAACTATAACTCGTTTTATAACATCTTGAGAAATTAATCAAGGTCCCATAAAATTATATTATAACCATAAGAAAATAAAGTAACAATTTATGATTACATTTTATTAAAACACATTTTTTATTTTAAATTATTAAATTAATCATAAAATTGCAATTAAAATATTTATGACATACAAAAATACCAATAAATATACTATGATCATATTTTCACTTTTAAGATGTCTAAATTATATCTATAAATTCATGGGTGAAGTTTCTATTTTTTGGCCAATTTACTATTCCTTAGTATTCATTACTATACATAAGGGTATGTTACTATTCATACAAAATTAAATTTCTCTTATCAGACTCTAAATATCTTATTGAATGCAACCGTGTGTGTCAGTTTTTTGAAATTAAAATCACAGAGGTGGAAAAATTATGTTTATTGGTTAGGTTATAATAAAGTATTGTTTTGTAGAGACTCAATGTTTCATGCATTATATATTAAATATATTTGTAAATTCTTAGTGTGTCACATTTTTACAAAGAGATACTATAAGCACATAGAATGATATATATGATATGAAAATAATGTTTACTTGTTAAATATTCATAATAAAATAAAATAATAGTTCTCTCCTAACTATAAATAAGTTTGTGTTTCTTCGAATGATGTTCTTAAGAGAATATAGTGTCTAAGTGGCTAGTGGGAGTATGTTTGGGCTGGAGTAGTTCAAAGTTAATAAATAAATGATTAAAATATTCTAAAGTGATATTCAATTTATATTCTAAAGTGTTTAGTATATTATGTTAAGGAAAAATTTAAAGATTTACATATAGTTTTTTTTGAAAAGTGAATATCACTATTTCCTAAAGGGTTATTCTAGTCAACATAGAATGTGAATGTCACTTTATCCTAAAGTATTTTTGGATGTGTAGGTAAGTAATAATATAAATAGTAACATTACTGTAAGGAAAAAGTTAAACGGATTGCAAGAATGAGAGGGTATGACACCTGCCATCGGAACAAGCCTGTGCATGCACGGGAATGCCTAGTCGAATAGCCATGCGAAGGTGGAGAGCTGATTTCACGATAAAGATGTTGGGGAGGAGCAGTTCAAAGTAGTTAGTCTGGGTTATATGTAATGTTTGAAGTCTACGAGCAATGAATTTCTCTAAGGCCTATGGGCCATGTAATACTTATGCCTACAGGCCTTGTAAGGGTTCCACCTCACCCCTTGAAAGGTGGATTATCAAAAATAAATAAAAAATGAAGGCCTTCGGGCCATTGGAGGAAGGATGATGATGTTAGACTAATAAAGAGTTTTAAATAGACAAAATAATTTGATATCATAATATTTGATACTGAAATGTTAAGAAGTTTGAATATATTCAAGGAGTTGAACATTGGAAATAAAATTCCTAAGTATCACCATTATTAAAACTTGATTTCTTCCTAAATGTTTCTCACTAAAAACTTTAGTGGGAGGGTTTTATCAGATGATCACATAGAGATGTGTTAATAATTGCATATAGATGTAATAAGTTAATAAAACTCTAGAAATGGAAGAAAAAATATGCCTAAACCATGATTTGGTAGTTTATAATATATGATATTATAGACTGGTACTTACGTTTAGTTTTTCTAAGTATTATTAAAAGAGTTTTATGAATATAAAATATATTATATAAAAGGAAATCTCTATTTATCATAATTTCACATTGGATATATATATATATATATATATTTCATGAAGTGTAATGATAATTTCCCTCTCAAAGTATGAATTTGAGTTATCCCCAACCGATGTTCATCATATAATACTATAGGTTATAAATAAATAATAAGGTTAGTGTGATTATGATTTTTTTATGTGATACGAAATTTTATCCTGAGCCATAAAAAGTGTTTTTGTGTGCTGGATAACCCACTAGTTATACCATGTTGAGTTTCATACACCATTTTTTTAGTATACTAGGGGTGAATGGATCATATAAGAGTCACCACTACCTAAGGTTGGTGAGATACCTACAATAAGAACCTTTATAATTTGATATATTTCTTATAAAATCCATTAAGGATTAGCTAATCAAGGGTTGGTTGGGTATGCTGCTGATCATGTCCTCATTTGGAGATCAACCAAGATAAGATTTTTCCTCTCATATGATGATTATGACATATGGGCCCTTGATTAAGATAGACTTGGGAGTTTGTGACCACACATAAATAATATATATTATGTGCTTATCTATTATGATGAGGGCCATGTGATGTGCTCACCCATAAAGGTGAATGAAATGTGATGTATTTATCAATTTGGTTTGTCTATACTTATAGAATCAATAATGAATTAGTTGGATATATGAGATTGAAAAACTCAATGTCCAATTTTCACTTGATATATTGGAAAAATGGATCCTATGAGAGTTCATGATAGAATGAGATGCAGCTGGCGGACATAGGTATAGAGATACATGTGTTTGATGATTATTACACTGGATCTATTTATAGTCTGAGTAACATTTAAACTTTTTAAGTGTTCGCTCTTCACTTATATTTATAGATCCATTGATTTATATTTATTGTTAATACTATAAAGTCCAATGGGATAAAACTTTATGGTGGGATGAATAGGGATTTAGTTTGACTTAGGGAGCCACTCTAAAATTTTTTTAGAGTCAATCCAAAAGAGTTTTGGATGGGTATTCACAAGGTATTACATATTGTGTAATATAAGGTGAATTTAATGATAGATTTATAAAATCGATTTGAAAAATATCTAAAAGAGTTTTGGATAGGGTTTCACAAGTTATTGTATATGATACAATAAATGGTAAAACATAATAGATTCTATTTAGATTTAATTGTAATGCCCCTAACCGAAGTTTCCTAGATCCGATTGGTTATTTATTACATAGAAAACCATGTAAAAGATATTAAATTCTAAGGATCAAAGTTTAGTAGTCCTAAAGAGACTAGATACATAGTTATGACATTACAACTTGATATTTTACAACATAGAAGTAAAAATATTTATTCCAAAATGCCATCCTCAGAGTTTTTCAATTATAGTATTCTACTTCATTACCTAGGGAAATGGGAAAACAGAGTAAAGGTGGGGAGATTAAATTCACAATGAAGAAAAAATGTACAAAAAAAAGATAATAAAGGATAAATATGAAATGGGAAACATCATGAGTACAATTATATCCATAAAAAATGAATACATAAGTATAATACATGGAATAAAGAGAAATATATAATAATATGGATCGCATAATAATATTTAATATGGAATTGCATAATGTCAAACACCCTAAACATATTTTGGGGAACTTGTGAGAATACATTATATATAAAGGTTAAGTATGCTCCAATTATCTTATCTTAGTTGTCCCATGAGACCTACCGGTGCACTGAGGAGCTATATAATTTCTGGGCCCACCCATCACATAGTAGTCCAATGCATTCCATCACATACCAAATTATTATAGGATATACATGGTATAATATTCAAGGATGAGGAACTTATAAATACATGTCACATTTTCCCAATAGAACTTATCATAAATGATCTTCTTATATAAAATAATAGATTATATAGGTCATTAATAGATTTTACTAATTAATGAATAAATAAGAATGTCTAAGTTAATTCCCTAAAAACATATAAGTAATAAGTATGGATTCATGGTTTTAAAAATACACCCACAACAAGTGATTTATGCAAGGTTATAGCTAACAAGTACTTATCAAGATTAATTATTTTTAATGTATAGAAAATTTTATTTGAAATGTTGGGAGATCAAAAAAATAGTTACATTATACAACACCATATAAATGATATGTTTTAGTTTATAAATAGTATGATAATTATACATAGCATATCCCCTGGGAGTGTCAAACAAATGTGTAGTAAGGGACCATTCACCGTGAACCAGGATGATGACTGGGATATACCCAACCAACTCTTTTGGGGGTTATTACCCCTATATGAATCTGTTCCAAAACCACATCCACTTATTTGTATTCATAAAGGGATTTATTTTCTTATAAAATCACACACTTTTTACTTAATCTAAGTATAATATTTCTATGGCTACAAGGAGGTTTAAGCATAGTAACAACTCATGAATTAGGCATAATGTGAGTGAAAGGAAATATAACATGGGTGAGATATCATAATGATGAAACATAAAATTAAATGAAAACAATAACAGGATAATAAATCATGGATTAAAAAGGATTCGACAAGGGTAATGTAAATAGGAATTGTAAAGAGAGAGAAAATCAACCCTTACTTCGATATAGTAATGACTTACATAAAGGGTATAAAGTAAGCGGTTTGGGTAATGTATCCATAATAATATTTAAATGGGGAGATAATAACATGGATACATATCAAGCAATCATATAAAATCAAAATTTAAAAGATATTACAAATAAGGAAATTCAAATAAGAAATGAAGAGGGAGAAATAGGAATCCTTACTTCTCTTGGGCTTCTTAGATTGGAACTCGACTATAGTTCTAATAAAACTCTTCAAGAATAGAGAGAGATAGGGGAGAGAATCCTTGAGAGAAAAATTAAGAGGGGACTTATAATTTGGTGTGTAATAATAAGAAGAGGGGATGTGTATTTATAGGTGTGTGGGTGTAATTTCATGGAATAATTTATTAATTATTTTATTTTTCCACTTTCCATTAGTGTCCCACTATAACCATTGTGCTCCACTACTAGCCTTAATGCCTCACTATAGTTTTTAGTTCCAAAAATAGTGAAATAGAACTCCCTTGGAATATATGAGTTATGATCACATAAATATGATGTCATATATACCATATTTTCTGTATTTTACCATATTCCACCATTTTTATCATATTTTACTATTTTAACAAAAAATTACCAAATTTTACCCCTTGGATAATTTAGACATCCTAATTCAAAATATGTAATCCATTTTATTAAGTCCAATGTCTAATTACCAACATTGTAGTTTTTATGTTAGGTTGATACATTCATTAAAAATAAAGTACAAGAGTAAACATCCTTTTAATTTCTTAAAGAATCTACATTATAATACAACTCGTACCCTAGATACATAACCTATAATCACATCGACATATTAACTGAGGGTAAGATGTGAAATGGTGGTACTTTCATGGGTTTTTTTATCCAACATTGATCAGGTGGTGATCTCCACTAACTTGTGTTGGATGTGCATTAAAATATACATGCATGAGATACATGTATTCATGCATCTGATGCATGAAATACACACACACACACAGATATATATATATATATATATATGTATTATATTACATATATAAGAATAAATTTAATACATTCATGTGATTCAGGTATTTTTCATGCATGCCATGAATGAATAATATATATATTATTTATTTCCTCTGAATGGTTTATTCATCAGTTACAATCCATTATAAATGGATTAAATAATTTGAATTAAATTCTTTTAAAATGATTAATGAATTATACACCAATATTATGAAACATATACGATGCATTATGAATTAGAGGAGCCTCTGGCTTCAACTATATAAGAGTATGAGATCTTCTTCTATTGTGTGTGTGTGGTGTGTGATGTGTATATGCCTCTTCCGAATATCCATTATTCTTAAGAAGTGTTTATCTCACCCGAGAATGTGCTAGAACCCCTTTAGTTTCTTGAGTGTCCTCATGAAGCATTCATAGATCCATTGGACATGGTATTCCATTAGAGGCAGTTTTTCACTGCTCCTTATGATCTTCCTTAAACACTCTTTATGAAAGGAAGATCAAAACTACCATTGTTTGAAAATTCCAGGTACTTTATCTTATATTATTATTTGCATGTTAATTTATTGAAGATAAATCTCCTATGTTTTGGGTTTTATTCTATTGCATATGATCATTAAATGATCTTACAAAACCCATCTGTGGTATCAAAGGGAGGTACTTCAAGAATTAAACATGTTTTTATTGATAGTTTTCAAATAAAAATTAAAAATAACATTTTTTTTTAAAATTGGAGGATGATTATAGACCCTTACGTGAGCTACGTAAGGGTAAATATAATTTACCCTTATGAAGGTAGGCTGTGTAAAGGTTATAACCTTATGTGATCCATTGAATAAAGGTATATATGCCTTTAACCTTATGTGATACCCTTAAGTGGAAGGTCTTCATATAGGAAACCTCATTGTTATATACAAAAATGGGTTGCATAAAGGTAGTACCCTTACGTAAGAGAATTACATGAGGGTCTTTGGAACTCTACCCTTATATGTAAAGGTATTAGAGCCACTAAATAAAGGTCAATGATTCTTACCTTTATACAGCATATGGAATATTCAGAGCACCCTTACATAAATGAGTCGCATAAAGGCAATACATTTATGTGAGGGAAATGTGTAAAGGTAATACAAATATTACCTTTACTTAGTAGTGTTCAATTGGGTTGCATAAAGGTAACCTTTAACTTTATAACGGATTTTGAAAATTTCAGTTACCCTTACATAGAGCATCCGTGTAAGGATAAAAGAGAGGATACTCTTACCCAGAATATGGGTTCTACATAAGGGTAATAAGAAATTATATTTAGAAGTTGGTTTTGAATATTATTTGGTTTTTATGGTTTATAAAATGTTTATAAATCATAATAAAAGATATTTTGGGATATTTTAATTTATAAGATTTTTATAAATAAATAAATTAATTAAAAATTATTTATAATTAATTAAATAATTTTTTATGAAACATTATCCCTAAATATTAAAGGTAAATATTTTAAAATACATTTTTTACAAATTAAATGACATTCCTTATGATCTATAAATAAAATTTTTATTTAGAAATCATAAGAGGTGATTTTTAAAGTGTTTATAAATTAAAAAATATATGATATTTATATTATATAAAATGTTTATATAATAGATATTGAATTATAAAATGTTTATAATTCATGAAATATCATATAAATTCCATTTAATATAAAATATGAAAGTGTTAATATTGAAATGAATATAAAATGATTATATTCTTTCTAATTTTTTATAATTATCATTTATTTATGACTAGTTCATAAATGTCTCATGTTTTGGAAAATAAATAAATTGTTTATTTATTTGTTAAATTTACTTGATATTCATGTTTAGTATCTTGTTTATGAAATATGAATATTGTATATTCCCATTTATATGATAAATTTCTTCTAGGATAAAGCCTTGCATATCATGCTAGTTTTGATATCATAAAACTCAGTTTTCATCTACCTTCACCTCAGTTTTTAATTTTAGTTATGGGATTGATAATCGTTTTTGGGAAATGTTTTTGTATATTAAGTGTTAGAGTTTTCATTAATTGAATTCTCTCTTGAGTAAAGTCTCCCTAGGTAGATGGAATTGGGGTCGGACCACCTACTTTCCCAGAGGCTTTCCTTTTCTAGGAATGTCATATCCATGATTTTTTTGAGGTAATATTTTGTTTATTTTTAGTATTTAAAATATCCTTTGGGTTTCCCATGAGTTTTTGGTAAAAATTGATATTTTGGGCTTGGTACCAGGTGGCGCATGGTTGGTGCATGGTTAGGAGAAACTGTGCACCCTATTCTAGGTAAGCATGCAATCAATTTACAATTTGGATAGTGGCGATTGCACGATTTTCACACAATTTGGAAGACCATGTGGGATAAACATGCAGCATGTTACTCTTGGATAGTGAGGGACACACGATTGCTACACAATTTGGAAAAATGTGTTGGAAAACCATATGAATTGTTCAGGTCATTAAAAATTGTAAATCTACCATCATAACCTCTTTGATTTAAACCCTAAATCACCTATAGTACCTCCCATTTAGAATTTTAATCCATGGGAGCTTTATCCAAGATTTCTTGGACCTCATGATCCTCAATATTTAGGTGGTTTTGACCCTGGTTCTTCAAGGAATCTTCAGGTAAGCCTCTTTTCTCAGGATTCCTTTCTTCTTTTAGGGTTTATCCACCCTCTTTCTTAAGTTTTTATTTTCCAAAGGGTTGTTTGACCTTAATAGGGCTTGATCTTGTATTTTTGGGATAAATCTTGATGTTTGTTGCTTTATATTTCCTTTATAGGGTCTTTTGGTGGTGCGGTTGAGGTTTCTCATCAATTTATAGAAGTTTCCAAGTGTAAGGTAGGTGGTTCTATGCTTCCACATTATTATATGATTTTGACATGCTTGCTTGGTTTCTTAAATGTGTCATATGCATTTTTTGTGTGGTGAGAAATATGTTTTGGAAAGGTTTTGAGATACACTTATGGTGAAAATGGATTTTCTAAATGAAATTGGTTATGTTTCAAGTGTAATTTGTTGTGGTGTTTCTTGAATGTGTTTTATGCCCCGTGTGAAAGGTGTGAAGTGTGTTTTCAAATACATTAAAATGTGATAATGTGATGAAATTGTATTTTCAAGATAAATGGGTTTTGTTGAATGTTGTCTTATATGTGTGCACCTTAAATGTTTCTTTGAATTCTGAAAGTGATGTGAATCATGTTATAAAATGGTTTTGTGGTGAATATGATTATTAAGGAGGACTTGACCATGGAAGTGGTTGTATTCCTTATGTTTTCTTCTTGTTGTTTTTTCATTTGGGTTTCATAGATTATGAAAGTGGTGAGAAATATATTTCCAAATGGTCTTGGAGTGCTTGTGAAATGGAAAATGGTTTTTATGGGAAATGGTGGTTTCCATGTGAGTTTTTGATCATTGGATCAATGTGAAAATGTGAAAATGTGAAAGTGATGATTTAATTGTGTGCTTATGATGTTTTTTATGTGTATGTAAAAGTGTTTAATTATGTGATATGTGAAATGGAATTTGAGAACAAAGGGAATCCTGGGTATCTAGGTGGGAAAATTAGAATTAGTTGGTTAGTTGATTCAGAAGTGGCTGAGGCATGGATTCATCTTGCAAGATTGACGATTACAATACTAACTAAGCATGTGATATGATCAGAGACCAATAGACCTTGGGATGTTTTCCCCTCTAGTGGATCATGAACAGGAACACTATTGGTATTGGATTATGTTTTGGAGACCACCAAACCTTGGGATTCATTCCCATCTAGTGGTTCGTGCATAGGAATTCTGTTGGTAGTTGAGTTTGAGGATTTTGATCATCAAGGTACAAGTTTCATAGTTCCCCACATGTGATAGTTACTTATATGTATATTACCATGGTTCTCTCTTGGGAAATGAAGTTTATTTGATTTGGTGCTAGCTATTGACATACAGTAGACCTTGTGTAAATTTTTATTTCAAGAAAGCTTATTTGTGAAAAAAGGTTTTCCTTAAAAAAACAAGTGTTTCTTATGAAAAATTTCATTAATTTTTTTTCTTAGAAATATTTCAAATATTATTATGGAAATGTGAATTTTTATTTTTCTTTTAATGTTATAGAATGAAATCTTTCTTTTATGTGGCATTCTACTGGGCTTTGGCTCACACCCTACAAACACCTTTGGGTGTATTTAAACTTTATTGTGTATGACCCAAGTAAAGGAAATATGTGTCATGGTGGTGATGGTAGATCCAATTTCTAGTGTTCATCTTCTTTCAGGTGTTGGTGTCGGTGGCTTGAGGGTGATGTCCCTCTTATTTTATGAAGGGTTTTGCAATAATTGTTTTGTTCCTATTCCATTGTGGTAATTTTGGGTTTAGTTAAAGTTATAAACTATGAATCTAAAAATTGTTGTACCTCATTTAGTTATGTTTACCAGTTATTATGATTTTTATTATTGTTGGTTGTTTATGATTATGTAAATGGGTTAAATCATTCCCAATGTTTATTGTTGATACATAGGAACTAGTTTCCATCCTGTGGGGATTGGGAATTTCATTTGGCCCATGTCGTGGACTGGTTTTGGATGGAACTTCATCTTGGTTCATGAAAAAATGGTATGAGATTAGGTCCCACTATTTTTTGGGTCATGTTATTTGGGGAAGGAGGCTCGATAGACAAGAGATAGGTTTGTTGGGGATTGAGGTTTTGGTTGTGTATAATGACCCATACTTTACATACATTGTTATTACTTCAGAATTGAAGCACACTTATTACAACATATAACAAAACCAAGAAAGGACCGTATAGGTATAGTGTCTTTAGAAACTGGGAAACATAAACAACTGGTTCATAAAGCATCTAATTTGCCTCCCATTTATTTCATCAGATCTAGAGTCCCTTTTTGGCATATTCTACTTAATAACCTTCTTCCTGACCTGGGGAAATAAAACATACAAAAGGGTGAGCTCAAATGCTCAGTAAGGGTAAACAAAAGAAATATCAATCACATCATATACATAAGCACATAACTTTTGGAAATCTTAACCTGCAAAAGAGATCATAATTTCATAACATGGGATAAATCATAGTAGTGAAATATAATCCCAATAATCATAACTTAAAACATGAAACTTTGTGGCATACACACATAATCATAGAGAATCATTTATTATTAGTCAAGACTCATTGCCAAGACTATCTTAGTGGACAAAGTCCATTTCTGAACCGAGTTACCCTCGTTTCAGTCCTGCTTTACTAAACCGGTATAACCTACCGTTCCAGTCATGTCTATCTCATGAGATATAAAATCTTTACCCAATGCATTGGAGGGAGATATAGGTCCCACCCATCTCATAATGATACCATTCTTATGTGTGCCACAAAATCATAAATCATACATCATTGCATAACCCATGTAATAAAAATGGGAATCTTAAACATCATGACATCATAAAACAATTCATATAAGATAAAGGAATTCATAAAAATAATTCCATCACAGAATAATCAAATAAATGTAATAATAGGGATAGAAACAAAATCCTTTATTATCTTAGATGGAAAATAATTTTGATAAAATACTTGAACTCCATTCTTGAGGAAAATATCCTTTCTACTTCAAAGACATTTTATGTCATAAAATTTTAAACTAAAAGAAGTTGATTAAAAATAAACTTGAAAACTTGTAAAGGAAGCTTCTTGGAAATAATGTTTTAAAAATCCATTCATGCCGTATAAGTTAAAAAAACATTCTTCGTACTTTTGTCGGAAAAGTCAAAAAGTACCTCGTACGAAAAACGACAAAAGATTCCTTTCATATCTTTTACTAAAAACTCACCGAAGGGTAAAATTGGATATAAACTATTTTAGAAGGATATAAATATTACATATTGAGGAAACATGGATGTGGATGATAAAATACACTCCAGTAAATGCCAAAGTATAAACAATCTCGGATAAAAATGAGATTGTGATATTTCCCTTACCTTAGGTCCGTTTTGCTTCGTAATAGTCCGAACCTCCTGTATAATGATTTAAATAATGTTATTGACTTATTCCAGAATCATACTTATTTTTATGATATCATATATGGTCATTTTCTTAGCTTCTTAGTAGTAATATTTCATTGCTACTTGTTATTCGGGTGTTTATAACTTTTTGTTCTTATGCGTGTTTTGTCGAATAAATTCTTATTCTTATCTTTAGGTTATAGATACCTCATTTACAGAATGGTATTAGTGTAATATATATCATATTCATTCATTCAATTCATTTATATAATCATTATTAAATGAAGATCATGTAGAACGAGTCACATCACATCGTGGAGACGGTATTCCGTACGTACGCACGAGTGATGATATCGTTCCTATGATCGTGGAATTGTATTGGAGTGTATGTTTACTATTTCAGAATCAGTATCACTTTATAATAGTCATATATAGTCATTATTTACACCATTATACCCATCCAAGTAAGGTGGTGGTGGAAAATAGATTACACCACAGCGTGGAGACGGTATTCCGTACGTACGCACGCGCGGTGATTTCTTTTCCCGTAGGATGGATAGATGGTGAAATAGGGTTGTTTCATAATTATAATAACATATTAGTATATGAGTGATACTTGTGTTATTACTTCATAATGAAACAACTAAAGAAGAAGAAGTGGAAGAAGAAATAAAGATGAAAGAATCGGTAACAGACATTACCTCTTCTTTGAAGTGCTTCTTTGAGACCTTATTTTAGGGCACTAAAATTGGTCTTTGAAGAAGACAAGGACCTCTAGGATGTCTCTAGGGAAGTTTAGAGGAGGAATTGGCAGGGTTTGGCCGAGCTTGAAGGCTCAAAATGGTGTGAGGAAGAGGGGGAGGAGGTGCCCTTTTATAAGGGAGGAGAGGGCCACCTTTGGGAAAACTAAAAATATTATTTTATTATAAAGTCAAGTTCAGTTTGAAATAGCTCTAAATTGATATATTTAGAAGATAAGGTGGGGATGGGTCAAAATCCTCTCATCCAATATAATTTAGACAAGTTTAGGTTCCTATTTTAACCTTATCATTTAGATTTAACATTAAGTTAAATAAGTTTACTTTTACCGTGTCTTCTTGAGTTCTTATACTATAAGGTTAATAAACTTACTATAAATAGCCAAACGAACCCCAAGTTGTTTATTATTAATATATATAACCTTATCTAAGTCATTTGGCCGAACCTTAGATTTTTGGGAATAAAATAACAATTACTAATATAATATTTGTTTTAAAAACTATTTTATGTCAATTTTGACACTATTTAGTAATTGATTTTTGTGAAAATCATAACAGAATTATTAGTTCGAACCAAGATAATTTAATCAATACTAACATGTCATATTAACCTAGAAAATTAGTGTAATTCATAAAAAGTCTCAAATTACATTTATTTTGGTGTTTATAACATTAATTATGTCAATATTTCATTAATAAGATAATTACTGCATCATCTTTGTGTCATAAATAAATTAAATTATTTAATGTCTAAAAATTACAAATAAAATACCATTATGTAGGAAATCTTTTTAGCTTTATAATTAATATTTATAGTCGAATTTATCTTATGTATAACCCCATATTAAAAATTATTTACTTATTAAACTTTGATTTTAACTATTTTAACCCTTCTTTAAATAAATTAATAATAAATGTCCTAATCTAATCCAAGTGGGCCTAAATGGTCATATTTTATTCCTAAGTTTGTTTTTGGTCGAATTACACTTATCCAATAGAATTAGGACATGTGTTAGGGTAATAATAATATCATCTTTACCCTTAATTACCCTATTTACTTTTAACCGTGGTAAAAAAAGTAAAAAGTTACTATTCACCAAAAAAATTATTTTCATCTCATTGAATCACATTTTACTTACTGACATCAACTGTGTCTCTCGGATTTTTGAAATTCCACTCATTGAAGTGGTAAAATTAAGTTTTATGAAAAATTCAGTTTTTTAACTACCACTTAGTGGTTTCACTATTCATCAAAAATTGAAAGTTTTCAGAAAAATACCAAAATTTCACCCTAGGCTAATTTCGATATTCCGAATCCAAAAATGAAGTCCATTTTGAAAAATAAAATTTATAAAATTTCAAAAAGTGGTTATTACTTATTCATAATGGCTAGTTTTAATAATATTTTAATAGCATATCATTGTTTAGTGAAACTCGGTATTGCGTACGACGCAAGATATTGAGGAAGGTCACGATTTCGTGTAGAGCAAGAAAAGAAAGTGTTGTGTAGAAAAATATTCCTTTGATGATTTATATAACCTAAAAGTCTTGGGTGTTACATTCTACCCCCCTTAAAATGAATTTCGCCCTCGAAATTTGTCACTTTGTAACAAACAAATGAGGATACCTCTCCCTCATCATATCCTCAAGCTCCCATGTAGATTATTCTAATTGGTGGTTCCTCCATAAAACTTTCACCAATTGAGTGGTCTTGTTTCGTAGGACTTTTTCACTACGATCCAGAATCTCTATCGGTTGTTCTTCATAAGAAAGATCTTGCTCCAGCGGTACAACTTCTAAGCTGAGTACATGTGAAGGATCAGGTATGTACTTTCTCAGGAGAGATACATGGAACACATCATGAACTTGAGAGAGATTCAGTGGAAGTGCCAATCGGTAAGATACCTTCCCAACGCGATCCAGTATTTCGAAAGGACCGATATATCTAGGGCTCAACTTCCCCTTCTTTCCAAATCTCATAACCCTCTTCCAGGGAGATATTCGTAAGAAAACTTTATCACCCACTTCAAACTCTAGGTCTTTTCTTCGGTTGTCGGCATAACTTTTCTGTCGAATCTGAGCTGCTCTTATGTGTTGTTGAATAGATCTGACCTTTTCTGCAATTTCTTCAACGAGATCGGGTCCTAATAGCTTTCTTTCCCCAACTTCATCCCAACAAGTTGGAGTCCTGCATTTCTTTCCATAGAGAGATTCATAAGGATCCATCTGAATACTGGAGTGAAAGCTATTATTATAAGAAAATTCCACCAAAGGTAGGTGTTGATCCCAACCACCTTTGAAATCCATAGAGCAAGCTCTCAACATATCTTCTAGAGTTTGAATTGTTCTCTCAGACTGACCGTCTGTCTGAGGATGATAAGCAGTGCTGAAACTCAACTCTGTATCCAGAGTATGCTGAAGACTTCGCCAGAACTTCGAGGTAAATCTCGGATCCCGATCAGATATAATAGAAAGTGGTACTCCATGAAATCTTACCACTTCCTTTACATATATCCTGGCAAGCTGATCTAGAGAGAAATCCTCTCTAATAGCAATGAAGTGTGCAGACTTTGTAAGACGATCAACTATGACCCAGATAGCATTATTGCCTTTGGATGTTTTAGGAGGTCCTGTGACAAAGTCCATAGTGATGTTTTCCCATTTCCATTCAGGTATGGGTAATGTTTGTAACATCCCCTTAGACTTCTGTCTCTCAGCTTTAACTTGTTGACAAACCAAGCATCGAGAGACATATTCAGCAACATCTCTTTTCATACCATCCCACCAGAAGTATTCTTTCAGGTCCCTATACATCTTCGTGCTTCCAGGATGAATAGAGAATGAAGAACTATGAGCCTCATCCAGCAGCTCCTTCTTTAATTTGGGGATGGGAGGAACACAAACCCGATTCCTGAAATTTATTATCCCATCACAATCAAGGTTGAATTCAGGAAAATTTCTCACCTTCTTTTTTAACTCGACATCTTCTTTCTGTGCCTCTTTAATCTTCACATGTATAGATGGTTGAACATTCATTTGAGAAAGATACGATTTTTCCCCTTTCATTATAATTCCAAGATCCATCCTTTGTAAATCCATAAATATTGGATCTTTTGTGATCCTCATCATGGATAAACTAGCGTGGTCTTGTCGACTTAATGCATCTGCCACCTTGTTTTCTTTCCTAGGGTGGTAATGAATTGAGCAGTCGTAATCCTTAATCAGCTCCAACCATCTTCTTTGGCGTATATTCAGCTCTTTTTGTGTGAAAATATACTTTAAACTTTTATGATCAGTATAAATATCACACCTTTCACCATAAAGGTAATGCCTCCAAGTCTTTAATGCATAGATTACCACAGCTAACTCTAAACCATGAGTTGGGTAATTTTGCTCATGTATTTTCAACTGTCGTGAGGCATAAGCTATCACCATATCATTTTGCATAAGAACACACCCCAATCCTTTCTTGGATGCATCACTATAGATCACAAACCTTTCTCCACTACAAGGCAGTGTGAGCACAGGTGCACTGGATAACCTTCTTTTCAACTCCTTGAAATTCTCTTCACATTCCTATGTCCAAACAAACTTAACTCCTTTCCGAGTCAACTTGGTGAGTGGATTAGATAATCGTGAAAAATCTTTCACAAAACGTCGATAATATCCAGCCAAACCAAGAAAACTTCGGATCTCAGTTACTGTTGTTGGTCTCAACCATCTTTCGATAACCTCTGTTTTTGCTGGATCCACAGATATCCCCTCTTTTGAGATTATGTGACCCAAAAATGCAACTTTTTGAAGCCAAAATTCACACTTGGTAAATTTGGCATAACTCCTTTCTCAGGGTTTTCAATATAATTCTCAAGTGATCTTCATGTTCTTCCTTGCTCTTTGAATAGACAAGAATATCGTCTATAAAGACTACCACAAATTGATCAAGATAGCCTCTAAAGACTCTATTCATCAGATCCATGAAGATAGCAGGGGCATTAGTAAGACCAAATGGCATCACTATAAATTCATAGTGTCCATACCTTGTACAGAAAGCCGTCTTTGGTATATCCTCCCTTTTGACCCTTAATTGATGATACCCTGAACGAAGATCAATCTTGGAAAATTATTGAGCTCCGCGTAGTTGGTCAAATAAGTCATCAATGCATGGGAGAGGATATTTTTTCTTGATAGTGATCTTGTTAAGTTCTCGATAATCAATGCAGAGTCTCATTGATCCATCTTTCTTCTTAACAAAGAGAACAGGTGCTACCCAAGGTGACGCACTAGGGCATATGAACCCCTTATCAAGATTCTCTTGGAGTTGCTTCTTCAATTCCTGCAACTCAATTGGGGCCATTCTATAAGGTGTCTTTGAAATAGGCAAAGCACCCGGTACGAGTTCTATTGAAAACTCAACTTCACGATTCGGTGGAAGACCCGATAATTCCTCCGGAAAGACATCATCAAACTCCCGTAAAATGGTCATATCCTTAATCGTGAGTTTCTCACCAATCATTTGAGATAAATAACCTTCATTTAGTGGAATCAATAACCATAAAATGGAAGAAATTTCCACTGGAAGGTTATGTTCATCCTTGCATCGATAGACGATCATAGTTTGATCTGGAATATGAAATGTGACTTACCTTTTTTGGAAATTGATATGAGCTCCATGTAGAGAAAGCCAATACATGCCAAGAATCACATCAAATTCCACTATAGGAAGAATCACAAGATTTTCAGGAAGTATTTTCCCACAAACTTCAATCGGAGAAGAATTATAAACTTTTGATGCGACTGTTGTGCCATTAGGTGTTGTCACAGCTAACTCAACATCTAATTGTTGAGGTAATACGATGATACCCTTAGAAAATTATTCAGAAATAAAGGAGTGGGTGGATCCAGAATCAAATAAAACATTTTCTACTTTAGAGTGGATGGTAAGTGTACCTTTCACCACATCGTTATCGTACTCCACATCGCTAATAGAAATTGCATGTGAATTTCCTTTGTCTTTAGCCTTAAGAGTTTGTTGATGTCGACCATCATCATCAACCCTTGGATTAGGGCATTTATTGGCATAATGTCCCATATCCTTGCACTTGAAGCATTGAAGTGTAGTAGGTTCATTCTGTGTATCCCTTCCTTTGTTTGCATCATTAGACATCTTCTTCCCATCATCGCGGCATTCAAATGCCCGATGACCTTCCTTTCCACATTTGAAACATTTACTTGTCCCTTTAAGACAACTCCCTCCATGTTTCTTTCCACACTTTGAGCATAAGGGAAAGCTCATCTTCTTTTCAGTGTGCTCTTTAGATTTTCCTTTGAATTCCATTTTCCTCTTCTTATCAAACCCATATGACTGATGGGTTACTCCAATCTCCATCTCAACTTTGAGAGCACATTGAACAATTTCCTCGTAGCTATTGAAGTCCCTTATGGCTAAGGCCCTTCAAAGACTTGGTTTTAAGCCACTAAAGAATCTATCGATCTTACTCTCAGGTTGGATAATAATACCAGAAGCGTACCTTGCAAGTCTTGTAAAATTTGCTTCATAGGTACCAACAGATTCATCATCCTTTTGCTTCAGTTCAAGAAACTCTTTCTCCATCTTTGTTTGGAGAATACGAGGGAAGTACTTATTGAAAAATAAGTTCTTGAACTCGTCCTATTCCATGGACTCAATTTCATCCCTTTTCCTCGTATTCTTAATAAGATTCCACCATTGATCAGCATCACCTTCCAAATGATACAATGCTAAGAAGACTTTATCATGCTCAGAACATTGAAGAACTAAAAATATCTTTTCAGTAGTACTAATCCATTGTTCAGAAACTAATGGATTAGTAGACCCGCTGAATGAAGGTGGACGCTGTCTCATGAAGGATTCAACATAATGTTGCTCCTTCCTTTGCTCGTTTGGAGGTCCTGCATGATTCATAGCTTGAGAAAGTTGTGTGAGCATGGCTACAAGATTTTGCATTCCAGCTCCCATAACGTTTGGTTGCTCAAGGGGACAATCATTGCATTGCCCGTCGCATTCCGCATTAACATGATTCCTTCGGGTTCCAGCCATTGACTAAAACTAAGAAGAACAGTGTGAGCAACACTAATTATAATAGGAAAACCACATAATCAAGAATAAAATTTCACACTTAAGGTATTATCCTAGGTTATTCATGGCCATTTATAAAACACTAAGATTGTGTTCTATGCTTAGACTTATCCTTAGGGTTCTTACTAAGGCTTTCACATCCTAGTTTCCAAAGGTTGACTATACCTTTCCTCTGATACCAACTATAACGACCCATACTTTACATACATTGTTATTACTTCAGAATTAAAGCACACTTATTACAACATATAACAAAACCAAGAAAGGACCGTATAGGTATAGTGTCTTTAGAAACTGGGAAACACAAACAACTGGTTCATAAAGCATCTACTTTGCCTCCCATTTATTTCATCATATCTAGAGTCCCTTTTTGGAATATTCTACTTAATAACCTTCTTCCTGACCTGGGGAAATAAAACATACAAAAGGGTGAGCTCAAATGCTCAGTAAGGGTAAACAAAAGAAATATCAATCACATCATATACATAAGCACATAACTTTTGGAAATCTTAACCTGCAAAAGAGATCATAATTTCATAACATGGGATAAATCATAGTAGTGAAATGTAATCCCAATAATCATAACTTAAATCATGAAACTTTGTGGAATACACACATAATCATAGAGAATCATTTCTTATTAGTCAAGACTCATTTCCAAGACTATCTTAGTGGACAAAGTCCATTTCTGAACCGAGTTACCCTCGTTTCAGTCCTGCTTCACTGAACCGGTATAACCTACCGTTCCAGCCATGTCTATCTCATGAGATATAAAATCTTTACCCAATGCATTTGAGGGAGATATAGGTCCCACCCATCTCATAATGATACCATTCTTATGTGTGCCACAAAATCATAAATCATACATCATTGCATAACCCATGTAATAAAAATGGGAATCTTAAACATCATGACATCATAAAACAATTCATATAAGATAAAGGAATTCATAAAAATAATTCCATCACAACATAATCAAATCAATGTAATAATAGGGATAGAAATAGAATCCTTTATTATCTTAGATGGAAAATTATTTTGATAAAACACTTGAACTCCATTCTTGAGGAAAATATCCTTTCTACTTCAAAAAAAATTTATGTCATAAAATTTTAAAATAAAAGAAGTTGATTAAAAATAAACTTGAAAACTTGTAAAGGAAGCTTCTTGGAAAAAATGTTTTAAAAATCCATTCATGCTGTATAAGTTAAAAAAAACATTCTTCGTACTTTTGTCGGAAAAGTCAAAAAGTACCTCGTACGAAAAACGACAAAAGATTCCTTTCATATCTTTTACTAAAAACTCACCGAAGGGTAAAATTGGATATAAACTATTGTAGAAGGATATAAATATTACATATTGAGGAAACATGGATGTGGATGATAAAATACACCCCAGTAAATGCCAAAGTATAAACAATCTCGGATAAAAATGAGATTGTGATATTTCCCTTACCTTAGGTCCGTTTTGCTTCGTAAGTGTCCAAAACTCCTGTATAATGATTTAAATAATGTTATTGACTTATTCCAGAATCATAATTATTTTTATGATATCATATATGGTCATTTTATTAGCTTCTTAGTAGTAATATTTCATTACTACTTGTTATTCGGGTGTTTATAACTTTTTGTTCTTATGCGTGTTTTGTCGAATAAATTCTTTTTCTTATCTTTAGGTTATAGATACATCATTTACATAATGGTATTAGTGAAATATATATCATATTCATTCATTCAATTCATTTATATAATCATTATGAAATAAAGATCATGTAGAACGAGTCGCATCACATCGTGGAGACGGTATTCCGTACGTACGCACGAGTGATGATATCATTCCTATGATCGTGGAATTGTATTGGAGTGTATGTATACTATTTCAGAATCAGTATCACTTTATAATAGTCATATATAGTCATTATTTACACTATTATACCCATCCAAGTAAGGTGGTGGTGGAAAATAGATTACATCACGGCGTGGAGACGGTATTCCGTACGTACGCACGCGCGGTGATTTCTTTTTCCGTAGGATGGATAGATGGTGAAATAGGGTTGTTTCATACTTATAATAACATATCAGTATATGAGTGATACTGATGTTATTACTTCATAATGAAACAACTAAAGAAGAAGAAGTGGAAGAAGAAATAAAGATGAAAGAATCGGTAACAGACATTACCTCTTCTTTGAAGTGCTTCTTTGAGACCTTCTTTTAGGGCACTAAAATTGATCTTTGAAGAATACCAAGACCTCTAGGATGTCTCTAGGGAAGTGTAGAGGAGTAATTGGTAGGGTTTGGCCGAGCTTTAAGTCTCAAAATGGTGTGAGGAAGAGGGGGAGGAGGTGCCCTTTTATAAGGGAGGAGAGGGGCACCTTTGGGAAAACTAAAAATATTATTTTATTATAAAGTCAAGTTCGGTTTTAAATAGCTCCAAATTGATATATTTAGAAGCTAAGGTGGGGATGAGTCGAAATAATCTCATCCAATAGAATTTAGACAAGTTTAGGTTCCTATTTTAACCTTATCATTTAGATTTAACATTAAGTTAAATAAGTTTACTTTTACCGTGTCTTCTTGTGTTCTTATACTATAAGGTTAATAAACTTACTATAAGCAGCCAAACGAACCCCAAGTTGTTTATTATTAATATATATAATCTTATCTAAGTCATTTGGCCTAACCTTAGATTTTTAGGAATAAAATAACAATTACTAATATAATATTTGTTTTAAAAACTATTTTATGTCAATTTTGACACTATTTAGTAATTGATTTTTGTGAAAATCATAACAGAATTTTTAGTTCGAACCAAGTTAATTAAATCAATAGTAACATGTCATATTAACCTATAAAATTAGTGGAATTCATAAAAAGTCTCAAATTACATTTATTTTGGTGTTTATAACATTAATTATGTCAATATTTCATTAATAAGATAATTACTGCATCATCTTTGTGTCATAAATAAATTAAATTATTTAATGTCTAAAAATTACAAATAAAATACCATTATGTAGGAAATCATTTTATCTTTATAATGAATATATATAGTCTAATTTATCTTATGTATAACCCCATATTAAAAATTATTTACTTATTAAACTTTGATTTTAACTATTTTAACCCTTATTTAAATAAATTAATAATAAATGTCCTAATCTAATCAAAGTGGGCCTAAATGGTCATATTTTATTCCTAAGTTTGTTTTTGGTCGAATTACACTTATCCAATAGAATTAGGACATGTTTTAGGGTAATAATAATATCATCTTTACCCTTAATTACTCTATTTACTTTTAACCGTGGTAAAAAAAAGTAAAAAGTTACTATTCACCAAAAAAATTATTTTCATCTCATTGAACCACATTTTACTTACTGACATCAACCGTGTCTCTCGGATTTTTTAAATTCCACTCATAGAAGCGGTAAAATTAAGTTTTATGAAAAATTCAGTTTTTTAACTACCACTTAGTGGTTTCACTATTCATCAAAAATTGAAAGTTTTCAGAAAAATACCAAAATTTCACCCTAGGATAATTTCGATATTCCGAATCCAAAAATGAAGTCCATTTTGAAAAATAAAATTTATAAAATTTCAAAAAGTGGTTATTACTTATTCATAACGGCTAGTTTTAATAATATTTTAATAGCATATCGTTGTTTAGTGAAACTCAGTATTGCGTACGACGCAAGCTATCGAGGAAGGTCACGATTTCGTGTAAAGAAAGACAAGAAAGTGTTGTGTAGAAAAAGATTCCTTTGATGATTTATATAACATAAAAGTCTTGGGTGTTACATTGTGAGTGGGGTATCTGGCTAACACACCTCGTGATAGAACTCAAGTCACCATGGGATGTTGGGATTTGGTTTGAATTATCCTCCAAGTGATACATATAGGATGCAGAATATATATGGGCACTGGGTGGGGGTGGAGTGGTTTGGGTGACTTGTTATTGTGATGCATTTGGTTATGTTTTTATTTATGGAAGTGTTTGAGATTTTTTGTTCCTGCTAATTTTTTTAGAATGTTGCATTGATGGGTTTTTCTTTATTATTATTTCCTAATGTAGCAAGATGCCTCCCCATAGACCTATTATGCAGACATAGGAAGAGGATAGAGAGAGTTATCTCCCTTCAATTGATAATAGGTTAGTGGAAGTGGTGGTTTAGGCTATCCAAGATTTTGTAAAAGGAGCGGGCTTTAGTCCTTCTCAGCTTAGAGAATCTTAACCAAGTCTTGGAAAGGACAAGGCTCAAGAGTTCCTCAAAAACAAGCCTCCTTCTTTTTGAGGTGGTACAAAACCTTAGGAAGTAGAGGAGTGGCTTGAGAAGATATAGAGTATGTTTAAGTTTCTTCATACTCATAAGGTATTCAGAGTGAAATTCTTTTTTTTTCATGTTTGAAGGTCCCAGTCAAAAGTGGTGGGACTCAATGGAGAAAGATGGAAAACACTATTTTATGGGTTGAAAAGACTTCAAGTTCATTTTCAATGAGATTTATTGTCCTAATATTTTTTCCTTCTCCAGGTCCTAGGAGTTTTTGAAGCTTTCCTAGGGTGATTGGTCTATAATAGAATATGTTAACCACTTTATAAAGCTAGTTTGGTATTCACCCAAGATCATTTACAATGACCATATGAAGGATCAAATGTTTGATATGAGGTTGCAGATAGAAATTTGATCTCATGTATTATTTTTCAAGCTGAAGACTTATTATGAGGTGGTTGACCATGATATGATGGTCAAAATTGATCATGGAAACAATTCTAGTTTATTTGGAGAAGTATTAGTTGTTGTAAGTGGCAGTTATTCTGAGAATAAGAGTAAGCAGGATGAACAGGAGAAGAAGAGAGGTGGTAGTTTAGGTCATCCTTCTCAGCTATCTTTATCTATGACATATGATGTTGGGTAAGTTGTGTTCCATCAGTGTGGGAAAGAAAGGTACATGCGACCAATGTGTTCCTCTCCACCCAGACCTTATCATTAGTGTAGAGTTATGGGGATCTTATAGAGATTTTGAAAAGTGTTCCACCCATATCAGAGTGGTGCAGGATCTATAGCTTCCAAAGGGATGTCATCCCAGTCACCATCCAGGATAATGAGTTCTCGGTTAGGAGGTTGTGGAAGTAGGGTTGGGTCCTCTTTTAGGTAGATCCAATTTAGGGAAGAGATGTAGGCCAGTGGTCATTCTATAGCTCAGGCTGAGACAAGGCAACTTCATGTGGTGGATTGAGCACTAGTGAAATAAAATGTAGGTCCTATGATGTTTTGGTGTACCGTTCTTATTTCACCATATTTAACTACTGTTCTATTTGATATTGGTGCTTTAGTTTCTTCTATTTATTCCTGACTTGTGGATGTGTTAAAGCTTCCAACCGAACTTATTCCATATGTGATGTAGTTAGTAATTCCACTTGGTAAGAAGAGAGGGCAGGGTTTTAGGTGTCCATCTTGTGCACTCAACATGTCAGGGGTCAAGATGGAATAGGATTTTTTTTGTAAATGGAACTTTTTTATGCGATCCTTGGTATGGATTGGATGGTTCCTTTTTAGGAACACATTGATTACTATAAGTGGTGAGTGAGTTTTGTGTCACCTTATGAAAATACCTAGGTTTTTCAAGGTGAATGGGATCCTCAGTCGGGATGTGTTGGACCTCCACTTTTGGAATTGGGAAACCTTGTTTATCAGATCTCATCGCTCATGTTGGAGAATGATGATAACACTCTTGAGAGTAGATTACCTCCAATGGTGGATGAGTTCCTAAAGTATTTTCCAAAGGATTTATTGTGTTTAACTTCAGATCAAGATATAGATTTATCCATTTATTTAGCATCAGAAATATAGCTTGTATCTCTTCCCTCATACCATATGGCCCCCACTAAGTTTATGGAATTAAAGGTACAACTGGAAAATTTGGAATCCAAAGGATTCATTTGCTTGAACGTCTCACCTTGGGCCGCCATAATTCTATTTGAAAAAATGCCAATGGATCTTTTTGGTTGTGTATTGATTACCGAAATATGAATAAGGTAAAAATTAAGGCCAAGTACCCATTTACCTATATTAATGACTTTTTTGATCAACTTAAGGGGGAAAAGAAGTTTCCAAGATTGATTTGTGTTTTTGGGTATCATAAAGTCATATTAAGAGAGGTGGATGTTCTGAAAACAGACTTCTGAAGTAGGTACGACCATTTTGAGTACTTGGTCATTAATTTCAAGTTAAAAAATTCTACAGTGGTCTTTATGGCACTCATGAATAGGGTGTTTCACCAGTATCTCAATTCCTTTGTTTTGGTATTTATGAATGACATCCTGATCTATTCTAGGACTAAGGAGGAGCATGATTAGCATCTAAGAATTGTGATAGGAACCCTTTGGGTCCATCATCTCAATGATATGTTTTTCAAGTGAACCTTTTTCATTAGGGAGGTGAAGTTTCTAGGCCATGTGATCTCGGAAGAAGGGGTTTTAGTGGACCTCAATAAGATTAGTGCAGTTATGTCATGTAAACAACCGAAGAATGTTTTTGAAATCAAAAGATTTTTTTTCATGGTAGGGTATTACATGAGGTTAATTTGAGGTTTCTTTTAGCCTTTTCATCCATGATAGTGATCACCCAGAAGGGGGTAGAGTTTGAATAGAGCCCAGATTGTCACGTGTCTTTTAAGGAGCTAAATCGGTGGTTGACCACAACCTCTATTTTGATATTTCTAGAATATAGAAAGAGATATGAGGTCTATTTCAATTCATTAGGTATGGGTCTTATGTGTGTGTTGATGCATGATGACCATGTGGTGGATTATGGTTTTCACCAACTCTGACCACATGAAAAGAATTACCCAACCCATGAATTGGAATTATCAATAATGATTCATGCCTTAAATATGTGGTTCTATTATCTGTTTGGGGATAATTTTATAGTTTATTCATATCATAAGAGCTTATCCTACATTTTATCCCAAAAATATCTGAATTTGAGGTAGTTTTGTTGGGTTGAGTACCTTCAGGGGTTCGATTTTGATATAGTCTACACCCCAGGAAAAGGTAATGTTGTGGTGGATGCTTTGAGTAGGAAAGTGCTAGTGTAGGTGATAAAAAGGTCTAGGGATGAGTGGAACTTGATGGGTATTGTCACTAAAATGCATCTTGATACCAAGGAACACAATGGAGGTGTGTTCTTGGCCAGTATTCAGCTGACACCTTCCCTTATAGATTTGATTTAGAAATAGAGATGAGTGATGAGTTGTGCCAGTGTTTTATGTAGTTCCTAAATGGTGGGGAGGTGCCTTGTGAATGGTCATTGTCTCATATGGGAGTTTTTTACTTCAAGGTTCACTTCATGGTGCCGTTGTTTTTGAGGAATGTGGTGATTCAGGATAAACACTAGTCTCAGTGGTTCATTTATCCTGGCACTACCAAGATGTAATATGATGTGTGTCGACAATTCTAGTGGCCAGGTATGAGGCGAGATGTAGCTGACATTGTATTGCAGTGTTATACATGTCATCAGGTTAAAGAAGAGCACTTAATTCCCTATGATTTGCTTCATCCACTAACCATTCCTACCTATAAGTGGGACGAGATCTCCATAGAGTTTATCATTGGATTTCCTCATACACCGTATGGGAGGAATTCTATTTAGGTTATGATTGATCGTATGATCAAATCATCCCATTTAATTCCAATTAGGGCTTCATCCAAAGTGGATGAGTTGGGTTGGTTGTATGATTAGGAGTTTGTGAGGATTCATGGTGTGCCATTAGCAATTGTTTTAGATAGGGATAACCATTTTACCTAAATGTTTTGGGAAGGCCTTTATAAGGAAATAGGGTCGCAGGTCAAGTTGATCACAATATACCACCCTCAAATGGATGGTCAGATAGAGCGGGAAAATTAGATTTTAGAAGACATGCTATGAGCATGTGTGTTGGATTTCAGAGGTTTATGGGATAGACATTTGGGATTGGTTGAGTTTTCATATAACAATAGTTACCAATACTCTATTCTAATGGCTCCTTTTTAGGTTCTTTATGGTCAGTCATGTCAGTCCCCTTTGTGTTGGCCTGAGTTGGGTGAGACCTTGCTATTGGGACTAAGCCTTGTGAAAGAGACTTTTGATAAAGTCAAGTTGACCAGGAAGTGGATGTTGATGGTTTAGAGTCATCATAAGTCTTATTCTGACTAGAGACACTAATATTTTGAGTTTTCTATGGGTGTTCGGGTGTTCTTAAAAGTTTCACCTTGCTTGGGTCATTGTCATTCGGGAAAGCAAGTGAAACTGATGTTGAGGTATGTAAAACCTTTTGAAATTACTGAGAGATTTGTTAAGGTGGAATACGAGTTATATTTTCCATCTTAGTTGATGTCAATTCATGATGTGTTCCATGCCCCTCAACTGAAAAAATATAAACTAGATCCATCTCATGTGTTAAATTGGGAAGAGTTGGAATTGGAGCTTTATTTTTTTGTGTTTGAATGGCCAGTGTGGATTGTGGATTCTCAGGAGAAAGTGCTTCATGGGAATAATATTCCTTTGATCTGGGTTCTTTGGAAGCATGGTAATGATGTGAATGAGACTTGAGAGCATAGGTTTTGGGTTGAGGAGGGGTATTCATTTTTGTTTTTTGGTCAAGCTTCAGAGTGAATTTATGGCGATGGAAAGTTTTCATGGTGTGGAGAATTGTAAAATTCATGATTTTATTTTGAGGTAATATTTTGTTTATTTTTAGTATTTCATTTATCCCTTGGGTTCCCCATGAGTTTTTGGTGGAAATGGATATTTTAGGCTTGAAAACAAGTGGTTCATGATTAGCGCATGGTTAGGGGAAATCAGGCACCCTCTTCTAGATAAGCGTGCATCCAATTTCCATTTTGGATAGTGGTGATTGCACAGTTTTCACACAGTTTGGAAAACTGTGTGGGCTAAATGTGTGGCATGTTCCTCTTGGATAGTGAGGGACACACGGTTTCCACACAGGTTGGCAAACCATTCAGGCAAACCATGAAACTTTTCTAGGTCATTAAAAAGTTTAAATTTACCTTTTTACCCTATTCAATTTTAACCCTAATTCACATATAGTCCACCCCATTTAGGATTTAAAGCCATGGGAGATTCATCTGATATTTCTTGGACCTCTTAAACCTCAACCTTTGGGTGTTTTTGACCCCGATTCTTTAGGGAATCATCATGCAAGCCTCCTTTCTCATGATTCCTCTCTTCTTCTAAGGTTTCTCCTCCCTATTTTTTGAGTACTTATTTTCCAGTGGGTTGTTTAAACTAAAAATGGTTTGATCTTGTTTTTTTGGTAGAAATATTGATGTTTTTTTCTCAATATTTCCTTTATAGGGTCTTGTGGTGGTGCGATTTTGGTTTCACATCGATTTCCAGAAGTTTGCAAGTGTGAGGTAGGTGGTTCCATGCTTTCACATTATTAGATGATTTTGATTTTCCTTCTTGGTTTATTAAATATGTTTTATGCATTGTTTTTGTGGTTCTAAATATGTTTTGGGAAGGTTTTGAGATACACATATGGTGAAAATTGATTTTATAAAGTAATTTGATTATGTTTCGTGTGTGCTTGATTGTGGTATTTATTGAATGTGTTTTGTGCCTTGTGTGAAAGGTGAAAAATGTGCTTTCAAAGAGATTTAAAGGTGATAATGCGTTGAAAGTGGATTTTTCAAGAGAAATGAGTTTTTTTGCATGTTGGATTCTTTGTGTGCACCTTAAACTAGTCTTTGAATTGTGAAAGTGATGTGAAGCATGTTATAAAATAGTTTTACTGTGAATATGATTTTAAAAAGAGATTTTCCCATGGAAGTGGTTGTATTCCTTATGTATTCTTCTAGTTGTGTGTCTAAATGGGTTTCATAGATTGTGAAAGTGGTTTGAAATGTATTTATAAATGGTTTTGGTGTGTGTGTGAAATTTAAAATGGTTTTGTTAATGGGAAATGGTGGTTTCCATGTGATCTTTTGATCATTGGATCAATGTGAAAATGTGAACATGTGAAAGTGGTGATTTCCTTATGTGCATATGATTCTTGGAATGTGTATGTGAAAGTGTTGATTTATGTGATGGAATTGGAGAACAAAGGGAATCCCAGGTATCTAGGTGGGTGAACTAGAACTAGTATTCTAGTTGATTCAGAAGTGGTTAAGGCCTAGATTCATCTTGAAGGATTGACGATTACAACACTAACTAAACATGTGATATGATCGAAGACCACTAGTCCTTGGAATGTGTTCCACTCTAGTGGATCATACACAGGAACGTTTTTGGTATTGGATTATGTTTTGGAGACCACTGGACCTTGGGATGAATTCCCCTCTAGTGGTTCGTGCACGAGAACGCTTTTGGTAGTTGAGTTGGAGGATTTTAATTATTGAGGTACGAGGTTTATAGTGTCCCCCTTGTGCGTGTTACCTATAGGAATTTTCCTATGATTATCTCTTGTGACATGATGATTATGTGATGTGGTCCTATCCATCAACATATGGTAGACCTTGTGTACATTTTTATTTCAAGAAAGATTATTTTTGAAAAAGGTTTTCCTTAAAAAAAGTGTTTCTTAAGAATGTTTTCCTTAAATTGTTTTCTTAGAAATGTTTCAAATATTCTTATTGAAATTTGAATAGTGATTTTTTTTCTAATTTTATAGCCTGGAATCTTTCTTTTAGGTGGAATCCTTTTGGAATTTTTCTCACACCCCACATACAACTTTTGGTGTATGTAGAATTTGTTGTGTATATCCCTAGTAAAGGAAAGATGTGTCATGGTGGTTATGGTGGATCCGACTTCTAGTGTTCCACTTCTTTCAGGTGTTGGTGACGGTGGACTGAGGGTGATGTCCATCTTGTTTCATTGAGGTTTTTGGATAATTTTTTTTATTACATTGTGGTACTTTTGGTTTTGGTTAAGTTGTAAAACTATGAATCTGAAAATTATTACACCTTGTTTGGTTATGTTTACCAGCTATTGTGAAGTTTAATATTGTTAGTTGTTTATGATTATGTAAATGGGTGAAATCATTCCCAAAGTACATTTTTTATTCCTAGGCACTAGTTTCCAGCTTTTGGGGATCAGGAATGCCCTTCTATCCATGCCAAAGATTGGGTCAGGTGTCAAGTTGGATGTCACTCTAACTTGATTCATGAAAAGGAAAGTATGTGGGGTTGGCTCTCTATCCCTCGAGGCTTACTCGTGTGAATTTTTTCAATCTCATATAACTCTATGAATTTACATGAAGCATTCATATAACTTATTAATATGATGTATTTGGATATGTATGAATATACTCAACTTCTATTTTTGGGTGACTAACATTGACTTATGGTTTGTATGAAGTTTTACAAATTAATGTGGTGTGAACACATTAATTTAGTGGTTGTAATAGGGATTTACAAAACTAAATCATTAAAAGAATGTATACACTAAAGGTAATAAAAATATGAGAATATAATTATTACATAGTATGTAATAGTTATAAATTTAATATGCATATGATGTATATTAAATTAGAAAGACTTTAAAAGGAAAACCTCTCAAATACTAAGTGTGAGATTCCTTCCCAAGCGACACTTGTAAAGATCTCAATCATCCAAATATGTAGGTATTTCCATAGTTGGGTTACCATGGATTTTCTTAATTAAGGAAAGCAAGAGGTGGATAACACTAGAATATCCTTGGGTAGGTCATGCCATAGTTGTGTGCCCTTGCATTGACCTTTGTTATCCTATTTTTAAAATTTTCTTTGGGTTACACTTGTCAGGAGACCCTTATAGGACTAGGTTACTAGAGGAATTGAGTTGAGTGAATCCATAAGATGGATTTGGATAAAGGGTTATCTACTTAACTATCCAAGAGTCACAAATTTTGTGATTGGGATGATTCCATTCCTAAATAATTAAGTGGTGAGAAAAACTCCATAGAAAATTCATTTATTATTGAAATATAGATCTTCGCTCACTAAACAAACATGATTTATAGGGACATAAATTTTAGTCAGATCACTATCATTGAAAGTCCTTAATTAAAAGATATAAAAACATGATATTCATCTCATAAAAATTTATGTTGTGGATAAATGAATCATCATGATCAAACTAATTTTTTTGTTAATCGTTGAAATGATAATCTTAATGTCATGACCCAAACCGACAGGGCTCGATATGCGACTCCCCAAGCCCACCTCCATTGTCTAGGGGATGACGTCTAGAACCAAATAGGATATCACACACAAGGAGGCCTTATCCTAAAGTACCTGTATACACACACCCACATACACCTCTATTTAATAGTGCAGAGATATATACAAAAAATAAAAACTAAAATGCAGGCATAAATCTATCCCAAAACAGAGTACAACAATACAAAAAGTTAAAATATGGGTCCCAGGAAAAGGAAACCTACAAAAGCATCCAAACTACTCTGAAGGATTAGATCACTACCAAACACCCACCGGTAATCTCCTTGTCCAAGATCCAGTGAAAACCTTGGATAGTCCAGTTACTATGCTCCACCTACTTCGGGTCCAATTGGGACTCCGTCAAAGGACCCATGGTCTGCACAAGACACAAGACATGTGTAGGGAAATCCCATATAGGCATGAGTATAAAGATACTCAACAAGCACCTGAAACCCCCAAACTAAAAAGGGATTAATTGATAAGAATCAGTTAACTCGACCCGACCTAAGGGAACCCAAACAAGAGAGAAGATCCATCTTGATACCATCCTAAAAAATACCCGACTAGTCAGATCAACGTCCCTAGAATTTCAACAAAATGACACATACCACAGGACTCCCAGAACACACCTAGATATACTCAGCTCCATCACCATGTCTCATGGTCCCAACTATAGACTTTCCACGGTGAACAACCCGAGGTTCCAACACAACACTCATAGTGGTCTCATGAGGTACCGACCTCAATGAAAGTAATAAGATCCAATCCATCCAAGATAGTTTTCAAAACTAAAGGGGTCGAGCATTCAAAACTTGTATTAAATGATCCAACCACACCATCCAAGATGGGACTTGACTACGTGATACCACCAACGCTGACCTGCACCTTGTGCAGGGTCAAAAGAACTATGGAGAGCCCCTCTCCTCACCACTTCCCCACAGTCAAGGGAGTATTAGCTTCTAAACCAACCCATAAAACCTATTTTGATCCTGTTTGGAGGGACCCGCACCCCAGTATATCGGGGGAGCGCTAACTCATAACTAGGAATCACGTATAACAAGTGGAGGGTCCTGCTCCTCGCTTCAACTCAAGAATGGGGGAGCACTAATTCATAGGTGTGAACCTGCACCTTGGTACGTTAGGGGAGTACCACCCTATGAAATGTGATCCCACACCCTAACATGGTAGGGGAGAACCACTCTGTAAAACGTGAGACCGCACCCATGGTAGGGGATCACCACTGCGAGAGACATGAGCCCGCACCCACGGTAGAGGAGAACCACACCGAGGAACGTGAGCCAACAACCACTATAGGGGGGAACCACTACAAGTAATGTGAGCTCCTACCCATAGAAGGGGATCACCATATTGAATCTAGAGCACTCGCACCCCGATATGGAAGGGGAGTACCGACTCTACCATACAACAACATTGGAGAGATCATTCCCTATCATGGAAATGGAGTAGTCCAACTATACAAATGTCACAAGGAACCTATATCATGGTCCATTGGGGGAGTAAAAACCCCCAATAAAACTACCAAAAGGTAATGAACTCACTCCCATGACGCAGGGACTCTCGTCTCTATCTAAGTTGAGAGGTAAGGGAAACCCATGCCCTGGTGCCGCAAGGGAGTACTTGACCCAACGTCTCTCTTCATGAACTGCCGATCACCAACATTGGTTTAGCACCACTCTACAAGTTTCATGCTGTATTCATGCAACCTAATGTCCGGTAATCTATAAGAGAGGCCACCATCGCTTTCTACATGAAAAAACACACTGGATAGGATATTTACTTACCAAAATTGGGAAACTAGTATAAAGGATGAATTCCACCGTAGCACATCCCAAAGAGACCTCATGGGGCCCACACCTCAATCCTGGGACACATCCTAAAGATTACACCATTGATATCCTCATAGAAAAACACAAGAGATCAACTACTAATTCATCTAAAACAAACACCCGATGAAAAAGTCACATTTCACCTCAAACGCCCAAATCGGACCTCATGGTGCCCGCACCATGATTTCGGTTCTAGCACCCAAAAGTATTCATTAAATATCTTCCTTAAATTTAGGGTCATAACTCCACTGATGGTGTGTCATTTAGACATTGGACGCAGAAGATACGCCTGATACAAGGTTTGCCAAATAATAATAATAATAATAATATTATTATTTTTGGACATTTTGTGCCACCGATCCTCGAGACCAAAGTGGAAAGTTCTCAAACATGACTCAAAAGGTATTCCATGAAGCAAGGATCATGTCTCCACATATGGAATGTGAATCAGACAATTGGATTGAAAAATACCGGGGTTTAAAACACCCTCGGGCCAATCTGGTTGGACCGACCCACTCTGGTCGATCTGCTCTGCCGGCCTGCCAAACCGCAGCCTGACCTGACGAACTGTGGACCGACCTGCTGAACTGCGAGACAACCCACTGAACTGTGGCCTAGCCATGCCAGCCCACCGGCCTCTGCCGCCGACTCCCAGTCATGCCACCGTGCCGGCTTCGGCCTCTGGCATCCAGTGCCCATGGCTTCATCGGACTCCAGCGTCCCACGCCGCCACACCTAGTGTCGCACCGCCACCTTCAAAACCCCATGCCATCGTTCCACCACATAAATCCACTACACCACCACTTTCGGAGCCTTCCACACCACCTCCTTTCCGTAACCCACTGCCAACCCTTCCACGGACCACCGGGAGCACTCTGGTGATTCAAAAATCGATCCGAAAGCTGTTTTGGAAATCTCGGGTCCCGATCTGCACAACCTTGATGCCAAATCAAAGAAAAATGATGCATAAACATGGGGTATGCTGTCAAATCTCAAATCACTTACCTTGGGGAGAAACACCGAAGCTTCGAGTGAAGAATGATGCTCGTGATGCGCAAATGCTCGATCTGCTGGTGATTGGCGTCAAAAAATGGCTATTGGAGGCTCCTCCTTGGTTCGATCGTCTTTCGGAGATGAAGGGGGAGGGGGATAATTCTTTTTCTATGAACAAAGAGGAGGGAGGATGATTATGGTTTAATTTTTAATTAAATCCTCTCCGTTTAACAGCCCAACTTCTGTACACCTCCGACCTGACACTCGACGCTAACAAAGATCATGTTGCACCTAGGGTAAAAACAGTGTTATGGACTCAACCATAGTCTCAGAAATTTGATCCGAGATCCTATTAAAAATTTATTCGATTATAAATCCAAAATAAATTAATTTTATTTATTTATGGAAACACCCTCAACAACGTTTTCCATAGAAGGCTTGCGCCCACAAAACTTATACCCTACCTAGGGTAAATGGCACGATCTCACCACAACCGTGCCCTTATATTTCTGATAAGAGATACCATTTGAGAGATAAATCATTTCTTCCATGTACATATTATAAAAATATTTAATATTTTTATAAAATTTATTCCGAGCACACCGGGCCTCGGAATTGCATGCTGTCTCAACACCTAGCTCTAGAAATATTCTTAGGAATATTCCAAAGTATTATAGGGAAAAAGATAAGTCACCACATCCTCACCACCTTAATCATTTTCATCTATAAAAAGAAAAAGTTTAGGAATAAGGGAAAGGAATTGATCTCTCCACTATGAATCCTATGCCACCAAGCTTACCGAAAGGTTCTTGTGCGATAACAAACATGCATGAATAAGAACCACAAAAACAACAACGAAAGAGAGGGTTTACAAAACTTAGAGGTAGCCTGACGCCCCAACTAACACTCTTAACCCTCGATGAGATCCAACCAAACACAAGACCTCAGCACCGAACACATAGGGATACCCTCATCGGTCTACAACCACCCTGAACAAGACCCAATAGACTTCAACCAGCTCTGAATGGTCTGTTCCAACACCAAGACGATGCCAAGGAAAAGACCACCTCATCACCCCATATCTCCATGTGACTGGTGCCAACGACAAACCTCATAAGGTTGACACATTACCTACCTTAAGAAAAATCCATCATGAACATGCCCAATGGAAATCCCATCACACAAGACCTCTCAAAAAAACCACAACACCTCAAAAAAAACATATTAACCACCAATAGAACAAACATGGTCACCCAAGTGTACACACTAGGTCTTACAAGCCCTTACAAAACCACCTCCAACACATAAAACCAACCTCAAACTCACAGGTTGAAGGAAATCATTCACCGTACCTCGACACTATCTTATTTGGATGGCATTAACTCGCCCGCATGGTTTTGGATTGCGCCTCAAGGACACATCATAGTGGGGGAAGTGTCCATCCTTCCTGAAAAATCAAAGCCACACTAAACCACACCACAACCTCCTCAAGCATCCTGTGTACAAGCTAACACCGAGCACACAATGGGAACCAACGAATAACAAAGGCCTACCCTTACACTCACAGTGTGTCTTACCAGGCCCTCGGCTACCAACACGCTTCCAAGTCTCATGTACACATGTCAAAGGGACTCAACCATCACACCTAGATACTGTCCGCTTTGGGAGGCACTGACTCACCCACACGATTTTCAACGCATCACAAAAATGCATCTTGGTGGGGGAAGGATACCTCTTTCTCATGTAGTCAAAGCTCTGTCGAACACCAACACCAAAAAATCCATCCACATATCAGCCTAACAGGTTGCATCCACCTGGACCCTCAAATGTGGGCCTACACACTGCTCGATGGGTGGTGGCTCCACTAACTATGCTACCAGAAGAGAACCAGCCTCTTGAAAAAGCCCCTGCAAGGTGATCTCGTCACTCATCAGGTTGTACGCCAAACCTGTCTATGGAACCCTCGAAGTCTTCCATCATGGAATGTTTTTGAAAAAATTCAAGATGCACCATGGTCAAAGAGTATATTTGTGGATCTAACTCAAGAAAGACAGGAAAAACCCAAAACCCAATTCTATATGATTCTTGTACCATTATTACCCTACGACCAGTGTCCTAATGTACCGAGTCGAAAGGCAAGTTATTAGAGTCCTAGTGTATAGATATGTCGACTTCCCATACCAACACTATAATCCCTATCTTGAAATATGAACTCGAAACACCCTAACAATGATGCTATGCAACCCAATCCAAGCTCACAACTGTAGTCCCAAAGTAAAACCCACTCTGATACCACTCTGTAACAACCCGAACTGACGGGGATCGAGTCACAACTCCCTAAGCCTTCCTCCATAGGCTAGGGAATGGTGTCTAGTTCTGAGTAGGCTATCACACACAAGGAGGCCTTAGCCTAAAGTACCTATATTCATGCACCCACATACACCTCCATGTAACAGTGCAGCGATATATACAAAAATTGAAAACTAAAATGCATGCATACATCTATCCCAAATGAGAGTACAATAGTAAAAAAAATCGAAAACATTGGACACACCAAAAGGAAAATTACAAAAGAGTCCGACCTGATCTGAATGAGGGGATCGTTGCCGAATAGCCATTGGTAAGCTCCTCATCTAAGCTTCAGTATAAACTCTAGTCAGTCCAGCTACTATGATCTGCCTGCTTCAGGTCCAACTGGGAATCTGTCAAAGGACCTGTGGTCTGCACAAGACATAAGACATGTTTAGGAAAATACTGTGTAGGGGTGATTATAAAGATACTCACCAGGTTCCCCAAAAACCCCAAACCAAAAAGGGAGTAACTGATAGGCATTAGTTAACTCGACCCAGCCTGAGGGAACCCAAACGAGAGAGAAGCTCCAACTCGAGACCATCCTCAGAAATACCCGAATAGTCATCTCAACATCCCTAGAATTTGAACAAAATAAAACATACCATATGACTCATAGAACACACCTAGATATACTCATATCCATCACCAAGTCCCATGGTCCTGACCATAGACTTTCCACGGTGAACAACCTGAGGTTACAACGCTGTAGAGACCCAAATATTGACGTACATGGACATTACATTACTTTTGAGGAATACTTAATACATAACAAAAACCAACACTCAAGGACCATAATAGTTTAGTGTCTTTGGAAACTCGGAACATAATCTTCTAATCATGGTGAATGATCTTCAAGATCTCCCATAAAGATCTTTCACTTTTGTTTTCTGACCTAAAACCTTTCTTTATATCCTAGGGAAAAGAAAACATAAAAAGGGTGAGCTCAAATTCTCAGTAAGGGTAAACATAGAGAACATAAAACAATCCATAAACATTTGAATGCAAAGAAAACTTGAACATAAAATCTAAACATCAAAATCTTGAGCAAAGACATAAATCTTGGAAGTACGTAAGGCATATATCATAAAGGAACATCAATCATGATAAAATAGAATGGGAATAAAACATTTAATTGTGGAAAACCATTAAGACATGATATTATTTCCATAGTAGCCAAGGCATTGCTGCCAAGACCATCTTAGTGGACAATTTCCCTTTCTGAATCGAGTTCACTCCTCATTCCAGTCCTGTATCACTAAACCGGATTAACTTAACGTTCCATCCATGTCTATCTCATGAGATATAAATCTTTAACCAATGTATTGTAGGGAGATATAGGTCCCACCCAACTCATAATGAAATCATTCTTTCTTGTGCCACAAAATAATCATACATCATTCATAATAACCCAACAAACAAAATGGGTTTCATAAACATCATCCCATCATAACATAATCCATATAAAATAAATGGATATCATTTCATCATAAGAAAAATCAAACCATGTAAATAATAGATACATTATACTTGAAACATAAACATACTTAATAATTTCATCTTATATGGAAAATAGTTTTGATAAAACACTTAAAATGAATTCTTGAGGAAAATATCTTTTCTTCTTCAAAATCATTTTCTTACCATAAAATGCCATTCAATTTTAAAAAAAGGATTTTGTTGAAAATGATCATGAAATCTTGTAGAGGAATCTTCATGAAAATTAGGCATTATGAAACCATAGAAATCCATTCATGTCGTATAAGTTAAAAAAAACATTCTCCTCGTAATTTTGTCGGAAAAGTCAAAAAGTTCATCGTATGGTAAATAAAATAAATATTCCTTCCATAACATGTGGTAAAAGAAAAAAAAGGGTAAAAGGGACATTAATCATACATGAAAACATTTTTAGAAAATAGAGACATGGATGATAACAATAACCCCAGTAAGTACTTACGAATGACAATCTCAGAAAAGAACGAGATTGGAATAGTTATCCCTTACCTTATGTACGATATGCCTCGTATGTATCTGAAACTCCTGTATAATGATTTAAATAATGTCATTTACTTATTAAAGAATCATATTAATTGTTATGACATCATATATGGTTCACTTATGACTTTATATTACCCGTTCTTTTGTAAATTCATGTTAAAGTAGCGTTTTGGGTAAAATCGTTTCATTTATCGTCTGTGTTTTGACTTGTAATTATTCATATGATTACTTAGATCATTATTAATTACATACATAATGTAAAACATGATTTATATATAATATATATTCAGAATATAAATATATATAATAGATCAATAAATGGAAATAAATACACCGTTCATGGAGACGGTAGGCCGTACGTATGCATGAACGCTGTTTTTGTTTCCTTATTAAATTGAATGGAATTAAGTGAATGAAACATATATTTAAATAAATCCAATATAATTATTATGTAATATATTTAATTATTATTTATTATATATACTTTATAATCATACTTTAATGGTTAATCATGGAAAATGAATCTCATCGCGTTCGTGGAGACGGTAGTCCGTACGTACGCACGAGCGATGATATCGTTCCCATAATTATTTAATAGAATTGGAGTGGATGATATAATATCTCAGAATCAGTATGATGTTATAATAACCATATATAGTTATTCTTTACACCATTATACCCATCCAAGTAAGGTGGTGGTGGAAAAACAGATTACACAACGGAGTGGAGACGGTATTCCGTACGTACGCACGCGTGGTGATTTAGTTATCCGTAGGATGGATAGAAGGTAAAATGGGGTTGTTTAATATTTATAATAACATATCAGTATATTAGGGATACTGATGTTATTACTTTATAATGAAACAACTAAATAAGAAGAAGTTGAACAAGAAAGAAACTTGAAAGAATCGGTAGAAGAGATTACCTCTTCTTCGACGCACCTCTTTTAAGCTTCTTCTTAAGGAACTAGAGTTGGTATTTTGAAAAGACCAGAACCTATAGAATGTTTCTATGGTATTGGAGAAGAGAAATGGGCAGGGTTTTTCTGATCTTGAAGGCTCAAAGTGTTGTGAAGAGGAGAGGGAGGAGGGGCCCTTTTATAAGGGAGGAGAGGGGCACCTTTGGAAAGTGTGAAAATATTATTTTATTATAAAATTATATTCGGTTTCAAAAGGTACAAAAATCATTAAAGATGAAGATAATATGACTCATGTTCTAAATAAAAACATACAATCATAATTGGACATGTTTTGGATATTATATTAATCATTATAATCTTATTTATTTAAATCATTTATTAATGAGGTAACCACTGCATCATTATTGTGTCATAAATAATTTAATTTATTTGATGTCTAAAAATTATAAAAAAATACCATCATGTAGGAAATATTTTTATATTTCCAAAGAATATTTATAGAAGAAAATATAATTTATATAAATCCTTATAAAAATTAATTACTAATGGATTTTTGTTAATGTCAATTTTGTCTTTACATTAAATTAATTAATCCAAATTGTCATTATCACTACCAAGTTGCTCAATGGGGTTCAAAAATCGACCCAATTATGCCCATGGTCGGACAATACTCATCCAATAAGTTTAGGATAAGTGTTAAGGTAATTTTGAATTATTATAATATTCTTTTAACCTTGAATTACCCTTTTTACCTTTAACCGCAGTAAATAAAAGTCAAAAGTTAGTATTCACCAAAAATTATTTTCATCTTATTGAACCACATTTCACTTCTTGATAACAACCATGTATGTCGGATTTTTGAAATTAAATTCACAGAAGTGGTAAAATTTCATTTAAATGAAAGAGTCAGTTTTTTAACTACCACTAAGTGGTTTCACTTTTCACCAAAAATTGATGTTTTTCAGAAAAATACCAACAATTCAGCCTAAGGTATATTTGATATTACAAATTCAAAAATGATGTCTTTTTTTCCAAAATCAAAACATAGAAGTGGCATTAATTAATTTTAAAATTAATTCTCTTTATCAAAACAAATAGCGTGTTTTTAAGAAACAATAACTATCAAAAGATCGACACTTGTTTATGTCCAATTTCAAAGTGAAATTAATTACAATGAACAACATTGGATTAAATGGTAAAAATATATTCTAATTACACTTTAAAACCAATTAAAAAGATAATATAACCATATAAATTATTGTGATGAAAAAAGTTATTTTTAATTAAAATATAGCATGTTTTTACTATTCATTAAAATATGAAAGTTATCAGAATAATATGAAAAATTTATCCAAAGAAATTTTTTATATCCCGATTCCAAAGAAGAATTTTATTTTCTCAAATTGAACTTATAAGCATGGAAAAAACTAGATTTAAAGTGGGCGCTCCATCAAAAGGCGGCAAAAATGCATTTTTTGAAAAATACTTATTTTACCCAAAAAATTTATTTTGTTCTCATACCATGTTCTAGAAAATGTGTAAGATGAATAATAATGTTATAAAATTCAAAATGTAGTTAATAATATTCATAAAGGCTAGTCCATAATAATATTATAACAATATATCGTTGTTTAGTGAAACTCGGTATTGCGTACTACACACGCTATCGAGGAAGGTCGCGATTGCGTGTAATGCAAGCCAAATCAGGGATGCGTGTAGTACAAGATCCCTTTGTTGTAGCATAAAATACAAGAAATAAATGAAATTAAAAAGAATAATTCTCATAAAATCTTGGTTTGTAACATTCTACCCACCTTAAAATGAATTTCTCCCTTGAAATTCGTCGGGGTTATAAATGGTTTACTACTTGAAAGATTATTTCATAGAAACCCACATCGTAAAAATGAATACTGAAACTTAATTTTAAAAAGTGAAGTATGAAACATATCGGTTACCCAAATTGACTCATCATTGGGTTTCCATATAGGGGAACGTAGGTGAAAATATGGATATGGAAGAGAAACCTAACCATCAAGTTCTGATGGAGAGTGGTAGAGAACATGACTATGAAAAATCCAACAATCACAAAGCCATAAATTTGTGATGATCTAAGGTACTATCTGATTCATAGAATATAAGGGAACTAGGACAACATTTTTGGTTTTCAAGATCATTTCCCAAATGTTGAAGAATTTTTGAATTAAAAGAAATACTTACTTGATTTTGGTACAATCTCAACGTTGCTCGTGCCTCGAACAATTTCCACTTCATCTCTTAAAGAAATAAAGTTGAATTTGTCTTTTGCGAAGTTTTGGCAGCTCATGCGATAAAATGATAGGTCATTCCATCTGTCTCAAACATAAGTTAGCAAAAGTTATCTACATAAGTTCATCTATGGTGAGATTAATCAGATATGGTTCTAAAAATGAACTTATACTTCAACTATAATACTTATTAATAAAATAAAACTAATTTCTATTAACCAGGGACTTCTTGTAGGCCAGTGGTAGGCGATAAAGTCCTGTCGTACTTTTGTTGTGGGTTCAATTCCCGCATCCTTTTCCGACATGACGGGTTGTCGCCCGTCCTGCAGGTTGTCCTTTTTCTAAAACTACACTATTATAAAATTCCAAAAATAATATCGAAAAAAGGTTCTATCCTTAAACGATACTATCTGATGTTTAACTTAATCTATTCCAATCTTTAGGCTTACCCAAACTCACAATATAAGGAAAAATATTGATATAGAGGTCATCTACCAGACATGTAAATACCATCATTTATCCCCATATAAGATATGTCTAGTTGGTCACATTACAAACATTCGAATTCCTTAATCATGTATTCTCTTGAAAAATGAATACCCATTGAACCTTAGTGAAAACATGAATGCTGTCAAAAGTTAACTCTTTCCACATACCAAAATCCCAAAATTTCTATACACTCAAACCATGATATCACTTTGTCCTTATATCAGTCATGAGCTCATTAATATTATTTTCTCCTTATCCCTTCATTATGCGCATATCATATGATTTCCAAAATATTTGAATTACTTTTCATGGTTACCAGTACCATATAATTATTGAAAACCATAATAAACCAATACATAGATATTCCAATATTCCAAAGTACTATAAATTAGATTCCACAACATTATTTTGGAATCCCGTTACATAAACACATAATCATTCTACTACATCATTGTCTTACTCAACATCGCCAATAGTGATCGAATGTGACTTCGCTTTGTCATTTTCCTTAAGAGGTTGCTCACGTCGATCATCATTAACCCTTAGATTAGGGCATTGATTAGCATAATGCCCCATTTCCTTGCACTTGAAGCATTGAAGTGTTGGTGGAGCATTCTCTGTAGTATTTTCTCTATTCACATCATTAGCTACCTTTTTCCCATTACTTCGACACTCAACTGCTCGATGACTTTATTTTCCACACTTGAAACATTTTCTAGTACCTTTTAGATAATCTCCACCATGCTTCTTTCAACACTTTGAGCATAAAGAAACATTCAATTTCTTTTCTCTATTGTTCTGAGGTTTTTCCTTGAACTCCATCTTTTGTTTCTTGTCAAAACCATGAGATGGATATGTTACACCAACTTCCAGTTCTACCTTGATAGAACAACACACAATTTCTTCATAGCTACTAAAGTCTATTATAGTTAATTCCCTTCAAAGACTTGGTTTTAATCCATTGAAGAATCGATCAACTTTACTTTCAAGTTGGATGATAAAGCCAGATGCATACCTTGAAAGTCTTGTAAAATTCACTTCATATATACCAACAGATTCATCATCCTTCTACTTAAGCTCAAGGAAATCCTTTTCCATCTTTGTTCGAAGAATATGAGGGAAGTACTTACTAAAAAACAAGTTCTTGAACTTGTCCCATTCCATGGATTTAATTTCATCTTGGGGCCTTATATTATTAATTAGAGTCCACCACTGGTCTGCTTCACCTTCTAAACGGTAAACAACTAAAATGACCTTTTCATGTTCTGAACAACGAAGTATGGAAAATATCTTTTCAATGGTACTGATCCATTGTTCAGCAACAAGTGGATCAGAAGACCCATTGAAAGAAGGTGGACGTTGCCTCATAAAGGACTTAATAGAATATTGTTCCCTTCTCTGCTCATTTGGAAGTCCAGAATGATTCATAGCTTGTGTAAGTATAGAAATAATATTTCTCACTCTATCTCCCATAACGTTGGTTTGTTTAGGAGGACAATCATTGCATCGTCCATTACATTGATCAACATGGTTCCTTCGAGTTCCAACCATCGTCTAAAACCCAAAAAGAATAGTGTGAGAGGCAAAATCATGCTAGGAAAACAACATAATAAAGTGGGAGTACCTTCAATATCTAACATATTAGGTTTAATTATAATATCATTATCGTAATTCTAGGACTATAACCTATACTTATACTTAACCTTAGGGACATCCCTAGACATACCTTAGAAATATCTCTACGGATCTCACTTAAAGTTTTCACATCCAAGTTTCCAAAGGTTTACTAAAACTTTCCTCTGATACCAACTGTAGAGACCCAAAGCTTGACATACATGGACATTACATTACTTTTGCGGAATAATTAATACATAACAAAAACCAACACTCAAGGACCATAACAGTTTAGTGTCTTTGGAAACTCGGAACATAATCTTCTAATCATGGTGAAAGATCTTCTAGATCTCCCATAAAGATATTCCACTTTTGTTTTCTTACCTAAAACCTTTCTTTATATCCTGGGGAAAAGAAAACATAAAAAGGGTGAGCTCAAATGCTCAGTAAGGGTAAACATAGAGAAACTAAAACAATCCATAAACATTTGAATGCAAAGAAAACTTGAACATATAATCTAAACATCAAAATCTTTAGCAAAGACATAAATCTTGGAAGTACTTAAGGCATATGTCATAAAGGAACATCAATCATGATAAAATAGAATGGTAATAAAACATTTAATTTTAGAAAACCATTAATCACATGATATGATTTCCATTTTAGCCAAGTCATTACTGCCAAGACCATATTAGTGGACAAAGCCCCTTTCTGAATCGAGTTCACTCCTCGTTCCAGTCCTGTATCACTGAACCAGATTAACTTACCGTTACAGCCATGTATATCTCATGAGATATAAATCTTTACCCAATGAATTAGAGGGAGATATATGTCCCACCCTTCTCATAATGAAATCATTCTTTCGTGTGCCACAAAATAAACATACATCATTCATAATAACCCAACGAACAAAATGGGTTTCATAAACATCATCCCATCATAACATAATCCATATAAAATAAATGGATATCATTTCATCATAAGAAAAATGAAACCATGTAAATAATAGATACATTATACTTGAAACATAAACATACTTAATAATTTCATCTTAGATGGAAAATAGTTTTGATAAAACATTTGAAATGAATTATTGAGGAAAATATCCTTTCTTCTGCAAAATCATTTTCTTTTCACAAAATGCCATTCAATTTTAAAAAAAATGATTTTGTTGAAAATGATCATGAAATCTTATAGAGGAAGATTCATGAAAATTAGGTGTTATGAAACCGTAAAAATCCATTCATGTCGTATAAGTTAAAAAAAACATTCTCCTCGTACTTTTGTCGGAAAAGTCAAAAAGTTCATCGTATGGTAAATAAAATAAAGATTCCTTCCATAACATGTGGTAAAAGTAAAAAATGGGTAAAAAGGACATTAAAAATACATGAAAACATTTTTAGAAAACATAGACATGGATGATAACCATAACCCTAGTAAGTACTTATGAATGACAATCTCAGAAAAGAACGAGATTGGAATAGTTATCCCTTACCTTATGTCCGATATGCTTCATATGTATCCGAACCTCCTGTATAATGATTTAAGTAATGTCATTGACTTATTTCAGAATCATATTCATTGTTATGACATCATATATGGTTCACTTATGACTTTATATTACCCGTTCTTTTGTAAATTCATGTTAAAGTAGCGTTTTGGGTAAAATCGCTTCATTTATCGTCCGTGTTTTGACTTGTAATTATTCATATGATTACTTAGATCATGATTACTTACATCCAGAACGTAAAACATGATTTATATATAATATATATTCAGAATATACATATATATAATAGATCAATAAATGAAAAGAAATACACCGTTCATGGAGATGGTAGGCCTTACGTATGCATGAACGCTGTTTTCGTTTCCTTATTAAATTGAATGAAATTAAGTAAATGAAACATATATGTACATAAATCCAGTATCATTATTATTTAATATCTTTCATGATTATTTATTATTTATACTATCGTTACCATAATTATTTAATAGAATTGGAGTGGATTATATAATATCTCATAATCATTATGATGTTATAATAACCATATATAGTTATTCTTTACACCATTATACCCATGCAAGTAAGGTGGTGGTGGAAAAACAGATTACACCACGGTGTGGAGACGGTATTCCGTACGTACGCACGTGCAGTGATTTCATTTTCCATAGGATGGATAGAAGGTAAAATGGGGTTGTTTCATATTTATAATAACATATAATTATATTAGTGATACTTATGTTATTACTTTATAATGAAACAACTAAATAAGAATAAGTTGAATAAGAAAGAAACTCAAAAGAATCGGTAGAAGAGATTACCTCTTCTTCGACGCACCTCTTTTAAGCTTCCTCTTAAGGGACTAGAGTTGGTCTTTTGAAAAGACCAGAACCTCCAGAATTTTTCTAGGGTAGTGGAGAATAGAAATGGGTAGGGGTTGTCCGAGCTTGAAGGCTCAAAGTGTTGTGAAGAGGAGAGGGAGGAGGTGCCCTTTTATAAGGGAGGAGAGGGGCACCTTTGGAAAGTGTGAAAATATTATTTTATTATAAACTTATCTTCAGTTTCAAAATGTCAAAAAATCATTAAAGATGAAGATAAGATGACTCATGGTCTAAATAAAATCATCCAATCATAATTGGACATGTTTTGGATATTATTTTAATCATTATAATCTTATTTTTTTTTAAATCATTTATTAATGAGGTAACTACTGCATCATTATTGTGTCATAAATAATTTAATTTATTTGATGTCTAAAAATTATAAAGAAAATACCATCATGTAGGAAATATTTTTATCTTTCCAAATAATATTTATAGTCGAAAATATAATTTATATAACTCCTTATAAAAATTAATTACTAAAATATTTTTGTTAATGTCAATTTTTTCTTTACATTAAATTAATTAATCCAAATTGTCATTATCACTACCAAGTGGCTCAATGGGGTCCCAAAATTGACCCAAGGATGCCAATGGTCAGACAATACTCATCCAATAAGTTTAGGACAAGTGTTAAGGTAATTTTGAATTATTATAATATTCTTTTGACCATGAATTACCCTATTTACCTTTAACCGCAGTAAATAAAAGTCAAAAGTTACTATTCACAAAAAATTATTTTCATCTTATTAAACCACATTTTACTTCTTTATAACAATTATGTATGTCGTATTTTTGAAATTAAATTCACAGAAGTGGTAAAATTTCATTTAAATGAAAGCGTCAGTTTTTTAACTACCACTAAGTGGTTTCACTATTCATCAAAAATTGATGTTTTTCAGAAAAATACCAAAAATTCAGCCTAAGATATATTTGATATTCCGAATTAAAAAATGATGTCTATTTTTCCAAATTCAAAACATAGAAGTGGCATTGATTAATTTTAAAATTAATTCCCTTTATCAAAACAAATAGCGTGTTTTTAAGAAATAATAACTATCAAAAGATCGACACTTGTTTATGTCCAATTTCAAAGTGAAATTAATTCCAATGACCAACATTGGATTAAATGGTAAAAATATATTCTAATTACACTTTAAAAACAATTAAAAAGATAATATAACCATATAAATTATTGCGATGAAAAAAGTTGTTTTTAATTAAAATATAGCGTGTTTTTACTATTCATTAAAATATGAAAGTTATCAGAATAATATGAAAATTTTATCCAAAGTAAATTTTTATATCCTGATTCCAAAGAAGAATTTTATTTTCTCAAATTGAACTTATAAACATGACAAAAACTATATTTAAAGGGGTGTTCCATCAAAATGCGGCAAAACTGCATTTTTTTTGAAAAATACTTATTTTACCCAAAAAAATTTATTTTGTTCTAATACCATATTCTAGAAAATGTGTAAGATGAATAATAATGTTATAAAATTCAAAAGGTAGTTAATACTATTTATAACGTCTAGTCCTTAATAATATTATAACAATATATCATTGTTTAGTGAAACCCGGTATTGCGTACTACACATGCTATCGAGGAAGGCCGCGATTGCGTGTAATGAAAGAAAAATTAGGGATGCATGTAGTGCAAGAAACAAGACATCAACAAAATTAAAAAGAATAATTCTCACAAAATCTCGGGTTGTTACAAACTCAACACTCATAATGGTCTCATGAGGTACCGACTCAAAGATAACAACAAGAGCCAAGCCATCCCTGATAGATAAAAAAAATTAAAGGGGGTGGGCATTGAAAACTTGTAGTTGATGATCCAACCACAGCATCTCAGATGGCACTTGATCAAGTGATTCCACCAATGCTGACCTACACCCTGTGTAATGTTGGAAGAACTACAGAGAGCTCCAATCCTCACCACTTCCCTATAGTCGAGAGAGTACTAGCTCTTAAACCAACCCGATAAACCTATTTCAATTCTTTATGAAGGTTACCTCACCCTAGTACGTTGGGGGAGCGCTAACTCCTAACTAGAAATCATGCGTAACAAGTGGAGGGGACAACTCCCCACTATAACTCAAGAACAGGGTAGCATTACTCTATAGGCATGAACTCGTGCCTTGGTACGTCAAGAGAGTACCACCCTGTAAAAAACATGATCCCACACCCTAACACAGTAGGGGAGAACCACTCCATAAAACGTGAGCCCACACCCATAGTAGGGGAGCACCACTGCAAGAGACGTGAGCCCGCACCCACGGTAGGGGATCACCACACTTAGAAACGTGATCCCGCACCCACTGTATGGGGGCACCACTATAAGTAACGTGAGCCCACACCCACAACAGTGGATCACCACATTGAGGATAGAGGACCCACACCCCAATAAGGTAGGTGAGTACCGACTCTACCATAAAATGAGATCAGAGAGCCCACACCCTGTCATGATAGGGGAGCAGTCCAACTATATGAACGTCATGGGGAACCCGCACCCTAGTCCATTAGAGGAGTAACAACCCCAGAGGAAACCACCCAAAAGTAACAAACCCGTACCCATGATGTGGGGACTCCAATCTCTACCTAAGCAGAGAGGTAAGGTAAACCTATGCCCTAGTGCTATAGGAAAGTACTTGACCTAACATCTCTCTTCAAGAACTTCTGATATCCAACATCAGCCTAACACCGCTTTAAAATCATTTTGTTCAATTCATGCCACCTCATTTCCCATAAGATGTAAGAGAGTCCACCGTCATGTTATACATATAAAAACACATAGGATAGGCTATTTACTTGCCACAATCGGGGAAACGGTGTAAAAGATGCATTCCACCGCAGCACGCCCACATGGGACCTAGTGGGTCCCATGCCTCAATCCCTAAACACATCTGAAGGATCACACCATTGTGATTCTCACAAAAAAAACATGGGATCGACTACTCATTTGTACAAAATGGACACCCGGTGAAAAAGTCACATTTCATCACAAACACCCAAACTGGGCCTTGTGGGTCACGCACAACGATTTTGGTTCCAGTACCCGAAATTGGTCTTGAAATGTCCACCTTAAAGTCAGGGTCACAACTCCATTGATGGTTCATCACTCACACATCAGATGCAGATGATATGTCCGATACAAGGTTCGACAAATAATAATAATTATAATAATATTATTATTTTTGGACATTTTGTGCCATAGATCCTCGAGTCTGAAGTGAAAAGTTATAAAACTTTCCTTAAAAGGTCCTCCACGAAGCAAGGATCATGTCACCGCATATGGAATGTGAATTAGACACATGGATTGAGAGATATGGGGGTTTAAAATACCCCAGGCCAATCTGGCTGGACTGGCCCACTCTGGCCAGTCCGCCCTGCCTGGGCTGGCTCAGTCTGATCCATCGGCCCGACCCACCAAACCATGGCCTAGATACGCTGGTCCTCTAGCTCCCGGTCACATCGCTATGCCGGATCCACCCTCTGGCATCCAGTTTCCTCCGGCTCTTCCATCCTCCAGCATCCCGCACTGCCATGCCCAGCACTCCGCCTCCACCTTCGACATCCCACCCCACTGCTGGAATCCACCGCGCTATCACCACCGGATCCTGTCGTGCCACATCCTCAACGAAACCTTCCGCCAAACCTTCCACAGACCACTGAGAGAACTCTGGTGGTCCAAAAATCTATCCGAAATCTATTTTTCGAAAGCCCGAGATCTAATATACACATCCTTGATAGCGAATAAAAGAAAAAAATTCATAAATAGTGGTATGGGATAAAATCTAAAACTACTGACCTCAAGGTAAAATGCCAAAGCTTCGGGTGCATAATGATGCCCACGACGCACTGATGCTCGATCTGCTGGTGATTGACATCAAAAACGACTACTAGCGGCTCCTCCTTGGTTCGTTCGTTCGTAGGAGAGGAAGGGGGAGGGGGTTGCTGCTTCACCTATGCAGAAGGAGGAATGAGGAGTATGAGGATATAATTTTTAATTAAATCCTCTCGATTTAATAACTCGGCTCCCATACACCTATGACCCGACACTCGACGTTGACAATGATTATGTATCATCTAGGGTAAACACGACGTTCCAGACTCAATAGTGATCTTAGAAATTCTATCAGTCTCTGTTCAAAATTTATTCAATCCGACATCCAAAATAAATTAATTTAATTAATTTATGGAAAAATTATTGACAACGTTTTCCACAGAAGGCCTGTGCCCACAAAAATTATACCCCACCTAGGGTAAAAGGCACGCTTCGAACACAAATGTGCCTTTAAATTTTTGATCTAAGATACCATTTGATAGATAACTCATTTCTTCCATGTTCATAGTATAAAAATACTTAATATTTTTATAAAATTTATTTCAGGCACACCAAGACTTGGAATCGCACGACGTCTCAATGCCTAGCTCTGGAAATATTCTTTGGAATATTCCAAAGTCTGATTGGTCAAAACCTGAGTTTCTACACTTAAAGTAAAAAACTTATAATACTGGTAGCATCCGAAAATTTCTTGGTCAAGAGAAATATTCTAGGTGTTAGAATATTTCCTTCCTAAGTAACTAATATTTGAAATTACTCAACAAGTGACTCTAGATTCTTATAGAATAATGAAATGATTCATTTAAGATCTCAAAGGAATTTAATGAAAAAAGACCTAAGTAATTTTATACTCTGGTCATATTCTCAGTATGATTGGGTATGAAAAGGGTAGTCAATATGATTGAATATGTTTAGAAAGAGTGAAGAATTCCAATAAGGATTATTCCGGTTAAAGAATTCATTCTATTATCATCTATCGAAATGGTCTTGTAAGATGATTGAATTCAATAAAAGTTTACCCAATATTATGAAAGTGTTGAGAATAGATTAAATATGCATATGATTTATAAATTATGGTAATTTATGGATAGTAAAAGAATTTTAAAGTTAAAAACTAGAAGAGTAAAAGTTTTAAATACCAATAAAATTTCTTCAAGAAGACATTTAAGGTTATTTGAAACTTGAGGGTAAAATCAGGAAGGAGTATTGATTCCCTATGATGGGATTATCTAGAATACTTGAAGGGGTTTAGGAATTCCATGGAATTTCCATGTTTGGTGTTAATGTTATATAAATTTATTCTTCTATTTTGAGGTGCATGTGAAACCAAGTGTATGTTTTATAAGTGTTGTAAATATAAAGGAGTTCAAAATCAAAGAAAAAATTGAAAGATCTTGTAGTTTTTTATTCAAGTGATGCATTAAATAGTTCCTACATTAGAAATTTGAATATAAATATGTTTATAAAACTTGGATGAATCAAAGTAAAGGAAGTGTATATTCATATCACTTCTCTTATATATTAAGAGGTATTAAAAAAGATATGTTTTAAACAACATGAGATTATTAATTGTATACAATGTGATTATGATTAATTAGATTCTATAACATGTTTTAAGAAGAAAATATGGATCAAAGTGTTTATCTATCTATTTGTTAAAATATGATGGAATGTGATTCCCACCCATAGTGGTTCATTTTAATGAATAAAATCTTATTTTTCAAGAAAATAATTTAAACCCAAATAATACCATATTAGATATAAAAACAACAGTTTATTTATAAAATATTTCTACTAAAAGTAAATAAATTTTATTTCCTAAAATAAAAATTAGTTTATTATGTCATATAAAGACATTCTAAAGATAATATAATGTTTAATAGGCCTATGGGAGTATATTTTAACTTAGATAAGTTCAAAGTTAACAAATAAAATATTGTACCAAATTTATTTTAAGTGATTATTTACTTTATATCCTAAAGAGTTATGATATATAACAATAATGAAAAATCTAAATAGTTATATTTAGTTATTGTGATAAAGTGAATATCACTATAAACTAAATAATTATACCAGTATAATATTATAGCGATTCTTTATATCCTAAAGAATTTTAGGATACTTTATGGGAAAGAAAAATGTAAAGAGTTACATTTAGTTACCATAACAAGTGAACATAGCTATTTCCTATAGGTTTATACCAACCAATACACAAAGTGTATCACTTGGTATCCTAAAATATTTTAGGTTATAAAAGTAAAGTGAAATGTAAAGAGTTACATTATTTACTATATTGAAGAGGATATCACTTTATCCTAAAATATTTCAGGATGTACTTGTAAAGTGATAATATAAATATTTACATTATTTACAATAAGAACCATGGAAAAAGTTTAATGGAAAGGGTTCCAAGTATGATGATAATTTACTTAGAAAGGGTTCTAAGCATACAACATAAGATAACATTATAAAATTTGATGTTATGATGTTAATGAGTTTGAATATAGGTTCAAAGATGAATATGATTCCTAAGTCTCACCATTATTCAAACTAGTTTTCTTCATAAATGGTACTCACTAAGTGGTTAATGAGAGTATTTTATTAGATGGTCACATAATGATTTCATAGGAATTACACATGGATGTAACGTTTAAAAACCATTACTATAACAACAACATGAGAGTCATATAGAATTTATGGATATTTAAAAATTAATATATTTGTTATAATGGTTGTAACCATATCATGTAATTATAATAAAGTAAATCTAAATTTATCATTCATTAATGTGTGTTTCAACTTTACTTTACATGAATGGTCGAATTATAAATATTCGATCAAAGTAAAAACTTTTAGTTGACCCTAATTGATGATCATCACATAGTATAATAGGTTGTGATGATATGTAAAGTTTATCTTGTATAAATTATTGTATCTATTAAAAAGGGTTATATATGAGATATAAAGAATAAATTATTAAGGTAATAAGTAGATACTTGTTATTGGACTGATACGTAAAAGTATATCTCACATAATTTCATATGGTCATAGATATACTTAGTGGTGTTTGCATATTATCAATCCTTCTTACCTGAGGTCAGAGAGATACCTAGCATGAGAAACTTCATACTTTGATACCCTATTTATGAAATTCAATATATGAACTTCGATAATATGTGGGTGGTTGCGTATGTTGCTGATAATTTCATCAGTTGGAGTGAAATTGAGATAGGATTTTTTCACTTCTGTGACAAGAAAAGACATCTGGAACTTGATTGAATTATACTAATGAAATTCATGTACATTCTTATTTTTTTAACATATGATGTATTAAACTACTTGGATAAGTGATATTTTATGTACTTATTAGATAAATGAATGACATGTAATGTATTCATTGACTTGGTTAGTCTTTTTTGAAGAATTAAGAAATGATGAGAGGCTATACTAGAATAACATGTTCAATGCCTAGTGGTCTCTCAATGCCATGGATAAATGGATTATATAGGTATACATATGATGTATATGATACATCTTATTCTATACATGTTTGTATAGATATATGACTATGTTTGATGGATATCACACTAGACCCCTTAGTAGATCGAGTACCATTGATGCTTTGCTAAAGGCAACTCTTTACTTACATATATTAAATTGGTATTTTATAGTTTTTTTTTCAATGCTACTAAGGTCCATGGGGTCACACAGTTAGGCCCTTGGACAAGGATAAAATTTTGGATTTTTTTTGTTCAAAATGAAGAGCGTTTGATCCAAAATAGTTTGGAAGGATTCGCAAAGAGTTGTGAAGTTTTTCATAACGTCCTTATGGTATTTTATAAAAAGTGAGAAATTATTGGATGTGTACTAAAATATACATTCATGAGATGCATTTATACATTCATATGATGAATAATTATACATTTAATACATGCATGTGATACATGTATTTTTCATGCATGCGATACATGAATAATATATATATATATGATATATATATATATATTATTTATTTCTCGTAAATGGTTTATTCATAATTTATAATCCATTATTAATGGATTAACCTATTTTCATTAAATTAATTGAAAATTATTAATGAATTATAACCCAATAGTTAGAAACACATATGATGTGTTTTGAATTGGAGGAGCCTCAAGCTTTGGTTATAAAAGAGGATGAGATCTTCTCCCATTGTGTGTGTGTGTGGTGTATGAGTTTTGTAAGACTCTTCTAAGTCTATATTATTTTCAAGAACTATTTATCTCACCTGAGAAGTTTGAAACACAACTTTAGTTGCTTGAGTATCCTCACAAATCATTCATGGATCCATTATCCTGTGTACTTTCTCAGAGACAGGGTGCTTTGATTCACTAACCCTCATGATCTTCCTAAAAAAATCTTTGCGGAAGAAGGATTGAAACTGCTATTATTCATGAATTATATGTATTTTATTTTATATTATTATTTACACATTAATTTATTGAAGATATATGTCCTATGTTTTGGGTTTTCTTCCATTGCATATGATCATTAGATGATCATAAAAAACCCATCAACTTGAACTTCTCCAGCAGATAGTTCTGCTCCATATTCTCTTGTTAGAGTTCTGTTTGGTCTTGTTTAAGGGAAAAACTGATGCTACCTCACTTATAAGATATGATAAATGAACTTAATAAGGGATTTTCCTACTGTGTGAAGCCAATTTCAACCCTTTTTTTATAACTAAATTTCATCATTACCCTTAATATAGACTAATCATAACAGTCTGTTCTTAATTTCTATACCACAAATGGTTATAATTACCAACAGTCATATTGATTAATAGTGATAATTTCCAAAAAATTATATTAACTAAAATTCATAATTCGCAATGGTCGTATTAACCAAAGATCATATTTATCCTTATGTATACACCAACATCTAAATACCTTCATAACATTCTCAAAGTTCTTACACCTTGTAAATTATAATATTTATTGTTTTCTTCTTAATAGAAATGTATCTCTTATACTTGTTATTATTTTTTTGAGTATGATTCACTGAATTAAAATATTATGGTGTTTCCACACATTGTTACATGATTTATGGTACGAGTTTTATCTTCTGTTATAAATTTAATTACTTAGTGTTTTTGTTGTATCAATATATGTTGTACTGTTTTGATGAAATTATAAAGTGTGAATTTTGAAACAATATTATGATTAAAGGTTTATTTACCGTTATAGAATCTTGGGTATTAAATTATACCCCCTTAAAACAATTCATCCTAGAAATTATAAATCAATCTATAGAAAAATGTGGATAATACTTTCTCATAGAATCCTTTGACTCCCTATTTCCTCTTTCAAAAGATGATTCCTCCAAAGAACCTTCACTAGTTGAGTCACTATATTTTATAGCACTTTATACCTTATATCAAGAATCTAAATCAGATCTTCTTCATATGATAAGTCTATCTCTATGTGAACATGATCAACTTTTATAACATGGTTAGGGTCTAACAAATAATTCCTTAGAATTGATATATAAAAGACATCAGGAACTTGGGATAGGATTGGTGGCCTATCCAAATTATATTACACTACTACTATCCACTACAATATTTCAAACAACATAATATATCTTGGACATAGCTTCCCATTATTTTTAAATCTCATAACCCCTTTATTTGGAGATATATTCAAGAATACATAGCCTCCCACTTATAATTCAAGATCATTTCATTGAATGTTATCATAAAATTTTTGTTTACTTTAGGATTCTTTGATATACTTTTGGATGGATCATACCCTCATAGTTGTACCTTAAAAAAGTTTTGGAACCAAAATATTCCTTTCTATGACTTCATACCTGCACATCAGAGTTCAAAATCTCTTTTTATACAAGGCTTCATATGGTGCCATCTTAATGTTGGAGTGGTGACTGTTATTGTAATAAAACTTCATTAGAGGAAAATGATTATCCCAAATTACTTAAAAGCCAAGAGAGCATGACCTTATAATATCCTATAATTCTTGGATAGTATATTTATATTTATCATCTATTTGAGGGTGATAGGCCATTCTAAGATTAATCTTTGTATTTGAATCCTTTTGCAGGCCCCTATAAAATTTTGATGTGAACCTTTTCTCATGACCAGAGTCTATCGATAGGGGCGTTCCATGAAGCATCCCAATAATAACCAATATAAAACTATTCCCCTTATATTTATTAAGAAGACTAATGCTGAAACCCATAATAATATTATCCCATTTCTATTATGGTATAGGGAGATGATGGATTACTTCTTTGGGAAGTTTTCTTTCAACCATCAACTTCCATAACACTAAGCATCATGTAGTATAATTTGTAATTTCTATCTTTATATTTTTTCACCAGAAGTGATCTTAGATTTCCATATACATCTTGGTACTATCAAGATTTGTAGATAATTTTGAGCTATAATCCTTATCCAATAGATCCTTCTTTAACTCTGGTACTGATGGAATGCATAACCTCTTACTAAAATGTAAAATTCGGTCATCACCAATATTAAAATCTAGTAATTTCCCATTCATCACATCATCCATCTTCTTTTATAGGGATTTATCACCATGTTGATCTTTATTAATCCTCTCTAATAAATATGGTTATATAATTACATGGAAAAAGAATTATGTTTCCCCTTATATTATAATACCCAAGTCCATCCTTAATAGGTATTTGGGAATGAGGTCATTCTTTACCCTCAACATGGATAAGATACCATATTGATTTTTCTTAATCCTCTTTGATAATTAAATCATTCATCATATATATCACATATATCTCCATAGAGGTAATTTTTCTATATTTTCAGAGTAAAGAGTACTAAATCCAATTCTAAGTCATGAGTTAGATAATTAATCTCATAGGTTTTCAACTATATTTATGTGTAGGCCACAACTCTATAATTTTTCATTAGAACACATCCAAGACCTTTACTTTATAAATCATTGTAATTAAAAAATATGTATTTACCAAAAATAATTGTCAATACAAGCATATTCACCAATATTATATTTAATTCTTAAAAACCATCTTTACATTTTTTGTACATGTGAACTTAACCCCCTTACAAGTTAGCTTGGTTAATAGATTAACCAATCGAGCAAAGTTTCCCACAAAACACTAATAGTATCTCGTTAACCCAAGAAAACATCATATTTATATTATATTGGTGGGTCTTGTCCATTAATTGACAACCTTCATTTTTTAAGGGTCAACAGATATACCATCCTTGGATATAATATTTCCAAGTAAAGTAACTTGTTGAATCCAAAATTCATTTTTAGTGAATTTCCCATATAATTATTTTATCCTCAACGCCTCAAAAAAAATTCATAAATGAGTATCATAAACTTCATAACTCTTAGAATATATAATAATTTAATAAATACTACCATAAAATTAACAATGTATTATTTGAATACTTTGTTCATTAAATCCATAAACACACATGGTGAATTTGTTAATGACAATGGAATTACTGTGAACTCATCATGACAACAACTCATATGAATTACTGTTTTTGAAGTATCCTCCATAAAATTTAATTGATGGTAGAAAAAAAGATAAATCTTTAAAAATAATTGATACCATTGAATTTGATCAAAGAGACCATCAATATAAGGTGAAAAATATTTTTTATTTATTTCAATTCCATTGATTTCCTTATAATCAATGCATAATCTCATTGTCACATCCTTCTTCTTAACAAACAACACAGGTTCTACCCATGGTAAAACAATTGGATGAGTGAACCTTTTATTGCATAAGTATTTAATTCTTAAACTAAACTAAATACACTAGAGAAATACTATAAGGTAGCTTAGATATTATATTTGAATCAAGGATGAGATCAATAGAGAATTCAACCTCTAAATCAGGGGGAAATATAGGTAATTCATCTAGAAATAAATAAATATATTCTCACAAAACCATTACCACCTCAATTATATGAAAATACTTACCCAACATAATTTAATTCCACCCATATCCTCCCCAATAATTTCATTATGTTGAGTTAGTGGGGGCGGTTCAAGAGAAGGTTCTGGTAATGTCATCTATCCTTGAAAAATATGAATTTTATTACTTTACTCTCTAAATATAACTTCTTTATCACAAAAATAAATTATTTATTTATAATTCAAGAGCCAATCCATCCCCAAGATTACATTAATATCCACTATAGGTATGATGATTATATTTTCAATTAGAAAACACCCATGCGTCCTAATTTAAACTTACCAGTGTACCTTTTTTGTAATCAATGTACCACTCAGTGTTATAACTAATAAATCATTCCTTTGTATAGTAAGGGATGATTTAATAATATTTTAAAACATGTATGATATAAAATAATGTATAGGTAAAAAATAAAATATTGTATTAGACAACTTTTAATGTATAATCAAAGTACCTACTATCACATCATTTGGAGATTTGACTTCATTTTTTGTTATGGAAAAGGAATTACCTTGATACATAGGCCACTTTAGTGAAATATTTCCTTGGAACTTAGATAATTGATTAAATTAATGACTCATATCCTTGAAATTTAATCATATCCCATTGGTTACTTCCTTATTTCCTTTTCAATCATGAGCCTAATGTCCTTCCTATCAACATTTAAAGCATACACCCAATCCTCTTAAATAGGTTCTTGGGTTTCCCCCCCACATTTATTACATGTAGGGAACTTTAATATTCCTTTATTTTCTTTTATATCTACTATTTCTTCAAGGAGATCAACAATACTTCTATTTTTAGGGTTTTTATTTCATTAGAAAATGATTTGGGGAACTCCTTTTTGGTCTTGATAGCGCTTGTTACTATCTCCTCATATATTGAGAAATTTTGAGATACCAAGGATCTTTGAATAATAAACTTTAAACCATAAAATAAGTGATCAAACTTCCTTTTAGGGTTAAATAGATAATACATAACATACCTTGATAAACTCGTAAAATTATCCTTATACTCAGCCACTGTCACTTCATCTTTTGGTCTTAGGTTCAAGAATTACCTTTCCATCTTTGCACATTACTCTAAAAAAATATTTTTTTATAAAAATCACCTTGAATTAATTACATTCCATGTTATCAATATCCTTTGATTCCTTATTATTTTTAATTAAGGATAACCATTACTCATAATACCCTATTAGATGATATACATCCATAATTACTTTTTCCCACTCATAGCATTCTAGAGCCAAACAAATATTTTCTCTAGAGACTTAAACCATTATCTTGCCTCTATGAGATAAGTGGTGCTGCTAAATGGTGGAGGTTTTTTCTATATAAAATGATCCATTGTGGTTAATCCCTATGGAGGGAAACTGGATGCTTCATGTATGCAAGGTTATTGGTCATAACCTGATTCAATTGTCCCAGAATAGTCATAATTTTATTAACAACAATATTATCCATATTATCATGATTATTTAGATAGTAATCACATTATTCATAGTTGTTGGCTTGGTTTTTTATTCTCCCAAAATGTTCCACTATCTAAAAATAATGTTATTGATTAATTAGTAAACTTCTAACATGAATTATATAGTATACTATCAAAACAATTCTATAATAATTTCAATAATTTTTCTAGTAGAAAAATTAATGTTCTCTACCAAGATTTTCTTATATCTAGTTCCTAAGGTTTCTATTAAACCTTGATCGAATGCCAAATGTAATATCCTCAACCCCAGTTTCCTAGAGCTTTTTAGTTATTTATTACATGGAAAATAGAGTAAAATATATTACATTATAAGGATCAAGGTTTAGTAGTACGAAAGAGACTATATACATAATGATTACATTAAAACTTGATATTTTACAACATAAAAGTACAAATATTTATTCCACAATTTTATCCTTAGAGTTTTTCAATCACATCATGCCACTTCATTACCTAGGGAAATGAAAAAATAGAGTAAAGGTGATGAACTTAAATGATCAGTAAGGGGAAAACGTACAATTAAAGTTAATAAAAGATAAATATGGTATAAGTAACATCATGAGTATAACTTTAGCCATAAAAAATGAATAAATAAGTATAATACATGGTAGAAAGAGAAATATATAATCACATGGATCACATAATAATATGAAATATAGAATTGAATAATGTTTAACATCATAAACCTATCTTAGAGACCTTGTGCCAAGAAATTATACATAATGGGTAAGGGAAATCCAATTACCCTATCTTAGTTGTCCCATGAGTCCTACATATGAAATGATGGGTTATATAATTTTGAGCCCCCCTCACATAGAATTATAATTAATTCCATCACATACCAAATGATTATAGGATATAAATTGAATAATAATATCTAAGTGAATTCCCAATGTAACTTATCATACATGATATTCCCATATGGAACAATAGATTATACATGCTATTAATGGATTTTCCCTGTCAATGAATTAATAATATTGTCTAAGTGAATTCTCTCAAGACATGTAATTAATAATTAGGGATTTATTATTTTCAAAAATCACCCACAACTAGTTATTTATATGAAGTTATATATAATAGGTACTTATCAACACTACTACAAAACTAGGTTTATCCATCACTAGGGCTTTAACAACGCTAGCTAAAACCATGGTTAAATATACCATTTGTCAGCACTAAAAAAAGCATTGTTAAAGGGGGTCTTTAATAGTGATTTTTTTTGCACTGTTAAAGAGGGTCTTTAATAACGCTAAAAAAGAATTATTAAATGAGTCCCTTTATCAGCGCTTGTAAAAAAGTGCTGATGGGGGGGGGGGGGTCTTTATCAATGCTTTTTTAGAAGCGTTGATAAAGCCCTCCCTTTATCAGAACTTTTTTTCCAGGGTTGATAAAGAGTAGATTTCAAAAAAAATCATTCAAAATAATATATTAATATATAAATATATTTATATTGATATAAATATATTATATATTTTTTTAAATATGTTTTAGATAAGGATAATTAGGCATTTACACTTAATATATATGATATTTAGTGAAAATGGATTATAAAATAATTATAAAAATATTTTTAATTAATAATTTTCTAATTATTATCATGTGATAGTCATTTCATAATAATTAGAATATAAAAAACAAAAAATAAATAAAATATCTAAAATAAGTTGAAAACGTAACTCGAACTTCGAACAATCATAAATTTTGATCCGGGTGTCTGTTTGGGCTCTACTATATATCAAATCAAATCCTACAATGAAATCTATTCAGTGTTGACCAGGGGACCTTGGTCACTATTTTTTTTGAGGTTAAAAGAGGTCCAGAAGGCCTCTAAAACTAAGTTTTTAGTTGGGGTACCCTAATTTTTTAATATTCGATGGAATTTAATTCTCTTTTAAGGGTGTATTATTGTCTTTTTAAGTGGGTACTGAATTTATTTACAGGGATTAAATTCATATTAATATTATGGTTTTTAATTTTTATCATTTTTGATAATGTAATATTATTTATAATCAAATATATAAAAATATATACATATTGTATATATATTCACACATACACAGAAAAAACATATTTTATATATGTATTTAAATAAATAAATAAAAATATATAAAATAAATAAATAAATAAATAAATATATATATATATAAAGATATATATATTAATATATAGATTAAAAAATGTAATGAAATATATATAAATATATAGATATATTATAAAATGGAAGAAAAAACAACATAGGGGAGTGGAAAAGGCATTGGGATATGAGCAGGAGGTCTCAGGTTTGAAACTGGCTAGAGTCAGGGGTGCTCACAGGAGGGTGGAATTATCTAAAGTGCTGATAAAGGGGGTGGGAAGCGCTAATAAAAGGTGGGGTGGGAAGAGGTTAAACTAAAAAAATTACCCCCTTTATCAGTGGGGCCTTTATCAGTGCTAAAAAAAGCACTGTTAAAGTCAACCCTTTAACATTTCTCACATTGTAAACAAATCTAAAGTGCTGATAAATCCCTTTTACCAGTGATGTTAAAGGCAAAATTTGTATTAGTGTAAGATTAAGTACTTTCAGTGTGTTAGGAAATTTTATTTGAAATGGTAGGATACCAAAGAAACAATTAAGTTATACAAAAACATATAAATGATATGCTTTTGTTTCTAAAGATTATGATAATTATCCATAGAATATCTTCTAAGAGTGTTAAACTAGGTGCACAGTAAGGACCCATTCATCATGCACTAGGATGATAACCAAGATACACCCAACCAACTCTTTTGAGGGTTATTACCCATAAATTAATATATGCCAAATCCATGTCCACTTTTTTGTATCTATACATGGATGTATTTTCTTGGGAAATCACACACTTTTTACTTAACCAAATTATATGATTTCTAGGGCTATGAGGAGGTTTAGACATAATAACGACTTATAAATTGGGCATAATGTGAGTGAATAGAAAGCTCACAGGGGTGATATATATTATGTATGGAACATAAAATGAAATAAATACAATAATGGGATAATAAAATTTGGATTAAAATGGTATATGAGAATGGGTAAATAGGAATTTTAAAGATAGATAAAATCAACCCTTACTTTGGCATAGTAATGACTTAAAAAAGGGTATAAAGTAAGTGGCTTGGGTAATGTATCCTAGATAATAGTTCAATGGTGAGATAATAACGTGGATACATATCAAGGAATCATATAAAATTCAAATTTAAAAGATATTACAAATAAGTAAATTCAAATAGGAAATAGAGAGAGAAATAGGAACTCGTACTTCTCTTGACCTTTTTAGATTGGAACCTGACCTTATATCCAATCAAAATCGTAAAGAATGAAGATATAGATAGGGGAGAGACTCCTTGAGAGATAGATGAATAGGGAACTTCAATTTTTGTGTGTAAGAAAGGGAGGACAAGGTGGTTATTTATAGGCGTGGTGAGTTAAATTTTATGGAATAATTTATTAATTATTTTATTTTTCCATTTTCCTTTAGTGACCCACTATAAACATTATCCTCCACTACCACCCTTAATGCCCTACTATAATGTTTAGTGCTAAAAACAGTTAAATATCACTTCCAAATTCAAAATGAGTCATGATTACATAAATACGATTTCATGTATATCGTATTTACCATATTTTTTCATATTCCACCATTTTTACCATATTTTACTATTTATTTTTTTTATACCAAATTTCACTCCTTGGATAATTTTTATATACTTATTCCAAATATTCAATCCATTTTATAAAATTCATTCTATAATTAACTACATTGTACCTTTTTTTTGAGGTTGATACATTCATCAAAAATAAAGGTTAAGGTGTGAAATAGTGTACTTTAATGGGGTGGTTCAACTAACATTGATTGGGTGGTGATCTACACTAAATTTAACTTCACCCACATATGGTTTCACTCTATCTTCACTTTTTGGAGTTATTATTGGGCTTGGTCAAGGGTGAACCCAAGTGATGTTACCTCATTCCCAAGATATGATAAATGAACTTTATAAGGGATGTTCTTATTAGTCAAATACATATTTACTCCTTTCTATTATAATCAACTTTCAACATTATGCTTAATATAGACTAATCCCAATGGTCTATTCTTAGTCACCATACCACCAATGATCATAATTACCAATTATCATATTGACTAAAAATTATAATTACCAATGGTTATATTGATCCTTATATATACAACAACATCCAAATCCCTTGATAATATTCTCTATGTTCTCACACCATGTAAATTTTAATGTTTATTTTATTATTATTAATAGCAATGTATCTCGTATAATTGTAATTCTTCTCTGAGTATGATATGCCAGAGTGAAATATTATGATGTTTCCACATATTGTTACATGTTTTATGGTACTGGTTTTATCTTCTATTATAAATTTAATTACTTAGTGCTTTTTTGTATCAATATGTGTTGTAATATTTTTTTGAAATAATAAAGTGTGCATTATGAAACAATATTGTGATGAAAGGTTTATTTATTATTACAAAATCTCAAGTATTATATTAATACAAGTAGAATATTGAAGGAGATATTCCCTAAATCCTATATATATATGATATATATATATATATATATTATTGTATTGTATGATATATACAATCATAGAAGATTCCATATATATTACAAAATGGTTTTGTATATATATATATAATGTGCATTTTATTTTATAAAAGAGAGGCAATCATAAGAGGATATTTTGATTTCTTTATGGTTGAGTTGAATGGAATAATTGTATCTTAAAAATGAGATATATCATAATGGGAATAAAAATATTTTTCATGCCGCTATATTCATTATTACATGAAATCTTAATTAATGATTTCCTAAAATTGTAAGAATCCATTTCCATGCATTTGTAGGGCATGATTGTCATGGCATGGTGTTGTCTATAAGTAATCTTCCATAATGTTATCATTAAAGTTTTGTTACATGAGATGTAATGGGAGGGATATTCATTCACTCATGATATGCATGAGTTTTAATTCATGAGTTAATGTGAAAACCCCAAGGAGAATCCTTAAGGCCCTACAAGAACCCAATGCCATGTGAAGGTAGTGGTGTGGATGTGCTTTATGATCAATCAAGACTCCCTGTAACTTAGAACTTCATATTTCTACTTTTCACCCAAGGCACTAACATTCCATGGATAATGGGTGTGTCCCATCCAAATTTTGGATGATTCAAGTCATCCCATGGATACATCATAAAGAGGGGATGTTATTTGGACGCCCTTGGTGGTCTTTTTTAAACCCATGCGATAAGAAGGTGTAGGGGATCAATGGTGTGAGGTATAAATTTAAATTATTATTCATTTCCTATTTTATGTATATTTCATATATACTAAGCATGGAGATCTTGTTCTTGGGATTTAATCACTTCCACCCGTTATATTAAGTGTTAATAGACCCCTATAAATCCTAGTAGTGGTCTCTAAACATGATCAATTACACTTATATAGGTTCACATGCATTGTTTTAATCTTACACCATGATATATACTAAGTTCATGACTGATGGGGTGTGATATTAATATTATGTTGAAGATATAAAATTAGGTTAATCCTACACAATCCACAATGTGTTGAGTTAATCTCACACGAGGCTTCCCAACATTTTTTTAATATTACAAAAAGCCTTAATTTTAATCATAATTTACGATTGATAGCACTTAGACATTAATCACATTATGTATTTTCTACCAAATGCTACGATATACATATATAATTAATTTTTTTTGATTTTTTTAATATTTCAATTAATAATTATATAAAAAGGTTTATAAATAGTTTATAAACCATAAAAAAATATTTTATTATATTTATTAATTTATAAAGTTATTCTTAAATCAATTAATTATAAAATTATTACAATAAATTATTAAATATTTATGATATTTTTAATAAATAAATAATCCATAATATTAATTTTTTAATATTAAAATAAAATTTTCATATTAGATGGAATGAATTATAATTTAGATATAAATGATTTATATGGAAATTAATGTATCATTTATAAAGTGTTTATAAATTATAAAATAATGTAAAAATATGAAAGAATTTATATTTATAATTATGAATTGTTTGCAATTATTTAATTTGAATTATTCAAATTAAGGGCCTTATTTGAAAAAATGATTTAAACTAATCAAAAGTAGTTTCAATAATTTATATGACCAAGGTTTAAATATTATTAAATATGTGATATTTAGGTTATGTAAATTTTTTACATAATAGAATTGAAATATAAAATGTTTATATTTCATATAATAAAATATATTTAAATAAATTCTATATAATGAATAATATGAAGGAGCTCATATTAGAAATAAATTTAAATTTTTTATATTTATTTCAATTATGGAAAGTCCCTAATGCATGTTAAATTATAAAATATTTATAATATAATTATTTATGAATTGTTCATAAACTTTTTGTCTCATGTTTAAATATATGAATTTTTCATTTATTTATTTTATTCCTTTGTTTTTTATTTATAGATATAAGTTTCATATTATGAATATGCATATAGTTTAGTTTAAATGTTAAATGACTTCCATAAATTGTCATACATGCATATAATGAGTTACATGCTAGGTATGACAGTTGATTTAGTTTTCTTCTACCTTAACTTTAGATTGTATCATATTATGAGTTTGAATTTAAAAGTTAACTATAGTTTATGAATATTAGGGGTTATAATTATTATTTAATTTAAGTATATCTTGAGTAAAGTATTCTTGGGTATAGGGAATTTGGGTTAGACTACTCACTGGTTTAGCGGCTTGTGTCTTCTTTAAAAAAGTGAGGGTTGGCTATGTGTCTCTTCAGGTTTACCCTTGTGTGGATTGTTGATTTCATATGATTCTAAACCTTTACATGAAAGGTTTTAATGTACCTTATTATTGTGATTCATTTGTATATGTATGGATTTATGGAATTTTTAGGGGTCTATAAACACTTTATAGAATGTACAGAAGCAATATAAATCCCATTCCAAGATCAAACGTGTATAGAAATAAAAAAACATGCATATATGAAATGAAAAAATTGTAATATCATGCATAACTATCACTGAATATCCTAAAAAAAATACTATATCACATTTTTAACAACTTCAAATGGGCTTGATGATGATCACCTAAGAGGTAGACGAAAGCCTCTCACCACCAGATGTATCCACGAGTTGCACTAAATCACACATCATATGTGTGGGAGTCTTATTACTTCATGGTGTGCTAGATCCATAAGTGTAAGGAAGAAATAAGAAGAGGTAAATAGGGATATTGATCTTTGTACAAACATTTATACACACCTCCATTGCATGATAGTGGCTTTATATATCTCCCAAGTATTCTCTGTGGTGATTCATGAATTGAATCATGCTTTATAATGCACGAGTTAATGACTTGGATAGATCATGAATCATATACATGAATACAAGAAGTTCTATCATGTTATTTCTCATGAAATTATTCTTTTAATGATAGCTAAAAATATAATATCACTTGATCATTAAAGCAATTATTTATCAAAGACTGTGGTATCACATACCATGTTTTATGCTTTTTGAAAATTTGTATAATATGACTTGCAAGGAAGTGGAATGAAACCTTGAAAAATAATCTCATTACAATCTTACAATATGATTATATAAGAAAATTAATGAGCATGTATAAAAATTATTTACAATACCCTATTTATATATTATGATTTAAATAGAAAGTGGCATGAAATCTCATTTCATGACACCATAAAACACACCTTATCATTGAATACGATAGTCCCATATGCATCAGATAAAAAATAGATAAATTTATAGTCTTATGATTGGTTGTGTTATGATATATGACATATCATGTATATATATGTGTGATATATATATAAATTCTTTACAACATCTCCTTTAATCTCCCACTTTCACTAATGTCTAAAAGACTTTGTACCATTTCACCTTATATTATATCACATATGATAACTTGTGAAATCACATCCAAAACACTTTTGGATATCGTCCAAAACACTTTTGGAATGTTATCATTAACTTCACCTCTTATCACATCATATGTAATTCTTTGTGAATACCCATCCAAAACACTTTTGGATTAACTCTAAAACACTTTTATAGAAGCTATCTGATCCAAACTCATTCCTTATTAAATTAAATATAGATTGTTTCCCTAAAATAATTTATAGCATTGAGAATAAATACAAATCAATGGATCCATAAATATAAGCAAAGTGAATTCTCTAGAAAATCATCAATGCTACTCAATCTATAAATGGATCTGGTGTGATAACTATCAAACACATGTATCTCTATACCTGTGTTCATTATCACTAATCACATCTCATGCTATAATGTATTTTCATGCATTACCTTTTTTTTAAGACATTGAGTGACCATGAGACCTATATTATGTAAATACCATAGGGATAAATCATATATTCTAGAATATCTAAGTATATACTGACCAAGTCAATGAATGCATCATATGTCATTCACCTTTATGAATGAGAACATCACATTCCCATCACCTGAATATATTAGAACATCATATATACTATCTAGGTGCGACCACACACTCCCTAGTCTCTTTATTGAGGGCCCAAATGTCATACTCATCATATGAGAGGATAAATCCCATCTTGGTTGAGCTCTAACTGATGTCATGATTAGAAAAATATTTAACCACCCCCAGATTAACTAAGATATAATGAATTACATAAGAAAGGTATCAAAACATGAATTTTATCATGCTAGTAATCTCACCAACCCTGGGTAATGGGGAACCAATATGATCTAGCACCCCTATTATAAAAAATACATAGTGTAAGGCACTCCATGTGGTATAGTATGTGGGTCATCCTATGTATAAAAACACTTTGTGTGCCACATGAGCATATTTTATATCTCATACAAGAATCCTACTCATACTAACCCTAAAATTTCTTCATAACTTATAATACTCTATTATGAAAAGTAGTTATGGATAACTCAAAGTTATACATTTAGAGGTCAATTATCATTACATTTCATGAAATGTATATCTATATATGCACTTATGAAACTAATATGAAATAATGAAAAAATGGATATTTCCTTTTATATTATTAAAACAATTTTAAGAATACTTAACAAAAACCAACATAAGCACTGATCTATCATATAATATATGATAAACTACCAAATTAGCCTTATGTTTTCTATATTTTCTGGGGTAATGCTAACTTATTACATCTATATGTAATTCTTTCCACATCTCTATGTGATAATATAATAAATACTCCAAAATAAACTCTTTAGCGATTAACATCTATGAAGAAAGCAAGTTTGAATAATGGTGAGATTTAGGAATCATATTCCTAATGTTTAACCCCTTGAACATATTCAAACTATTTAACTCCACAACATCAAATGTTATGATTTTAACTTTTGTTGTCTACTTATAACTCTTTCTAATACTAACATCATCATCCTTGGAACCTATTCCATAAAAATGTTTCCTTAAATAATAATGTAACTATTTACATTACTATTAATCATCACATCCTAAAATACTTTAGGATAAAGTTACATTCACTTTATTTTGACCGATATAAACCTTTAAGAAATAGTGATATTTACCTTTCTATGGTAACTAAATATAACTTTTATATTTTCATTTACCATTACATATACTAAAATCTTTAAGATATTATGTGGTAATCAATTAGATTAGTATGAAATTTTATTTATAAAACATACTCCCACCAACCTCTTAGACACCATATTATAATTAGAATATAAAGTTAAGATATGCAAACTTCTATTTTCCCAGTTGGAGTTTCATAATGACTCAAGAGGTGGAGGTGAATTGATTTCTTAAAATTCTCACTAACTTAAAACCACACTATTAAAATATTAATATAGTCTATCCTAAACTATCAATCATATATAAAATAGAAAATAAAACAAAAAATAAATAGAAGGATACAAATAATCAATAGTGGTTCAGAGCAAGAATAATTTCCCATAATCCACTCCATGAACACTCAAAGTGAGTAAGGTGATTTTAATAAACTATCCCTCTTCTCAAGGATTTCCTGGTTGAGTAAAAGAAGCTTTCACTTATTAAAAAGTTCCAAGATATTTCAAATAGGTTCTCTCTTTACAATACCTATCCATGATCTTTAAACACTTAGTATAAGGAGTTCTCACTTTACAAAGAAATATATGTAGAATAGGTAGAATATTTGACACATAGTTATAAGAAGCAACTGAAAGATAATCTAGATTATTCAAAGAAGTGAAATACATTAAAGTATCTTTGAAGAAACTTTTTTTATTGTAGGTGTATCTTGAAAGCACATAGTAGTAGTAGTTTTTCTCCACACTATCTCACAACAAGAGTGAACTTGAAAACAAGGTATGTGAACAAGGCTTGAGATTAGAAACTCTTCTTAATTTTTATATTTGAACCTATATATTTAATTCAAATGGTCAATTTTAAATATAGAATAAAGAAATTTTCTTTTTTCATAAGACCCTATCCTCCAAAAAAAAAAAAATAGAGGTAGTCATTAAGGGAATCTACAGTCTCCCATAGAACTATATGATTTCTTAGAAGTAGAAGCTTTACTAAACTCAGTATTTCCTCATTCAAACATCTGCATTTTTTATAAAATAAAAGGATTGTAAATATCTCTAAATAATGAAATGGTAATAAGTTCCTCAAATTTTTCATAAAATATAAAATATACTAGGTTCTGTATATCTTTAGCTTCATAGTCTTCATTTCTCAAGTATTTATATTTTTATGACTTTTGTCCCTATGTAAGTATTTGGTGTATAAATTTTCTCCAATCATATGATTTGGATTATGATCTATAACTTGGTCTCTAATAGTATGATTTTCTTTGATCATATAAATTTTTCTCTGATCATAATATTTTCCTCTAATCATAATAATTTATTCTGATCATAAGACTTAGCTTATTATCATATGACTTCATCTCAATCATAAGACTTCATCTCAACTATATAACTCCATCTCAATCATAATAATTAAATTTATATCATATTACTTTATCATGATCATATAAATTTATTATAGTCATAAGTATTCATCATAATACTTCTTGTAGATCGTATGACTTTGTCAGAAGTATTTCCTTTTGATTACAAGTCTTCATTGTAAGACTTTGATCCCAGAGTGTGACTTTGTTGTATGACTTCAAAACTTTATATGACTTCCATACATAGATAAATTTCAATAAAATGGAATTTCATATAACTTAATACAAATTTTAGGATTTTATTATATGACTTCAACATTTAGAAAAATTTATTCAGCCAAAATATAACACATCTTATAGAAACATTTATAACTTTATAATATTTGTGTATATACTTCAATAAAAACATTAGTTATAAAAATGAGGTTTTTGTGAGCATAAAAACTTAGTATAAAATGATATGTGTTGTAATAATATTAATATTCTAAAAATCTACCCCTTTTGATGATAAAAAAACTTATAATATTTTAACATAAAATTTTATATATTTATATTAAAATTTTATTTAAAATTACTACAGATTAGTGTTAATATAATTAAAGAGTTTAGAATTTTAAGATGTTGTGTTTTCTATATATTTTCCCCCTTTTATGATATAAAAAAGAAATTATAAAACAATGGATATAAAATATTTTTTATACCACACTGAAATAGTAGACTATCAGAATATAAACACTAAAATGGATAGGAGTTGGCATTGAACCTTTCCTTGATAAAAAATAGAAATTTATAGATCAATAAATTAGTACAATTAACAATATAAGACCAAAAATATAGAATAATATCAATCATATGGTTATAGTTTTGGTAGTTTTTAAGGTTTAGAATCAATATTTTTGGGTCAAGGAGGTAGTTTCCTAAAAGAAACAAGTAAGGTAAAAGATGGTTTAAAAGCATCTAGGACAGAAGTATCTTGAGGGTGATGCTCACCAAAAGGTAGAAATGAACTTTAATATCTTCTAATATAAACTAGATATTACTTTTAAAACTTCCCTATACTAGACATAATGTTTTCATAGATGTCCTTAGACTTTTACTTTTAATAATTGTCCATGGTAGAAAAAGAGATCTTGATAGATGAAGTAAGAGGAGTGTCTGGTTTGACTTGCTCATCACTCTTCTGATTTTCTTTTTGATAGAAAGTGGAAGGATAAAAGGTTTCCTATAACTTCTACTTAGTTTTAGAATATCTATAAATAGGATCAGGACCTAGATATCTTATGCATATCATCTGAAAGAAAAACTCAATACACGTGGCAATCCTTTTATGATAGTCTCCTTACAAAAATATAGGATGATAGCGTATCCTTGCTAAATATTTTCTTTTAAAAAACACTAATAAAATCCTGAAAATATAACTTGTTTTCACACCTGGATAAACTAATCCTTAACACTTCCACTTAAATTTCGGAAAACACCTGGGAAGATAAATAAGTGATAGTAACTAACCATGGTTCTCTAGAAACAACCACTTCTTAACCTTTGGAATTTTCCCATTATTTCCTAATAGATTCATAAAACGATTGATTAAAATATAAGGATTTAGACTCTAAAAATTTTCATTTTGAAGTAAAGGAATCATCTACCTCTATCTTAATGGATTTGATCTTGTCAAAAATGATCTCAAAGTTTTCATTTAGTATAGGATTCCATTGTTTTATCTTGTTGAAAGTATTCTATGAGGATACAAAATTATCCAGTGAAGTTTTATTCAAGGATCTATTCCATTCTTCAACAAAATAATTAATCTTAGATATAAAATTTTCAATATGTTGAATCATGTATCTATAATCAATGATGAAATCCTTTATTTCATAAATTAAATCCCTTTCAACCTTATGAAAAGTGTCTAAAGACATTGAGTCATAATGAATTGATGACACTCTTTCTTTCAATTAATCCAAGGCTGATGAAACAAATATAAATATGTACTCCATAGATTATATTATAGAAAAAGGTGAACATAAAACTATATAAATTAGTTTCATATCTATATGCATTGTAGATTAGGCTTTCAAAAAGTTCTTTAACTCATCAAATTCTAACTTAGAGATTGGATTTGGTTGTATAGGTGGAATTTTTTTAATGAATTCAAACTGAGAGCTTGTCATATTCTTTAGATGATCAAAATAATTCTTGGAAATAAAATTATATTGTAATTCATTCAACTTATTCTATAAAGATTCAATTTCATTCCTCTTAAGAAAATCTGCCTATTTGAGCATGTTGCGGATTTATAAGAATCTCACTTTGAAATGTCAGGTCTTCTATCACTCTATTAAAATTAGTCTTAGAAACCGAATTCTACTTGAATCTCTATAATTCATCCTTTTATGACTTAATATCAGGATTGATCCCATCTATGTATCCTTTTACATTCTCAAACTCATTTAACAATTCAAAAATAAAGGTTTCAACAAGATCTCCAAAACCAAATTAAGTTTTATCCTTATTTACTGAGGGCACATCATCTTCTTTTTTAGCATCAAGTGAGGGAAACTTTTTAATATTACAATGTGAAGGAAAATATTCACTAATATATTTTATAATAGATATTGGGATTTTCTTAGATATAACTTGATTAAATATCCTTACTAGATAAACTTCAATATTTTTAATTTTGGAATCCTCTAAATCTTCTCTCACTATATCAACATATTAAATTCCAACTATAGTTAATTTATTCATATAACTAGCTTCAACACTTGTATCATCCATAGAAAACTCAACCTAATAATTGAATATAATAGTAGGAATCTAAACATCTTCAACAACATCTATTAGAGATTGATCTCTAGAATCTATAACAACATCCTCCTGATGAGTATACTCTACCATTATAGGATCAATATGATTATCCATATGGATGATAGGTCTATCATATTCATCCTCTAACTTCTTAATATTAACACAACTAAATTCCATTATAATGTCCTAAATAAATATTAGTTCTCCATAATTCTCCCTATTATGATGCCTTTGGTACTTGATACTCTCTACTTCATTTAGAGTTACTTATTCTCAAAAATTAAGACCACCAGCCTTCTATAAGGTTAAAATATTAACCTTTTCTTTTATTGAAAATAATTAGGTATATATTGCATCATATATTTAGGGGAATTTACCTAATTTTCATTCAATAGTAGATACATCAGATTGATGTCTTGAAAGATCACTTTTTCAAACTCACCATCCCTTTGGGCTATACCAGTTTGAATAAACTTGTATAGAAACCTTTTATCATATTCTAGGTCTTTTTGTGTTTTATTCACAATAATAGGAGTAAAAAATAGAGATTCTATGATGAAGAAAGACCTTATCTCATCATCATAGATTAAGGAATGATTTTATAAATACTTATCTTTATAGGGATAGTGGAAATCCTTAGTTATATCTATAGAAGAAATGGAAAAATCATTCCCATTCACTTTTGAATGAATAAAATCTCCAACTTGAGTAAAGAAAAACCGATCATTCCTATATAACTCACAAGATTATTTTTCAAACACAGATTCAATATTATTCTCATCAAAAATGAAATCCCATAATTGAAAACTCAATACCTTATTCAATATCATATTTATACCACTTATCCAACACAAGTCAGTCACTTTCTATAGTAGAACTCATCTTTCTGCATTAATTAACCTAGATTTCTTAGAGATACCTATGGCACACACCTTGGTTTACTTTGACTTACCCATATTATCTGAATATTAAAGGTTCAATAAAGTTAAGTTTTAGGTTTTGGATTTGGGTGAAGAATATAACATGTTTTTTAAGGTTCATAGGGGAGTGGGTTTGAGCTAAAAGACTAATCAACTTCTAAAGTCCTGTGAAAAAATATTCCCTTATGTAATGTTAGTGATTTAGCATGCGATGTTTTGAAAATAAATTAAAATAAACTAAGGGATAAATGAATAAATAAATTGGAGTTTCAAAATAGTGAAAATATTTAATCTCATATAAATAAATATATAATATGAAAATTAAAAAACTTAGAATACCTAATTAATGTTGAATAAATTTTAAATCGGAATAAAATAATTTAAATTAATATAATCCTAATTCACTTTTGATAGAATAAAATATATCATAAAGTAAGGGCTTTATAAATATATCTTCCAAATAATTTTTAGTATTAATGAATTTGAGAGAGATATCGCCTTTTTGTGTGTGATCTATTAAGAAATGATGCCTTAAATCAATATGTTTCAATCTTGAATGGATTATTAGATTCTTGTAAAATTTGATAGCACTTGTGTTATCATATTTAATTTCTATATGATCAAAATTGAATATGAAGTCCATCAAGGTGTGTTTCATACACAACACCCGACAAAAAAAACTACCAGATGTAATGTACTCAGCTTCAGTAGTTGATAAGGCAAAAAAGTGTTGATTATTACTTGACCATAAAACTAAATATTTACATAAAAAGTGATATTTTACTGAGGTAATTTTTATATCTAATCCACAACCACCAAATTTATCATCAGAATATGAAATTAAGTTAAAAATGTAAGTTTTTAGAAAAAATAATTTTAGAGAACTAATTAATTTTTAATATCTTAAAATTCTTATAGCTGTAATAAAATTAGGTTCTTTATGATTTTCCTAAAATATAGTAAATAAACATATATAAAACATAATGTCTGGTCTTATAGTAGTTAGATATAACAAAATTATAATGATTCATCTATATAACTTGTTGTTAACTGGACTACCAGCTTCAGCCAAATCAAGTTTAATGTTGGATCTTATGGTTGTTTCATATAACTTATTATTTTCAAGTCCAAACCTTTTAAGTAAATTATGTATATATTTTCTTTGATTCAAAATATTCCAAAAATCAGTTTGATAAATTTTAAATCCAAGGAAAAAGTTGAACTCACAGATCATGCTCAGTTTAAATTATTATTTTTTTATGCATTTTTAAAAATTATTACACATTAATTGATTTGTTTATCCAAAAATCACATCATCATCATAAATTTTTACAAGTAAAATATCCTTTGATGATGTTTTGTTAAATAAATTAGGGTCTTATAATCCCATAAAAACTATTTGATAAATGAAAATAACTTATTATTTCATACCAATCCATTGATTCTTATTTAAGCCCTTTATTAAATTTGAAAATAGAATTTTGAAATTAGGAGTTTTCAAAACCAATAGGTTTTTCAACACATAATTCCTTTATTAAAAATACATTTAGAAAAGCAAATTTAATATCCATATATAAAATCTTAAAGTTTATATGATATGAGTAGGATAGAAAGATCCTAATTTCTTATAGTATAGCTAATTGGGAAATGGTTTCCTCATAATTTATTACTTACTCTTGATTATAACCTTTATCTATCAATATATATTTATTTATAATGATCAAATAATGATCATCCTACTTATTTATGAATACAAATTTAGTTACAATAATAATATAATCATGGGGTTTATCAATTAATTACCATACAATGTTCCACTTGAACTGGTTTAACTCTTATTTTATTGCTAAAAATCAATTAACATCACTGAAGGATTATTCTATGGTTTTGGGTTCAAGCTGATATAAAAAATAGAAAAATCAGTTATGTTTCCAAAACTTCTTCTAATACTAACTACTTTATCTATTCTTCCTATGTTAGTTTCTAAAGGATTTTTTTCAGGGTTCTAGGCTATCTAGGTTTTACACTTTTAGTTTCTTCAGTTTCTATCCTTTCAAGACTAGATTTTACGCGATCAAGTTCTAAATCATTGTCCTTTTTATTATTAAAAAGAGGTTCTAGATTGAAGTTATCCATAGAATCACTTTGGTCATTATATAGAATTTTATTATGATCAAAGGGGTTACTTTTATTAAATTTTACATGACTATATTCTTCAAAATATTCTTGAATTATTTTTTAATACTCTATAAGATTTAGAAGTGTCAGATTATCAAAGGAAGATTCATATGATGACCTGTGTCATCACAAGTTGTGAAAATCTAGGGAAAGTTGATTTTTTTTCTTGGAAGTGTTTTAGGGAAAAAACAATAACTTTTAAGATAATATGATCTTGGATAATTTTTTTAATCACTCTTTTGGTCCTGTAATAATGTGTTTACCCCAAGATAAGAGTTTGTAGGAAATTTGATCCTTTTGAATTTTTATAGAATTTTTTTTATTTAATTAATTAAACATTATTTTATTTGTGCATGTTCATTCAATGATATCATTTAAATTTATCATTTAATTGAGATTCTATCTCCATGGTTGATTTTGAAATAGGGGTTTTGACCATGTGAGGCATAAACTCATCGCAAACCCCATGCCTCTTTTATTTTCCTTTTCTTTTTCTTTTTCTTTCTTATTTTTTCATTTTTTTTTACTTTTTATTTTTCCTATTTTCAATTTTTATTCCTGTAAATTCCCTTTATGTATTTAATTATAATTGATAGGAGAAAGAGATGTAGATATCATGGAGAGAAAGAGGGAGGTGGCATCGTTGGGGATTCTTCTGAGGCCCGGATTGGCAGTTTCCACCCTGAGGTAGGCTTATTTTGTTTTTTCACTATAAATCACCATAGATTAGTCATTTTAAAGTTTTAAACCCTTGTTTGAGTTTTTGGGGACCCCTTTGGTTTGGGGAGAAATCAGGGGTTTCAAGCCATTTCGTGGGTTGTTTTTTTGGGGAAACCCACGTATATAGTGCATGGTTCAGAGAACACACATCTCATGTTCTTCCAATATAGGGAAGACATGTATTTAAAAGTAAAAACATGTTATTTAATTACATTACATGTAGTATTAATTGTCTATTTACCTGTACATGTGCCATAGAACATGGTCAGACAATGGTTTTTGAATTACACATCATATAGTAGTACATGTCCATATAACCATGTACTTGGGAAGACACCACACATGAGGGGTATATGGACATGTAGTAGTACACATGTAGAACCCATGTATACCCTAGACATGTAATAGTTCATAGGAAGACCCCATGTCTATTATTTCCATTTATAAGTACACGTACAAGTAAGGATTTGAGAGTACATTCCATATACTCAGAAGTAAGCACTGTGTACTTTTTCCAACAAGGTGGTTTTGGGTGTTTTGTGTCCCAATGTAAAAATTTGACTTGTAAGTATTCTTTTTTTAGAAATTTTCCACATATATCATGATGGTTGAATCTTTTTTGAATTTAGAGGTCATTTGAATAGAGTATTTGACTAATATATTTCAATGGGAGGATTTCCTTAAGGTTTGGATTTAGAATCCTCCAACAGGTGGGGTTGGGAGCTGTGAGGCCCGAGTGTGGGTTGTGAGCTCAGTGATCAACCTATATTGATGTTATATGGAAATCTATTTGAGGTTCTTTTTGATATATCCTATAATTCATTATTTTATAGTATGTATGAGGAGATATTGGTTCATCCCTTTTGGTCAGGGATGGTTGTTCAAGGTTAGATTAGTTGAGGTTTAGCTCTTAGATTTGAGGACCAGAGATGTTAGAGCCTTTAGGATGGGTTGAAATTGTGGGATGGAGAATATTTCTAGGTTTTATTGTGGTTTTGAGATGATTATTAGGTAATCTTGAGGATTACCTAGTGGATTGGTTACTGATCGAGTGATCTGTGATTTCCATAGTTAGTAGTTGAGGATACCCATGTGGCATGGTGTTTCTTTGGGTTCCCTTGTGGGTGAGTTGGTACTCAAGGAAGGGTTGTTCGTTGGGAAGGCCTAATTAGTTTTTTATGAATGGTATTTTCCTAAAGGTTTATCTTATAATGAGTATCCCTTGTGGGTCCTTCCTTTGAGGTGTGCATGAGGACCGTTGTGAACACCCTGGTTAGAGTGATTTTTTTCTGATACACTTATGGGAACTTATTGATCAAGGATTAGTTGGAGGTTGATGATGGATGTTTTTGGATGTTTCTCATGACGGTCATGGATGAGTTCTTGGATGATCTAGTGGGACCTTTTATAGGATGTCCTGCTCTTTATATGGACTTTTGGCCTTTTATGGATCTTTTAACGAGTGTGGATCAAGTTATTTGGTGTAAAAGGGGAGTCCCTATTAGGATGTCACATTGTTCTATGACCCCAAGGACTATGGGGTCCCTGAGTTTTGATTTGGCCCTGAGGTTAGTTAGTTGAGAGATCATGGTGGATATTTTTTGGATGGTTAGATACATGGTGTCGATATAGGGATCATGATTTGTTTTTCGAGAGTTTATTACACTTCTAGTTCATTTGTTTGAACGATGGGTTCAAGAGTTAGACCAAACCAAATTCATTTGGCCTTTTTTCATGATGTTTGAGGCAATTTATTCTCATAAATTTGGTTTGAGGAGGAGACCCTTAGGATATTTTGGATTGGGCATTGACCCTAGGTTTTGATCTGGTTCACTCCTCCATTGGCTGGTTGTGGTTAGATGGGATTATAGAGCTAATGGATGACATGGATGAGTAAAACCCCTCTCTAGTTGAGTGTGCACCCTAGCTAGATTAGCTTCAGGCTCATGAGGTTTCGAGGCACTCATGGAGTGGGTTTTGTTTACCATGGATGCTATTATGCTCCTAAGGATATGGATGTTGTGTGATTCTAGTTTATATATGGATCCCACCTATTTTTGGGTCCATATTAGGTGACTGATTCATTCTATGTGACCTTTGGGACTATAATTTTATCTAGTTATGTCGACCTAAATGTTTCTATCACCATTCAGGATCTTGCTATTGAATTCCTAGAGCCTAATAGATTTTATTTTTTGTGTATAAAACTATGGTTATGCCTTGGGGTCCTATATTCATTCATGTTTCATTTAGACATCTTGGAGATCCTATGTAGATATAGAAAATGCACTAGTTTTCATGTGGTTGGGTGCACCACAAGCTATAAATACTCTAGTGTGGGTTATAGAGGGGGTAGATTTACCTCAGGTGTCAGTCAAGAACCCATGTTTGGATGATTTGTTTTTGTTTTCCCCCTTTTATTTTCATATAATTGTTCTTTTATACTAGACGTTATTAATTTTTTGAGGGGTTGGGCATATCACGTGTGTATGAAATTGTTATGAGAATAGATTATAGGTTCAAAATTGGGGTGGTCTATTAAGATTTATTTATCACCCCATATATGTGAACCTTGGTGTGCATATAGGTCTGATGTTTACTTTCAGGTTGGATTATAAGTTTCATGATAAAAGAGGATGTGGCCCAATGTTTTTGATCAAGAGAAGTTTCTCATGTAGAGTCTCGGGATTGGGATGGTGTAGCTCGAGCATCATGGAGACCCAATATGTGTTTTGTCTTGGTATTGGTAGTAGCTCCTAATGTATTTATTTTCTGTTTGTTTATTTTTTGTATATGGTCTCCCCAAAGGGTGGCCAACTGTTGTATGTTTTTCATGCTTTGAATCTATATGACTAAAGGTTTCATTCCATTCATTATATAATTCCTAGTTTCTCTTTATTTATTATATTTACTCTTACATTTATCCTTGTGGATGATTTTAGCTATTTTATACTATTATTTCACTCTGAACATAGGGTATAGTCTCCCCACTACATCCTTTAGACCCTTGCCACTAGTTATAAGCCTGTAGTGTACAAGGAGGCATACTTGAGGCCTTGGGGTGATCCAAATCAGGTGATGTGTCATTTCAACCTAGGGTGGTACATTAGAAAATGGTATTAGAGGTGTTTGGTTTTATGATTTAGGGATTTGGTAGATAGGTGGTCTAGGAATGTGTAATAATTTGTGACGGATATAAAACTAGTGTGCTGGGGACACCTTTCATGATAATAAGCCCATTTTTCCATGTCATGTGATTGTTGTTCTTGGTTTTTATTTTTAAAGCTTTGTGATTTAACCTAATGTGATGCACTTGTGTTTGTGGTTTTGTAGTTTATTTTTGTTTTTGGCTCTTGGATCATAGGAAATAGGCCAGTGTTTATGCATTATTATAGGCATGTAGGATTCACATGACATATACCTATTTGTGGTTTTTTACTAATGATAGAGATTTAATTGTTTAATGTATCTTCAATGACATATATGGTGTATCACATATAGATCCTTGGTGGAATTCTACTTAACTAAACCCACATTATATATATTTTCTTCTGGTGATAGGTCACGTGGATAATGTGGTGATATTTCCTCCAATGATAGAGATTTAGTCCCTTCATCAAGTGATGCATGGAGACCCTTATGGGTCAATAATGGGCTTTTAGTGCCTTGTTGGTAGCTTCATGAGTGTAAGGATACCTAAGAGATCTTTGGATCGAGCTCAAGTTTCCCTGAGTTGGTGGAAAACTTGAAGTCCCAGGTTCATGTTCCTTGGTAGGTATATGTTCTTATCACATGTTGTCTGTCAGGTTGTGCAATGTGACCAGTGTTCTTGATATCATCAATGGCTTGGGTGGGTGTGGTTTTTCTTCCTTGGTGGGGTCTTTGAGGTTTTCTATTATTAGGATGTGATTAGGCATTCTAATTCTTGGTGTTTGAGAAGTGAAGTTTGAGTAGTTATCCCTGTATCATGGATGGATTAAGAGGGAAGTTTTGGTTGGACCCCTAGCCCTACTCATTTTGGTTTCACTTTGGGTATCATAGAGAGAGTGTGGTTGGAAGTTTGTTTTTTTGGATCAATGATCGCGTAGAGGGTGGTTATGTGGTTGACCATGTTATGAAGAAGATTCCACTTTTTTTAAGAAGATTACTGAGGGTGCTTTGGTTTGTTGGAACTGACCTGTGTGAGGATCACAATTAGTGGTTTTAAGAGTATTAGCTTAGTTTTCTTAGGACTTGACCTTTGTGAGTTCTGTTTCTCATTTGGGAGTGTTTTAAGGAAATACTTGTAGTGAGGAGTGAATAACAAGATATTGGAGGTCATGAGCCTAATTTTAAGTTGTTTGCTGAACATGAAGGTTTTTGTTCCTGATGATCCAAGAATGAATGTGGGTTGTTGTGATTTTCATGTTGGCGCTCAGGTGTGAGTGGTTTGGTCATGTCTATCCATTGTGTTTGGTGAGGATATAGTGTGGGATGTTTGGTTTTTTGTTTGGAAATTAGGGAGATTCTAAGGATACTTCTATAGTGGGGATCATCAGATCGATTATTGTTGAATGTGTCTCATGTTGGGAGAGAGTTGTGGATACTCTAAGAATGGTCATTGGATGGTAGATATATTGTTGGATATGCCAGTTCTTGGTGGAGAACGTGGATACTGGTTTACCATTGAGGCTTCTCAGGGGTGAGAAGCGTTTATGATGCGGAGTTTGTGATGACTCGTGTCATCATGAGTTTTGAAAATCAGGGGAAAATTGAATTTTTGTTCAATGAAGTGTTTTAAGGTAAAATGGTAATTTATCCTATAAGTTGATATCAGATAATTTTTCTTGACAACTATGTTGGTCTCAAAATAGGGTGTTTACCCTATGATAGGAGTTTGGTAGAAATCTGAGTCATTTGAATTTTTATGGAATATTAAATATTTAATTAATTATATATTATTTTATACAAGTGTGTTCTTTTGATGACATATTTTAAAAATATAATTTCCTTGAGATTCCATCTTTTTGGTTGACTCTGAAATGGGTTTTTTTCATGGGAAAGACAAAACCCATCAAGGGCATTGGGACTGGGCCCCCTTTTATTTCTTTTTCTTTTTTTTCTTCCTTTTTTATTTTTCACCTTTTTATTTTCTGTAACACCCGAGACTTTTATGTTATATAAATCATCAAAGGAATCTTTTTCTACACAACACTTTCTTGGCTTGCTTTACACGCAATCGCGACCTTCCTCGATAGCTTGCGTCGTACGCAATACCGAGTTTCACTAAACAACAATATGCTATTAAAACTAGCCGTTATGAATAGTAATAACCACTTTTTGAAATTTTATAAATTTTATTTTTCAAAATGGACTTCATTTTTGGACTCAGAATATCGAAATTAGCCTAGGGTGAAATTTTGGTATTTTTCTGAAAACTTTCAATTTTTGATGAATAGTGAAACCACTAAGTGGTAGGTTAAAAACTGAATTTTGCATAAAACTTAATTTTACCGCTTCTGTGAATGGAATTTCAAAAATCCGAGAGACACGGTTAATATCAAGGACTAAAATGTGGTTCAATGAGATGAAAATAATTTTTTGGTGAATAGTAACTTTTTACTATTTTTACCGCGGTTAATAGTAAATAGGGTAACTAAGGGTAATTATGATATTAATATTACCCTAACACATGTCCTAATTCTATTGGACAAGTGTAATTCGACCAAAAACAAACTTAGGAATAAAATATGACCATTTAGGCCCACTTGGATTAGATTAGGACATTTATTATTAATTTATTTAAAGAAGGGTTAAAATAGTTAAAATCAAAGTTTAATAAGTAAATCATTTTTAATATAGGGTTATACATAAGATAAATTCGATTGTAAATATTCATTAGAAAGCTAAAAAGATTTCCTACATGATGGTATTTTATTTGTAATTTTTAGACATCAAATAATTTAATTTATTTATGACACAAATATGATGCAGTAATTATCTTATTAATGAAATATTGACAAAATTGATAATATAAATACCAAAATAAATGTAATTTGAGACTTTTTATGAATTCCACTAATTTTCTAGGTTACTATGATATATTAGTATTGATTTAATCAACTTGGTTCGAACATATAATTCTGTTATGACTTTGAAAAAAATCATATATCAAATAGTGTCAAAATTGACACAAAATAGTTTTTAAATCAAATATTATATTATTAATTGTTATTTTATTCCTAAAAATCTAAGGTTCGGCCAAATGACTTAGATAAGGATATATATTTTAATAATAAACAATTTGGGGTTCGTTTGGCATGTTATAGTAAGTGTATTAACCATATAGTGAAAGAAAACAAAAAGTCATGGTAAAAGTTAAATTATTTAACTTAGAGTTAAATCTAATTGATAAGGTTAAAATAATACCCTAAACTTGTCTAAATTATATTGGTTGATAGGATTTCGACCCATCCCCACTTTTGCTTCGAAATAAGACCCTTTGGAACCATTATAAACCGATTTTGACTTTAATATAAAATAATATTTTGAGATATTCCTAAGGTGCCCCTCTCCTCCCTTATAAAAGGGCACCTCCTCCCCCTCCTCCTCACACCAATTTGAGCACTCAAGCTCGGCCAACCCCTGCCATTTTCCCTTCTCCACTTACCTAGAATAATCCTAGAGGTCCTGGTCTTCTCCAAAGACCAATCTTAGTTCCTTAAGTGGAGGATTCAAAAAGGCGTTCCAAAGAAGAGGAGCTTCGGACACGAACAAAGCAAATCGGACCTAAGGTAAGGGAAATATCACAATCTCATTTTTATCCGAGATTGTTTATTCGTAAGTATTTACTAGGGTGTATTTTATCATCCAGATCCATGTTCCCTCAATATGTAATATTGTTTCCATCCACTTGAAATAGTTTAAATCCAATTTTACCCTTAGGTGAGTTTTTAGTAAAGAATATGAAAGGAATCTTTTGTCGTTTTTCCGTACGAGGTACTTTTTGAATTTTCCGACAAAAGTACGAAGAATTTTTTTTTTAACTTATACGGCATGAATGGATTTTTAAAACATTACATCAAAGAAGCTTCCTTTACAAGTTTTCAAGTTTATTTTTAATCAACTTCTTTTATTTTAAATTTGTATGACATGTTATGAAAGGAAAAATATTTTTGAAGAAGAAAGGATATTTTCCTCAAGAATTCAATTCAAGTGTTTTATCAAAATTATTTTCCATCTAAGATAATAAAGGGTTCTGTTTCTATCCATATTTTTACATTGGTTTGACTATGTTGTGATGGAATTATGTTTATGAATTCCTTTATCATATATGAATTGATTTATGATTTCATGATGTTTCAAGAATCCCATTTTTGTTACATGTGTTATGCCATGATGCATGTTTTATGATTATGTGGCACACATAAGAAAGGATTCATTATAAGATGGGTGGGACCTATATCTCCCTCCAATGCATTGGGTAATGATTTTATATCTCATGAGATAGACATGGCTGGAACGGAAGGTTATTTCGGTTCAGTGATACAGGACTGAAACGAGGAGTGAACTCGGTTCAGAAAGGGACTTTGTCCACTAAGATAGTCTTGGCAATGAGTCATGACTAACAAGAAATGATTTTCCATGATTATGTGTGCATGCCACAAAGTTTCAAGTTTTATGTTATGATTTTGGGGATCTCATTTTCACTTCTATGATTTATTCCATGTTAAGATATTATGATCTCTTTTGCAGGTTTTGATTTTCAAAAAGATATGATATGATTTTTATTTCCTTTATTTTCCCTTGCTGAGCATTTGAGCTCACCCTTTTATGTTTTCTTTTCCCCAGGTCAGGAAGATGGATATTAAGTAGAATATGCTAAAAGGGACCCTAGATATGATGAAATAAATGGGAGACACTATAGAAGATTTATGAACCAGTTGTTTATGTTTCCCAGTTTCTAAAGACACTATACCTATACGGTCCTTTGTGGTTTTGTCATATGTTGTAATAAGTGTGATTCAATTTTGAAGTATTAACAATGTATGTAAAGTGTGGGTCGTTATAGTTGGTATCAGAGGAAAGGTATAGTCAACCTTTGGAAACTAGGATGTGAAAGCCTTAGTAAGAACCCTAAGGATATGTCTAAGCATAGAACACAATCTTAGAAATGGCCATGAATAACCTAGGATAAGACCATAAGCATGAAAATTTTATTCTTGAATTATGTGGTTTCCTATTATAATTAGTGTTGCTCACACTATTCTTCTTGGTTTTAGTCAATGGCTGGAACCCGAAGGAACCGTGTTAATGCGGAATGCGATGGGCAATGCAATGATTGTCCCCCTGAGCAACCAAACGATATGGGAGCTGGAATGCAAAATCTTGTAGCCATGCTCACACAACTTTCTCAAGCTATGAATCATGCAGGATTTCCAAACGAACAAAGAAGGGAGCAACATTCTGTTGAATCCTTCATGAGGCAGCGTCCACCATCTTTCAGCGGGTCTACTGATCCATTAGTTGCTGAACAATGGATTAGTACTACTGAAAAGATATTTTCAGTTCTTCAATGTTCTGAGCATGATAAAGTCATCCTAGCAGTGTATCGTTTGGAAGGAGATGCTGATCAATGGTGGAATCTTGTTAAGAATACAAGGCAAAGGGATGAAATTGAGTCTATGGAATGGGACGAGTTCAAGAACTTATTTTTCAATAAGTACTTCCCTCGTATTCTCCGAACAAAGATGGAGAAAGAGTTCCTTGAACTGAAGCAAAGGGATGATGAATCTGTTGGTACCTATGAAGAAAATTTTACCAGACTTGCAAGGTACGCTTCTGGTATTATTATCCAACCTGAGAGTAAGATCGATCGATTCTTTAGTGGCTTAAAACCAAGTCTTCGAAGGGCGTTAGCCATAAGGGACTTCAATAGCTACGAGGAAATCGTTCGATGTGCTCTCAAAGTCGAGATGGAGATTGGAGTAACCCATCAGTCACATGGGTTTGATAAGAAGAGGAAGATGGAATTCAAAGAAAAATCTAAAGAGCACACGGAAAAGAAGATGAACTTTCCCTTATGCTCAAAGTGTGGAAAGAAACATGGAGGGAGTTGTCTTAAAGGGACAAGTAAATGTTTTAAATGTGGAAAGGAAGGTCATCGGGCATTTGAATGCCGTGATAATGGGAAGAAGATGTCTAATGATGCAAACAAAGGAAGGGATACACAGAATGAACCTGCTACACTTCAATGTTTCAAGTGCAAGGAGATGGGGCATTATGCCAATCAATGACCAAATCCAAGGGTTGATGATGATGGTCGACGTCAACAAACTCTTAAGGCTAAAGACAAAGGGAAGTCACATGCAATTTCTATCAGCGATGTGGAGTACGATAACGATGTGGTGAAAGGTACACTTACCATCCACTCTAAAGTAGCAAATGTTTTATTTGATTCTGGATCCACCCACTCTTTTATTTCTGAAGACTTTTCTAAGGGTATCACCGTACTACCTCAACAATTAGATGTTGAGTTAGCTGTGACAACACCTAATGGCACATCAATCGCATCAAAAGTTTATAATTCTTCTCCGATCGAAGTTTTTGGGAAAGTGCTTCCTGCAAATCTTGTGATCCTTCCTTTAGTGGAATTTGATGTGATTCTTGGCATGGATTGGCTTTCTCTACATGGAGATCATATAAATTGCCAAAGAAGGGAAGTCACATTTCATATTCCAGATCAACCTACGATCGTCTATCAATGCAAGGATGAACATAACCTTCCAGTGGAAATTTCTTCCATCTTATGGGTATTGATTCCACTAAATGAAGGTTATTTATCTCAAATGGTTGGTGAGAAACTCACGATTAAGAATATGCCCATTGTACGGGAGTTTGATGATGTCTTTCCGGAGGAATTGCCGGGTCTTCCACCAAATCGTGAAGTTGAGTTTTCAATAGAACTCGTACCGGGTGCTTTGCCTATTTCAAAGACACCTTATAGAATGGCCCCAATTGAGTTGCAGGAATTGAAGAAGCAACTCCAAGAGAATCTTGATAAGGGATTCATACGCCCTAGTGCGTCACCTTGGGGAGCACCTGTTCTATTTGTTAAGAAGAAAGATGGATCAATGAGACTCTGCATTGATTATCGAGAACTTAACAAGATCACTATCAAGAACAAATATCCTCTCCCACACATTGATGACTTATTTGACCAACTACGCGGAGCTCAATACTTTTCCAAGATTGATCTTCGTTCAGGGTATCATCAATTAAGGGTCAAAAGGGAGGATATACCAAAGACGGCTTTCCGTACAAGGTATGGACACTATGAATTTATAGTGATGCCATTTGGTCTTACTAATGCCCCTGCTATCTTCATGGATCTAATGAATAGAGTCTTTAGAGACTATCTTGATCAATTTGTGGTAGTCTTTATAGACGATATTCTTGTCTATTCAAAGAGCAAGGAAGAGCATGAAGATCACTTGAGAATTATATTGAAGACCCTGAGAAAAGAGAAGCTTTATGCCAAATTTACCAAGTTTGAATTTTGGCTTCAAAAAGTTGCATTTTTGGGTCATATAATCTCAAAAGAGGGGATATCTGTGGATCCAGCAAAAACAGAGGTTATCGAAAGATGGTCAAGACCAACAACAGTAACTGAGATCCGAAGTTTTCTTGGTTTGGCTGGATATTATCGACGTTTTGTAAAAGATTTTTCACGATTATCTAATCCACTCACCAAGTTGACTCGGAAAGGAGTTAAGTTTGTCTGGACAGAGGAATGTGAAGAGAATTTCAAGGAGTTGAAAAGAAGGTTATCCAGTGCACCTGTGCTCACACTGCCTTGTAGTGGAGAAAGGTTTGTGATCTACAGTGATGCATCCAAGAAGGGATTGGGGTGTGTTCTTATGCAAAATGATATGGTGATAGCTTATGCCTCACGACAGTTGAAAATCCATGAACAAAATTACCCAACACATGATTTGGAGTTGGCTGCGGTAATCTTTGCATTAAAGATTTGGAGGCATTACCTTTATGGTGAAAGGTGTGATATTTATACTGATCATAAAAGTTTAAAGTATATTTTCACACAAAAGGAGCTGAATATGCGCCAAAGAAGATGGTTGGAGCTGATTAAGGATTATGACTGCTCAATCCATTACCACCCTGGGAAAGCAAACAAGGTGGCAGATGCATTAAGTCGACAAGACCATGCTAGTTTATCCATGATGAGGATCACAAAAGATCCAATATTTATGGATTTACAAAGGATGGATCTTGGAATTATAATGGAAGGGGAAAAATCTTATCTTTCTCAAATGAATGTTCAACCATCTATACATGTGAAGATTAAAGAGGCACAGAAAGAAGATGTCGAGTTACAAAAGAAGGTGAGAAATGTTCCTGAATTCAACCTTGATTGTGATGGGATAATAAAGTTCAGGAATCGGGTTTGTGTTCCTCCCATCCCCGAATTAAAGAAAGAGCTGCTGGATGAGGCTCATAGTTCTTCATTCTCTATTCATCCTGGAAGCACGAAGATGTATAGGGACCTGAAAGAGTACTTCTGGTGGGATGGCATGAAAAGAGATGTTGCTGAATATGTCTCTCGATGCTTGGTTTGTCAACAAGTTAAAGCTGAGAGACAGAAGTCTAAGGGGATGTTACAACCATTACCCATACCCGAATGGAAATGGGAAAACATCACTATGGACTTTGTCACAGGACTTCCTAAAACATCCAAAGACAATAATGCTATCTGGGTCATAGTTGATTGTCTTACAAAGTCTGCACACTTCATTGCTATTAGAGAGGATTTCTCTCTAGATCAGCTTGCCAAGATATATGTAAAGGAAGTGGTAATATTGCATGGAGTACCACTTTCTATTATATCTGATCGAGATCCGAGATTTACCTCGAAGTTCTGGCGAAGTCTTCAGCATACTCTGGATACAGAGTTGAGTTTCAGCACTGCTTATCATCCCCAGACAGACGGTCAGTCTGAGAGAACAATTCAAACCCTAGAAGATATGTTGAGAGCTTGCTCTATGGATTTCAAAGGAGGTTGGGATCAACACCTACCTTTGGTGGAATTTTCTTATAATAATAGCTTTCACTCCAGTATTCAGATGGCTCCTTATGAAGCTCTCTATGGAAAGAAATGCAGGACTCCAACTTGCTGGGATGAAGTTGGGGAAAGAAAGCTATTAGGACCTGATCTCGTTGATGAAATGGCAGAAAAGGTCAGATCTATTCAACAACACATAAGAGCAGCTCAGAGTCGACAGAAAAGTTATGCCGACAACCGAAGAAAAGACCTAGAGTTTGAAGTGGGTGATAAAGTGTTCTTACGAATATCTCCCTGGAAGAGGGTTATGAGATTTGGAAAGAAGGGGAAGTTGAGCCCTAGATATATCGGTCCTTTTGAAATACTGGATCCTGTTGGGAAGGTAGCTTACCGATTGGCGCTTCCACCGAATCTCTCTCAAGTTCACGATGTGTTCCATGTATCTCTCCTGAGAAAGTACATACCAGATCCTTCACATGTACTCAGCTCAGAAGTTGTACCGCTGGAGCAAGATCTTTCTTATGAAGAACAGCCGATAGAGATTCTGGATCGTAGCGAAAAAGTCCTACGAAACAAGACCACTCGCTTGGTGAAAGTTTTATGGAGAAACCACCAACTTGAAGAAGCTACATGGGAGCTTGAGGATATGATGAGGGAGAAGTATCCTCATTTGTTTGTTGCAAAGTGACGAATTTCGAGGGCGAAATTCTTTTTAAGGGGGGTAGAATGTAACACCCGAGACTTTTATGTTATATAAATCATCAAAGGAATCTTTTTCTACACAACACTTTCTTGGCTTGCTTTACACGCAATCGCGACCTTCCTCGATAGCTTGCGTCGTACGCAATACCGAGTTTCACTAAACAACAATATGCTATTAAAACTAGCCGTTATGAATAGTAATAACCACTTTTTGAAATTTTATAAATTTTATTTTTCAAAATGGACTTCATTTTTGGACTCAGAATATCGAAATTAGCCTAGGGTGAAATTTTGGTATTTTTCTGAAAACTTTCAATTTTTGATGAATAGTGAAACCACTAAGTGGTAGGTTAAAAACTGAATTTTGCATAAAACTTAATTTTACCGCTTCTGTGAATGGAATTTCAAAAATCCGAGAGACACGGTTAATATCAAGGACTAAAATGTGGTTCAATGAGATGAAAATAATTTTTTGGTGAATAGTAACTTTTTACTATTTTTACCGCGGTTAATAGTAAATAGGGTAACTAAGGGTAATTATGATATTAATATTACCCTAACACATGTCCTAATTCTATTGGACAAGTGTAATTCGACCAAAAACAAACTTAGGAATAAAATATGACCATTTAGGCCCACTTGGATTAGATTAGGACATTTATTATTAATTTATTTAAAGAAGGGTTAAAATAGTTAAAATCAAAGTTTAATAAGTAAATCATTTTTAATATAGGGTTATACATAAGATAAATTCGATTGTAAATATTCATTAGAAAGCTAAAAAGATTTCCTACATTATGGTATTTTATTTTTAATTTTTAGACATCAAATAATTTAATTTATTTATGACACAAAGATGATGCAGTAATTATCTTATTAATGAAATATTGACAAAATTGATAATATAAATACCAAAATAAATGTAATTTGAGACTTTTTATGAATTCCACTAATTTTCTAGGTTACTATGATATATTAGTATTGATTTAATCAACTTGGTTCGAACATATAATTCTGTTATGACTTTGACAAAAATCATATATCAAATAGTGTCAAAATTGACACAAAATAGTTTTTAAATCAAATATTATATTATTAATTGTTATTTTATTCCTAAAAATCTAAGGTTCGGCCAAATGACTTAGATAAGGATATATATTTTAATAATAAACAATTTGGGGTTCGTTTGGCATGTTATAGTAAGTGTATTAACCATATAGTGAAAGAAAACAAAAAGTCATGGTAAAAGTTAAATTATTTAACTTAGAGTTAAATCTAATTGATAAGGTTAAAATAATACCCTAAACTTGTCTAAATTATATTGGTTGATAGGATTTCGACCCATCCCCACTTTTGCTTCGAAATAAGACCCTTTGGAACCATTATAAACCGATTTTGACTTTAATATAAAATAATATTTTGAGATATTCCTAAGGTGCCCCTCTCCTCCCTTATAAAAGGGCACCTCCTCCCCCTCCTCCTCACACCAATTTGAGCACTCAAGCTCGGCCAACCCCTGCCATTTTCCCTTCTCCACTTCCCTAGAATAATCCTAGAGGTCCTGGTCTTCTCCAAAGACCAATCTTAGTTCCTTAAGTGGAGGATTCAAAAAGGCGTTCCAAAGAAGAGGAGCTTCGGACACGAACAAAGCAAATCGGACCTAAGGTAAGGGAAATATCACAATCTCATTTTTATCCGAGATTGTTTATTCGTAAGTATTTACTAGGGTGTATTTTATCATCCACATCCATGTTCCCTCAATATGTAATATTGTTTCCATCCACTTGAAATAGTTTAAATCCAATTTTACCCTTAGGTGAGTTTTTAGTAAAGAATATGAAAGGAATCTTTTGTCGTTTTTCCGTACGAGGTAATTTTTGACTTTTCCGACAAAAGTACGAAGAATGTTTTTTTTAACTTATACGGCATGAATGGATTTTTAAAACATTACATCAAAGAAGCTTCCTTTACAAGTTTTCAAGTTTATTTTTAATCAACTTCTTTTATTTTAAAGTTGTATGACATGTTATGAAAGGAAAAATATTTTTGAAGAAGAAAGGATATTTTCCTCAAGAATTCAATTCAAGTGTTTTATCAAAATTATTTTCCATCTAAGATAATAAAGGGTTCTGTTTCTATCCATATTTTTACATTGGTTTGACTATGTTGTGATGGAATTATGTTTATGAATTCCTTTATCATATATGAATTGATTTATGATTTCATGATGTTTCAAGAATCCCATTTTTGTTACATGTGTTATGCCATGATGCATGTTTTATGATTATGTGGCACACATAAGAAAGGATTCATTATAAGATGGGTGGGACCTATATCTCCCTCCAATGCATTGGGTAATGATTTTATATCTCATGAGATAGACATGGCTGGAACGGAAGGTTATTTCGGTTCAGTGATACAGGACTGAAACGAGGAGTGAACTCGGTTCAGAAAGGGACTTTGTCCACTAAGATAGTCTTGGCAATGAGTCATGACTAACAAGAAATGATTTTCCATGATTATGTGTGCATGCCACAAAGTTTCAAGTTTTATGTTATGATTTTGGGGATCTCATTTTCACTTCTATGATTTATTCCATGTTAAGATATTATGATCTCTTTTGCAGGTTTTGATTTTCAAAAAGATATGATATGATTTTTATTTCCTTTATTTTCCCTTGCTGAGCATTTGAGATCACCCTTTTATGTTTTCTTTTCCCCAGGTCAGGAAGATGGATATTAAGTAGAATATGCTAAAAGGGACCCTAGATATGATGAAATAAATCGGAGACACTATAGAAGATTTATGAACCAGTTGTTTATGTTTCCCAGTTTCTAAAGACACTATACCTATACGGTCCTTTGTGGTTTTGTCATATGTTGTAATAAGTGTGATTCAATTTTGAAGTATTAACAATGTATGTAAAGTGTGGGTCGTTATATTTTCCCTCTCTCTTTAGCTTCCTAATCATTTCCATTGGGGATTTAATTTGTGTGGCCTAGAGAGGGAGGGGGAGAGAATAGTGGAATGGATAGGGAGAAGGTGTCGTTGGGGGTTCATCTGAGGTCCGAATTGGAGTTCGTTGACTATGGGTGGTAAATTCGGTGTGAATCATTGACAATTTCTACCTGGTGATAGGATCATTTTATGTTTTTCACCATAAATCCCCATATATTATTTTATTTTTAGTTTCAAAACCTATTTGGGTTTTTGTGGACCCTGTGGGGGTTCATTTATGGATTTTGGAGTGAAATTGGGGGTTTTAGGCTGTTTTGGGGGTTTTAATTTTGGGAAAACCCATGTAAATAGTGTGTGGTTTAGAGAACACGTGTCGTGTGTTCTTCCTATTCGGGGAAGATGAGTTTTTAGAAGTACATACCATGTAATTTAAGTATACACCATGTAGTATTATTTTTCCATGTACTTGGCCATGTGGATGAGTACATAGGAAAAATGGGTTTTGGAACTAAGCACCATATAATTTAAGTACTTTACATGTAGTAGTACATGATCATGTGGCCATTTACTTGGGAAGACACCCCATGTGAGTAGTACATGATCATGTAGTAGTACTCAGGAAGAACCCATGTATGCCCTAGCCACGTAGTAGTATACAAGAAGACCCTATGTCTGTTCTAGCCATGTATAAGTACATGGAAAAGTGCGGATTTGAGAGTACACATCATGTAATCAGAATTACACACTGTTTAATTCTTCCAGCTAGAATTTTTTTTGGTTTTTTGTGCCCTGAAGCCAGAATGGAACTTCTGAGTATTCCATTCTTATAATTTTTCCATATAGATCATGATTATGGAATCATTTCAATTCTTAGTGGATGTTTAGATAGTATTTTGGACTAAGAGAGTTCATTGGGAGGATTTACTTGAGGTTTGAATTAAGAATCCTCCAATGAGTGGGGTTGTAAGCTCTAAGGCCCAAGTGTGGGTTGAGAGCTTAGTGGTTATCCTTGATTGAGTGTGCCATAGAGATCGGTTTTAGGTTCTTTTGTAGAGATCCTATAAGGATGGACTATGTAGTATCTCTGAGGAGATATTGGTTTATCCCTTCATGTCAGAATTTGTTTCTTGAGGTTAGAGAAGTTGAGGTTTAGCTTCCATTTTTTATAACCAAATATATTGGAGCCTTTGGGATGGGTTGACATCTTGGGTTGGCAGTTACAAATGGGTGTCTTTATCATGTTGATATGATTCAGAGGGAATATTGAGAATTCCCTAGTGGACTGGTTACTAATCGAGTGATTTGTGGTAACCATAGTTAGCAGTTGAGGATTCCTGTGTGTCATGGTGTTTCTTTGGATTCTATTGTGGGTGAGTTGGTACCTAAGGATGGGTTATTCACTAAGAAGTCCAGCTAAGGGTTTTCTATGTTGTATTTTCACTGGGGTTTATTTTATTATGAGGATCCCTTATTGGGTCCTACTTTTGAGTTGGTTATGAGGACCATTGTAAACACCTTAGTAGGCATTCTTTACTTTCAGATACCCTTGTGGGTGTTTATTGATCAAGTATTAGTTGGAATATACTGAGGCCCACTTTTGGATATTTCTCATAATGTTCATGGATGAGTTCTTGGAAACTCTAGAGGAACCCATTGTAGGGTGTCCAACTCTTGTTGTGGCCTCTTGGACTTTTTTGGATCTTTTGATGGGTGTGGTCTGAATATTGAGTGTAGTAGGGGAGTCCCTAGTAGGATATCCATTTGTATGGTGACCCTGGGGACCATGGGAGCCCCGAGTTTTGGTTTAGACCTAAGGTTGGTTGGTTGAGATCCCATGGTGGTTATTTATTGGATACTGAGATCTAGGGTGATGAGAAAGGGAACATTATTTATTGGTCAAGAGTTGATCAACACTACTAGTTCAGCTGTTTGGATGGTGGGTTTGAGAGTTAGACTAACCCATGTTCAGTTGGCCTTTGACCATGATTTTTGACATAGTTTATGATTAGGTCTTTGGTTTGAGGAGGATATGCTTGGGATATATTGGATCAAGCATTAACCCTAATTTTTGATTTGGCTCACTCCTTCATTGGATGGTTGTGGTTAGATGGGATGAAGGAGACAATGGATGAACTGGATGAGTGAAACCCATCTCTAGTTGAGTGTATACCATAGCTAGAGTGTCTTTGTGATCGTGAGGCGTTAGGAACCCACATAGTGAGTATTTTATATCATGGATGTTTTTGTACTCTAAGCACTATAGATGTTATGATCTTTTGGGTAATATATGGAGCCCACCTATTTTTGGGTCCATAGAAGGTGCTTGATTCATTTTTAGGACCTTCAAGGCTAAAAGGTTCTCTAGTTTTGTTGACCAAGAAGTTATTGTCTCCAGTTCAAATCATTCTATTAAAGTCCTGGAGCCTGATATATGTGCTTTTTTAGATGGAAACCTATGGTTATTCGCTATAGTCTGATATTAATGAATGTAACATTTATACATAATGGAACTTCTATATAGATCAAGAATACACATCGGTTTTCATGTGGTTAGGTGAGCCACATGCTGTAAATACTCTAGTGTGGGATAGATCAGGTGTATATTTACCTTAGGTATCATGATAGAACCCATGGTTTCCTACTTTGTTTTTGTTTTCCCCCCTTTATTTTCATGTAGTCATTATTTTATGAAAACTATTATTAATTTTTAACTAGTTTGGGAATATCACATGTTCATGCACTTATTATTACATCAGTTTATAGGTTCACTATAGAGGGTGGCCTAATAAGATTTATTTCTCACCCCATGTACATGTACCTCAGTGTGAATTCATATCTGATGTATTCTTTTAGTTTTTGTCATAGGTTTGATGATGTAATGGGTCAAGGACTGGTGTTTCTTGATTTATAAAGCTACTCATGTGGAGTCTTAGGATTATGATAGCGTAGCTCAATCATTATGGAGACCATTTATGTGGTTTGGATCGCTGTTGGTAGTAGAGCCTGATGTATTTATTTGTAGTTTTTTTATTTATTATTTATATGTGGTTAGACCAGTGGGAGATCAACTATTGTATGTTTTGTATTCTTTGGGTCTATATTATTGTATGTTTTATTCCATTTATTATAGAATTCCTAGTTTCAATTAATTTATTATGTACACTATGATGTTTATCCCTATGGATGAGTTTGGTTATTTTCTATAGTTATTTCACTATGACCAGAGGGTATATTCTCCCCACTACATTCGTTAGACCCTCACCATCATTTGGTGGACTTTAGAATATGGGGATGCATGCTTGAGACCTCATGGAAAGCCAGATCAGGTGATGTGTTAGGTCAACTCGGACTGGTTCATTATAATTCCTTCGTTAGCCTTTGGATAAAACTTACCAAGATTATCCTTGGTGTTTAACATGTGCACTTTACATCCAAAAATTTTTAAATATCCAAATTTTTTTTCCTATTATTTCATATATCATAGGGTTTTTTCTTCAAGATAGATCTTATAAGAACTCTATTTATGAAATAGCATGTTGTGTTAACAGCTTCAACCCAAAAATGAGTAGGCATGATATATTCACAAAACATAGTTCTAGAAATTTATTTTAAGGTCATGTTACTCCTTTAAAAAACACCTTCTGTAGAGATTTCCTAAGGGTAGATAAGTTATATTTAATGCCGTGTTTTGAGAAAAATGAATTGAATTTATGATTCTCAAACTCTCCCCCATGGTCAATTCTCAAATAAATTTTTTTAGAATGTTTAACAATTTTTACTATATTGTATAAATTTATACAAATAGAATTGGAATCAATCAAAATCCACAAAAATTAAACTTAAGTAAATCTAGAAAAGTCATCAACTAACACATAAAAAATATATTTGACATCTAGGATTATAAATCTATTGGATTAAAAAAAATATTTGAATAAGTTCTAATAGCCTAGAAGTAACAACCTATTTGATTGCTTTAAAATATTTATTATGTTTATTTCCTATTTGGAATGCATCACATAGTTTATTTTTTTTTCTAATCTAAGTCAATGAAAATAAAAAATCAAGCTATTCTTAGAAAATTTTATCAAATAATAAATATTTCAATGTCCAAGTATCTTATTACAAAACCAAGATTCATCTATTTCAACATTAAAATAGTTCAAATTATATTTACCTAAATAATTTAGATCCTAGGTGATTTTTTAAAATTTTATATGTTCTAAATTTAAGAAACTTATATTTAAAAATATAACATGAATTGTTAGAAAAAATCAACTAAAAATCCATCGTCACAATGTTGATAGATAATTATCTAGTTATGTTTTAGGAATTCAACATAAATAACTTTATTGAAAAGCATTGAATCTAGATCTCCAACAGAACAAAATCTAATGATTTCACCCTTACCATTATAAAAAAATATATATAGCCTCCATCAACCATTGAGAGTGAGTGAAAATTTTCAATTTCTACACTCATATGCCTCGAATAAACACTATCTATGTACCACTTAACATGGTTGTCCCTATGGATTTATCCATAAAAAAAATAAATTAAATAATAATATTTTTTGTTAATTAAATGATATTGGGTATAGAATTGTTAACAGCTAAATATTTTTGAATCCAATTTTTTTTAAATTATCCATAATTTACACCCTTGAATTTATATAAATTATTTGAAAGAACGGTGTGATTAACAGCAATTAATTGAGGTTTTCAAAAGTAGAAATCATTAAAAAAAATTACATTGAGTTAATTGTGAAAAAACACATTATTAGATATGTTTTCTCCTTTAAAACTAGAAATAAAGTAATTTCTACATAGCTTAGGCCTTTTATCACTACTTTATATTCCTAGTTTATCTTTATTTCCTTTGTTCTTACTATGGATTTGATTGAGAAAATTATCTCCCTTAGTAAAAACACTTGTAGCATCTTCTAGTGATTTAACCTTATCTAAAAAGATATTAATATTATTTCTATATTCAATATAACCAAAAATATATTTATCTAATTTTTAATTAAAATAAAAAATATGGTTAGTTAAGACTTATTTTTCACTAATAACACCTAATATGTTTTTAATAGTCCTTTACTTTTTTCTTCAAGGATGCATATTTTTCATATAACATTGAAAAATACTCATTTAATTCTTCAAAAGTGAACTTTTAATTTTCAAATTCAAATTTAGAAGAGTAAAATGATTGTATATATTATGCTTGATCCATAAATAACATATTTTATTTTTGATTAGAATGTTTAACTTTTGAGTGTGTAGATGAATCATCATTAGAGTATTATGAAGAACTCTATGTATCCTTCATGTCCAACTTCTAATTTTTCTTATAATTAGATTTTCTATAAAACGATTCTTAGATTTATTCCTTTTCTTTAGTTGAGGAAAGTTAGTTTTGACATGTCCCAATTTATTATATTTATAATATATCACATATTTTGAATTTATTTTAAACTTCTTATACTTGTTAAAGGATTTTTTTAATCCTATTATCTTGTTATATAAATTTTATAAATTTCTTAAAAATTGATAAATTTCACTATAAGATTATAAACATCTTGAGTTTCCTTCATTAGATGATTCTGATAATAATTTTTTATTTGGATTTATTTAAATATTTTGAAGTAGTAATTTTGAGAGAAGAAATATCCCTTTTGATCTACTTGTGATCATCATCTTATTCTTGAATATATGATTTATACATCATAAGGGTTTCTATAATATATTTTAATTTTATATCTTTAACTTGAGTTGATTTTAATATTGAATCTTAAATTACACTTCATTTAAGTGGAAAAACTTTTAGAAATTTCAATACCTGATTTGATTCTAAAATTGGAGTACCCAAGGAAACTGCAACATTAATAATCTCAATTAATCTTCCATTCATTAGAGTTATTATTTCACTTTAAACCATTTTTAATGTGTCAAACCTAAACTTATAAGTATTTTATCTAAGTTTTCTAACATTATAATTCCCTTCATAATAAAAAAAATAGTATTCCACATATCATATGTTGTTTCACACTGTGAAACTTGGTTGAACTCATTAGGGGCTAATCTAGAACCAATATCATTTATAACATTTGAATTTAACTCATAATTAGATTTTTTATTATAAATCACATGTTTCAAGTCCACGTTTGGGAAATTTATAAGTATTTAAAACTTCTAAGTAAACTTTTAGACATATTTTTCAAGTATATAATCATCCTACCTTTCCAATACTCATATCTTTATCCATTGAAGTAAGGTTCTCAAATAATAAACATTAATTATTTGGAACTATACATTTTAACAAGAAGATAGATCTTTATACTTAAACAGGTAAAATTATAGAAATTAAAATTCACTACTTCGATGATAATTTTTGTCTTGGTAGGATTTACATAATGACTCAAGTAGGGGGGGGGGTGAATTGAGTTCTTAAAATCCTAACCAACTTAAAACCACCATATTAAAATATTAATAGAATATTTACAGAACTCCAAATTAGATATTCAATGGAAAATAAAACACAAAATAAAATAAATGTCACAAAGAATTTATAGTGGTTCCGGGAAAGAGGAACTGTCGCTAATCCACTACACTAACACTCAAAGGGAGTATGATGATTTTAATAAAACATACTTTTTCCTAGGGGCTTCACAATTAAGTGAAAGTAGTTTTCACCTATTAGAAGGATCAAAGACCTTTAAAATGAGATCCCCCATTATAATACATATCCATGGCCTTAGAACACTCAATACAAGGACTATTCAATTTACAAAGAAAGAGATATAGAAAATGTAGGAGATTCGACACACATTTGCAAGCAGCAACTGATAGATGATCAATCTTCTCCAGAAAAGGAATAGAATTTGACATGCCTTGGAATAAACTTCATTTTCTATATATTTATCTTAAAATAATACAACATAAATAGCTTTTATTCATATAGTCGCACAACAAGATAAATCTTTAAAAATAGAGTATATGTACAGGGATTATGCTTAATAATTTTTTTCCTTTTTGTATTCAAAATTATATCTTGAATTTAAATGATCAAGAGTAAATATAAAATACTCATAAAAAATATATTTTCCCTTTATTCATGTGACCTTATCCTCATAAAATAGAAAAACATAGGTAGTCATTCAGTGAAACTATGGTCTCACTTGGACCTATATGATTTCTTGGAAATAGAAGCTTTAATTAACTCTTTACTACCTTATTTGTACATATCCACTTTTAGTAAATTAAAATCAGGAGTGTAATTCTCTCTAAATATCATAATAGTAATAAATTCCTTGAAACTATAATAAAATATTAAAAATACTAGGCTTCATAAGTCTTCATCTTTATAAGTCTTTATTTTTTAAATTTTAAGATTTCTTATGACATATTTCTTTTCATAATCCTTTAGAATATGAATTTTATCTAATTATATGAATTTTATTATGATCATATGACTTTCTTTAATCATATGAATTCATATTTGATTGTAATACTTTTCCTTGAATCGTAATACTTAGATTCTAATTGTATTACTTTATCTCAATTGTAAGACTTCATCTTGATTGTAATAATTCACTTAGGATCACATGACTTTATCTTGATTGTATGAATTTAGTCTAATTTTAAATTTTCATCATAATAATTCATATAGATTGTGACTTTGTCATAAGTTTTCCCTTTAAATTGTTAGTCTTTGTCATAAGACTTCTATTTTAGTGTATGAATTCAACACTTCATATGACTTCTAGACTTACAAAAATTTCTACAAATTGTAATTTCATAAGACTTAATATAGAAAATTTGTATTTATTGTATGAATTCAACACTTAGAAAATTTTATTTAGTCAGAATAAAAATAGATTATAAAAAAATTATAACTTTATAAGATTATTTCAAGAAAAATCATTAGAAATAAAAATGAGGGTTTTTAGAAGCATAAAAACTTAGGATAAAATGAGATATGTTGGAACAACATTAGTAGTCCAACAACACCTTTTTTATGAAATATCACTTATTTCCTTTTAATAGGAATATTTAATAAATAAACTTTTCTTCTATATTATAAATGATATTCTAGGTGTTTGGAGAACTTCTCTCTATAAATAAGACTATTTATCAAAATACTCCACTGATGGGTGGTGGGAACATCTTCCCTCATATTTTGACAAATAGTTGGATAAAAACTTTACCATGGATAAAACATTTTATCCATGTCTCTTTTTCAAAACATGTTATGGAATCTGATAAATCATAAACCATGTGTATATAATTAACCATCTCATTTTGTTCACAATAAATCATTTTTAATGAACAAATTCTATTTTCATGTAAGAAAAATGAGATGAAAATACTGTTGGGCAAAAATCCCTCAAGGTAACTTTGCAGTATTTTTGGGTTGATTGTGTTTGTTGATAAAGTAGGTTTTCATGGATATTTTTCGAGTTCCCAAGAAGTTGTTGGCAATCCTTGTTGACAAAGAACAATGACAAAGGAAAGGACGATCTGGAGGCGGTACAAAAGAGCAGTACAAGGTGGTGCCGTTTCCCAGTGTTTGCCAAATTTTTGGGGTCCAAAATTTGGAATTTGGTGAGCATCGCGAAAATAGGATTTCCATGAAGATCATAATTTAATATGGAAAAGGCATGAATTTCGCGAAGATAGGATTCATGGTTTGTAAATCGCGAAGACCAGAAGAATGGAGGCGGTGAGTCTTCGCGATTACGTCAAGCTTCGCGAACGGCAGAGGCTAAAGCGCATCGCGGCGGTGAAGGGATTTGCGAGGGAGCTTCGCGGAGAAGGCGCGAAGGTATGTTGACAGTGATTCTTCGTGACTACGTCAAGCTCCACGAACGGAAAATTTCCATGGTGCTTCGCGATTTGGACAGAATTCCGGCGGAAACTTTGGAGCTTCGTGATTTGAGATGATGTAGCGTTGACTTCGCACGGAAGGGCCAAGGGTCGGTGGAATCGCCTATAAATAGAGGCCGACCCCCTCGAGAGAAGTAGAGAGATTTTTCATAGAAGATCATTTGCTCTCGTTTTGTGAAGGTAGTTCGCGGAGCCAGTGTGCTTCGCGAAAGAGGAGCTTCGCGGCAGCTATTGTTGCTCCGTGAAAGTTGTGTGATCCGCGTTGGCTCAGTGAGCTTCATGAGAGAAGTTTCTTTGCAATGAGTTGAGCTTCGCGGGAGTTCTTCGCAAGAGAGCTTCGCGAAAAGGCAGGAGCTTCGCGAAGGCTTGTTTGAGCTTCTCGAAATTGGAATCCTTGCAAAGTAGGGTGCTTTGCGAAGGTGTTTCCAAAGTGAATTGCCTAGTGGTTTAGGGGTAAAGGGATATTCATCAGTGGATGAAAGTTGGACTTTAACAGAGCATCTATCTACAGTTAAGGATGCATTACTTCATGCAAATGAAGAGACCTACAAGTCTATAAACTGTGAGTGAATCCCTTTACAGAGCAATGAGCTTAGAAAGAGGAAGAAGGTGATCCTCTCCACCGGCAGTGAGCCAGAGAGAGAGAAACAGGGAGTGACCCTTGGGAAAGTAGTGAGTTAACCCTAAACATTGTAAGGGCAGTGAGCCTGGGCATATAAGTGATCTATCCCGAACCATTGTATCCACAGCTAGTGAAGTATAGTGGAATTTGGTACGACCGGCAACCTGTCGGCGTATTCTCCTTCGACGTAGCCCTTAGAGGTGAACCAAGTAAAATTGCTGTGTCCTGTGCTTGCTTTACTTTCTATTTATATTGTGCAATAGGAAAAGAGAGAAGAGTGTTTTGCGTAATAGCGAAACAAGATCAGAACGGGCTTCAATTTTAAATTAGTCATACCCTGATTCACCCCCCCTCTCAAGGTATTCACCCTTGTGGACCTAACAAATACACATCCTCTACTTAGATTAATCTAAGATTAATAAATTATTTTACATTAAAATCCTTGGTGTAGAAACTATTACTTCATCACTTTTATGAAAACTATAAGCTCTATCAATTATTCTCTTTATAACAAACCCCTGTATATTTAAAACACTTGTAAATTATACATTTGGTATTACATACCCTTCAAAAAAGAAAATAAATTTCTATAAAAATGATAATTGAAAAAAAATAGAGCTTCAAAAACCCCTTCTGGTATCTTGAACAATTCCATCATATGGAATCATTATTCCTCATTCATGTTCTTACCATTAGGTTTCAATAACCTTCACTGGCTACTTGAAGAATCATCATTGGATTCTAACAAAAAAAATTCTTCTTACAGTTTCAACTTTTACCCACTTTTAATGTTTACATAATACTATAACTAAGACATTACATGCCAAGTTCATCTATTCTCAACTCTTGATAATTCCAGGTAAACTTTTCTTGAATTAATTCACCATTTTGAAACATTTCTATAGATGAAAAATGAATTCATTAACTAGAAAAATACTTAATGAAATCTCTATTATCACTATGACATTGACATACCCAATCATTTTGAATATATGAGAAGAGACTAATATTACTTAGTTCATTTTTCATCTAATACCTTTGCAACCCAAAATGAATCATTCTATACTTTATAAGCATAAAAAATCACCTATTGAATAAATTTAACACTCTATTACTTAGAAAGGGGTTTCTTTAACACATAGAAGGTTTCTTAATTAAGAACTCTTATTAAGTTACTAATCTTTGAAGTTTTTTACATTAATGTTATCCTACCTAATGATTAATCTCAAATTCAAATTTGACGATGATGATTCTATTTATATTCAATAAAATAATTTATTAGATAATTATCATGTTTTGTTACCATTTGATATAGAATTTTACTAAATGGGTTCCCACTAAAATTATTACCCATTTTGTATACATCATATCTATTAGTAGGTCAAGATAAATATATCACTAAGATCTGAGTTCACTTTAGTGTTGATCTCATCAATTATCTATTTAGGAATGGAATCATCCCATTCATATTATATATGTATGTTAGATGGTTGAGTATAAAACACCTTGCCTAATACATTAGATGGATATAAACCCAACTCTATTCATATGGTATCCTATTCATTAAGGTTTACCAGCTAAGTGTATCCTAAAGAAAATTCCAATAATATGCTAATATAATATAATCTAGGGGAAACCTATTTTGTCATGAAACTACCCGTTGGATGATCTAGGGTCACACATTACTTACTTTCCTTATAGAAAATAATCTAGTTGCACCCCACTTTAGAGATAAACTACCTTGTTGGGTGATTGCGGTCTTGATAAGTGCCACCTTTGAAGGAATATAACATTCAGAATTTATAAGGGGATTTAATCTCACCATCTTATATTATTTTATTACCTTTTATATATGAAAAAATCTAATGATTTAGTTTTATAAACCTATTACATCCACTAAATTAACATGTTTAATCCATATTTACATGTGTAACTATTTACCAAACCTACCATCTATGTTACTCACCCAAAGATATACAAAAAACATATTTATACATGTCCAAATGCATCCCATTAATAAGGTATTTTAAATCTACATTAAAAGGTTTATAATTATATATGATTGAAAATATACCCATGATTTGACAAGAATTGACCCACTAGGGCCCCGACTGGGCTGATAATGGGCCAAGAGTTCCACCCCAAGCCCATCTCTAATAGGATAGGGGTCGGTGAAAAGAACTGAGGGGAATATCACACAACATGGGGGGCCTTATCCTATAATAACCTACAACAAACACGTATCCAATACAAAAGATAACAAAAAATTCTTGTAGGATATGTATATAAGAAACTGAACAGTATACAATGCATCCATGAGATAATGAATAAAAATACATCAAATAAGGTAAGTATAATAGAAACAATAAATATTCAAATATTTGTACCATAAGGCACTGGGAATCTCCTCTATGATGTATGTGATACTAGATCATTATCTAGTAATAAAGGCCACCACCATCATCCCAAACCACCAAGATCTACTGTACATCACCATGCATCACCAAGCATCACCAGACATTATCTTTGAACAATCCATGTAAGATTTTCGTCTACCAAGACCATCACTAAAATTTTGTGTCTCCAGATATACACAACATGTGTGGGAACAAAACTTTTTCTGGTCTAAGTATAAATATACCATTAGGATGCTTTGAAAACAATAATGAAAACACTGAATGATAGGTCAGATTGAAACTTTCACCACTAAATAAAAACCAGGAGAAATACAATGAAGAAACAATATATATATGATCAATCCAAATAAGTAATAAGAATATATATTATCCCAAATTACCCACATAAAATCCTTGAAAACACACCCCACTAGTATTTAGGGATACTTAGAGTACTATAAATTCCTCCAAGTCTAAATTTAATAACTATCCATATGTCACATCTCTAAGGCAATCCATGTGATGATGAGTAGCCACAAATCCCAAAAAAAACCCCATTCTATTCATCATTTTTAACCACTACACTACTTCCAAAACCTAATAAGGGTAATTTTCTCATCGATAAATCATAATCTTCCAGTAAGGAAGTGTCTCTCCCTATGGTCCATCCATATCATACCACCAATCAATTTTTTGTATGCCCATGTCATACAACCCATGAAACCTATTTATATCTATAGTGGAGGACCCATTCCTTACCATTGGGCATACCAGTGGAGGACCCATATGTTAGAGTTGGTGCACTTGAACCAACCTCTATACACTTTATGATTACATGTATTCATGGTTTTTTATTACTAATAAACCTATTATCACATCATAAACATTATTTTGTGTGACATTGTACGTGATAATGTCTTAAGGGTAACTATCACTCGAAAAGGTCATAAAAGTTCCCCTCTATGAGGAGAACCTATAAGTTCCATGATAATATTCCTAAATATATGTTCTATAACTGTATGATGTCATTTTATGGGATACAAAAGATATAGGCTATTAAGGGTGAATACTCATAATAATTTAAGACACTTTATCATGGTATATTCCCTTGGTAAGTTTTAGAGTAGGGTATTATGAAAACATGACCCACCTATAGGAAATCCACATTTATAATTGTCATTGGATATTCCTATCTATGAACATGTGTAATGATCTCTAGAATTTAATATTATTATTAATTCATTTTATAAGTAACATTTTTTGATGTACTTACCAAAACCATGATGTTATATGTTTGTAGGAAGTAGGGTATGTTGGGTGTGTCATGAGTGATATTTCATTAATGAATAATGTGAGAATATATTTATCCCTTCCTAGTTTAGTGTAAACTGATATCTTAGGCCATTTGATGGAAACATAACTGTCTGATCAAGTCCATGGCTATGGAGTTCTATTGACAAGTTCATTTTTAGTAAGTCAAAGAAAGAGACATCGATCATATAGGTTGATGGAACCAAAATGAAACTTGCTTGATTAGAGGTATTAGAATGAAGATATTATATTAAACAGTGCACATTCATGTATGGTTATTGTTTTTGTGACATTTAAATTCTTTCTCTATGGGTGTTTTGGCATGTTATTGGATGTTAACCTTGGAATTTTGGTGGTTTTTTTAATTCCACTGAGAGGAGACCTAGAGGGTTACACACTAAGTGTATTTGAAACCTTAGTTAAATTCTATATGAATTTAAAATGTTGGATAAATATTGTTCCCATACATGGTTTAATAATTATTCATGTTTTTATGATCACATATATTCATTCATTAGTTATTCTTCAAAAAATTTGTAAGTTTAATATTTAATAAATATTTATTATCTTTGTTAGTCAATATAATATTTATTTATTTATTGGAGAATAATGTACTGATATTTATTTCTTAAATAAATAGTCATTATTTAATTCATGATAAATATTGACGAGGATTGGTGGATTAGTTTTAATGGCATGGAGATAAATTTTACATTAAATATTATTTTAATAAATATTAATATATTTATTCAAGGAAATAATATTTAATTTTTCCATGAGTTTATAGTATGTCAATTAAATAATAATAATATTATTATTTAGACATGGAGTTCTATAGGGATTAAAAAATCATAAGGGGCTATATGTAATTATTATTCTCTAAACCTAGATCTATTTAAACCTAGTTATGACAATCTCTAGAATGATAATAATTATGCACAATGAATTCTAGTGAATCTCCTAGGCCTTAGAGAGATTCTCTCCTATAATTCTCTCAATAATGGAGATCGATCTTCCTCCTACACACTCTCAATTATAGAGAGAACAAAGAGATTCCTTCTACCTAAATCTATTATCATGGTGATCAATGATGAATGATATAATCAATTAAGATCTTCCATGATGGCACTTGAATATTTGTATAACAATGTTCAGAGGTTCGAGGTGTATGTGTGGATCATTGCTACATGGAATATATCCTTTATTCCTATGGAACAATGATAATATGATGTAAATACATCATTAGATTCATCAATAAAGAAAGAATTTTGACATGAGGTAATTCATTATCAGATTAAATTAATTATAAATTATATGTGATGATCCCGACTTCTTAGTTTTTGTGTAATACTCAATTAATATTAGATTTAATTCCATTGATCATGAAATTATTCATCTTATACATCTTAGATTATTCATTGATTACGAAAAAGGTCAAGTTGGATACTATCCAATAGACACTTCCACTGGAACCGGAACCTTTAAGTGGTATCAAAGTAGTCATATAATAATTTATAATAATTTATAGATCATTGATTGATGATATGAATTTTCTGTTAGTTTTTATTTATGGGATATTCATTCTTTAAATATGAATATTATAATATTCTATTCTCTTTCTTTTTTCTCAATCATTTAACCAAGAAAAAGTTAAATTTACTTGAAGAATATTTGAAGACTCCATCAGGAGGTTTCACGGGTTCTTCCTAGATAACATAAGACTACACGGTGTATATCCTGTTGATTCATGTCACATTCCTGTATTAATTAAACTAAGATAAACTATGAGAAATTTGGGTTTTAGTGAAATTAGTACATGCATAAATCATTAAATACACTCGTGTGTTGATCGGTCCAGGCTACGGTTTTCCAGACTTCACGCCATCTTACACGCTATGTAGTCCACATGTTTTTGCAACAAAAAACTTTGGGTTTAAGCCATGACATGCATTTATTACATGACATGGGTACTGAAAAACTGTACAATATCGAGGTCACATGGAATTTAGTTGGTTTATACATCATGAACCTCATACTCATCTATAGATGACAAACATGACTAGTCCCTAGTCTTATGGCATGGACATGGGAAGAAGACATTACATGAAATGTAGCCCAAGGTATACACCATGTAACCCATTACACCTTAGGTGATTAATTTAACATGGAAAGAAAATTAATGGTATAATTAAATCTAACCAACATGTGTCTATTTTTCATTTACTGAAATTGTATTCCATGTGATTGAATTATTAATTATATATTAAATTAATTTTTTGGTTTAATTTTGAACTACAATATATGTATGGTCTTTAATTGTAAATTACTCAGCACATATTAATAACATTACATTTTACATAATTTTTATGTGTCAGTGTGTCATTTATTGGTAGTACATGCCTTGTAATTATATTCCATGCCATGTATATTGGATTCTATGTGAATACACAATAAAAGGACCATACTGAGTTATTTGGATGGGTACATGCCATTTCCTCTAAGTACACATGTGTAATTTATTAATTTTAAATAAAATTAATTAATTTAATTTATTTGAAATTAGGGATGATTGAAATTTATATGATGATTTGGATAAAATTAAGATAAATTGAATTCATTTTTTAATCAAATAAATAATTATCTTAATTAGAGGCATTTTTTATATGAATTAAAGAACAAATTAAAGTGAAAGATAAATAGTGTGAAAATGTGTATTTGTTTCATGTATGTAGATAATCATGATCTTAGAATAGAAATGTGTATGTAATTGGTTTCCTTTTAATTTATTAATAATATTAAATTAAATTAATGACTCATGTGTCATCCCCTCCTCTCATTATGCAAGAACTTATGTGCCTGGAGTTTCTTTTATATAAACCGCTTAACCAATCCTTGGTTTTTCTCACCTACATATGAGAAAATATTATGTAATAGATGGATATCCCATGAAATTGGAGTAATTTAAAGTTTATATTCAATGAGAAACAAATCTAGGAGATGCATAGGAGGATAGGTGAAATGTTGTAGCATAAACCTATTTTTGGTTTAAGGTGTTATTCCCCTAGGGTCGAGGGTTACTTTATCATATTTTAGATAAAATAACCATTATAAAAGCTCATGATTATACCATTTTTATTATTTTATTTCTTTAAATTATCATGGTTAATTTCTTTATGGTTTCCTTTCCATAATCACATAAATTAATTAATTAAAAATCATGCAAGACGAAATTGAAATAAATTGAACTATGCACAATTTTTTTATCTAATACATGGTTTATTACTTAAGTAAAATCCACTTAATATTCACTAGGATTTAATAAGATAAAATTTTAAATTTATATATAAATATGGAAATAATTCAAATTATAATATTAAGTCTATATAGTCTTCCATGACCTAATTTAAAATGGAATTAGTAGATAGTAATGTTTGATCCAACACTCAATGGGACACTACCATTTAACAGAGAGTTCTAAAGAAGGGTTTTTATTGGATTAATCAAATTTAAAATAATAGAAGTCAAACTTTATATAATTTGTTTAAATTTTTAGGCAATATTTGGGGAAATACATGCCTGTGATTTTAGTATTGGGGTGTCTACTTAACAGATCAAGGAGCTGTGAGTCAATGTAATTGACAAAGAACCACCTACCTAAATACCTTTGAGTAACTAAACATGCCCTCTATTAGTTTATGAGAAGGGGAATAAGGATAAATTTCACTAGAATATCCACATGGTATGGTATTACAAAACAAAGGGGGAGGGATATTAGATTTCAACAAAATGGTTGGATATTAATAAATTTAAAACTTATTAACTAATATTGTAATCTAGATAAAGTAATAAAATTATTCTCTTATTTATTATAGAAATTTCAATCCACATGACTTCAACTATATCACTTAAATCCATACTAGATAAGGATAACCATCTCACTAGCTCATATTTCTAGGAATGGTATAGGTACTTGCACATTATACTACGTCGTGAGCGGAAATTATACGTGTTTTAGACCCCAGGTTTTGAGTATTTTACTGAAGTGGATATCGAGGAAGAAGTATTTATCTACCTTGAACATATGAGAGATTCCATATATCTCAATATATCCTCACTACCTAAATCCTTATCTAGTTTTATTGTGAATTATAATATGAGAAATAGAGATAAGTCTCTTTTAGAACTTCTTTCTTTAATTCTCCACATTGATAAAGACATGGGGAATGAAAAGATTATGGTCCTTATTATGAATAATAAAAATAATTACAATGAAAAGGTCCCCTAGAATCATTCCAAATATAAGGATCCTAAACAACATCCTTACAAGAATAAGAAGATATAAAGGTAAGTAAAATAACAAATTATGGTATGTTTTTCAAGTGGAAAGCTAGGCCACTGGAAGAAGAACTGCACCTAGTTGAAGAAGTATGGGTAAGCTTCATGTTCATTCCTTGTCAAGTGTAATCTTTCTATATCTACACATTAGGAACTAGATATATATTTTAGTGCTCATTTTTTCCAAATGCAGGAATAAAGTAGATTTCAAAATATTTCCAAAGGAGAGGTGGATCTTGGAGTATACAATGGAGCATGACTTACTAATTTGGATATAAGAGACTACCGCCTTCTATTTCCAATAGGGATAATCTTGTTTTCAAAATATTTTTATTATGTTCCAAATATTACCAAAAACATAATTTCTATATCCTGCCTATATATAGATGGTTTTATTTTTAAGTTTATAAATAAGAGCTATTTCTTTTATAAATTCAACATATGTTATGGTATGACACATTTAAATAATAGTATTCATGTATTATATTATGAAAACCAAGTACTGTAAATTGGTAACTAATCATGTTCACATGACTCATTTCACACTCAATTATGGCATCACCACCTTGGTCATGTAAATAGGAAGCGTTTGGAAAATCTTTATCAAGATGGATATTTAGATTCCTTTGAAATAAAGCTACTTGATATATGTTTTTCTTATTTTTAAATAAAAACGACTAATCCACCTTTTGCTGGGTAGGGTGAAAGGGCCACATAACTTCTATAATTGGAACACACTAATGTGTGTACACCTTTTCTAGTAGAAGTTATAGGTGGGTATTATTACTTCATAACTTTTACTGATGAATTGAGTAAATATGGTTATTTCTACTTAATGTGGTATAAGTCTAAATACATTGATAAATATAGTGAGTTCCAGAAGAAAGTATAGAATCAACTTAGTAAGAAGATAAATAATTTTTTATCTAATTTAGGTGGTGAGTATCTTAACTAAGATTTTAACGACTTTCTATATGAGTATTACATTCTATCTCAAGTCACCCCACCTTATACACCACAATATAATTATTTTAGTAAAAATAGGAATTATACATTTCTTGACATTGTATGGTTAATAACGAGTCATAAATGTATTCTATTATCCTTTTGGGGATATTTTTTACATTCTACAATATACACACCAATCCAAGTTCCAACTAAAGTGGAAAATAGAATACTGTACATGTTATTGTATAGTACTAAATCTTTGTTGTCAAATTTACTAGTATGGATATGCGAAGCATTTATTAAGTACACCTATGGAAATAAACTAGCACCTCGGGGTATGAAGTGTATCTTTATAGGGTATCCCAATGAATCAAGGGGATAATATCTATAATAATCCTCATACAAGAAGGTTATCACTGCATGACATGACATATTTATTTAGAGGGAACACATAATCAAAAAGGATAGTGGGAGTAAGATTGAATTTGATGAAGTTGATGCTCAAGATAATCAATATTTGGTATAGGAATAGATTTCATTGGTTCTCATAGAAGAGGGTATTCCTAAAACACAAGCACTATATATGATCAAGGATATGTTAGAGAACTAGAAATATATGGTTTTATAGTAATTGAGGATGGTGACTTGTCATTGGTTAACAATAATGAACCTTTTTCATATAAGGAGGTAGTAGAGAGATTATATAATGCAATTCAGAAGGAATCCATGAATTCTGAGATAGATTCAATTTATCAAAACCAAGTATGGGTTTTGGTTGATCTTCTAGTTAATGTAAGTCTCATTGGGTGCAAATGAGTATTCAAGATAAAACTAGACATCATAGGTAAATCTAGTAACTATAAAACATGATTTCTGGATAAAGGGTTTAAATAATATCAAGTCATAAACTAAGATGTAATTTATTCTCCAATAGTTGTATTTATATCCATCATAATTTTACTTACTATAACAGTTTTCCATGACTATGTGAACTAGAAGATATATGTCAAAATATATTTACTTAATGGGAACCCTCACAAAGATGTCTATATGACACAACCAGTAGGTTTTTTGAATCCAAGTAATTAAAAAATGGTATGCATGTTGTATAAATCCATTTATAAATTTAAGTAAGAAAAAATATCATGGAATATTCAATTTGATTAATCCATAAGATAATTTAGTTTTATTAATAATGAATGTGAGCCATGTGTTTATAAGTGGTTTCGTGGGAGTGCGGTTGATATCCTGGTAGTATATTTCAATGAAATATTACTTATTGAAAAAGAAATAATGGTATTATAGTTATTTAAGGATGGGTTGAATAAGTGATTCTCCATGAAGGACTTAGTGAAGAATCCTATATCCTTAGTATTAATATCATTCATGATAGATCCAAGAGGATTCTTGATCTAATAAAAGTACATACATTGACAATATACTAAAGTGATTTAGTATGGAATAGTCCAAGAGGGGATTAGTTTCAGTGTCATATGGTATATATCTTTCATGGAAAATGAATCCTTAGACACAACATGAAAGATATAAAATGAGTAAGATACCATAAAGTTCTATGATAATATCAATCATTTATGCCATTTCATGTACTAGGATTGATGTTTTTTATTCCTTAATCATTGCAGGATGATATCAAACTGATATTGGTGAACAATATTGGTATATTGTTAAGTCCATCCTTAAGTATCTGAAGAATTTTAGGATATATTCTTGTTCTATCTAGGAGACAAGGAGATATTCATCAAGGGTTATACAAATTCTATCTTTCAAATAGATCAGAAAGATTTTAATTCATAGTCATTATATGTATTCAGTATCAATGGAGGTGTTTTGAGCCTGGAGGTTTCAAAGCAGACAGTTGTCACCAATTATATAGTGGATTTTAATGCATCCAAAGAATCTATTTGGATATGAAACTTTTTATAGGATATTGATTTAGTGATTAACATTAATAACTCTATCACATTATATTGTGATAATACTTCAACAGTGGATATTGCAAAGGATTTATGGTCACACAAATAGATAAAGAACATACTCCACAAATATCACCTCTTGAGTTATTTTTCTCAAAGGGGTGAAGTCTATATTAATAGAGTTTCCATGAAGGAGAATGTGGAAGATCCCTTGACTAATGCATTATCTTAGAAAAAGCATGAGCTTCATATGATAGCTAGATTATTGATGGTTGTTATCTAATAGATCTAGTGAAAGTGAGATTAATTTAGAGTTTGTTACCTAAAAATAATTTATATATACATTTTCATTACCTTTATCATAAATTTTTAATGTTAATAAAGCTTTTATCACATCATGATCATTTTTCTGCTTGACATTATATGTGATAATTTCTTATGGGTAACAGTTTCATTGAAAGTGTTGAGAATCCTTCACCTTATATCTAGAACCATAATAAGGTTTCCAAAAACACAAATGGCATAAACAGGTTTTATAAGGAATCCTATATATCTCAATGTTCTAGAATTTGTTAGAAAAATATCATACCCAAATCATCACACTAAGTCTTATTTACTTTGAAACATTCACTAAAACTAAAAAACAATAAAAAATTAAAATAATTTAAATTGAGTAAATAAAACTTGTGGTTATATATGGTTTGAACTAAAAGTCCTACATTAATGGGTAAAATTGTAAGATCCCATGTTTTGGATGAGTTGGAAGTTTTCTAAAGGAATTTTTATTTTTATTCAGTGGATGTTACAAATCTTAAACCGATATTTGGAATGCAATTCCTAGAGTTGGAACACTTAGAAGTGTTGTTTTTTGGATGGGGTTTAAGGCATGAGAAGTGTTTGGAATCCCAGATAATTTTTGGGAGTGTTTGGCTACGAGAGATCAATTCTGGGGGAAAAAAACTTGGGAGCATGGTTGGCGTACAGTTAGTACTAACTATGTGGTTAAATCATCCAACCTATTTTGATAAGACACACAGTTTTTCTAAACGATGTGGGAGGTCCTAGGTAATCATGCAGGATTTTGAGTGTGTCACACTTTTTGTAAAACCATGCACTTAAGGCTGAACAAACATGAAAAATCTCTACAGTAAATTGTAGAGGTGAAGCACACAGGCTGTGCATGGTTTCTCTAACCTTGCACCTAGCCATGTAAGGGGGTGGAGAACTTGGAAAATATATCCATATAGGCTATTCATAGTATTTCAAACCATAAAACTAGTCATGAATGTCATTTTACATTAGGATAGTGTTGGCACATGATTTTTCTAACCATGCGGTCAAACCATGTGACCCTTTAAAAATGGTGAATTTATGATTTCTACCTACCTTATTTTAACCCAAATCCCACCCTTTCTCCTCCAATTCATGCATAATAAATCCATTACCTAGGAGATATTCCTCCTCTCTTCTCTAGGATTTGATTTATATCCCTCATTTAATCTTGAAATTGATCATCATCGGTCACATTGGATCACCCCCAGTTAGTCTCTCAATCCTCTTGCTTCTTTCCTTAATTTTCTTTACCATATCAGATGAAATTTCCATGTAATATCATATGAAATATTTTAAGTTAATTTTTTTTCAATTTATCTAATTTTGGATCGATTTAAAGCCTAATAATGGATGAGTTAATCATCCTTGGCATAAGGTTGGTGGTCCATATTTATTTCCCTAAAAGATTCATTACTTATATAATGTTTTCCTTGTGCTGTATACTAAGATTCCCATGAATTTCCCCTAAAATGTGTAAATAATTAAATATATTATTTAGACCATAATCTTGATGTTCATAGGTCCCTTTAATCATGGGTATGGTTGAATACCTCAACCCGAACCACCCCTTTAGGTGGGTTCAATTAAATTCTTGTAATAATTATTCTTTATTATAAACCAAAACACCTAACGAGTGTGTTTGGGATAAAAACTATAAAAAATTACCTAAAATAATGAATGAATCATTAGATATCATGTTTTCGCACTTTACTTAAGTTAATTAATAAGAGTATTCCTTGCTTATATAGATAAACCACCCTTGTGGTGTGTTGCTTATAGTCTCATGACCCTTATTGGTCTTTATCTTGAAATTAAATCACCTTTGAGGTGTGTTGACCCATACCCTACTAATGGGATTATTAAGGGGGGTTAATGAGACATATGTGGAAGGGAAATACCCATGGACCATGTTATAATTTATAAATTAATTGAATAAATGGTCACTAGTAAGACCATGCCACTTGAATTTTGTTAAATGATGTAGTGGAAAGTATTTTACACTAGGCTCCTTTTTATTACCCTTCATTAGTATGTTTTAAATGATGAATTGAATTGATTTTAATATCAAATGGATGTGATTACATCATGGTTACTTCATGTAATGGACACTATGCTCTTTATATTTTATGTGGTATTAATGGAAATTATGTTCCTTATTGATATTGAGGAATTATAGGACATGATGTTCCTTCTTTTTTATTCAAAATTTTGGACATGGAATTCCTTGTGGTTTGTTTAGATTTGTTGGACATGACATTTTATATTTTTAGGTAGAATTATTGGGTCAATTACCTTACATAATTATGAATCCTTGTGTGGTTATCATTATATATGGATTCCTTGGTTCCTTCTTAGGTCCCACATGAATAGTCTTTCACATGGATGCCTAAGAAGATAGCCATGAGTCCTAATTTCTAATTTACTAATCTTATGTTCAATGATATTATAGCTTAGGTTGAAGCATGTGTGGTCAGTTGGGTATCCCATGGGAAACATGAGCTCAACATGGTTATTTATTTAATTTCACTTCTTTATTTATTATACCTCTACACTGTTTCATTTTTTATTCACCAACTATACTGCATTAGTCACTGTTGCTAGTGGCCTACTGAGTTTTAATCACACCCTATTCAGGTCACCATTTGGTACCTGATTAGATCTCTTGGTTGTAGGATAGAATCATGGACTGTGCATGCTTGTTGTTACCCTTTATGTCATAAGACATGACATGGAGTAGGGGGGAGAGAATGTACTTGGGCTTCCTACAGGAGTTGGAGTATTTTAATTATTTATTATTTTATCTATCTTGTCTTGTTTTGTAAATTACCAGTTGGATGTTGACTACTCTTTATTTATGGATCAACATCTTCATGCATGGTTGAATTATTATTTTTTGGAATGATTTTCTATTTACTATTATTTATCAGTGATTATTTATCTTCTACTACCTTTCATTTATTTATGTTCCCACTATATTCAACACTAATCTGGATGGTATAGTCTCCCCACTATACCACCTTCAAACTCTCACTGCTATTAGGCAGTCTCTAGTATATGGGGAGGCACGCTTGAGGTTGTGTCACTGACTATCCTAGTTACTATTATAGAGGGAATCGAGAAAGGATGTGAAAAAATAGTATCTGAGGTTTCTTTTTCTTATCTTACTATTTTAGTGATAGTAGATAGAAGACTAGAAATATGTCTGGACTTAGTGAATTTCTCATGTATATGAATGGAAAACCCACCACGAGGGAAAGATCAAGTTTCCAAGGATCAGACTGTTTTTTATAATGATTCATTATTATAGTTGATTATTATTTCACCTTGAGTGATTGGTGTACTTTTCTTCTAGATACTGATTTATGATATTTACATATTTTATAAGAATGTAAAGGGATAGAGTGTGTTCATTTATCATTCTCAAGAATATAGGATTCACATTTCATTAGCATACTTATCTGTATAGCATGATTGTGTTTTTTTCTTCTTGCCTTTATTCCTTGCTTATGTGATAATTTTCATTATTATGGTTATTGTATAAGGTAGTTAAATAATGTGTATACATCAACCTAAATGGTGTTTTCCCACATATATTGATGGTGCAATTCTTTCTAACTATCCTAAAATTCATTAATTAATTGAAATGGTTAATGAATCGGCCTAAATGAACTTTCTAATTGTCAAGGAATTGGATTTTATTTAACAAATTCAAGTTATTTATTATGGATTCCATTTAAATAGTGTTTCTTTTGCAACTTATAAAGTCTTGTACCTCTATAACTTGGTAATGATGTCCCATATAACTGAATCCTCATATGATTCACTCAACTATTGTATGTGAGTTTTAGCATTGTATGCTTATGAGATAAATCCATTAAGGTTGTGATAAATCTTGAATAAGAAGAATATGAATGGGTTGAATTTAAATGATAGTCTAGTTATAATTTATGGAGTGTTTAATCCATAAATTGGGAATGATTTCCCATATGACTGAACCCATATTGGAATGATGAGACCCTCATAGGTCACCTTTATTCTTCTTATGTCTTGGTACTAAACCCCATGGGGGTTTGTTTGTGTTGCATGGTATGGTTATTTAAAGTATTAATAACTAATTATACAGTGCTTGTATAAATGTATAGTTGAATCTTACTTGACCAATCCCCTTAAATTAATAAAAGACCTTTTTTTTCTGATTTAGTCCTTTATTATTATGAGACATCATATAATTAAAATTCAAATTATAACCTAAAAAGTGTTTTCCTCTATAGATTGGAATCAAAATTTTCTTTAAATAAGCCTAGTTGTGAGAAATTATGGCTAAATAATGGGTAAAAGGAAATCGTGAGATAATTTTCGTATAGTACTACATGACGTCATCTAAATAAAGTGCTATGTAAAATTGTAAAATGATTTAATTTATCACTAGTACATGAAATTTTACATATATGATCCCTTTAAATGTTTTTAATAAATGTTAATTGATAAAAATGGCTTAATTAAAACATTTAGTGGTGCTTCTAATAAATAAACTTCATGTAAGGGTTAGTGATAATGTTTCCTTGAGATATTTATTTAATGGTAATGTGATCATTTCCCATAGGTCTTAGTTTACTTCTCTTTATGTTTCATAAATCTAGATTTTCAGAGCTATAGCTTAGTGAAATTTTTGGCATTACCCTAGTTTTAGATTTGACACTTTATACTTTAGTGAGGGGTTAACCCGTTGTATTAGTGACTTGGTGATAAAAAATTCATAGATTTTTTAGATGAGTTCTTATACATGGTAATGGTTTTCCATATAACCATTTGAGGTGGTTAGGGCCCTTATTGATAATTAAATAATTCCCTAGGAAGGCACGTAGATATCTAGTAAGTTGGACCTCAAGGGAGGTATTATCGTGTAGGGATACGCACTGTGTGTCAGCTATTTATTATCATAAATTAGCTTTGTAACTCTCCAGGGAGTAATCCCCTATGACGATTCTTGGAGAGTATTAGGTCTTATAAGGATGATAATTTTAAGGTGAAGCCTTTATGGCTATGTTGATAGGTCTTAACCCTCATAGGTCGATGATTTATTTACCTCCTTCAGTTTATCTCTTTATAGAGAGTTTACAGCTGTTTTGGATGTCATTTAATAAATTCCATTAATTGGGATATGGTTCTCATGTGATAAAACTTAGGGCTTGGTGGATATACCTAGTGTCCCTGTTTTGAGCTTAATCAGTAGGGCTAGGAGGAATACCTGAAGGCCCTTAGTTGTGACTCAGACCCTAGTGAGTCAGGGATGTTTGGATTGATCAAGCCAACCTATGAGAGTGGTTGGTCCAAGTTTTACATATTTTTTAGAGGTAGTGAGCTTAGTTATATGCTCGTTTAAAATCTGATTCATAGAAGGTGACCAGGTTTATAAATTTAGGCATGGTGATGCATGCGGTTTTTGAGGAAGAAACTAGGGTGCTGGATATCAAAACTAGATTTGATGGGAAGGACTATTCGAGTTCCTACCTAGTTGACCAATAGTTGTGTGGATAACACTTTAATTTCTGAAATGATGTCATGAAGTGTGTGATTGTTCAATAAATCATGGCATAGGTTAATGCTGGATTTTGAAGAGATGTTCCATGGGAACTTTCATCTTAATGTGACTGATGTGTCATATAGTACGATCAGCTTGGCCTTAATGGTGGATAACTCATAGAATCATGTGTTTATTTTTGAACCAAGTGGTATGTGATTGTACACTTTCTACCTTTGTAAGTTCTAATTCATGCTAATTTCGTGTGACAACTAGTTGATATGGAATGTTAGTGAGAATTTAGATGTGGGTTAGGGATCGATGGTTTTGAATATAACACTTATAGACATGGAGACCCAGAGATTTGGGTAAAATTTAAGTAAAGATCCCGATGATGAGGTATAACTTATAAATAAGTTGGGTGTTGTGACATGGTTGAACCATGGATGGATGTTGACATGAATTATTGGGAGATGTGGTGATAGGTGTTAATTAAATACTAGTATATCCTGGTTAGATGGACCATGGATCAGGAGGAGCAATTCAAAACTATCGATATAATCTTAGTGTACTTCTATTTTAGAGATGATCATGACTAATATCTTTAAATCATCCCAAGAACACTAATATATCATCATTTTTATGCCTATCTACCTACCTAACTACCCTTTTCTAGTTTGATGAGGATAATATTTGAGAGTTTCACTCAAGGAGTCGTTTAAAGTAAACTAGACGGTGCATAGTGTACCATAGGCCATTCAAGGGCGATGAACCTCATTATATTTTTAAATTTAGTGAATTCCATTGGAACCATTATAGGAAAGTGGGAACAAGTGATGGGTGAGGTTTGATTTAGTACTCGAGACTGGGTGATTTCTCATCCATGCTATACGTTATGTTCATAAGTGTATGGGGTATATACTATGGTAATTAGGAATTATTTTTGTTGACATGACGATAAGAAATGATACTAATGTGGGGAGTAGGATGTTGGTTGTTGGGGGGAAACCCTCATGTGAGAAGGGTCATGGGACCCTGAGACTGATTAAGTGATGTTCATTTTGGAACTTGTATTCTATTGGTTAAATGGAACAATGTACGACTATATTTCTCAATAAATGTAAGTTACAATTTTGAATATGGACTTGGTGGAGTCTGAGTGTGGGCGTCTGACTTAGGATGGCTTATGACGATCCAAGGATTATAGATTGAGTATACACAGACGATTGTTGTATAGCACATAGAAATTTTTTATCATGAAATGGTTCAGCCAAGAGATGTCACCAGAAGTTAGGAACGAGCTTTGATTGTTGGGCGGAAGAAAGCAAGGGAATGATGGCAAGAGGGGGGGTGAATTGCCTTTTAAAAAATTGATTAACAAATTAAAATCAGAGTTGAAAGTGCAGCGGAAATAAAGAGGCAATCACACAAGAAATTGTTAACGGAGTTCGGCCAAAACCCGGCCTACGTCTCCGCTCCCAACTCAACCGTTGAGAGATTCCTACCGCTTGCTTTTCAATGGTTTTAGCAAGAAACCCACTAGGCTTTGAGGTAGCACTAGGACCTATTACAGCTTGCTTTTTGTGGTTTAGCAAGAACCCACTTACTTTTAATGGTTAATTAAGAACCCACTAGCCTTTTTAACGGGTGAAGGCTAGCTCACCGGAAACACAAGCCTTTTAAAAGGAAAGGCTTGAAGAAACCTCTTCACACCTTAGTGGTGGTGTGAGAACCCAAAGAAAGAGGGGATGAGAAAGAGTTTGGGGTTTGTAGGCACAAACCCAATTTTAAGCTCAAAATGAATAAACAAGAAAAACCGTATTGGAGGAAGACTTGGGCGCCAATTGGATGATGGAGTTGATGTAGCGTGCTCTCCCAAGCTTCTTGAGGTGCTCCTTGGATTGGGAATTGGATTGGAGCACTTGAGGATCCTTGAAGGAGGAGCGCCAGAGGTTCGCCAAATGTTCAACAATATGTCCGAGCGCTTGGTATATGATCCGGTTAGGTTCCGGGGCTTCCTTGGCCTTTATTTATAGGCATGGAACCCATTGGGGGCCTTCGGAGCCGTTGGAGAAGTCCTCGGAGACGTTGGAGGCCAAAAGAAGGTTGACTGGTCAAACCCAACGGCTAGTTTGACTGGGCTACCGGCTGGCCGGTGCAGGGCCACCGGCTGGCCGGTGCCTTGGATGTTGAGAGGTGCTTCTGCCCAGGAGCCACCGGCTGGCCGGTGCTGAGGCCACCGGCTGGCCGGTGGTGAGACAGTAGGTCTCACTGTTGAACCAGGATGCCACCGGCTGGCCGGTGACAGAGCCACCGGCTGACCGGTGGAACCTGGCAGTGGGCAATGCCTCTGCCAGGTCCACCGGCTGGCCGGTGCTATCACACCGGTTGGCCGGTGGACTGAAATTCAGTCCACTCCTTGTCCTTTCTTGGGCCATTCCTTTGACAATCTTTTGCCTATCATCCACAACACTTGAAAACAAGGTTAGACAAAGATGAAAGTGATTGTGATCATGAAAATCAAAGAGTGTGGGGTACAACAATCTCCCCTATTTTGATGATCACAATCACTTATCTAAGCAATGTAAAAACTTAAATGAAAAGCATGCTTTAAATGATAAATTGAAAATAAATACTAAGCATGAGGGAAAAGATTCTCCCCCAATCAATCAAGAAATTTCTCCCCCTTTGTGATTATCAAAATAGAATGGGGCATAAAACTTGATTGAGGGTATAATTGAAAATCAAGATTGAGATTTTAAATCAATTGAAATTTTTGAAATTTGAATTGAAAGTCTTGAAAATAAAATTGAAATGAAACATTTTAATTGAAAATTTTGAAATGAAAATTTGATACCAAGAGTTGAAAATGAAAGTTTGAATTGAAAGTAAAAAGACTAAAACGATCCTAACTCCCCCTAAATAAAAACAACAAATCATCGGGGAGAGGGATTTTGAAAAGAGACAATTTTAGGCCCGGAGAGACTCGCTAAGAGGGATTTTTCAATCCACACTTGCCTTGTAGCGGGTCTTCTCCTATAGAATTCATCCGAATAAAAAATCGATTTGGGCCTACCATATCGGGCGTTTTTGCAATTACATTCATATATCATGTGCCCGGGTTTTTTACAATAATTGCAAAATTTATAACAAGAGCTCCCCCTAACAAAAACAGTGGGTGCATGGGAGGAGGAAGCTTGGTTGGTATAGCCAAGTCCATTGGTGGTTCGGGAAACGCGTTGGGAACCAAGTATATTGTTCAAATTTTGTTCCCCTTGGGTGAACTTGGATAGAGTCTCTCTAAGGTCCTTGATGGTTGATTCCATGGAATCAACATTTGGGAAATTTTGGATTTTTAGGGAGAGTTCCTCCTTCTCTTTGAGAAGTTGGTCTTTTTCGGAGGAAAGTTTTTTGAAAGACTTTTTTAAAGCAACAAATTTTGATGATAAAGCATGAAAACCGTTTTCTAGTTGGTCTCTAGCGTGTGAGAGTTCTTCATAAGAAAGATGATTTAAAGAATTGGAATTTGAAGAACAAGAGGAAGAGGAGTCGGAAGATGTTACCTCATGTTTTGCCATTAGGCATTTTGTACCTTGGTCGCTCGAGGAGGAGGAGGAAGAGGATGATGAGGTGTCACTCCATGTCGCCTTGAGGACCTTTTTCTTTTTCTTGTTCTTGGCCCTTTTCTTGTGAAGTGGGCAAGCGGGTTTGAATTTTTCGTCGAGTTCTTGCTCTTGAGCGGGTTCTTGCTCTTGAGCGGGTTCTTGCTTTGGAGCCTTGCTAGTACCTTCATAGGTTAGTTCTAACAATTTCCAAATATCATGAGAAGATGTGCAAGAAGAAATACAATTAAAAACATTTCGGTCAAGACCACAATGAAGAGCGTTCATGGCTTTTCCATCAAGCTCAAAATTTGCAATGTCGGCGGGAGTCCATTTAGACTCATCGGGAGAAGAGAGTGTAAAACCATGCATAACAATTCTAAAAATTGGATAGCCAATACTTTTTAAAAAAGTGGTCATGCGGGTTTTCCAAAAAGAATAATCGGCTCCATCAAAGAATGGAGCACGATCCAAAGAATGTCCTTCGGGGGATTGATAGGAAGAAGCGGTAGAAGCCATCAAAAAATAGGATCTTTAATTTGAAACCGGTTAAGGAATTATTCAAATACGTCCTCTGATACCAATTGTTGGGCGGAAGAAAGCAAGGGAATGATGGCAAGAGGGGGGGTGAATTGCCTTTTAAAAAATTGATTAACAAATTAAAATCAGAGTTGAAAGTGCAGCGGAAATAAAGAGGCAATCACACAAGAAATTGTTAACGGATTTCGGCCAAAACCCGGCCTACGTCTCCGCTCCCAACTCAACCGTTGAGAGATTCCTACCGCTTGCTTTTCAATGGTTTTAGCAAGAAACCCACTAGGCTTTGAGGTAGCACTAGGACCTATTACAGCTTGCTTTTTGTGGTTTAGCAAGAACCCACTTACTTTTAATGGTTAAGTAAGAACCCACTAGCCTTTTTAACGGGTGAAGGCTAGCTCACCGGAAACACAAGCCTTTTAAAAGGAAAGGCTTGAAGAAACCTCTTCACACCTTAGTGGTGGTGTGAGAACCCAAAGAAAGAGGGGATGAGAAAGAGTTTGGGGTTTGTAGGCACAAACCCAATTTTAAGCTCAAAATGAATAAACAAGAAAAACCGTATTGGAGGAAGACTTGGGCGCCAATTGGATGATGGAGTTGATGTAGCGTGCTCTCCCAAGCTTCTTGAGGTGCTCCTTGGATTGGGAATTGGATTGGAGCACTTGAGGATCCTTGAAGGAGGAGCGCCGGAGGTTCGCCAAATGTTCAACAATATGTCCGAGCGCTTGGTATATGATCTGGTTAGGTTCCGGGGCTTCCTTGGCCTTTATTTATAGGCATGGAACCCATTGGGGGCCTTCGGAGCCGTTGGAGAAGTCCTCGGAGCCGTTGGAGGCCAAAAGAAGGTTGACTGGTCAAACCCAACGGCTAGTTTGACTGGGCTACCGGCTGGCCGGTGCAGGGCCACCGGCTGGCCGGTGCCTTGGATGTTGAGAGGTGCTTCTGCCCAGGAGCCACCGGCTGGCCAGTGCTGAGGCCACCGGCTGGCCGGTGGTGAGACAGTAGGTCTCACTGTTGAACCAGGATGCCACCGGCTGGCCGGTGACAGAGCCACCGGCTGACCGGTGGAACCTGGCAGTGGGCAATGCCTCTGCCAGGTCCACCGGCTGGCCGGTGCTATCACACCGGTTGGCCGGTGGACTGAAATTCAGTCCACTCCTTGTCCTTTCTTGGGCCATTCCTTTGGCAATCTTTTGCCTATCATCCACAACACTTGAAAACAAGGTTAGACAAAGATGAAAGTGATTGTGATCATGAAAATCAAAGAGTGTGGGGTACAACACTTACAACCTCCTCAACTTAGAACTTCTCATCCTTGATAATACTTGGGGGACAATGAGAACATCACCCAAACTATGTGGGCTGTGAATTCCATATCAAAATATCCATTATGCATTTCCAAATGCCTAACGCACCACCAAGTGTCACTTTAATCATATGGCATGTAATTCACTAAAACTCAAGACAACGCTTGTAACCACCAACAAAACACCAAGATGGTGTTTACCTAATAATTTCTAAACCCAATACATGATGACATCATCATCCCTTTCATCAACCATCCAATGGTGATCCCCACTATAAGTTTTAAATTTAAACATACAATTTTGTGCCACAGTACTCCCATAGTTATAATTGCCTATTGAATCATGTCCTTAGTGTCCTAGTGACACTCCTCAAATGTTTCTAAACCCAATAACCCTAGTCACACACAAGTACACTACCCTTGGTCATTGATTTTATTAAAACATTCAAAATACAATTGACCCAACTAGCCTTGTCATGCCGGATTATCTATGAAAATCCCCGACTTACTTTTATAACTCACCCATCACATCCAAAAAATGTGCCTGAAGTGGTTCCACACTAACCACATACAACTATTTGAGAAAACACATTTTGAACCATCTTCAACCGAAATTTTTTGAAAAATGATCAACTTATACAGCTGACATGTCACTAAAGCCAGATTATGATGCCTTTCTCCCAAGGCATACTGAGATCATTTTTAAAATTCTCATCAATGTTGTGTCCTGGGCCCAGGACTGTTGGGCCCCCGCCAGGATTGTTGGCGCCTGTGCCCCGGTAACCAATCCCACATCGGTTGTGGAGGGAGATTGGTGGGTGCTTGAAATTCCCGTGCCTACCTTCCCCTCAGCAATGCGTTTTAAAGCCGTGAGGCCTGGGATAGCAACTGGGCCAGAGCGGACAATATTGCTGGGCCGAGGGATCCGATCCATCAATTGGTATCAGAGGGTGGTTGGTCTCGGGACCGGTGTGGGCTTGGGGGGGGGGATGTTGTGTCCTGGGCCCAGGACTGTTGGGCCCCCGCCAGGATTGTTGGCGCCTGTGCCCCGGTAACCAATCCCACATCGGTTGTGGAGGGAGATTGGTGGGTGCTTGAAATTCCCGTGCCTACCTTCCCCTCAGCAACGCGTTTTAAAGCCGTGAGGCCTGGGATAGCAACTGGGCCAGAGCGGACAATATTGCTGGGCCGAGGGATCCGATCCATCAGTAAGATCCCGTGTTTTAGACTGATCAAAATTTTTCTAAAGGAATTTGAATTTTCATTTTTTGGACGGGTCAAATCTTAAAATGTGCTTTGAAATGTAATTCCAAGAGTTGTAACACTTGTAAATGTTGGTTTTTATGGGGGGTTAAGTTCTAAGAGGTTTCTTAGAATCCTAAATGAGTTTCAGGAGCATCAGGATTTTAGAGATCGATTCTAGGAGAGACAACCTTGGGAACACGATTAGCATATGGTTAGTACTAACTGTGCAACTCAGCCAGAAATCCTATTTTGATAAGATACACGATTTTTACAAAACATGTGGGACGTTACATGTAACTATACTAGATTTAGAGGGTGTCACACAATTTTTAAAATCATGTAGCTAAGGCCATACAACTTTAAAAAATATCTACAGTAAATTGGAGAGGCAAATCTCATGGGTTATGAATAGTTTGTCTAACCGTGCACCTAGCCATGTGGGGGGGGGGGTGAGCACTTAGAAGGTAGATCCACATAGTCTATTCATATTCTATCAAACCATGCTTCTAGTCACGTGAGGCTGTGTGCCATTGGGATAGTGCTGGTAAATGGTTGGTGCACAGTTTGTCTAACCATGTTCCCCTTTGAAAAGGGCAAATTTACGATTTATAACTTTATTATTTTAACCCAAAGTCCACCATTTATCCTCTTATTCATGCACAAAATCTCCACCATCTAGGATCTCTTCCTCCTCTACTCTCTAGGATTTATTATGTCTCCCTTATTCAGGCTTAGAATCGATCACCCTCAGTCATGTTGGATCACCCTCAATTAGTCACTTGATCCACTTGCTTCTTTCTCTAATTTTATTTTCTGTATCAAAATTTATTTCCATGTGAGATCATATGTCCTATTTTATGGATTTTTTTAGTTTTGTGATTTAACTTATTTTATCTTGAGTCTAATCTCAATAATAGACATGTGAAGAATACTTAGTATAAGGTAGGTGGCCTATATGTATTTCTTTGAATTTTTCATTATTTATATAATTTTTTCATTATTCTATACATTGGACTTCCTGATCATTGCACCTAAAATGTGTAAATACTTAAATAGATAGTTTATACCATAACCTTGAAGTTATTAGGACCCATTTCCCATGGTTATGGTCAAAGAAATCAACCATAACCATCCCTTTAGGTGGATTCAATTAAATGCTTATAATAATTGTTCTTTCTTATAAACCAAAAAACCCAATGGGTGTGTTTGGGATGAAAACTATAAATAAATTCCATAAAATAATAAATGAATCACTAGATGTCATGGGTGATCACTTTCCTTAAGTTAATTCATAAGAGTACACCTTTATTATGTAGATAAACTACCCTTGGGGTGTATTGTTTATAATACCATGACCCTTACTGATATTTTTCTTGAAATTAATTCACCTTTGAGGTGTGTTGACCCATCCCTTGATAACAAGGTTATTAAGGAGGATTAATGATACATGTGTGGAATGTACATACCCATGTACCATGTGATCACTTATAAATGAATTAAATAAAAGGTGAATGCTAAGACCATGGAATAAGAATTTTGTTAAACTATTTAGTAGAGAGTATTTTACACTTATATCCTTTTTATTACCCTTTGGTAATTTGTTTTAAATGATGAATTGAATTGATTTTAATATGACATGTATTTGATTACATCATTTTTACTTCTTGTAATGGAGACTATGCTCCTTATAGTTTATGTGGTATTAATGGGAATGAATTTCCTTATTGATATTTCAAAATTATAAGACATGATGTTACTTCTTGTTTATTCAGAATTATTAGGTATGTAATTCCTTATGGTTTGTTTGGATTTTACATACATAACATTTTGTATTATTAGGTTGAATTCTTGGGTAAATTACCTTACTTAAATATGAATCTTGGTGTGGTTATCATTATATATGGATGCTTTAGTTCCTCCTTAGATCCCACATGACTAGTCTCACACATGGACACCTAATAACACAACCATGGGTCCCAATTTCTACTTTAATGGTCTTATTTTAGGGATATTATAACTTTTTCTGAAGTATCTATGGTCAGTCAGGCATCCCCTAGGGAACCTGATCTTGACATGATTATTAATTTCATTACTCTGCTTTATTTATTATACTTACACACTGTTACATTAAATATTCACATACTGGATTTTGTTAGACACCATTGGTGGTGGACTACTAAGTTTTACTCACACCCTATTCGAGCTACCATTTTTTATCTAGATAGAACTCTTGGTTATAGAATAGGATGGTGGATTATTCTTGTTTTCTATTACCATTTATGTCCTAGGACTTAGAGCTGGGGGCCGAGCATGTACTCGAGATGCCAACACAAGTTGGATTATTTTACTTATTTATTATTTTATTTTCCTTTTACAATTGTATACATTACATTTTGGATGTTGAATAATCTTTATTTATGGATCACCATGTTCATGAATGGCTGTATTATTTGGATTTTTCCAGGTTATATGTTTATTATTATCTATCAGTGATTTATTTATATTTCTCTACCTTTAATTTATTTATGTTTTCGTTGTGTTTACTACTGATCTATAGGGTATAGTATCCGCACTGTACCACCTTTAGAACCTTTCTACTAGTAAGAATCCTTTGTCATATGAGGAGGTGTGTTTGACGTTGTGTCATCAAGCAGTCCGATTATTTTTGTTGAGTGAATTGGGCTGGGACGTGATAGAAACATTACAACCGTTCATTTATATGGAAGAAAATATTACAAATCTTGATTTTTTTCTATCAATATGGGTCACTCAAGAGAGTAATAATATTATAATAATAAACTTTAGAAATATGTACCCACCCCATATTTATATAATGTCTCACTCGTTCAACCGATGACACCATCCTCCGAGATACACAGACGTCCATCCATTCACTTTTGGAAGTGTTGATTTCCAATTATAGCTTTAGAACTGACCAAAAAATTACAATGGAAGATCAATTATCATATAAATAACAATTTATAGATGACTTCATGAAAGTATGGATCTAACATTTACATCTTTCTCATTCTGATAGATTTACCATATTTAACTAAACTCATCTAAACGAAATCCTTTCGGAAAAAATAAAAAACCATCCGTGTAAAATAAATGTCAACTATCGCTACCTTCATTTGAATTAAATATCTTCCAAAATAAATACTTATAATAGGTTTGTTTTGATTTAATTTAATTAGGATTAAAATATCCCAACATTCTCCAACTTAAAGACCACTTCAAGTATTCCACATCATTCTCAAACAACTCAGCACAAAACATACTCCTACTTCTGCTACATGAAATGTTTCTCCATTCCTCCATTTAACCTGAGTACAACTAAGGCATATTTTTTTCTTAGCCTCTTAAGAACTAAATTCTCAGTGAACATATTCAATGGATTTTACTTTATAGTTATCTTTGATAACTATATCTCTCTATCTTCAATCATCTTCTAGATGTAATAGTACTTAAGGTTGATATGTTTGATCCTTGCATGGAACACTAGATTCCTAGACAAATGGATTTCAAATATGTCTATCAGAATAGATAAAACCCTTCCTATGAATACTTATAATCTTCTCAAAAATATGCATTAACCGTACCATATCCATTCTTACTTTTGTCACTACCACATATTCCGCTTCCATTATGGAAATTAAAATAACTGATTGAGGTCATGACATACAACTAATCATGGTTCCGCCAAAATTAAAATCATAACCAGTGGCACTCTTCCAAGAATCAGAATCACTCCTAAAGTCAGTATCAATATACCCAAGTAAAGTAACATATTCTATAAAACAAAGTGTATTATATTTCATTCCTTTGAGATAATGAGTAATCAAATTTACATCTTCCCAATGGTATTTCCTAGGATTCAATATAAACCAGCTGACCACTCTAAGAGAGTAATCATATTACAATTTGAAACTTTTTTATCCACATTTATCGCTCAAGAGAGTAATCATATTATAATCATAAACATTAGAAATATAGTCCTACCACTATTTATATAAGGTTCCACATATTTAACTGGTGACACCATCCTTAGAGAAACACAAATTTCCATCCATTCACTATTACAACTATTGATTACTCGACACAACTTTAGAACTGACCACCAAATGATAGTGGAAGATCAATGATCCTTTGCCTCATACCTTCCTTAAAAATTCATGAAAGTATGACTCTAACATAGAAATATTCCCCCTTCTTATGAACTGACCATATTCATCTAAACTTAATAGAATTAAATCCTTCTATAAAAAAGAAAAAACCATTTGTGCATGAGAAAAAAACACCACCGCTACCTTCATTTGAATCGAAGATATTCCAAAATCACTCCTTTCATTTGAATAACTTTTATTTATTTTAAGTAAGATTCAAATAACTCAAAAATATATAAGTTGAATAATAATTCAAGTATTACACATTATTCTCAAACACTTCATCACAAAATGTACTCTTTGTTCTACTATAAGAAATGTTTCACTTTTCCTCTCTTTCACTGAGTCCAACTGAGGCACAATGTTTCTATAGTATCTCCAGAACTTAAGTCTTCATGAACATATTGAATAGATTTTTATTTATGGTTATCATATGTAACTCTAGTTATCCATCTTCAATCATATTCTATGTATAATGGTACTTAAGGTTTATATTTTTCATCCTTTCATGGAACACTAGATTCCTAGCCAAATGGATTACACTATGTCTATCATAGTAAAGAAATACCTTCCCATGACTACTTATAATATCCTCAACAAGATGCTGCAACCATACCATCGTCTTAATTGTTTCTATCACTACCACATATTCTACTTCTATTATGGAAATATAAATAATCTTCCAAAGGCATGACATATAACTTATCATGGTTTCATTAAACGTAAATTACATATTTATTAGTACTCTTATGAGAATCAGAATCATCACCAAAGTCAACATTAAAATACCTAAGTAAAGGACCATATTATAAAAAATAAATGGAAATATCTTCCACTCCTTTGACATACTAAATAATCCAATTTATAGCTTCCCAATGGTCTTTCCCTGGATTCGAAATAAACAGGCTGACCAATCCTATTACAAGAGAAATTTTAGGCCGAGTGCACACTATGACATACATGGACATCCTACTGCTGATTCATGTGATATTATATCCATGTGTTTCACCTCTACTTCCATTCATAGTACTTGATCCTTTAAAATTTTAAATTTTCTAACAAGAGGAGTTAAAGTAAATTTATATCCACTCATTCATAATATTTTAATGATTTTTTGGATGAAATCCTTCTATAAAAAAACCAATATTCTAGTCTTTATATCACATTCAATCCTCATGACCAAGATATTTTTTTACTTCACAAATATCTTTCATTTCAAACTTTCTTAATAAGTCTTTATTTATCTTCTAAATCCATTTAATTTATGGACTTATCAAAAGAATATCACACGTATACATCAATGGAATGATGAAGCCCCTTCTACTTTATTCCCCCCAATAACAACAGTGATATGAGTTTCTTCACTTGAAACCATTATCTTCCATGAAAGAATCAAAATTATGATTCCAATACCTTTTTTCTTGATTCAAACTATATAGATTCCTCTCAAGCTTTCACACCAAGTCTTGATATCTCTAATCCATGAAACCACAAGGTTGATTCATAATAATATCCTCCTCCAAATCACTATGTAGGAATGTTATATTTACATACATCTATTCCATACATAATCCCCCAGATGAAACCACAACTAACAATATCTTGATGGTTTTATGGTTCACTATCAGAGATAAAATTTCATAGAAATCAATTCCCTCTTTCTGTTGAAACCCTTTGGCTACCAGCCTATCTTTATATCTCTTTTTTCCCATAATTTTATTCCTTAATCAAGAAAATTCACTTGTTCTCAAGTATTTTCTTTATGAGTGGTAACTCAACTAATTCCCAGGTTTTATTTACATTTATTGAATATAAATCCTTCTATATATATTTACAACACTTATAATAATCACATAGTCTAACTGTAGCTTCTAGTGTCTCTGGTTTTTTTACATCAGTTAGAAGTAAGAAATTTAAATCAAATTCATACCTTTGTACCGGTCATATGATTATAGTTAAAAATCCCAATTCTACCTTTGTTTATTCTATTTTTGAAATTGGAACTTCTAATATTTCATATTTTGAAGATCTATCTTAATATTTAATAGTTCTTAGGCTTTAAAGTATATATTTTAATGATTGTACTTCCTAACATTCTATGTTTACCTCTAAGATTTATTCTGATATTTGAGTTCTTCTAATAGACTCAACTACATATGAGTTTTTCAGAATGATTATTATTCTAAAACTTTTACTCTGATAAACTTTAAATGAGGTTATATCTATGACTTGAACTTCCTTTTCTGTCAAGTTTTGATATTTACACAATACATGATCATTAAATAGAACATTCTAACTTCTAATAAATTTCTTACTATTATCACCCAAATTCAAAATCCTAGATATCCATTTCCATAACCCACAAAGAAACATGGATAATACTTTTCTTCAAGATTTTATTTATCTTTTTCATTAATATGCACATAATGTAAATAATTAAAATCCTTGAGATTATTTAATTTTGACACTTTACCTTTCCATGGTGCTTCAAAAAATTCCCACTTCATAGGTGCTTAAGGGCTTCAATTGATTAAGTATGAAATTGTACCAAATGCATTTTCCCAAAATACCTAGGGAATTCAAAAATTAAACAACATACTTCATGTTCTTTCCATTAAGGTCTGATTAATCCTTTCATCCACATCATTCTACTCTAGTGTTCTAGGAATAGTTTTCTCATGTCTGTTCCCTTTATGTTTCAGTAGTTTCTAAAACTTCTTTTGGTAAATTCACCACTATTGTATGACCATAAAAATTTTAGTTTATAGCTTGTTTTTCTCTAAACTATAGATTTATACTATACAAAAACTCCAAACACATCAAATTTTTGTTTTAGGAAGTAAATCCACACCTTTATCATGGATTCATTGATGAAATTCACAAAGTATTGTGACCCACCAAAATATTTCATAGGGTAGGTCCCTAGACATCAGGTGTTCTTATGCTCAAGTTTAATGAAACCATTCATTACTTACTGAGTATGGAACACTCATAACTTATTAAGTATGAATGGACTAGATTTATTATTCTATTTTCTATAATAATCTTTATACATTTCTCACTGATATTCCCTAGTCAACTATGACATAATTCCATACTTTTGGAAGTTGATTTTTCAGCTAGTTAAACTCCCAATCCTCTTTTAATTAGATAGAGTTACCCATCCTTTAAACTGTGAGCTATGATAAGAGAGCATAAAGTGATTTTATACACTCATATAAAACTTATTATATAACCTTCTTCATCCAAATTTCTAACTAAAATTAGATTCTTTCAAAGACGTATAATATGAATCAAAGCCTTTAACACAAGGAAAATTCCATTCCTCACTTGATCTTTCACTTTTCCTTTCCCCATAATATCAAGAACTTCATCATCTTACATATGAAATATCTAATAGTTTCTAGATACATAACTTATCATGAATCCATTTTCACTAGTGGAGTGGAAAGATGATCCAAAATCTATTATCCAATATTATATGATATCATTAACACTTTAAAGTATATTAGGCACACTTATGAAAGACAAACTTTCAAAACATAAATCACTAGATGCAGTCCTTCTATATTTTTTCATTTGATCTTGAAAATATTTCTTTTTAAGACCTTTCTTATTATAGTGACAAAAAATAGGCCCTGGTCCAGTATATTTTCCTTTATTTCTCTCTCTTGAATTTCTATCAGATTTATTCCAACTTCTTAATTTATGTGAGCATCCCATTCCATCAGCATTCAATACAACATCGAAAGAAGCTCAAGTATCCCTCATCCAGAGATATTCATCTAGAATTAATTTTTGAACATCCTTGAATATCAAGTCCCATTGGATCTACTCATAGATGTCACCATACCTTCCCATGATTCTAGTAAAGATGATAATAATAAAATAGCCTAGATATCATCTATGAATGTTACCTTCATATATTCTTATTGACATCAAATCAAAATGAATTCATTCACATGATCTACTGAATACCTTCATTCTAATGGAATCATACAAAATGACCTACACATCAAACACACTTTATTAAGTATTGTGTTATTCACATATATATATTCTATTTATCACATAAAATATGTTATAGTCTTATTTTTTTGAATGTTCAAAGCTACATTATGAACAAATGACATTCATACCAAACCAAGTGTATTCAGATCTAGCCTTTCACACTCACCTTTCTTCATTGCTTATAGTTTGACTCCCTTCAATGAAACTTCAAAATGATTATGGATGTGTTAATCCACCATCTATATCCTAAATAAGATAAAATCTATCCCATCAAAATTTTCCATCAAGGTTTTTTAATCTTTCAACTCCATCATTCTGAAAACAATAACTCCCACTGTAATAAAAAACACATCTGAGTAAGAAATAATAGTACCTGATTTGTTTAACAATGAGATATTGATCTTCTGTTGAGAATTATTCTATTATACTAATTATTTAGAATAATAAACCTCACATAAATAAACAGATGAAGGTTATTAGGACCACAAAAGGTGGAAATAGGTTCTAGAAGGAATACTCTAGATCTCAAGTTCTGAAACTTGGGAGAGAAATATCTTATCCAAATAACCACATTGAGTCTATCTCACTTCAATACATTCTATAAAACTCATAAAAATTTAAACAAATATGAAAGTAAATGAAATAGGGTAATGAACACTTTTTTTTGTGTTTTGGGCTAAAAGGCCTACATCCATGGGAGAAACATTATAATAGTTTATTTCTCCAAAAGAAAAGATTAAAAATCATAACTTTTTTCCAATCATGTTGATAACTCAAGAGAGTAATTGTATTATAATCATACACATCATCAAGATATTCTCACTCTTTAAAGAAGGACCCACCCAGTCAATTGATGGAAATTTCCTTTTAGAAACATATATATCCATCCGTTCAATATTGAAACTAATGATTCCCTATTACAACTTTAGAACTAACCTCTAAATGTTAGTGGATGATCAATGATATTATACCTAACATTTTCCCATAAAATTCATGAAAGTGTGAATCTAACAAATACATCTTCCTCTGTTTTTTGTACCAACTATCTTCAGTTGAACTCATTAGAATAACATCCTTCCATAAAAAGAAACCATTCATGTAATAGAAAAATACACTAATGCTACCTTTATCTAAATCAAATATCTTCCAGAATCACTCCTTCCAGTATGATGGTTTCGATTTAATTGAATTAGGATTCCCATATCCCAATAGAATGTTCATAGAAGACCTCCATTATGATGAGAACCAATAATTTTCAAAAAAATATTCCTAAATACATATTATATATCATGATGATATCATATAATGGAAGAAAATAATATAGGCTATTAGGGGTGGAGACTCATAGGAATTTACGACACTTTCACATGGTGTACTCCCTTGGAAAATTTAATGGTAGGGGATTATGAGAACATGACCCACTAGAAGGAAATCTGCATTTATACGTCTCATTGGATGTTCCTATCTGTGAATGTGTGCAATGGTCCTTAAACTTTATGATTCATATTAATTAATTTCATAAGTCATATTCTTTAATGTACTAACCAAAATTATGATTTTATATGTCTGTGGAGAGTAGGTTATGTTGGGTTCCTCATGAGTGATATTGTATTAATTAATAATGTGAAAAATGATTTTTCCCTTCCCAGTTTAGTGAAAGTTGATATATTAGGCCCTTTGATGGAAATGGAACTACCTGATTAAGTAAATGACTATGAAATTATGATGGAAAGTTCATTTCTAATAAGACAAAGAAATAGACATTGAGAATATTAGTTGAAGACACTAGCATGAAATCTACTTTATTAGAGGTATCTATATAAATATATTATATTAAAAATCATACATTTGTATGTGGTTAGTTGTGCATGTCATCCTCAAGGTCCATGATAATCTTCTTTGTATTGTTCTAATTTTACCGGATTTTTCTGAAGAGACTTGTATGTGGTTATTATTATTATTTCATTTACATTTTTTCTCCATGGGCGTCTTAGCATGTTGTTAGATGATAACCTTGGAAATTAGGCGGTATTTCCTAATTCCACTGAGAAAGAGGTCTATAGGGTCACAAAATAAGTGTATTTTTAACCCCAATTAAATTATATACGAATTTAATATGTTGGATAAATATTATTCTCGTATGTGGTTTAATAATTATTCAAGATTCGTCGATCACATATATTCAGTCACTAGTTATTTGAAAAAATATTTGTGAGTTAAATATTTAATAAATATTTATTATCTATGTTAGTGAATATAATATTTATTTATTTATTAATGAATAATATGGTGATGTTTATTTATTAAATAAATAGTAATTATTCAGGGCTCGATAAATATTAAGGATTTAAAGACCAAGTTTAATGGTTTGATGAGAGATTTCATATTAAATATTATTTGAATAAATATTAATTTATCTATTCAAGGAAATAATATTTATTTTATCTTAAAGTTTATAACATGTCAAATAAATTGTAATAATAATAATATTTATACTTGAGGTTCATTGGGGATTAAAATAATCATAAGTTACTATGTATAGTTATTATTCTCTAACCCTAGATCTGTTTAATGTCGGTTATGACAAGCCCTAAAATGATAATCATTGTGCACAAAAAATCCTAAAGTATCTCTCAATACCTATAGAGATCTTCTCCTTGAACGTTCTCAAGAATAGAGAGTAATTCTTCTCCACCGCCCTATCAATTCTAGAGAGAATAAGGAGATTCCTTCAACCCTAAGTGATTCTGATGGAGATAAATGGGGAACGATGTAAGCGATTAAGATATTCCTTGATAGAACTTGAAAATTTATATGTATAAGGTTCGTTGTGTATGTTGGTATCACTACTAGAGGAAATATACCCTTGATTCCTATTATTAAATGATGGTATAATGTAAATACATCATTATATTCAACAAAGAAGAAATAATTTCAACACATGATAATTATTTATTTGAATAAATTAATTAAAAATTATATGTGATGATCTCACATTCTTGGTTATGGTGTAATATTCAATTAATAGTTGATTTAAATATATTGTTTATGACATTATTTATCATTAAAATCTCATATTATATATTGATTACAACAAAAATATGAGTTAGTTACTGCCCAATAGGTGCTTCTACTATGTCCAGAACCTTCACTGTACCTCACCTGAGCTCTTAGATGGGGAGATACCAACTCCGTAGATAGAGGACCCATTCCACAAGTTTGTATGGGGGTATACTGACCCTATCTATATAAAGGTAGTGGGGAAAACACGCCCTAACCACACCACTATGGGGATACCGACCCCAATATCACTATGAAGATCACACCTAAAACCCCATCATTGATTATTCCAACCTAAAGATAGAAAACTACTCACATTGACTTACATATCATCTTTGATATGGAAGTAAAGTATGCCATAACATTCCATGAGGAAAATCTATTTGGATGGCTATCATGTTCCCAAACCCAATTCCCAAGAAAAATATACAATAATTTACAATGTCTAAAAGAAGTGCACAACATGAACTATAGATTACATGGAATATAAACCTTAATAAGTATCCTAAACATGTACTGGAACACTACATGGTGTTAAAGGGCCACCTGAACAACATTTATATTAGAATATATGGAATTTTAGTTTAGGCTAGGCACTCAACATGTACTTCCAAATAGAACTAGTTCGTGTTCCTCCTTTACACGATGTGTGGTCCTCACCTACATGACGTGTAAGTCCAATCAACCACTCGTTCATGAAATATTTTTAAGTGGCATGAAGTAAACTAGGTGATACATAGTGTTTTCCATAAATCACATGAAATGTTATATTTAACTTAGGCTAAAAACCTAGTTGTTTCACTGGCTATGATACATAGTGTGTTCCATAAATCACATGAAATGTTATATTTAACTTAGGCTAAAAACCTAGTTGTTTCACTAGCTATGTTATTCCAGCCATATGATTTGATCATTGATGTCTCTACCGATCCAGTTTCATCTCTTCATTTTGATGTCATCATCACCTGTAATCTGGTCTCTCCACCCGCCCATCTCTCAAGATTTGGTTCATGGTGGATAACTCGAGATAGAGGTTAACAACATATAAATAGGGAAAACTCTATGATTTTTCCATAAATAATACAATTAATTAATCATTAATTTAATAAATTAATTTAATTTACTAATCTGTCAACAATTTAGAACACCCAAAGGTCCTAGTGAAAACATAAATAAAACCATTTCTAGGTTAAGCCCCGCATTTTGGATGTAATAGTGGCCTCAATTTCTAAAAACGAGATTCCATTAATAAGATATAATTAATTCATCTTAGGCAATCATGTGGGGGATAAAAACAATATTTTTATAATTAATAAATATTTTTTGAGGCCTAACCATAACCAAAAACTCGAACCGACTCAACTTGGGGGTAAACGCCACACCCTGAAATTAATGGATCCATAATAATTTTTTTAGTTCATCCTATTGGGTAAAGTTAATATTTTATCCCTATATAGGTATTGGGACTCTAGAAACTCAAAAATTGAGTAAAGTCTCAACTAGGAAAAATATGGATCACTATATCCTCCCCACCTTAGAAACTTTTCATCTTTTAAAAATTAAACAACTGAAGCTCTACTAAAAGAAGATCACAAAGAATAGCCATGTGGAGAAACCCCACCCTCACATGAAATTACTTCATTCACATAGGACAAATATCTAAGATAACTAAGCACAAAAATTCTAATGAAACATCCTCTTTCATTCACGAAGATTCTAACCCCATCCAATTTCAAAAAAAGAATGAAATTAAAAAACGAATCCACTATAGGTGAGCCTTTCTAAGAATCTACATCCCAGAAAGGGTTTTTTGACATGGTCAAATCTAAAGGGTGTTCTTCGATCCTCACCTTTAAATATAATTCTAGATGGTTTTCATATAAGTTAAATCTATCTATGCCACACCTCAACATTAAGCTCTTTACTAGATTCCACACCATCACTATAAAATATGAAAGACTTCATGATATTTGATATTTATATCAACTCCTATGGCATCATATACCAATAAAAAATATGCACTATTATCAATTTCTCATGGAATAAGAGAAACATGAGCCTTATTACCAACCTTCTACACAATCATCTACATGAATACCTCATCTGAATCTCAATTTTCATTATAATTACTCTCGATGTTGAAGATAACCTGACTATTTTGTCATTAATAATTTTCAAAATCTACCAATGGACACATCAATAACAATACTAACCCCATAAAACCACTCAACATCACTCTATAACTCATTGGGTGGCCCAATCCACCGCAATATGAAGTGGATGATCCTGAATGTTCAGATGACCCTGGTCTGTCAGCTATAGACACTAAGATAACACCCTCTTGGGTGATTTAAAAACCACAACCACTCAAAAATACCTCCTCCTCTTTTATATAAAAGGGTTTTCGTGTGATGGGTACACTCAAAATGATTCACTAGTAAAACCATTCTAAGGACCATGCACTATTAGAGAAATATTCACTCCTACATCCCATCATTGCATATAACATGAGTATCAAAAGAATAACACTATAAACTCAAGAAGTGAGTGGCATGGTCTCCGCATTTAGGGAACCCATACCAGTTCAATGTAAAATGGAATTCGATAACATAGAATCATAAAATCTACATGAACACTATTGTGGCCTCTCCCACACAACAGAAGAGTGTGAGGCCACCATGATCAATCAAAGGTGGGGAAAATATCACAATATACACGAGAATAACTACTAAAAATCTAGCTAATCACATACCTCCAAATTTTCTTAAACACAAGGCCATTTTATAAGAAGCACAAAAAACCATGTGACTACTACACCACTCTGATCTCACAAGCCGCCATGACTTCGATCATATGAAGGCCAATATTTCTACAAAAAACTAGACCCTACTTTATGGAAGTTTTCTATTTAGAAAACACTCTCATGGTAATTATAGATCAATTCTATATTGTATGATAAGATCTAAATCGAATCATATCAATGGATAGTTTGGTATGAAAGATCTATAAGATCAATAGGAGAGTTTATTGTTCCATTCATCAACATTCACAATTCATCCCCAAAATGAAAGTTAATGCCTACACCGACCTATCATTAGGGGTCAAGAAAACGTCACCCTTAAGAGGTATACACACATTCCACAATGTTTATGGGAATAAAATTCACATCCACAACCCCATCAGAAAATTCACTCTAATCGGCTAATAAACAATTGAATTCAATATCCATAGGGTTAGATCTTCTTCCCAACACCTGATGACACAAAAAATGTTAATCAATTCACATTGATGTGGGTACCACCACACCTCTTCTTTACTATGGGGTTTTCTAAAAATTCCAATTCTTCAGAAGGAGTAAATTAACTTCACTAAGCGGAGTGAGTGAATGTCGTTCATCCATAGTGAAATTTCCCTAGCTGCCCAGGGTATAACCTAAAAATTAGAATATCTAACTTCTAAACATATGATACAAGATGAATAGATTGTGCCCATGTCAACTAGTATGAGAGTCCATAAAGAATGAACATTAATTGTACAATAATTCACATAATTTGATGCATAAACTTAGACATATCATATGAACATCATCTTATGTCTACGAATTTCATCACTCTATGTTGAACAAAAACCGACCAAATGTAGTGATCATGGGATGGATTATTGTGTTTTACACCCCCCAAATACTCTTTCATCACCTGATCATAAACAAAAACTCCTTAGTATCCATTGGGGTATACAACAATTAAGTGTATAGTCTCATAAATTGACAAAATTTGGAGATCCATATATGAAAAAAATCTTACTATATTTAGGAGAAAATCTTACCCGCTCTCATAGTTGTGGTGCATCTCTTCCAAAAATTACCAATCTACCATCATTCGCTCATTATAATATGGAATAAATTGTTTTATATGAAATAACAACCACATAATATTATCTCTTACTTTGTAGTACCTTCATGAATAACCAATATCAATAATTTCAACACAAAACATTCCTAGTTATCACCACGCAAAGCCCATGAGCCATGATGCATACTCGAATCATAGTTGCATCAACCTATGGAAAGTTCAAAATCCTCTAGTAAACCCCATCACATATAGAGAGATAAAACTATAAAAATAGTAGAATAGTCTCATAATGAGTTAAATAAAAGAAACATCACCCCATAATGGATCATAATTCCATGTTTAGAGCTCAAAGAAATTATCATCATCTATTTAGTGTATACTAAACCAGATGAAAAAGAAAGTACCAAACTACATATAATCCTATATTACCCAAGGATTAGGTTTTATTCAATTATCAGATCATAAATACCATATCCAACCATATAAAGTTTCATCTAATTTGGTAGAAACTACTATCCACCCATAGATATACCTCATTGAGCACAATGGGGAGAGAAATTGTAAGAACCTAGGTTTTATTATGAGGTAAAATTACTCCTTTATTAGTTTTAATGTTTAAATATGGCCTAATGTGAATTAACTTTGAGTTCATGGGTTTATTGGGGTGTCTTGGGCTTGTTTGGAGCCCATAACCTAAGTTTTGGGGTGAAAAATTCCCAGCACACGATCATTTCAAACTGTACGGGACAGACTGCACGATCTGATAATCCATGAGATGAATATTAAGATAGTAGGATGAGGCTACATGGTTAAACCAAACCATGAAATTTGGGCCATAGGATCATAATTTTTTTTTGAAATTTTGACAGTGGGTTTTGACATGGTTTGCGCACGTTCAGTCAAACCGTGTGAGTGCGCCTTACCTACATCTAAGCATGCACGTTTGGTGCACGGTTTGGCAAAATTATGCGACCCTATATTTTGGGTGAAAATAAAAAAAAATCTCTTAAAATTTATTTAAACACAACCCCAATTTAATTCTTCCTATTCACATCAAACTCACCTCTTTTGAGATCCGTTGGGTGACTATTCATGGTTTTGCCACCGAATCTCCATCTGATCTCCAATTCAAGAACCACTCATCTTGTTGGATCTATATTGGTGAGTACTTGATTCCCTTTTAGTCACTCTTCATTATTTTGGATATCATCTATTCTATTTAGGTCCAAGCTAAATTTCCCTAATTTTAGGTTCTTTTTCCATTATTCATTTTTCTCCTGATCTGAGTCGAATCAGAAGTTGATACTGGATGGGAACTCTACTACCAAGCTATGGTAGGTGGTATTTACTTTTCCTATTGGTTTTGGTTATTTATAGACCTAGATGTCACTGTACCACCCACCAAAATTTCTGACATGGCCCTAAAATTAAACTGAACAATCTAATTAATTGAAACATGACCTGTTAGAGAAGCCCTTAGGTACCCTTGAGATGTGTTGGTGGTTGTTTCCCCAATCAATTACACCCATGGGGTGTACCCTTTGACTATGTTTCATGTTTAACCACCCATGGGGTGTGATTTAGGCATTCCTAGTTAAATTAAGCTCAATTATATTTAAATGATATGGAAATTCTTAGTTAAGATATGTATTTTCTCCTTTGTATGTTGATTCTCTTGAATTTAATGGTTATATGGAACTTGAATTGATTGATGATTTCCTTGATTTTTTGGATAATGAGTGGGTATACTAATTGTATGGCATGGAAATATAATTGATTGGAGAATGGAATGAGATGTATTTGGAAATGGTAGTGGATACTTGGGTTGGTATACCAAGGGTATGGATTCCATTTAGATGCTTTGTATGTTACTCCTTGGATCATAACGTGGTAGTGGAATCTATGGATAGAGTATTCTTCTTGGGTATTGATTCCATGGGATGCCTTGGTCCTTGATACCCCTTGGATACATCTTGCTTGGACTCACATATGACATGTTTTGTTGACATGATCCTGGGAATTCAACTAGTGCCTAACCAAGTTTTGTTTGAGATGCTACTAGGAATCAATAAGGATACCTTGTTCTTCTACACCTTGGATTCGACCCTTCGTGGTTTGACAATTTGATTATACATCACAACCATGATAAATATGATATGCTTGGTTGAACGGCTCTGTTATGGTCACTATAACACTTCACTATATAACAATTCTATGGTTGATATGATATGTATGGATGTAGAGTGAGGTCTTGTTGGTTATTTATGTATTGATTACAGATTCCACATTATAGAAGCTCGACACTTGTTTTTCAGGGAGCCTCTTGAGTCTATACAGTTTCACTTGTAATACTTACATGCCATGGACATCTTTACCATTCTTTACTACTTACCTATTTACCTGCGCACTTCTTAGCTTATTATATTGCATGACCTAGATTTGTATATATATCTGGGTCATTACCTACTGGGATTGTATCTCACAACCTTTTTGATCCACTATTGGGAACCTAAATAGACTATTTGGATGCAGGTAGGGACCAGGGAAAGTTCCCTCAGTTCGATGATTGATTTTATACCATGCTTAGGAGCAGGGGATCGCATGACCGAGTTGAGGCTCGTGATGCTATTTGTATATAGCACTTTGTGGAATTTTTGGTGTTTTTCCATATGTATTATATTGTACTATTTGTACCTATTTTGGATAATTTTTAGAGACATGTATCATCATCATTGTGTACATGAGATTCCTTTTGTATATTGTTATCTATTCCTGATGTGTTTCTGCACATGAGCCTTAACCTGGTTGGTAAGAACTCCGTAAGTGCATCCAAGTGACCCGGGATCAAATCCAAGTGGAGACATAATTTACGGGGTATTTTAACAGCACTGTAGCAGGGGACTATAACAGTACTGTAGTAGGTACTGTAGCGGGAACTGTGCAGTATTGTAGCATTACTGTAGCGGGAACTGTAGCAAGCACTGTTTGACACTGTAGCAGCTAGGAATATGCCCCCGTTTGGGCCTTCAGGCCACCGATTTGGTCCTCGAGTCCTTTAAGGCCTTCGGGCCACCCATGTCTTTAGGTCAGTAAGGCCTTCGGGCCACCTCAAGGCCTTTGGGCCACCTTAAGTGCAGTTGCAAACCATACAACTTACAAGGAACAAGCTCTATAAGGAGGATGAACAAGGATATTTCACCACATCAGAAGCTAAAAGGATTCAAAGAATGAGAGGGTATGAAACCTTCCAATGGGACAAGCCTGTGCATGCACTGGAATTCCTAGCCGAATAGCCATGCGATGATGGAGAGCTGATTTCACGATGAAGATGCTGGGGAAGATCAGTTTCAAGTAGTGAGTCTGGGTTGTATGTAATGTTTGAATCCTACGGGCAATGAATTCCTATAAGGCCTACGAGCCATGTAATACTTACGCCTACGGGCCTTGTAAGGGTTAGAACTCCATTATTGATGTGTATCTATTGTATTCTTATTTTATTACTTCCACTATTTATTTTTTATTGATATTTTGTTGTGTTACACTCTGGTAAAAGGGTATAGTCTCCCCATAGACACACCCTAGACCATCACTACTAGTCGGAAGCATCTAGAATTTGGGGATATGCTATTGATACCATGTATCCAACCGGGCTCAGGGCACAATTGGGTGGCATCTGGGTCCAAAACATTACAAATTGGTATCATAGGTTTTTTTGTTTTCTTTACTATTTGGCTATAATAGACAAGGATAGGAAGTTAATGGAGTTTGGTAATGAGTTGTTCCTGAGAGTATCTACCTCGTGTACAGGGGAAAAATTGTCTTAAATTAAATTGTTGATTTATGGAATTTTACTATTATATTTTCTTTGATTCCACCATTGGGTGATGCACTTGGATTATGATGCCATTATTGATATGACTATGGGTTATATTTTTCTCAACCCGATGAGATGAGGGTATTCAATCTCATGCATCATTTTAAGCACTTTTTAGAGATCACATGCCATGACTTATTCCATTACATCTTGGATACAACACTTGTTGCATGTTGTTGTAATCAGTTTCATGATAGTTTTACCTACTGTTGTGATATATTTTGTGTAGTTGATAGAGAAGTGGCACCCTATTTCAGTTCATAAGGAGTATGGTACCTTTTGGACTGGAAATTGGTGAACCTTTTGAATTAATTATTTAAAGTGAATTTTATTTGGTATGGATTATATGGAAACAATATTTTGGTTCATGATGTGTTATGGGCCCTCATGGATTGGAACTTGTTGAACCATTAGTTAAAACATTTAAAATTAATTTTAATATAATGGAAATGAATATTATATGAAATTGAAATGAATAAAATGAAATGATAAATAGAGACTCGACCTAGACCTGGCTTTTGAGTGGGCAAGAGACAGTGTCTCTAATGGATTTTTACTGTTTATTTTTATAGTCCTTGATTTAGGAGTAGGCTGTGTGGTATGACCTAGTTTTAGGAGGGTTTTGACCTATCCTATGATTTTGAACTACAAAATTTGATATCATTCTTTTATGAGGTCTGTATTTGGCATTGTAAAGGCATTATACCATAATGACCTCCAGTCATGTGTCAGGGGGTGAGATGACCATGCTCCGAAGGCAGTGGGTCATGAGATACTAGTGGATCCTCCTTTAGTTCCAGATAAGGAACCATATATTGTTCCATACATAGGTGTTGAGCATAGTTTCGCGAGGGATTCTATCACTTCATGCATAATTTTCAGGGATCACCACATGCTACCTTGTCTATGGTTGAGTTTATGTGTGTGTTATTGCATTAGAATCCTCCTATGTTTTCAGGGGATAAAAGTACATGGGCTGTTGAGTTGAAAATTGAGATTATGATTTCTAACTTAAATAATCTAGAGACACCTCATAATAAGAGATTTAATCTCATAAAACATATGTTATGTGGGGCAGGAAAGCACAAGTGGGATGTTCTGAACCAGACTGACAGGCTAGGAGATATTATAGAGACCCGAAGCTTGACGTACATAGATATTACATTACTTTTGCGGAATACATAATACATAACAAAAACAGACACACAAGGACCGTAATAGTTTAGTGTCTTTGGAAACTTGGAACGTAATCTTCTAATCGTGGTGAAAGATCTTCAACATCTCCCATAAAGATCTTCCACTTTTTATTTCCTTACCTAAAACCTTTCTTTTAATCCTAGGGGAAAATAAAACATAAAAAGGGTGATCTCAAATGCTCAGTAAGGGTAAGCATGGATAAAATAAAACATACCATACACATTTGAACCTAAAAACATGAACATAATGTTTAAACATCAAAATATTGAGCAACGACTTAAAACATGGAAGTACATAAGGCATCGATCATAATGGAACATAAATAATGATAACATATCATGGAAATAAAACATGTAATTGTGGCATCCATTAATCACATTTAATGATTTCCATAGTATCCAAGGCATTGCTACCAAGACCATCTTAGTGGACAAAGTCCCTTTCTGAATCGAGTTCACTCCTCATTTCAGTCCTGTAACACTGAACCAGATTAACTTACCGTTCCAGCCATGTCTATCTCATGAGATATAAATCTTTACCCAATTCATTGGAGGGAGATATAGGTCCCACCCATCTCATAATGAAATCATTCTTACTTGTGCCACAAAATAAACATACATCATTCATAATAACCCAATAAATAAAATGGGTTTCATAAACATCACCCCATCATCACATAATCCATATAAAAGAAATGGATATCATTTCATAATAAGAAAAGTGAAACCATGTAAATCATAGAGACATTATACTTGAAACATACACACATGAAATAATGTTATCTTAGATGAAAAATGGTTTTTGATAAAACACTTGAAATGAATTCTTGAGGAAAATATCCTTTCTTCTTCAAAATCAATTTCTTTTCACAAAATGTCATGAAATTTTAAAAGAAAAGGATTTTGTTTAAAATATTCATGAAATATTTTGGAGGAAGCTTCATGAAAATAAGGCTTTATAAAACCGTAAAAATCCGTTCGTGCCGTATAAGTTGAAAAAAAATCTTCTCATACTTTTACTGGAAAAGTCAAAAAAAGTACCTCGTAACGTAAACAAAAGAAAAATTACTTACATACCATGGGGTAAAAGTCAAAATGGGTAAAAATGACTTTAAACACACATGAATACACTTTTATAAAACATGGACATGGATGATAGCAATAACCCTAGTAAATACTTACGAATAAGCAATCTCGGATAAAAATGATATTTTCAAAATTATCCCTTACCATAGGTCCGATATGCTTCGTACGTATCTGAACCTCCTGTATAATGATTTAAATAACGTCATTGACTTATTACAGAATCATATTCATTGTTATGATATCATATATGTTTCACTTATGACTTTATATTACCCGTTCTTTTGTAAATTCCATGTTAAAGCAACGTTTTGGGTAAAATCATTTCATTTATCATATGTGTTTCGACTTGTCGTTCTTGATATTATTACTTATATCCTGATTTAAATAATTCCAGAATGTAAAACATGATTTATATATAATATATATTCATCATATACATATATATTATAGATCGATAAAAATGAATTAAATACACCATTCATGGAGACGGTAGGCCGTACGTACGCATGAACGCGGTTTTCGTTTCCCTTTTGAATTGAATGGAATTAAGTAAATGACATACATATATATATATATATACATAAATCCAGTATCATTATTATGTCATATATTTCATTATTATTCATTATATATACTTTATAATCATTCATGAATGGTTAACATGGAGAGTGAATCTCATCGCGTCGTGGAGACGGTATTCCGTACGTACGCACGAGCGATGATATTGTTCCCATGATCGTGGAATTTTATTGGAGTGTATTTATACTATTACATAATCAATATAACTTTACAATAATCATATATAGTTATTATTTACACCATTATACCCATCCAAGTAAGGTGGTGGTGGAAAATAGATTACACCACGGCGTGGAGACGGTATTCCGTACGTACGCACGCGCGATGATTTCGTTTTCCGTAGGATGGATAGATGGTGAAATAGGGTTGTTTCATACTTATAATAAAATATCAGTATATGAGTGATACTGATGTTATTACTTCATAATGAAACAACCTAAGAAGAAGAAGTGGAAGAAGAAATAAAGGTGAAAGAATTGGTAACGGACATTACCTCTTCTTTGAAGGGCCTCTTTGAGACCTCCTCTTAGGGCACTAAAATTGGTCTTTGAAGAAGACCAGGACCTCTAGGATGTTTCTAGGGAAGTGTAGAAGAGAATTTGGCAGGGGTTGTCCAAGCTTGAAGGCTCAAAGTGGTGTGAGGAAGAGAGGGAGGAGGTGCCCTTTTATAAGGGAGGAGAGGGGCACCTTTGGAATAACTAAAAATATTATTTTATTATAAAGTAAAATTCGGTTTTTAATAGCTCAAAATTGATATATTTCGAAGATAAGGTGGGGATGGGTATAAATACTCTCATCCAATAGAATTTAGACAAGTTTAGGTATCAATTTTAACCTTATCATTTAGATTTAACATTAAGTTAGATAATTTAACTTTTACCGTGTCTTCTTGTTTTCTTACACTATAAGGTTAATAAACTTAATATATCAAGCCAAACGAACCCAAAGTTGTTTATTATTAATATATATAACCTTATCTAAGTCATTTTGCCGAACCTTATATTTTTAAGAATAAAATAACAATTAATAATATAGTATTTGTTTTAAAAACTATTTTATGTCAATTTTGACACTATTTGGTAATTGATTTTTGTGAAAATCATAACAGAATGATTAGTTCTAAAAAATTTAATTAAATCAATACTAACATGTCATATTAACTTATAAAATTATTGTAATTCATAAAAAGTCTCAAATTACATTTATTTGGGTATTTATAACATCAATTATGTCAATATTTCATTAATAAGATAATTACTGCATCATCATTGTATCATAAATAAATTAAATTATTTTAAGTCTAAAAATTACAAATAAAATACCATTATGTAGGAAATATCTTTAGATTTATAATTAATATTTATAGTCGAATTTATCTTATGTATAACTTTATATTAAAAATTATTTAGTTTTTAAACTTTGATTTTAACTATTTTAACCCTTCTTTAAATAAATTGATAATAAATGTCCCAATCTAATCCAAGTGGGCCTAAATGGTCATATTTTATTCCTAAGGTTGTTTTTGGTCGAATTACACTTATCCAATAGAATTAAGACGTGTGTTAGGGTAATAATAATATCATTTTTACCCTTAAATACCCTATTTACTTTTAACTGTGGTAAAAAAAAGTAAAAAGTTACTATTCACCAAAAATTATTTTCATCTCATTGAACCAAATTTTAGTCCTTGATATTAACCGTGTCTCTCGGATTTTCGAAATTCCACTCACAGAAGCGGTAAAATTAAGTTTTATGAAAAATTCAGTTTTTTTTAACTACCACTTAGTGGTTTCACTATTCATCAAAAAATGAAAGTTTCCAGAAAAATACAAACAATTAGGCCTAAGCTATATTTGATATTATGAATTCAAAAATTATGTCTATTTTACCAAATTCAAAACATATCATTTGCATTAATTAATTTAAAAATTAGTTCCCGTCATCAAAACAAATAGCGTGTTCTTAAGAGATAATAAATATCAAAAGATTGACACTAGTTTATGTCTGGTTTAAATGTGAAATTACATCCAATGACCAACATTGTATTAAATTGTAAAAATATATTCTAAATATAATTTAAAACCACTCAAATTAATAATTTATCACTATTAATTATTTATATTAAAAAATTTGTTTTTAATTAAAATTTAGTAATTTCCACTATTCATCAGAATATGAAAGTTATCCGAAAAGTACCAAAATTTCACCCTAACCTAATTTCGATATTCCGAATCTAAAAATGAAGTCTATTTTTAAAGATAAAATTTATAAAATTTCAAACAGTGGGTATTACTATTCATAACGTCTAGTTCATAATAATATTATAATAATATCTCGTTTAGTGAAACTCGGTATTGCGTACTACACACGCTATCGAGGAAGGTCGCGATTGCGTGTAATGCAGCTAAGTTAGGGTTGCGTGCTGTGCAATACTCCTTTGTTGTAACGTACAACACAAGACATTAATAAAATTAAAAAAAATATTTCTCATAAAATCTCGGGGTGTTACATTCTACCCCCTTAAAATTAATTTCGCCCTCGAAATTCGTCGGGGTTATAAATGGTTTACTACTCGAAAGTTTCTTTAATAGAAACCCACATCGTAAAAAGGAATATCAAAACCAATCTTTAAAAACTAAAGTATGAAACATAACGGTTACCCAAATTAACTAGTCACTGGGTTTCCACATAGGAGAACATAGGTGAAAATATGGATATGGAAGAGAAACCTAACCATCATGTTCTGATTGAGAGTGGTAGAGAACATGGCTATGAAAAATCCAACAATCACAAAGCTATAGATTTGTGATGATCTAAGGTACCATCTGATTCATCGGATATAGGGGAACTAGGACAACATTTTTGGTTTTCAAGATCATTTCCCTAAAGTTGATGAATTAAAAGAAATACTTACATGATTTTGGTACAATCTCACTATTGTTCATGAATTGAACAATTTCCACTTCATCCCTTAAAGAAATGCAGTTGAATTTGTTATTCGTGATGTGTTAGTAGATCATGTGATAGAATGATGGGTCATTCCATATGTTTCAAAAAAAGGTTAGCAAAAGTTATAAGCCCATCTTATGGTTAGATTAATCGTATATGGTTCCAAAAATGAACTTATACTTCATATATCATACCTCTTAATAAAATAAAACTAGTTTCTACTAACCAGGGACTTCCTATAGGCCAGTGGTAGGCGATAAAGGCCAGTCGCACTTCGGTTGTGGGTTCGATTCCCACAGCCTTGTCCGACGCGATGGGCTGTCACCCGTCCTACAGGTTGTCCTTTTTCTAAAACTATATTACTATAACATCCCATAAATAATATCGAAAAAACTTCTATCCTTAAACAATACTAACTTATGTCCAACATAATCCATTCCAATCTTTAGGCTTATCCATAATACTGCAGTCCACTCTCATAATATAGTGAAAATGATTACCAGAGATTTAATACCATCGTTGATCCCCATATATCATAAGATATGTCTTGTTGGTCACATTCCAAACATTCGAAGGCCTTAATCATGTATTCTCTTGAAAAATGAATACCCATTGAACCTTAGTGAAAACATGAATGTAGTTAAAAGTTAACACTATCCACATACCAAAATCCTCAAAATTCTATATACTCAAACCATGATATCACTTAGTCCTTATATCAATCATGAGCTCATGAATACAATCAAACATCTCATTATCTTCTTATTCCTTCATTATGCGCATATCATCTACTTTACAAAAATATCTGAATAACCTTCCATGGTTACTGGTACCATTCAACATATACTTTCAAATAATTTTAGGAAAAACAATAGCGTAACAATACTTAGATGATTCTTTATTCCATATTACCATTAACTATACAACATAACTCTCGATAAACATACAATCATTCCACTACCTTCTAAAACAACTGACCGAGCTTCAACACTTCTTTCAGCTCATATATCATTTGTAGTCTCCTCATCATCATCCACATAAATACTACCCATATGACCATTCTGATTCTCTTCATGAGATTTTCAATTAGGGCATTGGTTTTCATAATGCCCGTACATTACACATTTAAAACATCTAATCATTGTTGATGTCATAGCAATACCATTATACTTGTCCATGGTGTTAACTGAACCTTTTCTTTTGCACTTAATGGCTTTGTGTCCTTCTTTTCCACACCTAAAGCATCTTCCAGTTCCTTTGAAACAATCTCCCTGATGCCTCTTCCCACATGATTTACATGAGGGAAATTGAACTTTCTTTCCTCTATGATCATCATGAAACTCCATCTTTCTCTTATTATCTGAGTCGGTAAACTTACCAAATTTGAGATTATTGATCATATTATGAGATTGATGATTAGGCATAATAACGATGTTTGGACTTCCAGATCCCGTTTCATTTGGTTTCTCATGAAGAATATCATTCCATTGTCTGTTATATCCTCCATTATCGTGAATCTTCCGGTTTCCAGCCATTTTCTAAAACCCAAAAAGAATAGTGTGAGAGGAAAAAATCATGCTAGGGAAACAAACATAGTAAAGGGGGAGTTCCCTCAATATTTAACATCTTAGGTTAAATTCTAAGATCATTACCATAGTTCTAGGACTATATCCTATACGTATACATATCCTTAGGGACATCCCTAGACATACCTTAGAAATATCTCTAGGGATCTCACTAACGTTTTCGCATCCTAGTTTCCAAAGGTTGACTAAACCTTTCCTCTGATACCAACTGTAGATACCCGAAGCTTGACGTACATAGATATTACATTACTTTTTCAAAATACATAATACATAACAAAAACAGACACACAAGGTGTGTAATAGTTTAGTGTCTTTGGAAACTTGGAACGTAATCTTCTAATCGTGGTGAAATATCTTCAACATCTCCCATAAATATCTTCCACTTTTTGTTTCCTTACCTAAAACCTTTCTTTTAATCCTGGGGGAAAATAAAACATAAAAAGGGTGAGCTCAAATTCTCAGTAAGGGTAAGCATGGATAAAATAAAACATACCATACACATTTGAACCTAAAAACATGAACATAATGTTTAAACATAAAAATCTTGAGCAACGACTTAAAACATGGAAGTACATAAGGTATAGATCATAATGGAACATAAATAATGATAACATAGCATGGGAATAAAACATGTAATTGTGGAATCCATTAAGCACATGAAATTATTTCCATAGTAGCCAAGACATTGCTTCCAAGACCATCTTAGTGGACAAAGTCCCTTTCTGAATCGAGTTCACTCCTCGTTTAAGTCCTGTAACACTTAACCAGATTAACTTACCATTCCATCCATGTCTATCCCATGAGATATAAATATTTACCCAATGCATTGGAGGGATATATAGGTCCCACCCATCTCATAATGAAATCATTCTTACTTATGCCACAAAATAAACATACATCATTCATAATAACCCAATAAATAAAATGGGTTTCATAAACATCATCCCATCATCACATAATCCATATAAAAGAAATGGATATCCTTTCATAATAAGAAAATGGAAACCATGTAAATCATAGAGACATTATACTTAAAACATACACATATGAAATAATGTTATCTTAGATGAAAAATGGTTTTTGATAAAACACTTGAAATGAATTCTTGAGGAAAATATCCTTTCTTCTTCAAAATCAATTTCTTTTCACAAAACGTCATGAAATTTTAAAAGAAAAGGATTTTGTTGAAAATAGACATGAAATATTTTGGAGGAAGCTTCATGAAAATAAGGCTTTATAAAACCGTAAAAATCCGTTCGTGCCGTATAAGTTGAAAAAAAATCTTCTCATACTTTTACCAGAAAAGTCAAAAAAAGTACCTCGTAATGTAAAAAAAAGAAAAATTCCTTACATACCATGGGGTAAAAGTAAAAATGGGTAAAAATGACTTTAAACATACATGAATACACTTTTATAAAACTTGGACATGGATGATAGTAATAACCCCAGTAAATACTTATGAATAAGCAATCTCGGATAAAAATGAGATTTGCAAAATTATCCCTTACCTTAGGTCCGATATGCTTCGTACGTATCCGAACCTCCTGTATAATGATTTAAATAATGTCATTGACTTATTAATGAATCATATTCATTATTATGATATCATATATGTTTCACTTATGACTTTATATTACCCGTTCTTTTGTAAATTTAATGTTAAAGCAGCGTTTTGGGTAAAATAATTTCATTTATCGTATGTGTTTCGACTTTTCGTTCTTGATATTATTACTTATATCCTGATTTACATAATTACAGAATGTAAAAAATGATTTATATATAATATATATTCATCATATACATATATATTATAGATCTATAAAAAGGAATTAAATACACCATTCATGGAGACGGTAGGTCGTACGTACGCATGAACGCTGTTTTCGTTTCCCTTTTGAATTGAATGGAATTAAGTAAATGACATACATATATATATACATAAATCTAGTATCATTATTATGTTATATATTTCATTATTATTCATTATATATACTTTATAATAATTCATGAATGGTTAACATGGAGAGTGAATCTCATCGCGTCGTGGAGACGGTATTCCGTACGTACGCACGAGCGATGATATCGTTCCCATGATCATGGAATTTTATTGGAGTGTATGTATACTATTACAGAATCAATATCACTTTAAAATAATCATATATAGTTATTATTTACACCATTATACCCATCCAAGTAAGGCGGTGGTGGAAAATAGATTACACCACGGCGTGGAGACGGTATTCCGTACGTACGCACGCGTGGTGATTTCATTTTCCATAGGATGGATAGATGGTGAAATAGGGTTGTTTCATACTTATAATAACATATCAGTATATGAGTGATACTGATGTTATTACGTCATAATGAAACAACCTAAGAAGAAGAAGTGGAAGAAGAAATAAAGGTGAAAGAATCGGTAACGGACATTACCTCTTCTTTGAAGCGCCTCTTTGAGACCTCCTCTTAGGGCACTAAAATTGGTCTTTGAAGAAGACCAGGACCTCTATTATGTTTCTAGGGAAGTGGAGAAGAGAACTTGGCAGGGTTTTTCCGAGCTTGAAGGCGCAAAGTGGTGTGAGGAAGAGAGGGAGGAGGTGCCCTTTTATAAGGGAGGAGAGGGTCACCTTTGGAATAACTAAAAATATTATTTTATTATAAAGTCAAATTCGGTTTTTAATAGATACAAATTGATATACTTCGAAGATAAGGTGGGTATGGGTCTAAATCCTCTCATACAATAGAATTTAGACAAGTTTAGGTATCAATTTTAACCTTATCATTTAGATTTAACTTTAAGTTAGATAATTTAACTTTTACCATGTCTTCTTATTTTCTTACACTATAAGGTTAATAAACTTACTATATCAAGCCAAAAGAACCCCAAGTTGTTTATTATTAATATATATAACCTTATCTAAGTCCTTTGGCCTAACCTTAGATTTTTAATAATAAAATAACAATTAATAATATAGTATTTGTTTTAAAAACTATTTTATGTCAATTTTGACACTATTTGGTAATTGATTTTTGTGAAAATCATAACAGAATAATTAGTTCAAAATTTTTTAATTAAATCAATACTAACATGTCATATTAACATATAAAATTATTTTAATTCATAAAAAGTCTCAAATTACATTTATTTGGGTATTTATAACATCAATTATGTCAATATTTCATTAATAAGATAATTACTGTATCATCATTGTATCATAAATAAATTAAATTATTTTAAGTCTAAAAATTACAAATAAAATACCATTATGTAGGAAATCGTTTTATCTTTCTAATGAATATTTATAGTCTAATTTATCTTATGTATAACCCTATATTAAAAATTCTTTAGTTATTAAACTTTGATTTTAACTATTTTAACCCTTCTTTAAATAAATTGATAATAAATGTCCTAATATAATCCAAGTGGGCCTAAATGGTCATATTTTATTCCTAAGGTTGTTTTTGTTCGAATTACACTTATCCAATAGAATTAGGACATGTTTTAGGGTAATAATAATATCATTTTTACCATTAACTACCCTATTTACTTTTAACCGTGGTAAAAAAAAGTAAAAAGTTACTATTCACCAAAAATTATTTTCTTCTCATTGAACCACATTTTATTCCTTGATATTAACCGTGTCTCTCGGATTTTTGAAATTCCACTCACAGAAGCGGTAAAATTAAGTTTTATGAAAAATTCAGTTTTTTTTAACTACCACTTAGTGGTTTCACTATTCATCAAAAAATGAAAGTTTCCAGAAAAATACCAAAAATTAGGCCTAATATATATTTGATATTATGAATTCAAAAATGATGTATATTTTACCAAATTCAAAACATATCAGTTGCATTAATTAATTTAAAAATTAGTTCCCGTCGTCAAAACAAATAGCATGTTCTTAAGAGATAATAACTATCAAAAGATTGACACTAATTTATGTCTGGTTTAAATGTGAAATTACATCCAATGACCAACATTGTATTAAAATTTAAAAATATATTCTAAATATACATTAAAACTACTCAAATTAATAATTTATCACTATTAATTATTTCGATTAAAAAATTTGTTTTTAATTAAAATTTAGTAATTTCCACTATTCATCAGAATATGAAAGTTATCCGAAAAGTACCAAAATTTCATCCTAAGCTAATTTCGATATTCCGAATCCGAAAATGAAGTCTATTTTGAAAGATAAAATTTATAAAATTTCAAAAAGTGGGTATTACTATTCATAACGGCTAGTTCATAATAATATTATAATAATATCTCGTTTAGTGAAACTCGGTATTGCGTACTACACACGCTTTCGAGGAAGGTCGTGATTGCATGTAATGCAGCCAAGTTAGGATTGTATGTTGTGCAAGACTCCTTTGTTGTAACGTACAACACAAGACATTAATAAAATTAAAAATAACATTTCTCATAAAATCTCAGGGTGTTACAGATATGGTTTGGGATGATTTCAAAACTAGGTTCTATAACTATTTCTACCCCAAGACTCTGTGGGTAGAGTTGGCTAGTGAGTTCATACATCTAGAGTAGGGCGTGATGACTATTATGGAGTGCTCAACACACTTTACAGAGTTTCATTTCTGTGCACTAACATACCTTACCGATGAGATTTTTGAGAGTGATACACTTCAAGGAAGGTCTCTAAAATGTTATCAGATATCAGGTAAATGTGTTCAGATTGACCTCTATTACAGAAATTGTGAATTAGGAACTAATTATAGAGTGAACCTTGAGGGAATCTGGGGGCGTAGAGTAGCGAAGAGATGTTTCTCGGCCCAATAGTTTGACTTCTAGTGACATGAAGTGATGTTTTGAGGCTTCCTATGAGATGAGTACCAATAAGGTTGTGAGTAATGGTAGCTCAATGTTTTATCATCAGTGTGGTATATGGGTTTGTATGAAGAATCAGTGTGACCACGACCCAGTCAAGTTTCGAGCTTACGACATGATGGACCACAAGCAATGTTTCTATAGGACCTCCCCTCCCATTGTAAGTGGTAGGGGTTTAGATCTAAAACTAGTTTTTTAGAATGTTTATCAACTATACGTTAGGTAGGGAGTTAGACTAGTGTTGGTTGATCAGGGTGAGGTAGTGGTGGTCATGGCTGAGACAACCAGACACTAGTTACACCAAGACATTAGAGTGGTCCAACTCCAGGTAGTTAAGTTGTGTCACAGGGTCATGGTTCAGGCTATATCTATTAGGTGCAACCTACCCCTAAGGATTTGGGTGCCAAACCATCTATGTTGAGAGTTACGATCTTAGTAGCCTCTACTATTTTATCTTATGTTTTTTGATATAGGTGAATCACATAGTTTCATATATGTACCTGTGGTAGAAAGACTTGGGCTTGTTATTCAATTTTCTGAGGGAATTCTAACACTGAACACTCTATTGAGGATCATAACGGAGGATGTATGCCAGTGTAGGAAATTCCCCCTTGAGGTTGGTGGGTTTCACTCTGTCTGGGATCTTTATTTCCTCAAGATGACTGGGTTTGACATCATACTTGGGATGGACTGACTAGTATCTTATCAAGATTACATTGACTGATATCACCAGAGGGTGACTTTCACATCACTATAGGGTGAATTTCATACCTACAAGGGTGAATGGGATGTCCAAGCAAGCCAAGATGGACCAAAGAATTGTGGGATGGGTGGAATGATAGCCCAGATTGATAGTTTGTATCTGGATGATTAGGGAGCACATCAAGATGAATTTCATCCAATGGTTGATCATTTCAAGTATGTGTTCCTAGATTAATTTTATAGTTTACCTCATGATATATTGGTTTATTTATACATTGATCTAGTGCCAGAAGTTTCACTGGTATCCATTCATCCTTATAGGATGGCTATGAAAGAGTTATAAGAGCTCAAGCAGAAGCTAGAGGATTTAGAGGCAAAGGGGTTTATAAGACCCAGTACTTCTTGATGGGGTTCTTCAGTACTTTTGTGAAAAGGTAGATGGTACCCTTAGGCTATGTGTGTATTATCGGAAATTTAACCAACTAATAGTTAAAAATTGATATCCCTTTCCACAGATAGAAAACCCATTTGATCAGCTTTAAGGATCTCGGGTGTTTTTAAAAATTGATTTGAGGTCAGGATATCAAAAGGTATGTGTTCAAAATACAAACATACCTCATACAATCTTTTGTAAAAGGTATGGTCTATATGAGTATCTAGTTATGTTGTTCAGTCTCATGAATGCACCAACATTTATCATGGTGTTGATGAACCGAGTCTTCCATCCTTATCTGGATTCATTTGTGGTGGTTTTTATGGACGATATCATGCTGTGTTCTCATAATTGACACAACCATTCCAAAAACCTTGAGATCATTTTTGATACACTAAGATAGAATCAGTTATATGATAACCTCACAAAGGGACACTTATGGATGGATCAGTCTCACTTCCTGGTTTACATTATCTTAGAGATAGGAGTATCAGTGGACCCAGAGAAGGTGAGAGCTGTAGTTTTTTGGGAATAGACCAAGAAAGACTTTGACATATGAGGTTTCTTAAGGATAACTAGATATTATAGGTGCTTCATGTAGGATTTATCATGCTTATCAGTGCCATTTATGAGCATGAATAAAAAGGGTGTGAAGTTTGTATGGTCAGATTCCTATGAGACAACCTTTTAGGATATAAAAGGGATACTGACTTCAACACCTATCCTGATACTTCTAGAATAGGGTAGGAGCTACACTGTGTATTATGACACATTAGGTATTGAGCATGGAGTAGTGCTGATGTAGGGGGTAGAGTCATGGCATATAGGTCTTAGTAATTGAGGTCACATGAGATTAATTACCCAACACATGATCTCAAGTTATCTATGGTTGTTCACACATTATGTTGCTGGAGACGTTACTTATTAGGAGAGTGTTTTATTGTGTACATGGACTAGAAAATCCTCCAATACATATTTACACAATGTGATCCAAATATGAGGCATTGGAGGTGGGTGGAATACCTATAGTCTTTCAATTTTGAGTTAGCTTATATTCCTAGGAAAGGAAATGCAGTAGCTAATGCACTAAGGAGAATGAATTAGATACAAGCAGTAAAATAGTCCAATAATGAGTGGTAGTTTATGGCATTGTTATCTGAGATGAAATTAGAGGTGAACAATAGTCAGGGTCAAAATTTTCTATATTCTTTAGCTGTGACCTCTACCCTACTCGATAGAGTGAGGGTAAGGTAGTTTTCAGACTCAAAAGTCCTAGTCTTATGGGAGAGTGTGGTAGGTGAAAACCATCCTCTTGGTTAGGTGGTAGGTGAGGATAGGATCCTGCGTAACCATGGTCGTGTTTGGGTTCCATTTTACATACGTGAGGAGATGATTTCATGCCTTATCTTTGGCAGTTCATCCCAAAGTCACCAATATGTACTGTGACTTACGCCGTCAGTACTAGTGTCTAGGTATAAAACATGAAGTAGATGGGTTTTTATGAGGTTTTCCACCTATTAGTGGGTGAAGTTGGAACATTGGAGACTATCCAAACTTTTACAGTAGTTACCTATTCTCAATTGGAAATAGGATTATGTCATGGTGGATTTAGTAACAAGTTTATCGAGGTTGACTCAAGGTAATGATGTTGTGTGGGTTGCTATTGACAGGAACACTAAGGTTGCTCATTTCTTTCTGATCAAGGATACCTTTATTGTTGATGATCTTGGAAGGTTATCTATGAGATATTATGAATTCATGGGGTCCCATGAACTATCATTTCAGATATAGATGTCTGCTTTACATCTCATTTCTATAAGAGTTTACAGAGTACATTGGGTACACATGTGATTTTGAGTACAACAAACCACCCTCAAACTAATGGCCAATCATAGCGTGCAATTCAGGTGCTTTAGGACATGTTGCGAGCATGTGTCCTAGATTTTGAGGGCTCTTGGGAGAGGCATATTCCCCTGGTTTATTTTTACAACAATAACAACAAACATGTGACTATAGAAACAGAACCTTATGAGGATTTGTATAGTAGGCCATGTTGATCTGGCTTGTGCTGGTTAGAGGTAGGTGATGAAACTTTACTAAGATCATGTCTCATAAATTAGGCTTCTAAGTAGGTCCAGTTAATTCAAAAATGGATGTATACTATGTAGTGTCAATAGAAATACTATGATGATTTCCACAGAAGACATCTAGTGTTCAATTTCAGGGATTGGTTTTTCTTATGTGTTTCACTGAGGCTAGGAAACAGGAGAATCAGGAGATATGGTAAGATTTCACCATGATATGTCGGTTCGTTTGAGATTCCGAGTAGAGTCAAGTTGGTGGCCTATTGATTGTAGATACCTTAGTGGTATTGTTCCATGCATGAAAAATTACATGCATCTCAGCAGTTCCTCTATCACTCAGAATCATCTCACACTTTTTATCCTGAGGAGGTTGAGTTATAGATAGATTCATCCTTTGAGGAGAATCCTATATGTATCATTGATAGGATCATGATGGTTCTCCGAGGCTAGTCATCTCCTCTATTACAAGTGTTATAGAAGAATGATCATTTATATAATGAGACTTGGGAGTGGGAGGGTGACATATGTGCTTAGTGGTTGAAGTTGTTCTCAGATATATCTTGATAACCATTGAGAGAGAAATTCAGGGATGGATTACTTTAAGGGGGAATATTGTCAGAACCTGGGTTTTTTTATGTGGTAAAAATTCCTTATTTCTTAGTTTGAATGCTTAAATATGGACTAATGTGAATTCCAATTGATATCATGGGTGTATCAGAGGTGTCCAGGGCTTGTTCGGAGCCCAAAACCCAAGTTTTGGGGTGAAAAATACATGATGATTGGTTAGTTCAAACCGTGTAAGAAAGGCCACATGATCTAATAAACCATGCAAGGCATGGCAAGAGAGTAGGATGAGGCCACATGGTTAGACCAAACCATGTGATTTGGGATAAGAGAACATGCTACAATGTCTGTAATTTAGACATTGGGTTTTGGCATAGTTTTCACATGATTAGTCAAACCATGTGGGTAAACTATGCGGGTGCCCCTTCCCTACAGCTAAGTGCGCACCTTTGCTACACGATTCAGACAAACCATGTGTACAAACCATGAAAAACTATATTTGGGTGAAAATTACAATTTTCCATTAAAATTTATTTAAACGAAAACCTAATTTCATTTTTCCTACACATAGAAAAATCACCTCTTGGGTGACTATTTTTGGTTTTTCTATTGACTCTCCATCCAATCTCCGATTCAAGCGCTTCTCATCTCATTGGATCTGCTTCAGTGAGTACTCAATTCCTTTGTAGTCATTCTTTGTTCTTCTAGATATTAGTTTTTTCTATTTAGGTGAAAGGTAATTTTCCCGAATTTCAGTTTCTTCATATGTTCTTCATTTTTCTCCTGATCTGAGTCGAATCAGGAGTTGATACTGGACGATCACTCTACTATCAAGCTAAGATAGATGGTTTATACTTTTCCCATTATTTTTGGTGATTTATAGACCTAGTTTTCATTATTACTTCCACTGGAATTTCTAGCGCAACTCTGAAATTAAATGAAACAATCAAATTAAATGAAATGAGACCTCTTGGGGAATCCCTTAGGTACCCTTGAGATGTGTTGGTGGACGTTTCCCAAACCAAGCCCACCCATGGGTTGTTTCCTTTTCCTATGCCACATGTTGAACCACCCATGGGGTGTGATTTAGGCATTACAAGTTAAAGGAAACTTAATTATATTTAAATGAGATAGAAATTATTAGTTAGAAGATGTATTACCTCCTTTGCATGTTGATTCTCTTGAATTGAATGTTTATATGGAACTTGAATTGATTGATTGTTTATTTAGAATTTTTGTATAATGAGTAGGTATAGTCATGGTATGACATGATAATGTAATTGATTGAAGAATGGAATGAGATGTATTTTGACATGGTAGTGGACACATGGGTTTGTATACTAAGGGTCTTGATTCTATTTAGATCCCTTGGATGTTACTCCTTAGATCCTGACGTGATAACGGACTCCATGATTAGAGTATTCTCCTTGGGTATTGATTCCATGGGATGCATTAAGCCTTGAAACCACTTGGATATAGCTTACTTGGGCTCACATAGGACATGTTTGGTTGACATGCTCCTAAGAATCCAACCAGTGCCTATCCGAGTTTCTTTTAAGATGCTCCCAGGACTCGATGAGGATGCCTTGGTCTTCTACACCATGGATATAACCCATCATGGTATGATACTTTGATTATATAGAATGTCCATGAGAAATATAATATTCTTGGTTAAACGACTCGGTTGTGGTCACTCTAACACTTCACTATATGGAAAATGCATGTTTGGAATGATATGTATGGATGTAAGGTGAGGCTATGTTGGTTATTTATGTATTGATTATAGATTCCTTGTTATAGGTGGTTAACACTTGTTTTGCAGGGAACCTCTTGAGGTTATACAGTATCACTTGTAGTACTTACATGTTATAGGAATCTTTACTCTCATTTACTGATTACTTATTTACCTACATATTTCTTAGATTATTATATTTCATGGGCTGTATTTCTATAGATATTTGGGTGATTACCTACTGTTATTGTATCTCACACCCTATTTGACCCGTCATTGGGTATCTGAATAGATTATTTGGATGTAGGTAGGGACTGAGGCAAGCACCCTCAGTTTGATGCTTGATTTTGTACCATGCTTAGGATTAAGGGATCATGGGACCGAGCTGAGGCTAATGATTCTATTTAGAGATAACACTTTTAGTATTTTTGTTGTTTTGACATATGTATTGTATTGTACTATTTTTTACCTATTTTGGATATTTCATAGAGACATGTATCATCATCGTTATGTATATGAGCTTCCTTTTTGATATTTTTATCTATTTTTATTGTGTGTATATTGTTAGATTGTCTTACTACTTCCATTATTTATCTTTTATTGATATTACACTATGTTACACTCTAGTAAGAGGGAATAGTCTCCCCATAGACACACCCTAGGCTCTCACTGCTAGCTGGAATATTATGGATTTTGGGGATATTCACTTGGGGACATGTGTCCATGAAATTCCAAGGATCAAATAACAATTGAGAAGGGGGGTGGGGGGTTGAATCAGTTGTTTAACTTTTTATAAGTTTCAAAACTTTAAGAAACTTAACCCTTACAATCTGTTAATATTTATTTCCTTTTCAACCTTTAGCAAGAAACTCAAGCATGCAAGAAAGGTAGATCAAGAAAGGCACACAAGATTTACAAGGTTCGGCCTCAATAAGAGAACCTATATCCTTGCCATAGCCACTCCCGTGGGTCTATGTAAATCCACTATAATGAAGAAGTGAATACACCTTGTTCCAACTCCAGTTGGACACCTTCTATCTCCCGATAAGAAAGATTATATTGACTCTCGTCAGTTTATAATGTTTCTTTAAAGAGAAAATGAGCCAAACACAAGAATACGAACTTTGTTAAGCTGCTCCACAAATTCTCACTCTGAATCTTCAATCTGATTTATTGAATCCGATTTTATGAAACCGGTCTTCTCAGCAAGATAAGATGATTCCACACAAGTGATCACTCCAAATCTTCAATCCGATTTCTTAAATTCGATTTCCTGAAACCGGTCTTCTCAGCAAGATAAGATAATTCTGATTCTCTTATTCTTAAACAATCAAGGAAACTTCTTCAAGATGGTAGGAACTTTTCTGTTATAATTCTCCAGCGCTCCGCCTTTTCTGTGTTTTTTAAAAGTTGTAAATGAGCGAATGATCTGAGCACATATTTATAGGTAACTCATAAAACAAAGGCGGGAATTTTGAAAAACTTTCCCACTTCCTCAAATCTCCAAAACTCCACAAATCTCTCACATTTAATCTTTAATCTTTGACTTCTTCAAATCTCCTTAAATTTCTCCAAGATTTTTGAAAAGTTAAAATTCAGGTTTTCGTGAACTCTTCATATCTTCCTCAGAATGATAAGGCTGGATCTTGGTTCTAATTTTAGGTTCAGGAAACAGGTTTAGGAAAACTGGTTCGGGAAACAGGTTCAGGAAAACTGGTTCAGGAAAACTGGTTCAGGAAAAACTAGTTTAGGAAAATTGGTTCAGGAAAACAGGTGCCAAATTTCAGGTTTAGGAAATAGAATCCGAATTTCAGGTTCAGGAAGTAGACTCTGAATTTTTGGCTCAGGAAGTAGACTCTGAATTTCTAGCTCAGGAAGCAGACTCCTATTTTTTGGCTCAGAAAACAGATTCTGAATTTTAGGTTCAGGAAACAGGTTCAGGAAAACAGGTTCAAGAAAACTAGTTTAGGAAAATAGGTTCAGCAAAACTGGTTCAGTAAAACTGGTTCAGGAAAACTAGTTCCAAATTTCAGGTTTAGGAAATAGACTCTGAATTTCAGGTTCAGGAAGTAGACTCTGAATTTCTAGCTCAGAAAGTAGACTCCATATTTCTGGATCAGGAAGCAGACTCTGAATTTTTTTCTTAGGAAACAGATTCTGAATTTTAGGTTCAGGAAACTGGTTCAAGAAAACTGGTTTAGGAAAACTAGATCAGGAAAACTTGTTCAGGAAAATAGGTTCAACAAAACTGGTTCAGGAAAACTGGTTCAGGAAAATATGTTCAGCAAAACTGGTTCAGGAAAATTGGTTCCGAATTTCCTCAGAATTTTTCTGAGTAAAAAACATCAATCCTCTTTATCATTTCTTCAACAGCTTTTATCATGAAATTTTCATGATTTGTGATAAATTTAAGATCAGCAAAGAATCTTCTCATTATGTTTAGAAAGTTTGAGACACTTTCTTAACTTCTAACTTCTTATTCTTCAACATAATCTTATTTAAGGAAATCCTCAGCAACCAGCAACTTCAACTTTCTGTAACTCAAAAACATTCTTCAACAAAAAGATTAGTTTTCAAAAAATACAAAACTTTGTTAAACAAAACACCAAAAAGGTTCTTCAATCTCCCCCTTTGTATTTTTTGTCAAACCTTGTTAACAAGTTTTCACCTCTCAAAAAATTTACATCTCAAGTTCATGAATTTTACCAAAACACAGTATTTCTCAAAAAGAGTGCCCTGAAACCACACTACTGGATAGAGTAATGTTTTTGAAGGATTTCCATTCCTCGGTGACAAGAAAATTTTGCGGCCATATTAAGATAAACTTCACCTTACTCAAAATCCCCCTCATCTTTTATCTTTATCTTTCTCACTTTTCTTTTCCTCTCTCATTTTTCTTTCTCTCTCCCCCATTATATGATATCCATAGCTTTAGATTCATAAAAGAAAACTTACTCTCCCCCTTTTTCAACATAATCCAAACCATGGTGGGGGTATCGTCCTTATGAGTTTTAGAAAGTCTTGAGAGGAGGCTGAACATGGAGTTGTAGCCTCAGTTCAACAAACCTTTCCTTTGACATTGCTTTTGTGAAAATATCAGCAATTTGATACTTTGTTGAAATATATTCCATCAATACTTCTCTAGTAGTAGCTTTCTATTTTAAAAAGTGATACTTTATATCAATATTCTTTGATCTTGAATGTTGAACATTATTCTTGGAAAGATCAATGACACTTTGATTATCACAAAGTATTTTACAATGTTTAGAAACTTTCACTTTCAAATCTTCCAACTAAACTTTCATCCACATCATTTGAGTATAAGCCTGAGTAGCTGCAACATATTCGGATTCAGCTATACTTAAAGTTACTGAACTTTGTTTCTTGTTGTGCCAACTCACACAACATTCCCCTAAGAAAAATGTTCCTCCTGATGTTGATTTTATATCATTACAATCACCAGCCCAATCAGCATCAGTATATCCATGAAACTTCATCTCATTGTTTCTCTTGTATAACAACCCATGTGAAGTTGTTCCTTTAACATATCTCATAATCCTCTTAACTGCCAACATATGTGATTATTTTTAATTACTTTGATATTGGGAACAGAGAGTCACAGTATAAGAAATATCAAGCCTTGAGGCTGTAAGATAAAGAAGACTTCCTATCAACTTTCGAAAGTCTTTCTGAATCACACTTTTCCCTGACTCATCTTTTCTCAACTTTGTGCTCACTGAGATAGGGGTTGAAACTTCTTTTGATTTTTCCATCCCAAATTTCTTTAACAATTCTTTGTCATACTTTTCTTGGGATAATAAAATGTAGTTTTCTTGTTGTTGAACTTGTAATCCAAGGAAGAAAGTTAATTATCCCAACATTGACATTTCAAAAAATTTCTTCATCTCTTCAACAAAATTTTCACAGAACTTTTCTTCATCTCCCGAAAAAATTATATCATACACATAAACGATTACAATTAAAGTTCTGGAGTCTACATCTTTAACATACAAGTTTCTATCAACCTTTCCTTTAGAAAAGTTCAACTTTCTCAAAAAAAATTCAAGATTCGAATACCATGCTCGTGGAGCTTGTTTCAGCCCATACAAGGCATTCTTCAATTTGAAAACTTTATTTTCATCTTCATCAATTAAAAACCCACAAGGTTGTTCAATGTAAACTTCTTCCTTGATCTCACCATTTAAGAATACTGACTTTACATCCATCTGATAAACCTTGTAATTCCAATGAGCATCTACTGAAGAAGCATTCGAATAGTTTCCAATCTTGTAATAGTGGAAAAAGTTTCATCAAAATCCACACCTTCCACCTGTGAATATCCTTTACACACAAGCCTTGCTTTGTTTATTTTAACTTCTCCATGCTCATTCAATTTATTTCTGTAAACCCACTTGGTTTCGATAAAATTCTTATTTGCTGGCCTTAGAACAAGTTCCCATGTTCTATTCTTCTCAATCTGATCCAGTTCTTAATTCATAGAATCCACCCATTATTTATGTTGAATATCTTCTGAAACTGATTCTGGTTCAACTTTTGAGATAAGGGAAGTCTGATTCTCTAATCTTAACTTCCTTCTTGTTTGAACTGGAGCCTTCTGATCCCCAATAATATTATCAAATTCAATATGTTTTTTTAGGGTAGGAAAACTCAAATTTCCTTTCCTAGCATCACTTTCTTCCCCATGTGACTTATCTAAGTCACTTTCACTCTGGTGGGGATTCTCTGATTTATCTTCCTCAGTATTCTTAACAAATTTTGTGAAAGAACATGTATTTTCAATTACCTTCACATCATATGAGTCCACCAACTTCTGTAAATGTTTGTTCCAGCATTTTTAACTTCTTCCATTCGGTGAATAACCCGTAAATATTCCTTCTTCAGCTTTCTCATCAAACTTTCCTATGTCTGGATTTTTGATTTTGAGCAAGCATGGACTTCCAAAAACTTTGAAGTAATTAAAAGAAGGTTTTTTGTTATACCACATCTCGTAAGAATTAATGTTGGTTTCCGGTCTCAACAAGCATCTATTTTGAACATGTACAGTAGTGATAACAACTTCTCTCCAAAATAATTTTGAAATTTTGTATTCTGATAACATAATTCTTGCCATTTCCACCAAGATTCTATTTTTCCTTTCTGCAACTCTATTTTTTTGTGGAGTATAGGGAGCACTATACTGATGTTTGATACCTTGCTTCCTTAGATAAGTTTCAAAAGCATTGCTTGTGAATTCGGTACCATTGTCTGTTCTTAAATTCTTTATGGAAGCTCCCAATTCTTTCTCAACATCTCTTCTAAAGAATTTAAACGATTCAATATCCTCAGACTTATACTTCATGAACATGATGTTTTTCATCCAAGTGAAGTCATAAATAAAAGTGATAAAGTATAAATCTCTGAGGGAATTCTAACACTGAACACTCTATTGAGGATCATAACGGAGGATGTATGCCAGTCTAGGAAGTTCCCCCTTGAGGTTGGTGGGTTTCACTCTGTCTGGGATCTTTATTTCCTCAAGATGACTGGGTTTGACATCATACTTGGGATGGACTGACTAGTATCTTATCAAGATTACATTAACTGATATCACCATAGGGTGACTTTCACATCACCATAGGGGGAATTTCATACCCACAAGGGTGAATGGGATGTACAAGCAAGCCGAGATGGACCAAAGAATTGTGGGATGGGTGGAATGATAGCCCAGATTGATAGTTTGTATCTGGATGATTAGGGAGCACATCAAGATGAATTTTATCCAATAGTTGATCATTTCAAGTATGTGTTCCTAGATTAATTTTATAGTTTACCTCATGATATATTGGTTGATTTCTACATTGATCTAGTTCCAGGAGTTTCACTGGTATCCATTCATCCTTATAGGATGGCTATGAAAGAGTTATAAGAGCTCAAGCGGAAGCTAGAGGATTTAGAGGAAAAGGGGTTTATAAGACCCAGTACTTCTTGATGGGGTTCTTCAGTACTTTTCTGAAAAGGTAGATGGTACCCTTAGGATATGTGTGTATTATCAGAAATTGAACCAACTAATAGTTAAAAATTGATATCCCTTTCCACAGATAGAAAACCCATTTGATCAGCTTTAAGGATCTCAGGTGTTTTTAAAAATTGATTTGAGGTCATGATATCAAAAGGTATATGTTCAAAATAAAAACATACCTCATACAATCTTTTGTAAAAGGTATGGTCTATATGAGTATCTAGTTATGTTGTTTAGTCTTATGAATGCACCAACATTTATCATGGTGTTGATGAACCGAGTCTTCCATCCTTATCTGGATTCATTTGTGGTGGTTTTTATGGACGATATCATGTTGTGTTCTCATAATTGACACAACCATTCCAAAAACCTTGAGATCATTTTTGATACACTAATATAGAATCCGTTATATGATAACCTCACAAAGGGACACTTATGGATGGATCAGTCTCACTTCCTGGTTTACATTATCTCAGAGATAGGAGTATCAGTGGACCCAGAGAAGGTGAAAGCTGTAGTTTTTTGGGAATAGGCCAAGAAAGCCTTTGACATATGAGGTTTCTTAAGGATAACTAGATATTATAGGTGCTTCATGTAGGATTTATCATGCTTAGCAGTGCCATTTATGAGCATGAATAAAAAGGGTGTGAAGTTTGTACGGTCAGATTCCTATGAGACAACCTTTTAGGATCTAAAAGGGAGACTGACTTCAACACCTGTCCTGATACTTCTAGAATAGGGTAGGAGCTACACTGTGTATTATGACACATTAGGTATTGAGCATGGAGTAGTGCTGATGTAGGGGGTAGAGTCATGGCATATAGGTCTTAGTAATTGAGGTCACATGAGATTAATTACCCAACACATGATCTCAAGTTATCTATGGTTGTTCACACATTATGTTGCTGGAGAGGTTACTTATTGGGAGAGTGTTTTATTGTGTACATGGACTAGAAAATCCTCCAATACATATTTACACAATGTGATCCAAATATGAGGCATTGGAGGTGGGTGGAATACCTATAGTCTTTCAATTTTGAGTTAGCCTATATTCCTAGGAAAGGAAATGCAGTAGCTAATGCACTAAGTAGAATGAATTAGATACAAGTAGTACAATAGTCCAATAATGAGTGGTAGTTTATGGCATTGTTATCTGAGATGAAATTAGAGGTGAACAATAGTCAGGGTCAAAATTTTCTATATCCTTTAGCTATGACCTCTAACCTACTCGATAGAGTGGGGGTAAGGTAGTTTTCAGACTCAAAAGGCCTAGTCTTATGGGAGAGTGTGGCAGGTGAGAACCATCCTCTTGGTTAGGTGGTAGGTGAGGATAGGATCCTGCGTAACCATGGTCGTGTTTGGGTTCCATTTTACATACGTGAGGAGATGATTTCATGCCTTATCTTTGGCAGTTCATCCCGAAGTCACCAATATGTACTGTGACTTATGCCGTCAGTACTAGTGTCTAGGTATAAAACATGAGGTAGATGGGTTTTTATGAGGTGTTCCACCTATTAGTGGGTGAAGTTGGAACATTGGAGACCATCCAAACTTTTACAGTAGTTACCTATTCCCGATTGGAAATAGGATGATGTCGTGGTGGATTTAGTAACCAGTTTATCGAGGTTGACCCGAGGTAATGATGTTTTGTGGGTTGCTATTGACAAGTTCACTAAGGTTGCTCATTTATTTGTGATCAAGGATACCTTTATTGTTGATGATCTTGGAAGGTTATCTATGAGATAGTACGACTTCATGGGTTCCCATGAACTATCATTTCAGATATAGATGTCTTCTTTACATCTCATTTCTATAAGAGTTTACAGAGTACATTGGGTACACATGTGATTTTGAGTACAACATACCACCCTGAAACTAATGGCCAATCATAGCGTTCAATTCAGGTGCTTTAGGACATGTTGTGAGCATGTGTCCTCGATTTTGAGGGCTCTTGGGAGATGCATATTCCCCTGGTTGATTTTTACAACAATAACAACAAACATGTGACTATAGAAATGGAACCTTATGAGGATTTGTATAGTAGGCCATGTTGATCTCCCTTGTGCTGGTTAGAGGTAGGTGATGAAACTTTACTAAGATCACGTCTCATAAATTAGGCTTCTAAGTAGGTCCAGTTAATTCAAAAATGGATGGATACTACGTAGTCTCAATAGAAATATTATGATGATTTCCACAGAAGACATCTAGTGTTCAAGTTCAGGGATTGGTTTTTCTTATGTGTTTCACTGAGGCAAGGACACAGGAGAATCAGGAGACATGGTAAGATTTCACCATGATATGTCGGTTCGTTTGAGATTCTGAGTAGAGTCAAGTTGGTAGCCTATTGATTGTAGATACCTTAGTGGTATTGTTCCATGCATGAAAAATTCCATGTATCTCAGCAGTTCCTCCATCACTCAGAATCATCTCACACTTTTTATCCTGAGGAGGTTGAGTTATAGATAGATTCATCCTTTGAGGAGAAGCCTATATGTATCATTGATAGGATCATGATGGTTCTCCGAGCCTAGTCAGCTCCTCTATTACAGGTGTTATAGAAGCATGATCATTTATAGAATGAGACTTGGGAGTGGGAGGGTGACATATGTTCTCAGTGGTTGAAGTTGTTCTCAGATATATCTTGATAACCATTGAGAGGAAAATTTAGGGATGAATTACTTTAAGGGGGAAGATTGTCAGAACCTGGGTTTTTTTATGAGGTAAAAATTCCTTACTTCTTAGTTTGAATGCTTAAATATAGACTAATGTGAATTCCAATTGATAGAATGGGTGTATCAGAGGTGTCCAGGGCTTGTTCGGAGCCCAAAACCCAAGTTTTGGGGTGAAAAATACATGATGCTTGGTTAGTTCAAACCGTGTAAGAAAGGCCACATGATCTAATAAACCATGCGAGGCATGGACAGAGAGTAGGATGAGGCCACATGGTTAGACCAAACCATGTTATTTAGGATAAGAGAACATGCTACAATGTCTGTAATTTAGACATTGGGTTTTGGCATAGTTTTCACATGATTAGTCAAACCATGTGGGTAAACTATGCAGGTGCCCCTTCCCTACAGCTAAGCGCGCACCTTTGCTACATGATTCGGACAAACGATGTGTCCAAACCATGAAAAACTATATTTGGGTGAAAATTACAATTTTCCATTAAAATTTATTTAAACAAAAACCTAATTTCATTTTTCCTACACATAGAAAAATCACCTCTTGGGTGACAATTTTTGGTTTTTCTATTGACTCTCCATCCAATCTATGATTCAAGCGCTTCTCATCTCATTGGATCTGCATCAGTGAGTGCTCAATTACTTTGTAGTCATTATTTGTTCTTCTAGATATTAGTTTTTTCTATTTAGGTGAAAGGTAATTTTCCCAAATTTCAGTTTCTTCATATGTTCTTTATTTTTCTCCTGATCTGAGTCGAATCAGGAGTTGATACTGGATGATCACTCTACTATCAAGATAAGATAGATGGTTTATACTTTTCCCATTGTTTTTGGTGATTTATATACCTAGTTTTCATTGTTCCTTCCACTGGAATTTCTAGTGCAACTCTGAAATTAAATCAAACAATTGAATTAAATGAAATGAGACCTGTTGGGGAAGCCCTTAGGTACCCTTGAGATGTGTTGGTGGATGTTTCCCAAACCAAGGCCACCCATGGGTTGTTCCCTTTTCCTATGCCACATGTTGAACCACCCATGGGGTGTGATTTAGGCTCTACAAGTTAAAGGAAACTTAATTATATTTAAATGAGATAGAAATGATTAGTTAGAAGATGTATTACCTCCTTTGCATGTTGATTCTCTTGAATTGAATGTTTATATGGAACTTGAATTGATTGATTGTTTATTTAGAATTTTTGTATAATGAGTAGGTATAGTCATGGTATGACATGATAATGGAATTGATTTAAGAATGGAATGAGATGTATTTTGAAATGGTAGTGGACACATGGGTTGGTATACTAAGGGTCTTGATTCTATTTAGATCCCTTGGATGTTACTCCTTAGATCCTTACATGATAGCGGACTCCATGATTAGAGTATTCTCATTTGGTATTGATTCCATGGGATACATTAAGCCTTGACACCACTTGGATATAGCTTAATTGGGCTCACATAGGACATGTTTGGTTGACATGCTCCTAGGAATCCAACCAGTGCCTATCCGAGTTTCTTTTAAGATGCTCCTAGGACTCGATGAGGATGCCTTGGTCTTCTACACCATGGATATAACCCATCATGGTATGATACTTTGATTATATAGAATGTCCATGAGAAATATAATATTCTTGGTTGAATGACTCGGTTGTGGTCACTCTAACACTTCACTATATGGAAAATCCATGTTTGGAATGATATGTATGGATGTAAGGTGAGGCTATGTTGGTTATTTATGTATTGATTATAGATTCCTTGTTATAGGTGGTTAACACTTGTTTTGCAGGTAACCTCTTGAGGTTATACAGTATCACTTGTAGTACTTACATGTTATAGGAATCTTTACTCTCATTTACTGATTACTTATTTACCTGCATATTTCTTAGATTATTATATTTCATGGGCTGTATTTCTATAGATATTTGGGTGATTACCTACTATTATTGTATCTCACACCCTATTTGATCCGTCGTTGGGTATCTGAATAGATTATTTGGATGTAGGTAGGGACTGAGGCAAGCACCCTCAGTTTGATGCTTGATTTTGTACCATGCTTAGGATTAAGGGATCATGGGACCGAGCTGAGGCTAATGATTCTATTTAGAGATAACACTTTTTAGTATTTTTGGTGTTTTGACATATGTATTATATTGTACTATTTTTTACCTATTTTGGATATTTCATAGAGACATGTATCATCATCATTATGTATATGAGATTCCTTTTTGATATTGTTATCTATTTTTATTGTGTGTATATTGTTAGATTGTCTTACTACTTCCATTATTTATCTTTTATTGATATTACACTATGTTGCACTCTAATAAGAGGGAATAGTCTCCCCATAGACACACCCTAGGCTCTCACTGCTAGTTGGAATATTATGGCTTTTGGGGATATTCACTTGGGGCCATGTGTCCATGAAATTCCAAGGATCGAATAACAATTGAGAGGGGGGGGGGTTGAATCAGTTGTTTAACTTTTTATAAGTTTCAAAACTTTAAGAAACTTAACCCTTACAATCTGTTAAGATTTATTTCCTTATCAACCTTTAGCAAGAAACTCAAGCATGCAAGAAAGGTAGATCAAGAAAGGCACACAAGATTTACAAGGTTCGACCTCAATAAGAGAACCTACATCCTTTCCATAGCCACTCCCGTGGGTCTATGTAAATCCACTATAATGGAGAAGTGAATACAACTTGTGAAAACTCTAGTTGGACACCTTCTATCTCCCGATAAGAAAGATTATGTTGAATCTCGTCAGTTTATAATGTTTCTTTAAAGAGAAAATGAGCCAAACACAAGAAAACGAACTTTGTTAAGCTGCTCCACAAATTCTCACTCTGAATCTTCAATCCGATTTATTGAATCCGATTTTATGAAACCGGTCTTCTCAGCAAGATAAGATGATTCCGCACAAGTGATCACTCCAAATATTCAATCCGATTTCTTGAATTCGATTTCCTGAAACCGGTCTTCTCAGCAAGATAAGATAATTCTGATTCTCTTATTCTCAAACAATCAAGGAAACTTCTTCAAGATGGTAGGAAATTTTCTGTTATAATTCTCCAGCACTCCACCTTTTTCGCGTTTTTTAAAAGTTGTAAAAGAGCGAATGATCTGAGCACATATTTATAGGTAACTCAAAAAACAAAGGCGGGAATTTTGAAAAACTTTCCCACTTCCTCAAATCTCAAAAACTCCACAAATCTCTCGCATTTAATCTTTAATATTTGACTTCTTCAAATCTCCTTAAATTTCTCCAAGATTTATGAAAAGTTGAAATTCAAGTTTTCATGAACTCTTCATATATTCCTCAGAATGATAAGGCTGGATCTTGGTTCTAATTTTAGGTTCAGGAAACAGGTTTAGGAAAACTGGTTTGGGAAACAGGTTCAGGAAAACTGGTTCAGGTTAAACTAGTTCAAGAACATTGGTTCAGGAAAACAGGTGCCGAATTTCAGGTTTAAGAAATAGAATCCGAATTTCAGGTTCAGGAAGTAGACTCTGAATTTTTGGCTGAGGAAGTAGACTCTGAATTTCTGGCTCAGGAAGCAGACTCCGATTTTTTGGCTCAGAAAACAGATTCTGAATTTTAGGTTCAGGAAACAGGTTCAGGAAAAATGTTTCAGGAAAACTGGTTCAAGAAAACTAGTTTAGGAAAATAGGTTCAACAAAACTGGTTCAGGAAAACTGGTTCAGGAAAACTAGTTACAAATTTCAGGTTTAGGAAATAGACTCCAAATTTCAGGTTCAGGAAGTAGACTCTGAATTTCTAGCTCAGAAAGTAGACTCCGAATTTCTGGATCAGGAAGCAGACTCTGAATTTTTTGCTTAGGAAACAGATTCTGAATTTTAGGTTCAGGAAACTGGTTCAAGAAAACTGGTTTAGGAAAACTAGATCAGGAAAACTTGTTCAGGAAAATAGGTTCAACAAAATTGGTTCAGGAAAACTGGTTCAGGAAAACTGGTTCAGGAAAATATGTTCAGCAAAACTGGTTCAGGAAAATTGGTTCCGAATTTCCTCAGAATTTTTCTAAGTAAAAAACATCAATCCTCTTTATCATTTCTTCAACAGCTTTTATCATGAAAATTTTCATGATTTTTGATAAATTTAAGATCAGCAAAGCATCTTCTGATTATGTTTAGAAAGTTTGAGATACTTTATTAACTTCTAACTTCTTATTCTTCAACATAATCTTATTTAAGGAAATCTTCAGCAACCAGCAACTTCAACTTTCTGTAACTCAAAAACATTCTTCAACAAAAAGATTAGTTTTCAAAAAATACAAAACTTTGTTAAAAAAAACACCACAAAGGTTCTTCAATATCCCCCTTTGTATTTGTTGGCAAACCTTGTTAACAAGTTTTCACCTCTCAAAAAATTTACATCTCAAGTTCATGAATTTTACCAAAACACAGTCTTTCTCAAAAAGAGTGCCCTGAAACCACACTACTAGATAAAGTAATGTTTTTGAAGGATTTCCATCCCTCGGCGACAAGAAAACTTTACGGCCATATAAAGATAAACTTCACCTTACTCAAAATCCCCCTCAACTTTTATCTTTATCTTTCTCACTTTTCTTTTCCTCTCTCATTTTTATTTCTCTCTCCCCCATTATATGATATCCATAGCTTTATATTCATAAAAGAAAAGTTACTCTCCCCCTTTGTCAACATAATCCAAACCACAGTGGGGGAATATTCCTTATGAGTTTTAGAAAGTTTTGAGAGGAGGCTGAACATGGAGTTGTAGCCTCAGTTCAACAAACCTTTCCTTTGACATTGCTTTTGTGAAAATATCAGCAATTTGATACTTTGTTGAAATATATTCCATCAAGACTTCTCCAGTAGTAGCTTTCTATTTTAAAAAGTGATAATTTATATCAATATTCTTTGATCTTGAATGTTGAACATGATTCTTGGAAAGATCAATGACACTTTGATTATCACAAAGTATTTTACAAATTTTAGAAACCTTCACTTTCAAATCTTCCAACTGAACTTTTATCCACATCATTTTAGTATAAGACTGAGTAGCTGCAACATATTCGGATTCAGTTATACTTAAAGTTACTAAACTTTGTTTCTTGTTGTGCAAACTCACACAACATTCCCCTAAGAAAAATGTTCCTCCTGATGTTGATTTTCTATCATTACAATCACCAGCCCAATCAGCATCAGTATAGCCATGAAACTTCATCTCATTGTTTCTATTGTATAACAACCCATGTGAAGTTGTTCCTTTAATATATCTCATAATCCTCTTAACTGCCAACATATGTGATTAATTTTAATTACTTTGATATTGGGAACATAGAGTCACAGTATAAGAAATATCAGGCCTTGAGGCTGTAAGATAAAGAAGACTTTCTATCAACCTTCGAAAGTCTTTCTGAATCACACTTTTCCCTGACTCATCTTTTCTCAACTTTGTGCTCACTGAGATAGGGGTTGAAACTTATTTTGATTCTTCCATCCCAAATTTCTTTAACAATTCCTTGTCATACTTTTCTTGGGATAATAAAATGTAGTTTTCTTGTTGTTGAACTTGTAATCCAAGGAAGAAAGTTAATTCTCTCAACATTGACATTTCAAAAAATTTCTTCATCTCTTCAACAAACTTTTCACAGAACTTTTCTTCATCTCCAACAAAAAATATATCATCCACATAAACGATTACAATTAAAGTTATGGAGTCAACATATTTAACATACAAGTTTCTATCAACCTTTCCTTTAGAAAAGTTCATCTTTCTCAAAAAAAAATCAAGATTCGAATACCATGCTCATGGAGCTTGTTTCATCCCATACAAGTCTTTCCTCAATTTGAAAACTTTATTTTCATCTTCATCAATTAAAAACCCACAAGGTTGTTCAATGTAAACTTCTTCCTTGATCTCACCATTTAAGAATACTGACTTTACATCCATATGATAAACCTTGTAATTCCAATGAGCATCTACTGAAGAAGCATTCGAATAGTTTCCAATCTTGCAACAGTGGAAAAAGTTTCATCAAAATCCACACCTTCCACCTGTGAATATCCTTTACACACAGGCCTTTCTTTGTTTCATCTAACTTCCCATGCTCATTCAATTTATTTCTGTAAACCCACTTGGTTCCGATAAAATTCTTATTTGCTGGACTTGGAACAAGTTCCCACGTTCTATTCTTCTCAAACTGATCCAGTTTTTAATTCATAGAATCCACCCATTATTTATGTTGAATATCTTCTGAAACTGATTCTGGTTCAACTTTTGAGATAAGGGAAGTCTGATTTTCTAATCTTAACTTCCTTCTTTATTGAACTAGAGCCTTCTGATTCCCAATAATATTATCAAATTCAATATGTTTTTGTAGGGTATGAAAACTCAAATTTCCTTTCCTAGCATCACTTTCTTCCCCATGTGACTTATCTAAGTCACTTTCACTCTGGTGGGGATTCTCTGATTTATCTTCCTCAGTATTCTTAACAAATTTTGTGAAAGAACATGGATTTTCAATTACCTTCACATCATATGAGTCCACCAACTTCTGTAAACGTTTGTTCCAATATTTTTAACTTCTTCCATTCGGTGAATAACCCGTAAATATTCCTTCTTCAGCTTTCTCATCAGACTTTCCTATGTCTGGATTTTTGATTTTGAGCAAGCATGGACTTCCAAAAACTTTGAAGTAATTAAAAGAAGGTTTTTTGCTATACCACATCTCATAATAATTCATGTTGGTTTCCGGTCTCAACAAGCATCTATTTTGAACATGTACAGTAGTGCTAACAGCTTCTCTCCAAAATAATTTTGAAATTTTGTATTCTGATAACATAATTCTTGCCATTTCCACCAAGATTCTATTCTTCCTTTCTGCAACTCTATTTTGTTGTGGATTATAGGGAGCACTATACTGATTTTTGATACCTTGCTTCCTTAGATAAGTTTCAAAAGCATTGCTTGTGAATTCGGTACCATTGTCTGTTCTTAAATTCTTTATGGAAGCTCCCAATTCTTTCTTGACATCTCTTCTAAAGAATTTAAACGATTCAATAGCCTCAGACTTATACTTCATGAACATGATGTTTGTCATCCAAGTGAAGTCATAAATAAAAGTGATAAAGTATAAATCTCTTTTTGTTGATTTATGTCTCATCTGTTCTTCCTCTTTGCTCAAACCTTCTTCCAGGTAGAGATAAATTGTGCCAAAAATTATAAGATCTATGCCCATATATTCCACAACACTAGAAATATCCCACAAATATTGATTTTCTATTAAAGAATGATCTTTATTTATAGAAATTTTGTTGAGGTTGATAACTTATTTCATCTCTAGAAAACTCAAGATGTAGGTCATCTCTTATTTTGAGTGAGTTTTCTACTTTTGTAGGATTGATAGGTTTCTCACATCCTTTCTCCACCCAATCTTTAAAAATACTTTTTCGATAACCTAAAATGTTAGAAGAATTAGATAAAACATTACTTTTGATAGGAGAATATTTCACCTGATTCTCATGGTAAGCCTTTCCAGCAATCATGGAAGTCTCGGATTTTACTACAGTGGCTTTGTGGAAGTTTTCATTCATCTTCCTTAGGGAATTTTCAGACTCAATAAATTTTGATTGTAACTTGTTGACCTCTTCTTCTTTATTTTCCAGCTTCTTGCTAAGATCTTCAATCATATTTCCTTGTTTAGCGATTTTAATTTTGTGACATAAATTTTCTTGAATGTATTCATCTTCCTTATTTGTGACATCTTTACTTCCATCATGAACTTCTTCATGATTTTTCTTCATCACAATAATTTCTTTCATGAGAGATTTATTTTTCTCAAGAAATTCTAGAAGTTCAGATCTTAGTTGATATTCTCTGTAAGATTCTTCACCACCTTCTTCACTCTCTCAGGAAACATTTGTTTTCTCAACTTTTTCAATGAAGGTTCTAAATCTTTCGTTACTTTCATCTTCTGAGGAATCATTTTCAGATGATTCGGATTCAACCTTCTTGCTCAACATACTTATTTTCTTTCCATAAAACTTCTTCTTGAGTTCTTTAGAAGTCTTATATTCTTTTTCATTCTTGTTATACTTCTTCCATCTAGGATTCTCATTAAAAACATCTTGATATTCTCCAAATTTCTTCTTAGGTCAATTCATAGCAAAGTGTCCGATTCCACCACACTCAAAAACATTTTAGAGGAATTTTCCCTCCATATTTTCCTCTTCCTCTTCGATAGTTCTTGGATATGAGAGACATGATTTTTTTCATTCAACTCTTCATATTCCTTATCAACAGACTCACAAAGATCATCTTTATCATCATCTTGGATTTTCATCTTTCTCATAGCTTCAAAAGCCATTTCATCTTTTATCTTTTTCTTAAATATTGGAGCTTTCCTCATTTCATAAGCAACAAGAAAGTTATGCAGTTCATCAAGAGATAAATCATCCTTATCTTCTAAAGTTGAAATTTTAGAATCAAACCTGTTTGGAAAGTTTCTCATAAGTTTCTTCACAATTGTAGAATCTTCTAAGTCTTCTCCGAATCCTTTGATGTTGCATAAAATTTCATTAACTCTGGTGAGGTATTCATCAATTGTCTCATCATATCTCATCCTGATGTCTTCAAACTTACTACACCATATTTGTAGCTTGGCCTCCTTGAATTTTGTGTTTCCTTCAAAAACACTTTCTAGCTTGTCCCACATGCTTTTTGATGTTGTGAGACCCATCAACTTCTGATAAAAATTTTCTGATAAGGACATGATAACAGCATTTCTAGATTTTCCATCAATTTCTATGTTTCTCTAATCGGCAAACGCCACAGGATCATTTTTCTCAATAGGTGGAAAGACAATAGTAGTAGCATCAATAACTTCAAGGCCAAGAGATAGGAGATAAGGAATCATCCTATTTTTTCATCCATAATAATTCTTTCCATCGAACATAGGAATTTCTCCACTGTTGACATAATTGATATTCTCCATGATAAGGATTATATAAGGGAACCTGCCTCTGATACCACTTAAAATTCCAAGGATTGAATAAGAACTGAGAGGGGTGGGGTTGAATCAATTGTTTAACTTTTTATAAGTTTCAAAACTTTAAGAAACATAACCCTTGAAACCTATTAAGATTTATTTCCGTATCAACCTTTAGAAAGAAACTCAAGCATGCAAGAAAGGTAAATCAAGAAAGGAACACAAGCTTTACAAGGTTATTCCTCAATAAGAGAACCTACGTCCTTGCCATATCCACTTCCGTGGGTCTATGGAAATCCACTATAATGAAGAAGTGAATACAACTTGTGCCAACTCCCATTAGACACCTTTTATCTCCTAATAGGAAAGATTATACTAACTCCCGTCAGTTTACAATGTTTCCTTAAAGAGAAAATGATCCAAACACAAGAATAAGAACTTTGTTAAGCTACTCCACAAATGATCACTCCGAATCTTCAATCCGATTTATTAAATCTTATTTTATGAAACCGGTCTCCTCAGTAAGATAATATGATTCCGCACAAGTTCTCACTCTGAATCTTCAATCTAATTTATTGGATCCAATTTTCTAAAACCGGTCTTCTCAGTAATATAGGATAATTCTGATTCTCTTCTTCTCAAACACTCAAGGAAACTTCTTCAAGATAGAAGGAACTTTTTACTTAGAATTATCCAGCACTCCGCCTTTTCCACGTTTTTTAAAAGTTGTAAATGAGAGAATGATATGAGCACATATTTATAGGAAACTCAAAAAACAAAGGTGAGAATCTTGAAAAACTTTCCTGCTTCCTCAAATCTCAAAAACTCTACAAATCTCCAACATTTAATCTTCAATATTTGACTTCTCCAAATCTCCTTAAATTTCTCTGAGATTTATGAAAAGTTGAAATTCGGGTTTTCTTAAACTCTTCATATCTTCCTCAGAATGATAAGGCTGGATCTTGGTTCTGATTTTAGGTTCAGGAAACAGGTTCAGGAAAACAGGTTCAGGAAAATAGGTTCAGGAAAACTGGTTCAGGAAAACTGGTTCAGGAAAAATGGTTCAAGAAAAACTAGTTCAGTAAAACTGGTTCAGGAAAATAGGTGCCGAATTTCAGGTTCAGAAAATAGACTCCGAATTTCAGGTTTAGGAAGTAGACTCCGAATTTCTGGCACAGGAAGTAGACTCTGAATTTCTGGCTCAAGAAGCAGACTCCAAATTTTTGGCTCAAGAAACAGATTCCAAATTTTAGGTTTAGGAAACAGGGTCATAAAAATTGGTTCAAGAAAACTGGTTTAGGAAAACTGGTTCAGGAAAACAGGTTCAACAAAACAGGTTTAGAAAAACAGGTTCAGAAAAACTGGTTTCGAATTTCAGGTTCAGGAAATAGACTTTGAATTTCAGGTTCAGGAAGTAGACTCCGAATTTATGGCTCAGGAAGTAGACTTAGAATTTCTAGCTCAGGAAGCAGACTCCGAAGTTTTGGATCAGGAAACAAATTCTGAATTTTAGGTTCAAGAAATAGGTTTAAGAAAACTGGTTCCGGAAAACTGGTTCAGGAAAACTGGTTTCGGAAAACTGGTTCAACAAAAATGGTTCAGGAAAACTGGTTCAGGAAAACTGGTTCAGGAAAATAGGTTTAGCAAAACTGGTTCAGGAAAACTGGTTCAGGAAAACTGGTTCCTAATTTCCTCAAAATGTTTCTGAGTGAAAAACATCAATCCTCTTCACCATTTCTTCAACAGTTTTTATCATGAAACTTTTAATGATTTGTGAGAAATTTAAGATCAGAAAAGCATTGTCTGATTATGATTAGAAAGTTTGAAACACTTTCTTAACTTCTAACTTCTTATTCTTCAACATAATCTTCTTTAAGAAAATCTTCAGCAACCAGAAACTTCAACTTTCTATAACTCAAAAAACATTCTTCAACAAAAAGATTAGTTGTCAACAAATACAAAACTTTGTTAAACAAAACACCACAAAGGTTCTTCAGTCCAACTAGGATCGAGGCACTTTTGAGTGGTATCTAGGTCCAGGACATTATAGAAATTACCTCAATTAATAGACCCAAGATATTCCTCATCTAAATTCTAAAAAAATCCTCATCACTCGACATTTAGTGGTGGAAAGTCCCAACTATAGGCAAATTATCATCACAACCTTTCCTATGAATAAACATTGACTATAAATGGGAAATACACTTCATAGGATAAAAACATAAGGATTGAATCATATATAGATGATATGAAATGGTAAAGTCTTGAAATATCATAATTGACTACCATATGATGCATGTTCTAGCCTTAACCATACCCTATAATAATTCTTGAATGTTTTGGGTCAAATATTAGGTTATCAGTGTCACACCCATGGCGTTAATTTTAGGTATTTTTCTTTAATTTTTTGTAATTATATTATTCTATAGATTTTATGGGTGTTTTTCAAAGAAAAATATAAGTTTTTTTAAGACAAAGGCTAGAACACAATTGGCACACGGTTAGTAGAAATTGTGCACCAACCCCTATAAATCTGTGCAACCCAGACAATGGAACTAAAGTTCCCATATGGTTAGGTGAATAGTTTGTGAAACCATGAATCCTAAACTATACAGCCTCCACCAATCAATAAAGAGGCACCCTCATGGTTAATGCATTTCTTGGAAGACCGTGTGTCCAGACAGTGTAGCCTAGCTTGTTTTTAAAAAATTTGGTTTTACAAAAAATATCCCTCCCTAATTTTAACCCCTTTTTACCCATCATTTCCCCCCATTTGACATTTTTATCCCTAGGTTCACCTGAACTCTTCTACACCTCCCTCTTAGATTGATTTCTTGGGTGATATGATCTTTGATCTTCAAGGAACCTCCAAGTAAGTTTCTCTTTTCTCCTCTTATTAGACTCATCTCCCTTCTTTCTTGAGTTTCCTTCTCTCCAGTGGTTATGGTGAACTATAGTGGGTTATATGTAGTTTTTCCTTGGGTTTTGATTTTGGTGGTGTGTTATTAATTTTATAGGATTTCATATTATCTTGTCTTGAGATTGTCAATTATTTGGTGGTGATTTCAAAGAGAATGGTGGGTGGTTTTTGTTGTGCTATTATTTGATGATTTAATAATGCCTGTCTCTATTTATAAATGTGTTCCAAATTGAATGTGTGTGTGGGTGTGTGAAAATGGGTGATTTCAAAGGTATTTTCATGTGTAAGGATTTTTAAATGGTTTATACCCTTTAAAAATGGTTGGATATGGTATGATTGTCTTTTTATGAGTTGGGTTATGGTGGAAAGGGGATTGGTATGGTTAAAAATGAAATAAATCACTTGGGAACCCTGGATACCTAGGTTGGTAGGCTCGTACTAGTAACTAGGATAATTCACAGGGCCTTAACTCTATCTCACTAGTAATATTATGATGAAACACTAACTAAATGACGTGACATGGGTTATTGCAATTAGAATGTGGGTGCATCCTTTCCAACAAATCATGAATGAGAAGGGATCTTTATATGTTTGATCACCAAGATAAGATGTTCCTAGATTTTCCCATGGTGCTTATACTATTTTTTTACCTATTTTTAGATATTCATTCATATCCTACTTCCTTTTTAAGGCTAAATCATGTTTTCAAACCAAATAGTTTACTTTATTTTAAAACTGACATTTTTATTTATCTTATAAATGATATTCATGGAACACCTAGTGGGATTATACTGGTTGAGTGATCTCACACCATACATATACCCAATGGGTATATGTAGACCTTGTTTTTTTTGTCCTGGTAAAGGAAATGCCTCATTTGGGGGTCGTAGTTACTCTTTCTAGTTTTTATCATTTTGGGTGCATGTGGTGGTGGTGGAATAATGGATGATGGTTCTCATGACACAAGGAGGATTGTGTTTCTTTTATTGGTCCCCTCTCCTTTTTATTCTTTTTATTTTTAGTTTTAAATGTAAATTTAACTTTTGATGTATATTTTCCTCTTTTGTATAGTCTTCTTATGGATGATGGTTTTGAGGATTTGTGTAAATTTTGGTATCTTTTTGCATGTTGTTTCATTTGGATGATTTTTATTTTTATGGAAAAATCACTCCCAAAGGAGTTATTTGATGCCTATGAACTAGTTTCCAGCCCATGGAGATTTAGAACAACCTTAGGGCCATGCCACGGGCCGAGTCGGGCGTCGAGGTAGATGGAAGCCCAGAATGGTTCTTGAAAAAATGGAATCATATGAGGTTTTTTCCTTTATTTAGGTCTTGTTATTTAGTAAATTATGGATTAACATGATCTAGGATTGTTTTTGCTTGAGGTTCTATTTATGAGTGTGGTATCTGGCTAACACAACTCATGATATGCCCTAGGTTACCATAGGATGTTGAGGATTTGGTTCAATTCCTTCTTAAGGTGTAATGGATAGGCTGAAGACTGTGCATGGGAACTAAGGTAGGGTAGAGTGGTATGTTTTATTGATTGAGTTTTTGTGATTTTTTATGACTTATGTGGGTGTTTTATCATGTTTTATATTGGATCTCCAAGGATTTATGTATTAATGATTCCTTTATTTTGTTTTTTTTACTTGTGTAGTATCATGCATCCATGAAGACCTCTTGTGAAGCCCTAGGAGGAGGTTGGAGAGAGTTCTCTATCACCAGTTGATCATAGATTGGTTGAGGTAGTGGTTCAGGATCTCAGATCTCTAGATTAGGGAGTGAGATTTGGCCCTGCTTAGGTTAAGGAAGTCAAACTGATACTGGGAAATGATTGGGTTCAGGAGTTTCTTAAACATAATCCTACTTCCTTCTAGGGAAGAATGGATCCATAGGAAGAAAAATTTTTGGTGGAGAATATTGAGATGATATTTGAGTTCCTTGGGACTCCTGAATCCATTAAGGTAAAGTGTGCAATGTTTATATTGGAAAGCCTCAGTCATAGGTGGTGGGAGTCAATGGTTTAAATAGGGAAGCATGGGTAGATGGGATGTAAATACCTTAAAGTCACCATATATGTGTAGTATTTCCCTAATAATTTATCCCTCTCTAAGACCTGGGAATTTATGGACCTCCATCAAGGAGAGAGTTTAGTGTTGGTGTATGTCAACCGATTTGTGGAGTTAGTTTGTTTTTAACCCAAGGTAGTTTCCAATGAAAAGTTGAAAGCCCACCGATTCGAAATAGATTTTTGGAAAGACATTATATATCTAGTCTGCTTGTTCAAGTTTAAGACCTATTATGAGGTGTTTAACCAAGATCTAATAGTGGGAATCAACTAGGATGGTATATTAGGAATGTTCGGAATGCTTTTAGTGTTGAGCCAGAGTGGGGTTGGCTCATCTAAAAGGAATAAGAAGTGTGGAGAGTAGGGAAAAAAGGGTGGTAGTGGATTTGGATATCCACCTCAACTACCATCGTCAGTAGCTGCATGTGGTGGGTTTGTTGTGTGCCACTAGTGTGGGAGATTAGGGAACATGTGGTCCACATGCCTGGCCTCACCTAGACCATGTTATATCTATGGACCCAGTTCCATCTGAAAAGGTTTTGTTGGGTTTCATATCCCTCCCAGAGTTGTTCAAGATCTGAAGCTCCTATGGGGACAACAAATTCATTTGATGAATATAGAGCTATGGAGTCTTGTTCTGGTGGATTTGGTGGGAAGACCATATCTTCTTTTAGGAAGAGTCATCTTAAGGTAGAGTTTTAGGTCAATAGTTTACCACATGCATAAATAAAGACAAAGCACCATCATGCTATGGATTAGACACTTTTGGAGTCTGATGCATGCCCTAAGAAAGTTCTAGGTACTGTTATTATTGCATTATCCATGGTAATTGATTTGTTTGATATAGGTGATTCTCTTCCATTCATTTATACTTGCCCTTTTAGATTTGGTGAAGCTTTCGATTGAGATTATGTCATATTCCTTGGATTTGGTTACACATCTTGGAAGGATAAAAGAGCATTATTTATGATGCACGTCTTGAATTATCTCATTATCAGAGGTTGAGATGAAATGAGATTTTCTTGTCTTGGATATGGACCTTTTTCGCATGATCCTAGGGATTTATTAGATGGAGTTTTTCAAGGAGCACATCGATTTCTATCATCAGTGGGTGACTTTCAGGGTCCCCAATGGTAGTAGTCGAGTTTTTCATGGAAAATGGGATTCATGGTTAAGATGAGATGAACCTCTACTTTGGGAGATATGATGTTTTCTTGTCATGTGTTTTCCCTTATGATGAAGGATGATGGGAAGGGCTTGGAGAGTGAGATACCTTCTGTAGTGGATGGGTTCCCCAAAGTATTCCTAAAATATTTCTTATGTTTACCTATAAAACAGGATATGGATTTCACCATGGATTTGGTGCTAGAGACACAACTGATATCCCTTACCTCATATTATATGGATCCACCAAGTTAAGGGAGTTAAAGATATAGGTGGAAGATTCGGAACCCAAATGGTTCATTCACCCGAGCATCTCTCCTCGGGCCACTCCAGTGATTTTTTCTAAGATATTTGATGAATCCCTTCAATTATGTATTGAATATTGGAAACTAAATTGGTTCAAGATGATGAATAAATACTCTTTTCCTTATATTGATGATATATTTTACTATCTCAAGGGATAAAAGGCAGTTTTCAAAGATTATCCTTTTTGAGGTATCACCTGCTTAGGGTGAGAGAAGTAGATGTTCCCAAGATCACTTTTCAAAGTAGGTATGGAAATTTTAAGTATTTTGTGATGGCATTCAGATTGAAAAATTATCCCATAGTTTTCATGGATCTTATAAACTAGTTGTTCCACAGATACCTTGACTCATTTATAATGGTGTTTATGGATGAAACTTTGGTATATTCAAGATCGGAATAGGGTCACAAGCAGCATTTGAGGACTATTTTGGGAATAATGCAAGACCACCATCTTTATGCAAAATTATTGAAGTGTAGTTTCTAGATCAGGGAAGTTAAGTTTTTGGAACATGTGATATATAAACATGGGGTTTTAGTTGACCTAGAAAATATCAAGGTATTTATTTCATGGAAATATCTGAGGAATTTCTTCGAGATTAGAAGTTTTTGGGGACTGACATGGTATTATAATATGTTTATTAGAGACTTATCTTGACTTGATTCATCAATGACAGCCCTCACCCATAAATGGGTGCAGTTATTATGAATCCTAGAATGTCAAACATCTTTTAAGGAGCTTAAGAAGTTGTTGAATACTGCCCATGTCTTGATCTTACTCAAGGTTGGACAAGGTTGTGAGTTCTATTATGATGCTTCAAGTATAGGTTTGGGTAGCATGCTTATGCAGGGTGACCGTGTGGTGGTGTATGGATCTATCCAACTCCAGATACATGAAAAGAATTACCCAACCCATGACCTAGAGCTTTTGGTAGTGATGCATGCCCTTAAATCCTAGAATCATTATCTTTTCAAAGAGAAGTTTATGGTATACTCTTTCCACAAAAGATTGAGTTATATCTTCTCCTATAAGGATTATAACTTCAGGAAGTAGTTTTAATGACTTGAATTTTTCTGGTTTTATTTTTATAAATTAATTATAAAAAATCCAAGACTGGGCACTGAGACGACATGTGATTCCGAGGCCCGGTGTACTCGGAACAATTTGTAAAAAATGTTCAGTTTTTAATAAAGCACATGAGGGGTTTTCCCAAAAAAGTGTAATAACTCTTAAATAGGTGCCCGTATCATAAATACAAGGGAATCATTGTGTTTGGAATGGTGGGTTTACCCAAGGCATGACTTAACTTTAGTCGGTGTGGGTCTTTAGTGGAAAAATCCAAAAGGATGTAAACGTCCTTAATAATTTAATTAAAAAGTTATTTTTGAAATAGTGTTGGTTTTTATTTTAATATGCCTTTTTCAGGAATTAAAGGTTACAACATAACCGTGATATTCTTCTAAGGCAAGGAGACATAGCTCTCTCCAATGAACACTGTCGGATTGCGGATCAATTATCAACAACGCACCTGGATTCAAAAGAAATTTTCCGATGACAACGACAAAGATACTTCATCCATGACTGATCCAATTCAAGTTATGGTGGTTGTTTCATGGTTTATTTTCCCCATTCTAAATTTCCATGATGAATGTGGGTCAATCCATAAACATATTTATATGTGGTTAGATCGTTGTTTGGGGGGGGGGGGGATTTTGTTGCGGGTTATCGAGAGTTTTTGCCTTTGTTTTCTAACCTAAACTCTCTAATATTGATTTTGTATAGGAACTCTCGTCCAAAGATGTTAAAACCTTTTCTTCTATGCTTCTCTCCCTTTTTTTCTTCGCGTTCATCATTTTTGGACCTTGCGACCACGAATCGACATTGTTGGGTGGTTCTGAGCATGGCTAGACCCCCAAATTCGAGGAAATTTGACATCAGAGACCAGATCTGTGTAGATCAGGACTCAAGAAGCTTGAATCTACAATTGTTTCCAAATACGGACACCAGAGGTGGCCCGATGGTCTGTGGAAGAGACCACTGGCACAGGTCTAGTTCAGCGGTCCGATGAGGCGAGGTGGCGGTCGTGTGCGGTGGAGGTGGGGGTCAGAGGCATCTATAGCTGTAGTGGACGTGGAGTCCAGAGTAGATGTGATAGGTGGAGCCACATGGTGTGGTAGTTTCAGGACACGGTGGGGAGACCACGTGAGAGTTGCGGGCTAGTGGAGCTACGAGTGACGACCACAAAGTGCATGGGATCTAGAGACATGGAGGCGGCACAACGCAGAGGGCCATCTGAACAGGATGGAGCATATCAGTCCAGACATGGAAAGCCAGAGCAACGAGCTAGGCCTCAGGTGAGTAGATCGGGCCATCTTGAGCAGGTCGGGCCAACGAAGTGGGTTGGGCCCAACCAGAGCAGTCCGGGTCAACCCGACAAGTTGGGTCAGACCCCAGGCGGCCGGACCAGGCCATAGTCGACCATGGTGGTCGACTGCAAGCCATGATCGATGGAGATACCATGAAGAAGTTGACTATGGGGGAGGTCGACCACAACGGTCGTTGGACCGACCGCCTAGTTAGTCCATGATCCAGTGGACCCCCTTATAAACTTCAAACACCTGTAACTTTTAAACCGTGTGTTCATTTAATGAACTATTTGTGGCATTGGGAACCTTGTGATGAGATAGCCCTTTTTAGATATCTGAAGTGGGTTTTTTGTGGAAGTATTCATAATAACTAATGGATTGAGGAGTATGTTCTCTCGGAATGAGCGCGCTACGTACAAAATCATGTAGCCGACTGTGACTTGAGACTACGTTACTTATTGAGATCGTGTGTCTAAGTGAGATTAAGTGTCTTAGAGGGACTGAGTGTCTTAGTGAGACTGAGTGTATTAGAGATACTGTGTGTCTTATTGAGACTATGTGTGTTATTGAGACTGGGAGTCTTATTGAGACTGGGTGTCTTATTAAGACTGGGTGTCTTATTGAGACTGGGTGTTTTTGGAATTAGGTTTGATAATCCTATTATGCATAATATAGAATTATACCTATGTGAGATGAAAATTTATTTCTTTGTGATATCTTCCTTGTGGTATCTTTTTTGTGGTATCTTTTTTTTGATATTCTTTTGAGGTTTCGGGGTGTCCTACTGAGTATTGTTTTACTCACCCCCGCACAGTCTTTGCCCGCACGTGTCGTGTCTTGTGCGGATGATTGACGCTTTGACAAAGTCCTAGGTAGACCAATACCATACAGTTCTTAACAAGATTAGACAGTTGAGGTGTGCTCCTATGAATTTAGACAACTCTCCCATTAACTTTCCCTTTAGGAAGGGTTTTCTACGGATGGGTTTCAGGAACTTGTGCATTCACTTTTCCAACATTACCTTTCTCTTTTGGGTGGGCTTGTATTCTAGACCTATTTAATTTCCAGTATTATATTTTTCATACTCTATTGTTGGTATCTTAGTAGTATGCGTGCATTATTTACTTAGTGTTTTTACATTTCAACATTTTTTTCTTAGATATGTGTGCGTGCATTCACGTACTTTGGAAAATGCCTCCCATTTTTGGGATATGCCTACTCAGTGCTAGTCACTAGCCCCTGGCCTATTGGAGGTGGGCTTGGGGTATTCATGGTATGGTCCCCTCTAGGATAGGTCATGAAAGAGAAGTATCATAGTGGTCGGTTCTAATTAAGGACCAAGAGTCCGTGAGGTTGGTTTGGGGAAACAATGTTAAGTGTCTTGAGTTTGGATTTCAGGCCAGAGATTCCGGTGTTGGTGTGGTGGGCGATGTATCCATACACTGTGACTCTAGAAACATTCTTTTCGACTCAGTACATGGAAACACTAATTTCATGGAAAACAATGGTACATGCATCATATAGGATTTGGGTGTGTTCTCATGTCCTTCTTGAGTGAGCTCACCAAGTATACTCAATTGACCGTGGTACATCTTGTTTTAATTCAAGATGCTTCTACGTAGACATCTAGCTAGGATTCCAATGTGTAATAATGGGGATGATCCTCTAGGTGAAGAGACATAGGTATAGGGATTTTTACTAGATATAGAACCTTCAAGTGGTTCAGCAGCTATACCGACACCTGCAAAGTAGCACATTGTACCCGCAGTACCCGCAGATGAGATGCGTAGGCTGAGCGCGGTTCATGAGTTTCAGTGACAGAGACCCCTCAGGTCTCGAGGTGAGCCTAATAAATAGGTGTATGAGGGATGGATTGAGGTGGTGATCTGAGTTTTTTGTCTAGTCAGGACACCAGTAGATCAAATGGTAGTCTTGGAAGTGATCCTTTTATATGGCTTAACAGGGTGATGGTGGGGTTTGGTTACCCGATCTTACGATGATGTGATTCTTCCATGGACAGAGTATGAGAACCTTTTTAGAGATTATTTCTCACCTTTTATGTTGATGGATATACATATCTAGGAACTTTTATAGCTCTAATAGGAAGACATATTAGTAACTGAGTATTCATCAAGGTATACCAACCTTTCCAGGTAATTGATGGATATGATATATGACCGATGCTTCAGGGATCAGACCTTCAAGTGGGGTATGCGTAGGGACATCTGAGTTGAAATTATCCTTACGTACATTCCTACCTATTCTAGGATGCTAGAGAGAACCTTTGTGGTTGATATTTCCTTGTATGGACAGATACAACCAGTGGTAGTCAAGAGTGGGTAACAAGGAGTAGAGACCTCATAAGTAGGAAGCTGATGTTAATCTCAAAGACTTGGACGCATGAGACATTCCGAGAGGAGGTCTCAAGATAAGATATCTATAGATCAGGGCTCATAAGGTGGGTCCAATCATCCTAGAGAGAGGTAATTCTTTTCATGTGATGGTAGGGGACATCTCATTCAAGATTGTCCATCCCATCATACTACTGAAAAAGAGATGGTGGATGGACCACCAAGGTACAGAAAACGAAATAAGCATACAAATACATAGGGAGGTGGATTTGGAAGAGGAGTTGGGACAATAGTAGGAGGTGGCAGACATTTTCACATTTTATCACCACCCTCAAGCGGTCCAAACCAGGCTCAAGGAGTTGGAGGGCAGGGGAGGTGACAACTGCATGTGGTCGAGGCATATGACCCAGGGGATAAATGAATGATTCAAGATACGATATGTGTTTATTATAACTTAGCTTTTGTATTGATAGATACAAGTACTAATAATTATTTTATTTCCATGAATCTTGTTTGAGACATAGAGATTCCAGTTGAACCATTGACTCAAACCTTATGCTTAGAGACTTATAAGGGAGGAGCTTTGGTGGTCAAAAAATGGTTCCAGTAGTGTGACCTTACTATTAGAGGCCAGAGTTTTGGTAGGGATCTATTAGTAGCAGCATCGAGTCCTTATGACATCATTCTTGGTATGGACTGGTTATCTATAGTTCATACTCAGATTGACTATTTTAGGCACAGAGTACAGTGTGTCCACAGTGATGGGACCAGGTTTTCATTTGTAGGTGAAAAGGAAATGCAGGCAGTGCGAGATGGTCTCATACATATGAGGTTACAACTGATCACTCATTATTTTGATATCTTTACCCTCAATGTAGTGGATGGTATGAGTCCTCAGTTTCCTGTAGTGGTGGATGAGTATGAGGAAAACTTTCCCTACGATGTTCTAGGATTACCTCCCTGTAGGGAGGTAGAATTCATCATTTATCTATACCTTAGGATGATACCGATATCTACACCTACATATTAGATGGTTCTCATAGGTCTTCATGAGTTGAGGGTAAAATTGGAGGACTTACATAGGAAGGGCTTTGTGATACCCAATGTTTCACCTTGGGAAGCCCTAATTTTGTTTTCCAAGAAGGCATATGGGAGCTTGAGTTTATGTGTGGACTTCTAATCCCTGAACTTGGTGACCATGAAGAATAAGTATCCACTACTGAGGATCTATGAACTCTTTGACTAGTTGAAAGGGGCACAATGGTTCTAGAAGATTGATCTTAGGTTTGGCTATCACTAGCTACGAGTATGGGATGAGGATATACCAAAGATGACCTTCAGATGTTGATATAGCCACTATGAGTACTTTGTGATTCTATTGGGCATGAAAAATTCCCCAGCAATGTTCATAGGAATCATGAATAGGATCTTTCAGCCTCACATAGACCTGTTCATGATGGTCTTCATTGATGACATCCTAGTGTACTTGGTGTCCGATGAGGAGCACAAGAGACACTTGAGGGTGGTCTTGGGCACACTCTGAGAGCACTAGATTTATGGGAATCTCTTTAAGTGTCAGTTATGGATTCAAGAGGTCCATTTTCTAGGATAATTCGTTTTATAGGATGTATTTGCAGTGAATCTAGCGAAGATTGAGGTGGTGTTTGTTTGGGATCCACCCAAAAGTGTTACATAGGTATAGAGTTTCCTTGGTTTGGATGGATACTATCAGAGGTTTGTACCTGAATTTTCTAGAGTATAAATACCCATGGAAACTTTGATATGGAAGGGGAATCCCTTTGTATGGAAAGAAATATGCCAGAAGTGTTTTGAGCTATTGAGATCGAGTTTGATGAGCGCTCATATATTGAGACTGTGAGAGGAGGGTGTCAAGTACGTGGTGTTCTATGATGCATTAGGAACAAGGATTGGTTTTTTCCTGATGTAGGGGAAAAATATGATTACCTACGGTTCATGATAGTTGAGACCACACTAGCAGAACTACGTGACCCATGATCTTGAGTTAGCAATGGTAGTCTTCGCATTGAAGATGTGGCGACACTACCTTATGGGTGAGTATTTTATCATCTACACCGACCACAAGAGTATCAAGTATATCTTATCTCAGAAGGATCAAAACTTGAGTAAGATGTGATGTTGGGAAAAAAATACCTCAAGGCATCATTGAAGCATTTTTTAGGTGATTGTGTTTGTTGACAAAGTGGAAAACTATGTTGTGATTGTTGACAAAGCAAACCATGACATACAAATTTGTTGACAGAGGGGATTTCATGGTGAAATGTAAAGTTCAAGATCTGTGGTAAAAAATCCATGTTTGATTCAAGAATGTCGACAAAGGAATGGATGATCTAGATGCGGTACAAAAAGAACAGATACAAGGTGGCGTCGTTTTCTAGTGTTTGCCAAATTTTTGGGTCTGAAAATCGACAAATAAAGAAAAGTGGTTTTTGGAAAAGGGAATTGCACGCCATATACTTGAAGGATTGGAAACTTGAGCACAATATGTTTTTCAAGATCATATCATCAAAATATGGAAAAGGGATAAGGGTCGCGCAAGTGATGAGTTGGTCGCGCAGGTGACCTATGTGCCAAGAGAAAGGACTTGCGCGCCAGTGCCTAGGAGGATTGGAAACTTGAACACCTGTTGTTTTTCAATTTCAGAACTTCAAAATATGGAAAAGTAAAGATGTTCGTTCAAGTTTGGAAGTGGGTCGCCCAAGTGACTTGCAAGGGCAGAGACCTGTGCACCGAAGGGAGACTTGCGCGCCATCGCGTAGGGTGTTCAAATTGCCTATGAATAATGGATCACCCCTCCTCATTATCAACGGAGTTCAACACATTGAAAAATTAGATCTACCTTCGTGCAGGTGTGGTGGTCGCACAAGTGGTGGTGTGTCGTGCAAGTAGAACTTGAGAGCCAAATTTGAAGAAGGGCGATTGTTGTTTGTTGCATGCTAATGTTGGTTTGGGTGTAAAGGGAAGTGCGTCGTGCAAGTTTGGAGTTGAAGAAGCTTGTGTCACGCACGTTTCTGAGGTGGACCTGTGCGCCAGTTGTGACTTGCGTGCCAAGACTTACGTGCCGGGTTAGACCTATGTTCCAAGTAAGGTTGATTTCAGGCAGTGATTCAGGGTTACGTGGAATCTGGAAGTTTTCCTGATACCTTCGATGCACAGAGAGATTCATCTATGGGTGAAAGATATACTTCAACAGAGCATCTACATATAGAGGAAGATGCATTACTTCATGAAAATGAAGAGACCTACAAGTTTATAAACTGCGAGTGGATCCTTTCCGGAGCAGTGAGAAAAGGAAGAGGAAGAAGGTGATCCTCTCCACCATCAGTGAGCCAGAGAGAGATAAATAGGGAGTGACCCTTGGGAAAGCAGTGAGCTAACCCTAAACCTTGTAAAGGCAGTGAGACTGGGACAGAGTGACTGTTCCCGAACCATTTTATCCACATCTAGTGAAGAATAGTGGAATTTGGTACGACCGAAAACTTGTCGGCGTATGCTCCTTGGACGTAGCCCAGTGAGGGTGAACCAAGTAAAAATCTTTGTGTCTGCCTGTTTGCTTCCCAGCATTGCATTCAAAGCATCATCATTAGTCAAAGAGGAAAATAAGTGATCAACATTAACACACAAGAGCAAACAAAGTGACCCTAATAATATAGAGGTCAAGATCTAGTGGGGTAGGAAGAATTTACTAAAAAGAATATCCATACCCTAATTCACCCCCCTCTCAGGGTATATAGGCCCCTATTGGTCCTAACAGGTGAGGACTAGAGTTCCTCCAGGACTATGACTTTGAGATTGTCAATACTCCTGGGAAGGGGAATGTGGTGACAAATTTTCATGACCTCATCCCTCTAAAGATTCCCCTCCTGAGTTGGAAATGAAGAAAGGGAGATAATGACCACCAAGTTCCACCTCCAGTAGACCCCAGGGTGGTGACCAACACCAAGGGTATAAAAAAATCACAAAATGGGCGACATTACCCTCTTTAAAGTAACCAAGATCGGGAGATAAGATGTATAAACCTAAAAAACTCGAAGACATATATATAAAAGAATCCAAAATCCATACCACATGAATGTTTAAAGTAAAACTACTAGAAATAAAATAAAAATCCAAAGTAAGTACCAAAAGAACAAAGAAAATAAGCAACATGACAACTTTTACAAAGTCCGAGTGAGTAATTCCCAACATGGTCCCCGTAGTCCCCCTGGAAACCTAAAAGCGGTTTTATAATGTTGGGTGAACATAAATTTATACTTAGTAGGAAAAACCATAGTCTCTCATGCACAGGTGGAGAAGCATACCAATACCCCTATGAGAAAAATAGTAGAAACCAATAGCTCCTAACAAGTTTTACTTTCCATCCCCACCTCACCAAGGAAAGTTAAATAAGTAACGCAAGTCAAGTAAAGTAATATATTAAACACATCGATGATAGGGCACCCCAAACCACTTTCCTAGGGATTAGCCACTCTCACAACCTAACAGAAAACATCCTGGTGCTCCCACAACTTCCGAAAGTACCACATCACAACCTGGCCACACACACTTTGGCCACATATCACATCAAATTCTGCCCATGGAAACCTGGTCCACATACCACACCACAACCTACCTGTAGGAACCATAGCTATATACCACACCACATCTCATCCCGAAAACATCGGGGAAACCACAACTTACCCACACACACCTAGGCCCAACAAACCACAACCTTATTGAAGGATCTTGGGATAACACCACCTAGAAGAGGGAGTAGGAAAGAGATGGTGGCCATCCATCCATCCTCCCACTAGGATGTTTGGGAAAGACCCCCCCCCCCCATAAAAATGGGTGTGTTTGGAACCTAGTTCTCGATGAGGGTGGGGGTGCATATAGAAATCACAAGTAATTACAAGTATATATATATATATATGTAGGCATAAAACACTCATCCCAACCTATGGGTTCTTAATAAAACATCCAACCACCCCATGATACTGCCGAATTTGGTCCTATCTCTAAATTCATTATTTAACACTAGCAGCAGTTACTTCGGAAGTTGATAAATGAAAGCCATGCACAACACGCCATGACTCAAACATATCCCCATACAATTCATCTAACCAGTTCTCATTTTTTATTAAAAAATTCATTTATTTATTCTATCCCTACCTGGGAAACTACCAACTGAATCACGCAATGAGCCACACAGTATCAACCACATAGAGGAAAAAGAACCATAGTAAACAAACCCGCTACCCTCATTATTCTTAAAATTAATTCCACCCAATCCATTATGCAGTAAGAAAAACCCAAAATTACCACCAAATCCAACAACACACCTCATCACAACCAACCCCACTACCCCATTGTATAACAACACCACAACCAGTAACATAAACATAGCACAACCCGAACCCGCAACCTCACTACCCAACCACTACCCATCCATTCCACAATAAATCTATCTCTCAACCTGAGATACCATTTCACCACACATATCACCCCATAAAAACCCATTATCTCAACCCCAGAACCACAAAACTACACAAGGAAACAATAAAGAACAAGTCCACAAACAACACACATCCACACCAACAAAGTAAGGTGTATTCAGATTTAGAAAACACCCATTCTTTAATTCCACTATGATAATTCATGGGTGATCACTGAAGGTGTATAATCCAAGGGAATCCATTTAGTTAACTGAATATAAGTGGTTAATTAGTTTTATGTAAATACATACATTCAACATAAAACAACAACAATCATCCATGAGCCATCACCCATGCACAAACAAAGGCCACCGACGATTATGATTTTTAGTAGGATACAATACAAAATATGGATCAAATAAGACAACATGATCATTATCGTCATATTACCAACCCCTCATTTATTACTTCTTATTATCTTTATTAAATTTGAGTCCAACTATATTCACAAGGAGATGTGATTACACCCACCACGCATGATACAAAAATTAAAAGAGACGAAGGGATCCCTACTTGGAACAAAATTAGATCAGCAAATCCTCCTTGTGCTAAAATGGGGGGGGGGTAGTAAGAAATAATCCAAGGGAAAACTAGATCCAAAGGCCAAAAAACAACACACAACTCTATGGGGAATAAAGGATCTAGGAACACCAAGAGAAAACAAAAGGGTTTAAGGAAGAGATGATCTCAACTTTAGAAAAGGCTAGATCCTATATCAATAGAAGGGAGACGATTTCAAAGTACTTAAAAATTAAGTCATAGCTAAGACCACATGGATTGGACATTTAAAATTATTGGGGTGTTAGAATATTAAAGATATAATTAATATCCTTTAAAACTTCTTAAAAAAAGGTCAACAAAGAATTTAAACTCGATTTATGTCAAATAAAATGTAAGAGGGGTGAAACAGAAAAAATTGGGAAAAGTTGGAAATGACTCACCGTTGGGTGAGTCACCAACGTGACTCAATAACACCACTCATCAATTACACCTAACAACGCCACTCACTGATTCCACCTACAAATTATACTCACCAAATCCACCTACCGACACTACTCACCGACTCCACCCACCGACAGCGAGTCACCGACGCGACCTACTGACAACGAGTTACCGAAGTGACCCACTAATGTGACCCACTGACAGTGAGTCACTGAGGCGACCCACTGATAGTGAGTCACCAATGTGACCTACCAACACAACCCACCAACAGTGAGTCACCAACATGTCCCATCGATGTGACCTTCTATTGGGAAAAACTGGAAAACTGAAAAACACTTGAAATGAGTCACCGGGGCCTCCCAAAACACCTCAAACACTAGATTTTCACAAAGGAATGGACCAGAGGGATCTGGTCCATTACATCAGATACCTCTCAAACTATTATCTCCCTCAAGAATTAAAAACCAAACCTAGAAGAAATAGGGTTCCAAACAACCACCCTATAATATACCTCTCAAGGATCCCTCTATACTTGAAACACCGCTACGACATCAAAGTTCAACAATAAACTAGTCTGTGTTGTTTGAAAGTTGGAGTGGAACCTTAACATCCAAGAACACCTCATCCGACCTCTACTAATCCAACCAACCAAAAGACACACCAAAAAAATACAACAACCATTCCAACAACAAAAGTCACACCATCCAAACACATGAATTAGGTAATTTCTTCCTCTATGTCAAGATACTATCCGCTCTAGGCGGCACTGACTCACCCGCATGGGTTTAGTCACATCCCCATTAAAGCATCTTGATTAGGAGTCATGTATTCCCCTATTTATATGTCATGATTTTATTACACATTAAGGAACAAGGAAACAAATAATTCCATAGGAAACATGGTTCAAGCATCACGTCATTAAGCAACACAGGACAAGGAAAAACTCAGGACAATTCTAGGTACTGGGCATGCATCTGCGCTTCTTGTTACCAAGTACTCTCCTCTAGACCACCATTCCTCCAAAAAACACAAACTAGAGGATTGGTTTGTCCATGTATAACCTTCTCCTGATGATCCTAGATCTCTACTGGCCTCTCCATGAACATCACATCGTCATCGACATCTAACTCTTCCCAGTCAATGACATGAGAGTCATCGTGAAGATACCAACAAAGCTGAGAGACATGAAAGACGATGTGGACCTTATCCAATTTTGGTGGAAGTTCCAACTGATATTCCACCTTTCCAACTCTCCCCAACACCTCAAAAGGTTTGATGAACCTTAGATAAAGCTTACTCTCCCTGATAAACCTCCATTGCACACATTGATGGGAAACCTTTAAGAACATGTGGTACCCAACCTAGAACTCCAAGGGGACCATCTTGAGATCGACATACAACTTCTTCTGGTCCTGTGCTACTTTCATCCCCTCACAAACATGATAAACCTTCTCTATTGTACTTTGCACTACCTCGGGACCAAGAATAGGTGCATCCTCAACTTCTGTCTAGCACAAGGTTAAATGAAATGGTCTTCCATACAAATCATTGAGTGGAGCCAAACCAATGGAAGGGTGATAACTATTATTGTAATTAAACTCTACCAAAGGAAAGGGTATCACCCAAGATCTTCCAAAGTCCAAGATGAATGACCACAACATATCCTCCAATGTCTTGATAGTCTGCTCTGTCTTCACATCTATCTAAGGGTGGAAGGTAGTGTTGAGGTGTAGTTGAGTTCCCAAAGCATGCTATAATTCCCTCCAGAATCGTAAGGTAAAATGTGTATCCCAATCTGAGACGATGGATCTTGGAACTCTATGCAGCTGCACAAACTCATCCACATACCTCTTAGCCAAGGCATCCACTATGCCCAACTACTTAATTTCCAAGAAGTGAGCTGATTTCATCAGCGAATCCACCACTACCCAGATTTCATCACAACCTCCCTAAGCCCTATGTAATCCTGTGATGAAATACACCGAGATGTTATCCCACTTCCACTCTGGGACATCTAAGGGCTTCAACAAACCATTAAGAACACAGTGCTCAGCCTTCACCTGTTGGAACACTAAGCACTTCGCCACAAACTCCGCCACTTCCTGTTTCATCCCGGGCCACCAAAACTGAATTCTCAAGTTATGTTACATCTTGTAAATTACTAGGTGTATCGCTAAGGGTGATATTTGAAACTCATGGAGGAATACCTCATGCATAGACACTGGAACAAACAACCTCCCATAAAACAACATCTGATTTTGACCATCCTCCGACCATACCCCCGAGGCATCACCCTGGTCAACACGATCACGCATCACCTATGCCTCTGAGTCTCCCCACTGAGACTCCTACACCTACTACATCAGATATGACTTCATTTTAATTTTAAATATAAAACCTCTGCCACCATCAATTCCTAAATCTAAGTGCAAGGTGGACAACTCCTTTATCACCTTCCACGATTCTGCAGATTCCCAAACTACCTCTCTCCATGACTTCCTACTCAAAGCATAATCCACGGTGTTCCCCTTCCCTAAGCTGTAAGAGATCTCAAAATCATAGTCTTGGAGAAACTCCATCCACCTCCACTGTCGCAAGTTCAAATCTCACTAAGAAAATATATACCTCAAGCTCTTATGATCTGTGAAGATTACAAATTGATCCCTAATGAGGTAATGCTGCCACAACTTTAGAGTAAACATGAATGATTCTAGATCTATATCATAGGTGGTATAGTTACATTCATGGGGATGTAACTGACTAGACCCATAATAGATTACTCCCTTTTGTTGCATCAACACATATCCCAATCCTAGATGGGAAGCACCACAAAACACATTGAACATCACCCCTTCCTCTAGAAACTGGAGCACTAGAGCACTGAACAACTTCCCATTCAGATAGTTGAACACTGCTAGAAACTTCTCACTCCACACAAAAGCCTATTCTTTCCTAGTCAAGGGTGTCTGTGGAGATGTTAATCGAGATAAATCGGGTACGAACCTCTGGTAATAACCTACCAGACTGAGAAAATTGTGAACCTCTATAACATTATTGGGTGATTCCCAAGAAACAAATGCCTCAGCCTTTGATGGTTCCACTGATAAACCCTAATGTGAAACCACAAGTCTAAGGAAAAATACCTCTCTTTTCCAGAAATTACACTTGGACAACTTCCCATAGAGTTGGTGGCGTCAAAGAACCTCCAAGATAGTCCTGAGTTGCTCGGTATGATCCTCCTCTGACTTTGAGTAGATTAGGATATCATTGATGAATACGATGATGAATCGGTATAGGAAATCATGAAAGAAAGAGTTTTTGAGCCCCATGAACATGACTGGTGAATTCTTAATATCGAATAACATAACCACGAACTTGAAGTGCCCATACCTACACCTGAAAGAAGTGTTCAAGATATCACATTCCTTCACCCTCAGTTAGTGATAACCATACTACAGATCGAACATAGAGAACCAACTTTCTCCCCTCAGCTAGTCAAAAAGATCATCTACTCTTAGAAAAGGGAAATAGTTCTTGACAACTACCTAATTCAACCTTTGGTAGTCTATGCACAACCTCATACCACCATCTTCATTTTTTATAAACAAGAGTGGAGCACCCCATGGTGATACACCAATCCAGATAAATTCCTTCTTCATTAGATCATATATCTAAATCCTCAACTCCCACATTTCTGAAGGTGTCACCTGATAAGGATCCATCAAAATTGGAGAAGCACGGGGATACCAGTCTATCCCAAACCCAACCTCTCATTGAGGGGGTAGAGTCACAAACTCCTAAGGGAAGACATCCAAGAACTCCCTAAAAACTTTGGGAACCTCCACCATCATAGAATCCACTGGTTATACTGACATATCATCCAAAAAGAAAATAAGGGGTTCTATATAATGATTTCCCATACGACAACTATTATCACCAATGAAAGACCCACACTGGACATCCATGTATGAAAACATGAATCTCTTCCGGAATTAGTCGATAAAAAAATGCACAGAGTACAATCAGTTGATGCCACAAATGACATTGTACGATTGCATCTATAACATGAAAATATCCCCATGAGACTGATGTGACCCCATCATTAGTCTACATCCCTATCATACATCAAACAAGATGGTCTGACCTCTGACTAGCATACTCAATACCAGGGGAATGCGAAGCCTCACTACGTCTAGTTCTAGAGCATGAGATAGATTGGGTGCAAGAAATTAGTAAAAATATTCTGAATCCAATAAAGTACATGCAAGAATAATAAACAAAGTGATCATAACTTGAATGATATCTGAACCTGCTGGAACTACTGCCTTTGCGATGTGTAACTGACCACGCCCATCTCCTCTTCCCCTATGCTAACATCCGACTCCTTGACCATGTCTGGGATGAGGTCATTGAGTAACAACCTGAGGTTGGCCTCTACCTACTCTATCTCCCCTCGATTGAGCATGAGCCTGCTGTCTCTGTTCCTGAAATGGTCGGGCTGACAACTACTACTGAGGTGGGAACTAAACCTACCCACCTCCAACATACCAACCTCAAAATTCCATCAGGCACTAAATCTAAAGGTACCCACAAACTCCAAATATAAAACACACCATCCCTAGGCCATCAGGATAGGCACGAGAACCAGAAGGTCGAAACAAAAACTACTGAGGTTGACTCCCTGACGGCTGAAACCTCAGGTCTTGGTGCTTGAGACCTTCCGATGGTAGCCTTGACCTTCAAATAACCTTGTTTTCTCCCCTCTCATGGTAGACCTCCTCGCGTGTGAATTCTCTCAACTACCTCTTCCTTATTCTGGACCTCCAGGTATGCCATCAAGGTGAAGGGAGTAACTGAGTACTAGAGAGAAGGATGAAGTGCATCCTCTAAGAATCTCTCCCAAGACTCTTCATCTGGAAATAGATATGGAGTGAAGAAAAGGAGATCCTAGAACTTGGTCCCCAACTATCATACCGATATACTCCCCTACCATAGGGAGAGTATCTCCTGTTGCTTCTCAGCCTTCATGGTCAAAGAAAGGAATTATACCTGGAACTCTTTCTCGAAATCGACCCACAATACATCAACCTCCTTTCTCTCCCCCAGTTACAATGTACACCACTGATGCGCATCTCCCCTCATCTAAATAATCACCAACAGAACCCAGTACTCTTTTAGATCCTAGAGTATGATGAAGGTGATCTCAAGTTCCTCGATCTAGCTCTTCATATCTATTTCTAAGACACCGCCATCTTAATTTCCCAAGGTCTGCCGCTGGAAATCACGTAATGTTCTATGCCAATGGTTGTACTCCTCCTCTGGATCAACCCTCTGTTGATTAGTTAGATCAACCTACTAAGTCTCCACTGTATGAGTCAGTCATGGACGATGACTAGGTGCCATAGTTTAAAATCAAACAAGGAAATCCTAAATTCGAGTAGTATGGGATTTTTTTAATGTTCATCTTAAATAATTTTATTGTAATCCATTCCAAATTTCCCCAAGACACCAATTCAAATAAGAACACAAGTCAATATTATTAATGTACCTTTCCTAGGGTATCTACCCTACAAATGGTGTAGCCTCACTTGGTTGTTCGGTAGGCTCAGATTCCTTAAATCAGATCAAAGGGGCCCTAAAATCCCTTGTTCTAGATAGTCTTCCCTGGCCCATGTCATGAACCAAGATCACCTAACATTTCTACCCTACCAACCCATGGAATCCTCATTTTTCCTAACTCCAAACTTCATCCTACCTCTCAACCATCAGCTCTGATACCATTCTATCATGACCCCTCCTTCCAAAGATGCCCCTCTTGAGCTAGCAATAAAGGAAGAGAGATATTGACCCCTGATTCCTACCCCCACTACTAGAAACATAGCCTTTAACAATGGTTTAAAACTATTGGTAAAGGCCATAAAACCATTGGTATAAACTATACCAACAGTTGTCCAAACCGTTGGTTGTGGAGCCGTGGGGATCGACATATCCCAACGGTTCTCATCAAATGATTGGTATATGGGTTATTAATGGATTATATACCAACAATTACAATAAACTGTTAGTATAAATGTTTAAAAATGGGTTAAAACTGTTGGAAATATCAAAATCCATGTTTATACCAATGGTTTTTAAACTGTTGTCATAGACTTTTACCAACAGTTCCTCACAAACCGTTGGGAAAAGTCAGGTATAGAATCTATACCAACGGTTTGTAAACCTTTGGTATATACATATACCAATGATTTCATGGAAAGAGTTCGTATATTATTTCTTTTAAAACATATTCCAATGGTTGTAAACCATTTTCATAGCCTAGCAGTAGGCCTGCCTACCCCCTGTGCAGCTGCAGCAATGCACTTCCACCAGTTCTCAATACACACATACCTGCAGTTCTATATTTAATTACCCGGTACACACATACAGAATTAACACATAATTCATAAGGTAATTACAGAAAGTGTACACATACAACAAGTATACTCATACAACATTAACACATAATTCATAAGTTAATTAAATACAAAAAGAATTCAATTCAGAATTCAAAGTAATTAACCTTTTCAATACATAATTCTGAATTGAATACATATAATATTGAATTCTCTATAACACATATATAATTGAATTTATAATTCATAAGGTAATAACCCCTATATAAGAAAATCGTGTTTCAGGTTTAGAATATGGCATTGTTATTCATAGGAATGGGTGAATTCATGTGAGATTTGAATTTTTGGATAATGTGTATGCCATGCTGTAGTAAGGGGTAATGTGACATAGGGTAGAGGCTATAATGGTTTATGCCTATCCAAGGGGGTAGGGGGTGTCTAGGGGGGATGGGGGGCTGTCCGGGGGGTATTCAGGGGGTTGGGGGGGTGTTCAGGGGGGGGGGGGGTCTGGGGGGGGGGGTTAGGGGCGGAGGGGGGGTTGTCTAGTGGGCTGCGGAGGGGGGGGGGTGCTGTCTAAGGGGGTATGGGTGTCTAGGGGGTGGGGTCCAGGGGGGGATGTCCAGGGGGGTTGAGGGGCTGTCCATGGGGGTGGGGGTGTCCAGGGGGGTGGGGGGATGTCTATGGGGGTGGGGGAGTCTAGGGGTGGGGGTGTCCAGGGGGTGGGGGGCTATCCAAGGGGTTGGGGGATGTCCAAGGGGTTGGGGGATATCCAAGGGGGTAGGGGGTGACTGGGGGGTGTCTAGGGGAGGCTGTCCATGGGGGTAGGGGTATCCAGGGGTGGGGGTCGTATGAGGGGTTTGGGGTGTTGTCCAAGGGGGTAGGGGGTGTCCAGGGGGTGGTGGTGTCCGGGGGGGGGGGGGGGGGCTGTCCAGGGGGGATATCCATGGGGGTGGGGGTGTCCAGGTGGTGGGGTGGTGGGAGGGCTATCTAGGGGGTTGAGGGGGGGGGGGTGTCTAAGGGGGCAGGGGGTGTCTAGGGATGTGTGTGTGTGGGGGGGGTGTCCAGGGGGTGGGGTGGTGTCCATGGGGGGTGGGGGGTGTCCATGGGGTGGGGGTGTCCAGGTGGGGTGGGGGTGTCTAGGTGGTGGGGTGGTGTTCAGGGGTGGGGGTGTCCAGGGGGTTGGGGTTCTGTCCAAGGGGGTAGGGGGTGTCCAGGGGGTGGGGGCGTCTAGGTGGTGGGGTGGTGTCCAGGGGTGGGGGTGTCCAGGGGGTTGGGGACGCTGTCCAAGGGGGTAGGGGGTGTCCAGGGGGTGGGGGTGTCTAGGTGGGGTGTCTAGGGGATGGGGGTGTCCAGGGGGGTATCTAGGGGTGGGGGTGTCCATGGGGGTGGGGGTGTCCAGGGGGTGGGGGGTGTCCAGGTGGTGGGGTGGTGTCTAGGGGGTGGGGGCTATTGATGGGGTTGGGGGTGCCGTCCAAGGGGGCTGGGGGTGTCCAGGGGAGTGGGGGCTGTCCGAAGGGGGTGTCTAAGGGGGAAAGGGGTGTCCAGGGGGGATGTCCAAGGAGGTAGAAGGTGTCCAGAGGGTAGCGGTGGGGTGGGGTGGGGGGGCTATCCATGGGTGTGGGGGTGTCCTGGGGTGTGGGGGTGTCCAGGGGGTGGGGTGGTGTCGAGGGCGTGGGGGTGTCCAGGGGGTTGGGAGGTTTTCCAAGGGGGTAGGGGGTGTCTAGGGGGTGGGTGGGTGGGTGGGTGGGGGGTGTTCCAGAGGTGTGGTGGTGTCCAGGGGGGTGGGGGGATGTCCAGGGGTTGGGGGTGATGTCCAAGGGGGTAGGGGTGTCCAGGGGGTTGGGGACTGTCCATGGGGTGGGTGGGGGAGGGGGGTGTCCAGGTGGTGGGGTGGTGTCCAGGGGGTGGGGGGTTGTCCAGGGGGTTGGGGGGATGTCCAAGGGGGTAGGGGTGTCCATGGGGATGGGGGTGTCTGGGGTGGGGGGTTGTCGAGGAGGGGGGTGTCCATGGGGGTGGGGGTGTCCCGGGGGGTGGGGGGGTGGGGGGGGGGGGTCCAGGGTGGTGGGGTGGGGGGTGTCTAGGTGGTGGGGTGGTGTCCGGGGGGAGGGGGGCTGTCCAGGGGGTTGGGGACTGTCCAAGGGGGTAGGGGGGTTTCCAGGGGGTGTGGGGGGGGGGGTGTCCATGGGGGTGGGGTGTTTAGGAGGGTGGGGGTGTTCAGGGGGTGGGGGCTGTCTAGGGGGTTGGGGAGACTATCCAAGGGGGGTAGTGGGTGTCCAGGGGGGCTGTCCAAGGTGATAGGGAGTGTCAGGGGGGGTCCAGGGGGATGGGGGGTGTCCAGGGGGTGGGGGCTGTCTAGGGGGTGGGGGCTGTCCATGGGGGTGGGGGTGTCTAGGGGGTGGGGGCGGGGGTCCAAGGGGTGGGGTGGTGTTTAGGGGGTGGGGTGCTATCTATGGGGTGGGGGGGGGGACTATCCAAGAAGTTAGGGGTTTACAAGGGGGTGGGGGTGTCCGGGGGGTGGAGGCTGTCCAGGGGGTAGGGGGTACTATCCAAGGCGGTAGGGGGTGTCTGGGGGGGGGGGTGTCGAGGGGGTGGGGGAGGGGGGTTGTATATGGGTGTGGGGGTGTCTAGGGGGTGGGGTGTGGTGGTGTCCATGTGTTGGGGTGGTGTCTGGGGGGTGTCCATGGTTTGGGGGTTGTCCAAGGGGGTAGGGGGTGTCCAGGGGGGTGGGAGGGTATCCTGGGGGTGGGGGTGTCCATTGGGTGGGGGTGGGGGGGGGGGGGGGTCTATCCAGAGGGTGGGGGGCTTTCCATGGTGGTGGGGGTGTCCAGGTGGTGGGGTGGTGTCCAGGGGGTTGGAGGGGGGGCTATCCAAGGGGGTATGGGGTGTGTAGGGTGTGGGGGAGTCCGGGGGGGGGGGAGTCCAAGGGGTGTGGTGTCCATGGGGGTGGGGTGTTTAGGGGGTGTGGGGGGGTCGAGGTGGAGGGGTGGTGTTTAGAGGGGTGGGGGTGCCAATGGGTGTGGGGGTGTTCAGTGGGGTGAGAGGGGTGTCCAGGTGGTGGGGTGGTGTCCGGGGGGGGGGGGGGGGGTTGGGGGGCTGTCCAGAGGGTTGGATGGCTGTCCAAGGGGGTAGGGGGTGTCCAAGGGTGGGGGTGTCTAGGGGGTGGGGGGGCTATCCAGAGGGGTGGGGGGATGTCCTTGGGGGTGGGGGTGTCAAGGTGGTGGGGACAGGGGGTTGGGGGGCTGTCCAAGGGGTTGAGGGTTTTCCATGGGGGTGGGGGTGTCCAGGGTGTGGGGGCTGTCCAGGGGGTGGGGGCTATCCATATGGTTGGGGGTGTCCAGGGGGTGGGGGTGTCTAGGTGGTGGGGTGGTGTCTAGGGGGTGGGGGTTGTCCAGGGGGTGGGGGGCTGTCCAAGGGGGTAGGGGTGACTAGGGGGATGGGGGTTTCCAGTTGGGTTAGGTGGCTATCCAAGGGGTGTGGGGGTTTTCCAAGGGGGGTGGGGTGTCTAGGGGTGGGGGTGGGGGTGGGGGTGGGGGGGGGGGGGGGTCCAGGGGGGGGGGTGAATCGGTCACAGCAAATCATCAAGTCAAGTTTTATTATTTATAGATAAAGAAATAAAGATACTGTAACCTACCTAATAACACATATATTCAGGCACAACAAATCATCAAACATCAAATTTCAGTAATATTAGTCAAAAATGTAATGGATCAATCTGTCCCTCATCACCATAATTATCATCACAATCATCATCATCCTCACTCCCATCCTCATCACCGTCCCCATCATCATCCCCGCCCTCCTCAACGCCCTCCTCCTCACCCTCGTACTCTGCCTCGGCCTTTTCCTCACCCTCCTCCTCCTCCACCTCAGCCTCCTCCCCACCATCGTCTCGACCACCACTAGAACTACCACCTGGTGCACCAGATATATAACTCATCGACAACATATATTCATCACAAGCTATACTGGCCTCTGGTGTAAGTTTTGGATGTAAAACTTCCATCAGTTTCATAAATGCAGTGTTTGCCCTAGCAGACTATTCTTCCATCTCTATGGACCTTTTTTTAGCCTTTTTTTCCTATTCCATAACCTTTCAAAACTCGGTGGCACTACAACTCATACCTAAGGAGGTCCAATACCTTGTCAGGACTATACTCTTCCCAGGTTGGTAGCATACTCTTCTAGGGTGCTTATCTCCCAACACCTAATATAAGTGATCGTTTGGACCAAAATTATCAAGTTCTTGGGAATCAAGGTCCTCTAAAGCATCCTTTTACAAATATAAATATATTATTAAGTTACAAAATAGAAATTAAAATTTAAAATCAAAAAATTAAAACTTAAAATTTGCTGCTGAGTCAGTTTATTAACCACACTTCCATCTTTCTTCCTTCGACTCGAGTAAAACAGTTTTTCTCAAGGAACGCATCCTTCAATATTCATTTTTTTCCTCTACAATGATATTGAATGTAGGAAATAATAATTAAAAATAGGATACCAATAATTAATTTTATAACTAAAATTATATAACAACTTTAGCAATTGAATAAATTATAGAGGAAACAATAGAAAGTTTAAGTCGTAAAGAGAAATTATAAACAACTGTCATACCTGCTTCCTCTCATGATCTGGAATTGTAGTACATACCAATGTGTGGAGTTATTTTTTAGCATCAATGTTTTTTTTATTTCTTCCAGATGATTCCTAAATAAAATTCAATAATATAAAAGATACTATTAATTCAAAACTTGAAACTTTTAATTTAAATATCTAAAATGTGATTAATACCTTAAATTGGCTAGTTGTCTAATGAGTAATAATATGTCGATACTGTTCTATCGGACAATAATCCATGATTGTCACCACCTATAACTTTTTTCTAACTCTAGTACACCATCTAATATACAACTTGTGCTTATAGTCTCTCTAAAGCTCACCTAAATCCTTTAGATGTGCTGGCCATGCACCCTCACCATCAGGAAAATTAAACTGAAGTTGAAACCAAACTATTAAATCATATAAATAAAAAATAATAATATATTTCATTAAATACAATAGATTTTTTACCCATATATCTTCACAAGAATTATACTTAACTTCATTTGGAAATTTTCTCCATGAGAGTGGGCTGACAGGAATGATGTCGGAGTATTTGGCAAGCGTCTCCAAAAAACTCTGACATTGTTGCCCTGTTTTTTCAATCACCTGACTGTCTTCATTATAGTCCACCATCAACTGCGTGCAGTGTTTCCACACCATAGGCATGCGTGTATTCCCCATCCCCACCTCCTATCAGTAGATGTATCTATTATGAAATAAAAACAAATATTTTATCAATACATGTTATAATAAAAATAAATAATGGTATAAAAATTTCTTAGGGTTCTATAAATATACCTTCCATATTATGATCAATGATCTCCACTGGATCCATAGAAAGTAAAGAAACACCCTGTGCAGATGGAGTGGGTCCCAATGTATGCTATGAAGGGACAGACTCTGGTAGAGCAGGAGTTGAAGAAGATGGAATATAGAAGCTTGGACAGAAGGATGTAAAAGTAAACGAAGATAAAACATATGGTTGGCCGAATGCTAGATGGGGAGTGGGAATCATCATCAGATATGTTAAGGATTGGTGATGACACTCATATGTAAAGGTTGGGGAAAACATGGGAGGCCTAAATATCCCATGTGTCTTTAACTACACACCGGGATCAAAATGTGTGATAGATGGTATGTCAGTGGGAGGGGAAGGGTCAAATTGAGTACGCCGACTAGATCGCCTAGCTCTTGTACCACCCACCTCATACAAACATCCAGAGTACTGGGACCCCTACTAGGATTCTCATCAAATAATTGTCACCTAAGAAGTGGATCCTATAAAAATGTTTAAAAAAAATTAATCACTTGACATTTTCTATTATTTAAATATATATATTTGAAATAAAATACTCACTACAGGCACTAGTGGTGGAACACCCATCTCATCCATGTAAAGATTCTTGTCCATCAACCTTTTCCATATCCTCTTCAATTGGTTTCATTTCCTTCATTTGAAAACAAATATGGAATTAATTAGAAAAGGATAAATAATGTGTAACCCAAAAAACAAAATATAAGAGAGGAAATAGGGGGATTCATGGACACCCCCCCAACCTCGTGGACAACCCCACCCTCTAGACACCCCACCCCCTTGGAAACCCCCCACACCCCCTAAAAACCCCTACCCCCTTGGATAACCTCCACCCCCATGAAAGCCCCACACCCCTTAGATAGCCCCCACCCCCTGGACACCCCCACCCCCTAGACACCCCCACCCCAATTGACATCCCCCCTACCCCCTGGACAGCCCCAACCCCCTGAACACCCACACCCCTGGACACCCCCACCCCCTTGGAAAACCCCCACACCCCTGGACACCCCCACCCTCTTGTACAACCCCCACCCCCCTAGACACCCCCACCCACTCGACACCCCACCCCATGGACAACCCCCTGGACACCCCGCCCCCTGGACACCCCCACCCCCTGGACACCCCCACCCCCTAGATACGCCCACCCCCTTGGACAGCCCCCACCCCCTGGACACCCCCACCCCCTGGACACCCCCCACCCCCTGGACAGGCCCGCCCCCCATGGATAACCCCCACCCCCACCCCATTAACACCCCTACTCCCTGGACACCAACCCACCCCCTGCACACCCCACCCCCATGGAAAGCCCCCCTAGACAACCCCCCCCCCCCCTCCACCCCCCTTAGACCACCACCCTCTTAGACACCCCCTACCCCCATGGACAGCCCCCCAACCCCCTGGACAACCCCCACCCCCTGGACACCCCCACCCCCTTGGACATCCCCCACCCCTAGATACCCCCACCCCCTGGACACCCCCACCCCCTTGAAACCCCCGCCCCTAGACACCCCCACCCCCTTGGAAAATCCCCACATGGCCCTGGACACCCCCCTAGACACCCCAACCCCATGGACATCCCCCCCACCCCCTAGACACCCCATCCCCTGAACACCCCACCCCCTAGACACCCCCACCCCACCTGGAAACCCCCCCCCCACCCCACTTGGACATCCCACCCCCTCCTTAGACAACCCACACCCCCTACCAACCTGCACACCCCCTCCCCACCTGCACAGCCCTTCCCCCCACCCCACCTAGACAGCCCACACCCCCCTCTCAACCTGTAACCTACACACCCCCTCCCCGCCTGCACAGCCCCCCACCCCACCTAGATAGACCACCCCCTCAATAAAAATCAATTTACAATGAAATAAAAAACATTTAATTCAAAATTAAATAATTTCACTGAAACACACATCTGAAAGAGGTGTAAATTGACTTAAAACCTTTTAAAACATTTCACCTTCAAGGATGATCACCCAAAGAAAAAATTGAATTCAGATTGCACCGAAATAGAATGAAAAAGCCAAAATAAATGGAGTAAAAATATATAACTCAGTTACCATTTACGAATTTGAAGTGGAAGATGTCTCTTATTTAGGAGAAATAGATCTACTTCTGGAAGAAGGAGGCTTGGGGCTAGGAAAAAATTCAGACGGAGGCTCACGAATAGGGAAAAATGCGGACAGAATGCAGAAAAATTATTGGGAAGTAGGAGGGCCATGGATATTTGGGGAGTTTTATATCCAAATGGTTTTTAAAAATCATTGGGATAGATAAGATATACCAACAATTTTTAAAACCATTGTTATACCCTTCACAATTCCACCCCTATACCGACGATTGTATTAAACCATTGGTAGAAACATCTATTAATAGACCTATACCAATGGTTTCATTGAACCGTTAGTATATAGAACCTATCTAAATGGGTTTTTAAAACCATTGGGATATTTCCGTTGGTATGACTATGGTTTCCAGTAGTGCCCCACTAGGACCTGGGGTGATGACCAACACCAAGGGTATGAAAATATCACAAAATGGGAGGCATTACCCTCTTTATAGTAACCAAGATCCATAGATAAAATGTATCAACCACAAAAAAACTATAAAAAAATATATAAAATAAGGAAAAATCCATCCCACATGAATGTTTAAAATAAAACAGCTATAAATACAATAAAACACCAAAGTAAGTACCAAAAGAACAATGCTAAGAAGCGACACATCAACTGTCCCAAAGTATGAGCTAGTAATTCCCAACACAGTCTCTATAGTCCCCCTAGAAACTTGAAAGTAGTTTTATAACATAGGATGAGCATACAAGTATACTCAATAGGATAAACCAAAGTCTCTCGTGCACAAGTGGAGAAGCATACTAATTCCCATGTGATAAAAATAGTTGAAACCAATAGCACCTAACAAGGTATACTAGTCATACCCACCTAACCAAGGCTTGCTCGCCAAGTAATGCAAGTCAAGTAAAGTAATATAGTAATCAAATCAATTATAGGGTACCCCACACCACTTTCCCACTAATTAAATTCTCTCACACCCTGACAGAAAACATCATGGATCTCCCACATCTTCCGAAAGTACCACGTCACAACCCACCTGCACACACTAGGGCCACATAGCACATCAAATATTACCTGTAGACACCTATTCCACATACCACACCACATCCTTCCCATAGACACCTGAGCCACACACCACACCACATCTCACCCTAAAAACACTTGGGAAACCACAACCCTCCCGCACACACTTAGGCCCCACAAACCACAACCTGCCCAAAGGATCTTGGAATAACACCACCTGGAAGAGGGAGTAGGAAAGAGCGGGTGTCCAACCATCCATACTCTCACTGAGATGTTTGGGAAAGACACCCTCCCCCATAAAAATGGGGGCGTCTGGCACATAGTTCTCAATGAGGGTGGGGTGCATATAGAAATAACAAGGAAGTACAAGTATATATATATATATAGGCATCAAACACTCATCCAAACATATGGGTTCTTAATCAAATAGATAGCCACCCCATTATACTGCCATCTTTGTTGCTATCTCTAAATGCATTATTTAACACCAGTAGTAGTCACTTTGGAAGTTGATAAATGAAATCCATCCACAACACATCACGACTCAAACATATCCCCAACCAATTAATATAACTAGTTCTCATTATTTATCAAAAAATTCACTTATTCATTCCATCCCTACCCATAAAGCTACCAAATAAATCATGTAACAAGCCACACCATATCAACCATACAGAAGAAAAAGAACCATAGTAAACTGACCCACTTTCATAATTATTCTTCAAAGTCATTCAACCGAATCCATTATATAGTAAGAAAACCCCCATCTTTCTGCCAACCCCCACAGCAAACCTCATCACAACCAACCCCACATCCCCACTGTATAATAAAACTACACCCAATAACATAAACATAGCATAACCCAAACCTGAAGCCCCACTACCCAACCACTACACATCCATTCCACAATCAATAAATATCTCTACCTGAGATACCATTTCACCACCCATATCACCCTAGAAACACTAGTTCTCTCAACCCCAGCACCACACAACCACACAATGAAACAATAAAGAAGAAGGCCACACACAACACAAATCCACACCAACAAAGCAAGGCTTTTTTAGATTTAGCAAACACTCGTTCTTTAATTCAAATTTGATAATTCATGGGTGATCATCAAATGTGTATAATCTAGGGGCATCCATTTATTTAACCAAATATAAGTGGTTAATCAGTTTGATGTAAATACATAAGTTCAACATAAAACAACGACAATCATCAATGATCCATCACCCATGCACAAACAAAGTCCACCAATGACCATTATTTCAATAGGATACATTACACAATATGGATCCAATATGACAACATGATCATCATTATCATCTTTACATCACTTCATTTATTATTTATTATTATGTTTATTAAATTTGGGTCCAACTTTATTTAAAAGGAGACATGAGTACACCCACCCCACATGATACACAAATTAAAAGTGATGAAGGGATCCCTACTTGGAACAATAGTTGATCAACAACTCCTATTTACACTAAAACAGGGGGTGTGTGAGAAAAATAAAAGACTCCAAGGGAAAACTGGATCCGAAGGCCACAACACAACACACAACTTCACAGGGAAGAAAGGATCTGGGGGCACCAAGAGAAAATAGAATGGTTTAAGGAAGAGAGGATATCAGATTTTGAAAAGGCCAGATCCTATATCAATGGAAGGGAGATGATTTCAATGTGCTTAAAAATTGATTTATAGCCAAGACCATGTGTCTTGGTTGTTTCAAAGTCTCAGGTCATTATGATTTAAAAGATATAATTAATATCCATTAAAACTGCTTCAGAAAAGGTCAAACAAGGTTTTAAATTAAATTTATGTCAAATAAAACATAATAGGGGTAAAAATGGAAAAACAAGGAAAATATGGAAATGACTCACCATTGGGTGAGTCACTGACGCGAGTCACTGATGTGACTCACTGACACCAATCACCGAAGCCACTCACCAATGCCACCTAAAGACACCACCCACTAACTCCACCCACTGATGCCACCTACTGATGCCACTCACCGATGCCACTCACCAATGCCACTCACTGACAGAGAGTCACCAACGTGACCCACCAACACGACCTACCGATAGAGAGTCACCGACGTGACCCACCGATGTGACCTATCGATAGCAAGTCACCAATGAGACCCAACAATCTAGATTTGCTGATGTGACCTACCGACGTGACCTATCAATAGTGAGTCACTAACGTGACCCACCGATAACGAGTCACCAACGTGTCCCATCGACGCAACCTACTATTGGGATAAAATGGAAAACTAGAAAACTCTTGGAATGAGTCATCGTGACCTCCTATAACACCTCAAGCACTGAATTTTCACAAAATAATGGAATAGAGGGGTCCGATCCACTACACAGATGCTCTCAGTAGGTGATCGAGTTCGCAGTTGCTGAACGAGGAATTAGAGTAGTTAGCCTTGTTACAGATATCCTTCTTGGATGGAGATGGAGCAGCTTACCTCCAGTCAATAGTTATCACCCCCACTCTTACAGCGAGTCAAAGATTCATAGATTGGAGACATTGAATGTGATACATTACGTGCTCATACATTTATAGGACATGAACCTGATGGATTTTATGTGGTGGAGAGCACATCTTTCTTTTCAGAGGGTTTATAATGGTACCCCTGGATTTGCGAGAGGAAATTATGAGGTAGTTTCATAAACCCCATTTGGAGGTAAATACAAGTGTGGAAAAGATGTACTAGGACCTATAACATCATTTTTTGTGGTCAGGGATGAAGAAGGTAGTTGCTAATATCTTTTCTTTTTGCCTTACTTGTTAGCAAGTAAAGGTTGAGGACCAGGTTCCAACAGGTTTGACTCAACTACTTGAGGTGATAGAATGGAAGTGGGATGAGATATCAATAGAATTAGTAATGGTTTTACCACAAAATTCTCGGGGAAATGATACCATCTGGGTCAACGTTGACAAACTCACCAATTCGGCCCACTTCCTAGCTATTTGGGAGTAGAGTTCAGTAGAGAGATTGGAATGCATTGACATGCAAGAGATAGTTTGAATCAATGGAGTTCCATTGAAAATAGACTCATATCATGATTCTCGTTTCACATCCCAGTTGTGTAATAGATTTCAAGAGGTGTTTGGGACTCATTTACGCTTGAGCATAGTGTTTCACCCATAGACAGACAACCAGACTGAGTTGACCATTCGAGTTCTCAAGGACATGATGCGAGCTTGCATGCTGGTTTTTGGCTATAGTTGGGGAGACCCTATATGGGTTATTTATTCCTTTAGTGTGTGTTTTGTGATAGAATATGAATCTCCATAAGAGCACTTGGGATCAGGAGGCTTAGATTTGTGCTCAGTACACTCATCTTTTTGTTTGAGTAGCCCTTATTTTGGATTTTGAGGATGTAAATCCCTAAGGTGGGGAGAATTTAATGAATCATATTTTTACGGTTTTATTTTTATAAATTAATTGGGAAAATTACGAGACCAAGCACTTATATTGTGTGTGATTATGAGGCCTGATGTTCCTAGAATAATTTGTTGAAAAATGTCCAGTTTTTAATAAAGTGTGTGAGTGGTTTTACTGAAAAAGTGGAATAACTCTTAAACAGGTGCCCGAATCAGAAATATGAGGGAACTATTTAGTTAGGAATGGAGGGTTTACCGTATGAATGAATTAACTTTAGTCGGTGTGGGTATTCAGAGGAAAAACCCAAAAAGGACGTAAATGTTATTAATAATTTAATTAAAAAGTTATTTTTGACATAGCATTGGTTTTTCTTTTGATATGACTTTTTTCAGAAATTTCGGGTTATAAAATAACCCTATAATTCCTCTTAGGTAAGGATGCATATCTCTCTCCAACAAACATTAGCAGATCATGGATCGACGATCAACAATGCACCCAGATTCGAAGGAACTTCGCTGACGACAAGGACAATGATCCTTCATTCGTGACTGATCCAATTCATGGTAGGTTGGTTGTTTCGTGATTTTTTTCCAAATTATAAATTTATACAATGAATTTGGATCAATCCCAAAATAGATTGATCGACGGTTTTATCTTTGTTGTTGGAGGAATTTTGTTGCGGGTTATCGAGAGTTTTTTCCTTGGTTTTATAACCCAAACTCCCCAATATCGATCGTTGGACAAGAACACTTGGCCATTGATGTTAAAACATTCGATTAGATTTTTACCTCCCTAATTTATTTTCCTTTATCATCATTAGAACCCACGACACAACTCACTTTTTCCGAGTGGTTTCAAGCACGATCGGATCCCTCAATTCGAGGAGATTTGACATCAGAGGCCAGATCTGTGAAGATTGGGACCCGAGAAGCTCAGATCTACTACCATTTTGAAATTTGAACATCAATGGTGTCTTGGTGGTCTCTATAAGGGACCACCAACAAGGTTATGGTGTGGAGGTCTGATGAGGTGAGGCGGTGGTGGCTAGGCGGTGTGCGGCGAAGGTGGTCAGCGGCGACTGGAGGCGGCTATAGCCACGATGGACGTGGAGTCTAGAACTAATGTGACAGAAAGATATGCATGGTGTGATGTCCAAAAGACGCGGTGGGGAGACTGAGTGGGAGCCATGGACAATATCCATGGAGCACGTGGGAGTCGGCACTACTACAAACACTGCCTTTATCAGCGCTAAAAATGGCCTTTATCAGTGCTAGAAAAGCGCCGATAAAGCCAGCGTAGATAAAGGGGGGGTCCCCTTTATCAGCTCTCCGAAAAGCGCTGATATAGGACCCCTTTATCAGCGCTAAAAAAAGCGCTGATAAAAGTACCCCTTTATCAGTGCTTTTTTTAGTGCTAATAAAGGGGTACTTTTATCAGCGCTTCCTTTATCAGTGCTTTCGTTTTAGCGCTGATAAAGGACCCTTTTATCAGTGCTTTTAAAAAAGCGCTGATAAAAGTTAAAAAAATTTAAAAAAATTTAAAAAAATTTTAAAAAAATTAAAAAGTACTGCCAATCGGGGGGGGGGGCTTTTATAGTGCTTGAACCCCCCCTTTTACAGCGCTTTTCGGCCCCTATACAACACCCCACGCACCCCACGCACCCCCCTCCACCCTTTAAAAGCGCTTGCTCCAATATTACCCATGCGCGCGCACCCCTGCCTCCACTAGGATTTGAACTCGAGACCTCCCCCCTGCGCGCCTAAGCCCTTACCACTACTCTATTTTGATTTGCTTTCCAATTCATGATATCTTTGTATATATATATTTATATATTTAGTTATATTTATTCGTATAGTAATATATATTTATATTAATATATATATAGTTATATTATAATATATATATAGTTATATTATAATATATATAGTAATATTAATATATATATATAGTGGTATTAATATATATCTATATCTATATATATATATTTAGTTATATTTATTCGTATAGTAATATATATTTATATTAATATATATATATAGTTATATTAACATATATATAGTTATATTAACATATATATAGTTATATTAACATATATATAGTTATATTAACATATATATAGTAATATTAACATATATATAGTTATATGAATATATATTTATATAGTTATATTAATATATATATAGTGATATTAATATATATATTTATGGTGATATTAATATATATATATATAGTAATACTAATATATATATATGTAGTTATATTAATATATATATAGTTATTAGATTAATATATATATAGTTAGATTAATATATATATATAGTTAGATTAATATATAGGTATATAAATATTCATATATTGGTATTTTAAATAAAATGGATATTAGTTATTTTTTAGATAAATCTAATATATTTTATATGTAAATATGTTTAATTATTTATTTAAAAAATTTAATTTTTAGGTGCGAATATAAAAAATATGTACATATAGTTATATATTTGATTATAAATAGAAGTTCATTATAAAAAAGGATGAAATTTCAAAGACATAATATCAATATGAATGTAATACCTTGGAATAAATTCAGTCCCCACCAAGAAAAGCCAATAATACCCCCTTAAACGAGTTTGAAAATCCACAGAATGTTAAAAAATCTAGGTACCCCGACAAAAAACTCAGTTTTGGAGGCCTTCTGGGCCTCTTTTGGCCTCGAAAAATGCTTGACTAAGGTCCCCAGGTCACAGCGACGTAGAGATCGTCGCAGGCTTCGATTTGATATGTGGTAGAGCTCAAACGGACACCCGGATCAAAAGTTATGGCCGTTTGAAGTTTGAGTTGCGTTTTCAACATATTTTGGATCTTTTTTTAATTTTTTTTTAATTTTTTTAGTCCTCAAATTGTTATTAAATGACTATTACTCCATAATGATTATCAAATTATTAATTAAAAATATTTTTTAAATTTTTAAAAAGTCATTTTCACTAAATATCTTATATATTAAGTATAATAAGTGTAAATGTACATTTATACTTATCTAAAATATATTTAAAAAATATATATTATATTTATATAACAATATAACTATATTTATATATTAACATATTAATATATTTTAATTTTTTTTGAAGCCGACCCTTTATCAGCGCTAAAAAAAGCGCTGATAAAGTCCCCCCTTTATCAGCGCTACTAAACAAGCGCTGATAAAGGGGGGGCCCTTTATCAGCGCTTTTTCGTTAGCGCTGATAAAGGGGGGCGCTGCGAAAAACTGTTTTTGTGGTAGTGCGGGGACATGAATACAACCCCATTTGGAGGGCTAGTGGGCCAGGCTGGAGTGGAGCAGGACGAATGCGGTGGGTCAGAGCAGCGGGCTGTAGTGGCTAGTAAGCTGGGTATTGGATGAGTGGATCGGGCCAATGAAGTAGCCCAAGCCCACCTAGAGTGGGCTAGGCCCAATGGTCCGAGTCCACCCAGCAAATCAGGTCGGATCCTGCGGGTCGTGTCAGACCTAGGCGGCCGAACTGGGCCACGATTGACCATAACAGTAGATAGTGAGCCACGTTTGGTGGAGATGCCACGTGACTATGGAATCTCAATCATGGTCAACCTTTGGGGTATCTCGAGGTACCGTAGGGAATTCGACCTCCATAGTTGGTCCACGAGCCAGTGGTCCCCCTTCTAAACTTCAAATTCCTATAACTTTCAAACTATTTGTCTGTTTAAATTTTTTTTTGTGGTGTTGGGACCCTTGCAATGAGATGGTACTTTTGAGATATCATAAGTGGGTTTTTTTGAAATTATTAATATGAACTATTGGATTGAAGAGTATGTTCTCTCGGAATGAGCACTCTACATATAGAATCATGTGGCTAGCTATGACCTGAAACTACGTGACTTATCAAAACTCTATGTCTTAGAGAGACTGAGTTTCTTAGCAAGACTGAGTGTCTTAGAAAGACTGATTGTCTTATTAAGACTATGTTTCATATCAAGATAGGGTCTCTTATCAAGACTGGGTGTCCTATCAAGACTGAGTGTCTTATCAAGACTAGGTGTTTTATCAAGACTGGGTGGTTTAATAATTATGTCCAATAATCCTATTATGCATACTATAGACTTATACCTGTGTGAGATGACTATGTATTTATTTGCGGTATCTTCTTTATGGTATTACTTTGAGGTTTTGGGGTGTCCTAATGAGTATTTTTTACTCACCCCTACATGGTCTTTTCTCGCACGTGTCATGTCTTATGCAGACGATTGATGATTTGAAGGAGTCCTAGGTGGACCAGGACTAGGCAGTGCTTAGCGAGACTAGACAATCAAGGTGTGATCCTACGACTTCAGATAATTATCCTGGTACCTTTCCCTTCAGGAAAGATTTTCTATGGATGAGTTTCAGGAACTTGTGCATTCACTTTTCTATACTCTTTTGGGTAGGCTTGTATTCTGACCCTATTTACTTTCTAGTATTCTACTATCATACTCTATTTTTGGTATATTAATAGTATGCATGCATTATTTACTTAGTGTTTTTGCATTTCAGCATTTGTATCTTGGATATGTGTGTATGCGTAGAGGTACTTGTAGGATCAAAATGTAGATATAGATTGGTTAATTACAAGAGGGGGGGGGGTGAATTTTAGGTTTAAAAACTTTCATTTTTATCCTTAATAAAATATATGTTTAACAAAGTTAAACAAGATAAATTCATGAACCCTCTTTAGTTCATAACAAGGAAACTAATTTTATTAGGATCTGATAATATGGATATGATAAAGAAACTTAAGACAATTTTACATAGGGAAATATTCTACCCTAAATCATATAGAATATTATTTATATCAGAGTATATAAGTATAATAAAATATAATAAAGTTACACTTTATATCTTTAACAAAATTCTTTGGAAATAAAACTTGAAACAAAACAGGTCAAGTATATGAAATCTTTTAACCCAAACAGAAGGGTATCCAACAACCTTGGATAAAGGTCCCTTGATTTATACTTTCAATAAATCTATATTACCCATATCAGGGTAAGCCCTCGATACAATGATCAGAATCTATCTTGTTATCCTCATAAGCCCTCAATCTCTAAGGTGATCAGTACCTCTATCTTCCTATCCCTGGAAGCCCTCGATTAATCAACAAAAATCAGAATCACACTATGTAGGTTGAAAAAGATGTTCTCAGCTTGAAAAGTGTTTCAAAAGAATTCACAAAAGGTGGATTTGAGTAGAGCTCTCATAGTATGTAGGATTTCGACACAATCATTGTTTTTCAAGCGTTGAAATGATTGGGTATTTATAGTCAAAAAAACCCAACGGTCGACTTCCTCTTCTAATGGTCAAATTTTTCCTTGAATTTCGAAGGGAACTATACATGGGGAACTGAGGAAATGGTTATGTTAAAATATATTGGATGACCTCATTTTATATAAAAAAACATGAGAAACAATAACATGCTTAAGAAACATTATCACATTTAGGATCTGATAAAATGAAATATTAATTTAAGGTTATTTGGTAACATTAAGAAAAGAATTTAATTGAATTCTTAAGAAAGTGAGAATCAGAGTCTATAAATATTCACAATAAAATTCTGAAATAATAGAGAATTAGATTCTAATTTCTGATGAAATGGGAGTTGGATTTTAGAAGAAATTGGAGTCTGATTTTAGAAGAAATCAGAATCAGATTTCAAAAGAAATCAGAGTCTGATTTTGGAATAAATCAGAGTTTAATTTGGGAAGAAATTGGAGTTCTATTTCAGAAGAAATTGGAGTTTGATTTCAGAAGAAATCGGAGTTTGATTTCAGAATAAATCGGAGTCTGATTTCAAGAGAAATCTTAGTCTAATTTCTAAATTAACCGGAGTTTGATTTCAGAAGAAATAGGAGTATGATTTTAGAAGAATTAAGAGTTTTATTTCTAGAGAAATCAGAGTCTAATTTCTTGAGAAACCAGATTCTTATTTCTAGAGAAATCAGATTCACAATTTTGGGGAAATCGGATTCAAAGGAACTGTAAGGTTCTGAGTTAGATAAGGATACAATTTTTTTACTTAAGAAAAATATGGTTAGACTTGGTTTGAGAAACCATTAGTCAAGACAAATAAACCCATAGATAAAGAAAAAAAATTATTAGATAAAGAAAATTTTCCTTAAGAAAATGTTTTTTTAGAGAAATACAATTTTCCTCAAGAAAATTTGTTTGTGATTTTCAAAACCTAAAGGAATGGAAAAGTCATAAGGGAACTTATTGACTCAACAATCTCCCCTTTTTTGGAAATCACAAAAAAATTTTCATAAAATAATATAAGGATATAATGTTTTCATTTTTTATCTTTCACATAAATACGTATCTCTCTTTGTTTATGACCCATGATGAATACGACTAACTCCCCCTTAGGGTTTGAAATCCCCAAGGATCGTATTCTTGTCTTTCTTATAGAAATAACTCCCCCTTACTTAATGATTTCTTCTTTAAGTAATCCCCCCCTTACTTAGGGAATTCTCTTCTTTATAACTTAATATTATTTTTGATCATTCTTTTCACCCACTTTGTGATTTTTAAAAAAGGAATGGAGGGGAAAAAATTATACTTGAAAGGTTAGGAATTCATAAAGAAAAAAATTGAAAGATAAAAAATTTCATTATGATGAAATTTTTTGTTAAAGATATAAAATACAACAAACTATTTGATTTGACAAATAATTTATCCTTCTTTTTATCCTTTGACATAAAATTTTTATGGTAGCTTTCAGCTTCTTCAATTCTTTATAATCGTATTCAAACTTCTTGATCAACTATTCTGGATCCTGATTTTTCTTTTCAAGATATCTAATTCCATCTTCTTGAGATTTAGGAATTTCTCCTTGAGACTATCACTTAGTCTTGATCTTTGAATTGTTCATCCATTACTTCCCTAAGTTCCCATTATTTTTTTTGATTTAGAGAAACTGAATTCAGCTTCCCATTGAGATCATTATATTATTGAAGGTAGTTAGCTTTTTATTCCTTTATATTTTTTGAAAAACTTGTTGAAAGGTTATTTATTCTGTCATAAGACTTATAAAAATCATCCTTGACTGAATCAATGAAATCATAAAAGATTTTAAGATCATCTATCATTGACTTAGACCGGTTAGTTATTTATTTATAGGATCTTCTATGAGCATCATAACTGATTTGAAGAGCCTTGAACTCGGCTTCAAGTTTGATAAACTTTTTCATAAGAAGAATTGTTGAATGTGAATTCTGATTGAATGTTTCTTAAATCATCTAACATCTAGAATCAATTCTTGGAAATAAAGGAATGGTATTCACAAGTTTCTTCAAGGATTAAACCAAAAAATCATGTCCTAAGTAAGATTATGATTTTGAAACAGATTCTTTTATTGGTGAGGAAATTTAATCATGGTCATCTTCTTTTCTATTTGATGTTCCAACAACATCCTTCTTTGATTTTGAAACTATAAGTTTATTAGTATAATCAACAATAAATTTCTTACCATTCTCAGCCTTAGCGATTTCCTTTTCAATATTTTGAGTCTCATGCTCACTATTAGAAACTTGAACTATTGTATCATCATCATCAACAACTTATTTATCATCAACTTTATCACCAATTTCCTTATCATCCTTGTCATCAATAACTTGTTGAAGAATATCATGATTACTAATTTCATTATCCTAGGAAACATAATATTTCAGAACATATTCTCCTTCTAAAATAATCTTGATGGATTCATCTTGGGAAGTTCTGATTGATAACTTTTCAAAAGTACTGTCCTCTAGATATTCTTCCACTATTTTTATCACATCATCACTCTCCTCATCCTCTTATTCCTCTTCTTATTTTATTTATTATTTTTCAATAATGTGTTATGCAATTTTAATTTATTTCTTTCTCTTATCAACAATTTTTATTTCAATTGGAACTAATTTTTTCAAGAAATATTTTGGTTCTTGAACTTGTTTAGATGCCTTCTCTGTATCTATAATATAATATTGAATAATTTCATCTTTTGATTTTTTTTCTTCAATTTCGTCTCTTTTGATTGCCTCTCAAGATCTTCAGCTCCTTGAATCTTTAATTCCTTAGCCTCAACAAGTTCTAACCCAAAAACTACATCTCTTTCCTTCTTCTTCTTGATCTCTCTCCATTTAGCAACGACTTCATCAGAAAAAGTATTTTGTTTCTTAGTCTTTAGTGGAACAAATACTATTTTAGTAGCTGGTACATTCTCATTAAGTTCTAGATCTTTAACTTTTATTTTCTTTGGATTTTTCTAGGAGCTTTCTCAAACTTCTCCTTTATTTTAAAAATCTTGGTCATCCTTATCAGGAAGATCAATGAAATATCATGTCTTAACACTAAAACCAATCTTAGTCCTTATTAAGGTTTTGTCACTTAACAACATGATCTTGAAAACTTTAGCCTTTTATTTTCAAGGTATTTTGAAAGGTTATAAACATAAGACAATAATATTAGATAATATTGCAGGATATATAATGATCTGAGACTTGATGGTTCCATTCATGATATTGCTGATGGTTAAAATAATGTACATGATAAGGTTTATCTTACTTAAATTCACCAAGAAATCCATCATGAAGATATCACATATCTTTAGAGAATACTTATCACCCTTTCTTAGAAATAATAAAACCTTGTATCCAAAAAGAAATTAATTTGTGGCTTGAAGAGAGATGAGAGATCTTCAGTGTATTCACTCCCTTAATCCCAAGACACTCAATAACCTTAACTTTCTTAAAAGAACCTTCCTCATCAGGCAACTTGGGTGAGAAAAATATTGACTCTCCATCATAAGGAATATTCAAGATACCATCATCTTTGTTGAAAGACACAGAATAAGTCTTTCCATAACTCTTGAAAGAAAACATTTCTATTCCTCCTTGTTCATAAAAATGAACCATATCATAGAATTATATAACAAGGTCAGAATATACTAGATCCTGATTCTTTGATTTGGCTACATATAGACTTTTCCATCCATTTTTCTTTATGATTTTTGAAACCAAAGAATCATACTTGATAAAGAAATTTGGGTCCACCAACCTTTCTCTGAAAATTATCCAATCCTTGAGTTCCTTGTTAGAGGCCATTATAGTCTGTGAGGAAACATTAAGATACAATCGGAGTTGAGGAGAAGAAAAAATCGAGTGACATACTTGAAGGGTAGCAAGGCTTCAGTGAAAAAAATCGGAGAAAAATGATGTGGGATGTGAATAAGGGGTCATTTATATAGGATTTTCTGTGATGGTTCATATTCCCAGGTTAATCCCATGGTTGATATTTTATTGATCTGATCTGAAGATTGATATCAATGCTGGAGAAGGATTTATAGGTTCCCATATTTTGAGGTTTTAAGGAAGAATTGGATTTAAGGAAATTGAATCCGATAAGGTTTTATTAAAACAAGATTGAAAATACCAACAAACAAAAATTTCAATTATAATGATAAAAGTAAGAAAATGTACATTCCATATTTCTCAGAAGGATTTCTCAATATTGATAAAGTTCATATTATAAAACTCAGGTTATGAAGTGTTTTATTAGTGAAAGAAAACTTTTTTAGGTTAAAAAAATTTTAGGTTCCGATTTTTTTTTGGAAAAATAAATATAAAAGTGTAAACATATGTACTCCCCCTATGAAAAAGGAGTATCTTAATGTTAGGAGATGGTTTCAATAAAAATTTAATATGGATGATTACCTTATAGTTTTTATTCCTAACTTTTGTTTAATGTATTAAAATCTATCAGAGGTTAAGGGTTTTTTAAATATGTCAATAAGTTGATCTTGTATTCCAATAAATTGAAGAATGGCATCTCCTTTAAATGTGTGATCCCTAATAAAGTGATGCCTAATATATATGGATTTTTATCTAGAGTGATGTGCATGATTTTTTTAGGGCAATGGAACTATTATTATAAAAAATTATCTATGTTTTGGTAAAACTTATCCATAGTCTATGAGTGTGTGTTGAATCCACAACACTTGAGCACAACAACTTCTAGCTACTACATATTCAGCTTCACTAGTGGAAAGTGCTACTGAGTGTGGATTATTGAATGACAAAAAACTAATTAATCTCATAATAAATGACAAGTTCCATATCTACTTCTCTTATCCATTCTATATCCACCAAAGTCAACATCTGGAAAACTTTTTAAAACAAAATGATTTCTAGAAGAGTAGAAAAGTCCTAAATCCATGGTTCCGTTTAAGTAGAAAAAAATTATTTTCACTGATTTTAAATGGGATTATTTTGTATTATACTGATATCTTGAACATAATCATATTGAAAACATTAAGTATGGATGACTAGTTGTTAAGTATAATAAACTTCCTATCATACCTCTAAAAGATGTTTGATCTACTAGTTTCCCAGATTCATCAAGATCAAGAGTGTTTGAGGTACCGATTGAAGTACTTATGCTTTTTGTGATTTCATATCCATACTTATTAAGAATAAATTTAATATACTTATGTTGAGATATATCGGTTCCTTATCATTTTTTATAAATTTTAAAACCAAGGAAAAATGGTAACTCACCCATCATACTCATTTCAAACTCATATTTCATAATATTCACAAATGAATTAGATAAGGATTGCTGGTTTGATCCGAATATAATGTCATCTGCATAAATTTGAACAATAAAAACATTTTTCTTATCTTTGTTTATAAAAAGGGTTGGATCAACAGTTCCCTTAACATAATTTTTTTGTAACAAAAATCTTGTAAGTCTGTCATACCAGGCTCTTGGGGTTTGTTTAGGTCCATATAAAGCTTTGGTAAGTTTATAAACATATCCAAGATGTTTTGTGTCTTAAAAACTAGGAATATGTTCAAAATAAACTTCCTCTTGAACAAATCTATTAAGGAAAGAACACTTCACATCCATTTGAAAAAGTTTGAAAATAAATAATGTTGTGAAGGATAGTAGAATACGAATAGATTCAAGTCTAGCTACTAGAGAATAGGTTTCTTAATAGTTTATTCCTTCTTGTTGATTATAGTATTTAGCAACTAATCTTGATTTATTTCTTATAATGATTACATTTTCATCACATTTATTTCTGAAGACCCATTTTACACCAATTACAGAATTTTCTTTATGTATTTCAACCAAGGTCTAGATTTTCTTCCTTTAGATTTCATTTAGTTCATCTTGTATAGCTTTAATCCAATCATCATCACCTAAAGCTTCATAAGTTCTTTTAGGTTCTAATTGAGAAAGAAATGGTAGATTCTCTACTTCATTTCTTAAATAAATTCTAGTCCCTATAGGTTGATTTACATCACCAATGATACTATCACTGATATTATTCTTAAGAAACAACTGATTTGGGTTTTGTAAAACCTGTTCATCACCATATGGTAAAAAATCATCTGGGGGTAAATACTTAAAAAAAAATTCTTGAGTATTTTCCTTATTAGAAGAATCTTCAATTAAAGGTTGATAATTAGTTTTTAAAAACACATATGAGGATGTAGGATGGGGTTGTTTAAAAAAAATATTAGTTTCATCAAATTTAACATGTACTATTTATTCAAAAGTAAAATATTTTTTGTTAAAAACTCTATAAGCCTTAGAAGTAGTTGAAAATACTAAGAAAATTCCTTCAGCAAATTTTAGTGTGAATTTATATAGGTTATATTTAGTGTTCAAGAAGAATAATTTTCATCCAAATACTTTTAAGTAAGAAACTTTAGGTTTTCGACCAATCCATAACTCATAAGGTGTTTTATTAAGAAAGGGTATGATTAAAACTTGATTTATAGTATAGAAAGTAGTACTAACAGCTTCAGACAAAAAATGTTTAATAATAGAATATTAAATCAACACAGTTCTTGTTATCTCTTGAAGAATACATTTTATTTTTTCAACAACACTATTTTGTTGAGGAGTTCTTGGAGATGAGAAGTTATGAGTAATGCCTTTCTTATTACAAAATGTTTCAAAATCATAATTTTCAAATTATCCTCCATGATCAATATGAATAGTTATCAATGAAATGTTTTTATCAATTTTAACTTTGTATGAAAAAGATTTAAAATAAGAAAAGGCTTCAGGGTTCTTTGCTAGAAAATAGACCCATGTAAATTGAGTGTAACCATCAACTAAAAAATACATAGTATTTGCCTCCAATACTTCTAGTTTGTATTGGAACAAAAAGATGCATATGAACTATCTGTAATGCATCAGAAGTTTAGAATTAATTAATTAATTTAAAGGTTGACTTATGTTTCTTTCCATATTGACAAGGGTCACAAACTTTTGAAGAATCAAATCTAAGATCCGGTAGATCCTTAACAGGTCTTTTCTTTGAGAGTTTTTATAAGTTCCTAAGGTTATAGTGTCCTAGTCTTCTATGCCATAACCAATATTGATCTTCCATCACACTAAGGTAAGTTAAGTTTTTGGATCCTTAGGTCTTCTAAGTTAAGTGTATAAACATTCTCATGCCTATGGGCGGAGAGAATAAACACTTCCTTGGAATTGTGTACTTGGCATTTATCATTCCTAAAATTCACAAGGTAAACTTCATCACATAATTGTATTATGATTATAAGGTTGTTCTTAAGAACTTTAACAAACAAAACATTTTAAATTAAAGTTTTTCCAAGAAGAAAAATATTACCTATACCAACAATTTTTCTTTGAGCATTATCTATGAAATTTTCATTTCCACCTTTCATCTTAATAATTTTTTTCATAGAATTTTTTTACCAGTAATGTGCTAGGAACATCTACTATCCATTTAACATGTATTGTTGTTGGAAATCACTTTTTTTTCTAAAAATAAAACAGTTATACTTTCAAAATCCATTTTTTTTGGATCTGGAATGGTTAGAAAGTAAAATATTGGGTATCCACATTTTCTTAGAAAAGTAAGCTTTATAAAAACCTAAGTATCATTTTTTTTCAAGAAAAAAATTTCTCCCAATGTCCACCAATTTGACACTTAGTAAAAAAAGGATCATTTTGGGGAAAAAATAATTGCAACTAAAAATAGGTTTTTAACAAGAATAACCAAATCCAAAACTATTACTTAGAGGAAGAAGTTGTGAATACATTTTTTTAAAACCTTACTTTCCATTAGTAAAGTTTGAAAAAAGTTTCTTTAAATAAAATATTTCAGATTTTAGTCTAACGACTAAATTCTTATCCTCATATTCATTAGTCTTATAATTTGGGTTAGTATCTAAAACATTTTTCTTAGAAATAACATTTTAAAGATCCCTAAATAGTTTATCCTTTTCAAAATTAACTTCCTTAATGTTTTTGGAAATGTTTTCAAAATCATGGGTTTTCTGATCAAGATATTTTGAAAGATCTGATACTTCTTTTTTTTTAAATTGAGATTCTAGAATTTTCCTTATCAAGTTTCTTATTGATCTTACTATTTTCATCTTCAAGTAACTTGGAAAACCAATATACTTCATCAAATGAAGGTAAAGTATTATATTCTGATGATGAATATTCTTCTTATAAATATTTATAATATTATTCATTAGAAGAATTTTCATTTAATAAAAGTTGTTTAGAGATTCAGTAGTATTTACCTTAGCCAGGAGACATTGATTTTTAGTAAGAATTATGGCTATAAGACCAATATTCTTTTGTCCATAAAATTAAATATTAGAAGATTCATTAGAAGAGTCACCACCTCTAACAGTCTAGGTTTCATTATCTTATAGTAATTTCTTAGACTTATACTTGTAATAGTTCTTATTATTTCTTTATTAATGCCCATCCTTTATTTCTTTTCTTTTGAGCATAGGAAAATCTGGTCTGATATGACCTACCCCCTTGAATTCATAATAAGTTAGTTTTGAATCTTTATTATCCTTTCTATCTTTCTTATTGTATCTATATTGGAAATATTTCTTTCCCACGATCTTTTTCATCCTTCTAGAAATATTTGAAAGTTCATTCTCAGAATGATCACTATCACTTAATTCAGATATAATAGTAGGTTTCTTGGATTTTGGTCTAGTAACTCTTTCAGGAGTCTTGGATTTCATATTATTTTATGTAGTAGTGAAAGAAACACTTCCATTAACATTATTTTTCTTATTAATCTCTACATCTCTCTTCATTCTGATTTCATGATGTAGAAGAGTCCCAAATAAATCATCAAGATTAAGGTTTTAAACTTTCCTATTCTCATCAATCTCTGTTCCTTTATATTCCCACTCATTAAGAATAATATCTATTATCTTATCCATAAGAATCTCCTCATAAATACCTTTTTCACCCATAGACTTAAGGCTATTGAAAATAGTCATAAACCTTTGTTGAACTTTGCATACAGGTTCTCCATAAGGAAACATAAAACCATGATATTTAGCTCTGAGCATAGATCTTCTTGTTTCAATAACTTTGGATGCGCAAAAATGTGTGACTTATAACTTCTTATAGATGCTATTAGCTACTTCACAAGATGAAATATGACTATAGATGTTCCTGGTCATAGAAAATAATAAATTATTGTATACCTTAAAGTTAAGATGATACTCTTGTTTTTCTTGATTGGTGAATTTTCAGATTTCTTTTTCTGGAATATTATAGTATCCAGTTAGAATAACAAAGTTATCCACTATGGTATTGATAATAAAAGTCTTCATCCTATCTCTCTAGTGTTCATATTCATTTAAATTAAATATTTGGGGTCTGGTAGGATTTATATTGTCTATAGAACCAACGTTCATTCCTGCCATTCTTAAAATAAAATAAAGAAGATATTTTTCACAAACTAGGTTAGTATTAAAAGTTTATAAACAAAACTTTTCTAATGAAAATCTTAATAAAAACTTGAAAAATTAAATTCAAGTAAGAGAAGTTGAGCAAGAAAACTTATATTTAAGTATAAGTATTTCAGAGACCTTATCTAATACCAATTGTAGGATTAAAATATAGATATATATTGCTCAATTACAAGAGGGGGTGAATTGTAGGTTTAAAAACGTTTGTTTTTATACTTAAGAAAATCTATGTTTAACAAAGTTAAACAAGATATATTCACAAACCCTCTTTAGTTCTTAACAAAGAAACTAATTTGTATAGGATATGATAAGATGTTTCTGATAAAGAAACTTAAGACAAGTTTACATAGGGAAAGATTCTACCTTAAAGCATATAAAATATTATTTATATCAGAGTATACAAGTATAAGAAAGTGTAAGAAAGTTAAACTTTTTATCTTTAACAAAATTCATTGGAAATAAAATTTTAAACAAAACCAGACAAGTATAAGAAATATTTTAACCCAAAGAGAAGGGTATCCAAAAACCACGGATAAAGGTCCCTTGATTTATACTTTCAATAAAGTCTATCTTACCCACACCAGGTTATGACCTTGATATAAAGATTAGAATCTGTCTTTCTATCCCCAAAATCCATCTATCCTTAAGGTGCTCGGTACCTCTATCTTCATATCCTCGGAAGCCCTCAATTGATCAACAATAATCAAAATTAAACTAGGAAGGTTGAACAATATGTTCTCATCTTGAAAAAGTTGTTCATAACATTTGTACAAGGATGATTTGAGAAGAGCTCTTGTAGTATGTAGAAGTTCCACACAATCATTGTTTTTAGAGCTTTGAAATGACTAGGTATTTATAGGTGAAAAACTCAAAGGTCGACTTCCTCCTCTAACGGTCACATTTTTTCCTTTATTTAGGAGGGACCTATACACGTGGAACTCAAACAATGATTAAGTTAAAACAGATTGGATGACATTGTTTTATATAAAAAACTATGAGAAACAATAAAAAGCATAAGAAACATTATCACATTTAGGATTCAATAAAATGGAACTTTACTTTACAGAAATTTGGAAACTGTAATAAAATAATTTAATCAGATTCTTAATATAGTGAGAATCACAGTATAGAAATGTTGACAATCGGATTCTAAAGTAATAGAGAATTGGATTCTGATTTCTAAATAAATTAGAGTTTGATTTTAGAAGAAATTGGAGTATGATTTTATAAGAAATTGGAGTCTAATTTTAGAAGAATTCAGAGTTGGATTTCAGAAGAAATTGTAGTCTGATTTCAGAAGAAATCAGAGATGGATTTTAGAAGAAACCAGAGTCTTATTTCAAAAGAAATCAGAGTCTAATTTCAGAAGAAATCGGTGTATGATTTCATAAGAAATTGGAGACTGATTTCAAAATAAATTGGAGTTTGATTTCAGAAGAAATCAAAGTCTGATTTCAGAAGAAATCAGAGTCCGATTTGAGAAGAAATCAAAGTCTTCTTTCATAAGAAATCAAAATTGGATTTCATAAGAATTCAGAGTCATATTTCACAAGAAATCAGAGTTAGATTTCAGAATAAATCAAAGTTTGATTTTCGAAGAAATCAGAGTCTGATTTCATGAGAAATAGGAGTCTGATTTCCAGAGAAATCAGAGTCTGATTTCTAGAGAAATCAGATTCAAAATTCTGGGGAAGTCAAATTCAAAGAAACTATAAGATTATGAGTTAGATAAGGATACATTTTTTTGACTTAATAAAAATATGGTTAGACTTGGTTTGAGAAAACATTATATAAGACACAGAAAACCATAAATGAAGACAAAAACATTCTTAGAAAAAGAAAATTTTCCTTAAGAGAAAGTTTCTTAGAAAAAGATAATTTTCCTTAAGAAAACGTGTTGGTGATTTTCAAAACATAAAGGAATAGAAAATTCACAAGGGAAATTATTGACTCAATAGTACTTAGGAAAATGCCTCCCATTTTTGGGATATGCCTACTCGGTGCTAGTCAGCAGCCCCTGGCCTATTAGAGGCGGGCTTGGGGTAGTCATGACATGGGCCCCTCTAGGATGGGTCATGACATCGATAATGGATTGATTACCTTCAGGGGTTCGACTTTGATATTGTCTACACCTTTGATATGGTAAATGTGGTTGCTGATTATATAATCAGGAAGCTACTGAATTAGTTTCTAGAGGAGTATAGTGATGAGTGGAGTTTGATTGGTCCCTTAACTTGAATGCACCTGGAGGCTAAATAAGAGAGAGGGGGTATATTTCTAGTTAGCATATTGTTAAAACCCTCCCTTCTATGACTGATTCAAGAAGAGTGACTTTCCCACATACATCATTGAATTCTCATGGTATGAGATCAAATTAGAATTTATAGGCCCAAACAACACTTACTACTAGGGAATAGTAAAGTGGAAGAATGAGGTCGATCCTATGAGGACTACTAGTAGGTCAGTAGCTAATCGAACAAAAACCTTGGAAGGATTCCTCACTTTCACTCATTAGTTTTATAAGTAAGACTATGTAGTTTGAATTTTACTTCAGATTAAATAAATAGGTGATTATGGTCAATTTTAGGACTCTTGATAAATGATAATCCTAGATTTAACTTGGAATGATCTTAAGTCTTAGGTTGAAAAGTAGTGAAAAGTTCACAAATTGGTTTTGGTCAAAAAAATTATATCTACCTATGCAAAAACTATCCCATGGTTAGGTTACATCAAATAAACTAAGTGAATTATGCTTGGATTGTATAAAAAAGCATCACAAGATAAAGTTCATAGTCCTACTCAACTCTAATTAGGCCAGGTTCATTCAATCACTCTTCCCATGGTCAAGTTTGTGTGAAATAATGTGATGAACAATTGTTCTTAACCTAATTACTATTCATAGGGTTACCAAGGTTTAATTTAAAGATTTATTAGGTTCAGAAACACACCTACTCTCAACTCCTAACCCTAAGCAGATTAGTCATGCATGGAGGTGATGATAAAAATCAAGGAGGTATTATACATGTTACGCATAATCACAAATAAATTTTAAAAGAAACAATTCAAGATTAAATCAGTAATATTCAATATCAAATAGTTGGAAACAATGTAGATCTAAGAAGAAACTAACTTTCCATGATAAAAAAATTAAGAACAAGAAATCCACAATCAAAAAAATTAATAATCAATCACAAAATTACTGCAAACTAAGAAATGATAAAGAAATATGTGTGCTTTGATGAATAATGGAGTGTAGTATTGAAAGTGGACATCGGGAAAAGAGATAGGGATTGCATGGATGAATAATGGATAAAAAGGATCAATAAAATCACTTGGATTTATTGAAATAATGAAATTAATGAAATGAAAATAGTTTCAGACAAAAATAAATGAAAAAGGGAGAAGAAAAATGAGAGAAAAATAATGATGTTCAAACTCTTTTATTGTGTGAAGGTGCTGTAAATATAAATTAGCCCAAAAATTACATTGCATGAAAGTATTTCACATCGTTTATTGGATTAAATGATTTGGGTCCTAACATCTTCACATCATGTAATTGAGTTTCATGTCGTGTAACTGATAACCTCTTTCCCACTGAAGAATATTCTCAAATATTTTACTCGGTGGGCCTTAGATGTTTTCACATATGCAATCTCAACACATTGTGTATGAATTTCACTTTTGGTGGGATTTTAAAATTTGAAATTTTCATGTTGTGTACTTGATTTACACATATTTTACTGTCTTCAAACCATACAAAATCTTCACTAGTTGGTCTGTAGGCTTGCAGTCTTACAGGCTTGGTATGAATGGAGTCTAAACATTGTGTATGAGATACACAGTGTGCAAAGGATGTTTTTGAAACTTTTTTAGAATTTATTATTTTAGCTACAAAATTCCTAATTTCTATGAAAATAAACCAAAACACAGTGAATTAGCGTAGAAATCATTAATAAAACTTGAAAAAAATGTATATACAATTTCATCTAATCAAATTTTTCTCACACTCGAACAATTGTTTACCCTCAAGAAAAAATAATCTCAATAGAAATTACAAAAGAATCGATTATTTAAAATTGTAAGCATGAATTAAAATCAGTAAAATAAAACTAACTGTAAAAAGAAAAAATTAGTCATCCAAAATCAATCCTATAGAGAAAATCATCCATGCCTCATAGTTTAGTTCTTCATTCACATTATCATTCTTTAAATTAAAAAATCATAATTGTTCTTTAAATTCAATACCCATTTTTTAAATTTACCTCACAATATATTTTCTATCACCACTTCAGGTAAAATGTAACTGGAGTTATGCTCATACCCAGAATACATGTTTCGAACCATAAGATTTCATTGGTTCTATCATCTCTACTTCGTAAAGACTGATTCAAAATCAATCATGAGGGCTTCATCAAAAAGGGTTCAAATGACTTTGAGTCTGAGGGAATTTGGATATAAAGTGAAAATCAAGCTTAAAAGTATGATAATCTCTAAATTATAATGCATTATAAGTAAAAATAATTCAATTATGTGGCTCCTCATAGATCAAAAAGTGTCAGTCCTCCAAGAACATCAAGTATATGCATAAGTGTATCAATTATGCATAAAAAATGTACCATGTTAATTTTTTTCAAAATTCATGTTCATGATAGATCTAACATCCATCCCCTAACCACATATGTTCTATCAAAAGATTAATCAGTCTAGAAATGGTGATTTTTGACCTTCCTAATACACAACCCAAAATATTTTTCTTTCGTTCTCTTTTTTCAAAGGAATAGGGTAGGCGTACAATGCTAAGAATAAACATATATCATATCATATCAGTCTGATAAAAATGACATAACAAATTTACTCAATCATAATGTCCCATTTCCATTAGATGAAAACTTTCCCACACTTGTTCAATGTAAAATTATGAATAATACCAAGAGCTAGGAAGGAAGGGATAATCAGCTAGAAATAAATGCATCCTAAACAGGTCATTCATGGAAACTACTGACTAAATAAGAAAATATATAAGTTTTTTATTAGGAAAATTGTTCTAAAGAAATATTTCCTCAATCATATTAAAATTGTATTTGTTCAAGAATAACCTCAATAAGATCTCAGTGAAAGTTTTGATTGGTTTATATGCCCCAGGTGTCACTCAAGAAATATGCTCGTAAAAAAATATGAAATTGTGGGATAAGAATCCTCTTAGGGGCGGGAATATATAAAAATACTATCAATCACTCAGGGTATATAAATCAAGTAATAAGTCAATGAAAAACAATTTTAGAAAATTTTGAATTTAAATTAAATTACTAAACTCAACAATCATTCTAAAAATATAAAATCAAGAAAAACATAGATTTAAAAAATTTCTTACCTAAATTTTTATTTTATTTAAATGGTTTTAATGAGTTTTTGGGTTTAGATCATTATTTCAGCGACAAATGTCTCCTAGATAAATGAAAATACGAAAAATCCAAGTGTATCGACAAGAAATCTTAAGAAAGAATCCCACACACATAAAATGTGATAGTGTCTGCACTATCATGAAAATTATTATGGGAGATATATAATATATATAGCATATAAAAAATGAAATGGAAACTTTGAAATTGATTTTAGGTAATTGAGAGCTCCCTGATGAGTGTCAGGACATGGGAAAAGTTATTGGATGATGATTTTAATTTGTGCCACCTATATAATGGGTTAGAAAGAAAAATCATGCACTAGATAAATCATTAGTCCATAGGGTTTAAACATGGTGAAAGTAGTGTAATGGTTAGGTACACATAGTTAATAGTAATGAAAAATAGTTTAGATACATATAGATATGTGGATACAATGAATCTCAAAGTAACCTATAAACAAAAATTCTACTGAAATGAAAATAATAAAATCCTAAATAAAATAATTTAACTAAAGAAAACAAATCAAATATGGTTTTCCTCCCATAAAGTTATAATGATGACATCATTATCCAGATGTGTTTTTGTTCAAGTGAATTTGAGAGTGACAAAACACCTTCTTGGAAGGGTTATACTTATATTTTCAACCTTTACCCATTAACCTTGAATGGTGGTTCTTCGCCTTTCTTAATATCGATAGATAAATAAAGGAAAACCTTAATGAATTTGTGTAAGACCCTTTTATTGAGATTTTAGTTTTCTAGGAAATAATTTTAATTGAGAATTGAATAATAGAGCTTTACCCCAAGGAGTGAAGATTCACTGCATGATTCAGTTATCATGCCTCTTCTTGTTTTTTCTTTTAAAATTATTGAATTTTCATAAGCATACTTCTTAATTTCTTCTAGACTATCTATTTAGAGAAGTTGTACCTATTCAACTTTATAAGAATCCATGTTTAACCTTTAAATTTCCTAAAAAAATCTATGATCAAATTCCACAGGCATGTGGCATGGATTTCTGTACACTGGTCGGAATAAAGTAGTGCCAATTCCCATTTTGTAGGTCATGTGATACACCGAAAGTGATTCATCCAGTTCGAAACTACAATCCTTTATAGTAGTTTTCACTAACTTTTCTAGGATTTTTTTGATTTTCTTGTTTGACACTTCAACTTTTCCACTTGTTTGTAGGTGGTGGGTAGTACTCATGTTATACCAAATTCCATACTTTTCTAGCAGTCATTTCATAGTAGTGTTGGTGAAATTATTTCCCTGATCACTAATGATTAATTAGGGGAATCCATATCTGGAAAAAATATTTTCATTTAAAAATTTCATTACCACTTTTGTGGTTTCATGAGTAGTGGCTTCGACTTTGAAACATTTTGAGATGTAGTCAACATCGACTAAGATGTAAAACTTACCATGGTCTCATGAAATAAATCCCCCAAACATCGAATAGTTCAACTTCTAGGATGGTGTTTTGGGGAATTTTGTTTCTTTTTTTACTTTGGTCCCTGTTTGTTGGCATCGATCATAGTTTTGAAAAAAAAATCATATATCTTGATGAAGTGTGGGACATAATAACCCTCTTTCAAGGATTTTTTTCATGGTATTTTTGGGTCCATGATTCCCTCATGCTGGTGATGTATGTCACATGTTGAGAATAACTTTCTGTTCCTCTTTCGGGATATAGCGCCATGTTAATCCATCAATCCAGTGCTTAAAAAGTAGCGGCTCATCCCAGTAGTAATGAGAGGCTTCCGCTAAATATATCTTCTTCTATTGAAAGGTAGAGTTAGGGTAGATTGATCCCATGAAGAGATAATTTACAATATTTAAAAACCATGGTCTTGATCGGATATTTATCATGACAAGGGTTTCATCTGAGAATTCATCCTTAATTTCAATATTATCATAATTTTTTATCTTGGGTAGTGGAGGTTTGGATAAATGCTCAGTGATGAAGTTTTAAGTTCCTTTTGTGTCTTTGATTATTATGTCAAACTCTTATAGCAGAATGATCCATCATATCAAACATGGTTTATCACTTTTTTGTTTTGTATATATTTAAGTATTTCATGGTCAGTGTAGACCACAACTTTTGATAAGTATGAGAAAAAAATTTCAAACGAAAAAAAATGACTTCCAGAAGTTTCTTTAAAATTGTCTTATAATTTACCTAAGCATTATTTAGTGTGTGATTAGAATAGTAGATGGGAAAAAATATATTTCTGACTTGATATCTTAGGACCACACCAACAACGAAGTTTCTTACATCACACATTAATTCAAAATCCTTGTCCTAATCTGGTGTAATTATGAAAGGAGCGACCACCGGTGTATTCTTTAAATTTTTGACTTCCCACCAAAACTCTTAAATGAACTCAAATGGAGTATCATTTTATAATAAGTGTGTCATAGGATGGGAAAAGTTTTCAAAAAAAAATTAAGTGGTGATAGAATTCTGCATGGCTCAGAAATATCCTTATGCCTTTAATAGTTGATGGCTCAGGTAAGTCCTTGATTACTTTGATCTGTGCAAGATCAACTTCCATGAAATTTTTTGAAATTTTTTGTCTGGGTATTATGCCTACTTGAACTATAAAGTGAATTTTTCCATTTTAAAACTAAAAACTTCTATTCATAGTGCTGAAAAAATAATTCAAGATTGCTTAGGCATACCTTGAAAGATCTTCCATACACCGAAACATCATCCATGAAGATCTCCAGGAATTCCTCCAATAAATCATGGAATATATGTGTCATGCACTGCTAAAAATTTACTTGTGTGTTGTACATACCGAATGACATTCACCGGTAGGTGAAGATTCTGAAGGGACAAGTTAACATAATTTTAGAGTAGTCTTCTCGATCAACTGTAATTTGATTGCATTTGGAATAACCATCCAGGAAAAAATAGAATTCATTCTATACAAGTATTTCTAGAATTTGATCCATAAAGGGTGGTAAAAAATGATCTTTTTGGGTTTTTTATTCATATTTCTATAATCAACACATAATCACCATCTAGTGATGGTTTGAGTAGAGATCAACTCATTTTCATCATTTTTTACAACAGTTTTGCTACCCTTGTTTGGAATGACTTACAATAGATTCAGTAATTAGATTTAAAATATTAGAAATATTATTCCAACATCTATAAATTTAAGCACTTCTTTCTTAATCACCTCTTTCATTAGTTGGTGAGTTTCCTTTGGGGTTGGAATTTTGTTTTTCACCTTCTTCCAATGAAATTTTGTGGGTGGAGATGGTGGGGATGATCCACTTAAGGTCAACCACTCCCCAAGATATTGAGTTTTTTTGTATTTAATGGATTCAATAAACTTTTCCTCCTATTTTTAGGTCATCTTTGAGCTGATAATGACTAGAAGTGTTGCCACATTTTCAATGAATGATTACTTGAGTGTGTTTGAAAAAGTTTTTAATTCCATTGATGGTGGTATAATGACCAAAGGTATGAAAGGTGGGGGATAATGTCCCTTGTCAATCAATGAAAGTAGTTTTTATTCTCATGATCATTTTCTTCATCTTCATTAGGGGGAAGGGTCTCTCTGTCATACTTAATGTTCATAAAATCATCCCTTTCATTATTATGAAAGTTGGGTTGACAGTTAAAAGAATCATTACCTTTTTTGGCATCCCTTTCTAAGTCGAAAACAACTTTTTCATCTCCCACTCAGAATATCATTCTCCATTGGTTAACATCTATTAAAAATTGTTAAATTTTTGGAAATGGTCTTCCAAGAATAATTGTAATGTATCCTTCTTATTACATATCCTATATTAGGAAATCTGTAGGAAAGATAAACTTTTCAACCTTAACTAAGTTTTCATCGAGAAGTCCTTGAGGATGTTTGATTGAGCAATCTTCTAGTTAATGTAACACTCTTGTTGATTTTAATTCTTCATGTCCTAGATTTTTGAAAACACTCATGGTCATGAGATTTATGATGGTTCCTAGGTCGCATAATTCCCTCCCAAAATTGCATTCTCCTATGGTGAAAGGGATTGAGAAACTGTCAGGGTCTCACATATTTAGTGGATGCTTCTACTGAACAATAGCGAAGAATTAATCATTTATAGAGATTCCTCCCATGTATTATAAATTTCTATTATTGTAGATTAGTTACTTTAGGAATTTTGTATAATCTGATATTTGGGGAATAACTTCAACAAATGGAATAATGATATGTAATTTCTTGAACATTGCTAGGAATTTTCTTTTTGTTTCTCGATCTTACCTTGCCTCATTATTTCTAGGAATGGAATAGGGGGTTTGTATGTTTGTGTTCCTACATAAACTTATTTTTATTTAGGTTGATATTTTTTGGGGGGGTTTTTTGCGATTTCTTTTGATTCTATACTTTCTTTTTTACCTACTTACTTTGTTTTATCATCATCATCTTTATCGATGAAAATCACCTATTTATAGGTTTATTTCAGCTTCCCTTCATACTCTTTGCATGTTTCTTGAAATTCCATAATTTTATCACTCTTAAGAACCACTAACTTTACCCCTTATCTTGGTTTCATTACAGTGTTAACTAGTAGTTGGTCTCATAAGGTTTTTGAAATTTGACGTATTTGGTGCTCAAGATTTTGTATGGATGCTCTTTGGTTTTGAATATCTATTTCTTAGGTCATCATACTTTCTTACAATTTCTATATGAAGTTAGTGAGTGTGTTTTCAAGATTGGTTTGGAGAGGTTGGTTTTGAGGTGGTGGTCTTGGTGGAGCTTTTTGGAATTGTTACTGTGGTGCTGGTGGGTATTGTTGGGATCTCGGGAAAGGTTGTTGAAATTATTGTTGTGGTCAAGGAGATGGAACTTTTAGTCAGTACCCAAGAAGTCCTTGGTTTCTTTGAGGTACATGTACCCTCCTATATTGAAAGTAACCTTGATTTTGTTGGTGTGGTTGAGCTAGACATTTCTTGTAATTTTTTTGTTGTTGAAATTGTTGTGGTTGCTGGTACTATTGTCCTTGTTGATTGTAATTGATGTTATTTTACAATCTTGAGTTTAGGGCTCTTCCATCTCTACCTTTCAATCTTGGTAAGAATATGGGCCTCGACACATCTCATAGGATTGTATCTCTATTACTGGAGTAGGAGGGAGTGGTTGAACAATAGGTAATGATAATGATTCCAACTTCTTGGTTAGAGCCTTAACTTGAGAAGCAAGGAAGGTAGTTTATTTAACCTGATGAATTCTACATCGGGGTGGTCCATGATCACTTTGACACAAACTAGCATTGTGAAATACTTCATCCATAATTTTTGTACTGACTTATGATGTCTTAAACATGAGTCCTCCATCAACAGTGACATCTACCACAATTCAAGAAGCATGCTAGAGTCTTTTATAAACATTTGAAGTTTAAGCCACACGTCTAGTCCATGATGTGGTCATTTTCGGGTCATCTCCTTAAATCTATCCCAACATTCCCACACTAATTCTTATTCTTCTCGGGGTGAAGTTTTTAATTTCATCCTGAATCTTCCAAGTTCAGATTAGTGGGAAGTACTTGTCTAGGAACTTCTTTGTTAATTCATCCCAAGTCATGATTGACCTAGGAGATTGACTTTTTAGCCAGTCCTTGGATATATCACACAAGGAGAAAGGGAAGACTCTTAATATTATAGAATCTGATGACACTCCTTGGTTTTTAAAGGTATAAAAAACATTAAGAAAGTTTGAAATTGTTTCTTGGGGGTCTTCACTTTAAATCCCACTGAACCTCCCCATATTTTGGATCATGTGAATGAGTCTAGGTTTGATTTCAAATGTGTGTGGATGAATTGGTGGGAGCACAATGCTGGGAGAAACACTACTTATGAATGGTAAACTATAGACAATAATAGTGAACTTCTACAACACCAGTTTCTCACCATGATTGACAGTTGGTTCATAATTGGGGTCTTGCAGATGTGAAAACACAAGATTTTTATGATTTTCCATTATGCGGTGGCATTGTGAAGGGATGGTTATATCAATATGAAGATCAAATAAAAGTTTTTCTTGTGTGTCCATGATTTTTTGATCGATTCAAGGGCCAATTAATCATGCACTATCCATGAATAAAAGAAATAAATAAAAATGTAAAGAGAGATAGGGGATGTAGGTGTGAGTAAATGAGAAAAAATGAAAAATTAAAAGGGGAAACAAAATAAGAAATGGGAAGGGGTGAGGTAATCTGAGTTTGATCTGAAGGTCATTGTGTATGAGAAACTATTTTCCATGGAAAATAATCTAAAATTTGACTCACCCGAACGCATTTTTGAATTCACATAGGCTATTATCAGATTATAATTTATACACCCAAACCGAACTTACTACTAGGGCATAATAAACTGGAAAATAGGGTTGATCCCATTAGAACTACGTGCATGTCAGCACCCAATTAAACAATAAACTTTGAAGTATTTCTCAATTTAACTCTTAAGATTTGGGTTTTAACAAAGAATATGCAGTTTGGATTTTACTTTAGGTAAAATAAATATGGTATCAGGGTCAATTTTGGGACTGTCAACAAAATATAATCCTATATTTAACTTGGGATGATCCTATGTCTTAGGCTGCAAAGTAGTGAAAAAGTCACCAATTGGTTTTGGTCAAATAAATCAAATCTACCTATGTTGAAACTATCCCATGGTTAGGGTTTAGAAAATAATCTTAGTCTATTAATCTTATCTTATATGAAGAAAGTGTCATAGGCTAATGGTCATAGTCCTTCTCAACTTTAATTAGGTCAGATTCATTCAATCTCACTTCTCATGGTCAAGGTTGTGTGAAAGAATGTGATGAACAATTGTTCTTAACCTAATTACTAGAAATAGGGTTACCAAGGTTTAATCCAAATATTCATTAGGTTTGGAAACACCCATAATATCGACCCCTAACCCTAAGCGTATTAGTCATGCATGGAGGTGATGATCAAAAGCAAGGGGGTATTAGACATGCTACACATAATCATAAAGTAATTTTAAAATAAAAAAATATAGTATTACATAAGAAATATTAAATATCAAAAAATTGGAAGTAATGAATATCTAATCAAAAACTAACATTTCATGATAAAAAACAAAGAAAGATCAACCCACAATCAAAAAAATTAAGAATCAATCACAAACTTACTATAAACAAAGAATAGATGAAGAAATGTGTGTGCTTTGATGAAGAATAGAGTGCAGTGTTGAAAGAAGACTTTGGAAAAGAGAGTGGGATTGAATAAATTAAGAATAAATGAAAAGGATTAATTAAATCACTTGGATTTAATGAAAAAATTAAAGCAACAAAAGACAACTAGTTTCAGACAAAAAGAAATGAAAAATGGAGAAGAAAAATGAGAGACAAATAATGACATCTCAACTCCTCTATTGCGTGAAGGCACTGCAAATATAAATAGGCCCAAGAAGTACATGGAATTAATGTCCTACATGTTGTGTACTAGATTAAATTATTTGAGTCCCAATGTATGCACGTCATGTAATTGAGTTATATGTCGTGTAACTGAGATCCTCTTTTCCTACTAAAGAATCTTATCAAATATTTGATTGGGATATCCTTTGATGTTTTCACGTCGTTCAACCTCTAAATTTCATGTATAAATTTAACTTTTTTCAGGAATCTAAAATTTTTAAGTTTCACATCATGTACATGATTTACACATTGTGTATTATCTTCATGTTATGCATAATCTTTACAGGTTAGTATGCGGTCTTGAAAGCATGATGTGAATGGATTCTACACATTGTGTATGAGATAGATGTCGTATAAAGGTTGTTTTTGGAACTTTTTTATCATTTATTCTTTTAAGTCTATAATTCATAATTATTTTGAAAAGAACTAAAACCCAGTGCATTATCAAATAAATCATTAATAATGTATCCAAAATGTATATATGATTCTAGCTAATCAAAGAGCATCCTAGATATGAGTTGTGACAATGATCTACCTAGTTTGTAAATGGTGGGGAGGTACCTAGGGATTGGTCATTGTATTTTGAGGGTATTTTCTACTTCAAGGGTCATTCTGTTGTGCCTTCATCTTTGAGGAAGGTGGTGTTGTAGGACTTTCATCAGTCTCAATGGGTTGTCCATCCTAGTAACTCCATGATTTTTTATGATGTACGCCACCGATTCTAGTTCCAAGTTAGGAGACATGATATAGTTAACTTTGTATATCAATGTTATATTTTCCTGTAGGTCAAATTTGATCACCAAAATCCCTCAAGTTTACTTCAGCCTCTTCCCATCCCTACTTAGAAGTGGGATGAAGTATCCATGGATTTCATTATTAGGTTACCCTATACACCCTGGGAAAGTAATGAAATTTCGGTGATTATTGATTATTTGACCAAGTCCACTCACTTCATCCTAATCGAGGATGCTACTAAAGTGGAAAAATTAGGTAGGTCGTATGACCAAATAATCATGAGGTTTCATGGTGTTCAATATTCTATCATTTTGGATAGTGTCCCCCTATTTTAACTCTCAGTTTTGGGAAGGATTATAGAAGGTAATGGGGAAAACTTTTAGGATTAGCATGACATACCATCCTCAAATGGATGGCAAGACTGAGTGGTTAAACCAGATCCTAGAAGATATAATTCATACCTACATGTTAGAATTTAGTGGATCATGGGAAAACCATCTCAGATTGGTGTATTTTCCATATAATAATAATTACCAATACTCAATTAGGATGGATATCTTTCAAGCATTGTTTGGTCAACCATGTCGATCTCCCCTATGCTGGATAGATTTAGGAGAAACTTCCTTAGTGGGTAAAAGCATCGTGTAGGAGACAACTAGAAATATTCATATGATTAGACAATGTTTGATGACAGATCAAAGTCAATATAAGTCTTAATTCGATCATCATCATCGATATTTATAATTCTCAGTGGGTGGATAGGTGTTTATAAAGGTGACACCTTGCTTGGGTCATCCTTATCTTGGAAAGTAAGGGAAGATCATGTCAAGTCATGTTAGACCTTTTTATATCATCAAGACGATCAGTAAGGTTTCATACTTCTTGGAATTAACTTCTAAATTGATGCTAATTCACAATATATTTCTTATATCATAGTTGAAAATGTAAAACCTAGTCCCTTATCATGTGCTGAGCTGGGAAGATCTTGAGCTGGAACCCGATCTTTCAATGACCGAGAAACCAGTTCAGATTGTGGATTCCATTATAAAAGGGCTTCATGGAAAATCTATTTAGTTAATTTTGAGTCCTATAGAAGCATGGGAATGATGATCACAATACATGGGAACATAATTCTTGGTTGTAGGAGAAGTATCCTCTCTTGTTCTCTGATCAGACTATGGGTTGACTTTTTGAGGGTTGAAAGTATCATAGTGGGGATAATTTTCACACCCACAATGTTACTTTTAGGTATTTTTCTTTTATTTCTGGTCTTTCTTTTGTTCAACATATTTTAAAAGAAAAATGGATTTTTCTTAGATATAGAGGGTGGAATACGGTTAGTAGAAATAGTGTACTAGCCCTCAACAAACTGTGTGACCTAAACAGTGGAATTGGAGTGACCTCACAATTAGGTTCATAGTTTGTGAAATTATGTGACCTCCACTTGTCAAGACTAAGACACCTTTACTATTGGCACATGGTCTAGAAGATCATGTAGTCAGACTATGTTGCCTATCCAATTTTAAATATTTTGGTTTGCTAAAAATATCCCACCTTGATTTTAACCCATTTTTACCCCTTATTTTTCCCTATTTTTTTTCTACAACCCTAGGTGAACCTCCCCTCTTATCCACCTCCCATTTGGCTTTATTTCTTAGTCAATTTGAGCTTATATCTTAATGGAACCTCTAAGTAAGTTCCTCTTTTGTTTTCTTCTTGGCCTTATCACCCTTATTTATTGAGTTTCCTTCTCTATGGTAGTTGTGGTGACCTAGAGTGGGTTAGATATATTTTTTTCTTGGGTTTTTATGTTAGTGGTTTTTATTACTTCTATATGATTTCCTCTTGTCTTGTCTTGTGGTTTTCAAATGGTTGGTGGTGATTTCAAAGTTAAAGGTAAGTGGTTTTATGTTGTAATATTATTTGATGACTTAAAAATAATTTCCTCTATTTCTAAACTTGTTCTAAATTATGTGTGTGTGTGTGTGTGTTTGAAAATGGGTGATTTAAAGGTATTGGTGTGTGTAAGGATTTAAAAATGGTTTGTCCCATTTGAAAATGGTTGGAGATGGTACACTTGGATTTTGATGAGTTGGGTTATGGTGGAAAGGGGATTAGTATGGTTCAAAATGAAGCAAATCACTTGGTAACCCTAGGTACCTATGGGGGAAGGCTAGGACTTGTAGCTAGGTGAGATGGTAGGCCCTTGTTCTAATATCACTAGTAGGATTAAGATACAACACTAACTAAACGATGTGGTATGGGTTATTACCATTGAAGCTTGGGTGCATCCTCTCCAATGTACCATGCATATAAAGGGATATTTATATGTTTTATCACTGATATATTATTTTCCTAGAACCCTTACTAACCCAGCTACTTAGGGGTTTCCCATGATTTTTATGTTGTGTTTTTACTTATTATCAATTAATATTGTATCTTTTACTTTGTTTGTAAATCTAAAAGATGTTTTCAAACCAAATTTTTTACTTTCTTTTAAAACAAACATTTTTATTTATCTTATAATGGTTATGCATGGAAAACCCAGTGGGTTCCTATCAGGTGAGTGAACACACACCCTACATATACCCAATGGGTATATGTAAACCTTGTTTTGTCTGGTTTAAGTAAATTAAAGTCCTCTTTTGAGGGTGGTGGCCATTCTTGCTAGTTGTTATCCTTTTGGGAATAGGTGATAGTGGTGGAATGATAAAGGATGGTTCTCATGACACGAGGAGGATTTTGTTTCTTTTATTAGTCCCCTACCCCTTTTTTATTTTTGATTTTGGTTTAAAATATAGATGTAACTTGATATGTGTATTTCCCTATTTATATATATTCTCATTAAGAATGATTACTTTGACACTTTTTTAAATGTTTGTATGGTTTTGGATGTTGTTTCATTTGGATGATTATTATTATTATGGTAAAATTATTCCCAAAGGAGTTTTTTGATACCCATGCACTAGTTTCTATCCCGTGCTATAAGTTCACATCTTATTCTAGGTACTTCCATTTCTAATTTGTGCATTGAAAATATTTTTTTGGGGTTTCCTTTTCTTTAAGCCTTGGTGGCTAAGTCTTGTACGGAGATAAAAAGCCTTTTTTTGGAAAAAATGACCTAAAGTTTAGAGATATATGTTTATTTTTATTAATTGAGTTTAGGAATAAACATGTTAAATAGGATTATGAGGGCTTTCCCATGAGTTTATAAGGCTTCATAGTTTGTTCATGTACATTCATAGAAGTTGGGATGAAAACTATTTTCTAGACAATTACATGCCATGTGAGGACCCGACACCAGAAAACCAGGAGTCAGTGCATTCTGAACATGATGTGTGTCTTGAAATAAAAACATGCACTGATAAAAACACATCACGTCCCATACAGAGGATCGAGTTCGATTTGGGTTCTGGGAAACTGGAAACTTCCAGGATGTTTTATTTGATAAAAGCTATTACCTGAAAATTTTAAATCAAAACGTAGGGTGAGCATAAGAATGCCCAGTAAGGGGTTTTAAAAATAATAAACCAAAGTATCTTTTGAAAAAATTCTTTAAAAATATCCATAGAACATTATCTTAAGTAAAACTATAACACATGTAACATATCATAAAAGTGCTCAATCAAGATTTTCAAGGAATACATGAATCAATTAAGACATTTTTCAAAGGAGTAGTAAACGTTATCATAAACAAGTATGACATATGATTATTTAAGCAAAAATTAAACAGTTAAGAGTAATACATAATTAGAGTTGTTCACAAAGGAAGAAAATTCAATTTCATAAGTAGGTTACTAACAACTGATTGATAAACACAAATCATGCCCTAAACCTTTACTTACGACATCAATATGAATTTGATAAAAACATAAGGACATGGGTAGTGAAAGAAGAGGCATATGATTTTGAAAAGGACTTGTAACATAACTTGAATATGTGGAAACAAAATTTAACTTAGACAATCATTTCCGTATCACCAAGGTCCATCCCCAAGGCGTCATTAAAAATAAAATTACCAAGGTTATTCACCAAGGTATTGTTAAAAAGTCATCACTAGAGATTAAGTCTTTACCCAATGCATTGGAGCGCTATCAGAGCACACCCTTAATTTGTCTTTATTATCATGCGAGCCATATGGATCATACTTTAATTCAATGGGGTTGTATATTCAAGATATCTCATACCACCTTGAATAATTCATTCATTTTCATGTTACCCAAGGTGTCCCACAACACTTTGGGTATCTTGATTCTTGGTTCATTTTTATGATGTGTCATATGCATGTAGAATTTTCAATGCTATGGACAAGGAAAACCATTATACAATTGGTCTACAAACACATGGCACGACAGACAACATTACAAACATGGAATAATTAATCAAAAGAAGGCATGGTTTAGTAAACATCCTATATACAAAGGACAATTACTAAACCACATCAAATGGTAGATGAAAATGGTTGTCACATGAAATAATAAATGACGAATCTTTAAAATTATTATTTCATGGAAATGAAATACTTAAAGAAAACACTTTCCATCTGTTATGGTGATAAACAGTTCATTGAACTTGCAAATAAATTAAACCATAACTTGACTAACTAATAACATTCACTAAAGTATGTTCATTGTGTAGTAAGACAATAAATGAACACAACATGATAACATGATCCCATAAATTCTAAATCCTCTAATATATTTTAATCAATCCAAAATACACACTTTAACATAAAACGCATCATGGTCAATGTCAAATAAACATCTTAAATAAAACATGCTCATTTTTGTGTACTTATATACAGAATACATGTTGGTTTAGCAAACATCAAAATTATCTTTTATTAAAATCTTACATGTATCAAAGCATAAATTATGTCCTGGTAATTATTACTAAAAAATAGGGTTTTGGAAATTTTACCCATAAATACATATACGCATAACCATATATACACAAAGTGTATATATGGGTTTTACACAATTTAAAAACAAGGTCTATTAAATTCCTTACGTACTGAATGTTTCCAACCATTAACCAATTACTTGATTGAAAAGTAAATCCATACAAGATTTGTTATAAATGTAACCATATGTATAAAAATTAAGGTTTTATAAACATAATTCCATTTAAACCAAAAACATAGTTCGCATATAAAAATTTATTTAAAGATTGATATCCATCCTTTAAAAATCATTGATTTGGTTTGTATTGGACTAAATACTTATATATTAAAGTTTATAAGGTATATACAGAGTTTATACTTAGGGGTCTGGAATGATACAACCAGCTTCAAAAAAACCCTTATAATATTTATCTCTCCTGGTAAAACATCCATAATTACTTTAGAAACTCTAAAAACAGTTTGGATTTGGGTTATATATATATTTATATTAAAAACTGTATATACAAGTTATACAAATATATAGGTTTTAGGTTTTGTAAAACTGTATTGTTTAAAAAAAAGATCCTTACATATGTACCCAAGTGATAACACGATGGAAAACCCCCTTGAAGACAATTCAAATAGAGGGGTTTGTATTATGTATATATACATATATAAACTATAAATAATGAGTGTATAAAGTGTAGGTTTCTCCAAATGAAAACAAAACATTCAATCACCCTTACCTAGCTTGAGGAGGAAGATTGGACCAGGGGTAAGTTGCTGGATTTTCTGGGAGTTCGAGGGAGAGAAGGAGGAGAAGAAGTTGCGGGGTTTCATGTGGAAGGAGGGGGTTTTGTAGAAGCTTTGGTGGAACAAGTGACTTGTCTCAAGGGTAGGCCAGTGTAGAGAAGATGAAGCTACAGTATCATAGGAGGTGGGGTGTGCGAGGGTCAAGGGGAGCAGTGCAAAGAAAGTGAGCGTGGTGTTCTCAGGAACCAGTGTTGGAACGGATCACGACGTGGGGAAGGAGACGACAAAGAGGACGACTAGAAAGAAATGGATGGCCCAGATTAGATCTAGGTGCAATCGGACTGCTGGAGGGAGAGCGGGAGATGTTTTGATCGGGTTTAAAGAAATGACAGCTGTGATTAAACACGGGGGGGGGGGGGGGGGTGATGAACGGTCTGTAATGCCTCACTGAAAAAAATAAAAATAGTATAATAAATATGTAAAATTTAGACAGTATGCTTAAAAAAATTTGTATAAAACATGAACATTATAAATTTAATTTTTATAAAAATTAATAAATACTTTTAACTTATAATATTAAAATCTAAAAAATCCCATTCTAGATTATGTAAAATACCTTACTATTTGATATAACTCTTTTAAAAGATATATATTTCATAATTAACATACTAAACTTTTATAAATATTAGGATCTTATAACTTTTAAGATACTCCACTATTTGATTCATAATCTTTTTTAAAAGACCAATAGTTTTCCCTATTCAAAATACACAGTTTTAGATATCCAACAAGATATATTTTTAAATTATTACAGATACCCTTCAAACATGACATTTTAAAACATTTAGAAGTTGTTAAAATACTAAGTTTTCAATCATATAGATATCCATCAGGATTTTTTAAAATCAATTAGATTAATTTTCAAGAATATTCTTTTATTTTAAAATTAAGATACTCGAAGATATAATTCAAATCTTTTGAAAATATTAAAATATTTGAAATACCATAAGATTACAAGAGCATTATAAAAAAACCCAATTTTTATAAAAAGATAAACTTTATCAATTTAAACCCAACGGTCAAAAATATAATAGTCATAATTTCTTAAAGGCCCATTATAAAAACATGGGGCGTTTCAAATTTTCAAAACACTTGAACTAGGGAGGATGACTGTCCTCATTCAATTGTTGCTGAGTATGTGTGTTGTGATTCTGACTATTATGTTTTTCACACAGACAGACCCAGAAGATGATTACTATCCAATTACTTGATTTGTGGTTCTTAACAGCCTTGTTGTGGCCATGTTAAGTCTTGTACATGGTGTTCTTGGTTAGTTTGGGTCTTTGTTGTAGTGTAACATTTTAATGTTTACCAGTCCTCTCTATTCTCCTTGTTTTTCATCTATTTAGTTTCAATCCCTTTATTGGTACCAAAAACAACCATGTAAAACAAGAAACATAATTATAAAACATAACATTGTTCACTTAGTCAAGTTCATAAATCCTGGGGCGTCATATTATCCCCCTATTAAAAGAATTGCATCCTTGAAAATCCATTCATACAAACTCACTAAGAGGAAGCTCCCAGTTGATTCTACCATATCCCCCATAGTGGGAAATCATCAAGTGTGCTCAGCGGAAGACCCACATTGACGCTCAACTCCTCTAGTTCTCTGATCTAGATACACTTAGGGCAGAAAGGGTTGAACTCATGCACCGGACACTCGGGATTCCAGAGGGAGGCTCGAACAGTACAGAGTTGGGAAATGTCCATATGAACCAACGTACGAAGAACTTGCTGAATTATTTCCCATTTGAGAACATCTAAATCATAGACATTGTCGTACAGGCTAACGCTGAGGAGTTGGTACATATAGGTTGCACAAACATTTCCCTCTAAGGAACCCTCTTGAAATTTTACTATGGACATGTAGTTAAAGCCTAGGGTGAAACACAGGAAGATCCCTTCGTGGTACTTCCCCCTCTACTTACGCTCGGCCAATTGTGATGAGCCTATGTAGTAGAAGATGGAAGCGTTCCCTTGACAGGTGCAGAGAATCTCCAGACCATTTGTCACCTCAAACAACTGTTTGCACGTTCCTCACAGGTTTGCAAAGGGACGATACTCGTCTTCATAGGTTTTGATTGTGATAATCTCTAGTATCTTAGTAAGAAGAGATAGCATGTGGGTTTTTCCTTCCATCTAAAAGTTTAAGATGAGATTTTAATCACTTAAAACCCATTAAAAGGTATAAACAAAGCAAAGAAAGGAAAGGGGAAAAGCAACATTTCAATAAACATAAGTTTATTATTAAACATCAGTGCTTGAGTTTCCCCTAATGACTTACTACACGAACACCACACAATGAGGCAAAACTACCTATCTCCTTAAACCAAACACAGGCAGAGCATTCAGGGTTAAACTCATGGGGGCACTTGTGACGTCTCTTGAGTTTAGCATGAGGGGTATGAAGTTGGGAGATGTCAGGATACACTTGTTGTCTACAAGACAGTGGGTTGGACTCATCTTCTAACATTCTTAAGTCCAAAAACTCACCCCAGAATCTGTAGTTCAAGATTTGACAGAGATAGGATGCTCGGAGGTCACCGGCCGCAACAGCTTCTTGAAAAGTGTCGAGGGTCATAAAGCCAAAGTCCTCACCTACCTTGAACACCTGGAAAAGTACCTCATGGTACCTTCCCCGACGTATATAGGAGGGAAATTGGGTCATCATCATAAGGAGGTAATACATTCCTAACCCTCGGTGTAGCTGAAGCACCCGTGGTGAGTTTGACACGTCGTATATGTGTTTTCATGTCATGCGTATATGGGCATAGTTTAGAAAATTCTCTCGGCTAGCTAAAGAAAAAATGGTCTCTAGGGCCTCAGTGGGGAGAGACAAAAGATTAGTACCTTTGTTTTCCATATGAAAGTTAAGAAAACTTATTTTTTAGTAATTATGAAGTATATTTTTCTTTGATTCAGTTATGGTTTTCCATAGTAATCCAAACCGAACCCTCTGATACCAACTGTGAGGACCCGACTCCAGAAAACCAGAAGCTAGTGCCTTATGAACATGATGTGTGTCTTGAAATAAAAACATGCACTGATAAACACACATCACGTCCCATATATAGGATCAAGTTTGATTCGGGTTATGGGAAACTGACAACTTCCAGGATGTTTTATCTGATAAAAGTTGTTACCTAAAAATTTTAAATCAAAACGAAGAGTGAGCATAAGAATGCCCAATAAGGGGTTTTAAAAAGAATAAACCAAAGTAACTTTTGAAAACTTTATTTAAAACTATCCATAGAACATTCTCTTAAGGAAAACTTTAACACATGTAACATAACATTAAAGTGCTCAGTCGAGATTTTCAAGGAATACATGAATCAATTAAGACATTTTTCAAAGGAGTAGTAAAGGTTATCATAAACAAGTATGACATATGATTATTTAAACACAAATTAAACAGTTAAAAGTAATACATAATCAGAGTTGTGTATGAAGGAAACAAATTCAATTTCATAAGTTGGTTACTAACTACTGAGTGATAAACACAAATCATTCCTTAAACCATTACTTACGACATCAATATGAATTTGATAAAAACATAAGGACATGGGTAGTGAAAGAAGAGGCATATCATTTTGAAAAGAACTTGTAACATAACTTGAATATGTGGCATCAACATTTAAATTAGTCAATCATTTCCGTATCACCAAGTTCCATCCCCAAGGTGTCATTAAAAATAAAATTACCAAGTTTATTCACCAAGGTATTGTTAAAAAGTCATCTCTAGAGATTAATTATTTACCCAATGCATTGGAGTGCTATCAGGGCGCACCCTTAATTTGTCTTTATTATCATGTGATCCACATAGATCATACTTTACTTCAATGGGGTTGTATATTCAAGATGTCCCATACCACCTTGAATAATTCATTCATTTTCATATTACCCAAGGTGTCCCATACCACTTTGGGTAACTTGATTCTTGGTTCATTTTTATGATGTGTCATATGCATGTAGGATATTCAATGATATGGAGAAGGAAAACCATTATACAATTGGTCTAAAAACACATGAAATGACTGAAAACATTACAAACATGGAATAATTAATCAAAAGAAGGCATGGTTTAGTAAACATCCTATATACAAAGGACAATTACTAAACCACATCAATTGGTAGATGAAAAGGGTTGTCACGTGAAATAATAAATGATGAATCTTTAAAATTATTATTTCATGGAAATGAAATACTTAAAGAGAACACTTGTCATCTGTTATGGTGATAAATAGGTCATTGAACTTGAAAATAAATTAAACCATAACTTGACTAACTAATAACATTCACCAAAGTTGTTTCATTGTGTAATAAGAAAATAAATGAACACAACATGATAACATGATCCTGTAAATTCTAAATCCTGTAATATATTTTAATCAAGCCAAAATACACACTTTGACATAAAACACATCATGGAAAATTTCAAATAAACTTCTTAAATAAAACATGCTCATTTGTGTGTACTTATATACAGAATACATGTTGGTTTAGCAAACATCAAAATTATTTTTTATTAAAATCTTACATGTATCAAAGAATAAATTAAGTCCTGGTAATTATTACTAAAAAGAAAATAGGGTTTTGGAAATCATACCTATAAATACATATACACATAACCATATATACACAAAGTGTATATATGGGTTTTACACAATTTAAAAACAAGGTCTATTAAATTCCTTACGTACTGAATGTTTCCAACCATTAATAAATTACTTTATTGAAAACTAAATCCATATAAGGTTTGTTATAAATGTAACCATATGTATAAAAATTAAGGTTTTATAAACATAATTCCATTTAAACCAAAAACAAATTTTTCATATAAAAATTTATTTAAAGATCGATATCCATCATTTAAAAATCATTGATTTGGTTTTTATTGGACTACATATTTATATATTTAAGTTTATAAGGTATATATAGTGTTTATACTTAGGGATCTGGCATGATACAACCAGCTTCAAAATAACCCTTATAATATTTATCTCTCCTGGTAAAACATCCATAATTACTTTAGAAAGTCTAAAAACAGTTTGGATTTGGGTTATATATATATATACATAAAAAACTGTATATACACGTTATACAAATATATAGGTTTTAGGTTTTGTAAAACTGTATTGTTTAAAAAAAAGATCCTTACATATGTACCCTACTGATAACACGATGGAAAACCCCCATGAAGACAATACAAACCGAGGGGTTTGTATTATGTACAGATACATATATAAACTGTATATACTGAGTGTATAAAGTGTAGGTTCCTCCAAACGAAAACTAAACATGAAAGCACCCTTACCTCGATTGGGGAGGAAGCTCGGACCAGGGGTAAGTTGCTGGATTTGCTGGGAGTTTGAGGGAGAGAAGGAGGAGAAGAAGCCGCAAGGTTTCATGTGGCAGGAGGGGGTTTTGTAGAATCCCTGGTGCAACAAGTTACTCGTCCCAAGGGTAGGCCAGTTTAGAGAAGACGAAGCTACAGTATCCTAGGAGGTGGGGTGTGCGAGGGTCAAGGGGAGTAGTGCAAAGAAAGTGATCATGGTGTCCTTGGGAACCAGTGCTGGAACGAATCGCGACATGAGGAAGGAGTTGATAGAGAGGACGACGCAAAAAGAAATAGACGACCCAGATTAGATCTAGGCGCGATAGGACTGCTGGAGGGAGAGCCGGAGATGTGTTGATTGGGTTTAAAGAAACGACGACTGGGATTAAACACAGGGGGGGTGATGAACGACCTGTAATTCCTCACTGAAAAAAAGAAAAATAGTATAATAAATATGTAAAATTAGGTAGTTTGCTTAAAAAAAATTAGTATAAAACATGAAAGTTATAAATTGAATTTTTATACAAATTAATAAATAATTTTAACTTATAATTTTCAAATCTAAAAAATCCCATTCTAGGTTATGTAAAATACCTTACTATTTGATATAACTCTTTTAAAAGATATATATTTCATAATTAATATACTAAACTTTTATAAATATTAGGATCTTATAACTTTTAAAATACTCCACTATTTGATTCATAAAATTTATTTTTAAAAGACCAATAGTTTTCCTAATTCAAAATACATAGTTTTAGAGATCCAACAAGATATATTTTTAAATTATTACAGATACACTTCAAACGTGACTTTTTAAAACATTTAGAAGTTGTTAAAATACTAAGTTTTCAACCATATAGTTATCCATTAGGATTTTGTAAAATCAATTAGATTCATTTTCAAGAATATTATTTTATTTTAAAATTAAGATACTCGAAGATATAATTCAAATATTTTGAACATATTAAAATATTTGAAGTACCATAAGATTACAAGAGCATTATAAAAAAACAAAATTTTTATAAAAAGATAAAATTTATCAATATAAACCCAACGGTAAAAATATAATAGTCATAATTTCTTAAAGGACCATTATAGAAATAGGGGGGCGTTTCACATTTTCAAAACACATGAACCAGGGAGGATGGATCTCCTCATTCCATTAGTGTTAAGTATGTGTGCTGTTGTTCTGGCTATTATTTTTTTCACACTAATAGACCCAGAATATGATTACTATCCAATTACTCGAGTTGTGGTTCTTAGCAGCCTTGATGTGGCCATGTTAAGTCTTGTACATGGTGTTCTTGGTTAGTTTGGGTCTTTGTTGTAATGTAACATTTTAATGTATACCGGTCCTCTTTATTTTCCTTGTCTTTCATCTATTTAGTTTCAATCCCTTTATTGGTACCAAAAACAAACCATGTAAAACAAGAAACATCATTATAAAACATAACATTGTTCACTTAGTCAAGTTCATAAATCATGGGGCGTCACATTCCATGTACATGTTACACGACGTGTAACTACCGCGAGACACATGTCATGAAAGGGTACATTATGTGAAGTGGCTACACATCATGAATCTAATTCACATAATGTAATGCTCAATTGGGATAAATATTAACCCAAAGGGATGGATTTTTCAGCATATCTCCTTAATTGATAAATACACGATGTGAAATACTTATACACTATGTAAGTATCGACACCAGTGATTTTAAGTGGGAAGCACATATGATTCTCTCACTCATTTGGTGCAGCCACTCCCTCCTAGACATAGGAAAATTTCCAGGTGATTTTGGAGTCTTTTCCTCCCCTCTAGTTGTCTCAATTACACGTTCGATCCTTGGTGAGTGTTTCTGATTAGGTTTCCAATATATCTCATCATTATTTATTATTTACAATGTAATATTTTGACCACAAGTTTGTTTTAGGGTATTGATGTTGACCTAGGTTGATCTAGGTTCTTCTTTAAATATTCTGCACCTTCTTCCTTGTTGGAATTTGTCATTGTAAGTGTTGCGTCAATCACTGGTTAAATATAGGGAGTCTAAACCTAACCCTATGATATTTTTAATTGTGAAGTATATTTAATACTAATATTTCACCCATGTAACATGTGATCTAATTAATCGGTAGATTTATGGTAAATCATGGGTTGGAACATTGGTTGGAATCCCTTAGGTTCAACTATTGATGCGACCTAGTTTATGGATACCCATTGGGTGAGTAAACCTGTGAATGATAAGAACTTGGTAAATGGATTAAAGTGTGTTTAGCATGACATGATACCTCAAGAGATTTCTTGATATAGAGTCCCTAGGTAATGTATTATTTCTTATTGATGTGACTATTGATCATTTGAGATATAAATGAAAGTGTAATTGAAATAAAAAATGGTAATTTCATAATTAACCATTGAGATTTATGATGTGATATTATGGTATCCATGTTTTAATGATTATATTGAGTGGGCTCCGCCCAGTCCCATTCTATAATGCTTATATTGGGAAATCTTTTCCCAGTCCCATGCTATAATTCTTATATTGAGGTGGTTTTTCCTAGTCCCATGTTGTAATGATTATATTAAGTGGGCTCTATATAGTATCATGCTGTAATTCTTATATTGAGAAGTATTTTCCCAATACCATGTTGTAATTCTTATATTGAGAGGGATCTTCTTATTTCCATGATGAAATTATTATATATCATACTTGACCCAATTTTGTGTGATTATTCCGTAATTTATGGTTACAGTTGGCATGGTTGTTTTGCATGCTCAGAGACATTCTGTCTTGGTGTCGAATTAGTTTTATTTATGTGTTGTATTAATTGTTTAATTAATACACTTATTTATTTCTATGTTTCGTACGCTTATTATTAGAATGGTTTGTTTAGACATAGTGATTTCTACCTACTAAGTTTTTATCACATGCTATTCGAGCTATCGTTTAGTACCTGAGCAGATTACATGGATGCAGGTTTGGACAATGGAAAGGGGCCTTTTTTCTAATTTGGTTGCTTGCTCGATGGGATGGAGTTGAGAGATGGTTCTGACCTGGGGTTTGGGACAAGGGTCTTTTGGGATTATTTTGTGTGAGTTGATTTTTTGATTTTTATTGTTTTCAGTTTGAAATTTAGATACATCTCATCTTGTCATTACATGATTCAAAATTATTGGTTTATTGGTTCCTCCTTTTACTTTCTAGTTGTATGATATAATTTTTCTGCTATTTTTTCATTACTCTGATGTTTATTGATACATATTTATTTCCATTGTGTTTTATTTTATACCTAGAGGTATATTCTCCCCACTATAAATATCATACCCTCTCTACTAGTCATTAGCCTTTAGCATACAAGGAGGTGTGCTTGAGGTCACATAACTAACCCATTTTGACCATGTGAGAGAGTGTCAGATCGGGAGACATTACAAAGTAGTATTAAATGAGCAGTTTTCTTATTTTCTATTACTTTACTATTTGGGAAATTTAGAAAGGAGACTGGGATGTTTCAGGACTTGGTAATGATCTTGTTCATGGGAGTAGCTAACCATGTACAAGGAGAAATATTAGTGCCCAGGGATGGGATTGTTGTTTTTGTTGTGCGCTTATTACTATTGATGTTATTTCACCCAATTTGATTCACATGTTGTGTGATGTTATTTTTTTGTGATGTTATTGGTTCTTGAGATTTATACTCATGGCCTAGTATGGTGCAAGATGAGTATTCATGCATCATGATAGGCACATTGTGATATATATTGACATGCATTATTCATGCTAGGGACATATTTATTGCATGTGTTATATACTTTCCTGTATGAATTGTGGTATGAAATGTTTCATATATTTGATAAATGGAATGAAATGAATTGTTTTGTCATGCTAAAACACTTGTAAGACATGTTTATAGAGACCTAGAGTAATGGTTCTCTATTTTTTTTCCTATTGAGGTTGAATTTGTTTTTAACCAATGTTTTAATGAGTGTGTTTGTCTTTTAGAGAAACTTACTCCTTGTCATATTCAAGTTGAGTATCGGGGGAGTGGAAATTAGTACACTCTTAACAAAGCTAGATCAATGCTTCATGTGGCTTGTAAGGATCAGATGGATGTTCATATTCTCAACAACTTCCTAAGGGTCATGAAATCCATGGAAAGAGAGACCGTTTATATCATTCCTTAAATTTCTAAGTTGATGAGAGAGTTCCAGCTACAAAATCCACCTATGTTCACTGGGAAGGGAGGTCCCTAGGTAGTCGAGTTATAGATCAAGTCGATCCTGATTATCTTCAAGCATCTCGAGACACCCGAAGATAGGATTCTGAAGTTTATTGAGTATATAATCTATGGAAATACCAAGAATTAGTGGGAAATTATAGAGAAGACCGAGCAGCATGAGGAGTTATCTTGGAAGGAACTCGAGGTAAAGTTCTTGATCCACTTCTATCTAAAGACATTGAGGGATGATAATTCTTATGAGTTCATGCATCTGACATAGGAGGGCATGCAAGTGATGGACTACACAGGAAATCTCACCGACCTACAGTGCTTTATGACATCTTTAGCAGCTGATGAGATCTCCAGGGTGAGACATTTTTAGGATGGGATTTATTGGGAGATCAGGTTATAGGTGAACATCTTCCATCTGAGCAGTTTTGATGATGTGATGAATCATTCACTCATCATGAAAGGGAATATGAGATAGGCCTAGAGAAACGGTCATACTATTTCAGTAGGGTGAACTGGGAGCTCATATTTTGGTGTTAAGAAGCACTCAAATGGAATTTTTCACTAGGGAAACAGTGGGAAGAGCATTCAGGGTAGTGTGAAGTCATCTCAGTTATGGAATCCAACTTTTTTATTACATAACTTTTCATTACATAGAAAAAAACATAGGATCTTGTAAAGGTTAGTTTCTTGGAAATAAGGTACATAATACATGAAAATATAAAACATTATTCTATTCCACTTGAAGAATTATTCAAGGTTCATCCTAAGTAAATTTATTCCATCTCATAATCTTAGTACATACATCAAAGGAAAGGGTGAGCATAAGGCCCAATAAGGGAAAACAAGGGAAACAATTTACTTGTGATCTTGAGGAATATCAATAAGAACTTGAGGAATTACATAAAGGCATGAGCAATGAAAAAATAGGAATATCATAATAAAAATAAAATTATCCATAACATGGAAATGTGGCTGCAACATTTAATTGAGTCATTCATAAGCATATCACCAAGGTTTTTCACCGAGGTGTTATAAAAAATACGAAGTTTATTTACCAAGGTATCATAAAACATGTCATCTCTAGAGATTAAATTATTTATCCAATGAGTTGGAGAACTATCAAGTTTCACCATTAATATGTATTAATTAATGTTATCTATATAGATCATAATAAAACATTTCATAAATAACCTTTGGAGAATAAAAAAACAAGATTCATATTAAAATCATGGTGTTTTAGAAAGTTCTTAAAAAAAGATCCTTTTGTCATTTTAAACCCATAGAAAAGGAAGGAGGGTTTCATGTATGTCAATACTAGAATTAAATATATCATTTTTCATCTATTTGAATATCCCTATAGAAGAAAAAGGTTTAGGTATTCATATAATAAAATAAAATAATTTCTTGAGAAAAGAGAGAAATTTTGAGTCGTAAAATCGGCAGCATAACGTCTATAAAACATGGTTTTAGAAAACATTAAAAAAAGGGTACAAGGTTATAAAAATAATAAAATACTCTTAATAACTTAAATTAATAGACTAAAATGAACAGAATAACATAGTATGGAAATTTTAAAGTCATACCACATTAAAAGAGAACTTGGAAGGAAAAGAGAAGTAGAGATTTCCCTTACCCTGAAGAATAACTAATAAGACATAATGATTGGGACCTTGGGGGCTGAGGATACCTTGGAGGACTCATTGGGAGGTAATAATATCATATATTTGAGTAGGATGACTTTTTAATGAAAGGAAATGAATAAATTGGTGGGTATTTATAGAAAAAGTGAGGTAGTTTTTTATTAATTTCATTGGACACCTCAGTAGTGGTATTTGCAAAACCATGGACTTGCCCCTAGTATTTTCCCATGGTAATGACCAATTGGAACACCAATTAAATTATTTTAATACATAATATTATACCATAAATTTATATTACTCATTACATCATTATGACATAGTTATGATGTAATTAAACATATCGAAAAACTCAAACTGTATTTTTATTATTCACGAAAAACTAAAGTATTTTTATAAAATTCTCATGAATTCACCATAACATAATATATACCTTGTAATTTAAAAAATAAAATTTATTTTATCATAATAATTCTATAAATATGATAAATTTAACTTTTAACTATAAAAATACTTATTTATTAAAAATAATAGTAGACAGAAAATGCATAGTAAAATTTTCAACAATTGAAAAAAAATATTTTATCATTTGTAATTAAATAAGAGTGTTTTTATAATACTATTTCATTATAATAAACATTAATAAAACATTATTTTAATATGATAATTTATATATATTTTAAAAGTACAATTTTTACCCAAAAATGAATTTATCAAATTCTATCTCATTTTTAAGTAAAACTATTCTTAAAACGAAAATGATGGAATACAAATTTTATTTAAGAGAAGGGATTACACATTAAGTGACTAAGGCCTTAAAACATAACCTCTTATAACACCCGTATACGACCTAAGGGTAAGGTGTGAAATGGTGATATACTCTTGGGGAGACTCAGATAACATCACCCAAGTTATAATCTCCACTAACTTGAACTTCTCCCAAAATCAATTTCATTCAAGATTAACATGTTAAAGATCAGCTTGGGATTAGTCAAGAGAAATGACCAAAGACTCTACCACCCTCCCAAGTTCTGAAAAATGGTCTTCATACGACATGATTCTTCTGTATGAGGCCATCAAATCTTCTTTATTCAATAATTAACCATTATAATTTCTATTTATAATATTAATTATAACATTAATTTTTTTTAAGAGTATTGTTTCCAATGCTCATATTGACCAGCATTTATATAACAGTCAAAACCCAAAGGTCTCATTTTAGTAATACTAACTTCATTATTAAAGGGATATATTTTTTTTGAATACAAAATAATATAACACACACTTTTAAGAAACAAATATCAGTCAAAGAGTTTGGTTCGTTACATTCTTTCCCCCTTAAGAAAAATTTTTCCCTGAAATTTCAACTTGTGAGATCAGAATAGAAAAGGTGTGGGTACTTATTCCTCATTGTTTCCTCCAATTCCCATGTGGATTCTTCATATTTGTGGTTCCTCCACAACACTTTAACAAAGGTGGGTATTCTTGTTGCATAGAACATTGTCTCTATTGTCTAAGATCTCCACTAACTGCTCCTCATTAGAGAGGTCATGTTCCATTTGTACCACATCCAAATTTAGAACATGTACATGGTCAGGTATGTACTTCCTCAAGAGAGATACATGGAAAACATCATGAACTTGAGCTAGATTTGGTGGAAGTGAAAGACTAAAGGCCACTAATCATATGCGATCAAGGATTTCATAGGGACCAATGTACCTAGGGCTAAGATTCCCTTTCTTCTCAAACCACATGACTCTTTTACAAGGTGAAATTAAAAGGAATAGTTTGTCTCCAACATCAAACTCTAAGTCTCTTCGGGTTTTTTAGTATATATCTTCTATTGACTCTGAGTAGCCTTTATGTGTTATTGGATGGCATGAACTATTTCTATCACCTCTTACACATGATCAGGCCCAAGAATATTTCTCTCATCATCTTCATCCCAACAAGTAGGAGTTTTATATCACTTCCCATATAGAGATTCATAGGGTTCCATTTGAATAATAAAATGGAAGCTGTTGTTGCATGAAAACTCAACTAATATTAGGTATTGATCCCATCCACCTTTAAATTCTATTTAGTATGTTATCAACATGTCCTCAAGTGTTTGAATAGGCCTTTTAGATTGGCTATCAATTTTTGGGTGATAGGATGTATTGAAATTCAATTTAGTATTTAGATCATGTTGAAGACTTCTCCAGAATTTTGATGTGAAACTTGGATCATGATTTAAAATGATAGAAAGTGCTACCCCATGAAGCCTTACCAATTACTTCATGTAAATGCTGACAAGTTGATCAAGAGAGAAATATTCTCGAATAGAGATAAAATGGGTAGTCTTAGTGAGACAGTACACTATAACCCATATCACATTATTTCCTTTTTCTTTTTTCGGGAGACTAGTGACAAAGTCCATAGTGATATTATCCCACTTCCATGATGGTATGTATAGTGGTTTTAATTCCCCTTTAGGAATTTTTAACTCTACCATAACTTGTTTACATATTAGGCACCTTGTAGTGTATTCAGCAATCTCCCATTTCATTTTATCCTACCAATATTGATCACAAAGGTCCCTATACATTTTCATGCTTCCAGGATGTATAGAGAAAGTAGATCTATGAGCTTCATCCATCAACACCTTATTTATTTCTAGAATAGAAGGAACACATATCCTTGTATGAAATTTCAGTACACCTTCTTGATCAATATTGAATTCAGGAAACTTCCCATTCCTCAATGCCTCTATCTTCTTCTATAACAAAGGATCTTCTCTTTGATTTTTTTGATCTTCTCTAGTAATGACGGTTGAGAAATAATTTTGGATGGGGTTCATGATGTCCCTTCCCTTATGATTCCCATGTCTTGTTTTTCTCAGTCATTGATCAAAGGATCTCCTTAAATCCCCATCATTGCTAAAACAACCAAGCCTTTCCTACTTAATGCATCATCAAATTTTTTTACCCTTCCGGGATGATAATGAATTGACTAATCATAGTATTTAAGAAGTTCCAACCATCTCCTTTTTCTCATGTTTAATTCCTTTTGTATGAAAATATACTTAAAACTTTGATGGTCTATGTATATATCACATTTCTCCCCATAAAGATATGCCTCTATATCTTCAGAGAAAAAACAACTGTAGCTAGCTCCAGGTCATGCGTAGGATAGTTCTACTCATCAGGATTCAAATGCTGAGATGCATAAGAAATAACCTTTTCATTTTTCATGAGTATGCACTAAATCCCTTTCATATATGCATCTCTAAAAATAACACTATTTAAAAATAGGCTTATACCCACATTTTTTCAGAAAACCATTGGTATGGGTGATATTTTCTAACCTATACCCACGATTCTTTCTAATCCGTGGAAATAAGGTTCCCACTTATGCATGGGAAGACAAATATTTTGGTGGGAATGTATTGGGAAAACCTATACCCATGGTTTTAATAAACCGTACGGATAACCTCAGGGACTAAAAACTATACCCATGGTTCTCCCAAAACCACGGGCATAGGTTTTAGTCCCAAAGTCTATCCCCACTATTTAGTAAAACCGTGAGTATAAGTTCCCATATGTTTGTGTGGGGGAAAAAATTGGGTGGGAAAACCTATTACAATAGTTTTTTACCTATACCCACACTTTATAAATATATATAAGAATATATATATACATATAAGTATAAATTGTTTAGTGGTAAAGGAATTTGGTTGTGTAGAGGTAGTGAGGGTTCGAAACCCAAAGAAATCATTTTTTAACCCTATACGCACGGTTTCAGAACCATGGGTATAATATTTTTAATCCATGGGTATAGGTTATCACTATACCCACACCTTGAGGATCCATGGTTTTCAAACCATAGGTATATGTATTTCAAACTGTGGGTATAGCTCAAGGCTATACTGACACCTCGATTGCCCACTATTCCTTGAGACTATGGGTATAGCCTATACCCACGATTTAAAAATGTGGTTATAGGGTAAATAGGGAAGAGTTAACATGGGTCAAATAACCAATCTCTTCTTCATATCTTGGAATCTTTCTTCACATTCCTTTATCTAGATAAACATGACCCCTTTTAGAGTTAACTTGCTTAGTGGAATTGAAAGTCATGAAAAGTTTTTCACAAACCTCCTATAATATTATTCTAAACCAAGGAAACTATGAATCTCAATTACTATTATAGGATGAGTGAACTCCTCCATAAAAATTGTCTTTATAGGGTCAACTATGATTCCTTCATTGGTTACAATTTTTCCCAAGAAAGAAACTTGTTGTAAAAAAAATTCACATTTGCTGAACTTTCCAAATAACCTCTCATTCCTAATATTTTTCAAAATAACCCATATATGATCCTCATTCTTCTCAGGAATTCTATAATATATCATAATATCATCAATAAAATCTACCAAAAAGTTAACAAAGTAGTCGTCAAAGACTCTATTAATCAAATCCATAAAAATATTAGGTGCATTAGCCAAACATAAGGGCATAAAAACAAACTCATAATTCCCATAACTTGATCAGAAGGTGGTATTTGGAATATATTCTTTCTTCACCCTCAAATGATGATAACTATATTGAAGGTCAATATTGGAGAAGAATTGATCCCCATGAAACTGTTAAAATAAATCATCAATTCTTGAAATAGGGTACTTGTTCTTCATTGTGATCCCATTAAGTTCTCTATAATCAATGAATAACCGCATTGATCCATCCTTCTTATTCACAAATTGAATAGGTTCTCCCCAAGGACATTCACTTGGTTGGATAAACCCCTTCACTAAAAGATCTAGGAGTTATTTCTTTAATTCCTCTAGCCCCACATTATCCATTCTATATGGGGTCTTTGAAATCGTCTTGGATCCAGGAAAATGTTCAATGGAGAACTATACCTCTCTTTATGGGGGAGGTCTAGGTAACTCCTTAGGAAATACATAAATGTATTCCTAAACAATGGGGATATTATCTATTCGTATACTTTCATTTCTTTCTTCATCTTCACTAATCACATCCATAAAAAAGGTTATGGGTGGTGCTTCTAGACAAAGCTCAGGTTGAGATATCTCTCCTTTGAACACAATAGGTTTTCCTTTCAAGACTACTGATATTTCATTACTTTTTCAGTTGATATTAGCATTATACTTTGAGAGTCATCCTATCCCTAGTATAATGTTTAATTCCAACATGGGAAGGACTATTATATTTGCGATGATATTTTGATCACCAAAGTGAATACTAGAGTTTATATACACTGTTTATTCTTGGATAATCCCTTCATAAGTCTTGACAAATAACTCTACTTATATTATTTTAGGGATTGATTATATATTCCTTGCAAACTTGGAGGAAATAAAGGAATATGTAGACCTTGAATGAAACAAAGTACTTGCTAGCTTTGAGAGAACAATGAGAGTACATATCACCTCATTATTTGAAGCTTCATCATCTAATGTCATGATAGAAAAATCACAACCATACTCCCTTGTCCTATGATAGGGTTGATGGTGATTCCCCTCCATTAACTTCAGATTTGGAAAATGATTGGACAAGTGACCGAGCTATCAACACATGAAACATTGGACTTTAGGTGGGGCATGCACCATCTTCCCTTTGTTGTTAGTGTTTAGAAGTTGAGGCTTCACCTCAAAACATTAATGATGAGAAATATGTCCATATCTTCCACACTTATAACATAACCCACTCTTGAGTAGGTATTTCCCTGAATGCTTCTTCCCACATTTTTTTCATGTGGAAAGTTACACTTGATTTCCTTATCTTCCTTGGTCAAAGCTCTTCCCCATGTTTGGATCTAGAGATAACTTCTTTTCATTCTATTTGTGAGACCACTGTGACTCACTGAACTCTAGTCCAAATTTCATAGTAATCCTCGTTATATAGTCATAGTAATCATAGTTTCGTTTGGAAATATTCTTCTGTAGATGAGGTCTTAGTCCAATGAAGAATCTATCAACCTTCCCATTAGGATCTATGAAAATCTAGAGCTGTAATGGGAAAGTCTTGTAAAGTTTATCTCATAGCTTCCCACAGATTCATTTTCCTTCTATTTAATCTCTGTAATTCCTTCTCCATTTTCTTTCACATTAAACAGGGGAAATATTTTTTTTAAAAGGTTCCCCTGAACTCGTTCCACTCCATAGATTCAGTCTCCCCTCTTAGATTTTTATTTTCTGTTAAAGGCCAACACTGATCAGTTTATCCTTCTGATAAAACACTATTTTATTGAATATCTTATTGATAATAAATGATATAATTTCCTCACATTGTGTTAAATATGTACAATTATAAAGTATTTGGGATTAGATCATTCATTTGAATATTTGATGAAAATTCCAGTTTTACCCTTTCAAAATCACTGTAGTATTTCAATCATAAATATTTTTATTTGAATTATTTGAACTTAATATTTTGTAATTGTGTTCCTTAATTCATGGGATAAAACTTTTATTCAGGACACTAGATCAAAGGAATACATTTGAATGGAGTAATTGGGCCATAAAGTCAAATGTGGGCTGGACACGCCAGAATGGAGAAGCTTCTGTATTTCAGACATAACTCCTTCATCTTGGCTTGTATTGATCCCAAAGTTTGGGAGGAAATAGAGGACTCATATAATCACATATTATCCTTATGTAAGAAGATCTGATTCACGAGTTTCTGTGGTCAAATTGGCGGTGAAAGTTGAATTAAAATATTTGGCCGAATTTCTACATTCACACTTGAAACCACTTATAACCTCTCCTCCCCTACCCTATATAAATTAATTTTTTTTATAATTTTTAAGGGTTGGGACATGAATTAGGATATTGGAGGCAGAGGATAATTGGTTTCACCCAAATTATCCAAACATTGTAAGAGGGTTAGCTCTTGAAGCAAAGATCCCCTCATCGATGCCTCCTTCTCTTCTTCATGTTGTAATATTTTCATTTGTGTTTTAAAATTCTTTGTTCTTATTTTATTTATTCTCTTTTATTATATTTTGTTTAAATTTCTTCTTCTCTTAATCCTCCTATTTGGTATATAATTCTTTAGTAGAAGCGTTATTGGGTTATACCCATTATAAAACATTGCAAATGCAATTCACTTCCACGATGACCACACCGCCCATGGAAGAGTAGTTTTTAGTGATCAATCAATCTTATACCATCTTCATTTAATTATTTTGAATCATTGAGATACTTTAATTTACTTAATATGATCCATGAATTGTGTTTTTAAATTGTAATAAACTAAGAAATCAATTTACTAATTAACACAAAAACACGCGAGGTCGAGATTTTGTGTAAATTGTGAGAGCGCGATCTTATTCGGTAATACAAGACCACACGAGATAAATTTATAGAGTTAAAATATAATCCCTAAACAAAATTCATACTCATTTCCAGAATGGATATGTGCTATAATTAACCACTAACCATAATCTAATCTTAGAACAACAATCAATGTAGGGTGCTGCGATTGCGTGTTCCGAAGCTAGCCTAGGGTTTAAGTAATTTCATCTTTGTGGTTAAGTTAAATCTCATAGGGTTCGAGGGTTAACAAATTAGGGGATCATGATTAAGTAAATTTTGATTTAAATGATAATTATTAATAAGTAAATGAAGAGGTAGAGTTAGATTGATTACAACTTTTAAATATTGTCTAAAAAACCATCTTCTTGTTGTGTCATTTTAATCGAAATTCATTTCAAAATTAAAAACAAAAAAATACAATCTTCTTCCAGAAAACTTTTTCTAGATTTATAAACTATAAACAATCCCCATCCTTTTAAGTAGTTTTGTTAATTCTATTCTCTTTTATTTTTAGAAATACCTTTTAGAAGTTGTTTTAATTTACTTCATCCTTTGAGAGACGACCTTGGTTAGCCACTCTGCTGCACCTAAGTACCCCAAAATCACACTAATAATTTGAGTGTGCAACAACGCTCTTTCAAATTGGCACCGTTTCTGGGGAGGAAATTCATTTATTCAACCATTTATAGGTATTTTTTTTTCATTTTATTATTTTCTTCACCCCTCTCTTTCATCTATCCACTTTCTCCAGTTTTCATTTTTCATCCTCTTATTTTCTTTTTGGACCATCAACTCAAACTTCTCATTTTTCTTATTGTACAGTTTTCCTATTTTCATTTTTTGATTTATGACATGAACTAATCCTGAGGATATCTTAGATCTTGACCCTGAGATTGAACGTAGCCTTCAAGCTCAAATTAGACAGTCTCAGTCTACGGGAAGTTTTAACATTCAACCAGTTGGTGAATTCCTCTCTTATGGAAACATTGAAATTGTACAAAATTCAAGTTCAAACATAAAAGAAGAAACAACGGCTAGAAATAATAACAATGAGCTAAATATAACCATTTGAGAATTGGATGCACCTGATATTAATTATCAACCAAATTATATTGCATACCCAAATCTCAAATCGGACTTTGAACTAAAATCTGGGTTAATTCACTTACTTCCAAAGTTTCATTGCCTCTCTGGTGAGGATCCCAATAAACATTTGAAAGAATTTAATGTGGTTTGGTCAACCCTAAAACCTATAAATGTCTCTGAAGATCAAATCAAATTAAGAGCATTCCCATTTTCACTTGATGGAGCTGCAAAGGATTGGATGTACTATTTACAACCTGAAGATGTAACTTTTTGGAACGATTTAAAACGTATTTTCTTGCAGAGATTTTTTCCAGCATCAAGGACCACTTCCATTCATAAAGAGATCTCTGGGATCAAGCAAGCACAAGGGGAGTCAATGTATGAGTACTGGGAGTGATTCAAGAAGTTGTGTACAAGCTTCCCACATCACCAAATCAGTGAGAAAATCCTCATTCAGTACTTCTATGAAGGACTCACACCTATGGAGAGAAGAATGGTGGATGCTGTAGTAGGAGGGGCATTGGTGGAAAAGACACCATTAGTCGCACGTGCATTGATCGACAAGATGGACCAAAACTCCCAACAATTTGGTGATAGAGGTACACCACATGTCAGGGGAGTACATCAGATAAGTCCTTCTTCTCTTGAAATTCATTTGATTGATACCAAGTTGGAATAATTGATTACTATGGTGAGGAAGATTAATTTGGCTCAAAAGACATCCTAACCCCCTCCTTCAAGGCCTTGTGGCATTTGCACTGAGACAAGCCACCCAACTGACTGTTTCCCACAACTCCAAGAAATATAAGATTGTGCAACAGTGTTCCCTGGGAGACCATATCAGCAACAACAACAACAACCATATCCCCAAAAGAAGTATGACTCCTTTGCACCAACATTCAACCAAGGGTGGAAGGATCAATCAGACACAAGGTATGGCTCTGGGCAACAACAAAGGCCCCCTTTTCAACCAAACTTCCAACAGCCTCCACCTTACCAGTAGGGTTTCCAACAACCCCAAAGGAGATTCAAAGCTCAAACATCAACAAGTCAGCAAAAAGGGAATCTACAACACAAGGTAGACTCTAAAACTGATTATCTTTTGAAACAAATTGTTCTTAATCAACAGAATGATCTGAAGAGTCAAGTTTCGGAGTTGAGGGAGTTGAAGACTCAAATGAGCCAAATTTCCACTACCCTCCATGAACTGGTAAGTAAGAATTCTGAAAATCTTCTTTCTCAACTTACTCTCAATCAAAAGGGGAATGTCAGAGCCATTACATTGAGAAGAGGAAAGAAAACAACTGATGTTTCTCCACCTATCATTCCACCAGGATTCACCTCAACTCCGGAGAAGCCCCATTCCATACCAACTGATGAGAAACCCAAGGAGAAAGATAAAGGTATGAAAAATATTGATGATGTTACTCCTAAACCTCTACCCTTTCCAAATAGGGTTTTTCAAACCAAGAATATGGATGAAGAGGCAATGCAAAAGGAGGTTTTGGACACATTCAAGCGTGTGGAGATCAACATCCCTCTACTTGAAGCCATTAGTCAAATTCCAAGGTATGAGAAATTATTAAAAGAAATTTGTACCAATCGAAGAGGGCTCGAGGTAAATGAGAGGATCAACCTTGGAAGAAATGTCTCAGCACTCATTACACCAACTCTAGCAATGCCAACATAGTGCAATGATCCCGGGACATTCACCATCCAATGGACCATAGGGGAGTTGCACTTCTCTGATGCTCTTTGTGATTTAGGAGCTTCAACAAATGTGATGCCTCACTCTTTATTATCTTCTTTACAGGTTGGTGAGTTGAATCCGATGAGAGTAGTGGTACAATTAGTGAATAGAGCTACGACATATCCAGCGGGAGTCCTTGAGGATGTACTTTTCCGGGAAAGAGACATGATCTTTCTAGCAGACATCTATGTTCTCAAAATGGAGGATGATCAGGTAAGTTCTTGTGCTCCCATTATATTAGGTATACCCATACTCAAAACTGCAAAAAAATATCATAAATGTTCATGAGGGTACACTTTCCATGGAGTTTAGAGATGAAGTTGTAATTTTTAATGTTATGGACTCCATGAAGTACCCCTCTGAGGACCATTCTACTTTTGTTATCTCCCATTTTGAACCACCAAGTGAAAACTATATGGATTTTGATTGTCCTATGATTAGAGAGATTATGTGTATTGGTTCTATTTTGATGTATAAGAGTACTTCCACACCTGTTTTTGATGGACAAACCTCTCTTGGATTTGATTTTGATGTGGATTCAAATTATGATCATATAAATTCTGATTATGACATGGTTGTTGAGTATGCTGATGGATTTGATGCATTATTTTATAATTGTGATGATTTTTATTCTGATACTTATGTTCATTATGCAGATATGTCTGTTGCATCAATTTCTCTATCCATACATCACCCCCTACATTGGAACTCAAGCCATTGCCCCCAAATATTAAATATGCATACTTACTGAGTGGTGATAGATTACCTGTTATCATTTCTAAAAATCTCTCTTTTGAACATGAAGAAAAACTTTTGAATATTTTGAGAGATAACATTAGGGAAATTGGTTGGGCATTGGCAGACATATCAGGTATTAGCCCCTCCATTTTCATGCATAGGATTCTCTTGGAGGATGGGGCTAAACCGATTAGGCAGCCACACAGGAGACTTAATCCAACAATATTGGAAGTTGTTAAGAAAGAAGTTGAAAAATTACTTGCGGCGGGTATCATTTACCCTATTTATGACTCAAAATGGGTTAGCCCTATCCAGGTTGTACCAAAGAAAACTGGTTTCACTATTTTAAAAAATGAAAATGATGAGTTAGTTCCTGTGAGAGTATAAAATAGTTGGCGAGTGTGTATTGATTATAGAAAACTAAATCAATCCACTCGTAAGGACCATTTCTCACTTCCATTCATTGACCAGATGCTTGAGAGACTTTCAGGTAGGACACATTATTGCTTCTTGTATGGTTTCTTTGGTTATTTTCAGGTTCCCATTGCAGCAGAGGACTAGGAGAAGACGACATTCACCTGCCCATTCGGTACCTTTGCTTACCGAAGGATGGCATTTGGACTTTGCAATGCCCCAGGTACCTTCTAGAGATGCATGATGAGTATTTTATCAGATTTCATTGAGACCTACATAGAGGTATTTATGGATGATTTTAAAGTTTATGGATCCTCATTTGATGAATGTCTCTCTAGTTTGGGTGATGTTTTGCATCATTGTATTGAGAAAAATCTGGTCTTGAATTTAAAATAATGTCATTTTATGGTCTAAAAGGGAATTGTATTAGGTCATATAGTCTCGCAACATGGCATTGAAGTTGATAAATCTAAGGTAGACATTATTTCATCCCTTCCATATCCTATATGTGTGCATGGTGTTTGATCATTCCTTGGACATGCTGGATTTTATCGACGCTTCATCAGAGATTTTAGTAAGATCGCTCTACCCTTATCTCGATTGCTTCAAAAAGATATTGAATTCAATTTTAATGATTCATGTAGAGTATCATTTAATGAGCTAAAGAAGTTTCTAACCACTCCACTGATCATACAACCCCCACGGTGGGACCTTCCATTTGAGCTTATGTGTGATGCGTCCAACTTCACAGTTGGAGCAGTCTTATCTCAGAGGGTGGAGGGACGTTCACATGTTATTTTTTATGCATCAAGGACATTTGATTCTGCCTAATAAAACTACACCACAATAGAAAATGAGTTTCTTGATGTTATATTTGCTTTAGATAAATTTCTTTCATATTTATTAGGATCTAAAGTAGTTGTTTTTTCTGACCATGCAGCTCTGAGGTACCTCTTGAAGAAGCCAGATGAAATTCCCAGGCTGATCCGATGGATGCTCCTTCTTCAAGAATTTGATATTGATATAAAGGACAAAAAGGGGTCAGAAAACTTGGTGGCAGACCACATGAGTAGGCTTACTCACACACTAGAGGGTGACACCTTGGACCAGGTACCACTTCAGGACACTTTCCCCGATGAGCATCTCTATACCATCTCAGGTACGCATCCTCGATATGATGATTTAGTTAATTACATTGTTTCCTCTGAAATACCAGTAAATTTGAAGAAGTATCAAGTCCAAAAATTAAAAAGTGAGTCTAGGTTTTATGTGTGGTATGATCCTTACCTCTGGCGCATGTGTAGTGACCAAGTCATCAGGAGGTGTGTTCCCGATCATGAGTTTGAGTCTGTTTTTCATTTCTGTCATACACTTGCTTGTGGTGGAAACTTTGGACCCCAACATACTACTAGAAAAGTCTTAGACTCTGGATTATATTGGCCTAGATTATTCCATGATTCCCATGTGTTTTGTAAGTCATGCTCTCGTTGCCAACACACTGGAAACATTTCAAGGAGACACAAGATGCCCCAACAACCCATTTTATTCTGTGAGATTTTTGATGTTTGGGGAATTGATTTTATAGGCATTTTTCCTAGTTCATTTGGTATCTTGTATATCCTTGTTCCTGTCGATTATGTGAGTAAATGGGTGGAAGCCAAGGCCACCAGGACTGACGATTCTCATGTTGTAGTGGATTTTGTCAAGGCTCAAATTTTTTGCAGGTTTGGAGTACCAAAGGCCATCATCAGTGACCAAGGCACACACTTTTGCAATAGGAATTTTTCTTCCCTCATTCGAAATTATGGGGTGACACACAAAACATCAACACCATACCACCCCCAAACAAATGGCGAGGCTAAGGTTTCAAATCGTGATTTGAAAAAAATCTTGGAGAAAACCGTGCAGCCAAATAGGAAGGATTTGAGAAAGCGCTTGGATGATGCATTGTGGGATTATAGGACAACATACAAGACCCCCATTAGTATATCCCCATTTCAGATTGTTTTTGGGAAATCATGTCATCTCCCAGTAGAAGTTGAGCATCGGGCTTATTGGGATATACAGAAATGAAACATGGATTTGGACCAAGCTGGAATCCAAAGGAAGCTAAAAATTCAAGAGCTTGAGTAGATTAGATTGTCTTCATACGAGAACTCAAGGATCTAAAAGGAAATATCAAAAGTAGATCATGATAGAATGATCCAACAAAGGGAGTTTCATGTTGGAGAGAAAGTCCTTCTCTATAGTTCACGACTGAAGTTGATGCCTGGTAAGTTGCGTTCCAGATGGTTAGGTCCTTATGTTGTGACTAATGTTTTTCCTTATGGTGCAGTGGAGATCACACAAGAGGAAACAATAAGGAGCTTTACAGTCAATGGTCAACGTTTGAAGAGATACATTGAGGGAATTCCTATTGATGTAGTGGATTTTATCACACTGCATGACCCCATCATCACTTGAGGACATCAGGCTGTTCCGAACCCTTTAATTTTTTTTATTCTTTGTCCTATTTAAAATTATACATTTCATGTGCATATATCATCTCATGGGTTCACATTGAGGACAATGAAATATTTTAAGTGTGGCGGAGGGAACCTTTTAGTTTAGTAATTTCAACTGTTTTCCTTTTAAAAAAACAAAAAACAAAAAATTGTGTGTTTTTCAAATTTTGTGTGATTATTTTTCAATTTTCTATGTGTTTTTAAAACTTTTGAGCTGAAATGATTCTCATAAACCATTTTTAAATCCATCTCAATAAGTGACACAATTTATCCCTTGAAACTAAGCTTAAATGAATGCTGAAATGACTTTGTTTCAAGTTCGAATATTTAGTAATTTCATGAAAAGTACACTAAATTTTAAATCCCATGCCACATCTCACTATCTTTATATTTGAAACCACTTTCTTGTGAGTCTTCTAAACCATAATTTTCATATTCTTTACATTCACCTCACTTCTTTAGAGAACCAAACCATGCTTGATTTAACCATAATTTGATTTATTCCTGTCAAAACTCGAGGGTTTAAGTTACTTATGTTTAAATGATTGAGGAATTTATTTGGTATTAAAGCCCCTATTTCAAAGAATCATTTTTATAATGGCCTAACTTGAACATTTAATCCTTTTATCCCTTATAATCCATGAATAGCATGTTAGGTTAGCCACATTACAATCCAATTTTCCCTATCTAACCAACTCTTGAAGTGAAATTGCATAATCTAGTTGAACTTAAGTGTGGGGTAAGCTATCTTTTGTTGTGCTACCAAATTCTGTGATACTTTGGGTGGAAAATTAAATTCTGAAGAGATGTGTTTACTGCTGAAGAAAATCATTATATTGAAAGATGTGCCTTTTCTGGAGCTTTCATGATAAGTGAAGTTGTGACTTTTATGGAGCATCTAATTGATGTAGAAAGCTGTGCCTATCTGGAGCTTTCAAGAAAATCATGTTTGATAAGATTGACATTTTATTTGCTGAATGATGAATGGTTTAAACTTTCTATGACTTTTCACAATGATGGAGCTGAATTGATACTATGGGGATTAATAAGGAGACCATATTTAAGTGAAAATTAGATTAATGCAATTTTGCTTCAAAAAGAGTCAAGCCCTCCTCATTCAGCCTCAGAGTTTTTCCCATCTAAATCCTACCAACCGAAAGCCACAGAACAACCCTGAAAAGTCCTCATGATAAAAATATGTCCTTGACTCACATCGGGTGGTGATGTAATAATTTATCAAGCCTATGGTGACACTTGTATGAGTTTTTATGAGAAAGACATTGCAAAAAAATGATATTTGAGTGATGAGAGAAAATTCAAGCGAGGTAAGTGTTTTGTGCATGGGAGGATAAATGAAGTAGAAATATATTGAATGATATAAATGGATAACTTGAAATAAGGTTTTTTATGAGGCATTATATCTTTTTATTCTTGGTGTGTAATTGATGGATCTCAATGATATGTGTTTTAAAATTTGTTTTGATTTGATATTGATGTTTACTTGATATGAGGTTTTTCCCAGGAGTGCAAACGGGTAAGTGTGGGGGAGTTAATAAAACACTATTTTATTGAATATTTTATTGATAATAAATGATATAATTTCCTCACATTGTGTTAAATATTTATAATTAGAAAGTATTTGGGATTAGATCATTCATTTGAATATTTGATGAAAATTCCAGTTTTACCCTTTCAAAATCACTATAGTATTTCAATCATAAATATTTTTATTTGAATTATTTGAACTTAATATTTTTTAACTATGTTCCTTACTTCATGTGATACAACTTTTATTCAGGAAACTAGATTAAAACAATACATTTTGATGGAGTAATTGGGCCATATACTCAAAGGTGGGCTGGACACGCCAGAATGGAGAAGCTTCTGTATTTCGGCCATAACTCCTTCATCTAGTCTTGGATTGAGCCCAACTTTTGGTAGGAGATATATCACTCATATCCTCACATATTATCCTGCTAGAAAAAGAGCTGATGCATGCATTTAGGTGGTCAAATGGGCGGTTCAATTTGGATTAAAATATTTGGCCAAATTTCCACATTCACACTTGAAACCACTTGTAACCTCTCCTCCTCTCCCCTATATAAATTAGAGTTTTTTTCATTTTTAAGGGTTGGGACATGATTGAGGAGATTTTAGGCAGAGGAGAATTGGTTTCACCCATATTCGTCCAACCATTGTAAGAGGGGTATCTCTTGAAGCAAGGATCCCCTCATCGAAGTCTCCTTCTCTTCTTCATGTTGTAATATTTTCATTTGTGTTTTAAAAATTTTTGTTCTTCTTTTTTTATTCTCTTTTATTTTGTTTTGTTTAAATTTATTCTTCTATTAATCTTCCTATTTGGGCTATAATTATTGAGTAGAAGAATTATTGGTTTATACCCATTATAAACCGTTGCAAATGCAATTCGCTTCCACGATGACCACACCGCCCATGGAAGATTAGTTTTTAGTGATCGATCTATCTTCTACCCTCTTCGTTTAATTATTTTGAATCATTAAGCTACTGTAATTCAATTAATATGATCCATGAATTGTGTTTTTAAATTGTAATAAACTAAGCGTGCAATTTAATAATTAACACAAAAACACGCGAGGTCGAGATTTTGTGTAAATTGTGAGAGCGCGATCTTAATCAGTAATACAAGACCACGTGGGATAAATTTGTAGAGTTCAAATATAATCCATAAACACAAATCATCCTCATTTACAGAATGGATATGTGCTATAATTAACCACTGGCCATAAGCTAACCTTAGAACAAAAATCAATGTAGGGTGCTGCGATTGCGTGTTCTGAAGCTAGCCTAGGGTTTAAGTAATTTCATCTTTGTGGTTAAGTTAACTCTCGTAGGGTTCGAGGGTTAACAAATTAGGGGATCATTATTAAGTGAATATTTATTTAAATGATAATGATTAATAATTAAATGAAGAGGTATAATTATTTCTATTACGCCTCATAAATATTGTCTAAAAAAACATCTTCTTGTTGTGTCATTTTAATCGAAATTCATTTCAAAATTAAAAACAAAAAAAAATACAATCTTCTTCCAGTAAAATTCTTCTAGATTTATAAACTATAAACAACCACCATCCTTTTAAGTAGTTTTTTTAATTCTATTCTATTTTAATTTTAGAATACCTTTTAGAAGTTATTTTAATTTACTTTCTCCTTTGAGAGACAACCTTGGTCAGCCACTCTGCTACACCTAAGTACCCCAAAATCACACTAATCATTTGAGGGAACCCACGACAGTGCTCTTTCACCCTCTAAGTAGAAAACACAGGGGGTGAATTTCTATTGTTCTGAACAATGAAGTACAACAAATATCTTTTTGATTGATCTTATCCATTGTTCAACAATCAATGGGTCAGTATATTCGTTGAAAGTTGGTGGTTGTTGATGCATAAAGGACCCAAGGGAATGTTTTTTCCTTCAAGGTGAATCTGGTCTCTCGACTCGATTCAAGTTATTGCTCATAACTCATGTCAGTTGATTCATCATTCTCATGAATATTTCCATCTCGCATTTCATCGTATGGTTGTCCGCGCCTGGTCCGTTGCGCTGATTCTTTATAAAATTTCTCATATTTACTTCCATCTTCAAAAATAAGAAAAACTTAGAGAGAAATGTGTTTCATTAAATAATATTATAATTATAAAGGAATTTCATGTTTTAAAACATCATTATTAAATATTTTATTCTTTATAAACTATTACATTTTCTATAAATCCTTCATAATGGTTCATAAAAAGATTGTGATTAACTAAACATATCCCCCGAGAGTATCAAACTAGAAGTGCAGGAAGACTCGTTGTTGTGCACCGGTTCCCATTCGAGTTTATATTAAAGAAATGTTTTTGGGTTTTACCCCTAGATACATCTATTATAGAGCCGCATCTACTTGTTCATATCCAGATATGGATTTATTTTCTCAGAAACCACTTACTTAATATTTCACCAAAATACCAAGACATTTTTCTATATTAAAACTTTTATATAGGGTTTTTACTAAAGTTTAAAATCCTAATTTCCATAAATAACTATACCATCCTTTGATACCTACTATGGCATCTCGCCTATTTATTACATTACTTATCATTACATTGTACAAAAACAGTGGTTATTTTAAAGTTTAGTTTCTTGGAAAGAAGGTATATAATAAATGAAAACATAAAACATTCTTCTATTCAACTTTAAATTATTCTTCAAGGTTCATCCTAAGTACATTCATTTAATCTCATAACTTGGGGACATACATCAAAGTAAAGGGTTAGCATAAGGTCCAGTAAGGGAAAACAAGGGAAAAAATTTACTTGTGATCTTGAGGAATATCAACAAGAACATGAGGAATTATATAAATGAATGAGAAATGAAAAAAGAGGAATATAATAATAAAATTAACATTATTCATAACATGAAAATGTGTCTAAAACTTTTAATTGAGTCATTCATAAAAATATAAACAAGGTTTGTCACTAAGGTGTCCTAAATATTACCAAGGTTATTCACTAAGATATCATAAAACATGTTATCTCTAGAGATTAAATTCTTTACCCAATGTATTGGAGTTCTATTAGGGAAAAAACATAATATATATCAATTAATTTGACCCACATATATCATAATAAAACATTTCCTAAATAACCCATGGAGAATAAAAGAAACGTGATTCATACAAAATCATGGTATTTTAGAAAGTGCTTAAAAATAAGATCATTTTGTCATTTTGAAACCATGAAAAAGGAAACAGAGTTTCATGTATTTAAATACCAAAATTAAATAGATAATTTTTAAATCTATGTGAATAACCCTGGAGAAGAAATAGGTTTGGGAATTCAAAAAATAAAATAAAATAATTTTTTGAGAAAAGAAATAAAATTTTAGTCATAAAATCGGCATCATAACATCTATAAAATATGGTTTTAGAAAACATTAACAAGAGTGGTGAAAAGGAAATACCACTCATAAAATAATATTAATACTGTAAAGTTATATAATAAAATGTATATAAGAACATATTATATAAATTTTAAAGATATACCACATAAAAAGAGAACATGAAAAGAAAAGAGAAGTGGAGATTTCCCATACCTTGAAGAGTAACTCTTAAAACTCAAAGATTTAGACCTTACGGTCTTGAGGAAACCACAGGAGGACTCCTTTGTAGGTATTAATATTATAGATTCATGAATTATAAACTTTTAATTAATGTAAATGAATAAATATGTTGGTATTTATTTCAAAATTGAGGGAGTTTTTTTATTAATTTCCTTGGACACCTTAGTAGTGGTATTTGCAAAACCATGCGATTTACCATGGTATGTTTTCATGGTATTGGACACTTGGGATACCTATTAAATTATTTTAATCCAAAATATTATAACACTATTTTATATTAATCATTACATCATTATTACATAGTTAAGATGTCATTAAACATACTGAAAATCTCAAACTATATTTTTATTTTTCATGAAAAACTAAAATATTTTATAAAATTATCATAAATTCACCATAACCTAATATAGAAGTTCCAATTTCAAAAATGAAATTTATTTTATCATAATAATTATATAAATATGATAAATTTAACTTTTAAGTAAAAAAAATAATTATTTATTAAAACTAATAGCAGACAAAAAATGCACAGTAAAATTTTCAACACTTGAAAAATATAAAAATATTTTATCATTTGTAATTAAATAGGAGTGTTTATATAATAATATTTAATTATAATAAACATTAATAAAACCATAGTTTAATATGGTAATTTATATCTCTCTAAAAAGTACAATTATTACCTGAAAAATGAATTTATCAAATTTCATCTCAATTTTTAAGAAAAACTATTATTAAAATGGAAATGATGGAATAACAATTTTATTTAAGAAAAGGGATTAAAAAATAAGTGAATAAGTAATTGAAACATAATCCCTTATAATTCCCGCATATGACCTAAGGGTAAGGTGTGCGATAGTGATAGAATCTTGGGGCGGCTCATATAACATCGCCCGAGTAGTAATCTCCACCAACTTGAACTTCTCCCTTAGGCGATTTCGTTTAAGCTTAACATGTTTAAGCTTAGCTTGGGATTGGTGAAGAGAAAAGCCCAAAGATGCTACCTCCCTCTAAAGTTCTAAAAAATGGGCTTCGTATGACACAATTCTACTAGATGAGGTCATTGACTCTTCTTTTTTCATTAATTAACTATTATCAATTCTATTTATAATACTAATTATAATGTTAAAATTATTATTAAGAGTATTGTTTCCAATGGTCATATTGGCCAATGGTCATAATTGACCAATGGTCATAATTGACCAATGGTCATATAAAAATCAAAACCCAAAGGTCAAGTTTCAATTATACTCACTTCATTATTAAAGGGATATATATATTTTTTGAGTACAAAATAATATAACACACATTTTGAGGAAACCACTATCATTCAAAAAGTTGGTGTCATTACACCAAGATCGTGTTCTATTGTAGTGTTTTCAATCTATAAAGTTGGACCATAAGCAACCTCAATGTCCATACCCCGCTTTGGAGTTTCTTTCTTGCAGTAGTATGGGTCACCTACATAGGTTTTTAGGGGCATGCAGTTAAAGAGTAGTGGAAGGGGATCAGGACAAGTACTCAAGTCTAGGAAGGACTTATCTACTCCCTTGCAAACACGTAGTTAGATTTCCATAGGATGTTCAGGTTGAGGTAGGGGACATGGTACCCCAATTTAGGAACCATAGTTTCAAGTAGAGATAGTAGCTCAAGGAAGACAGACTGGAGCCCAGTGAAGAGGGGCTAGTCAGTTTCACATTATGTAGACTACTCTGGATATTATAGATGTAGGGCCATCTATCGTCAGAGGTACGATTCTTGTATCATCTACCCTTGATTTCGTTTTGTTTGATATAGGTACATCACATTTTTTATCTACTCTTTTTTGAAAATTTTTTGGGCTTGGTTACAGAAATATTGGATCGTTCTTCGACTATCGACACACTATTGGGAGTGTAGTCATGAAATATCAAACATTGCAAGGCATGTTCTCTAGAGATCGATGATTACCATTTCTTGTGGGAACCATTTGTGCTGGAAACGATATGTTTTAATTTTATCATTAGTATCGATTGGTTAGTTATTTACCAGGATCATATTGACTATTATAGGAGGAGAGTTACCTTTCTATCTCTAGAAAGAGACAACTATTCACACCAGGGTGAGTGGGATCTTCAGTTTGGTCATGCATGACCAATTCAATGCATATTGTATTATATTATGGCTCATATAACAATAATTTCTTTAGATGATACTGTAATTTAGTAGTATTATTTTCCTACAGTGGTATATCGTTTTTAGGATGTCTTTCCTAATGAGTTTTATGGCTTACTGGTCGAACAAGAGATCGAGTTCACGATTGAGTTGGTGCTGGGAGTAGATTCAATTTGTATCCTACCGTATAAGATGGCACTAATAGAGATTCATAATTTCAAAGTTTATTTGGAAGATCTAGATTCCACCAGCTGAGGGAGAGACCTTTAAATATACCTCAGACTTCTTTTAGGAGCAAGTATGGCTTGTATGAGTTCTTAGTGATGTTGTTTGGTCTAAAAAAGCATCAGAGGTATTCATTGTCTTGATGAATAAGATCTTCGATCCTTTACTGGACCAGTTTGTGGTTGTTTTTGTTGATGAAATATTAGTGTACTCCCAGTAAGTAGATGATTATTCCAAGATTCTTGACATTGTCTTGAGTACATTGACAGAGAATTGGATTTATGTGAAGCTAACCAAATATGATTTCTGGATTGATAAAGTTCACTTCTTGGTCCATGTTTTCTTAGAGGTAGGAGAGTCATTAGACCGAGATAAAGTTTTAGTCAGGGTATCTTGGGAGTGATCCAAGAATGTATTCAAGATTTAGAGTTTTATAGGTTTATCTGGTTATTATCAGTGCTTTATTTGGGACTTCTCACATCCGGAAACATCAATGCCAGGGCTGACGAAGAAGGAAGTGAAGTTTTTTTGGTAGGATGCTTATGAGAGATCTTTTTAGGAGTTAAAGAGTAGGCTGACCTCAACACCTATCCTCACTTTACCTATGTCGGGTAAAGCTTATACCATGTACTGTGATGTATCCAAAGTTAGAATCAGAGTAGTTCTAATTCAAGAGTATTGAGTGGTTGTTTATGGCTCCAGATAGTTGAGACCGCATGAGATGGATTAACCTACTCATGATTTGGAGTTGGTTATGGTGGTACATTCTCTGACATGTTGGAGACACTATCTTATGGATGAGATATTTTTGCTGTACATGGATCATAAGATCCTCAGGTACATCTTTTCTTAGTGGGACCTAATCATTTGGCAGAGAAGGTGGGTTGAGTTTCTACAGTCTTTCGACTTCGAGTTTGATTATACATCAGGCAAGGGTAATGTCATTGGTAATGATTTAATATGGAAGATGAAAATAGAGGTGGTGTGGGAGTCTTGTGATGAGTGACATATGATGTCACTCTTTTCATACATGCATCTAGATATTTAGGAGTCCCATGTTTGAGTATCTTTGACTTCAACATCTGTTATACCCATGATTTTGGACCAAATCAAGACATATAATTTATCTGATATGGAAGGCTTATTTATAAGAGACAACTTATATGGTGGGGAGACACCATCGGGATGGTATCTTGGCAGTGGAAATTCTATTCTAATACGTGGTCGATTATGGGTTACTATGGGCTTCCGTGAGGAGTTGATGAGATAATTTCATGCTTCTATATAGATGGTACATCCTAGTTTGAAAAAGATGTATCATGATCACCGTAGATGGTATTAGTGTCTAGTAATGAAGAGGATTTAGTGGTATTTGTGGTGATATGTTTTACTTGTCAGCAGGTGAAATCCGAGCATCAGATGTCAGTTGGGTTGTTGTAGCCACTTCCCATTCTTGAGTGGAAATGTGATGATGGAACTTTGTATTTTATGATGGGATTACCTAGGAAACCCCATAATAGTGATGTAGTATGATCATGGACTGACTAAAAAAGGTATCCCACTTCTTACCTATCAGGGAGATCTTCACTATTGATGATTTGGGTAGTCTATATGTGTGATATATAGTTCAGTTTCACAGTGTTATGAGGAGTATCATTTCATATAGAGATCTTTGTTACACATCGCTATTATATAAGGGTCTCCAGAAGGCACTGGGGATCACATATTCTTTTGATCACAAACTATCATCCTTAGAATGCCAGTTAATCTTAGTAGAATATTCAGGCTCTGTAAGATATTTTATGAGTCTGTGTTTTGGATTTCAATGGTTCATGAGAGTAGAATATGGAACTTGTGGAGCTTTCATATGATAAAAACTTCAAGGAATTGATCCATATGAAACCTTCTGAGGTTTTTATGGTAGGTCATTTCGTTATCTTCCTTGTTTGTTGGAGGTAGGTGAATTAGTTCTTGTTGGTCCTAATCTCATGCAAGAGACATCTGAGCAGGTCTGATTGATTAGGAGGTGGTTGGTGACTGTGTAGATTCGACAGAAATCGTACACTGACTATTAGAGATGACCTCTGCAGTTCGAGGTTGGTCACTATGTTTTCCTTTAAGTGTCACCTAAGTTAGGGAAATGTTGTATCAGGAAATAAGTAAATCTAGCATACAGGCCTGTCGGATCATTTGAGATAGTGGATAGGGTCAGTTTAGTGGAATATTAATTATCCCTTTCATAATGCTACAGTTTCATGCATGATATGTTTCACGTGTCACAGCTTTAGATATACTATATTGACCCTTCTCATGTGCTAGATATTGAGTATATCAAGAATTTTGATGATGCATCCTTTGAGGATCATCTAATACAAATTTTGAACATTAGTGAGAAGTATCTCTGGGGTAGGACTATACCTATGGTTTGGGTGTAGTGGTAGCATGGGCATGTTTTGGATGATACCTGAGATATGAAGTCTGATGTGTGAGCACAGGAGCCAGAATTATTCACCGAGACCACACAATGATGCTTGTAGTAGTTCGAGGATGCGCTATTATATAGTGGGGAGGTTGTAAGATATCGTCTTTTTCTAGATACATCCCTCTCTGAGTTTTGTGTTGAACGTATGTCATTGGTTTTTCTTTTGTCTTTAATACTTGGTGTCTGAGTCTTGTTTGGATATGGATATCCTTTATTGGGGGAAATGACATAAATTTCATGGATATATTTTTATTTTAATTAATGATGTTTTATTATAAATGTATTAAATGAGCTTACAAGGGTTTCCCGTGAGTTTGTAAGGCTTCATAGGTGGTTTGGGTACATTCATGAAAGCTGGGATGAAAATTGTTTACTGTAAAATTGCACACTATGTACATGTTACATGATATGTAACTTCCATCAAACACATATCATGAACTGGTACATGATGTGAATTGGTTACGCATCATGAACCTAATTCACATCATGCAATGATCAATCAAGATAAATATTAACTCGAGGAGAGAGGTTTCTAAACATATCTCATTAATTTTGAAATACACAAGATGAAAGACTTACATGCCGTGTGAGTATCAGCCCCAATGGTTTTAAGTGGGCAACACATTTCATTCTCCCATTAATTTGGTACAGCCTCTCCTTCTCATACCTAAGATGAGTTACAAGTGATTTTGGAATCTCTTCTTCCCCTCTAGATATCCTGATTACACATACAATCCTTGGTGAGTGTTTCTTCTTGGGTTTATCTTCTCTCCCATCATTCCTTGTTATTTTCAGTGTAATATTTTGACCATGGTTTTGTTTTGGGGCTTCAATCTTGACCTGGGTTGATCTAGGTTCTTCCTACAATCTTTTGTGCCTTCTTCATTGTTAACGTTTGTCATTAGAATCACTATGTTAATATCCTGTTAAAGGTAGGGAGTCTAAACCTAACCTCATGGACTATTTAATTATGAAGTGTATACAATATTGTGATTGTTCCCAGGTAACATGTGCTCTAATTAAACAGTTGATTTATGGTAAATCATGGAGTGGAATATTGGTTGGAATCCCTTAGGTTCAACTATTGATGCTACCTGGATTATGGATAGCTGTTGGGTGAGCAAGCATTTGAATATTAAGAACATGGATAATGGTTTAAAGTGTGTTTATCATGACATGAGACCTTAGGTTATTTCTTGATATAAAATCCCAAGGTAATAGATTATTGCTTATTTATGCAACTGTTGATCATCTGAGATATAAACGAAAGTGTAAATGAAATAAAAATGGTAATTTTCATAATTATCCATTGATATTTATGATCTGATATTATGATATTCATGTTGTAATGCCTATATTGAGTGATCTCAACCCAGTATCATGTTTTAATGCTTATATTGAGTGGGTTTTTTCCAATCCCATGCTATAATGCTTATATTGAATGGGTTTTTCCTAGTCTTACGTTGTAATACTTATATTGAGCAGACTCAGTCCAGTATCATGCTGTAATGCTTATATTGAGCGGGCTCTGCCCAGTCACATGCTTTAATGCTTATATTGAGGGGGTTCTTCCTAGTCTTATGCTGAAATGATTATATATCAGGCTCAAGCCAGTTTTGTGTGATTATGTCCTAGTTTATGGGTATGGTTGGCATGGTTTTTTTGCATGCTCAGAGACATTCTGGCTTGGTTCCAATGTAGGTTGATTGATGTATTATATTAATTGTTTAACCAATACATATGTTTACTGTTTTATTTCATACACTTATTATTAAACTGGTTTGTTTAGACACGGTGGTGTTGACCTATTGAGTTTTACTCACACCCTATTTGGGCCTTCGTTTAATACCCAAGCAGATTAGGTGGATGAAGGTTTAGACAAGAGAAACATACCTTGTTGTTGATTTTATTACTTACTCAATAGAGTGGTGTTTGGGTATGGGTCCAACATGGGGTTTAGGACTAAGGTCTTTTGGGATTATTTTGTGTCACCTGATTATTTTTTTTGTATTCTTTTCAAATTGACATTTAGATACATCTCAACTTGTCATTACATGAAAGATCGAGGGGAAGGGGATGAAGAAGAATTTAGTCACATGTGAAGGCCCCCGAATTGGTGAGAGGATTTTATCGAGTCATGATTGAGTAGGAGGTAAATAGTAACCCTTTCCACATGGAGTTAGGGGATGCATACCCAAAGTAGCTACTTGTGGGTCACGGTCTCGAAGGGTCCTTCATATTCTGGAATAGGACTATTATTCAAAATAGTTAGGATGAGACACAAAATGGAGGGAGTGGAGTGAAGGGGTAACCTTAAGGGATATGGGGCGTGATGAAGAGACAAATTAGGAGGGATGAAAATATGTTTCTATTGTGCGAGAGAATAAGAAATGTGGTGCTGCCTTTATAGTTTCCCAATTGCCAATGAAGGCAAACAAAGAGAGGTGAATACATTGGTGGGAAACAATGGTGAGAGAATTATCGATGGTGACATGCTAAAAGATCCATGATGGAGAGATATTTATCGAAATTACTCTTGTTTGCAGCGATCAAGCGGTGTGTTCCGATTTTGATGATCGGTGGTATAATGAATTGGTATGTCAATGGGTGTGTGAAAATTTCCTTCAGGAAAGTTGTGAAAAATAATTCAGGTGCATTGTAAATTTACTTCATCTGGAAAAATCCTTCGGTTGAGTTTTTTGGTGTTTTTTGACTTTTTTAGCTATGACATATAGCTCCAACCCAAAAACTAGTATCATAGGAGATTCACAGTTCCAACCTGAAAAGACCGAGATGTAATGATGAAGTCACATCGAGGATTTCATTAGAAATATGTAAAGATAACATCTTGAATGAGTGCAATGAATCATGTCAGTTTCAACATGGACAATCTGATGCAGATGAGTATCCGACTATGGTGGATGTGATGTGACAGATCTGATCATGGTAGAGTAGAATGATCAGTGTGGTGATGGTGGTGGATATGATGATAGAGTATTCAAATTTTAAATCAAGGTGTAGATTGGTGTGATATTTTTTATTTTAAAATTTTAATATGAGAGAGAAAAAAGCGATAAAGAAGTTTGAAAAAAAGAGAGATATGTGAGATGATATATGAAAAAAGGAGATATTTTTCTAATCTTTCACAGATGGGTGGCGTGCGTGCCTCTATATATATAATGACGTGATGAAGATAAAAAGTTGGAGGGATGAAAATGTGATGACCCAAAATTTTATTAATGTAAATTCTATTCTTATAATTATGTCATATAGTGTAAATCACAAAAAATCAATTTGAGAACACAATAAAAACTTTATAAATGAATAATGAATGAAATTAGAGGTATTTCTAGAAGTTAAGGAACCTATCCCGATGAAATGGTAACTTGTCCTTTGGAATATTAATGTGACCATTAGGAATAGTAATCCATCCAATAGAATAGCAACATCATTTATGAAAGTGTAAATAAAAATTAGGCATCTCACAAATGAAAATATGATATAATTATATCATAGTATAAGTAAATAAATGTATTAGAAATTATTAATGAAGTGGTATTTTTATAAGTCATAAATATTTAATTACAATTTTATAATTAATATAATGATTTTTTTTCATAAAATGTATTTATAAATTAATATTTTTTTCTATTATGATTATAAGATAATTTTATGAGACCTTAATTAATTTTTCAAAGTGTTATAAAATCAGTTATAATCTTAAAATTAGTATTTTCCAAGTAAATGATGATTTTAATTAAAAATTAAATTTAGCACACTTAGAAAATTATTTTCATAAAATGGAGTTCATTTTTTAATTCTAAACGTTGAAAATGGTTTAGGGTGATTTTTTGATATTTTTCTAAAATACTTGAATTTTTTGTGAATAGTAAAATATGATAATTTATGGTATATATACATTATAAGTTAAATACACTATTCCTTTAGTCATAACTGATGTAAGAACCATACTCTCGAACTGCCCTTATTTATTTTAATATATGTAGTTATCATTCTCAATCTATTCATAGTCTTGAGGAAAAATAATAAACTAATGAACAAAATAATGAGAAAACACCCATATCCTCCCCTATAAATACCACCTATCACCACCTATTCTCCTCATACCTTTTAAGCTTTGAGTCTTGTCCGAATTATTTCTAATACTATTATCAATACCCTTCCCCATTTCCATGAGCTCTTGGTCTCATCAAAATACCAAACCCTTTTCCCTAAGGAGGTTCTGAAGGATAAAGATTCAAGAGGTAAAATCCTCTTTCTTTTCATTTAATATTTTTTCATGTTATTTTATTTTCTTATTCTCTTCTCACCCCACCTAATCCAAAAGGAATGATAACTCCAATAACTTATATATACTATAATTTTATTATTATAATGGAATAATCCATCATCAAACCCCTTCTCATTCCCAATTTATTCTTAAAATGAAAGCATCGTCTATGAGGTGTTGATTTATCACCTTCAAGGAAGACATGTTTTAATTTTACCTTACCAACTTTAAGGATGGTCATGAAACCCTTTTAATGGTTAAAATATATTTTAATGTGTGTTTTATATCCCTTTTTAGGTTCTGGATGTAATATATTTTCATAATACTAAATGATAAAAAAAATGAGTTTGTTGAGATAAAAAACCACCATAATAATCTAAACGATTATCACTAATGTATTATATTATAATTCATCCTCATAACATATAAAAAAATGATATATAAAATCATTTAAACTTATGTATGATCATTAATAACCTATAATTTCAATTCTAGATAATTATTTCAATTGTACATGAGCTTCCATACTTATATACAAGCGAACCGATCATGAAAACCAAGAAAACAAACACTCCCAATTGTTGAAATTAAACTCTATAACTTATCTAAAGTCCCATAAATGAACTTAATAAAACTATAATGAGTTAAATAAATATATAAAAGGTTCTTAATTTGTTAATTAATAAATTTAATTTTATTATACAAGATATTAAAGTGAAGAAAGCATTCAGACATAAGGTAAGAGGAATTATCAAACCCAACTCTCTTTCTTTGGGTTTTCCCTCTTTCACTCCATTTTCAGTATGTATGTTCATTTATTTTTCTTTAAATGTCATTTATTTTTCCTTAAATTTTTTTTCTATGATATACATGTTTTCAATATGTTTTTATAAAAATTTCAAAGAATTTTCCAAATGAACTCTTCTTTCCAAAAATATACCTTTTATTTATCATGAGATTGTTTCTTCTTAACTCATGATTAATGATTCTTATACCAAATATGTTATTCCCTCTTTAATTTGAGAACCCCAAAGTTTATTCATGAATATATTATATGTGAAATTAAACTCATTCCTCTCCATGGGTAATTTTATGTCCAAGATTTATATACGTTCTATGTGGCTTTCATGATAATGTAAATGTTATGATGTGATGGGTGCACCCAGAATTATATAGAACATGTAAGTGTTATGATGTGATAGGTGTGTCCCAAATTACATAGCACTCCAATGCATTGGGTAATGTGATGTATTTCATGAGAAAAAGTGAAAATGTGTGAATCTGATGCTATCTTTGTTCAAAATTATGTGTGGTATTTGACCACTAAGACATGATGATTTATTTTTATGTATTTCCACATTCCATGCCTTTATGTAATGTTTCCTATCATGATTATTATGATGATCCCATGATTATATTATGATGATAAGGATTTTTCTCACCCATGCTATATTGATTCATGTTCTTATTTATTGTCTTATTAGACGTTTAGTTCATCCCTTTTTGATGTATATTCTCAGGAGAATACTTGTATTAAGGAGAACATGAGATCCAATAAGAAGCTAGAGGAGAAGGAATTAAATTTTTTTTTATGTTTTATTATTTAAAAGTTATATATGATCCTAATTTTCACCAAACACTAAAATTTTGGATCCTTGATTTGTAACACTATTATGTTGTTTATATTTAAAAAGATGTTATAGTAATGTAAAAAAAGGATTTCTATAGAAAATATATAGCTACTATGAGAAAGAAAAAGGAATGGGGTACTTCCTTTGTGGTTTCCCAACTATTGACAAAGGCGAACAAAGTGAGGTGAATACAATGGAATCCAACGATGGTGAGAAAATTATTGATGACGACATGAGAAGAGACCCATGATGGAGAATAATGTATCAAAATTCCTCTTGGTTATAGTGATCAAGATTAATGTTCTAATTTTTATGATTGGCGGTACAATGAATTAGTATGTCAATGGTTGTGTGAAAAATTCATTCGGGTGAGTTGGGAAAAATTATTCAGGTGTATTTTAAAATTCCTTCAAATGGATTTTATGGTGTTTTTTGACTGATCCCAATATGATGTCAGACTCTGACCCAAAAACTGAGGCAGCGGTGAGGGAGATTAGAGGATCAATGATCAATTTAATAAGGAATGATTGTTCTCTTATAACATCCCTCCACTTCTTCATTTTTCTACTACCATGGATTCTTGGTTTCTTTATACTAAATTAAACATTGTTTTTGGATAAACTATCTAAGGGAAATTAAATTGTTCTAATATTCATTTTTCTTTATTTAATTTTACATATTGTTCTTTGGGTTCATTGATCAACTTCACTCTTTTACATAAATCGATTCTTAGATTTTCAAGATTAAACATCAACTGTTCTTGATAGAAATTAACCCACCTGCCTTAATGGCCCGAAGGCCTTCATTTTTATTGATTTTGATAACCCACAATTAAAGATACATTATTTCTTTAATCACTTTACAAGGGGGTTTTTTAACATCAAAGAGGAGTCAAAAAATTATATGGTCAAATTGATTGGGCTAAAGACTGTCCATTCTCTATATTGGAGAATTTCATAACCCTATCAGTTATAGGTTTACCCCTTTGATAAAAGGGTGTGACATCTTTTTATGGGAAGCTGGCCTAGTTAATTCCCATTTCTGAAAAACCTAGAAAATTCATTTAATGATTAAGAAATTGAAATTTCACATAGCTTTTGAATATTCTATTACTCTGATTACATCTCTGCTTATGGTTCTTTAATTCACTTTAAAATTCAACTACCAGCTTAGAATGTATTAAAATTCAATCATAAGTGAAACTCCCTTCTATCATTTATAGCCTTTATCATTTTCCATTGTGTTGTGCTATTTTCTTGTTCTTGAGTTACTTTTCTTAGTCTACACATACATTCACAACTTCTTATTGGGTTCAACCCCTACCCACTACTTTACTAGTTCTAGGTAGGAAAAATAAATAAATAAATATGGTGGTTTCAATAACAACCTATCAAATCTTGGCGCCATTACTGGGGAATATGTGTTTTGGGTGTTATATTGTCTAGAAAAAAACAAATTAAAACCAAATAAAAAAACATTAAAAAACCAAAACTGTTTTTGTGCTTTCATGGGAAAATATTTTTTGAAGAACTTTCGTGAAACCGATAAGATGGAGGATGATGGTTTAGTTTTAGTTATGAATTTCCTCCATGAAAAAGTGGATTTAATGTATTTTTTTTGACAAAATAGTTTAAAAGAATGTCAGGTTGATTAATTCTTGAGATGTTATGTGAGAACAAAAATTTTAAGATAATGACCATTTGACAAAATTTCATAGACATTTGATTTATTCCTACTCCCAAGATAAACTAACGGATCTTGAGACTATTAAAATTGAATTAAAGAAGTTTGGTAACTTTATTAATTTTTTTGAGTTTGAATCTTGTTCCTTTAAGGTTGAGGAGCACATACATTCACTAAATTTAAAAATGAAGAATCAAACCAATTAATTATGGATTTTTTTATGTATGAGTTTGAGACTAATATATTTGATTACTTTAAAAATCTCAACACTCCTTTGATGATGAAGTTGAGAGAAAAGTGGAAATGGATTCCTAACTAACTTCAAATGCTCTAAAATTGTTTCAAACTAAATTTGATAACCCTCTTATTGAATTGGTCATTCAAAACTCTGTTATTTACACTATTTTTTTTAAGATTTATTACTCTCTAAAAAGGAAGAGAGTATTTTGGGAATCAAGTCACATCTCTAGAAACACCATATACATGGCATCCCCTTCATGATAGTTTTAAATGCGTCAATTTTTAATTAATTATATACATGGAAAACAAGTTTTCTATAACTTTTAGGGGGTGTCTCCAAGGGTATTTTTCAATTAAAAGGGTAGTTTATTATTTTACTGATTATATAAAATCATATAGAAATGATTTTTACACGAAAAAATTTGGTCATCACACATTTGGTGGTTCCTAAATAAGAAACCAAACCCATCTAGTGATCATGGATAGTTTTCTTAAAAAGTAGTCTAATCGGGGAGTCAAAACCTAGTACTACATGGGATTTATTGCTTTTCAAAAAACAATTTTTTTCTCTTTTAATTAAATTTTTCTTGTTTTGATTTTTTTAAGAATTTGAAAATAAAACTATCTCAAACCCATACTTATCCCACTGAATATCAATGTAGTCCCTTTTTCATGGGATTCCTTCTGCTAAACCATGATCCCTCTAATTCTGAATTGAATATCTGCATCCAGTGAAGTGTAAGAAGTGGCCTCCAACATGTTCCCAATGTGTTGCAGCAAACCTCCCACTAGACTGGAGCTTAATGTCCACCAATTTCTCACCTTAGGTCAAGTTTTATTTTTCTTGAACTTAAATTCTTGAATCTAATATTGATTTTTCTTCTTTTTTTTCCACTTCAATGATAGAAACCCAGTTGAGTGCATAATACAAAATAGGAGGATTGATGGCTCATTCAAAACAAGAAGACTGCACCATCTCACTACAAGGGAGTATTTTATTCAAAAAAAATTCTTTTTCTTTTTGTTTTTAGATATGTCCTTACATGCTATTTTTTATTTATAATCCTTTAACACTTTTGAATCTATGTTTTAAAAGTCATGTTGTTCACTTGTAACATAATTGTGAAATAATTTTCATGCTAAGGTTTAATGCACTGAATCAGCATGCACTATTTTTTGTATCTTTTCTTATTTAGTATTGATTTTAGGAGAATTATAGGTGTTGTTGTGACATGTGAATTACTTATTTTGTTTTTTGAAAATCACTTTGTGTATTAATTGGTTACATTCATGTACACTGTGAAAACCATTTCTTTACATGCTATTCTTTGTGTTTAACTAGTAATCATTTTGAGTTTTTACTGAATTTTTCATGTGCTCACTGAACTTGTTTCAAATGTGATGAATTTGGTTACTTTATTGATGAAATGGTTATATTCATTGGTTACATTGGTTATTTAAAAATATTTTTCACTCATGAGATTGCACCACACTTCTGGTTCATGCAGTTAATTTGTCTTGTTAGGCTGAAAAGGAAACAATTTTTCAGGATGTTCATCAAGCATATTTCATGTAACTCCAAAAAGGGAATCTAATCAGGAATTGGGAGGACCCGTACTACTATCTGAACTCAGTACAAGATGACACAATGATTATTTTGGATCATATAGATAGGAAACATCCAAGTATAAGTTTCTTATTCAACATCCAAGTATAATTGTCTGATTGATATGCATGAAATGGATTTGGTGTGGACTAGAATATGGGTAGAATGGGTGAGGATATTATCAAGTGGTACTATGGATGGAGGCTAGAATTAACAAGGTGGGAACATGGACCTTTTTGACCTGGACTTTTACTAATAGAGCTGGCCTGGATGTTTCTAGAGAAACTCTAAAAATTTGGTTTTCAGTACTACATATTGAAGTTGGTTCACTCATTTAATCGAACAATTCATGGGAAGAGTGGAAGAGGTTGCAGTGTATAAAATCTTGATCGTCATTACTACATGAAAGCTATTGGTTGACATATGCGGAACACAAGTTCGAAATCCTAGAGATATTGGGTGTTTTTTGGATATTCTACTTAGACATTTGTTGGTGCATTAATCTTCTAATTGGTAATGAAAAAATACAACCTACATCACTGATATCACTCCTCCTAGAAAAGTTCACTCCACTTGCATGCATGCTTGTTTTAGATAGCTAGAGTGCTTGGGGATAGGGTTTCCTTGTTCGAGGAATGTCCCTACCTATTACTGTAGGATTGGTGTAGCCCGATCCCCTTTGGATGTTGTTGGGATAAATGTTTCTGGTCCATACTACACACTAGGCTACAACTTTCATGGGTTGAGGTCCACGGTGAGCTCATTGGGGGTGGTTGTTTTATGTTTTCAAAATTAAGATGTTTGTAAAAATATATATTTGTTTTCATGAAAAATTTAGTGTGTTTACTTTTATTATTATGCATTATATTTTTTTACTGTGGGCTACTTCTGGTGTTGGGCCTCCGTGTGGTGCTCTGTTTTTTGGGATTGTTGTTTTGATCTATGGCATGCTATTCCTTCTGCTTTATGATCTGCTGGTCCACTTTATCTATGTGTTACCACCGTGGTGATCCTCTTATTTATATGATTGCTGGTCGTTGATGATTTCTGATCTGAAGACTCTGGTTTAGCGACTTGGGTTTCTCGTTTTGTTTATCCACTACCACCTATATATTTTGCGCCATCCATATGTCCCAAATGATGTGGATTTTGTTTCACCCCCAATGGCTTCTCAATCTTTTCATGTGTCCACTAGCTGCCTCATGGCTCCTCGTCTATTACTCATATCAAAGAATCTTCTCAGCTTCGGTGTGACATGATGGTTGTGTGGTACTTTCTAATATAAATGGGGGAGTCTTTGTCTCCTTTAGTTACATTTTCCAAGATCACTGAAAGAATCTGAGACCCACCGCTTGCACGCCACCTTCTCGACGCTATTTCAGTGACTTCCGGTGGAGAGCTTTGCGCCTTGTGAGCTCTGTAATGAAAGACTAGAGTCTTGATCCTCCGAACCTACAGATCTATGTTATTTGGTACCTTTTTTAGTTTGATTGTTCTTCACTTCATCTATTTAGATTTGTGTTGTATAGTCTAGATTCTTCTGTCATTCTGGTTTGCAGAGTCTGGGTTGAGTTCGTGAGTCCATCCAGATCGGGATAGTACTCCGTTAACACCGATACAGATTTCATCACTCGCTCTTAGGGCATAGAGGTATCCATTCTCGGATAGTTTTTGTGGTTCGTGTGCATGGTCTTCCTTATTTTCCTTCCTCTTCTTGTATGTGCTATGTTTTAGTTTGTTTTTCAAAATAATAAAGAAATTTGTGTTGGTGTTCTTAATAGGGAGTAGGACCAAATAGGTCTAAACCACATAAATACTAGGGTTCCTTTTACTTTCCATCACTTTAATTTTATGTTCTTTTGATATTGTTAACAAAACAATTCTTTTTATTGTGTTTACTTTGAACTTTTTCTATAAACCAAGATCCGATTCTATAAAAAGTGGTATCAGATCCTGTTATTCTTTTTATTTTATAATGTCTGTCATGTTTGAAATTGAATAATTTGATGTTGAAAATGATTTTAATTTTTATAGATTTAAAATGTGTGAGTTATTAGTTCATAATGGCCTTGCTGATGCTTTACACGGTAGAAAGAAACATTGTGTAATCGTCACTGTCGATGGCTAGTCCACCACTTCCTTTGTAGATGTAGATCCCAGTATACTTGAAAAGGATCACTATACTCTTCTATTAACTTTAGGTGATAAGGTTTTGTGTGAATTTGCAAATGAAACCACTGCTAAATCTATTTGGCTTAAACTCAAGCATATATATATGACCAAGTGTTTTCTTGGGCGTCTGTATAAAAAAAATGTGATTATACAATTTTAAGATGTCCCCTAGTTCTTTTGTGCATGTTTATATAGATTAGTTTAATAAAAATATATTATATTTGGCTAATATTGATATAGATGTTAAGGACGTGGATTAGAATTTAATCTTGTAAACTTCTCTAGATTATTATTTTAATTCACTAAGAGATTCCATGAAGTATGGTAGAGATTCCATTATGTTAAAAGAGGTTAAGTCGGTTATCCTGTCTCATGATCTTCAAACGCATGGTTTGAAGGAAGAGTCAAGTTTTTTTAAGAGTGAACCTCAACTTATGTATACTGAGGATCCTATATAAAACAAGGGTAGGAAAGACAAGAACCGGTTTAAGGTATTTCGGTGTTTTGAGTGGAGTAATATTAGACACATGAAACATTACTGTCCTAATTTTAATGATAAAGATAGTATGACCCAATCACATGTGGTATGTACCAATTAATAGTATATTGAAGTTATTTAGTTTATAGCCCATTCTTTAAAACTAGACATAGGTTCTGTGTAGTCTTTTTCTTGAGTTCCTAGGACTGCCTCTACTTGTCTTTGTAGGGGAATCACGGTTGAGAAAAATGGGTGTGTGGGATGTTCTAAGTTGTTTGTGCTTAGGTGGAGAAGTGTTTTATTTTTCTGTCTGCTTCCTATTTTTTGGTTACTGTAAATGTTTCTACTACTTTTGGTTATTGTTGAAATTTTTTGAGCTCTACTTTGTTTTATTGTTCATTGTATCTTACCCTCATGAAAGGTTGTTTCAACGCAGGTATATGTATTTTGGGAGTTACTGATTATGAACAAAATAATGGTAATTGTGGGTTAAGATCTATTTTAATGTAGTTACTTAGTTGGTTTAATTTTTTATTATACGATAATCTGTTAAGAAGTATATGTGTAGTATGGGTTGAACATGTGCCACTACTAGAACATACTAGGTGATATTCATGTTGGGTGGATATTTGTAGACCTGGGTTTTTTGGTTTTAGGAAAATATTCCCACACTACTTAGAATTAATGGTAGTTAGTTTGTTTGCAAGAACACCATTAGTATAGTTTTAAGGTTAATATTGAAAAGGTGGGGATTTTTTTAAGTTTTCAAAATTATGATGTTTTCAAAAATGTGGTTTTGTTTTCATGAAAAATTTAGTGTGTTTTCTTTTATTATTATGCATTATATTTTTTAATGTGGGATGCTTCTGGTGCTGTGCCTCAATGTGGGGATCTATTTATTGGACTTTTTATTTTGATCCGTGGATTGCTATTCCTTGGGATTTATGATATTCTGGACCACTTTACTAGTGTACTTCCACTATGGTGATCCTCTTATTTTGATGATTATTGGCCGTTGATAATTTCTAATCCGATGACTCTGGTTTAGTGACTTGTGTTTCTCAATTTCTTTATCCATTGTCTCCCATCTTTTTTTCACCTCCCATGTGTCCTGAATGATGCGGGGTTTGTTTCACCCACGATGGATTCTCGAACCTTTTGTGCATCTACTAGATGCTGTGTGGCTCATCATCTGTTACACCTGTCAAGGAGTCTCCCCGGCTTCAGTGTGACATGATGGTTATGCGGTGATTTTTGATATGGGTGGGTGGGAGGTTCGTCACCTTAAGTTCTATTTTATGAGATCACTGAGAGAATCAGAGACCCACCACTTTCACTCCTCCTTCCCAATGCCATTTTGGTGACTTCCGGTGGAGAGATCTACACCTTGCGTGCTCTGTGATGACAGATCAAATCCTTGATTTTCTGAACCTGCAAATCTATGTTCTTTAGTTCCTTTTTAGTGATCTTGTTATTTTCTTCATATGTTTATCTTTTTGTTTTATGGTCTTAATTATTATTTTGGTCTAGTTTGTGGAGCCTGGGTTTCATGCGTGAGTCCATCCAGATCAGGAGAGTACTCTACTAACGCTGATCTAGATTTCGTCACTGGTTCTTGGGGTGCATAGGTCTCTATTATCGAATAATTTTTGTGGTTCATGTGTGTGGTCTTCCTTATTTTCCTTTGTCTGCTTGTATGTGCTATGTTTTTGTTTGTTTTACATAATAATAAAGAATTTTGTGGTGGTTTTCTTGCTGTGGAGTAGGACCGAACTGGTCCAAACCACATAAATATTGGTGTTCCTTTTACTTTCTTGTACTTTTATTTTCTATTCCATCGATATTGTTAATAAAACAATTAATTTTATTGTATTTACATAGAATGGATTATTTAAAATAATAATCGATTCTATAACAGGGGTTGTAGGGGGAAACGCGCCCCTGCTTTGGGGGTTTGAGGACTGAAGGTCCCTGGCCCAAATTTTTGGACATTTTAGCATCACTGGCACTGTAGTAGAGCTGACCAACCGACATTGAAAAAATACCATAGTAGTGGGGAGTTTGGAGTCAACAGTATTGTATCTCATGGGACTTCTAGCCAGCGGCCACTGTAGCAATCTTTGACTTGGGTGTCCACCTGTCATTGTAGCGATGCAGACTTATTGTGCGGTTGGTGGAACAGTGGATCTTCTCCCTCCTTTTGTAGCCCATTTTGGGCTAGTGTTTAGTTAGTGATTGAGAACCTTGAAACTCTCTATAAAATTGTGTTCCTGAATCAGTATTGAAATTATGCCTCTCTGTGGATGTAGTAATTATTCCCGAACCACAGAAATATTTGTGTTCTTATTATTTTTTCCCTTTTACTCATCTGAATTGTTTCTTTCTATCTTGTGACTCCCAATATTTTCACATCAACTACTTCATGTTGTACATAATAGAGTATTAATATGTTGTTTCAGTCCCTCATTCTATACTGCATCACCTAGAACAGAGCATGCTAGAGTGATCATATATCAATTTATTTTTTTTTAAAGAAAAACCTGATTGGTGATCTGAGCGCTGAAATTATCTAGAAGTTGAAGCATGAGTGAGCTAATGTGACATTAGAGGCTCTAAATTGGTTTACTTTATATCTGGTGGACATAGGATATTGTGTGGTTATGGAATCCTAGGTACTGAAATGTTTTGAATATATCACATAATGCTCAAAAATGGTTAGTTATGTTGAATGCTCTATTGCTCTAGACTAATAATTTTAGAATGAAAGTGTTTTTTACTGGTCATGTTAAATTTTTCAAGTTTGTGTTGACATCATATTTTCATATTTGATATTTTTTACTTTGGCTAAAGTGGGGTTCGAGTTGTCAAGGAGTTGTAGTGGTGTTGTGTTATTCATTAAATTCTGGTGCTTGGGAGGTTATTGTGTGGGATGGAGAATTATGGCCACTTTCTAACTTGTTCTAATATTTGAGTGGCTACCACTAATTGATTATTTAGAGTTAAATCTTGTCAGCATAACCCAAAAGGTGTTCAATGATTTTTCATGGTGTTGTGATACTTTCAATCTCAGTCGTCTTAAGCAATATTTTCTGAAGCTGGTTTGTGCAGCATTGGTATTGTGTTTTGTTTTCTAATGTGCTATTGTTGGAGGAAACCTACAATGCTGGTTCACAATGTTTGAGGGAATGTGTGTTCATCATAGGGTGTTCAATAATTTGTGGAAAAAGGAGGTAAGAATATATTTTCTGATGAGGAGGATACATGCTGAGGAATTCTCAAGGGACTGGACAAATTGAGTCGGTGCTGATGAGATTTCAGAAGAAGAATACCACAATATCATTATAGGGCGACAAAACTTGAACCCTAGTTTTGAAGCGAAGGACTCCTAAAATTAATTAAATCCAAGGTATCGACCTATACTATTAGAAATAATGAAAATTAAAGAGTTGTCACATATTATTCTTTGTTGTCCACCTGCTTTTCAACTTAGCTTTTGGTGATCATTGGAGAATTTTCTTTTTATGTTGGATACATTACAAATTACCCAGGGTTGGTTTGGGAGATTAATTTACTTAAAATTTCCTTTAACTCTTCTATGATTTCATTATTTTGATATGAAATTATCATATTAATTGGTTATAACTATTTTTATGGTACACATTTAAAGGTTACGATCATATTGAAGACTCAATTAAGGGGTGGGGGGTCTAAGAGTTTGATTTCAGAAGACAACACCATGCTATTCAGGGGAGTAAATTTATGTGTTCTATTTTGTTTTTTTCCTTCACACTATTTTATATAATGAATTATATACAATTTTTTCTACTATGAAATGTGTTTTATGTTGGTTTATACTGTCTTACATGATAAAATAAATTCATTGCACGTTTTTTTTATTTTCACTTGAAAATTTATGCGAGCTGTTAATGAAAAGATGCATGAAAATTGTTGAATAATAATTAAATCATTACTAAAATGTTTTCTACATGTTTATATATTATTAAATGACCATAAACTTTTGGTATTCATGTTGTTGTTTCTATGCTTATTTTTGGACCAGTACACATCTTTTTCACTACTGAATTGCATACAATCTTAAACTAAACTACCTAAGTGCATTCTCCATATTAGAATTCGACATTGGGGATAAAGTTGAGTTTTAAGTGTGGTGGAGGGATATTTAAATTGTGCTAAACTATATTTATTTGAACACACATCAAGTACCCTATTTTTTTGAATTTGACTATTTTCAAGTTTTAATTATAAATTTCGGTGGGAGTATATTTTTCATGAAAATGATGGCTATTTTGTTGCTTTGAGTGAATATTCATTTCTATTTCCCCATGGATTCAATATAGTAAAATATTTTCCATTTCCTATTGAAAATTATTGAATTTGGTCAATCTTTGGGAATAATATTTACAAAAGTAATTGGTTTTGAACTTTTTGATTTGATTTTAAACTCATAATCTATACATTTAAATGACCTATTAAATGAACTCTTAATCCTTGTGAACTATTTTCATTAAGCTAAAACTGGTGGGTGAGTTTATTATTCTTCTTTTAAATTATTAATCTCACTTATCCACTGATTTTGTCTAATAATTCTATACTAATTATTTGAGTGTTCAATTTTAGTAAAAGAAAATTTTGGAAGAACATTTATATGCAAAGTAAATCTTGTTTTATTTATTTCATAATTTTTTAAGATCAATCATTTTTATAAAACTGAAACCAATTTTTTCTAAACCATTTTCTTTTTAGTAGATAAATCATTTATTCAACTTGAAAAAATCATTGGGGGAAATAATTTTTCAAAATCACATGTTGGAAATATAAATCTTGTATTTTTATAATTAATTTACTTTAGCTGAAATTAAGCTATTGATTGCTTGAGGATAAGAAAATTTTTGTGTGGGGGGGGGGGGAATTTGATGTGATCATTATATGTTATAGTTTTCACATGAATTTATACTCTTTTATGGGTACTTTTCTATTTTAAATGAGATTATATTGAATACTTTTATTTTTTATATTTTGTTGCACATAAAATTTATTAACTATTATTTGTGAAACATGGTTATTTATGTGTTAAGTTTAAACGTTGGAAATATCATGATAATTTTATGTGTTCAACTAAATTATTATTTTGAAATTGATCACCGCCTCATTTACTTTTGATGAATTTTAAAATATTATTGAATTTGAGTGAGGTTGGAACTCAGTTTTTTTTTGGATTTAATTATTATATTTTGAAATTTTTTTAAGTGGGTTAATTTTTTTTCTAAATATTTTCTTCTAAAATGATTCAATACACGGTTTTAAGTTTTAATCCAATTATTTTTTATAGGTAATTTAGGTCTCTTCAAATATACTCATTATTTCTATTTTATGGGAAGACAAGGTCACCTGATCTAACCAGGTTCCATGGAGACCAAAACAAATGGTGTGAATTAGAAGAGAAGATTTTCTAAAAAACCTAAATTTTAAAGTTCACAACACACTTTTACCAATTTTATCAACTATGAAAGATCGAGGGGATGAGAAGTAGATGTTAGTCATATTTTTTATTACAGATGGTGCCACCCCCTTATTTTGTGAAGGGAGGCAGGCCTGGATGGTGAATGTGGGTGGGAAACCCCACCCACCTATTGGGGTGTAGTGAGTATGGAGTAGGGTGTGATGATGTTAGGTTGGATATGTTAGGTAAGAATATAAAAATAACACAAGAGTGAGGGTGAATTGTGTCTTTTAAAAAATCTTACACAATTCTGGATTTTGACACCCTCTGTGATTTATACAGATAAGCAGTGTTTTCTTAAGTATGAAAAGAATATATAGAGGATAAATAGAAATAAAGAACACAAATTTTTATAATGGTTCAGGGAACAATGATCCCCTAGTCCACTCTACTAATCACTCTTTGTGATCTTGTAAAATTTTCATTAGAATAGTCCTCTTACCATAAGACCATGAATTCACAACTGAGTGTGGAAAAATGAAACCTTTACAACAAGACTAAAAAAAACCCTTTCAGGTTCTATAATAGAGAACTAGTTATTCACAGTTTATATCTAGAAGATGATACTCCACCACAATTGAGTACGAGTAGTTGAAACTCTAATAAATCAAAAGATTGATTTCAAAGGTTCAAGATGATCTTCATAGTTGCAGCAGCAAGAAACTGAAAATTGATGGATCTTCTTCTTTAGAAAAGAATAACTTAAAAAATGAAATATTATGAAGCATTCCTTGTTGAAAAATGATCTTTAATAAGGTAACAATTAGACAAAAATAGTAATATTATAGAAGTAAAATGTTGAACATGTATATCTCCAAAGTGTAGATTCTTTGAGAATCGATTTTTCGTTGCAGCAGCAATGTAAAAAATAATTTCAATAATATATTCACATTTTTGAATAGCTTATCACACACATATTTTTGAAGATATAATCTGAAGAAATATATAGAATAGATAGCTTTATTTGGTATTTCAGATCCAAAAGAATAGCCCAATTGATAGCAGAAATCCAAATTCCAATTGACTAGGGGAGTCGTAACTTCCATTAGGAACATGAGTGATTTTATATGATGAATACGGTTCTTTGAAACAATAATAATGATCCATGAATCAGTATTAAATTCTGACTCAATTGCTACATCAATCTTGGATTGAAAATGTGGCTTAAAAACTTTTCCGTTGTAAACACAACGTAGGGTTGAACTGTGTATTGTAGGGTTCCTTAACCATACTTTCATCTTCACGTAACATAGGGAACAGAAATAGCATAGATATAATAATAAATATGTTCACCTTTTTAGCATAAGATCTTGAACGTAGAAATGATTAACCATACATTCAAATTCCCAAACATAGGGTTGATGAATATTAATACCAATTTCCAACATAGGGTTGTTGATCCATATGTTTGTCAATCCTCCGAACGTAAGGATGCTGATCCAAACCAAAAATGTTTAGCGTAAGATAGGGTTGATACCGTATGTAAGTGTTTTTCTATTCTACCAGGGTTGATACCATATGCAATAATTTCTCTTATCTAGTGTAAAGTAGGGTTGATAAACCATGCACTCATTTTCTGAACGTAGGGTATGAAACAATGTTTCTAGAGTAATTCTCTTAACTTTAAATTCCTTTAACCTGGGTATAATATTTTGAATACTCGCTCAATCAAAATTCATTAGAAAACAAACAAGGGTATTTATGATCATTACTATCATAATAATTTATTGAGTATTGTTGAGACAATACACGCCCAACAATCTCCCCCTTTTTTATGATCACAAAACCCATAACATAATCTATAATATATTTTTAAAAAAAATGTGGGATTTGTAAACATACACAAATAGTTATAGAAAATATTTTGATATTTCGATTTCACAATATTATTTTGATAAAGAAAAATAGATACTTGTAAATTAAATATTTTTTCTAATGAAAAGTTGTGATTTTCAAATATTCTCCCCAATATATATTCTCCCCTTCCTTAAAAATTCTCCCCCTGTTTGTGATATCAAAAAGATGGTTTGAAAGAATAAATGATATGAATTAATATAGAACTGAACTATAAATGAATTGTTATAAAAACCAATAAGAGAAATAAATTTTGGATTAATAGTTAAGTATTGAACATAAATAAATGAGAATAAACCTAAATAAGAATAAACTAAATTGAATTTAAAATGAATTCAAATGTTTCAAAAATAGAGTACAATCCACAACCAATGAAAGTTTTTCTTCAAAATGAGGGACTATGATCAGAATTGTTAGAATAATAAGGTATAGAATGATGATGAATGGATTGGAAAACACCATTAATATCAATGAGCTTCAAAATAAAGCTCTAGAAATGATTTTTGAATACTTATGACCACTGTTGAGGAATCTTCTTCGAATCTTGACCAAGATTTAGACTCTCAACCAAATTAACCTTTATAAACTCATTCACAGATTCCTATGACTGGATGAATGAAGTCAACTTATCATTAACTTTATTAAACACTAATCCCAACCAGGATTCATTTGAAGTAGGCTGACTAAACATATTCCTTTGATTATCCAACAGAACACTTAAAGGGGTAACATCATACTGAAGGGTGTGAAATCTATCATTGAAATCAGCTAGTATTAAATTAATAACATAAAACCTTATGATCAGGTCTAGATGTGTTTGTTGAGAGGAGGTTTATGATAAATTGATTTCCCTAATAGATTGAAATTCTCTCCTCATCATCAGTTTTAACTCATCAAAATATGACTTCTTGAAATATTCATCTCTTAATAAATTGAACTCTCTAGACATTTGGTTGATTAACTCTTGAATGTATTCAATAGAAATAATATTGTCTTAGAATTTCTTAAGATGATTCTTTTGACCATCAAACTTTGATCTCAGCACTGTAGTACTTTTGAATTCTTCAAAATTATTTTTCTCATCTTCCAATTGTTCTCTAAGAAACAAGTTCTGAGCCTCCAATAGATTTAACTTTATAATTAAGGCTTCAATATGAGAATCGTAAGATTTAGTAGATTGAGTGCCAAGGTTAGGGATATATTCACTATTATTAACTTCTATAAAAGAAAAACTTGGCTCTTTATTATCAACTAATCTGTCTCTTAATATAGATCCTCCAACAGCTTCAGAATCAGGAACAATAAGAGATTGAGTTGTAGGATCGGGGACATCTTCCCTTTGATGTTATTGACTGTGAGCCTCTTTCTCAACATTCTCTTCTACTGGAGCCTCATGCACAACTTCTCCTAGTGCTTCATCCATAGTCTCTGGAATATTAACTGTAATCTTTCTTCTCTGAACAAGATTTCCTTCTGGCCTAGGTTTAGCCTCTTCATCAGGTGTCTGTCTGAGAAATCCAATCGAAGGAACCATTCTTTGATCTCCCTGACCATATGTCATAAGACTTTATTATTTTTCTTCACCAAAAAGCAAGATACTATTTCAATAATTTCTCCTAAAAAAATCCAAACTTCTTAACAATCTCAAAATTTAAAATGTTGTTGTGATGACATGTTTTACCAAAAAAAAATATTGACAGTTTTTCCTTTTCTAAATAGTAAAAAAGGAAATAATCCTTCTATAGGGATAATATTCTATCTTGGCATCTTTGTGATAGAAATGGTTTAGATACCTTATCATAAACTGATATAAATTCATCTCAATGTGGCTCAAAAATAAAAACATGACATACATATTAGGATATAGGACTTTCTCTAGCTCAAAAAGTCCTTGGAAAAATTCCAGATTGAATAAATTTCATCATTACTCAATGATCATAAGTAATATCTTTTTTCAATACCTTTTTATAGTTCTTGTTCTAAATAATTAAAACATAATATCCTTTGAATTTTTTTTCCCATTGCATATATTCCTCAAATCAAACTGACCCCCCCCCCCTCATGGGTATAACATAACAAACTCATCCATTTCCATAGAAGAAATAGAAAATTCATTATCATTAATCTTAGAGGCAATAATATCTTCATTAAGTACAAGACTAAATGAATAATTTCTATAAAATTCATTTAATTCAATGTCATAAACTACATGTGTGTTATCTTCTCCAAAATATTAATTTATACCTTTAAATCTCATTTCTTCCTTGAGAAAAATATTTTTAGAATCTAAATAATAAAAATATATTACCTTTCCTTAGATAACTTTGTGATCTTTCCCTAATGCATAAGCATCCACATCCAAATCCACATCTTCAGATCTTCGAGAAGTTTCAATCTCATAAGGTTTCGAGATTTAAGGAATTGAAGGTTTAGGGTTTCAATAAATGAGAATTGAAAGAGTGAGATGGATACTCTTTAAACTTAAGGGACGTGTAGGAGAGGAGAAAGAGAGAAGAATAAGGATAACAATTTTCTCATGCCAATTGAGAATGTACTCATTAAGTTTTTTTTATTTAAAAAGTTAAATAAAATAAAATTATTTTTAAAATATAACTTACTCATGACTAAACAAAATAAATAATGATAAAAATTTATATACATCAAATACAATACTTAAAATATAAATAGAGTGATTAAAATAAAATAAAATAAATAAATCATTCATTTAAAAATTAAATAATCCTAACCCCCCTTAATAAAATCAAAACTTGCACTGGTAAGTGGTTTAGTGAAAATATCAGCTAATTGATATTTGGTATTAACAAATTCTAAAGATATATCCTTTTTAAGGACATGATCTCTTAGAAAATTATGGCTTATATCAATGTGCTTAGTCCTATAATGAATTATAGGATTTTTTAAATATTTATTTCACTAGTATTATCACATAAAATATGTATACTGTTAAAATTTATTCCAAAGTCCAGTAGGGTGTTTTTCATCCATAAAACTTGTGAACATCAACTACCAGCAGACCCATATTCTGCCTTAGTAGTTGATAGAGAAACCGAGTATTGTTTCTTACTAGACCATGATACTAAATATTTTCCTAAAAATTGAACATTTCTTGAGGTGCCTTTTCTATCCAATCTAAAACCTCTAAAATCAACATTTTAATATGAAATTAAATTAAAATCGGAAGTTTTGGAGTAAATAAGAGATTGAAAAATAATTACTTTTAAATATCTAAAAATTATTTTAACAGCAGTTGGATGAGATTATTTTGGATTTGATTGAAATTTATCACATAAACATACATAAAACATAATTTCTAGTCTTCTACTAGTTAGATATAACAAACTTCCAATTATACCTCTATATAACTTATTTTCTACTGGTTTTACAGCTTCATCCAAATCAAGTTTTATATTGGTACACATGGGAGTTCTATATTTCTTGCTGTTGTCAAGTCCAAACTTTTTCAGTAAATCAATAATATATTTACTTTGATTTAAAAAAATTCTACAATCTTTTTGATAAATTTGAAATCCTAATAAGAAATTTATTTCTCCCATCATACTCACTTGAAATTAATTTTTCATTAATTTTAAAAAAACTTTACAATTCTTTTTATTATTTAAACAAAAAATAGCATCATCAAAATAAATTTTAACTAATAAAATATTAGTATAAATGGTTTTATTAAAAGTGTTGGATTTTCCAATCCAATAGTAAATCCATTTTTCAAAAGAAAAGAACTTAATATGTCATACCAAGATTTAGGTGCTTGTTTAAGGCCATATAGAGATTTAGTTAGTTTAAAAATAGAGTTTTTCTTTTGAGTATTTTAAAAACTAGGGGGTTGTTCCACAAAAAATTCCTCTATTAAATAACCATTTAAAAATGAAGACTTGAAATCCATATGATATAATTAGAAATTTGTATGAGATGCACAAGTTAAGAGGATTATTATGGATTCTAGTCTAGCTACATGATAAAATGTCTCATCATAATCTATACCTTTTTCCTAATTATATCATTTAGCTACTAACCTAGATTTATTTATAGTTATGATCCCTTGATCATCCTGTTTATTTCTAAAGACCCACTTAGTTCCTATAATTGGATAATTGGTTTGTCTTTCTACTATTTCCCAAACTTTATTCATTTTGAATTGGTTTATCTCTTCCTACATTGGTAGCATCCAAATCTCATCTTCTAAGGCTTCTTCAATAGTCTTAGACTATAACTAAGATAAAAATGGAGAAAATTATCATAGGTTTCCTACATTTCTTCTAGTTATAGTTCTCGTGTCTAATTATCCTATGATAGTTTCTATAGGATGGTTCTTTAAAGTTCTAGACTATCTATACAATACACTTTTAGGATCTTTAGTATCATGTTCTTCTGAACTATACTTAAATTTATTAATATTATTTTTGAAATCCGTTTTAGGAGTTTCAAATCTCATGTTGTCAAAAGATTTAGTGACCTCATCAGCTTGATATTTCTTTTTAATAAAAGGAAAATTTTCATCAAACTTCATATGAACTGATTCTTCAACAATCCTTTACTTTTTATTAAACACTCTATAAGATATAGAGGTATCAGAATATCCCAAAAATATTTCTTCATCATCTTTTGGATCGATCTTAAGAAGGTTTTCCTTAGTATTCAAAATATAAACCTTGCATCTAAAAACATTAAAGTACATTACTTTATGTTTTCTTTTATTCCAAAGATCATAGGACATATTTTTGAAAATAGACCTTATTAAAACTCTATTCATGATATAATAGGATGTGCTTACATATTTTTCCCAAATATAGGTTGGGAGAATATATTAATTCAACATAGTCCTTATTATTTCTTGAGTAGTTCTATTTCTTATTTCGACAATTCCATTTTTTGAGGTGTTCTTAGTGCATATAATTTTTGTTTAATACCTAGATTTGAGAAAAAATAATTGAATTCTTGATTCTCAAATTCTCCACCAAGATCAATTCTCAATGAAATTATTTTAAAACCTTTTTCATTTCGAACAATTTTACAAAAACTTTCAAAAATAGTGAATACTTCACTTTTGAGTTTTAGGAAATAAACCCAAGAAAATATCGAATAATCATCTACTAAAACATAAATATATAATTTACCATCCAAACTTTCTATTCTTAATGGTCCAAATAAATCCATATGGATAAGTTCTAAAGTTTTAGATGTAGAAATTTTGTTAATAGATTTTAAAGAAGATTTGTGATGTGTTTCAATTTGGCATGTGTCAAAGAATCTGTCATTGTCAAACTTAAGACTAGACATATCAGAAACTAACTATTTATTAGATTATTTATGTAAAGAATATATATTATAGTGTCCAAGTATTCTATTCCAAATCCAAAATTTATTTGTCTTAATAGTTAAATGACTCACTTTTTATTTTTTATAAGGAATTAAAATCTAAGGTATAAACATTATCAGTACTGGTTGATCTAAATTTAAGAAACTTATATTTAAAGACAGATCATGAATTATTAAAAAATAAATATAAAACATATCATTACAGAGTTGGTAGACACTTATCAAATTGTGATTTAGACCTTTCACATACAATAATTTGTTGATTTAGATAGTCTTAGGATCTCCAACAGTTCCAACTCCAAAAAAATTTCCTCTTGCATTGTCCCCAAAAGTAACTAGTCCTCCATCCATTTGAGTTAGTGTATGAAATATTGGTGAGTCTCCCATCATATTCGTTGAATAAACAATATCCATATACCATATGGATTTTATTTTTCTATTTCATGTTTCCTACAAAAGTAATTAATTTTTTTTGTTTTGATAGCCATATCTTCTTGGGTCCAGCAGTGTCAGTAAGCAATGATCTGAGAATCCAGATCTGATTTATTTTTTCTTAATTAATATCACTTGCTTCAGATGGACTTTTAGAAATAAAATATATTTGAATAAAAATAACTTTATGATTTCTCATATAACAATTTTTAGTAAAATGTCCTTTTGTTCTATATTAATAATAGATAACATTTTTAGAATTGGGAAAAAAATAATTTTTATACAATTTTGATTTCTCTCCCTTACTTCCTATTACTAATCTTTCCCTTTTTATAACATTATTACCAAGAATATAATTTAAGATATTTTCTCCTTTTGTAAAAATAAGAGCATCAATTTTATAGGATTCCACTTCATCCTTCAATTATTTAATCATTTTTTCATGATCAACAATGTTTGAGGTAGATGAGTTGAATCCTTCAATCAAATCTTGATGTTGTTTTAGTAGGGTATTTCTTTTACTTAAAATAGAATTATGAATGTTTTTTTAATGATTTGTGTTTCTTTAACAAAGAATCATATTTTTATTCTAAAATAGAACAGTAGGTTTCCAATTTATCATTTGAGAAACTACTAGAATCAGAATCAGAAGAGTAATAAATTTATACCTTTTCCTCTTCATCCATGTAGCACATATTGTATTTTAGATTTCATTTCTCCTTTTCTGAATCGGACATTGAATGGCTGTTAGAGTCTTCAGATACACTCCCTGTAGCTTTCATTTCTCTTTTTTCCTTTGTTCTCATAATCATCATTTTTTTTATATCTCTTTTCTGGACTTTTTATTTCATCTTTAATTTGAGGACAATCAGGTCTGATATGACCCAATTTCTTGTATTAATAACATCAAACTTCTCTTGGTTCTTTGTCATCCTTCCTGAATAATTTTCTTAATCCACTTTTCTTATTGTAAAATTTGATAAACGTTCTAGATATCTGAGCGAGTTCCATTTCAAAATCTGAGGAATATAAAGTTTTCTCTTATTTGATTTCTTACTTTGTTCTTCTGTTTTACTTATGATATATCACCTTTAGAGAAATATTTTACTTCTAAACTATAATTTTATGATATCCAGCTTCATCTTGCATTTATGCTTCATACATCATTAGTTTCCCAATTAGTTCTTTCATTATCAAATCCTTGACAAGTGATGATTGACGAATAACAGAATATATCCTATTTCATTTAAAGGGTAGTACTCTCAGTACTTTCAAATCTTGATCATATTGTTTGATGGGTTCACATAAGGATGTAATATTGTTGATAATTTTTGTATTCCTTCCATTCATCTGTGTGATACTTTCACCATCAAACATTCTAAATGTGTTGAATATTTTCTTAGCTGTATCATACCTCATCTATCTATCATTTTTTGTTTCTTGATAAGAAACGGTAATAGTTTTCACATCTCATAGGAAGTTGTAAATTTTGATACACGATTGAATTCATCTGGTGAAAGACCATAAATAATAGCATTCATTGCTTTATAATTGATATAATACTCGAATTCTATTTCAGCAGTCCAAGTTTCTATTGTCTCAGGAAACTTATAAGGAGTAATGATTTTTTAGTTTAATTTGAATCCAATATTTTTCTGATAGATAATCATTCCAGATTTCTATCATCCGTAAATTTCACCATTAAAATATGCAGCTCGTACAATAAACATTATTTCTATCGAATCATCCATTTCCATATTTGTATAGACTTCATGCTTTTAGTTTTATATATCTTTATTAAAAAATATATCCTATGATACCAATTGTTAGGTTGGAATATACAAAGTCACACAAGAAGGGGGGGGGTGAATTGTGTCTTTTCAAAAATCTTCTGCAATTCTGGATTTTGACACCCTTTGTAATTTTTTCAGATAAGTTGTGTTTTCTTCTATATGAAAATAATATATAATAGATAAACAGAAATAAATAACACAACTTTTTCTAGTGGTTCGGGGAACAAAGATCCCCCAGTCCACTCTACCAATCACTTTCTCTACAATCTTGGTAAATTTCACTAGATTGGTCCTCTTATCACAAGACCATGAATTCACAATTGAGTGCAGGCAGTTGATAGATTTTAAAAAAGACTAATAACAAGACCTTTTGGTTCTATAACAGATAACCAATTATTAACAACTTATATCGAGAACCTGATACTCCACTATAACAGAGTATGATCAGTGGAAACTCTAATAAATCAAAAGATTGATTTCAAAGGTTCAAGTTGATCTTCACAGTTTCATTAGAAAGAAACTAAAAATTGATGAATCTTCTTCTACAGAAAATAATATCTTCAATAATGAAACTGTCTAAAGTGATCCTTGTTGAAAAATTATCTTCAATAAGGTAGAAACTAAAGAGTAGTAGTAATCTTATAAAAGTAAAATATTGAACATATATATCTCCAAAGTGTAGCTTCTTTCAAAATCAATCATTCATTGCAGAATCACTATAAAAAGATAATTTCAATAATATATTTTCACATGTGAGTTTCTTATCACACACATGTTTTTTGAAGAGATAATCTAAAGAAATATATATAACATATATCTTGCTTCAGTATTCCAGATCCAAAAGAATAGCCTGTTTGATTGTAGAAATTCAAATTCCAATTGATCAGGGGAGTCATAACGTACCTTAGGAACATGAGTGATTTTCTATGATGAAAAAAGTTCTTTTAAACAATCATTATGATCCTTGAATCAGTATTTAATTCTAACTCGATCATTGCAGAAATATTGGATTGAAAATGTGGCTTAAAAACTTCGTTATTGTAAACACAACATGGGGTTGAACTGTTTAGCGTAGGGTTCCTTCACATATCGTAGAGTTCTTACCAATGTATGGTTCCTTAACTATAATTTCATCTTCATGTAATGTAAGGAAAAAGTGGTGTTGGGATGATAATCCATACGTTCACCTTTTTAGAAGAAGATCCTGAACGTAGCATTGATTATCCATATATTAAAATTCCCAAACTTAGGGTTGATGAATATTAATAGCAACTTCTAATATAGGGTTGTTGATCCATACACTTATCAATCCTCCAAACATAAGGATTCTGATCCAAATGTTTTTTTTTCATAACGTAGGGTTGATACCACACGTAAGCATTTCACTTTTCTAGCATAATTTATGGTTGATACCATATGAAAGCATTTGGTTTTTCCAGCGTAATGTAGGTTTGATAAACCATATGCTCATTTTCTAAATGTAGGGTCTGAAATAAAATTTCTAGAGTAATTCCCATAACATTAAATTCATTTTACTCAGATATAAATTCCTAAAAACTCACTCAAGAAAACTTCATTAGCGAAAAAACGGGGTTATTTGTGAGCATGAAAATCATCATAATTTATTAATTATTTTTGAGAAAATACATGACCAAAAGGATAAGGTAATTACAAATAGTCTAGAGGGTAATGAATCGATCAGATTCAAAATTTTAGTCAAATAAATTGATTAATTAAATTTACTATTAAAGTTAATTATTATAGTTAATTAGCATTGAAAATGAAGAAATACACATATATGTTTTTATACTTGTTCGGTCCAAAGTGGATCTAGTCCAGTCTTATTTCTCTTTACTCGAAGAGAGATGCACGTTCCCTACCCAATTTTTGGAAGAAATAAAAGAACCCACTATTGAGTTCGAGAAACATCCACCATTGGAATGGAGTAAACAACTCACCATTGGTTTTGAGAAGAGAATCCACCATTGGAATGGAGATGAGTGACTGTTGGAATGGAAATGAGTCACCATTGGAAATGGGAATGAGTCACCATTAGAAAATTAGAAAAGAACCACAGAAAATAAGGAAAGAACTGCCATTGTAAAAAAATTCCAAGACAATGAGTCTTGCTTGCTTAGAGGAGATGTTGAAGAGGGGGTGTGGATTTTTAACGATAATAATCTTGAGGATATTCCATGTAGGAAATAGTCTTTAGGATCTTCCATGGAGGAAATGTTCTCGAGGAAGAAGATGGTGAATAGTAATTCATCATTTTATGTACAAACTTTGACACAAAAACTTCTATAAATCTTTAACCCATCTAAAAAACTAAATTAATAGTATACCTAGAATAATTAATTGATTATAATTTAAATATCTTTCCAACTAATCAATAATCACTTAATTATGATAAATATAGTAGGAGATTTCATCAAAATACCGTGAACAAATATTTTGAATACTGCAGAAATAATTGCAGCAATTCATCCAATTTATATGGCATGAAAATTATTTTTTTAGAGTTTCATATAGTTTAATGAAATGAAGTTAAAGTTTTTAGATTTATAACCAAACAAACATTGAGTGATTTTGATAAAAATCGAATGTGATATCAAAGAAGAAAAAAGAGTTTTAATTCTAGAAAATTCAGAATTGCAGAACTTTTGTAAGATCTTAAGACAATTGGTGCACCCATTAAACAATATAATCGAGATTCCATTGATTCTAATTAAATGTAGATAAATGAGTTATATTTTTAACGTAAGAATATAATCAGTATAGTATAAGTTATAAATTAAATACATAAGAGAGCTATAAAGTAGTTTAAACTAAAAATATTTCCTGAAACCAAAATCATGTATCATGTTCAGATCAAATGTCAAACCAGCTGGAGATAGAATTAGACTTTGTCATAGTTTAATATAAGTTAGATAAAAATTTTATCTTTTATATGGATTAAGAATTATAAAATTATGATCACTATAACTCTAATTATAATTAAAATATATAGAGTTTTAAAAAACATCACATAAAAAGATAAGAGGGCTTTGGATATTTAAAAACATAAAATAACATGTAATCAAACAAAAAATAAATACATACATGCATGAACATAAAAATAGTTTTCCTATAAAAGTCATAGTATTCTATTATTTTTATCATCAGATTCATCGACACATCTTCTCCCATCATTATTTGGGTGATATTTTGTGAGTTTGTTTCCCCACATAATCAAGAGTGATAATTATGAGAGATAATATCCTTTTAATTATGAGGGATTATGTATACACTTTTACCCATAGTGAGATTATTTCTTTGTATGTTTTTACCCCTTTAATTTTTAAGTTTCTTCCACATTACATCTAGTGTCATTTTTTCACATTTTTTCATTTTACTTTATCTCACAATTATCACTGTACCAGTGGATCAATCATTTTCTGTCCCGACAAGTGGTATTAGAGATAGGTTCTAGCTTGGTGATGTTCACTTTTTTGAGTACTGGTAATTCTTTTAAATTTAAGTATGCTATGTTATTGTAGCTATGGTTGATCATTCACATCATAAAAAATTTATTAACATTATTAAATACATCATTGTAAAAAGAGAATGTTCTGAACTGATGACATGTCCAGATGGCGGTGAAATTTGAGATGGATAAATTAAATGAAAATAATTTTTGTTGTGAAAAATAATGATGAAAGTGGTGCTATGAAAATATAATTGCCTACATATGATTGATGAAATATTATCATGTGTGACAATGGAGCGTGGTTCTAGTGAGATTCAAAATCCTGACAAGGATAAAAATGTTGCGAGTACTTATGGAAGTGGAGACCTTTTAGTCAGTGAATTAACAAAGACTGCTAGAGGTAGGCATAATCTCAACGATGCATGGATAATAAACTTGGAAGAAACATGACACAAAACATCTCGATGGAAATGGTTTGAACAATATGAAACTATCCCAGAAAGACTTGTGTCCTTGAGGAATGATCACAACTTGAAGATCAATTGAGTCAGTACCATCAAACTGAAGATGCATGACAATATAGTATGAAATATCTAATCAGTATACCTTGTGAATGTCTTGAAGAAGAACATGTTTTATTTGAGACAATTTAATGACATCATATGTATGATTCACACCATTAAAATAGTGATGAGAATTGTGAAGGGTATGCTTGTGGTGATGAAGGTAGAGAAGATCTCAAAGAACGTATATATGATTATAGGTGAAATTTGTAGGAATACCTTCTCACTAAAATTGAATTATAGATCTTGTTGACAATTATCACCATAACTCTTATGCGGACTCCAAGATACCTTGATGTGATGCTGGATGGATCTAACTATCTCTACTATTTCCTCATCTAGCTTAGGTCCCAACAGTTTTCTTTATACAACTTCATCTCAACATGTTAGAGTTATACACTTATTTACACAGAGGGATTCATCAGGATACATCTAAATGATCAAGTAAAAGATATTTTTATAAGAGAATTCAACTAAAGAAAGGCGTTGATCCCAAAAAACTTTAAAATATAGAGAACAAGATCTCAACATATCTTCCAGGGTTTGAATGATTCTCTCCAACAAACCAGCTATCTGAAGATGATAGAAAATACTGAAACCCAACTCTATATCTATAGATCGCTAAAGACTTCTCTAGAACATTGAGGTAAACCTCAGATCTCGACTAGATATAATAGAATGTGGTACTCTATGTAGCCTTACCACTTCCTTAATATATATCATGAAAAACTGATTAAGGAATAAATATTCTCTGATAGTAATGAAGTGTGTTGACTTCATAAGATGATCGACTATAACCTAAATAGCATTATGACCTTTATATGTTTTGGGGAGTGCAACAATGAAATCCATGGTGACATTTTCCCATTTTCATTATAGTATGAGTAATGATTGTAACATGTTATTATACTTTTGTCTCTTAGCCTTAACTTGCTGACATAACAAGCACTAAGATACATACTCTTCAACATCTCTCTTTATGTTGTCCAACTACAAATAATCTTTCAAATCTCTATAAATATTCATACTCTTAATATTAATAGAGAATGATGAGCTACAAGATTCTTCCAATAGATCATTCTTTAAGTCTGTTATTGGTGAGACACATACTCTGTTATTGAATCTTATCATTCCATCACAACCAAGGTTCAACTCAGGAACATTTCCCACTTTCTTTTGCAGCTCTACGTCTTCATTTTGTGCCTCTTTAATCTTTACATGTATATATAGTTGAACACTCATTTAGGAAAGATTGGTTTTCTACCATTACTTCAAGATTTCAAGGTCTATCTTTTGTAAATCCATAAATATTGGATCCTTTGTGATTCTTATCATAGATAAGTTAGCATGATCATTTTAACTCAGAGCATTAGCCACGTTGTTCTCTTTCCTAGAGTGGTAATGTATTGAGAAGTAATAATCTTCAATAAACTCTAACCATATTATTTAGAACATATTCAACTCTTTCTTGGTGAATATTTATTTAAAAATTTTATGATCAATATATATTTCACACCTTTCTCCATAAAGATAACACCTCCATATCAATAATGAAAACATTACCACCACTAACTCCAGGTCATGAGTTAGTAATTCTGCTCATGAACCTTCAATTGGTATGGCATAGAATCTACCATTATATCATTATGCATAAGAACACATCTCTATCCCTTATTTTATGCATCACTATAAATTGAAAACCCATCTCTACTGTAGGGTAGTGTGAGCACAAGTGCATTAACCAACATTACCTTTAGTTTCTTGAAATTTTCTTCACATTCATCAGTCCAAATGAACTTGACTCCTTTCCAATTTAACTTGGTGAGTGGATTAGATAGTCATGAGAAATTATTCACAAAGCATCGATAATTTCCATCCAATCCAAGAAAACTATGGATCTCAGTTACACTGATTGGTCAAGGTCAATGTTCAGTAACTTTCATCTTTGATGGATCTATAGATACATTCTGGTTTGATAATATATTACCAAACAATTAAACTTTCTATATCTAAAATTCACATTTTATAAAATTTTCATTTAAATTATCCTTTCTTAGGGTCTTTAGTACAATCCTCAAGTGATCTTCATGATCTTTATTTCTCTTGTAATATATAAGAATATAATCTATGAAGACTACTATAAACTAATCAAGACGATCTATAAAGACTCTATTCATTAAATATATGATGACATGGTGTCATTAGTATGATAAAATGACATTAAAATAAATTCATAGTGTCCATACCTTGTACAGAAGACTGTCTTGGGCATGCTTTCACTTTTGACCCTCAATTAATAGTATCGAGATTGAATATCAATCTTGGAAAAATATCAAGTTCCTCATAATTGATCAAACAAATCATCAATATGTGGTAGAAGATCCCTATTATTTATTGTGATCTTGTTATGCTCCTGATAATCAATACAGATTTGTATTGATCCATATTTCTTCTTAAAAAAAGAATAGGTTCACCCCATGTCTATATGCTTGGACGAATGAATCCCTTATCAATATTCTCACGGAGTTTCTTCTTTAATTCTTTCAACTAAATCAATGTTATTCTATATGGAGCCTTTGAAATAGGTATATCACCAAGTACAAGTCCTATTAAAAACTCAACTTCTTGATTTAGAGGAAGACTATAATATTCTTTCAGGAAGATATTAACAAACTTTTATATAATAGGCATATCTTCGTTGTTGAGTTTCTCTACAACCATTTGAGATAAGTACCCCATTTGAATTAGAATCAGTACCCATATAATGAATGAAATTTCCATTAGAAGTTCATATTTATCCTCACAGTGACAAAGGATCATAATATAGATCAAAATATAATATGTGAATTCCCTTCATCGAAAATTGATATGATACTTATATAAAGAAAACCAATCCATTCACAAAATTACATCAAATTTAACTATAGGAAGAATAAAAAGATTTTAAGGAAGCACATTCCCACAAACTTCAATTGGAGAATAATTATAGACTTGAGATACAATCATCGTACCTTTTTAAGTTTTCACTTCTAATACAATATCTAATAATTAAGGATGTTACAATGTGATGCCCTTATAAAATTATTCAGATATAAGAGTGGGTAAATCAAGAATCAAATAAGACATTAGAAATTATAGAGTGGATGATAAGTGTACCCTTGTCCATTTTTTTATCATACCCCACATCGGAAATCTGGGCTTAAAATTTTTCTGGTTCTGATCATTGTTATATTAACCCTCATATTTTTGCACTAGTTAGAATAATATCCACACTCCTTGTATTTGAAACATTGGAGTGTGGGTCGTGTATTCTGTGGAGTTGTCTCTCCATTTACATCATTAGATAACTTCTTCCCACTAATCCAACATTCTATTTCTCGATGACCTTTGTTTCCACACTTAAATCATTTACTAGTCCCCTCAAGAAAATTCTATCCATGTTTCTTTCCACACTTCTAGAATAAAAGAAGAATCATTTTCTTCACTCTATGATTTTTATTATTAGAATTTCCTTTAAATGCCATCTTTCTTTTTTTATCAAAACTACAAGATTGATGGATGAATCTAAACTCCATTTCTCCCTTGATAGTAAATTGAACAATTTATTCATAGATACTGAAGCCTATTATGTATAACGCTCTCTAGAGACTTGGTTTTAATCCATTAAAGAATCGATCGATATTACTTTTAGGTTAGATGACGATACCAGATGCATACCTCACAAGTCTTGTAAAAGTTTCCTCATAGGTAATAATAGATTCATCATTATTCTATTTTAGATTTATAAATTCCTTTTCCATTTTCATATAAAGAATATAATGGAATTTATTGTTGATAAATAAACTTCAAAACTCATCCCACTCCATAGAGTCAATTTATTAGCATTTATTCATTTTCTTGATAAGAGTCCACCAATGATCAACTTCACCTTCAAAATGATAAACATCAAAAATAAAATTTTCATGCTTTAAACACTGAATAATGGAAAATATATTTTTAGTGGTACTAATTCATTTCTCAGAAATTAGTGGATCACTAACCCACTAAAATAAGGTGGATGTTATCTCATTAAGGACTCAATAAAAGGTTGTTCCCTCTGATTTTTTGGAAGCTTAGAATGATTAATTTATTGAGAATGTTGTGTAATAATAACAATGATATTTTTTATTAAAACATCAATTAAATTCGGTTTCTCAAGAAAAAATCATTTAATTGCTAGTCACATTCATTTTAAGATGATTACTTCAAGTTCCATACAATTACTAAAGCCAAAAATCCTAGATTGAGTGGCAATAATCAAAGTGAGAAACTATATAGTCATGAAAATAATTTATAGGATGTCTAAATCATGACACCTTATTTTCAATATATAAATCATTAGGTTTAACCTAGATCATTATTGGTCATCATCTATTAAAATCATTCATAATGGTTCATAAATAAAATGTGAATTAACCCGAGCATATCCCCAAGAGTTTCTAGTCAGTTGTAAAGTCAGAATCCCACTCATCATTCACCAGTGACAATCGAGTTAATACCCAATCCACACCATTCTGAGGTGTTACCCTTAGGGTTATCTATGCCACAGTTTCATCCAATTTCTTGTATCCATACATGAATGCATTTTTTAGGAAAACCACAATACTTTCTTTATGATAACTTAGGATGTTATCATATACTTAGGATTATCCTAAGGGATCTCATTCTAGTTTCTAAAAATAACTAAACCTTTCTATGATACCAACTAAGGAGGCCAATCATTTCATACATTAATATTAAATATTATAAGATGAATATTCATTATATATCTTTATGATCCACATCATTACTGGAAAGTTTTATTATCTTTGTAAATTTTGATACATAAAAAACTGGTACATAAAAGATCTACATCATCTCCAATTAAGTTATTTACAATTAGCACCCTTCTTAGACATATTATACTTTATTCATATCCGTAAGAAAGGGAAACATAATAAATGGTGATATTAGATGCTCAGTAATAGTAAAAAATAGAGATATCAATAAATATTTAAGTATAACATGAACATAAGGGTATGATAACTTTTTTGAATATTTAAAAAACAAAACCAATAATTCATAGATCATAATCATGAGTCATGACATAAATCTTAACAATTAATAAGAAATGAATCATAAAGGAATCAAATAACATGATCCATGAGAGCATAACATTGAAATAGAATCATGTTATAATAGAGTGACATAAAGTGTACCATAATCATAATCATAGTAATATTATTTCAAGACTATCCACCAAGACATTCATCACATTTTAAATTCAGGCTAACCACCCATGTACCTGCTTCGTGCTGGGATAACCTCATGTGTACCCTCTTTTGGGCTTGGGATATGCTCATGTGTAACCTCTTCTAGGATTAATATTATCTATCATGTATCCATTGAGTTTATAAAACATTAATCTTTTCCCAATTCATTGAATAAATATAATAGACCCACCCATCATATAATCATAACCCATTCATATGTATACCACAAGATCATGGAAACATTTATCATTTTATCACAACTTAAATCATGTAAATGAAAATAGGTTTCATAAATATTCCATCATAATAATCATAAACCATCCAGAGAAACAACAAGTGTGAAGACCCATAATTTTTTCCAATGGAATTTCCCTTCTGAATATAAAATTTAGTCATATTTTGTAATATAATATTATATAATGTATAAGCACCACATGATAAAACCAACAATGTTTTATTATAATAATTTGAACATTACATCTAGATAATATAAATTTCCATAATAATTGAAAGTATTATAATGAGATAAAAAATATAAAATAAGATAATAATAGTAGGAAAATTTTGATATGCTCAATCCCCTAGAATAATCGCACTCATGAATATCATTGTAGAAATGAAATAAAATATTAGTAATGCAATATGCATTTTGAAAATTAAAATATATTACCTTTATAGAAATAGAAGTTAATAAATAATGATTTAAATATGATGTATTTATTGGAAGTAGGAAACCCATATGAATGTTACAAATTAGAGAGATTGAATAATAATATTATAGTTGGAATAATAATATGACCATTAGGAATAGTAATTCGATAGTTAGGAATAGTAATATGATCGTTAGATTAGTATCCCCACTTATGTAAGTGAAAAATAATAATTAGGTATCTTATAAAATGAATTATGATATATTTACACCATGATACACATAAATAAATGTTTTAAAAATGAAAAATTAAGAATTTATATTTTTGTAAAATTTAATTGTTTTAATTTAACCTTTATAATAAATATATTCATTTAAATTAAAGTGAGACCATAAAAAAAATTAAAGGGTTAAAAAATTGGTCATAATATTAAAATTGGTATTTTTTCAAATAAATGAGGATTTTATTTAAAAATTAAATTTATCATATTTATAAAATTATTTTCATAATATGGATTTCATTTTTCGAATCTACATGTTAAAAAGTGGTTAGAATGAACCTTTGGTATTTTTCTCAAATAATTGAATTTTTGGTGAGTATTAAAATACGAGAAAATATGATATTTAACATTATAAGCTAAATACATAAATGTTTTAGCCATGAATGATGTAAGAAGACATTAGTTTGAACTCACATGCACTATTTACTATATATTGTCATAATAATCAATACTATTGATAGTATTGGGCTAAAATAATAAAATAATGAATATAATTGTAACATCATGTTACCTCTCTGATAGGTATGTTCTAAATATTATTGTGGCTTTCTTTTTTTCATCGTATGGGTTAGGTAGATAAGGTATGTGGAAGATACCTATAATCGTGGACTTATAGATTTGTTGGATTCACATATTTAATCGGTCGTTTCTACAAGCTGCTGAATAATTACACATTGTGTAATATGGTTACACGCCATGTAAATCCTAAAATGAAAATAATTTGTTTTTAGCAAGAGGTTATGGGTTTTTTGAAGGATATGTGAATTACTAATTACACGACGTGTGACTAGGTTACACACCATGAAAAAACCAGAGTCTTGTTTTTTTAATAGGTAGTCCAACATAATTTTCATTTGTTCTTCCTACAGACTTTTGTGCTCTCAACCTATATTCTTCCCTGGGAAATTTTGGGAGCCTCCAACCCCTCCAGACCTTTTTGTTCGGTGATTGATCATTATGGTGATAACAGTGTGTTTTTTGGGTATTATTTATTCATACCTCTATATCTATTTCTCTATTACTTCTTTGTATTTTGATGTATCATCTTGAGTTTTATGGATCTAAGCCCTGTGTTGTTGAATCTCATTTCTAGATTTAGTTCCTAGATCTTTTGCGCCTTCATTCTTATTGGTGGGTTTCGTTACAGGCATTGTGTTTCCATGATGAAGGTAGGTGATTTCGTCCTTGGTTTCCAATTTAATTAACCTTTAATTGTTTGATTTAAATTTAGTTTGATTTAAAATTCAATTGTTTAAATCAAATAAATTGATTTCAATCATTTTATTAAAAACTCAATTCCAGTGAATCTAGGTTTTGGTTTGCTTTGACTTGAAATTGGGGAAACCCCCAGTTCCAGTGAATTGGGGTGTGTTTGTGAAATGGATGGAAATTTTATGAAAATGAAATTGTTGGATATAATTATTAAATGGATTATTAACTTGTATGAATTTGTTTCAAATCCCTGTTTTTTTTTAAAATGTATTAAAAATGGTTTTGATGGAAACTTAGTGGTTTCACCGTAAAAAGACTTGTTTTTGAATAAAAACCCATTATTTGTTTTATAGAGAAAGTTGGCATATTTTAAATGGGGGTAATTAGATTTAATTATATTTTAAGAAGTCTTGAAATAAATTTTCCATCATTGTTTGTACTTGAGAACATACAAGACTTAGGGTGTTATTATATTATTTGGACAACACTTTATGATTTAAAACATTATAAAACTTTATATCAGCACATCCCATTCCTTAGGAGATGGTGATGTGTCTCCTTTTCCTTAGTCCCAAAGGGGTTTATGTACATACTTTCCATTTCACAGTGTTGGGTCCCTATAGACTGAAACTTTCGTACCTATTTGGAACATGACCATGTTGCTCAATTGTTTGTATTTCAAAGGTATATGCAATTGTTATAAATTTATTTACATGCCTTGTAAATTTATATAAACTATTTTATATAAAAAATATATTTAAGAAATTTTTGTGAAAGTTCCATTTATATAAAGCACCATTTGTTTAAAGGAAAATTCCATCATTTGAAATGTGAATCATATATTGATAATGTATTTCCATATTTTAAATTCTAAATAATGATTTGTTTAAATATAATTTTTGTGAATGTAAAACCTTTTTATTTTAAATTAAAATCACTTTATTTTGTTAATTTGATATTGAAATCTTGTTATGTAATATTTGGATTAAATCCTACTGGGATTTGGTTCACACCCTATTTGTGCCTTCAGGTATTTGTATATTATCTACTTCTATGTTCGAGTAAGGGAAAGAGATCTCTTAGAGGTGGATCCAACTTTTGAAACTTGGACTTGATGAGTTGTATCCTTTGGGACTTGGGGATATTTTTCCTATTTTGGTACTTTGGTTTTATTACATTGGGATTTAATTCCTATTTGACTTTTGGTAGATTACTCCCTATAGAGTTTCTTTCGATATGAATATTATCTTGTTTCTTTTTTTCCACAATTGTCAGAGGAAAAATCATCCTCACTTTCAGTTTTTATTATGCCAGGTTCTAGTCGTCGACTCATGGGGATTGGGAATTCCCTTAGGGATATGTCAGTTCTTACTTGGTTATCAGGTTACCTGGGTATCTGGGCTAGTTCGTGAATAAATGGTATCAGATCTCTAAGTTGAGTTTTTTTCTTGAAGTTAGTATGATTTAGTGAATTCTTGTCAAGACTTAGAATGAAATTGTGATTGAGTCCCTAGCCAGATCTCACTACAATGAACCTTAAGTTGACATGGGTGGCTAGGAAAAGATGTCTTGGGGATTAGTTGTAATTTTTCCCTATTTTGATTTGGATTGAGTGAAATCCAAATATTGTTTATTTTATATGTTGGTATTATTTTTCCTTTTCAGTCTATTTGAGTATTAATATGATGTCTTATTTGTTATCTATTGATGTTGTGTAGCATCATGCCTCTACGAAGACATGTGAATCTGATCCAGGAGGAAGATGTTGTTGAACCTTAGTGAGACAGTCCTCTTGTGGACTGAAACCTGTTTGAGGTGATTGTGTGAACTGTCTAAGATCTGGTATAGGCACCACCTCCAGTTCTCATTCAGGCTCCAATTGTGGAACCTCAGAGAGACGTTCTCATGATTTGTCCTCAAGAGTTCCTTTTCAAGAATCCAGAATCGTTCAAAGGCTCAAATGATCCTCAGAAGGTTGGGGAGTGGTTGAGTAGGATTGAATTCTTGTTTGGGTTTTTGGACACACTCAAATAAATCAAAGTGAAGTGTGCCACCTTCGTGTTGGAAGGACCGAGCAGGAGGTGGTGGAACACTGTGGTAATGGAGAAGAATAATGATGACTTAGAGTGGAAATGCTTCAAAGTTCTTTTCACTAACAAGTTTTATCTAGAATTGTTATTATTGGACAAGTATATAGAGTTTTCAAACTTGATAAGGCTTATAGAACTGTAATAGAGTATGCAATATATTTTGCTGAGCTCATGAAATTTTCACCTAAGATAGAATCAAATGAGAAGATAAAGGCTTGAAGGTTCGAGTTTGTACTTCATCAGGAAATTCCTTATTAGGTTTTCATACTGAAGTTACCTTCATAGGATGATGTACTAGATAGAGCACTAATGGTTGAGATAGACCTAGCAAGAAAGTCAATGCAATTGGGAGTCTGCTTCTTTCCCAGTGGTAGTGTACATTCCTCTAAGGGAAAGAGGAAGTGTGAGGACTCTCATGGTGGTTCTTGATGGAAGAGTTTTTCTAGACCTCCTGTAGTACCTGGGATAGGTCCCTTAGTTTGATACCAGTGTGGAAAGGCAGGACATTCAAAGAGGTTTTACACCAAGACACCCAAGAACTGTGGCTCCTGCAGACGTTCAGGGCACTTACAAATATTCTTCCATATTTATTCCACTGCACATATTGGAATGAGATCATCATATCCTCTTAAAAATGCGGGGAAATCAGATGCTTCACATGTAAAAGGTTTCTATCCATAGAAATATATAATGAAGCTTCTTCACACAGTGGAAGAGTCTCTAGAGGAAGTGGACATGGGTTCGATGACTATGAGAGGCATCATTACTATAACGTTTTCATTATTGACTGCTGTATTTGATATTGGTGAATCTTATTCAATTATTTCAACCCATATTTTTAATATATTAAATCTTCCTATGAATCTTCTATCTTGTGTAATAAATATTACTACACCCCTTGATATGAAGAGAGAGCAGGGTCTCATAATCCCCTCTTGTGTCTTCTCCCTATTAGATGTTGAGATTTCTTGGAATATTTTGGTTATTGACATGAAAACTCTTGATTTCATATTCGGGATGGATTGAATCATTGACAATAAATCTCGTATTGAATTTTATCTCTGATGAGTCTCCTTTAATATGCACAGTGGTGTGTGCTGTGTCTTCCAAGGAGAATGAGAATTAAGATCAAGTAGGGCCGAAACTTCTTATCTGGAGTTGGGGAAAGTAATATTAGTGTTCACTTCTGATATGGAGTGGAAATCATTGAGTGGTGATCTCCCTCCAATTGTTGCCGAGTTTCCCGACGTGTTTCCTTCTAACTTCTATGGGTTTCCATCGGTAAGAGAGGTTGATTTTTCTATTAACTTGATTCCTGAAACTCAACAATTATCTATCCCCTCTTACCATATGGAATCGGATGAAATGAATGGGATGAAGGTCCCAATTGGATGATCTTTTGGAGAAAGATTTATACAACAAATTGTGTCACCTTGGGTGGTGCCTATTCTATTTTCTAATAAAGATGATGGTTCACTCCGCCTTTGCATTGATTAACAAAAGCTCAATCGAGTGACCATAAAGAAAAAATATCTATTTCCATGGATTGCTGATCTATTTGATCAGTTGAAAGGGGAAAGGTGGTTCTCAGGGACTGACCTTAGATATGGTTACAACCAATTAAGAATAAAAGTGTATGATATTTAGAAAATCTCCTTTCTGGGAAAGTACAACCATTATGAGTGCCTTTTCATATCCTTTGGTCTAATGAATGCTCTTGAAGTTTTAATGGATTTTATAAATTGGATTTTCCATGAGTAGCATGATACCTTCGTGGAAGTTTTTTTGGATGTTATCCTTGTTTACTCTAAGTATGAGGAGGATCATGTGCATCATCTAAGAATTATTCCCAAGTTTGATGAGAAATCACTAACTTTAGGACAAGCTTTCGAAATATGAATTATGGAATTGAGAAGTGAAATTCTTGGGCACATGGTGTTGCAATAAGGAATATCAGTTGATCTTGGGAAGGTGAAGACTGTTATTACATGGGAAAAACCACCAAATGTCTTCAAGATTTAGTACTTCTTAGGATTTACTAGATATTATCGTCAGATCATGAAGGACTTCTCAAAGTTGGATTCATTAATTACTGCACTAACTCGGAATGGAGTAAAGCTCGCTTGGGATGGGTAATGTTAGAATTCTTTTTTTTAGCTGAAACATCTTTTTGACAACTGTGCCGATGTTGAATTTTCTTGAGCCCGGGCCGGGATATGTGGTCTTTTGTGATGCATTAGGTTTATTCTTGGGATATGTTATTATTTAGGGTAACAATATAGTTATTTATGGATATCATATGCTTAGGACACATGAAAAGAATTATCTGACCATTAACCTTAAACTAGAAGTTGTGATGCACGTGCTTAAAAGTTTGTGGCATTACCTTTACAGAGAAAGATTTACAGTGTATTCTAGCCACAATAGTTTGAGTTATATCTTCTCTCAAAAAAATTTGAATCTCCAAAAGAGGTATTGGGTGGAATAAATTTAAGATTTCAACTTTTACATAACCTATACCATGAGGAAAGGGAATGTCATTTCTAATGATTTGAGTAGGAAACTTCCAACCTAGGAAGTGAAAGAATCATCCGAAGAGTGGAATTTGATGGATCTCTTTACACAGTTGCATATTGGAGTTCAGGAGAAAGGGGATGAAGTTTATTTTACCAATGTTCAATTGATATATGCTCTTCTTGAATTTATTCTTAAGGAGCAGTAACTTGATGATGGGTTCTGAAGTATTAGAGACTGTCTTTATGGTGGGGAGAAAGTTTCCTAGTGGTTATTCTCCAAGAGGGCATTATATAATATCAAAATCACTTTTTGGTACCTTCTTTGGTAAGGAAGGATGTGATGGGGTATTTTAATAGTTCCTAGTGGGCTGTGCACCTAGGATCCACAAAGATGTTCTATGACATGTGGTGAAAATTTTGGTGATCAGGTATGAGGTGGGGCATTGCTAAGTTTGTTTCTCATTGTTACACATTCCAACAGGTTAAGACCAAGCACTATAATCCTTTATTTTTTCTTTAGCCACTTCCAGTACCGACTTGTATGTGGGATAAGATCTCTATGAATTTTGTCTTTGAGTTTCCACATACCCAGAGAAAGAAGAATGTGATATGGGTTGTGATTGATAGGATGGAAAAATCATCTCACTTTATACCCATTTACAATACAACCAAAGTTGAGGAGTTGATAAATCTCAATGTGAAAGAGTTTGTTTGTTTTCACAAAGTTATAGTTATTATAGTATCTGATAGGGATCTTTGGTTCACTTATCATTTTTGTAGATGCCTTTAAGAGTAATTGAGATCTCATGCTTGTTTGAGTATGACATACCATTTATAGTTAGATGACTAGACAGAAAGAGCTATACAGATTCTTGAGGATATGCTTTTCACTTATGTTATTGACTTTGGTGGAGCATGAGATGATCATTTGGGATTAGTTGATTTTTATTATAAAAATAGTTACTAGTTTTAAATTAGAATGACTCCTTTTTAAGCATTGTATAGGTGACCTTATAAATCTCTGTTGTGTTGGTTGGAGATTGGTGAAAGTTCATTGGATGGACCAAGCATGGTCCAAGAGACAACAACAATGATCCAGTTAATTGTTCAGAGGATGTTGATGACAAAGAGACAATATAAATCATACAATTTCTATCATTGTAGACCTTTGGAGTTCTTAGGTGGTAACTAGGTGTTCTTGAAGGTTTCGCCCTAGTTGGGTCATCGACGGCTTGGGAGGCAAGTGAAGTTTGCTCCGTATTTTTTTGGACCTTTTGGGGAAAATCTCATATCATTTAGCACTACCACTACAGATGACATTGATATATAATGTGTTTCATGTATCTTAGCTCCTAAAATATCTATATGATCTATATCATGTTCTAAGATGGTGTGATCTTGAAGTTGAACATTATTTATCTGTGACTGAGTAGCCAGTCAGGATAGTTGATTCTGAAACTAAGGTACTTTGTGGGAGGAAAATACATTTGGTTCGTGTGCCATGGTAGCACAGTTCTGATTCTCATGAGACATGGGAGAGGGAGGAACTAATGAGAGAGTAGTGACCTCTTCTTTTTGGCATGGAATATTCTTTTTAGTCTTTCTATGGATAGAAATTTTTTATGGTGGGGAGGCTGTAACATCCCGTTACCTTTATGAAAGGTACGTTTATTTTGGTTTTCTTCTGTTTTTGTTGTCTGGGTAGGTTTGAGAAGTTATTGGGAGGATACCTATAATGGTGAAGTCGTAGATGTTTTGAATTCTTAGCTTGAACTGGTAATTTCTGTAGCCTGTTGAAGAATTACACACCGTGTAATATGGTTACACATTGTGTAAATCCTAAAATGAAAAAAAATTGTTTTTAGCAAGAGGCTATAAGTTTTTTGGTGGATATGAGAATTAAGAATTACACAATGTGTAACTGGGATACAGGTCAGAAAAAACCCCGAGTATTTTTTTACAAATATTCTGGATGAATTTTCATTTTTTTTCTTCCTACAGACTTCTTTGCTCTCAACCTTGAGCCTTCCCCAAATGATTTTTGAAGCCTATAACCCCTCCAGACCTTTTCATTCAGTGATTTATCATTGTGGAAATCACGGTGTGTCTTTCTGGGTAAGCATTATTCATACCTCTCTATGTATTTCTCTATTCCTTCCTTGGAGTTTGATGGATCATATTGAGTTTGATGGATCTAAGCCTTGTGTTGTTGAATCTCATTTCTAGGTTGAGTTCCTATATCTTATGAACATTTGTTCTTGTTGGCGGGTTTTCTTATGGGTGTCGTGTTTCTATGAGGAAGGTAGGTGGTTCCATCCTTGGTTTCCAAATCAAATAACCTTTAATTACTAGATATAAATCTAGTTTGATTTAAAATAATATTGATTAAATCCAATAAATTTATTTTAATCATTTTATTAAAAACCCAATTCCAGTGAATTATGGTTTTGGATCACATTGATGTAAAATTGGAAAACCCCAAATTCAAGTGAATTGGGGTGTTTTTGTGAAATGGATGGAAACTATATAAAAATTAAATTATTGGATTTAATTGTGAAATAGATTGTGAAATTACATAAATTTGTTTTAAATCACTGTTTTTTTTTGAAAATAGCTTAAAAATGAGTTTGATGGAAACCCAGTGGTTTCATAATAAAAAGACATGTTTTGATTAAAAACCTGTTATGGTTTTTAAATAGAAAATTGGAATATTTGAAATAGGGGGAATTCAATTTAATTTTATTTTAAGTAGGCTTGAAATAAATTACCAATCATTGTTTATATTTGATCACATTCAAGACTTAGGTAGTTAATGTTTATTTGGACAACTCTTTATGATTTACAGTGTTCTGAAACTTTATATTAGCACATCCTATTCCATAGGTCATGATGATGAGTCCCCTTTTCCTTATGCCCATTGGGTTTTATATTCATACATTCCATTTCAAAATGTTGGGTCCTTATATCCTAGAACATCCATACCTATTTGGCACATGAAAATTTTCCTTGGTTGTTTGTATTTCAAATGTATATTCCATTATTATAAATTTCTTTACATGCCTTCTAACATTATATAATCAATTTTATATAAATTTGTTTATTGAATCCATTTTTTGAAAAGTTATATTTATATAAATAACCCTTTTTTTAAAGGAAAATTCCATCATTTGAAATGTGAATCATGTATTGCTAATGTATTTCCATCTTCTAAATTATAAAACATGATTTTTTTAAATATGGTTTTTTGAATTTAAAACCAGTTTGTTTTAAATTTAAATAACTTTATTTGGTTAATTTTATATTTACATCTTGTTATAGAATATTTGGGTGAAATCTTACTGGGCTCTGGCTCACACCCTACTCGTGTCTTTGGGTGATTGTAGATTATCTCCTTATAGGTTCGAGAAATGAAAAAGGATCTCTTAGAGGTGAATCCATCCATTGAGCCTTGGATTTGGTGAGTTTTGTACTTTAGGACTTGTGGCTTTTTTTCCTTTTTTGGTACTTCGGTTGTATTACTTTGGTCTTTAATGCCTATTTGACTTCTGGTACATTACTTCCAGTGGAGTTTCTTTCAATATGCATATTGTTTTGTTTATTTTACTTCCACAATTGTTAGTGATAAAATTGTTCCCACTTCTAGTTTTTATGATACCAAGTGTTAGTAACCAACCTGTGGGAATTGAAAATGACCTTTGGTCTATGCAGGTGTCGGCTCTGTTATTGGGTTACCAGGTTATCTGGGCTGGTTCTTGACAATAATATTAAAAAACAACCCTCGTCTCCCTTTATAAATACCACCATTCACAACCCCTTATCACAAATTATAAGAATTTATGTTTTTCAAACTCCTTCCCAATTCCCTTTACAATACTCTCACCCATGTACTAGTGTTGTTGGTCTCATACAAAGACCATTTCAAGGTGCCTTAATGATTATTTCAAGCAGACGACATTTAAGAGTAAATATTCTCAATTTACCTCTTTTAAATTCATTTCTTCTTCTACCTTCTCCCCATATTCCTCATCCAACATGAAATTGTGGATATAGTATCATAAATGTACTATAATTTTATTATATTAATGAAATATCTATCTTATACCCTCCCTTATTTATATTATAAAATGAAAATATTGTTTACAATATGGCCGATTCACTGCCTCTATGAACAACACACCTAATTTTTCTCCACCGCCTTCAAGGATGTTCATGAACATATTATTATGGTTAAATAAGATGATAATAAGTGTAATATAGCATATTTCAAGTTCCATAATGATTTAATGATCATTTAATTAAATAAAACGAATTTAGTTCATGATGGTTAGTAAACCTGCATAAATGAACTAACCGAATAACGTTGACATTTTTACTAAAAGAATCATCCCTATGTTGGAATACAAAAGGATATTTGAGACCATTTAAAATTTTAAAAGTTAATGAATACAATTTCATTTCACTTCTGGTATTATATTTCCATTTGATAAGAATTTCAATAATTATCCACAATTGATTCGATCTTGGAACCATGAAATGAACACTCTGAAAAGAGCGAAATTATGATTTATATCTCATCGAAATGGTTATAAATGAGCATAATAAAATTATAGTAAATAAAATATATATGAGAAATCTTATTAATTAAGTAATGAATGAATAAAATTTGATTACCCAGGGTTTTAAGATCAAGTAGATAATTATTTTAGAATATAAAGAAAGAGATCTCTCTAAATCACTCTTTTTCTTTGGGTCATGACATTTCTATCTCCACTTTATATCTTTATTTAATGTTGTGGAATGATTTTAAATTATTTATATATGTCTCTCACATATATACCTAGATTATTCTCCATTAATTTTATTGGGTAATACATGCATTAAGTTCATTTATCAAATGTCTTCTTTATGAAATCTCCTTTGATTATGATATGGGTTAAGATTATGCAACCCATTTCTTTCCATGAGTAATTATTATATTTATAAATTAGGATTAATTTCCTTTTTTGACACACATAATGCTTTAAATTTTATAATGGTTGCACCTAGATAGTTCTCTAATTCATTGAGTAATGTTTTTGTCTCATGAGGTTGTATGTATGAGATTAGGGAGTGAATCTAATCCACGATTAGACTCTATCCACCGTGTGATGTTTTCTTTGTTGTCAGCCTTGACTTATGATTATTTCATGTTTTATGTTTATTCCATATTCCTATTATTCCAAGATCTTATGAATCCATGATCTTTATGTTATTCTTCCATATGATTAGTCACGAGCCTTGCTTCTTTTTGATATCATGCTATGTCTTTTGACTGATATGTTATGCGTCTCCATCATGTTTATTACCTTAATAGGATTTATATATCACCCCTTTATTTTATGTATTCCTTAGGTTATCCAATAAATTTTTAGGATCTAAAATGGATTTAGTAGCTAATTATGTAGATTAAAATAAAAAAAAATATTTTAGTTTCTTGTTGATTTATGTTCGTAGTCTTGCAAAGACACTGGACCTCTCGATCCCTTGGTTATATTTATTGGATACTTATGTTAAAAACAATGTAATAGAATGGGTAAAAGTATTGGGTCTCTATATTTGGTATTATATTATGATCTAGTTATTTTTTTGGATTAGGAGTAGAATACATTAGTATAAACCCTAGAGATATGTCTAAGTTTAGGAAAATATCTTGAAATTTTGGTGAAGTATAGAGTGAGTGGTTTCCAAGAAATAAAACCTCTATCTAGATACTAAAAGTGTATGTGACTTTGGTACAATTATAACACAGGGTAATAAAATCAAAAAGGGAACATTGAGTATTAACTAGATCATCACCCGGTGTATGATAAAGAGGCATTACTACACAATTGGTTTGACACTCAGGGGATATTGTTGAGAAAATTCACAAACTCTTTACAAACTGTTATGAAGGAATTGAATAGAATGTTAGGTTAGAAAACCTAATAGGAAAAATCACCACGGATAACCTAGATTGAAACCTATAGACTCATAATTTAGGATTTACATTCCACTTATAATTTATTCCTCCTATGTTCACAGTTTCCCTTTTTATATAATTTTTTGTTTGAGTATTTTCATCCCAAATTTTATTTCCCTCATTATAGTTAATGATGATAAATATGAGAAACCATACCAAAAACCAATTTTATATGAAATTTTATGATTTATCTAATGAGATGACTAACCTTATGGGAGGAGGATATGAGAACTTCAAGGAAGCACTGGCTCAGCTGACTCATGTTATGAATAATAACTTGAATTGCATGGAAATCCCTCCTTCTCCTAAGAAATATCAAGTTGTAGTCAAGTAATTTATGTGACAAAGGTATCATACATTTAGTGGATCTTCTAATAACCTCATCATGGGATAATGAATTAACTCCATTGAGAAGATATTATCTGTCCTCCCATGCTTAAAACAAGAGAAAGTCATGCTGGATGTCTATAATTTTGAAAGGTAATCCAATTAGTGGTGGACACTAATCAAGAACACGAAGTCAAAATAGGAAATTGATTTTATGTAATGAGATGGATTCAAGAAAATATTTTCAATAAATATTTTCCCCAAACTCTCCATCTTAAAATGGATAGAGAGTTCCTCATACTAAATCCAAAGGAAGATGTGTCTATCAGAGAGTATAAGGAAAACTTTATAAGGATTCCACGGTATGCCTAAAACTTCATCATCAACATAGAAAGAAGTGAACATTTATTTTTTGGGTTAAAGCTGATTCTATGAAAATATTATTCCATTCAAGACTTTAAAAGATATGAAAATATTGTCCATTGTGCCCTTAAGGTCAATACAGATATTGGAGACTCTGATTAGTGTCGTGGGTCTAGAGATAAAAAATCATAAGATGGAGTTTTATTTAGGAGGATCAATGGATAAATCTCATGATGGAAAGAAAACCCAATTTCCCACGTGCCAAAAATCTTGGAAGAAGTATCTTAGAAACTGAATGAAGGGAACTGGGAGATGCTTCAAGTGTGAAAATGAGGGGAATTTGACCAATCAATGATGAAGGGATATGAAGAAACCCACTAATTCAATAAAAGAAAAATAGGTTTAAATCAATATACAACTTTTGGTATATTGTTTCAATTGTAAGTAACACATTCATTATGAAAACCAATTCCCTAAGATAAGGGTTGTTGGAGACAATCAATGACAACAACTTCTAAGTCCTAGAGAGTAAGGAAGGGAATATGCTATCACTAATACTGAGGTGGATCCCGATAATGATTTGGTGATATATACACTAGTTATTCATTCATGAATAATGAATATACGTTTTGATTATGGTTCTATACAATCTTTCATATCTTGTAAGTTTAGTAGAACTATTCAAACACTACCTTAAAACATTGAGGTTGAGTTATTTATGAGAACAAAAAATTGGGAAATTATTTCATCTTAGGTATATAACTCCTCCCTGATAAATATTTGTACAATGAACCTACCAGAAATTTTTCCCACTTCCTTTATTGGAGTTTGATGCTATATTGGGCATGAATTGAATGTCCTTTTATAAAGATAATGTCATCTTTTAGGAGAGGGAGATGAATCTTTACATCTGAAGTGATCCAATGGTTCTATAGGAGTGTAAGGAGGGGGATTAATCTTCTTTGGAATATTCTTTTCAAGTATGAATATTATTTCATTATGAGAAGACATATCTAGCCCAAATGATTGAGAAAAAGGTGAGAATCATGCTCAAAGAGATTCCCATTGTGAGAGATTATACTAATGTATTTCTTGAAGAATTGTCTAGTCTTCTTCCTGACCGAGAGGGTAAGTTTTCAATTGAACTTATACCTGGATCTTCACCCATATCAAAGTCTATTTATAGAATAGACACTATTGAGTTTGAAGAACCGAAGTAGTTATAATAGAATCTAGAAAATGGTTTTATATGCTTGACTGTTTCACTGTGAGATGCATCTGTTCTCTTCATCAAAAATAAGGATTAGCCAATGTGCTTATGCATTGATTATCATGAACTCAAAAAATCATGTTAAAGAACATGTATCCCATACCATAGATATATGAATTGTTTGATCGACTATGTAGGGCCCGGTACTTCTATACGGTATACCTTTGATCGGGATATCACCAATTAAGGGTGAAAAAAGAATATATTATCAATAATTCCTTTTGAATGAGTTATGAACACTATGAGTTCATAGTGATACCCTTCAGACTCACTAATTCAACAGAAATATTTATGGACTTAATAAATAGAGTCTTCAGATATTATCTCAACAAATTAATGGTAGTCTTTATATATGATATTCTGATAAACTCTAATAGCAAGGAGGGGCATGAGGAGAATTTTGGATACTATGCTAAGGACTTTATGAAATGAGAAACTATTTGCAAAGTATAGTTAATGTGAGTTTTGGATGGATGAAGTATCATTCGTAGGGAATGTTATCACCATAAAAGTGATATTTTTGGACCTTCTAAGACAAAGACAATTGAGGAGTGGCCCAAACCAATATTTTTAATGGAGATCTGTAGTTTCCCTAGGCTAGTTGGGTATTGTCAATGATTTGTGAGAAGATTCTCATGATTTCCAAACCTATTAACCAAGACAACTCAGATGGAATTAAAGTTTGTATGGACTAATGAATATGAAGATATCATCCAAGAATTGAAAAAGAGGCTTATCACCACACTAGTCCTCACAATGTTCCCAAGTGGGGAAATTTTTGAGGTATATATTGATACTTCAAAGAAGGTCTTAAGATGTGTATTGATGAAAAATGAAAAGGTGATAGTATATGATTCAAGGTAGTTAAAATTTCATGAGAAGAGCTACCCAACACATGATTTGGAGTTGGCTGTAGTAATATTCATGTTTAAAATTTAGTGTTACTATCTCTATGGAAAGAAATATGAAATATATATAGATCATAAAATGTTCATCACACAGAAGTGGATTAATTTGCACCAAAAAATATTGTTAGAGATTATCAAGGTTTATAACTGCTCAATCCACTACCATATTAGGAAAGAAAATAAATTGGAAGATGATATAATTAGAAAATATTTGAAAACCTTATGAATGATGAGAATTTAGAATGATCTAATGTTTTTAGTGTTGTAAAGGATGAACATGATAATCATAAAGGAACATCATCATTTCTTTCTCAAATAATTTCTCAACCATCCCTTCTAAATAAGATAAAGGATTCTCAAAGAGATAATGTGGAAATACAAGATAAGGTAAATCCTCAGAGTTAAAAATTAATGAATGAGTTGTAATATTTGGATCATGACTATGTCTACCATCAAATCTTGAGATAAAGGAGTAGTATAATGATGCACATAGATCAACATTCTCTATCCACCTAGGGAACATGAATATTTATTGAGATCTTTGAGAGAACTATTAATGGGACAATATGAAGAAAGAGATCACATAATATACATCAAAGTTACCGATATGTCAGCAAGTGAATCATGAAAGAAAAAAGTATAAGGGGATTATGAAACCATTACCCATACCTACATGGAAATGGGAAAACATCACCATGAACTTTTTTACTATTATTCTGAATACATCCAGAGGAAATAATGTTATATGGGTTGTGGTAAATCTTCTTAAAAAGACTTCACACTTCATTGCAATTCAATTTTACTTCTTACTCAATCAACTTGCATGGATATATATTAGATAAGTGGTATAGTTTCATGAAACACCTCCATTAATTGTATTTGATCGAGATCTGAGATTTACCTCTATGTTCTAGAAGAGTCTCCAATATGCTCTAAAAACTGAGTTGAACTTCAGTATGACATATCACCCCCAAATTGATGACCAATCTAAGCAGACTATCCAGACATTGGAAGACATGTTGAGACCATAATTGATGGACTTAAAAGGAGGATGAGATCAACATATTCCTCTAGTTGATCTCTCATATAATAATATCTTTCACTCAAGCATAAAAATGGCTCCATATGAATCCCTTTATGGGAAGAGATGTAGAACACATGCATGCTGAGATGAAGTTGGTGAACACAAGCTGCTAGGGTATGAAATGATCAAGGAAATGGTAAAAAAGGTCAAGACCATTCAACAACACATCAGTGCTACCTAGATTTGATAGAATATCTATAATAACAATCATCGATGAAACTGGAATTTTTAGGTTGGATATAGTGTTCCTTTACATATATCTATCGAAGCGGGTCATGAGATTTGGGAAGAAGAGTAAGCTAAGTCCTAGCTACATCGACCCCTTTTACATTCTTGGTCACATCAGAATTGCGACTTATCAAAAATCAATCCCACAAAACCTATCACAAATATATGATATATTCTACATATCCCTCTCACGGAAGTACATACCATATCCCTCGCATGTACTAAATTTAGAGATGGTAGATCTAGAAAATGATTTATCTTATGAGGAGCATGCAGTGAAGATCTTTGAACATAGAGATAAAATTCTACACAACAAGAAAACTCACCCGATCAAAGTACTATGGTGAAACCATAAGTACAAGGAGTAAACATGATAACCAAAGGAATCCATTAAGAATAAGTACTCTCGTCTATTTTCACCTTATTATGTAAAATGAAATTTCAAGGGCGAAATTTCTTAAATGGGGAGAATGCAATGATCCATAATTTTCTCAATGGAATTTACCTTCTCAATATATAATTGATTCATATTTACATATACAATATTATATAATGCACATTCACCACATGATAAAACCAAAAAAAATTATTAAAATAATTCAAAAATTACATTTAGAGAATAAAAATGGGAATAAGAATTGATAGTATTACAATGAGACAAAAATAATAAGATAATAATAATTGCAAAATTCAAATATTCTCGATCCCCCCAATAATCACACTCACTAACAACACTATAGAAATGAAGAAAAATATTAGTAATGAAATATGAATTTTGAAAATGAAAATATATAATCTTGAGATAAATAGAATTAAATGAAGAATAAATGAAATATGAGGTATTTATAGGAAGTAGGGAATCCATATTGTACCGTCCCACCCCTCCTCATTGGTTGAGTTGAGGCGGAAATGCTACTTGGCCTTAAGTGATAACCCTGAGGAACCAAAGGCTGGAAATAAATGTTGAATGCTTTATGAATATTGGGGGAATATTTTACCTTTGAAAAGAAAAAAATCAACCAGACGTGCTTCTACCAAAACAACTATATGATGGAATTCGACATTATATTACCATTCAACCACATTCCAACAAAAAAAATAAAAAACCATACCAATATTAAACTATAGTACCAGGAAGAAAACCGAAACGACAAGACTCAAGACACCACTACATGACTCCATAAACCCATTCCAAGCTCCAAGATCCAACTCCACCACTACCCAAGCATCATGAAGTTCCACTATAGAAATGAGATGCTTTATATTAACCTGTGTCTCAGAATACAAAATATAAAAAACCACCCAAGTTCCAAAGAAAAGGGTGTGTAAAAATACTCATTAGGATTCCCAAAATGGAATCCCTACTCATTCCATTAGGATAGAACAAGTTAGAACATCTATATAAATCAATTTATATAAAAATATTAAAATAGATAACTGTTTCCAACATGCCAAACAAGCCCTTATAAAACATTTTCACCCAAATCAACTCATTTACAAGGAAAGAAACCAAAAAAGTCATTTACCATTTCATATTATCCTAAACCATTTCAACTCATGAAACCCAATACATAAAACTCATCACACACAAAGCATAATGAACCAATATTGGTGTTAACATTGAAGGTGGAACTTCATGTCCAACCTCTTCCCCTTTTTATTGTGGTGCTTCTCGACCAAATCCCAATTATTTGATGGTGGTACTTCACGACTACTAACCACCCCATTATAACTCATTCTTAACCATTAAATCCAAACAACCATTCCAAATATCATATTTCAAAAAAAAAAATCAATAGAATAACATATTTTTTGAAAACCATTTTCATAACCTTCTTCAAAAAAATCAAACCAAGCAACCATTTTTAAAATTAAACATTTTAAAATCTAACAACAAAGCATATTGCACAATAATATCATATTTTTTCCAAAACCCATAAATGAAAACCAAAGGGGTTTCACACAATATTAGTACATCAATTTCACTATCAATTTCAATCAAACAATTAATTTTAAACCAAATCCTTCAAGTTATAACAAGAGGAGTCAAAAGTGAATCCACCCACCTTTAAGTTTTTTGGCGAAAACAACCAACAACACAAATGCGCACCAAATATGGGTAAAAACTCCACAAAACTACCCTAGATTTCTTCCCCTAATATCAATAAGGCCAAATCTAACCATTATTGGAAAACAAAACCCTAGATCTATCTTCAACAAAAGTAGATCTAATAAACTGAGAGAGATAGAAGAGTAGATCTAAGGAAAACCAAGAAACTACCAATAAGAGAGACTTACCAAGGAAGATACAACTTCAAACCACTAAGAAAACCATTCAAATCGCTTCTGGAATGATGGGGAGAGGTTCCATAACCTTGGAGAGAATAAAATCCCAAGTGATGGTAGAAATTGGGATCAAATGGGGTGTTTAGGTTTAAAAATGTGTGAGGTCTTTTTTTAAAAACCCAATTTTAATGTTGTGCATAGTTAGCTCACATGGTTAGATGAATCATGTGCTAACCATGTGTCTGCTATTATCTAAAAAGGGCGCCTTTCACGGTTGTCCAGTATGGTTATAAAAACCATGCACCAACTATGCCAAATCTCACTATCCCATGATTCACGGTTAGACAAGGGTGGCTGCACGATTTGGAAATTGTGCGCCTATAAGTGTTTCGTAGTTTTCACTAATCATTCTTAAACTGTGCGCCCTTAGTAAAGCCCCAAAACCTTACCCAAAACCATCCAAACTCTCCCAAGGTTTACCAAACCACCTTATATACATATAAATACATAAATAAGGGTTACATACCTCAAACCAGGCGTGCTAAATTCTTCCCACCAGTGGACATCATGTCCTCAAAAAGTAGAAAACCACCACCTTCCCGAAAGAGATTGGACCATTGTTAAACCATTTATTTCTCCCATTCCCAAGCCTCCTCATGAATCTGACCATGTTTCTAAAAATCCCGCACTAGACCAATGCTCTTCCCATATATGAATTTCTCTTACATATCCATGATCTACACTAACATGATCACCAAGGAATCATATGAATCTAGCTCCATATAATCCCATCAAATCAGATGATCAGAATCAGGATGACACTTCTTCAACTCAAATACATGAAATAAATTATGCAAAGCACTGAATTTTGGTGGAAATGAAAACCAATAAGACACATATCCAACCCACTCAAGTATCTCAAAAGGCCTAATATAACTCAGATATAACTTTCCCTGCTTTCTAAACAACGATGTCTAAGCCTAGGATAGATTCTCAAGAATACATGGTTACACACTTCAAATAAAAATGACCATAGATGATGATCTACATACAATTTATGATGACTCTGAGTTTTCTTCATTCTTTTCCTGATCAAATTAATCTTCTCTGTTATTCCTTGGACAAGGCTCGACCCAACCATTAAAGTTTCACTTATTTCCACCCAACAGAGTGGAGAACGACATGGATAACCATACAATGATTCAAAAACATCCATATGTTTTGAGGCCTACTAAATGTTATTATAGAAGAATTCTACTAACGGTAAGTGCTCCTCCCATGAGACACCAAAATCCATCACACAATCCGACAACATATCTTCTAGCATTTGTATCATCCTCTCAGATTTCACATCCATCTGATGGTGATATTCTATTCTCATAGTCAACTGAGTCCCAAAGGCTTGTTGAAAGGAGTTCTAGAAACAATATGTGAATCTCAGAACTTGGTTTGATACAATTAGAACCAGTACACCATGCCTCTTTACCACCACATAGATATAGATTTTGGAAAGATCCTCCACCATATGAGATTCATGAATAGGGATGAAATGGGATGACTTTTGTAGCCGATCAAAAATCACCTATATGGAATCATGTTTCCAAACCATTATTGGAACAACTGTAACAAAATACATAGCTATTTATTCCTATTTCCACACAGGGATGGGTAAAGACTACAATATACATGCTGGTCTCTAATTCTCTGCCTTGAATTTTTGATAAATTAAGAATCTTGATACCAACTTAGCCACTTTCTTTTTCATGCCCTCCCACCAAAACTGCACTTTCAACACCTTATAAATTTTATGAATTCTAAGGTGGACAACACATGTCAAATGATGATATACACTATGAATTTGTTTCTCACAAGCCACTGATAGAACTGTATAATTCTGAAACCAAAACACTTAATCCTCATCCATTTTCCATCCCTCAATGGTCTCCCTACCATTTAGTTTCGACCTCATAGCCATGCATTCAAAATCAGACACTTGCGCCTCTCAATATAATTCAACCAAATCAGGAACTAAAGAAATTGGAAAAAAACTGCTACATTACCCTGATCTTCACATTCCAACTGTATGTCGTCTATGACCGACATCAACTACCATAGACCCGAGGCTTCTTTTTTCATATAAACATATGAATTATTAATTAATGTATTTTCCACCGAATTTCATTTACCGAGGGTGTAAATCAAGTCAAAGTAAAACATTTAGAGGTACTCCATCCATCTCCTTTGGCTCGGGTTTAAATCTCTATATGAGAAAATATGCTTTAAACTATTATGGTTGGTAAACACCCTAAAATTCTCACCAAATAGATAACAAAGCCTTGTTTTCAAATCAAGCAACAAAACCACTAACTCCAAACCATGTATTGGGAATTTCTTATCATGAAACATCAACTACTATGATCAATACAAAACAACCTGATCCCCTTGCATGATAACACACCCCAACCCTGATCCCGATGCATCGCAATACACCACATACCCTTTCCCTAGTTCTAGAAAAACAAACATTAGTACTGATTTAAGGCGACCCTTAATCTATTCAAAAGACTTATGAAATTCCTCATTACAATAAAATGAAACATTATTTATTTTCAAAGATTTATACTCCTAAATGATATTTTTGAAATATCCTCCTTTCGCACCCACAATTGATGATATCCTGATCAAAAATTGATTTTTAAAAACCATTGATCTCCCCTCAATTGATTGAATAGATCATCAATGTATGGGATTGGATACTGATTTATTATCATAACTTGGTTTTTCTTATGATAATCAACACACAACCAAAGAGTTATATCCACCTCTTTAATGAACAAGACTAGTGCTTCTCACAAATATGTGATAGATAGGACAAACCCTTTGCTTTATAGCTCTTTCAACTGCACTTTTAATTCCCTTGATTCTACTTATTCCATCCAATAAGATGGAAGTGAGATAGGAATGGTCCTAGTAAGGAGATCCATTATAAACTCCACCTCTATTATGGGTAGAAACACTATGAAATCTTCAGGAAAGACATCCATAAACTGATCAACAACCACCAGAAAACTGCATTTTTCAGTTTATTCCATCAACGCCAATGAAAAATCCACCAACTTATACAAGATCATCCCAACTACTAGTGCTAAGAATCCCATTGCTCCCACCTTTAACTTCTTCTCTCCTCTAAATAGATACTTGAAACCATATTCAGTCGTGAAACTAACCGCTCATGCATAAATATTGATATGGGTCAAAAACATTTCAAACCAATCCATTCTATGGATTACATAATATACATCCACCTCCAGCACTGAGAAGTCCCATATCAACTCCACCCTATCGAAAGTTATATGACACAATCTACACAGAACGACTCGACACTCTCATTGACCCATAAGAGTTTAAAGTTTCAGAACATAAGGCATCATTTCCACATTTAAACCCAAAAATTAGACAAAATGAGAAGAAATGAAATAATGAGATACACCCATATCAAATAATTCTTTCATAAAGGTAGAATTCAAAAGAATCATACCTCTCACTGTGGATGGTCTTGACTGATCATCCACCACAACTTTCTCAGCTCTAAAAACCTATTTAATGGACACACTTTTATTTTTATTACCCCACTAAAACTGCCCCTATTGAGGAGTAATGGTGTTCCTAGAATCACCATGGCTAACTCTATGCTACTGATGAGGGGTATGTTGTTTCCTTAATCCCATTGAATCATAATATGCCTACAACCCCTGCGAAGAGTTGCAAATAACTTACCTCAGAGCATTGGAACAATAATGTTGAACATTCCCCATCTAGTTGAAATTATGACATGCTCTAGGTTGTGTTGTGAATTATCACTTCATGTGGGTTAGAGAGCCACATTGAAAATATCCTATATTACTCTTTGGCTCTGAAGGTAGATTCACTGATCCCTCCGACTGATTCTGATCCATACTCCCACTTTGGAAATAAGTGTCCCTCTTCCTCTTACTCTCAGCGTTAGAGTTCCCACTATTTCCTATGGGTATCAACATAAATCCTACCTCTGTATCTCCCAAGATATATATTTCAACCATTGTAGCTGTATTTACCATCTCTGTATAATCTGTTATATAGATCACCACAATCTTCGAATGGATTTCCTAATTCAATTACACTTCAAAAATGTGTGCCTTTAAGGGTGAACTATCCTCAACCTAGAATAATAATCATACTAAGTTCATAAACTTAGCTACATATTTCATCACTAAAAGGTTATATTATTTATATTTGAAGAAATATGTTGTTCCCTGAATTTTGAACATGTGAGGATAGAAATGTTTGTTAAACAATTCCTCAAAATCCTCCCATGTCATACCTTGGTCCCCTTTAGCTTGTACCAATAACTCCTACCACTGACACACAATATCTTCCAAAAATTATTTTGGAAATTTGACTTTCAACTCTATTAGTATGCTAAGGAAATAAAATATTTGATTTATCCTTTTCAACTACACCTCTGAATTTTCTTGTTTCAAATCACCCCGAAAAGTGGGTGAATTTTGTTTCTAAAACTGAACCAAATGATCCATGTTCTTTAGCTCATCCCTTTTATTCCCAATATCTACTGCTTGAAATGATTTCACTATTCTTTGAACCAATTATTGGTTCACCTGTGGTTCAGGTGCAACCATATTTTCTATAGCTTCCTCCGTTTGGTCTCTAGGATGCCTGCCCGATTCTATTTCTATCAAAACAAGAACCACACTAAGTTTCATTCTCTTGAAACTTAAGGCTTACAATTTCAAATTCTATCAAATAGCAACTATCACAACCATGCCTTCCAAATTTCAAAATTTCCCATGTTCAATAATATTTGAAAAATCCACCATGTTTTTGAAAATCAACACATTTTAAAAATACCATAACTGTTCTCTTTTCAAAAGCTCACATTTAAAAACAATTTATAGATTTTTTAAAAATCAACACATTCATATAAAAACATAAATAATTACTCTAAATGTGATATTAAATCCTAGTGGGATGTCATTTCCACCATGTGTGCCATGTCCATATCATTGACTAAACCCATGACAATGATATTTTGATGCCTATAAGTGTCTTCAAAACACATATGTACCCAACTCCATTGTAACTTGAAGTTTATAATAAAAAGGTTAGATACATCTTTTGATTCTATACATTTCAAGTTCTGACAGTCCTACTCCTCCTTAGCATCCCAAATCAAGGAATAAACCAAGAATTAATGTCAAATCTATGATGGGTGACCGATGCCAAAAGAACCAAAAAAACTAATACCACTTGTAACATCCCACCCCGCCTTTTTAGCTTGAGTAAAGGAGAAAAAACTACATGGAATTAAGAGACATCCTTAAGATGCCAAAGGACGAAAATAAATGTTTAGTGCTTCATTAATGGTGGGGGACAATTTTTCCTTTGAAAATAAAAAACCACCAAATGTGCTGCTACTAAAACAACTACATGATTCAAGTCAACATTATATTTCCATTCAACCACATGACAATGAAAACAATACAAAACCATACCAATAACAAACTAGAGTACCAAGAGGAAGACCAAACCAACAAGACTCAATACATAATGACATGAATCCATAACCCCATTCCAATCTCCATGCTCCAACTCCACCACTGCCCAAGCATCATGATTTGCCACTATAGAAATTAGATGCTTTACCTTTTCCTGTGTCTCTGAATACAACATCTGCAAAAGCACCCAAGTTCCAAAGTAGGGGGTGAGTAAAAATACTTATTAGGATTTCCCTAAATGACTTCCCTACTCATGGAACTGGTATAGAACAAGTTATAATATCTATATAAAGAAATTTATATACAACTATTAAAATAATTAACAATTTCCAATAATCCAAACAATCCCTTAATAAAACAATTTCACCCAAATCAACTCATTTTCAAGGAAAGAAAAAAAAACAAGTCATTTACCATTTCATATTGTCCTAATCCATTTCAACTTAGGAAACAAATAAATAAAACTCATCACACACACAATGCAACCAATCAAGCTCGGTGGTATCATTGATAGTGGAACTTTACATCCAACCCCATCCCCTTTCTATTGTGGTTCTTCATGACTACATCCCAATTATTTGATGTTGGTACTTCGTAACCTCTAACCATCCCATTATAACTCATTCTTAACCATTAAATCCAAACACCCATGCAAAATCACATATGCCAAACAAAATTTCAATAAAATAGAATATTTATTGAAAAACATTTTTCGAAAAATCAAACCAATCAATCGATTTTAAAATTAAACATTTTAAAATCCAACAACAAATCATATTGAAAAAAATATCACATTTATCTCAAAACCCATAATCAACACCAAAGGGGTTTCACACAAACTTCACACATCAATTTTGCAATAAAATTCAAGAAAATAATTAATTTAAAACCAAATAATTCAAGATATATCAAGAGGATTATTGAGTGAATCCACCTATATTTAGGTTTTTTGGAGAAAACAACAAACGACACAAATGCTCACCAAATCTGGGTGAAAACTCTACAAAACAACCCTAGATTCCTTCCCCTAACACCAATAATTCCAAATCTAACCATTATTGGAAAAAATAATCCTAGATCTATCCGAAATGGAAGTAGATATTAGAAATTGGAAGAGATAGAATAGTATATCTAAGGAAAACCAAGAAACTACCAAAAAGATATATTTACCAATGAAGATTTGACTTCAAACCACCAAGAAACCCCTTCAAATCACTTCCAGAATGATGTAGATAGGTTTCTTATCCTTGGAGAGAAGATTATCCTGAGTGAGAGTTGAAATGGGGATCAAATGGGGTTTTTCGGGTTAAAAATATGTGCGTTCCATTTTTAAAAAACCCATTTTTAATGTTGTGCATGGTTAGCTCGCACGGTTAGATAAACTATGTGTTAATCATGCGCCTACTACTGTCTCAAAAGGGTGCCTCACACATTTGGAATGAATGGTAAGACAAATCATGAACCAACTATGCCAAAGACCACTATCCCATGATGCACGGTTAGACTGGGGAGGCCTCAGGGTTTGGAAACCATTTGCCTTAACCATGTGCCAACACCCTTTCCTCTACCACAACTTGCATGGTTTCCTGCAAGTGTTGCACGATTTTCACCAATCGTGCTCAAACCGTGCGCCCTTATAAAGGACCCAAAACCTTCCCCAAAACCATCCAAACTCTCAAAATGTTTACCAAATCACCTTATATACATAAAAATTTATAAAAAAGGGATACTTACCTCAAACCGGGTTTGCTACACATATTACCGTTGGAATAGTAATCTGACTGTTGAAACTGTAATATGACAATTAAGAATAGTAATACGATTGTTAGGAATAGTCACATGACTGTTATATTAGTGTCATCACTTATGGAAGTGTAAAATAATACTTAGGTATCTTATAAACACAAATATGATATATTTACACCATGGTACAAGTAAATAAATGTTTTAAAATGATAAATTAAACATTTGTATTTTTGTAAACCAAAAATGTTTTAATTGAACTTTTATAATAAATATAATGATTTATAAAAAAATATATTTTCATAAAATGGATTTATTAATTAATATTAAGTTCTATTATAAATATAAGATTATTTTATGACGCTATAAGTACTTTTTAAAGGGTTAGAAAATTGATCATAATATTAAAATTGACATTTTTCAAATAAATGAGGGTTTTATTTAAAAATTAAATTTCTCCTATTTAGATATTATTTTCATAAAATGGATTTCATTTTTTTAAATATATACATCAAAAAATGTTTAGGGTGAATTTTTGGTATTTTTCTTAAATTGTTGAATTTTTGGTGAATAATTAAATACGACAAAATACAATATTTAACATTAAAGCTAAATTCACGATTTTTTGATTCATGGGTTTTTTCTTTACCTTTTTATTGATTCATGGGTGATGTAAGAACTCATTAGTTAGATATCACATGAAACATTTAATGTATATAGTCATATGAATCAATACTATTGATCATCTTGAGTCAAAAATAATAAAATAATGAATATAATATTCAAAAACACCCATCTCATCCCCTTATAAATACCACCTCTCACAACCCCTTCTTCTCACAACTTCTAAGACTTGGATTTTTTCAACCCAATCATCTCCCCCATTTTATAATGCTGATAATCTCATCCAAAGACCATTTAAATATTTCTTAAGGAATATTTCAAGGAGTTGACATTTAGGATGTTACATTCTCAATTTACCTCTTTTAAATTCATTTATTCATCTACCTTATCCTTTCCTTCCTCATACATCATGAAATTATGACTCTAGTATCATAAATATACTAGAATATTATTTTTTAATGGAATATACTGCTTATGATCTCCCTTAATTTGATTCTAAAATGAAAACTTTTTTTATAATATTGTTGGTTCACTACCTCTATGAACGACACATTTCATTTTTCTCCACTGATTTCAAGGATGGTCATAAAAATATTATTATGGTTAAATAATATGATAATAAGTGTAATATAACATAATTAAATTTTTTGAATGTTTTTATGAGAATTTAATTAAATAAAATTAATTTAGTTCATAAAGGTCGAAAAATCCACCTAAATGAACTAACAGAATAATGTTAACATTTTTACTAAAATAATTGTACCTATGTTAGAAAAAATTGATATTTCAGACCATTTCAATTTATGAAATTATATGAATACAATTTCATCTCAATTTTTGAGTTACAATCCCATTTGAGAATAAGTTCAATAATTATCCCCAAGTGATCTGACCATGGAACCATGAAACGAATGACCTCAAAAAAGTGAAATGAAGCTTTATATCTCATTAAAATGGTTATAAATGAATGTAATAAAATTATATTAAATCAAATATAGATGTAAAATATTTTATATTAATTAATTAATTAATCTAATTTTATTATCCAGGATGTTAATTCCATCTGTAGGATGATTTTGAAACATAAGGTAATAGTTCTCTATAAACCACTCTTTTTTTCTTTGGGTCATGAACTTTATATATCCAACTCACTTTATCTATATTTTTAATGTTATTAAATGATTCTAAATTTTGTATATATGTCTCTCACATATATACCTAGCTTATTCTCTATTTTTTTGATGAGGTAATACATGACTTAAGTTCATTTCTCAAACGCATTATTTATAAAATCTCTTTTGATTGTGATATAAGGAAAAATTATGAAACTCATTTCTTTACATGGGTAATTATTATGTTTATGAATTATGATTTATTTAATTTTATGTTACACATAATAATGTATATGTTTTGATGGGTGATCCTAGATAGTTCTCCAATGCATTGGGTAATGTTTCTTTTTCTCATGTGACAATATGTATGAGATTAGAGAGTCAGCCTAATCTACGACTGGACTCTATCCACTATATAATGTTGACGTAATGATTAACCTTGATTTATGCTTATGTTATGTTTTATATTGATAAAAAATTCCTATTATTCCATGATCTTATGATTCATTGATCTTTTTGTTACACTTATATATTATTATTCACAATCCTTTATTCTTTATGATATCATGTCATACCTTTTGATTAATATGTTACGCTTCTCCATCATGTTTATTTCTTTACTAGCCTTTATAGCTCACCCCTCTCTTTTATGTATTACTTATTTTATTCTATTCAGTTTTAGGAGCTTATTATGGACGTTAAAATAAATAATTTTTATTTTAGTTTCGTGTTGTTTTATGTAACTAGTCTTCTAAATACATTAGGTCTCTTGATCCTTTAGTTTCATTTATTGGATATTTATGTTTAAAATCATTTAATAATATTTGTAAAAGTCTTGAGTTTCTATAATAAGGATTGTTTAATAGGATAATATCCCCAACGAAGAATAATTAACATCCATGGATGTTATCATAGATGAAAATGTCTTTAAAATATCATTAAAACATTTCTTGAGGAAAATACACCTTTCATTTTAAAATCACTTATTTAAAACCTAAAATTTCCAAGAATATTATGGGAAAAAATTATTTTAAAAGAAACATGAAAACTTTTAAATAAATATTCAATTCAATGAGTAGTCATGATGATGAGAAAATTAATTTGTGCAATATACATTAAAATAAACATTCTTCTCATACCCTTAGTAAAATGTTCGTTATTCAAATAACGCCAATAAAATTTATTTTAAACCATTTTATAGAATGAAAAAATGGGTAAAAATGTATTTAATAAATCGTTATAGAATAATAAAAATGGCCTTGAAATAATTTTAAATAGAATATGTAAGTAATATATTCCTAAACTGTAACATCCCTTACCGATCTGGAAGGTACGTCTTTAACCTCATTGTGGTTTTCTCTTTTCATTGTCTTTATAGGGCCAAAAAGGACTTGAGAGGATACCTATAATGGTAAAGTAACAGATTTATTGGATTCTCAACTTTAACTAGCTGTTTATGCAGGCTGCTAGAGATTTACATACCCTGTAATATGATTACATGTCATGTAAATTTTAAATGAAAATAATTCATTTTAAGCAAAAGACGATGGGTTTTTCGGCAGATCTGAAAAGTTTCAATTTCACAACGTGTAACCGGGTTACATGAAATGTAAAACCTGAAGAATTGTTTTTAAATAGGTATTCCAGATGAAGTTTTTATTTTTTCTTACTCCATAATTCCTTTCTCTCTACCTATATTCTTCCCCATACAATTTTGGGAGCCTCCAACCCCTCAAGAAATTTTTGTTCGGTGATTGATCGTTGTTGCGATCATGGTGTGTCTTTTCGAGTAAGTGTTATCCAGGTCTCCCTGTCTCTTTATATTTTCCTTTCATGGATTTTGATAGATAATCTCGAGTTTTATGGATCTAAGCTCTGTGTTGTTGAATATAATTTCAAGGTTGAGTTCCTAGATCTTCTACACCATCATTCTTGTTGGCGGGTTTCATCATGGGCTTTATATTTCCATGAGGAGAAGGTAGGTGGTTCTATCTTGATGCCCAATTTATATTAACCTAAAATTTCTTTGTTTAATTTCAATGGTTTGAATTAAAATGAAATGGTTTGATTTTTGACTAAATGACTTTCAATTGGTTTGTTATAGAAAACCCAATTCTATCAGATTGGGGTTTTGAAATGGTTTTCTAGTATAAAATCGAAAAAGCTCCAATTCCTGTGAATTCGGGCGTGTTTATGGAAATTTTAGAAAATTACATTGTGCAATTAATTTGATTTAAGATTGTGAAAAACCCCAATTCCAGTGATTTTGGGGGTTTGTTATGAAATTTATGGAATTTATTTGGAAATTAAAATTTTGAATTAAAATTTGAAATTGGACTATGAAATTTCATGAATTGGTTTCAAATCCTTATATTTGAAAAATGGATTAAAAATATTTTTATAGAATCCTTATAGTTTTATCTTAATGAAAATTTACATTTTTGATTAAAACCACATAATGTTTTTTAAGTGGAAATTGAAATATTTTAAATGGATAATGAGATTGAATTGTATTGTAAGAAGTCTTAAAATAAATTTCCCATCATTGTTTTATACTTGATGAAATTTATATATTAGGTAGTTAGTGAGTTATTTGGATGAAAATTTATAACTTACAACATTATAAAACATCATATCATCACATCACATCCCTTAGGCAATGGTGATGAGTTCTCTTTATCCTGTGTTCAAAGGGACTTATGTATATAATTATGTTCACTATGAGTGCGATATCCTTATAGTATAGAATATTCATACCTTATTAGGCACATGAACATGTTGTATTATTTTTTTTATTTCAAATATATATTCCATTTTTGTAAAATGTTTCCATGGGTTCTGATTTATATAAACTGTTTTATATAAAAGTGTATATTTAATCCATTATGTGAAAAGTTCCTTTTGTGTTAAGCACCCTTTGGTTAAAGGAAAATTCCATATTTCAAAATGTATTTCCACAATTTAAAATGTAAACCATGAATTGTTAATGTATTTACATCTATTAAATTTTAAATCATGAATTTTTCAAATATTCTTTTGATATGATAAACCTATTTATTTTATAATTTAAATCACATTCCTAGTTAGTTCGATATTGGCATCTTATTATGGAATCTTTTGGTGAAATCCAACTATCCTATGGATCACACCCTACTTGTGCCTTCATGTTTTTTTAGATTATATTCTTCTAGGTTCGAGAAAGGGAAAATAATCTCTTGGAGGTGGATCTAACTATTAAACCTTGAACTTGGTGAGTTGTGCCCATTGGGGCTTGGTTTTTTTCCCTATTTTATTACTTTGGTTGCAGTACTTTAGGATTTAATGCCCGTTTTGATTCTAGTACATTACTCCCGGTGGATTTTTATTTTGTTATGAGCACTGTATTGTTTCCTTTACTTCCAAAATGTTGGTGGAACAACCTTTCCCACATTCAGTTTGTATGATTCCAGGTACTAATCACCAACCTGTGGGGATTAGTAATTCCCTTCAAGCTATGTCAGGACCAACTCGGTTATTTGGTTACTAGGGTACCCTGGTTGGTTCATGAAAAAGTGGTATTAGAGCTCCAGGTTGAGCTTTTGTTTTGTAGTCATTATTCATTTGTGAAATCATGTCAGGACTTAGGAGGTAGTTGTGATTGAGTGTCTGGAAAACTCTCACCGCAATGAACCTTAAGTCACCAGGGGTGGTTAGGGAAAGATGTATTGTGGATTATTTATAGTATTTTACCTACTTTGATTTGTAAATAGTAAAATAAAAATCTTTTTTATCCTATCTGTTGGGATTAATCTCCCTCGTTTCTCTGTTTGAGTGTGAACTAATGTCTTCTTGTTACCTACTGATGTTCTGCACCATCATGCCTTTTATAAGACGTACAAATCAGATCCAAGAGGAAGGTGCTACTAATCCTCAGTGAGAAAATACTATAGTATATCTGAATCTAGTTGAGGGTATTTTTTACATTGTCCAAGCTCTGGGATAGGCACCACCTCCAGTTCTCATTCAGGCTCCAACTGTGGAACCTCAGAGGGAAGTTCTCATGATTTTTTCTCAGTAGGTACTTCATCCAAAACCAACACCATTCAAAGGATCAAATGATTCTCAAGAGGCTGAGTAATGTTTAAGAATGATGGATTGATTTTTTAGGTTCTTGGACACACCCAACAAAATCAAAGTGAAGTGTGCCACCTTCATGTTGTAAGGACTGAGCAGGAGATAGTGGGACACTATGGTAATGATGAAGAAGCATAAAATCATAGAGTGGAAGCACTTCAAGCTTATTTTCACTGACTAGTTATATCCAGATTCAATGCTGTTAGCCAAGGATATAGAGTTTTTTAAGCTTGGGTAGGCTGACAAGACCATGATAGATTATGTAAATTTTTTAGTTGAACTCATGAATTTCTCACGTGAGATTGTATTGAACAAGATGATGAAGGCTAGAAGGTTGGAGTTGCGACTTCATCAGGACATTCCTTCTCAGGTTTTCTTGATAAAGGTTCTTTATTATGAGGATTTACTGGATAGTGCACTGATGGTTGAGATGGACATGTCTAGTAGGTCAGGGTTATCGGGAGTATCTTTTTCTCATAGTGGCAGTGTGAGCTCCTTTAAAGGAAAATAGAATCATGATGATTCTTGTGCCAGTTCTTGATGGTAGGGTCATTATAGAACTCCTAAAACTTCAGGAAGAAGTCCTTTGATTTTCTACCAGTGTGGTAATCTAGGACATTCAAATAGGGTTTTCACCAAGGAACCCAAGAATTGTGGATCCTACAGACATTCAAGGCACTTATAAAGATTCGTCCATATCTATTCTATTCCATGTAGTGGAACGAGATCATCAAATACTCTTAAAACTCAAGGGAAATCAGATTCCTCACATATAAAAAGGTTCCAGCCATAGGCATCCAGAACAAATCTACTTTACGCAGTGGAAGAGTCTCTAGAGGAAGAAGACATGGGTCCAGCGACTGTGAGAGGTAACATTACTATAGCTTAATCATTAGTGACTACTCTATTTGATACCAGTGCATCTCATTTATTTATTTAAACCCATATTTTTAATATGTTAAATCTTCCTATAGATATTTTATCTTTTTCAATGGATATTACTACACCCCTTGGTACAAATAGAGAGCATGGTCTCTATAGTCCTTCTTATGTATTCTCTCTATTAGATGTCAAGCTTGATTTGATTTTTATGGTTCTCGACATGAAACCTATTGATGGTATTTTTAGTATGGATTGGATAGTTTATAATAAATCCTAGATTGATTTTTATCTTCGATGGGTTTACCTTAATACACACAGTGGTGCGTCTCTTGTCTTTCCAGGAGAATGGGACTCAAGGTCGAGCAAGGCCGACAATTCTTATCCGGAGTTAGGGAAAGTAATATTACTGTTTGATTTTGATCTAGAGAGGGAATATTTGAGTGGTGATCTCCCTCTAGTTTTCTTTGAGTTTCCTTCTGACTTCTCTAGTTTTCCACTGGAAAGGGAGGTTGATTTTACCATTGAATTAATGCTTGGTACTCAACCAGTTTCAATTCCCTCTTATCGCATGACACCAGTTGAACTGAAATAACTAATGTCCCAATTGGAAAATCTTCTAGATAAAGACTTTATATTCCTGAGTGTGTCACCTTGGGAAGCACCGGTTCTCTTTTCTAGAAAATCTAATGGTTCACTTCGCCTATGTGTTGATTACCGAAAGCTCAATCAATTTACAGGGAAGAAAACATATCCACTGCCATAGATTGATGATCTGTTTGATCAGTTTAAAGGCGTAAAGTGGTTCTCGAACATTGATCTTTTATTCAGTTACCATTAGTTAAGAATAAAAGAATCTAACATTCAGAAAACCGCCTTTTAGAGCAGGTATGGTCATTATGAGTACCTTGTTATACCCTTTGGTTTAACAAATGCTCCTGAAATGTTTAGGGCCTTAAGGAACAATATTTTCCATGAGTATTTGGATACCTTTTTGGTAGTCTTCATGGATTACATCCTTGTTTACTCTAATTTCGAGGAGGATCATGTGAATCATCTGAGAATAGTTTTGATTTTTCTGAGAAATCACCGACTTTATGACATTATTTCGAAGTGCAACTTCTGGATTTGGTAAGTGAAATTATTAGGACATGTGGTGTCAAAATATAGTATTTTAGTTGATCTTGAAAAGGTAAAAAATGTTATGGTATGGGAACAACCATATAATATTTTTAAATTTTGAAGATTCTTTGGTTTAGCTAGTTATTATCGCTGGTTCGTTAAGGACTTATCAAATTTGGCTTCTCCAATGACTGCACTAACTTGAAAGGGAGTAAATTTTTCTTGGGATGAAAGATTTCAAAATTCTTTTGTCAAGATGAAACATATTTTTACTACTACTCTGGTGTTGACTCTTTCAGAGGTCGGGCAGAGCTATGTGGTCTTCTATGTTGCATTGGGTTTAGGCTTGGGTTGTGTTCTTATGCAAGTTAATCATCTCATGACATGTGGATCTCATCAGCTTAAGCCACATGACAAGAAATATTGAACACATGATCTTGAACTTGAAGTTGTGATGTATTTTCTTAAGAGTTGGTTGTATTACCTTTATAGATAATGGTTCACCATGATTTTAGACCAAAAGATATTGAGTTATATAACCTATAAAAAATATTTTAATATCTTCTAGAGGTTTTGGGTTTAATACTTACAGTCCTTTGATTTTTACATCACCTATACCCCAAGGAAGGAGAATGGCATTGAAGATTCTTTGAGTAGGAAACTTCTAACGCAGGTAGTGAAAGAATCTTCAGAAGAGCGGAACATGATGGATCTCTTTGCACAGTTACATATTGGAGTCCAGGAATTACGGGCCATGGTTTCCTTAGTCGGTGTTCAGTTAACATCCACTCTTCTTGAAATGATTCTTTAGATTCAATAGCTTGATGATGATTTCCTTATCATTAAAGACTCTCTTTAAGGTGGGGATATATTTTACCAGTGACCATTATCCAAAGAAGATATTCTATGCTATCAAAATCGCTTTATTGTACCGTTAGCATGAAGGAAAGTTGTGATGGGGGATTGTCATAATTCCCAGTGGGCTGTGAATCTAGGAACCACTAAGATGTTCTATGATGTGTGGTGGTAGTTCTAGTGACTAGGAATGAGATTGTACATTGCTGAGTTTGTCTCAAATTTCTATACGTTCCCATAGGTGAAGGCCGAGCACCAAAAACCTTCGGGTTTGCTTCATCCACTTCCAGTTCCTATTTGGAAGTGGGATGAAATCTAAATGAAATTTTCGGTTGGATTTCCACATACCTAGAAAAATAAGGATGTGATATGGGTTGTGATTGACATGCTAACAAAGAAAGCTCAATTTATACCCATTAGAGACACCACCAAATTTGAAGAGTTAGGAAATCTCTATGTAAAAGATATTTTTCAGTTGCATGGAGTTCCGTCTATTATAGTCTCTGATAGGGATCCTCAGTTCACTTCTTGTTTTTTGATAGGCCTTCAGAAGGAACTGGGATCTCATTCCCATTTAAGTATGGCATACCATCCATAGTTGAATGTCTAGACAGAAAGATCTATATATATTCTTATGGATATTCTTCACACTTGTGTTCTTGAATTTTGTGGGGGCTTGGGATGATCATTTGGGACTGGTTGAGTTTTCTTATAACACTATTTACCAGTACGTGATCAAAATGACTCCTTTTGAAGCCTTTTATGGCCGACCTTGTAGATTTTTGTTATGTTGGTCGAATGTTAGTGAATGTTTATTGGTCGGACTAAGTTTGGTGCAAGAGACAATGACAAAAACTCATTTTATTTGTCAGATAATGTTGACAGTGCAGAGAAAATATAAATATTATACTGATCATCTCTATAGAACTTTTGAATTATCAGTTGGTGACCTGGTTTTCTTGAAAGTTTCACCTCAGTTGGGTCATCGATGGCTTGGTAAGAAAGGGAAAATTGATCCTTGTTTTGTGGGACCATTCGAGGTTGTTGAGTAGGCAGGGAAGGTTAGTTATCATATAGAACTTCCACCACAACTTACATTGATACATAACATGTTTCATTTATCTCAGCTACAGAATTATCTTTATGATCCATATCATGTTTTGAGATGGAGTGATTTTGTGATTGAACTTAATTTATCATTGTATGTATGACCGATCAGGATATTTGGTTCTGAAATAAAGGTACTTTATGGGAGAAAAATACATTTGGTTTGAGTTTTATGGTAGCGCATTTTGGATTTTCATGAGACGTGGGAATTCAAGTCACAGATGAGAAAGAATTGGCCTCAACTTTTTGGAATAGAATCTTCATCATTGGAATTCTGGGGACATAAAGTTTTTATGGTGGGGAGGTTGTAAAATCATATTACTGATCTATTAGGTATGTATTTAAACTAATCATGGTTATCCCTTTTCATTGTTCATATAAGACCAAGAATTAATTAGGAGGATACCTATAATGGTGAAGTGATAGATTTGTTGGATTCTCAGATTTAACATATAACAATTATTCTATTTATTTCATATTTAAAAATTCTTTATTACCTAAACCTGTACTTAATACAAATGAGAATATTGAGAGTTCTAGTGTCTTTGGGGAATAGGAATATTACATAACAACTTAAGACATAAAATACAACTTCAGTATTGAAAAATTATTTTATATGACCACAATATTCCTTCGTACTTATCATTTCATGGGATAAAACGAGGACATACATAAGAAAAGGGTGAGATATAAATCCTAGTAATGGATTAAAGAAGGAATAACATGAAGAATACAATATGGGATAGGAAATAGACATATCAATGGATTATAAGAGAAACATGAACATAAAGTCATGATATAACATGATCATCATAACATGGAAATGTGACAACAATTTAAAACACTGAATCATTAAGATAAAGGAATCAAGTAAAACCCCATCCCAACATAGTGGAAAAATTTCCTAAAAGGAACCAAGTAAACCCTTGTTCCAACATGACCTATCATGATACTAAACATTACCCAATGCATTGGAGTGCTATTAGGATGAATCCTTCATAATAATTTCAATCACATGCTTAAGTGTGCCACATAGATCATATAACATAGATTCATTCAACATCATCACATATTCCAAGATAAAGGAATGTGGAATAAATACATGAAAGTCTACTATAACGTCCTAGTTCCAGAAGCTACCTAGAGGTGCCCCATACCTGGTTGGTCACATGGCCTCATGCGCATTTTCCCAAACACCAAAGGCTGCTGACTAGCAGTGAGGGCCTTGGGTGTGATAGTGGGGAAACTATGCCCTCATTAGAAGAGTAACACAGTGGAAGACAAACAAATATACAATAGCGGAAGCAGTAATATCCGACAACATTAAACAATGGAAGACTGGAATGATAAACAACTGGATCACATATATAAAAAGAGATTCATTGTACATATATGTCTAGAAAAATAGCCAAACAAGTCACAATGTTGGAATAAAACAGCGCTAAAACAAAGTACAAAATAAAGCAGATAAACTTCTTAGCATCGCAAGCCAAAGTTTGTTCCCATTCTCTCCAACTCCAATGTAATCAATTACCTAAAGTAGGAGCGCACTTGCCTTTATTTATACCTACAACAACATAGTCTGTTTGGGCCCAAAAGCATGGCCCAAACAGGGTGTGAGATGAATCCCAGTAGGCAACCACCACAAGATCTATGCCTAACAGTTAGTGAATATATATGGCAGGTAAAGTACAGAAACCAGTAAACAGGAAGTACCCAGCAGTAAACAATCCACAATCCAAATATCAAGAAACAACTAAACAAAGCGGATAATTGTAAGGGTTGGGGTCCTAAGAACCAACTGTTTTGTACATTTATTACATGAATGTTCACTTATTATATATTGTTCATTGTTATGCATGACTGTAATATAATAATATCCTAGAATATTTGTTGCATTAATAAGGTCATGAAAAATCCCCGCTATGATGAGAACCTTGAAATGCTATAACAATATTCTTAAATAAAGTTCTACGGTTGGATGACATACTATGATAGGACACATAGTATATAGACCTTCATGTGCGAGTACTTGTAAGAAGACGAGACTCTCTTTCATGGAGTTCACACTAGGTAATCTCCAAGATGTGAGATTATGAGAATAGACCCGCCAGTAGAAATTCCGCATGTCTTAGTGTCATCAGACATTGCTATTTATGAGCATGTGTAATGGTCCTTAGACTGTAAGATTATCATTAACTCGTGTCATGACTCGCACACTTAGATTTACTGACGAAAACCGTCACGTAGACAGTTGGCGGGAATTAGGGTATGTTGGGTGCGTCACGAGTGACATGTTGTTAATGGATAAGTTGAGGAAGGATTTGTCCCTTCCATCTATGGAAGTTGATATCTTGACCCTTTGATTGAAATAGAACTGTCGCATTAAATTCCAGGGCCATGGTGTAAACGATGAGTCTATTTCAGGTAGTCAAAAAACGACGGATCAAGAATATAGGTTTATGACACTGCCCTGAAACCTACTTGATGAGATATCGAGACAAATGGATTAAATTACACAGTAAGCATTCGTATGAGGTGATACGTCAATGCGGCATCAACTTCTTTCTCTTGGGTGCCTTGACCCGTTTCTAGACAGTAATCTTGGACTTTAGGCAAGCCCGCCTAATGCCAATGAGAAAGAGGCCTAGAGGGTCACACACTAGTTGTATTCAAGTATCTAAAGTATAATAAAGATTATTCCCGTACATGGTTTAATAATTATTCAAGGAAGCCTAAATCAGTTTAATGTTGGAGGAATAATAAAATAAAACAAGTACACACCGTGTATCAATGATAACATGCCATGTAGTTTTATTTTGAAAACAAGTACATGTCGTGTATTGTTAAATGTACACACCATGTAGTTTTAATTTTGGAATGGAAATGAATAAAGGAAAACAAGGTATACACTCCCTCTACATTGAATGTACACGCCATGTAGTTTTCAATGAAAAACAAGTACACACCGTGTATTTATTAATACACGCCGTGTAGTTTTTCCAGTCGGGATTTTGAGGAAATATCATTTCATTAAATGATATTTATTATAATCAGTGCTGGCGCATGTCAAGGAATTAATGACTCAACATGGGGTTTTCAAAAGGAGGTTAATGAAATAAATAAAATGCGTAACGTGTTTATTTATTGTCATAACTCTACAACCTCAAACCCGATTATTAATATCCTGACAACCCCAACTCTTTTCCTTACACAATAGAATCGTTGTGCACAACAACTCTAGAGAATTATTTCAAGGCCAAAAGAACCTCTTCCTCCATGAATGCTCTCAAGACCAAGAGAGATCCTCTTCTGTCAGATCAATATGATCTAAGGCGGACAACGCAAGCAAATGTTTCTCTACGCTAGCACCCAGAGACTCCTTTGGTGACGTCCTGAGATACGAGGTACACATATGGATCATGGCTAGAGGAAGTCTACACTTGGCTTCTGCGACACAACGACGAATCACATCAGAACGTGATCAAGAACATCAATGAAGAAAGAACACCCAAAAGGTATTTATTTTCAATTGATTAAATTAATTATAATCAACCTGTAACGATCCTACTTTATGGTTCCAGGACTTTCCTTTTCTTTTTCCATTTCTGTGATTCGATCCGTGGAGACTGGCATTTATCATCGCATTGATCCTGGATTGATCAGTGTTAATGACAAAAAGATAAGTGGGCACAACCACCCACGCGCTTCCGCTACGCCCGAAACCTTCAATTGGTATCAAAGCGAGGTTACAATTTTGATTATAGTTATTTAATTTTCATTGATAATTTACGCATTTATATTTGATTCAATTCGAAATAAATCGTTCTATAAATATGAATAAATGAGAACTGTTCTTCCTCCTTTGTTTCTTGATTCATATCACAGAAACATCCTTTTAATTTTAATTTTGATTAAAATAAAAATGAGGATCTCATCCAGATGAGCCGCTCTTTTTCTCTGTACAAAATGAGAATACACGGTGTGTAATGAAAACTACACGCCGTGTACTTAGGTTCAACGAACCGGTACTGGTCTGCCAAACCACGCCGTGTGAATTGATTACACCTAAGATTTTAACACCCTGTGTTGACCAAAATTAAATGACGTGTGGGAATCGGAATACAGGGCGTGTATGTTGGAGCAACATGCCGTGTAGTCCAATCTGATCCAAGTGAAACTGTGTACAAAGGAGAAGCCGCGTACCACATACACGGGATCGCCAGGTCGGTTACCATGTAACAAGTAAGTACGCACCATGTATGATTTATCTACACTCCATGTACTCCAAAATTTCCCAAGTACAGAGAACACGCCAAATCCCCTGGCGTGTACTTTGGATAAAAGGGGAAAAGAAATACACACCATGTAAATATAAACTACACACCATGTACTTTCCAGAAATTTCACCAGGTTTCCTCCAATAGTAAAAAGACCTGTACAAGGGATATGGATGAGAAGAATCTCAAGGAAATTCAGAAAGGAATTTAAGATAAATAATTGATTAATTATAAGATCATAATTAATTTAATTCAAGTGCGACTTATCTTGAATAATAGAACGATTAAAAGAATTTGAATTCTAAATTTTCGTAAATGTCGTTGCATGCTATGGATGATCAGGAGCTAGACCAAATACCCTTTGTATGTGTGTATTGTTTCATTTAAATTTGTTTAATTTAAATTCGCTGTCCTGTGAGCCTTCTTTTAATAAAATGTAGGGCCTTCATGCCCATGGTTTCTTTAATGTAAACCCCATGTAATGGAGGATCTCCCAAGCCATAGGAGACGGTTTGAAATCCGAATCTAAGGACAAACCAACCCAAGAATATACAAAGGTGGACAGGTGGGAGCTGCAAAACATGAACCATCAGGTTCAAGGTGTTTTACCTAGGTCAGGGTTAGCTTATCAAAACCGCTAGATAAGCTAACCAGTAGAAGCTCATGATCATGCCATCTTATTTTATTTCTGTCTGATTGCATGGTTTATTTATTATGTATGTGTTGTCAAAATCACATAATTAATAAAATGAACAAGCATGCAAAGATGGAATAAAATAAAAACCTGACTATGCGTAAACATTAACAGAACATGGTTAATAACTTAATCTAGAATCACTTAATATTAACAAGCATGTGATAATGTAGAACTATGCATAAAAGATTAAAATCCCTCAATACCATATTAAGTCAGACCAATCCTTCCGTTACTTGATTAAGGTCAAGACTCAATAAAACTATGTGTTTGACCAACCCTTGTTGGGACACTTAATTTTTATAAAGGAATCCCTTATGAAGGGTTTCGGGTTGACTTAACCATATTAAATCAAGAGGAGTAGCCCTTGATAGACTTGATGTAATATTGGATGTAAGAGTTGAGGAAATCCAAGTCAGAATTTCAGGATTGGGGAGTCCACTCAACAGATCAAGGAACTGTAAGCTCACAGTTAGCAAAGACTTGCCTACCTAAATACCTTCAAATAGCTTGACCAACCCTTGTTGGGGTTATGTGAAGGGGAATATGGATCCTTGACACTAGAATGTCAAAGAAACTTGAAATTCTGAGTTCAATGGTGAGGGCCATTGTGACTTGATAAAATAGTGGGAGAATTAATAAATTCAATTATTATTTCTCATAAAAATGTAATCAAGAAAGTACTAATAAATCTGCTCTTTTAATTTGTAGAATCAGAATGACAAACTCGTCAACCACATTTTATCTACGATCAATTCTGGATAAAGACAATATCCTCATCAGCAGTAACATTCAGGAATGGTTTAGGAGCCTTTAGGTTATCCTATGCCATGAACGAAATTTTTACATGTTGGAGTCCTCACTTCCTGATCCGACTGCCCAAGGGGCGAGTGATGAAGATTTCCTGGTCTATGATAAGCATTTGAGCGATGCACTCGGCGTTCAATGTTTGATGTTGTCATCAAGGTATAGTGATCTCATGAAGTCTCATGAAGACATGGATTCCTACAGCAAGCTTGAGCACCTCCGTGATCTATACCAGGAGAGAGAAAGATAGAAAAGGTTTGAGATATCCAAGGCTTTATTTTAGAGCAAGTTTGGAGAGGGTGCCCCAGTCGGGCCTCATGTAGTCAAGATCATTGGCTACATTGAGCGCTTGGAGGTTCTAGGGTTTAAACTCCCCAAAGAACTGGGTACTGATTTCATTCTTACATCACTTCACCAGAGCTTCTCAAAATTTGTTGTGAACTTCAACATGAACAACATTGAGAAGTCTCTGTCTGATCTTCTTATCCTCATTCGCCAAGTGGATAATGACATTAAGTGTGAAAAACCTTATGTCCTTATGGTGAATAAAAGGAAAGGGAAGGCGAAGAGATTTAAGCCCAAAGCATCTTCAAGGCCTTCCAAGAAATGTAAGATCAAATGGGAGGCAAGGGAATAGGATGCTATTTGTTTCGCATGTGGCAAGAAGGGCCACTAGAAGAAAAACTACACCCAGCCAAGGAAGTAAGGGGAAACATCAGGTGTGTTTGTCATCGAATGCAATCTATCTATTTCTACAAATTTGGTATTAGATACAACTTTTGGTGCTCACATATGTATCCAAATACAGAAACCAAGTAGATTCAAGAAGATTGATCGGGGGGAGGTAGATCTATGAGAAGCCAACGGAGCCAGACTTGCTGCTGTAGCTACCGGGGACTACCACCTCACATTTCCAACTGGAATGATCTTGGTGTTAAAAGGTTGTTATTCTGTGCCTTCTGTAACCAAAAACATTATTTCAGTATCCAGATTAGATACTGATGGATTCATCTTCAATTTTGGAAGTGGATGTTGCTACTTTTATAAAGATAGCATTTGTTTTGGTAGGGCACATTTATATAACAACCTTTATGTGTTAGACTACACAAACCAAGTAATTAAAATCAATGACAAATTAAATTCACATGACTCATAGCACACCCAACTTTGGAATCACCGGCTAGGTCATGTAAATGAGAAACTTTTGACAAATTTACATCAAGATGGGTATTTAGATTCTTTCGAACTAAAACAACTTGGTGTTTATCATGCGTGTCTACAAGGCAAAATGAGTAAAGACCCATTTAGTGGGAAAGGTGAAAGAGATAAAGAGATTCTATAATTAGTTCACATAGATGTGTGTGGACCATTTCTAGTTGAAGCAAGGGGTGGGTTCTCATACTTCATAACTTTTACTAATGATTTTAGTAGATATGGATATATCGACTTAATGATGTATAAGTCAGATTCTTTTTATCGGTTCAAAGAATACAAGAATGAAGTTGAGAAACAGCTTGGTAAGAAGATTAAGAAACTCCACTTAGACAGAGGAGGAGAATATCTTAATCAGTACTTCATTGATTTCTTACGGGAGCTTGGGATTCTATCTCAACTCACTTCTCATTACACACCTCAGTGGAATGGTGTAAGTTAAAGGAGGAACTTCACCCTATTTGACATGGTGAGATCAATGATGAGCCATGCGAGTCTTCCATTATCCTTTTGGGGAAATGCATTACAAACAACAACACACATACTAAACCAAGTACCAACTAAGTCGATAAATGGTATTCCATACGAGTTATGGAGTGGATGCAAACCCATGTTATCGAATTTACATGTGTGGGGTAGCAAAGAATTTGTTAAGGCCTCTTTAGGTAACAAACTTGCACCCCGAGGCACAAAGTGTATCTTTATAGGATATCCGAAGGAAACAAGGGGATATTACCTATAAAACACCTTAGACAAAAAGGTTACAGTGGCAAGACACGCCATATTCCTTAAGACGGAGCACATCTCCAAAAGAGATAGTGGGAGTGAGACAGACTTCGATAAAGTCAAGGCTCAATATACACAAGAGTTGGTATAAGAATAGATTCCACAAAGCCCTATGGAAGAACAATCTGTTCCAGAGACACAAGAACTGCGTAGGAGCACGAGAGAGGTGACAGAACCAGAAGAATATGGTTTTCTTGTCACCGAGGATGGTGACTCATTATTGGTTGACAATGATGATCCTCTTACCTACAAGGAAGTAGTTGAAGGCACATACGTTGCCAAGTGGCAAGAATCCATGAATTCTGAAATGGATTCCATGTACCAAAACCAAGTCTGGATTTTGGTAGATCCTCCAGTTGATGTAAAGCCTATTGGTAATAAATGGGTATTCAAGAAGAAACTGGACATGGAGGGGCAAGTCAGCACCTATAAGGCACGACTGGTTGCATAAGGTTTTAGATAGCATCAATGAATTGACTATGATGGAACCTTTTCACTAGTTTCAATGCTGAAATCCATCAGAATCCTATTGGCCATTACCGCTTACCATGACTTTGAAATTTGGAAAATGGATTTCAAAATAGCATTCCTTAGCTGGAACCTCCAGGAAGATGTCTATATGACACAACCTGAAGGTTTTTTGACTCCAAAAGATGCCACCAAGGTATGCAAGTTGCCGAAATACATTTATGGATTAAAGAAAGCATCAAGGTCATGGAACATTAATTTTGATGAAGCTGTAACGGAATTTGGATTTGCTAAGAACGAATGTGAGCCTTGTGTCTACAAGTGGTTTAGTGGAAGTGCAGTCGTTTTTCTAATAGTATATGCTAATGACATATTACTAATTGGAAATGAAGTTCCTATCTTACAGTCAGTTAAGGCATGGTTGCATAAATTCCTCTCCATGAAAGACTTGGACGAGGCAGCATATATTCTTGGGATCAAGATCCATCGTGATAGATCCAAGAGAATGTTGGGTCTGAGTCAAAGTACATACATTGACAAGATACTGAAGAGATTCAGTATGGAACAGTCCAAGAGGGGATTGTTGCAAGTGTCACATGGCATTCATATTTCCAAGAAAATGTGTCCTCAGACACATGAGGAATGAAAGATAATGGCAAGGATCCCTTACGCATCCACGATTGGGTCAGTCATGTATTCTATGCTATGTACGAGGCTAGATGTTGTTTACGCATTAAGTGTGGTAGGAAGATATCAAGCTGATCCATGAGACCTCCATTGGATGGCAGTCAAGAATATCCTTAAGTATCTGAGGCATGAAAAGGATATGTTACTGGTTTAGGGAGGAGATGAGGAACTAATCATCAAAGGACACGTAGATGCTAGTTTCCAGACTGATCAAGATGACATGAAGTCACAGACTGAATACATCTTCAGTTTGAATAGAGGTGCAGTGATTTGGAATAGCTCAAATCAAAGTGTGGTGGCAGATTCTATAGTGGAGTCTGAGTATATCGCAACTTCTGAGGTATCTAAAGAAGCAGTATGGATGCGAAGCTTCATCCAAGAGTTGGATGTAGTACCGAGCATTAAAGATCCTATCACACTCTTTTGTGATAATACTGCAGCGTTGTCACTTGGAAAAGAGCCAAGGTCACATCAGCGGGCAAAGAACATACTCTGGAAGTATCATCTCTTGAGGGATTTTTCTCAGAGAGGTGAAGTTGCAGTGAGCAGTATTTCCATGGAAGACAATGTGGCAAACCCCTTGACTAAAGCCTTGACTCAGCAGAAACATGATCATCAAGTGAGGTCTAGCAGACTAAAAGTCATAGGCAGTTGGCTCTAGTCCAAGTTGGAGTTTTTAAGGGTGGGTTTCCTGAGAACCAAATGTTTTTTACTTTGATTACATGAATGTTCACTTATTATATATTGTTCATTGTTCTGAATGACTATAATATAATAATGTCCAAGAATATTTGTTGCATTGATATGGTCATGGAAGATCCCCGCTATGATGAGAACCTTGAAATGATATAACAATATTCTTAAATAAAGTTCTACGGTTGGATGACATACTATGATAGGACACATAGTATACAGACCATCATGTGTGATTACTCGTAAGAAGACGAGACTCACTCTCATGGAATTTGCACTTGGTAATCTCCAAGATGGGAGATTATGAGAACAGACCTGCCAGTAGCAATTCTGCATGTCCTGGTGTCATCAGACATTTCTATCTACGAGCGTGTGTAATGGTCCTTAGACTGGAATATTATCATTAACTCATGTCATGACTCGCACACTTAGATTTATTGATGAAAACCGTCACACAAATAGTTGGCAGGAAGTAGGTTACATTGGGTGCATCACGAGTGACATGTTGTTAATGGATAAGTCAAGGAAGGATTTGTCCCTTCCATTTATGGAAGTTGATATCTCAGCCCTTTGATTGAAATAGAACTATCGCATTAAATTCCATGGCCATGGTGTAAATGATGAGTTTATTTCAGGTAGTCAAAGAACGACAGATCAAGTATATAGGTTTATGAAACTGCCATGAAACCTGCTTGATGAGATATCGAGACAAAGGGATTAAATTACACTGTAAGAATTCGTATGAGGTGATACATCAATGTGGCGTCAACTTCTTTCTCTTGGGTGCCTTGACCCGTTGCTAGACAGTAATCTTGGACTTTAGGCAAGCCCGCCTAATGCCAACAAGAAAGAGGCCTAGAGGGTCACACACTAAGTGTATCCAAGTATCTCAAGTAGAATAAAGATTATTCCCGTGCGTGGTTTAATAATTATTCAAGGAAGACTAAATCATTTTAATATTGGAGGAAGAATTAAATAAAACAAGTACACGCCGTGTATCAATGATAACATGTCGTGTAGTTTTATTTTGAAATCAAGTACATGTCGTGTATTATTAAATTTACACGCCATGTAGTTTTCATTTTGGAAAGGAAATGAATAAAGGAAAACAAGATATACACACCATGTACATTGAATGTACACGCCATGTAGTTTTCAATGAAAAACAAGTACACACCGTGTATTTATTAATACACACCGTGTAGTTTTTCCAGTCAGAATTTTGAGGAAATATCATTTCCTTAAATGATATTTATTATAATCAGTGTGGGCGCATGTCAGGAATTAATGACTCGACATGGGATTTTCAAAAGGGGGTTAATGAAATAAATAAAACGCGTAACGTGTTTATTTATTTTCATAACTCTACAACCTCAAACCTGATTATAAATATTCTCACAACCCCAACTCTTTTCCTTACACAAGAGAATCGTTGTGCACAACAACTCTAGAAAATTATTTCAAGGCCGAAAGAACCTCTTCCTCCAAGAACTTTCTCAAGATCGAGAGAGATCCTCTTCCATCGGATCAAGATGATCTAAGGCAGAAAATGCAAGCAAAGGTTTCTCCATGCTAGCACCTGGAGACTCCTTTGGCGACGTCCTGAGATACGAGGTACACGTGTGGATCACCGCTAGAGGAAGTCTACACTTGGCTTCTGTGACGCAACGACGAATCACATCAGAATGTGATTAAGAACATAAATTAAGAAAGAACACCCAAAAGTTATTTCTTTTCAATTGATTAAATTAATTATAATCAACCTATAACGATCGTACTTTGTGGTTCTGGGACTTTCCTTTTCTTTGTCTATTTCTATGACTCGATCCGTGGAGACTGGAATTTATCATCGTATTGATCCCGGATTGATCATTGTTAATGAAAAAAAGCCAAGTGGGCACATCCACCCACGCGCTTTCGCTGCGCCCAGAACCTTCAATAATCACAACAGGTAACCATCTGGGAAGTACTCATAGCTTATCCCCTTTGGTTCTACCTAATAGATACCAGCAAGTAGCTAACAAATAGGTAACCCTCTGGGAAGTGCCCATGGCCTATCCCCTATGGTCCTACCTAACAAGTACAAGCAACCCTCTAGTTCAGCTTAAGAAAATAATCTCTGGGGAATCACTCACTATCAATTCCCCCTATAGTCTCATATCGTAATAAAGGTGCTCTAGGGAAGCACTCAACATCAATTCCCTCTGTGGCCTACATCAAGGAACTACAAACACTCTAGGGAAGAATTCAACGTCAATTCCCCCTATGGTATCACATCGTATAATTATAAAGACACTCTGGAGAATCCCTTACGTCCATTCTTTCTATGGTCTACTATACCAGGTTCTCATGGCCCTGTGTAAGTCAACAAGTATAGCATCGCGTATCGGCCAAAGTAAACCTCAAGAACTACTTGGATAGCAGTCTACAACATATCAGCATGTCAGATAATCAAGATCACTCCATCCTATAATACTAGGCATGGAAACAACAAAGAAGCCTAACAGGCTAAGCAGAACCAAACAGTCATAAGCATAACATGCATGGGAAACACCTCCAAAGCATTGAAAGCAACCCTATTCACATACAAATAATCTCTACTTGCACACACCAACAAAGTAGGCAATTAATATGGTTAAAAAATGGTAAATGCACAATACCCCGTTCATGGGTAGTGGTGATTTTTCACATACAATTCAAAGACCTTTAAACAAAAGGCACAAACCACCTACCTTTAGGGTTCTGGCGAAAATGATCCACAATCAACTGCACCCACAAATCTGGGCAACCGCTTCATGGAAGACCGCTCTAAAACTCCTTCCCTATCATCCACAAGCCTTAAAATCAACACCCAAGGAAAACCCAACACTAGATCTACATGAAACAGATGTAGATCTAGAAAACCTAGAGAGAGGGAAGATAAGATCTAGGGAAAACCAAGGAGAAACCAAGATGAGGGACTTTCCCGAGAAGAACCGCCTTCGATCCACCAAGAAACCCCTTAGATTTGCCTCCAAAATGAGACAAGGATTTCCCCTGACCTCTGAGAATCACAAATCCTACATGATCCATGAGTAGGAGGAAGAAAGGTAGAGGAATGGGAAATATTGAGTGACCCGGGACTTAAAAACCCTAATTTTATGTGGCTGCATGGTTACCCTGCACGGTTTGGAAAACTGTGCACCAACCGTGCGGTTGCCACTGTCTCACCCAGAGATTTCACACGGCTTTCACTCACGGTTTGACAAACTGTGCAGTGCCCGTGCGGAGCCCACTGTCAAGGGTTGTACAGTTTCCTGGGGTAGATGCATGGTTTGTTCAGACTGTGCACCAACCGTGTTCCAACCGTGTGCCCTTGCAATTCCTCCTGAAATTCCACTTTTTCTCGGAAATGAACGGAAAAGGAAAACATACCTGAAAATAAAGTCCAGGTTCTTACAAACTTCCCCCATTAAATAAATTCATCCCCAAATTTCCATAGTGCGACGTAGAAGAAGAAACCCCGAACAGCTCAGGCCACTGTGCTTGTACATCAGCCTCCCTCTCCCAAGTCTCATCCGGTACTCGGTCGTGCTGTCATAGCACCCATACTAGAGGAATAGACCGGCCATAGAGAACCTTTGTATTACGATCGAAAATCCGGATAGGATTCTCCTCAAACGACGCATCCACCTTGAGCTCAACCTTCTCAGATTGAAAGACATGAGATGGGTCTGAAAAGTAACGTCGGAGCTGAGAAATGTGGAAAACATCATGCATATCCCGGTACCTCTGAGGTAACTATAACTGATAGGCAACCAGCACAACTCTCTCCAACACCTCAAACATCTTAACGTACCTCGGTGAAAGCTTACCCTGTCTCCTAATCATCCTATTACCTAACCTCGGTGTGAAACGCAGGAAAAACTGATCCCTGAACTCGAACTCCAGAAGTTGTCTCCGCTGATCAGCATAAGACTTCTGTCGAGACTGTGCAGTATCCATCCTCTTCCGAATCAACTATATCTTCTCTGTGGTCTCCTGAACAAGACGATGTCCCAGAAAAGCTGCCTCTCCTACCTCCAGCCAACATAAGGGTGATCGCCATGGCCTACCGTACAAAGCCTCATAAGGTTCCATCTGAATAGTTTCTTGAAAACTATTATTGTAGGAAAACTCTACAAGAGGTACATGCTTCTCCCAAGAAACTTCAAATTCCAGAATGCAGGCTTGGAGCATATCCTCAAGCACCTGAATTGTATGCTCGGACTAGAAATCTGTCTGGGGATGGTATGTTGTACTCAAAAGTACCTGTGTACCCAAAGCCTTCTGAAGCCCCTGCCAGACCTAAGAAGTAGAACGTGCATCCCTGTCTGAAACAGTGGAGTGTGGAACTCCATGTAGACGTATAATCTCTCTTATATACAACCACCCCAGCTCATCAAAACTGAAGGTCTCCTTGATCGGCAAGAAGTGAGAAACCTTCGTAAGCCTGTCGATGACAACCCAAACAGTATCATTCCCTCGAGGTGACCTTGGAAAACTTGTCACGAAGTCCATTGCGACATCGTTCCACTTCCACTTCGGAATGGGTAACTACTGCAAAAACCTGATGGTCGTTGATTCTCCGCTTTCAAATGCTGACAAGTGGAACACCTCATGAAAAAACAGAAACATCCCTCTTCATACTTGGCCACCAATACTGGCGGTGTATTTCATGATATATATTGGTGATTCCAGGATGAACTGCCCAAAATGAGGAATGATAATCCCACATCATCTCCTCATGTATGTCTTCTGGCACCCATACGCGTCCCTGGAAACACAAGATCTCCTCCTCGCCTACTGTCCATCCAGGAAGAGGGTCCTCTCCTAACAAACTCTCCCATAGGACTAGGCCTTCTGAGTCTGATAGCTGCATCATCCATACCAGATCGAGAAGAGTAGAGGTAACAACTACCGAAGATAGAAACGTCTTCCCTTGCCTTTCATGCACCTTCAAATGCATCTCAGAGAACATAGTTATAAGCTGCCACTCACTGTTGGCCTCCTGAACTGCCTGAATCTGAGTTCTCCTGCTCAACACGTCAGCCACTGCATTGCCTTTCCCAGGGGTATAGGCAAGATCAAAATCAAAGGACTGAAGATACTCGACCCACCTTGACTGTCTCAAATTCAGATCACACTGAGTGAAGATGTACTTGAGACTTTTGTGGTCAGTGAAAACCACAAAATGATCTCCCAGAAGATAATGTCTCCAAAAATGTAAGGCATGAACAATAGGTGCCAACTCCAGATCATGCGTTGGATAATTCCTCTCATGTGGCCTCAACTACCGAGACCCGTATGTAACGACTCCATCTCCCTGTATAAGCACAACTCTCGGCCCGATACCTGAAGCATCACAATAAACGGTGTAGCTCTTGCCCGGCTCTGGAAAGACTAGTATCGGTGCTGAAGTCAACCTACCTTTCAGCTCTTGAAAGGCTGACTCGTAATATTTTGACTATAAGAACTTCTCACCCTTCTTAGTCATACCTGTCATCAGTGCTTCCAAGCGTGAAAAATCCTGTATGAAATGTCTGTAGTATCCAGCCAGCCCTAAAAAACTCCGCACTTCAAAGACTTTCTACAAATGCTCCCAGGAAACTACAGCTCTCACTTTCTCTGGGTCTACTGATACTCCTGTCTCTGAGATAACATGACCCATGAAGTAAATACGATTCATCCAAAAGTGGAATTTCAAGAGCTTAGCATATAACTGATGCTCTCTCAGTGTACTCAAAATGATCTCAAAATGGGTAGCATGGTCGTATAGAGTGTGAGAGTACACCAAGATGTCATCCACGAAAACCACCACGAAGGAATCCAAGTATGGATGGAAGACTCGTTTCATCAGTGCCATGAAAACTGCAGGCTCATTCGTGAGACTGAACTACATAACCGTATATTCATATAGACCATACCTGCTCCTAAAATCTATGAGAGGTATATCAGATGGTCTAACACGCAACTGATGGTAACCAGACCTCAAGTAAATCTTCAAGAACACCTGGTATCCTCAAAGTTGATCAAAGAAATCATCAATCCTGGGAAAGGGATATTGGTTCTTTACCTTCAACTGGTTCAACTTTTGATAATCCACACAAAGCCTAAGAGTATCGTCTGCCTTCTTCGCAAACAGGACAGAAAAACCCCAAGGAGAAGTACTAAGTCAGATGAAACCCTTTGCCTGAAACTCCTCCAACTACTTCTTGAGCTCCTGCAACTCAGGTGTAGGCATCCTATAAGGAGGAATGGACACAGGTGCTACTCCTGGAACAAGCTCAATAGAAAAGTATACATCACGCTCTGGAGGCAAACCTAAAAATTCCTCTAGAAAGACATCTCTGAAACGATCCACCACTGGAGGAAAGTCTAACTGTGAAGTCCCCTGATCATCCAGATAAAGACTAGCAATCTGGGATGTAAATTCTCCTAACCCATGGTGCTCTGGTACCGCTCTTCTCACCTAGATATCCCACTCGCCCTTATAAAGAAAACATCCACCCTATGGTGATATAAAACTCACCCTTCGGTGGTAGTAGTTGACGACTGCCTGGAATGGAACTATCCATTCTATTCCAAGAATGAAATCATAGCATGTCATCTCTATAACATAAAGATCCCAAAGGAAGTGACACCCACCAACCTCAAGAGGGCACTCCTTGAACTGATGTACACTAGATGTTCTTGTACCCAACGGAGTGTCTAGCATCAAGACATCATCAAAAGAAAAGATACATATCCCAAGGCTCTCCATGATAGAAATAGATATAAATCTATGCGTAGAACCAGTATCGAAAAGATCTGAAGATAAAACCGAGGCTATTAGGATCATACCTTGAACCGTAGAGGGGTCGGGATCCTGCTTCTGATGGGTCTGCTCCACTACAAAAGTCGGGCCAGCTCCGCGACCCTGTGACCCTGCCTGACTACTCTGAGCGGATCCAGCCTGCTATTGCTGGTAGCCTGGTGACTGACCACCATGGCCGCGACCTCCACCTCAGCCTAAACGGCCAAAAGAACTCTAGTTCCCAGACTGGTGAGAAACTGGTGGAGCTGCTCCTGTATGATGATTCATAGAAGAATCACTATCATGAGCAGCTTGTGAGAAGACCTGACAGAATCACTGAAGGTGACCCATCTTGCTACAGGATCGCCACTCCACTGGGTCTCTCTGGAACTGTGGCCTTGTATGTCCACTCTTCCTGCATTGGTAGCATACCAAATGGCTACCAGAAGATGTGTCTTGCCTCCTTGGATCACCCCGTGAAGACTCCCTGTGGTTCTTCCTACTATCAGTAGAAGGAATGCTAACTCTAGATGTGGAGTCTCCCTGGATCACAACTCCATATTCCCTCATATTCTGCTCTGTGATCAGTGCCCGGTTGATGATGAAAGCGATAGAAGTTAACATGAAGATATTCACCTAAGAACAGATGTGCTTTCTGAGGCCATCCTCAAACTTCCTTGCCAGGAATAACCCATCTCCTCCCAGGAAGGGTGTGAAATGATGAAGCTCAGTGAAACAAGAGGAATACTACATGATAGAAAGAGTAACCTGATCTAGACTCATGAACTCTCGAGCTCGGTCGGCCCTCAAGGTCTCCAGGTAGAATTAGTCATAGAATATGCATTGGAACTCCTCCCAATCCATAACCTGTTGCTGACCTGCCTGTGAGATCACATCCCACCATCTCCTGTCGGAATATCGTAGTATATAGATAGCGAGCTTGACCCTCCTCTTTGTAGGCATCTCCAGATGCTCAAAGATCGTCAGCATGACTTCTAGAAATGACTCTGCAGCATGAGGTCTTCCTTCCCCTGAAAAAGTGGGAGGCTACTACTGCTGGAAGACCCACGTCAGATTCGCCATCGACAGGGTGGGAGGCGGTGCTCCCTGAAAGGTCTGCATCATCCTCATGAATCCTTCCCTGAACTGTGCATCAGCAATGGTAACAGGTATAACTACTGGGGCCAAGACTGGCACAACATGAGGATCTGCCGGAAGTCCCTGATCATCCATATCCGGCATCTGATCACTGCCATGTAACTGGCGGATAGCCGGAGGACGTCTCGGTTGCATGAATCTGTAAGATCAAGTGCACACCTTAGATCAGGATTAACAGGTACTGAAACATATAAGTACACAACAAGTACAAAGAGTACACGACGTGGACTTAAGAAAGGATATTTCTTACCGAACATAAGAACACATGTCATGTAGTTAAAACTACATGGCATGCACTCTGGGTTTTTCCAGATAGTATTTCTCAAAAACTACTCTGGAACCCAAATAAACACTGAAATGAACATTGAAAATACCAAATTCCGATCCGTGAGGGCCCATACTCCTCACGAATCAAAGCATGGCATATTGCAAAAGTTATAAACAAGGTAAACAAGTCAATGATCCACCATGTTCTGATCCATGAGGGCCCATAACACATCAAGAACCAAAATTTGGCACTCATTCAAACAAAACCTTACACAATCAATGCTCTAAAAATAAGAAGATATTTTTATCAAGGCATCTATCACAACAACATGCATATTCTACATAAAATCTATAACAACAACATACAAATGCTAATGCATCCTAGATGAAAAGGCAAGAATTCATGACATGTGATTTCTAGCAAGTGCCTATATGATGCATGGGATGGAATACCCTCATCTCATCAGGTTGTGACAGAAATAGAACCGCAATAACAACAATGGTATCAGCACAAAGCATGTGAATCACCCAATAGTAAAATCAAATCAATTGTAAAATTGCAAACCAGTAAAATTGAAATAAACGAGGTAGTAAGGCTTTTCGCTGTACACGATTTAGCTACTCTTGGGCACAACTTATTACCAAGTACCTATTCCATCCTATCCCTGGCTATAGGCTCCAAATAGTAAGTCAAGAGAAAAGAATTCCTTTGATAAAACTTTGTAACGCCCCAATTCCAGAAGCCACCCGGAGGCGCCCCGTACCCGGTTTGTCACATGGCCTCAAGCTCATTTCCCTGAATGCCAGAGGCTGCTGACTAGTAGCGAGGGCCTTGGGTACGATAGTGGGGAAACTATGCCCTCATTGGCAGAGTAACACAGTGAAAGACAAACAAATATACAATAGCGGAAGTAGTATATCCAACAACAGTAAACAACGAAAGACTGAAATGATAAACAACTAGAGAACATATATAAAAAGTGATTCATTGTACATATATGTCTAGGAAAACATCAAAACAATTCACAATGCTGGAACACAATAGTGCCAAACCAAAGTGCAAAAGAAAGTAGATAAACTCCTCAGCATCACAATCCATAGCTTCGTCTCATGCTCTCCAGCTCCAATGAAATCAAGTACCTGAAGTAGAAGGGAACTTTCCCTTATCTATACACGCAACAACATAGTCTGTTTGGGCGCAAAAGCATGACCCAAACAGGATGTGAGACGAATCCCAGTAGGAAACCACCACAAGATATGTGCATAACAGTCAGTTAATATATATGGCATGTAAAGTACATAAAGTAGTAAACATGAAGTACTCTGCAGGAAACAATCCATAGTCCAAATATCAAGCAACAACTAAACAAAGTAGATAATCACAACAGGTAACCCTCTGGGAAGTACTCACAGCCTATCCTCTCTGGTCCTACCTAACAGATACCAGCAAGCAGCTAACAAACAGGTAACCCTCTAGGAAGTGCCCACAACCTATCCCCTCTGGTCCTACCTAAAAAGTACAAGCAAACCTCTAGGCAGCACACTTAGTCTAACCCCTATGGTTCAGCTTAAGCATAGACACTATGAGGAAGCACTCACCATCAATTCCCCTTATAGTCTCGTATCGTACTAAATGTTCTCTATGGAAGCACTCAATGTCAATTCCCCCTATGGCCCGCGTCGAGGAACTACAAACACTCTGCGGAAGCACTCAAAGTATATTCTCCCTATGGTATCACATCATATAATTATAAAGACACTATGGAGAAGCCCTTATGTCCAATCTCCCTATGGTCTACTACAATAGGTTCTCACGGACCTGTGTAAGTCAACAAGTATAGCAACGCGTATCGGCCAAAGTAAACCTCAAGAACTACTTGGCTAGTAGTCTACAGCATATCAGCATGTCAGATAAACAAGATCACTCCATCCTACAATACTAGGCATGGAAACAACAAATAATCCTAACAGGATAAGCAGAACCAAACGTTCATAAGTAGAACATGCATGGGAAACACCTCCAAAGCATAGCAAGCAACCCGATTCACATACAAATAATTTGTACTCGCACACACTAGAAAAGAAGGCAATTAACAGGGTTAAAAATTTGGTAAACTTACAATACCCCGTTCATGGGTATTGGTGATTTTGCATATATAATTCAAAGACCTTAAACTGAAAGTCACAAACCACCTACCTTTAGGGTTCTGGAGAAAACGATCCACAATCAACCACACCCACAAATCCGGGCAACTACTTCATGAAATACCGCTCTAAAACTCCTTCCCTATCATCCACAAGCCTTAAAATCAACACCCAAGGCAAACCCAACACTAGATCTACATGCAACAGATGTATATCTAGAAAACCTAGAGAGAGGGAAGAGAAGTTCTAGGAAGAACCAAGGAGAAACCAAGAGGAGGGACTTACCCAAGAAGAACCGCCTTCGATCCACCAAGAAACCCCTTCGATTTGCCTCTAAAACGAGCCAAAGAGCACCCCCCCGACCTTTACGAATCGCAACTCCTACATGATCCATGAGTATGAGGAAGAAAGGTGGAATAATGGAAAATCCTGAGTGGCCCGGGACTTAAAAACCCTAATTTTAAGTGGCCACACAGTTTGGAAAACCGTGCGCCAACTGTGCGGTTGCCACTATCTCACCCAGGGATTTCACACGACTTTATCACTCATTTTGACAAACCGTGCACTGCCTGTTCCGAGCCCACTATCAAGGGTTGCACGATTTCCTGGGCTAGCCGCATGGTTTGTTCAGACCGTGCGCCAACCATGTGCCAACCGTGCGCCCCTGCACAAACTCCATAAAATTCCTCTTTTTCTCAGAAACGACTAGAAAAGGAAAACATAACTGAAAAGAAGGTCAGGGTTCTTACATCTATAATAAATAAGTATATGTGCATAAAGGTGAATACCCTTTAAAGATAAATTTTCATGGTTTTCATTACATGATGATTTTGTTATGGAAAATCGTGGTGTAATTTCAACAGCCTAACGACGTGACATAAAAATTCATAAAAATGATTGATGAGAGAGAAAAGGGTGTCTCATTATATATACATGAAATGGACAGTAAGTGGGTCATATAGATACATGTACAAGAACATGGAATTTGGAAATAGCAGGTGTAACATAATAAAGAATCTTGACAGAAGAGGAGAAATGGAAGAACTCTTACGAAATTTTGGCTAGGTAATGGGTGTAAATGAGATGGATTAATGAGATATTAAGATGTCTCCCGTCATAAAAACATAATAAGAGTAGTATGGGGGAGGTGAGAAAACATAATCCATCATTTTTAATTGAAAATAAAATTGTGTTACAATATAATGAAACTTGGATAAAAATGAGAGAAGGAAAGTGAGGACCCATTACTTGGATGTGTTATCCCAAAGGCTTTGGAGAGGATTCATGAGAGCTTGTGGGAACCTTTGAAGGACTCTAGGGAGTTTATAGAAGAGTGAAGATGATATTAAATTATTTTTAGTGAATATTAATGGGTTCTTGGGTGGGTTTATATAGGAAAGGAGGTGGAATTATTTATTATTTAGGTTTTGGACATTGCACACTAAAATATTCAAAACTACAAACCAACCAATGGTTTTTTACCATAGTTTATTGAAAAGGGGAGTTGAAAACATTATTTTATAATTCCATGAGCCGAAGACATTATTATATTATCCTTGCTTATGTGGAGGTGAGTCACATTATTAACGAAATGAACTTAAAATCTTAAAATATGTTATACATTTTGGAGGATTCAGTAAGGAATTATAAAATAAGTAAAATAAATATAATATCACATTATTTTAAATTTAAAACATATATTTGGTTGAATATACCTTTTATGGTTTTCATTACATCACGATTGGGTCATTATGATTTCATGATACACAAAATATACTTACATATTATTTAATTTTTAGCCAAAAAATCGACTGCCTAAGAAAATTATGAAAAATTCACCATTGGATAATTTTGACATCCTAATTCCAAAAATAATATTCATTTTATCTAAATAATTTTACAAATATGTGAATTTTCACTTATAAAATTAGAATCAACATTTATTGAAAATTGATGGGTTTTGACAAAAACAGTTTTTAAACATTAATAATAAATTACATTTGACTTCATAGAAATTATTCTCATTTATTATTAATAAAATTAATTTTATAATAATATTTTATTAAAATATTAAACATTTAAAAAATTCATTAAGTCCTTAAAATAAATTCTTTAAAAATTCACTTTCTGTTTTATCGTATAAAAATATAACTCTTATTAAACTGATTACCTAATAATTTAAAGATAAGGAAATTATATAATAATTTTATATAAGAGTTGTTTTTATAATATTATTAATAAAAATATAGTTTAATTTAATAATTCATATATTTCTCAAAAGTACCATTTTTACCCGAAAAATCAATTTATCAAATTCATCATTTTTTAAGAAAGAGTACTCCCATAAAAGAATTGATGGAATAAGACTTTTATTAATATAAAGGTATTACACAATAAGTAACTAATAAATTGTTGCATAACCCCTTAAAAAACCCACATAAGACCTAATGGTAAGGTGTGCGATGGTGACAGACCCTGGGTCGGCTCAGACAACATCGCTCGGGTGGTAATCTCTATTAAATTGAACTTCTCCCATAGGTGATTATTTTCAAGCTTAACGTGTCAAATATTAGCTTAGGCTTGGTCAAGAGTAAAGCCCAGTGACACTAACTCATTTCTGAGCTTTGAAAAATGAGCTTTTTAAGACCCGAGTCTACTAGATGGGGCCATTATCTCCATTGTCTGCGTCGAAAGGATTTGTTAAAACCACATATTTATATTAGTTGTGTGATCACTATTCAACAGCTATATTATCAATGGAAATTATACTTAACGATCATTTAAGCCCAATAATAAAAAGAGTTCATGTGTTTTCTATATTCATAATACATTAAAAGATAGATAATTTTATTCATAAATGATTGAGTTGTTACAACCTTCCCCCCTTAAGAAATTTGACCCTCAAAATTTCATTTTCCTACACTAAAATAGATGAGGGTAATGCTGCCTCATCACTTCCTCAGGTTCCCACATTGCTTCTTCAAACTTGTGGGTTCTCCTCAACACCTTGACGAGGGGCATCATATTATTTCATATAACTTTTTCTCTATGATCTAAGATCTTCACTGGATTCTCTTCATAGGAGAGGTCATTATCTAATGGTACCACATTTGGATTGATTACATGTGATAGGTCAGGTATGTACTTCTTTAAGAGTGGTACTTGGAATATATCATGTACTTGAGACAGGTTTGGTGGGAGTTCTAGTCGATATGCCACTACTCTTATGCGATAAAGGATATCAAAAGAGATTATGTGCATTGGACTAAGCTTTCCCTTCTTCCCAAATCTCATAACTCTCTTCCATTGTGATATGCAGAGGAATACCATGTCTCTGACATCAAACTCTAGGTCTCGTTAACAATTTCCAGCATAGCTCTTTTGTTGACTCTGAGTAGCTTTAATGTGTTGTTGGATGGTCTTAACCTTCTCCACCATTTCTTCATCCATTTATGGACCTAGAAGTTTTCTCACCCCAACTTCATCCCAACATGCCAGTGTTTTTCACCTTTTCCCATAAAGGGTTTCATAATGAGCTATTTGGATTCTTAAGTGGAAACTTTTTTTGTAAGAGAAGTCAACTAGAGGAAGATATTGATCCCATCCTCCTTTGAAGTCCATTGATAATTCTCTCAACATGTCATTAAGTGTTTGAATAGTCCTCTCAGATTGGCCACCAATTTGAGGATGATGAGCCATACTGAAGTTCAGCTCAGTATTTAGAGCGTTTTTGAGACTCTTCCAGAACTTAGAGGTGAATCTTGGATCCTGATCAGATACAATTGATAGTGGTACACCATGTAACCTTTCCTCTTATCTAATGTATATCCATTCCATCTTATCCAATGAGAAATATTCTTGAATTTTAATGAAGTGTGCAGTCTTTGTAAGATGATCCACAACAACCCAGATAAAATTGTTTCCATTGGATGTCTTTGGAAGTCTGGTGACAAAGTCCATGGTGATTTTTCCCAATTACATGTTGGTATGGGTAATGGTTACATCATCCCCTTAGACTTCTTCCTCTCATCCTTCACTTGCTGACATAACAAGCACATTGATGTATATTCAATGATCTCATTCTTCATGCTATGCCACCAATAATGCTCTTGTAGATCCTGATACATCTTTGTTTTTCTAGGGTGAATAGAGAAATTCAAACTATGTGAATAATTCAAAAGCTCTTTCCTTAACTTCTGATTTCATGGAACACATTGTCTTGACCCAAATCTCAAAATTCATTATTCATTAACATTGAACTCTGAGGATTTCCCTTTTTTGATAGTTTCCACTTTCTTCTGAATTCCCACATCATCTTTTTGAGTATCCTTTAATCTTTCCAAAAGATACGATTGAAAAATAATTTATGAAATGATTGATGATGTTCCCTTCTTTATGATTCCCATGTCCATCTTCATCAAATCTAAGAAGATTGGATCCTTCTCAATTCTCATCAATGATAGAATCGGTGGGACCTTTCTACTTGGAGAATCTTACACCTTGTTTGCTTTCCCTGGGTGGTAATGGATTGAGAAGTCATAATATTTTATGATCTATAACCATATTTATTGGTTCATGTTCATCTATTTCTGTGTGAATATATATTTGAGACTTTTGTGATTCGTAAATATTTTACACCTTTCCCCAAAGTGATAATGCCTCCATATTTTGAATGCAAAGATCACAACTTCCAACTCCAAATCATGCATGGGATAGTTTTCCTCATAAATTTTTAAATACCTTGAGGCATAGGCGAGGATTTAGTCATTATAAATCAACACACAGCCCATTCCCTTCTTCGAATCATCATTGAAGATTATGAAAAGCTCACCACTTTTGGATTGTGTGAGCACAGGGGTAGTGATAAGCCTCTTCTTCAGCTTCATGAAGATTTCGTCACATTCATCATTCCAAATAAACTTGACTCCCTTCCAAGTTATCTTAGTAAGAGGGATTGAAAAAGGTGAGAAATTTCTCACAAATCGGTGATAATATCCAGCTAACCACTGGAAGCTACGGATATCCTTCATAGATTTTTCTCTCATCCATCCCTCAGTTTCTTTTGTTTTGTAAGGATCCAAAGATATCCCATTGGTTGTGATGATATGCCCCAAGAATGAGACTTGCTTTAACTATAACTCACACTTTATGTACTTTTCATAGAACTTCTCCTTTTGTAAGGTCTCTAGTACAATTCTTAGATGCTCCCCATTATCCTCCTTGGTTTTGGAATATATTTTAATATCATCATTAAATAATGCCACAAATTTATCGAGGTAATCTCTAAAGACTCTATTCATCAAGTCCATGATGATTTTTTGGAGGATTAGTGAGCCTGAAAGTCATTAATCTAAATTCATAGTGTATTTACCTTGTATGAAATGAAGTATTGGGGATTTCATCCTTCACCCTTACTTGGTAATATCCCAATTGCATATCCACCTTAGAGAACTATTGTGCACCACATATATGATTGAAAAATTCATCACTTCGTGGAAAAGAATACTTGTTATTTATATTGATTTTGTTGATCTCATGATAATCAATGTAAAGGCGCATCGACCCATCCTTCTTCTTGAAGAAGAGGATTAGTTCACCCCATGGTGAAGCACTTAGGATTATAAACCATTTATACATATTCTCCTGTAGTTGTTTCTTTAGATCCTCAAGCTCCAAAAAAACCATTATATATGGAGTCTTGGATATTGGCAATTCCCTATGTATAAGATCAATCGAGAATTCAACATCTCTTCTAGGAGGAATACCAGGAAATTCCTCAATAAACACATCAACAAATTCACTCATAATAGGAATGTCTTCGAGGATGGTTCCTTTCTTAGAATCAATCACCTGAGAAAGATACACATGCTAATAAGGAAGTAATATCCATGATTGAGATGATGGTGCAAAATAAGATTCATCCTCTTCCTTGAACTTGTATAGAATCAGGGGTCGATTCACCATATGTAGAGTGATTTCCTTCTCACGATAATTTATGTTGGATTTATATAGGGAAAGATAATCCATGACAAGAATTGCATAAATGTACACCAATGGAAGTATGATGAGGTTGAATGGGAAGTTCAATCCACAAATTGTGATAGAATAAGAGTTATATGCATGGGATGGTATAATTATTCCATTTTCTACTCTCACTGACATCCCTATTTCCATGATTTGTGGTGGTGTTTTGATTGTTATACTAAACTTTTGGGATATAGAAGAATGAATAGAACTAGAATCAAAAAGGGAATCCTCTATTCTTTAATAAATAACTAGCGTACTTTTCACCACTTCGTTGTCAGGATTCGCTTCAGTGGTAGTGATGGAAAAAACTCACCCTTGCTACCTTGGAGGTTGTTGGTTACATCTAAAAACCCTTGTCTTAGGGCACTGGTTCTCAAAGTGCCCTGGTTCTTTGTATTTGTATCAATGATCAATGCTTTGAGGATCAAAGAGAGCATTCCTTTCCTCTATCGCAGTAGCGGGTTTTTCTTATCGGCAATCGCTAGCTTGGTTCCCTTCCTTCCCACACCTAAATAATTTCCTTATCCCCTTTAGGAAATTTCTAGGGTGCATATTTCCGCACCTTTGGAAAGTGGGATGCTGTAATTTCTTAGCACCATTGTATTTATCCATCAGACCACCAGGATTAATGTCCAATTACCTATTATTTTCCTCGTGATACCCCTGAGATTCACTGATCTCTATTTCCACATTGAGGGCATATCGGAAAATCTTCTCATAGCTGTCAATGTTGCGGAATTCTAGGGATTTCCGTAGTCTAGATTTCATCCCACCAAAGAAGTGGTCAACCTTGTATTCAGTGGTAATGACAAAACCAGAGGCATATTATGTTAGTCTGGATAAGTTTTACCTATACATCCAAACATATTCTCTATCCTTTTGTCTGAGTGCAAGGAAATATCTTTCCATCTTAAAATGGAGGGTGCAGGGGAAATGTTTGTCAAAAAATATTTTTCGTAAATACTTCCATCACATTGCCTCGATATCTTCCTCAGGCTTTATATATTTTTTATTAATGTCCACCATTTATTAGCTTCACCGTCCATATGATAAGATTCTAGAAGAACCTTCTCTTTTTTTTGGAACATTTAAGGATAGAGAAGATATTTTCAATTAAGTTGATCCATTTTTTTGTGATTGAGGGATCATATGATCCATTGAAAGTATGGGTCCTTTATCTCTTGAATATCTCAAGAATTTTTATTTCGTGGGGGGGTGGGTGGAAGTTCCTCTTGACCCTTTTTTCTATTCAAAACATGAGTTAAATAAGAGAGTATCATGAAAAATTTTATGATTTATGCTCCCATCAGATTGGGAATCTCATTAGAACAGTCATAATATTGATATTCGCTTCAGTTGTTAGCTCAAGTCTACCTACTACCGGCCATTGGCTAGAATAAAAGGAAAATTAGGGGTAATTGTTTAAAATTATCAAACACATAATGGGTAATCCAATGATGAAAAGGGTTATCTTATAAATCACATTTATTTCATTAACTTATGAATTTATAGACTTCAATCTATGTTATCCATGATCTATTTCCTAAAATGTATTATTATAGACTTTTTATTCTAGCTCCCTTAATAATGGTTCATACTAAGCTTATGAATTTACAAAAGCATACCCCCGAGAGTGTCAAACCAAGAGTGCAACAAATCCCATTGTCGTGCACCAGTTCCTGTTCGAGTCTAGCTCAAAGTGGTGTTTTTAGGTTTTACCCCTAGATACATATGTTCCAAAGCCACCTCTACTTGTTCGTATCCAGATAGGGATGTATTTTCTTGATAAACCACTTACTCTATAATCACCAAAATTTAGGGATGTTTTTCTTATATTTAATCTTATCCCTAAGGCTTTCACTAGGGTCTTCTAATCATAATCCCAAAAATAACTAAACCTATCCTTCGATACCAACTATAACAACCCTACTCTTTATTTCATATTTAAACATGATTTATTACATAAAATTACACTTAATACAACCCATAATATTTAGATTTATATTGTATTTTTTGATTAGGAACATTAAATGACAACTTAAGACATAAAATACAATATATTTATTGAAAACTTCTTTTACATGACCAAAACATTCATTCATACTTAGCATTGTATGGGATAACCTGAGCACATAAATAAGAAAAGGGTGAGCTATAAAGCCCAGTAAGGGAGTAAACAAGGCATAACAGGAAGAATAAAATATAGGTTAGGAAATATACATATTGTTTCTGATGCTTTCCGTTGGGGCGCGCGCATCCGTCACGCAGGGGGAGGACGTGCGGCTTCTTGCCCCGCATTCCCACTTTCCAAAGGTGGGCGACATCTGTTCCTTGTTCAGGGACGTCTACTCCTTGATCGAAACTGGGATTATGGGATGCCGGTTCTTCCTTCCATGGATTCCTCCTTGGAGCTCATCACCTGGTCCGGGTCTCCATCATAGATTTAAGAGGTATTCGTGAACCTCGCTCCCAATGCCATATTTTCATGGACACCAGTTAATTATGCTGCTTCCATCAGGATGCTCCAAGGGGTATGGTCGGGGAAGAAACCTTCCGTGAGGAGAATGGTCACACTGGAGTGTCGTTGGCATGTCTTGACACTTGGGTATTGACATGTCTGCCTTCTGTCCCTTATTATAGGGCTTCTTGAGGGCACGAAAGCTCGAGGCATCCCACTTCGAATGTGGGGAATTGCGTGCCATATGAGGTTTTCCTCAGCCTCCCATGTTTAACACGGGGTATGCCGCGAGTTTAAAATCTTGTGGAGACATATCGGACTGATCAGAACACTGAGAGTGGATTAGATTGAAGGACCCCCTAGGGGGAACACCGATATTGGGACCAACACGTGGGCAGCTTCCTAGATACTATGGAGTTAAATGAGGTGGCATGATCCCATCGAGATGTGGCGGCCCAGGTAAGGATCAGGATGGGTGATCGAGTGAATATGGTATTGAACCTCATGGAGGATTCCTACGTATCCCCATGGCAGGAAATAAAAGTCCGCGTAGTTCGGTGATATGGTGGGACACCTGAAGAGGCGACCTGTGAGAATGAACGCATGGATTGGAGCCTGGAGGAATTAAGACCTCCGGGCTAGGGCATGAGCTTCTTGAGGGACGTGGTCTCGAGGGAGAGGTCAAGATGAGATGTGGGTTTTGGATATAAGGCTTATGCTCTGAGGCGGCCCATTATGGTGGATATGGGTCTTACACTCTGAGGAGACCCATGATGGTGGATATGGGGCTTACGCTCTGAGGCGGCCCATGATGGTGGTTGTGAACCGAAGTGGAGGGTTTAGAACAACTGAGTGATGGGATTGAACCTCGTGGAGGCTACCTACGTACCATGCGTTAGCACGGATCAAAGTCCACGAAGTTCTGGGCATACAGTTTAGCGTCGTGTGGGACGGGATACAGTTTAGCGTCATACGGGACGAGGCAGACAGTTTAACGTCATGCTGGATGGGCATAAAGTTTATCATCATGCTGGATAGGCAATTTGGGGCTTACGCTCTGAGGTAGCCCAAAGTGTTGGTGAACTGACATGAAGAAGTCAGAATGACCGGGTGGTGGGCTTGAACCTCGTGGAGGCTACCTACGTACCATGATTTAACATGGATCAAAGTCCCTGTAGTTCGCTGAGATGGGGCTTACGCTCTGAGGCGGCCCATAGAGGATGTCATGGTCAATTCTCTCTCTAAGCCCACGTGAATCATGTTCGGTGTGAGAAACAAGAGGCAGCAGGGACCAGACGATCACGTCGCGAAGGATGCGTCCATGAGAAGCGGAGAGGGGCTTACGCGTTGAGTGGCCCAAAGAGGAAACAGGGGATTACGCGTGGTTAGAAGCCCTTAGTGCTGGGACTTACTCCAGGATGGAGGCCCGTGGTGAGACAAATCACAGAGGGAGAGGGATTTGGGACTGAACAAAGGAGATGCCTCGTTCCCTATCACACCCTCCCCTGGCCTTGGCAGTGGGGAAGTTCGGAGGTGCATGGGTGCAACCTTCCATAGGATAGGCTAGGGGCTTACGCTCTGAGGCAGCCCTTCCCCCATGGAAAAACGCCACTCCAAAAGGAGGATATCATTCCATGTGAGGAAGATTCCATTCCCGTGGAGATGAGCGGCGTAAAGAATGTCCGAGCCGGGGGGACCCTACATGCAAAGCATGGGGTCGGATCACAGTTTAACATCATGTGTTGAGGACGTGGTGCTTGGCAGTTTAACGTCCTGCAGCTCGGACGAGGTGGATTCTCTTCACACCCCTAGGGATTACATTCCCAACACCCTCTAGCCCTTGTGGGATGGAAGGCATCGACAAGGCCGTAGTGAAGGGGGGCCGCAGGGCGAACCATCGAAGGGTCCACGTTAGCATGTCTATGCGAAGAAGCAATAGCCGTTAGCGTGCCTATGTGAAGAAGCATGAGGTAAAGAAACGCAATGGGAAACACCACCCAAGGGACCTTGAGGTTACTTCATACGATCCTGGAAGGACGTACAAGAAAACAATGCATGGCATGCATGCCCGATATGAAGGACATCGGGCGCCTATGCAGGGAGGCACCCGGGGGGCATAAAGGGGAGGGGTCCTGGGGTTTTGCACGCAAAAAGTGGTTTGCGCGTAAAACACCGGGATGGCGCGCAAGTGCGGAAGAGGGATTGCGCGCATCTAGGGGAATTTCATGCAAAGGTCTTGGATTGCGTGTGGGGGAAATGGCCGATCCCTAAGGTATGGAAAAACCTAACAAAGGGATTGCGCGAAATTAGAAGGGATTGCGCACCAAGGAGGAACCCTGAGGAGTTTGAAAATTCACTTAAGCCAGTGGGATTGCATGCAAAGGAGAACCCCGGGGAAAGGTTTTGCGAAAAAGGTTATTACCTGGAAGTCATATTGCATTCGCGGGTGTCCGATTTGCGTGCACGAGAGCTGGTCTGAATTCTTCAACCTCGAAACGGTTGGGGTCTCCTTCTATTTATAAGCATTCGCGGTCACAGAATCCGAGAGACACGCGAAATCTTCCGCGCCAGGAATAGCTGGAGCGTAAGGCCTCCCTGTGTGGTACTGGGCACGCAAAATTGCATGCCACACCGGTTCCTTTTCGCGAATCTCAGGATTCCTTCGCGCAAACAACATTTTTCCGTGCGAGTACCCTTTAATTTCATGCACCACTTCTGGGCCCTCCGGACCGGGCCTCTGAGTCCGAATATGACTTCGCTTCGTCATTTCAAGACTTCCTCTTGGAGTTATGGACTTTTTTCGGCATCTACTAATGCCCCCCCTTAGAATTGGATCGACGAGAGGTCGCAACGATCGGATTCCGAGGGAAACACCGAAACGCTGAAGTGGTGGATCTCCTGGGAACCCTGCGTGCAAACATCCAATGGGGCGCGCAAAACTAAAAATCGGTGCAGAATTCGATTTCTGCGTGGCCTGGAACCCTGGATTCGCCTATAAAAAGGGGCACTGGGTCCCAAATTCCGTACTCAAGCTTTTTCGCGCGATAGGCTCAACGCTCTCGTGCATGAAATTGATTCCACGACTGCATGCAAAAAACGCTTTGGCAGCGCGTAATTCCTTCCGAGTTTTGGGGCGCATTTCCACGCAAACTCTAGGTATTGAGTGCCAACGGTTATGATTGCACGCCAAACTCTAGGTATTTCATGCAACTCTCAAGAAAATTCGGAGTGGCTGCAAACCAAGTTGATGAGGGGGAATCTGCCACTCGTAAAGCTGAAATGACGACAAATGAGTAGGTTTATGGTGACAAGGTGGTCATTTCCAAAAACCTAACCTTGTTCAACCTGCTGTCCCCTGACCAGAAGGAGTATCCCCCGTATGACAAACTCACGCTCTAGAACTTCGGCATCCTAGACGAGGTTCCCCTGCTGGGCTTCGAGGTGGACACACCGCGGTCATGGGTGACCCGGGAGGACGAGCTTCCCCACTACAACATCACCAACAACGACCATCCTGCCAGGGAAACAAGGCACATGGATGTATATGTCCTGAACCCGAGGACCAGGACCATTACCAGGGATGAGCCTGCCGTGGATAATTCTCCATCCCTCTATGCAAGCACGTTCCGTAAGAGCATCACAGATGACACTAAGGGCTAGATGAAAGATTGGGACCTGCGGTCCGAGGGAAATTTACCAGTGAGTGGGCTTGGGCATTCTGGGTTCGCCATACTTGCGACCAGTTTGGGGCCGAGCTACGGTATATTGGCCTATTCGAGGTGGTATGGACGTCACAGTTCCACTTCCACCGTCAACCTGAGCTCGGGCCGGCGCTATTCACCCGGTGGTCCCCTGATACCAACACATTCCACCTTCACCATGGGGAAGTTGGAATCAACCTCTGGGATGTTCACTGCATCGGAGGTATCCCACTAGAGGGCTACCAATACGACGAGTTCGTTCCTCCAAAGAACACATAGGAAGACAGGTCACAGACCCCCATGCTGACGTGGCACCTGTTGGAGCTGGCCAAAGGGAGGATGAAGGTCACAGACTTCCAGAAGGACATCGCCTATAAGGACTGGTTCATCCAATTTCTGGAAAAGGACCCGGCGGTCAAGATGCCGGGATAGGGAAAACGGTGCCCAAACACGGCTCAAAGGAGAAGGAATGGGTCACACTGGAGGACCCTAGAGGCGGGACAATACCAATCGTGGGGCTACCGCGTCATTGAGGCCCGGGACCCGAACGTCCAGTACGCCGGGTTCCTCACCGCCTTCCTAAGCGGGTGGCTCCTGCCGGTGCGAGACGCGAGGATGGTCGTCCGTCCAATAACACTGGTGATGGTGGGCACCATGGATACCAACAAAAGGATCAATTTTGGGGTCCCCGTAGTAGCCAAGCTGTATAACATTCTAGGATGCATCTCACGAGGGGGTCGCCTCGGAGGGTATGTGCCCCCTTCCAGATCTTTCATGGCTGGGTGAATTCTCTTCTAGGCGGGTATACTTTCCCAAATGCCATCCATCCTCCGGGAAACGGCCTGGGACTGTCTCTGCTGAACATCACCGGGGTGGCGCCGATGACGCTCAATGAGGAGGGCGTAAGGATCTGAATCGGTAACCATACCAATTTCAACTTCAGCCCGTTCCCCATCATGGTCGGCCAGATGGTGGACAATGGGTGAGGCTCACTGGAGCAACATGAGTATTTTCAGAGCATTTGGGGCGGGGTGATCATGGATTGGATCGACGGGAAGGTGATCTACGACCCTTACGTGCCATCCCGATTCGCCAGGCAATTCGGGTGCCTCCAACGAATGCCGAAGAAGGTATTTACGACTATTTGGGAGGAGAAGAATCCCTGCGTCCTATGCCAGATGTGGTTGATGTTCACCATTTTTTGCTCTGGTGATGTCATCACCCTTCCTCCCACCGGGGTCGACGCTGGCCTAGCAACCGAGTACACCGAGCACTGGACCATTGCGTACCCAGAGGGGATTTTACGCAAGCGAGTATGGTAACCTGAGACTACCCGTGCATAAACCGGGTGACGGGGGAGGAAAGGTTCTATTAGAAGGGGAGAACCAGGGGCGCGCCAGGCAGCGAGGCCTACGCAGGCTGGGACCTCAACAACGGGGACATCACATGGTGCTTCTGCGACCTCGTTGCCCAGAGGGGGGTCACACGAGTCGGCTAGGGAGAATCCCGGGAAGCAGATCAGATACTTGCTCGAACCTTCCCACGATGCAATTTTCACGGCACTGTGGTTCGCCTGGATGACCCTGAGGCAATCAATGAGCGTTGAACCCATCTGGCAGAAGAGAATGCAGGGCGGGATCCAGCTGCCAGAGGTTGGGCTCATTCGAGTTACCGACAGAGTAAACTTCCATCGGAGGCATGCCTATTTGAAGGCCATGGACACATACGCGCACCAAAGGGGTCGGCATGCGGAGCCACCTTTCCTGGTGAAAGTGATGCTCGGCCAAGAACACGATCCGGAAATGATGCCACCAGGAGAATGCGACAGTGACGAGGAGTCGGAGGGAGAGGAGGAAACAGGAGAAGATGAAGGCGAAGGAGAAGATGAAGGAGAAGGAGAACCTGAAGGTAAGGGGTCATAGGAGGTGACCTACCAAGGGAGTCTCTAGGAGAGAAGTGAGATTGTCGGCTCTGATCTCGACATAACCGAGATACTCGAGGTCTGTCTTTATCTTTATTCATTTTCCTGCTTTGTCCATTCTCTTCTACAATTTCTATCCCATATCTCTATCTCACTCAGGAGAACCTATGTGCTGATCAAGCGTCCCCAATAGAGGAGGGAGGAGAGGTGCCGGTGGGACATGATGGGACTCCGATGCCCCTCATTGAACTAACAAGCACTGAGGGGGTCTCCTATTACGACAGCTCATGTAGCGGCCAGAACACTGGAGGCCGATGCTCTGGGTTCATGTAAGTCCCATGCTTCACTACTGGCGCTTGCTGTCAAATATCCCAACTAATCAGGGTGCGCCTTGCATAGTGATCTCAACATTGGAGGCTCGTCGGGCTGCTGAGCCCGGGCTGTCTATGAGCGAACCAGCTGCAGGCATACCACCTTGTCCAGAACATACTTCCCGCATTGAGTCGGCCCCGACAATTGGTGAGCAGGGGGCGGCAGACATTAGTGGCGCTATCATTAGGGCGAGGTCGGAAGCTGACTGAGGCACCGTCGCTATCGGGGCGAGATAGGAAGGTCGCCCAGATGTCAAGGATACTATTCCTCATGAAGACATCCCTGAGGCAGATCCGGCTACCGACCTTCTAGCTGCCTTTCCTGCGTATCGGCCAGCTGATCATGAGGAGATAGACGATTCAGACTCAGAAGCGGCCGAGGAGAGTCGGATGACACGGTGCAAAGGGTGGAAGTGTATCCAGCGCATTATCAAGTAGCCTAAGATTTATTGGATGAGGTAGATGGGATTACTCCAGACCTGGATGCGCTTCCTGTGCGCCGGAGGGGCTGACGCTCAACGCCTTCATCTGAAGGTCCATGATTACATGGCCGAGAAGATACGCGAGAGCAGCCAGCGCACCGACATTGCCCAGTGTTGGGAAATATCGGCGAGCACCCAATCATTTCAGAGGGCAGAGCAGGAGGTCCGGCACTTCGAAGGGTAGGAGGCAGAGAATGAGGTCTTCATTGCAACATGCTCTGAGCTCGTGGAGAAACTGACGGCCCAACTAGCTGACACCCAAGAACAATTGGTGGAGGTGAGTCACCAGATGGCCGTACTTCAAACCGAGCAGGCGCAGGCATGAGCTAGGGTTGGTGAGATGCGATCGGCGGCTGCTGATGAAGAGGGAGTCTTCAAGGAGTGAGAAGCAGTCCTAGAGGATACCAGCCAAAGGGTAGTGACGTTGGAAAGATTAATCCAGCACGCTGATCCCTAAGGGATCTGTTTTGGCCATCTCATGAACTTTTTTCTTTCACTGCTCAATATTTCGATCCAATGTATGGACCAATCTATTTATCTATACCTTTGGTTCAATATTATCAACAATAATACTGAAATGAATAATAACTCACCCCTAAGATCATGTGGGTCGCACCCAATGTGAGAAATAATGGATGCCCGTGTTATCATTTCGTCCGACTGTGGGGCATCAAGCAAGCTTCAGACCTCCGAAATCGAGCCTGGATTTCTGAGGAGAGGACCTCAGACTGATTGATATACCATATTCTCAATGTGTTCTGACACATGAGCGGGGAAATTCCGGGGGCATTGAAATCCATCTGAACATATGGAGATGAAAAAGGTGAATCACGTTACCCGAATTCGGAACACTATAAGGGCACGACGATAGAGGATAACTATTAAACATGGAGGAAACGCAGTATCCATATCGCATTGGCCTGAAATGGGGACAATAAATGTGGGATGACCACTGACCATGTTCGCAACACGAAGCCTAACTCAAATATAATCGATCAATCTTCTGGAACGTTGGACCAGGACAGTAGGTGGACCATGGGTCAATCATCCATACCTTTACAACAGGAGAACCACATGTCTATCATCCATATTGTTGCAGCAGGCGGACCACAGGTCTATCATCCATACTATTAGGGGGTCCCATCAAACATGACCAATCTTCCGGGATGTTGGCCCAGGATAGCAGGTGGACCATAGGTCTATCATCCATACTGTTAGGGGGTCCCATCAAACATGAAATAGGATGAGGATCCAAATAAAGGGGAACACAAAGCGTGGAAAGTGGAGTGGTGGTTCATTCGAACAGATTCCAACACTCCCAAGATTGCGCCACCGTGGTGGAGGCTCATTAGGCAGACGCAATAATCTGGCCACAGATCATCCCAATTTTCAGACAAGACCTCTCTGGTGAGAGAACTATCGCTTCCCACCATCACTATGGGGCATCCCGAACTTATCCGGGGTAGATGTCGCAATTACACCACTCCCCAAGAAGTCAGTCCGACGAGCCGAAAGTAAGGAGGGATGGGATTTGGTAATCCCTGGGGTTGGACCCAAGATGAAATGTCCAGGAGTTCCTACATATCTCATAAGGATGAGAATCAAGCCACACATAGTTCTTTATGACACCTTTTAATGTCATAGGGGACATGACATAGAAGGGATAATCCTTAGAACGGGGTGCGCGTGGTGCAACTATTGCAAACCCGACGTGAATGAGGACATAATCCCACACTACGCCTCACAGTTCTGTGGTTGGGGTCCCGAAGGCAGGACCGAAGAGACGAACTAGCTGAACTCGAGCTGGACCCAAAGACAGGAGGTCTGGGCATTCCTACGTATCCCATAAGGATGGGAATCAAGACAGACATAGTTCTTAGGAGATATTAGTTTATGGTCTTAGAGCTCAGACCAGAGATCAGTAAGAAGGGCAGGAGACGCATATTAAAGTGACTAAAGAAACCCATCGTGAATGAGGATGGGGTCCTTCTTACCACGTGCTCCTTGGGGACGTGTTTAGGCCGAGGGATCGAACACGAAAGTTAGGCTGGGCCTACGGGGAAGTACCCAGGCGCTCTTACGTATATCATAAGGATGATAATCAAGCCATACGTAGTTCTTGAGGGGTGACATGGCACGACATGGCGCCTGCGCAAGGGACGAAGGAGGTGTGAGGGTCCAACCCTCGCACCAAAAGAAGCGGTATTTGATATATCTTGTTTGTACTTGAAGGCGAATGGTTTTTCATTTGTGGAACGACCAGCCTAGGTTAGAAATTCATGGCGTCACCACAATAATCAAGTCATAACATGCATTGGCAAATGGTATGGAAATTGGCCAATACCCGACGTGATATCTCTTATGGGGAGGTCACCACAATGCAGTGCCGTTTTTCGTCGTGCGGCCAGGACGATATCATCACATTTTATGGTCGTGTGGTAGGACCAAACAGCACAGTTTAAGGTTGTATGGCTTGGACCTGGGGGAATACACGCGATGCGATAAGGCGATTCTGGGATAGGAGCCTCGGGCCAAGAAGCCAACGAGGGTCCAACAATCAGGGGGGTGCAGGAGACACTAGCTTCCAGCTGAGCTGGGCTCGAAACGCAATGTCTTGGCGAATCCTCGTTTCCCATGGGGATGAGGGTCAAGCTGCGCACGATCCTTAGAGAAAACCCTAGCATAAACCTTGGCGCTCGGATCGCGAGATCCCCGAGAGAGGCCGTTACACAGCTTTGTCCGTATGACGTGTGGGGGTGCACTGAGGGTTAGTGCAAGGAGTGTCGAGATTCCACCTTGAAAAGATGGGGTGGAACATAATGTGAATCATGAAACCAACATTCAGGGCCTGAAGGATCCGGCGTGATGACTGAAGACGACTTCTGACCATGTTCGCAACACAGCATCCTGTCGCGTTAGCCTAAAATGGGGACAAAAAAATGAGCATCGACCGCTGACCATGTTCGCAACGCGGGATTTTTATCAATTTGTTGTCTGAAACCCTCGGGGACGTTGGCCCGTGACAGTAGGAGAGCCCTTAGGCGTTGTATCCAAGCCGTTCTTGGTGGTCCCTCCGGGTGTGAGAGATAACGGGGGCCCCGATGAAAGGGAGCATGAAGCTTGGAAAGCAGACAAAAACTTTTCGAAGTCGAATATGACACTCCAGGTCCTAGACCAGAGTACTCTGATCACATTAGCGGACCACTGGAAAGTGTCGAAGGGCTCAGTTTGAGAGCGTCCAAAAGATGGCGGATTCCCAGGAGGAGGGGGGCATGGTGCCAAAAACCCTGTACCACACCTATGTATCCCCCCGCGAGGGGGGGGGGGACAGGCCAAGAGGCCGAGGTGACCGGGAGATCGTGGGATCTCTTAATATATGGGGATGGACCTGAAACCTAGGTGTTTAGGCAGTCCTATGTATCCCATAAGGATGGGAATCAAGCCGCACGTAGTTCTAGAATCACAGTTTTACATCATGTAGGATGATAAGGGGAATTTATTCCAGGAATATGTACGGCATGGCGGGTAACCCATGGTGGATGGGGACATAGTCCTATACTACACTGCACACTCCGGGTAAGGACTGGGCTAAGGGGAACGAGAAGGCCAAGGGGCCTAAGGCTGGGCCTCAGTCAGGGAGACCTGACCAGCTTGCAGTTTAATGTCTTGTGAGGATGAACATGCAGTTTAAGGTCATGCTGGACCACACAGATCCTAGTTTAAGGTCTTAGAACTTAGACCAAGGGGGGCCAGATGTAGGGCCAAATGTAGTTTAAGGTCATGCTTGGCCGTTATCCAGTTTAAGGTCATGGGGGACCCCTATCCATTTTAAGGTCATGGGGGACCCTAGGGGCCCAAATTTAGGACTAAATGCATTTTAGGGTCATGAAGGACCCACGGACCTCAAGCAAAGTACTGCTTGAGTAACTTGGCATTGGTGGGAGGATTTACACGCTCTCCATCCATAGTCACCAGGGAATACGAACCATTGGTATAGACCTTATGGATGATGAAAGGCCCCTCCCATTTGGTCTCCAACTTGGGTGGTTTCCGGCTGGGAATCATTGGCACCCTGAGGGCCAGTACCAGATCGCCTTGAAGAAAAGAGCGGAGGCGAACCTTCTTGTTGAAAGCTCGAGCCATCCTTCTCTGATGCCTTTCCAGGTTGTACAAAGCGTGAAGCCTATTCTTTTCCAGTGCTTCCAATTCAGCTAAACGGATTTCAGCAACTCTATCTGGCACTTGATGGTCGTAGACCGCCATGCGCAATGAGTGAAACTGAATCTTGATGGGCAGGACGACCTCATATCCATACACCATGGAATATGGGGTCACCTGGGTTGAATTAGGAGTCGTCGTCCGATAAGCCCAGAGGGCGTTGGGGAGCTTGTCCGGACAACTTTTCTTACTCTGACCAACCTTTTTTTTTGTAGAATGTTAGAGAGGGTTTTGTTCAACGCCTCGATCTGTCCATTCACCTGCGCGTGATAGCGGGGGGTATGGTTAGAGAGAATGTTGTACTTGGCGTACAGTTGCTTCAGCTCGGCTGCTCGGAAGTTGGTTCCGTTATCCTTGAGGATAGCGTAAGGCAATCCAAATCGATAGATGATGTTGGAACTCACGAAGTCAGCGATAGAATGGGCTTTGACTTCCTTGAGTGGAATTGCCTCTTCCCACTTGGAAAAGAAATCCGTAGCGGTCAGAATGAACCGACATTGGCGAGCCGTCGCTGGTGGGTAAGGTCCTACAACATCCAACCCCCAGACTGTAAAGGTCCAAGAATACGTGGTAGTGTGGAGGGGCTCCAGTGGCCGATGCACAAAGTTATCATGAACTTGGAATGCGTGACACCTCTTGGAGAACTAGATGCAGTCATGGATCATGGAGGGCCAAAATTACCCCAGCCTCTGAATTTGGTGGGACAACTTCGACCCGGCCTGATGGGCGCCACAGGAACCAGCATGAACCTCTTGCATGACCTGAGGGATCTCGACTCCTTGAAGACAACAGAGGAGAACACCATCAAATCCATGTCTGTAAAGGTTCTTCTCAAATATGGGACCGCTCTGAAGGGTAAACTGCAGCGCGCAACATCAGATTTGCTCGTGCTCATCCCAGTCTGATGGAAGATTACCGCACCAGAGGTATTCAACCTAGGGCGTCCTCCAATCATAAACTACTTTGATCATCATATCTGAAGTACCCAGGGGCCCCGACGTAGGGCCACTAGCGGTAAGATGGTTCCCCCGTGGGCCACGATCATCCTCTGGCATAATGGGAGCAATGACTCTCCGGTGTGCCATATGGATAATCAGGTCGTCTTGTTCGGGCTCCGCAACTGATGTGGCCAGGCTGGCCAAAGCGTCTACCCGACTATTCTGCGATCAGGGAATATGAACGACCTCCGGTCGAGAAGGGGACTGAGAAATTAGATGGAGGGTGCACTCTAAGAATGGAACGAGTTCTGGCTTTCTGACAACATAGTCACCATTGACCTGCTTGATGACCAGCTCGGAGTCCCCTTTCACATGCAGATGAGGCACATCAATCTCAAGAGCCAGCTTGAGGCCAGTGATAAGGGAATGATATTCCGCCTCATTGTTGGTGCAGCCTTCTGACAACAGGAATGAATACGGCAGAACGGCTTGCTCTGGGGTGATGAAGACGACACCTGGTCCCACTCTATTGAGCCTAGGATCATTGAGCCTTCTACCAGTGGGGCTCCGAGAGGCACCATCGAAGTGCATCTGCCAGCATGGGATGGCATGATCAACTGAGAGGATTACCTCATCAAGAAATCCTAGATCCAGTGGCTGATCCGCGGAGGGTGGATGAGCAGCTAAGAAGTCTACCAACGCCTGTCCTTTGATAGCCTTCTGAGGTACGAAACTGATGTTGAACTGCTGGAGGATCACCGCCCAACGCGCTAGTCTGCCGGTCAACATAGGCTGGTTCAGGATGTACTTCAACGGGTCTACTCGAGAGACTAGCTGTACCTCGTGGTGCTGCAAGTAGTGCCACAATTTCTGCATGGAAAATATGAGCGCCATCCAGCTCTTCTCGATGGGATAATATCTAACTTCCATATCGAGGATCATGCGGCTGAGGTAGTAGAGGCTATTATCTATTCCCTCGTTGTTCTTCTAGGCGAGAAGTACACTGAGGGACCGTTCCAGGGCAGTCACATAAAGGACCAGCGGCTTTCTGGAAACGGGTGGCATCAAGACCAGAGGATGGAGCATATACTGCTTGATTTCCTCAAAGGCGATCTGACACTCTTCATCCCACTCATAGGTGGCGCCTTTCTTCATGAGCCTGGAAAAGGGCTTACACTTGCTATCCAGATTCGCAATGAATCGGCGTATATAGGCTAAGTGGCCTTGGAGGCCTCTGAGCTCCCGAATATTACTCGGGGGAGGCATCTGGCTGATGACCTTGATCTTCTCCAGGTCGATCTCGATGCCTTGGTATCTGACGATGAAGCCAAGAAACTTTCCTGAGGTGACCCTGAAGGCACACTTCAACGGGTTCATCTTCAGGTGGCGAGAATGGAGGAAGCCGAACACTTTCTCAAGATCTTTGAGATGGTCCTGGCACTGGAGAGATTTAACCACCAGGTCGTCCACATAGAATTCCAACAGTGTGCCGAGGATTGGCTTGAATATGCGATTCATGGCCCGTGGATTGGTGGCGCCCGCATTCTTCAGGCTGAAGGGCATAACCTGGTAACAGAAAGTTCCTTGGGGGGCCCTGAAGGCAGTGAACTATTCATCCTCGGGTGCCATCTGGATCTGGTTGTACCCAGAATACCCATCCATGAAGGAGAGGTCTTGGAACCCGGTCGTGGCATCGATCAACAAATCTGTCATTGGAAGGGGAAAATCATCCTTCGGACAGTGGCGATTGAGATCATGGAAGTCGATATAGACCCTGATCTGTCCATTATTCTTCCTGACCGGCACTATGTCGGCTAGCCACCTGGGGTACTGAACTTCTTTGACGAAGTTGTCTTTGATGAGCTTATCAACTTCGGCCTCAACCAGGGCACCGTGAGAGGGGTGCATCTTTCTGGGAGGCTGCTTGAACCTGCGATGGTTTACTGGAAGGCCAAGGTGGTGGATGGCTACCTGAGGATATAATCCTGACATCTCTTCGTAACTCCAAGCGAACACATCACGATGCTATCTAAGAAAGTCTACGTACTGTTGCTGCTCCTCAGGGGGCATAGCGGCGCTGACCAATGTGGGTCTTGGGTACGCCTCACCGTTGAGGTTCACCTGCACTAACTCATCGACCGTGGCAGAGACACCCTCCTCAAAGGAAGGGGGAGCATCTTTCACGTCCTCCTCTACACTTATGGAGGGATCATCCATGGGGGGAGCTGCTTCAGGGCTACCAGATCCTGATGGGAAGCTGGTGCCGACTTGGGTGGCAGTGGTCATCATATCAGGAAACTCATGCACTACGGAGACCATGGCGATAAAGTCGGTTGATCCAATCCCATCCGGTCTCCGGCCCAAGGGACCACACTTTATGACATCAAAGCAGTAGTGGTGCGTCGGCTTGAGCCGGTTAATTATAGCCCGACGGAAGAGACAGGTATGATGTACCACCGTTGCCATGAGCCTGACATCCCGATACCGTACAGGGGTAGGAGGCTCGGGGATCACCTGAGCCTGGTTGGTGTAGGAGTAAGAGGTGATTTCCCTCTGCTGCTTGGACCTGAAAATATGCCTTCCTTTGGTACCTAAAACAACAAAGCACTGCCCCATGTCGGGGATTGTGGCCTCCAACCAATTGATTGGGAAGACATAAGAATCATCCAAACCCACCCAGGGATCACTTGTGACAGTGGCGGGCTCGACCTCACCTGCCAAAACCTACTTATCCTTGCTCTTGTAATAGTCGGAATCCAGATAACGGGCTTCTCAAGAGGCAAAAGGAGACGCATCTCCTTGGAGCATGCCTACTCGACCATTAAGGGAGTATTTGAGGCACTGGTGATACGATGAGGGGACCGCTGCATGAAGGTAGATCTGCGACTTTCCCATCAACACGTTGTAGGCGGTGTCCTGAGAGACAACCATGAATTCAGTGATGGAAATTAGGCCACTGAACTGGGTCTTCAAGCGGATCTTTTCGAGTGGAGTTTTCTTGGTCCTATCATACCCCTGGATCCTGAGGTCAGAGGGAGACAAATCATCCTCAGACAGACCCAGCTTCCACAGTGTTTGAGTTGGGATTAGGTTAATCCCAGAACCCGTGTCAACAAGATAGTGGTGGACTTCCATGCCATTGAACTGGCCAGTGACGTACAGTGGGAGAATGTGCCCCTGTATGGGAGGGTCTTCGTCCTCACCAGAGAATGAGATAACCGCCTAACATTCGGCATTCTCAATTGCCTTGGTGTGGAAGGCTTCTACAACTGCTACCTCCGTCTCAAACTTTAGGGGGCTCCTTAGGGCCTTGGTGAGTGCCTCACGCATTTCAGATGACTGGAGAAGAGACTCAAGGATGGAAAGCCTTGCTAGAATGTCGGCCAGGTGCTTTAGGACATCATAATTTCAGGCCAAACACGAGCTTCTGCTTAGAGGAGGCCGCTCTGTGATTGGAGGCATGACGGGCTCCGCCGACTGGACCAGTGGCTGACTGGTAATAGGAACGTCTCTTTGTTCACTAGTCAAAGCCCGTAGAGTGGGACTGGAAGGCTGGGGTCAGCTGGTGGTAGGGCAGAGCTGGTTGCGGCACTGCCGATGTGGTTTTGCCTGATCCAGCAACACAAATGGTGGTGGAGGCGAACCTGTCGACACCGGATGAAGGGACCGCGTGTGCTGAGCTCTGTACTGGGCATGCTTCCTGGTCTCAGTGGCATGCATGGCCTGGATCGGGGTGCTAACTGTCGTGCACCGATAATTCACGTAGTCGCGGCTCTACCGATGTTGGCGATGGCTGGGGACATTGGGAAGGTCCACCTGGCGTTCCTCATTTTCGAGAATCAAAAAGGGATTTACCAACTCTACGGTGTTAACCGAAGCATACCCCTGACTGCCACTTGAGGATTCATCCACTACCAGACGGAGTCTCGGAGGGATCCCCATTTCTGGGGGCATAAAATCGCCAAGAGTGCGGGATGACAACGACATTGGTAGGGCGCGTTCTTTCTTCTTGCGCTGCCGCTTGCTCTTCTGGGAAGAGGTAGGCTGGGACGACGATGCCGTGGTAGAGCTCGCAGATTCTGAGGGATCTGGATGATTCAGGAAGGCACGGATGATGCCATGGGCACGGATGACCATCTTGCGGGCCATCCAGTCGTTATACTTCTAGGACCCACGGTCGGAAACCTTCTGCCATTCATCCTCGTTGCCACTACTACCATCTGATTTCATGAAGACACCTGCCACTTGTGTCGGGGCTAGGCCCAACCTGACTATATTGCTATCAATATGGTCTTGGAGCCATTCTTTGAACACATATCATCGCTGGATGGTGTTCCCCAGGGTCCGGTGATAAGGGCAGTAGTTGGGGTGATCAGTGAGATGCGCCTCTTTCGGCTTTTGACACTCAGGCAGCCGCATTATTCTCTGCTCCAAGGCACTATAGAAGTAACCAGTGAACTGGGCCTCGTCAAATGAGTAGGTCTGATTCCTTTTGTCTAGAAAGATGGATTTTGGAGGCTGGCCCTGACGAGGGGTCGGAGGAGCATTCCAAGGAGGCGGAGCCTGGTTATCTCGCCTAGGTGGTAGCGGTGCGTTACGCGAGGGCACTTGCCGATTTTGAGGCGGTCCCTGCTGGGCCAGAGGCTGTGCCCGTGGGGGTGGACCCCTATGGGGCTGTGGAGCTGGCCTCACTGGTAGCAACTCTAGCTGCATGGGGGCCTCTATCTGGGCCACAATATCGAGCTCGGCTCTGGCAGCTCTCCTTGCAGGGATTACAGGAGGCAGTAGGCGTGCCTGGCTGGCTTGTTGCAGGGCTTCTTTGAGGCACCGAGCCTTGTCTGAGAAGTCCCAAAACCCTCCGGGGTAATTTTGAGTAATCAGATAAGGAACCAGCTTTGCCTTGACGTTCCCTATGCACATTGTCAATAATTTATCTTGAGTTATTGGCATGTCAAGGGAGTACGTGAGCCCCTTCCACCGGGCGATGAAGTCTGCGACTCGCTCGTCGGGCCTTTGTTTGCAGTTGAAGAGGTATGCAATGTTCATCTTCCGGGTTGTGGAACTGAACTGGTAGAGGAATTTCCTACGAAGTTCCTCCCAGCTAGTCACAGATCCGATAGAGAGCTGGCTGTACCAGACGAATGCTGGTCCTTCTAGTGTTAGAACGAAGCAAAGGAGCTTGGCGGTCTCCTGCTGCGCTGGAGTTCCTAACATAGGCCCTCACCTTGAGTTGAAGTGGGCCAGGTGCTGTGGTGGGTCTCCAGTCCCGTTAAAGTGGGTGAAAGTGGGGTTCCCAAATCCTGGTGGGGCCGACATATCATCCACCCATGCTGGGTATGGCTTTCCGTCCGGTGGGATTGCCACCTTGCGAGTTTCCAGAGCCTCTAAGCGGGCGATGAGTGCCACCATCGGATCGTCTGGACGCGAGTTCCTGTCCTGATGGGGATCCCTAACCACAAACGCATTTTCGGGCTCTTCAATCGATTAGTCAAGCTCAGAAGCTCGTGGGGCAGCTGTTGAAGCGACTCTTGGGGCAGTGGGAGGAAACCGATCGGTGTCCCTTGGGTGATCACGCCGCTCAGGAGGGTTCGGCGAAACGTATCACTCCCTCTTTCCATGAGCCCTAGCCTCTCCTCTGTCAGAAAACATGGCATGATCACGGTTGCCCAGGAGAATCTCGTCAAGGGGTAGTTGCTCCTACCCCTATTGTCCTGTCCTAGGATCACCGTAGTAAGGCTGCCGCTCTGCAATGCGTTAAGCTAGAAGCTCATCGACCAGCATCTTCTGCTCAGGAAGCTTTTGGCGCAGCGTGGCCATCTCTGGATTTTCCTCCGCCTTCTGTACCGAGGCAGATGGGTCAGCGATCTTGACAACCTCGACATGCTCTTTACCCTTGCCGATGTTTCAGCTCATTTTTAATGCTTCAGTGGGCGTGGGTAGGCCCAGGATGTTCCTCTGCTAGCAACTAATTCTCCCCGAGGGACCTAGTAGCGGCTTTTCCTCAGGGGGTGAGTCCCCGTCAAAGAGTTCCACACCGTTTCCCTCTCCCGACAGGTCGCCCATGTTGACCGCTGCTGCCCTTGGGGGCATACCCTCAAAACTGCTAGGTGAGTCGGGCTGTCGGAGAATTGCACTGAAAATAAGGGCAGCGTACTACCCCCATCCATGGACGTGCGCGTGGGGCGTGGTCTCCTCGATAACTTTGCGGAGTACTTGGAAACTTTGAATGCATTTTTACTCGAGGGTCCTATGGTGGCCAAGTGACGCGGGGTGCCGAACTGTGGGGAGTGTGGCCAGGTTGACCCGACGACATTGCTCACTGATATCCTCGAGATGTTCTTGAATCCCGGGATAAGGCGCTCACTGATGGTGAAGACGGGAGTGAGTCGCCCGGAGAGTCCGGCGGAAACATTCAAACTCTCCCGGGGTGAGTGATTCTGGTATATCAAAATCTGATCCTGTGACCGACCAAAACATCTCAGGGAAGTGGCCTATTGCGAGGACGGTCCAGAAGCTCCACGACTCTGGTTCAGGATCTGGCCCTTGCTGCCCCTGCTCATCAACCGAGAATGGCCGGGGAACTGGAAGCGGTGCCGAGGCAGGTCGGTGGGCTGGCCGACGAAGAATACGACGAGTAGGCTGATTGGCCGCCGAATCCTAAGTCATCCTCCAAGGGTTGCAGTGTCCTGGATGCCACGTCACGATAGGATGGGCTGGCGAACAGGCCCCCAGTCACAGTGTTGGTGCTTGCCGAGGGTGTGTCATGTCACGAATCTTCCGTATGTCCCCAAAAAGTTCTCTACCCTCTCTGACCGAGGTGGAAGGTGCTTCTGGAGAGGCCAATGGTAACTCTAGGTTTGATCCCTAGGGGTACGCCAAGTCCTCATCCTCTTGGATATACCTTTGGAGTGAGGCGTGAATCATATGGATATCACATTCAGGGAGTACGATGCTGATGTGCCGCGTCCCTATCCCTTCCCTTGACTCATAGGACTGGGGGGAGGGCTCCATCGCCGAGTCGTACTCCGCCTCAGAGTCTGAGAAACAGACTGGTTTGATTTACATCCGGACATCCCTGACATTCCTCTTGCAGCGATGACGTCCCGCCTTCCTGCCCCTGGGTGGCTCCTCAGGGCAAGGCTGATTCCTGTCATGGAGTCCTCTGGCCGAAATAGTGCTGGGGCCGAGGGGACCGAAGGCCGGGGTGCGAGGAGCACCGGGATAGATGTTGAAAGGGACATGGGGAGGACCTCCATGTGGGTGAGTGACTGGATATGCAACAACTCCATACTCGCGGCCAGCAGTAGGGGAAGTGACCCCGTACCCCGTGCAGTGGGTGCTGGAAAGATCCATACCCGGAGCATAGCTGTCACGGGGAAGCCTTTTACTTTCTAGAACAGTGGTACGAAGTATGCCTTCATGGTGGATGGCACTACCGCGAATTGGTCCGCGGCGGCCATTGCCTGTGCCAGTGACCAGGAGAGTCGACCCAACCTTCCTGCAGGGCGGTCGGGGCCTTAATCCGGGTCGGGCATGTAACGACCCCTGCTCAAAGTGTGCTGGTGTTTGATAACAGGATTCAGCAGTGGCTTGGGCCATAGTGGTTTCTGATGTTGGAGCCCCAGGGAGGGCTTTCTATTCCGCTCGTGCCGGATGCTGGCATCGGGTCAGATGGTTTGGAGACGGTAGTGCGGGCACATAGATTTCCTGCTCCTTGGCCCAGGGAGTCGGGCGGCGGTGGGGGGCCTTGTCATGGACCCTTGAAGCGGGTTTCTGATCGGGCGAACCCAGACATCCCCTACCTCATCGGCGTAGGGAAGGGAGGTGTCAAGGCGCTCCAGGGATAAACTCCCGAAATGGTTGAACATCGGAGTGGGGAGCAGTGGCTCCCGGCTTGGCCCCTAGGGGTGGCGATGGCGGTGAGGCGCAACTGCCTCTTGATCCAAACGGTCCATGTCCCTAGTGGGGATGACCCCTTCCTCCTCGTACCTACGAACCAAGTAATTGATCACCCTTCGTTGGATGATCTCTGATGGGGAGAGGGGGCGTGAGCGCCCGAAAATCGCGACAGTTGGAGAAACTATGGAAAAGGTGGGACCACACGGGGTGGCCACGTTGGTACTGCCCCTGCCTCTGCGCTGGTGGGCGGGTGGCGATCGAGCTCCGGATGTAGCGATCTGATTCCTGGAAGTAGGGAGATGAACCCATTAGCGCTAATAGGAAAAGAAATCGACAACCAATAGCCCAGTGCCATTCCGTCTTCTGTAGTCGGTAAGAGGGATCCACGCTGAAGACGTCGCAGAACGGAGTGCTCAACGTCCTGACTGCCTCAACCCCTGGCGGGTTTCACGTCCCGGTGCTAGGTTCCCAGACCTGGTGACATGCTAATCTTCCGACACCCCGAATTCTACTAGTCTCTGTATTGAGGAGAAGAGGTTCGCGTCAGGTTCACCATTTTCTGTTTCTGACGCTTTCTGCTGGGGAGAACGCATCTGTCACACAGGGGGAGGATGCGCGACTTCTTGCCCTGCATTCCCGCTTTCCAAAGGTGGGCGGCATCCATTCCTTGTTCAGGGATGTCTACTCCTTGATCGAAGCCTGAATGATGGGATGTCGGTTCTTCCTTCCGTGTATTCCTCCTCAGAGATCGTCACCTAGTCTGGGTCTCCCTCAAATATTAAGACGTATTCGTGAACCTCGCTCCTAGTGCCATATTTTCATGGACACCAGTTAATTACGCTGCTTCCGTCAGGACGCTCTATGGGGTCTAGTCGGGGAAGCAACCTTCGGTGAGGAGAATGGTCACGCTGGAGTGTCGTTGTCATGTCTTGATGCTGGGGGATTGGCATGTCTATCTTCTGTCCCTTATTATAGGGATTCTCGAGGGCGCAGAAGACCGAGTCATCCCACATCGAACACGGGGAATTGTGTGCCATCTGAGGTTTTCTTCAGCCTCCCATGTTTAACACGGGGTATGCCGCGAGTTTAACGTCTTGCGGAGATGGATCAGACTGATCGGAACACTGAGAGTGGATCAGATTGAAGGACCCCCTAGGGGGAACACCGATATTGGGACCAGAACGTGGGCGGCTTCCCGGATACTATGGAGTGGAATGAGGTGTCATGATCCCACCGGGATGTGCCGGCCCAGGTAAGGATCAGGATGGGTGATGGAGTGAAGAGGGGATTAAACCTCATGAAGGCTTCCTACGTATCCCCATGGTAAGGAATCAAAGTCTGCGTAGTTCGGTGATATGGTGGGACACCTGAAGAGGTGACCCATGAGAATGAACGCATGGATTGGAGCCTGAAGGAAGTAAGACCTTCGGGATAGGGCATGAGCTTCCCGAGGCATGTGGGCTCGAGGGAGAGGTCAGGATGAGACGTGGGTGTTGGATATGGGGATTACGCTTTGAGGCGGCCCATGATTGTGGATATGGGGCTTATGCTCTGAGGCGGCCCATGATGGTGGATATAGGGATTACGCTCTGAGGCGGCCCATGATGGGGGATATGGGGCTTATGCTCTGAGGCGTCCCATGATGGTGGTTGTGAACCGACGTGGAGGGGTCAGAACAACTGAGTGATGGGTTTGAACCACATGGAGGCTACCTATGTACCATGCGTTAGCACGGATCAAAGTACACGTAGTTCGGGGCATACAGTTTAGCATCGTGCGAGACGTGATACATTTTAGCGTCATGAGAGATGAGGAAGATAGTTTAACATCATGCTGGACGGGCATATAGTTTAGCATCATGATGGACGGGCAATTTGGGGTTTATGCTCTAAGGCAGCCCAAAGTGTTGGCGAACCGACGTGAAGAAGTCAGAATGATCGGGTGGTGGGATTGAATCTCATGGAGGCTACCTACGCACCATGCTTTAGCACGGATCAAAGTCCTCGTAGTTCGCTGGGATGAGGCTTATGCTCTGAGGCGGCCCATAAAGGATGTTGTGGTCGATGCTCACTCTAAGCCCACGTGAGTCATGCTTGGTGTGAGAAACAAGAGGCAGTAGGGACCAGACGATCACGTCGTGAAGGGTGCGTCCGTGAGAAGTGGAGAGGGGCTTACGCGTTGAGCGGCCCAAAGAGGAAACAGGGGCTTACACGTGGTTAGCAGCCCTTAGTGTTGGGACTTACTCCAGGATGGAGGCCCGTGGTGTGACAAATCATAGAGGGAGAGGGATTTGGGACCAAAAAAAGTAGATGCCTCATTCCCTATCACACCCTCCCCTGGCCTTGGAAGTGGGAAAGTACGGAGGTGCATGGGTGCAACCTTCCACAGAAGAGGCTAGGGGCTTACGCTCTGAGGCAGTCCTTCCCCCGTGGACAAACGCCACTCCAAAAGGAGGATATCATTACATGTGAGGAAGATTCCATTCCTGTGGAGACGAGCGGCGTAAATAATGTCCGAGCTGGGGGGACCTTGCATGCGAAGCATGGGGTCAGATCATAGTTTAACATCATGTGTTGAGGACGAGGTGCTTGGCAGTTTAACATCCTGCAGCTCAGACGAGGTGGGTTCGCTCCACACCCCTAGGGCTTACATGCCCAACACCCTCTACCCCTTGTGGGAGGGAAGGCATCGGCAAGGCTGTAGTGAAGGGGGGCCGCAAGGAGAACCATCGAGGGGTCCACATTAGCGTGGCTATGTGAAGAAGAAATAGCCGTTAGTGTGCATATGCGAAGAATCATGAGGCAAAGAAACACAACGGGAAACACCGCCCAAGGGACCTTGAGGTTACTTCGTACGAGCCTGGAAGGCCGTACGGGAAAATAACGCATGGCGTGCATGCCTGGTATGGAGGACATCGGGCGCCTATGCAGGGAGGCACCCAGGGGGCATAAAGGAGAGGGGTTCTGGGGTTTTGCGCGCAAAGAGAAGGTTTGCGCACAAAACACCAGGATGGCGCGCAAGTGGGGAAGAGGGATTGTGCGCGGCTAGGGGGATTGCGCGTAAATGGCTTGGATTGTGCATGGGGGCAATGGACGATCCCTAAGGTATGGAAAAACCTAATGAAGGGATTTCGCGCGATTGGAGGGGATTGCGCACCAAGGAGGAACCCTAAGGAGTTGGAAAATTCACTTAAGCCGGTGGGATTGCACACAAAGGTGAACCCCAGGGCAAGGTTGCATGGAAAGGGTTATTACCTGGAAGTCATATTGCACGCGCGGGTGTCTGATTTGCGTGCATGGGAGATGGTCTGAATTCCTCAACCCCGAAATGGTTGGGGTCACCTTCTATTTATAGGCATTCACCATCGCGGAATCCGGGCGGTGTGCGAAATCTTCCACGCCAGGACCAGCCGGAACGTAAGGACTCCCCGTGCGGTACTAGGCGCACAAAATTGCGTGCCACACCGGTTCCTTTTCACGAATCCCGGGAGTCCTTCACCCAAACAACATTTTTCCACGTGAGTACCCTTTAATTTCACGCACCAGTTTCGGGCCCTCCGGACCGGGACTATGAGTCCGAATATGACTTCACTTCGTCATTTCAAAACTTCCTCTTGGAGTTACCGACTTTTTTCGGCATCTACACATATCAATAGAGAATAATAGAAACATGAACATAAAGTCATCATATAACATGATCATCATAACATGGAAATGTAGCAGCACCTTAAAACAATGCATAATTAACATAAAGGAATTATATAAACCCCTGTCCCAACATGGAGGAAAAAAATTCCTAAAATTAATTAGGTAAAACCCTATCCCAACATGATGTATCATGATACTAAACATTACCCAATGCATTGGAGCGCTATCAGGGTGCACCCTTCATAATCATTTTAATCTCATGCTTAAGTGTGTCACATAAATCATATAACATGGATTCATTCAACATTATTATTTATTCAAAAATAAAGGAATGTAGAATAAATACATTAAAGTCTATAATAAATAAGTGTATGTGCATAAAGGTGAATAACCTTGATGGAGAAATTAGCATGATATTCACTACACGATGATTTTTGAATGGAAAATCGCAGTGCAATTTAGGCAGCCTAACAGCGTGATATAAAAATTCATAAAAATGGTTGAATAGATAGAAATGGGTATCTGATAATATACCAATGAAATTTAAAGTAAGGGGTCATTTATATACAAGTCCCAAAATAAGGAATTTGGAAATAGAAGGCGTAACATAATAAAGAAACTTGAAGAAAGAGGAAAAATGGAATAACTCTTACGAAATATTAGCATGGTAACAGGTGTACATGGGAGGGATTAATGAAAGAGAAAGATGTATCCCATCTTAAAAAAATAATAAGGGAAGTATGGGGGAAGTTTTAAAACATACCCCATCATTTTTAATTGAAAATAAAAGGCTGTACCAATATAAGGAAACTTGGATAAAAATGAGAAAGGAATAAAAGTGAGGATCCCTTACATGGATGTGTGATACCAAAGGCTTGTGAGAAGCTTCATGGGAGATTGGTGGAACCTTGGGAGGACTCTAGGGAGTGGATAAAATAGTTAGTACTAGATTTAGGGAGTTTTAGTGAATTGAAATGGGTGCTTGGGTGGGTTTATATCAGAAAGGAGGGGGAATTCTTTATTACCTAGGTTCTAGACACTACACATTAAAATATTCAAAACCACAAACCAACCAATGCTTTTTTACCATGGTTTCTAGCCAAGGGGAGTGGAAATAATTATTTTATAAGTCCATGGTCCGAATATATTAAAATATTATCCTTGATTATGTGGAGGTGAGTCACATTATTAAAGAAATGAACTTAAAATCATAAAATCGGTTATACATTTTGGAGGATTCACTAAGGAATTATAAAATAAGTCAAATATATATAAAATCACATTATTTAAAATTTAAAAAATATATTTGGTCTAATATCCCTTTTATGGTATTTATTACATCACGATTGGGTCATTATGATGTCATAAAACAAACTATATACTTATATATTATTTAATTTTTACCCAACAATTTGATTGTCTAAGAAAATTATGAAAAATTAACCGTTGGGTAATTTTGAAATTTTGATTCCAAAAATAAGATACATTTTATCTAAATAATTTTATAAATATGTGAATTTTCTCTTTTAAAATGAAAACTGATATTTATTAAAAAATTGGCGGGTTTTGAAAAAAATAGGTTTTAAACATTAATAAAAATTTACATTTGAATTCATAAAAATTATAATAATTTATTATTAATAAAAGTAATTTGATAATAATATTTTATTAAAATATTAATTATTTCAAAAATTCATTAATTCCTTAAAATAAATTCATTAAAAATACACTTTCTATTTTATCATATAAAAATATAAATCTTATCAATTTGATTACATAATAATTTACATATAAGTAACTAATATAATTATCATTTATAATAATTGTTTTTATAATATTATTAATAAAAACATAGTTTAATATAATAATTCATATATTTCTCAAAAGTACCATTTTTACTTGAAAAATCAGTTGACCAAATTCATGATTTTTTAAGAAAGAGTACTCCAATAAAGGAATTTTTGTAAGAAGAATTTTATTAATATAAAAGGATTACACACTAATTAACTAATAAATTGTTACATAACCCCTTATAACACTCATATAAGACCTAAGGGTAAGGTGTGCGATGGTGACAGACCCTTGGGGTGGCTCAGACAACTTCTCCCAGGTGGTAATATCTATTAACTTGAACTTATCCCATAAGAAATTATGTTCAAGCTTAACTTGTTGAATCTCATATTGGGCTTGGTCAAGAGTGAATCCTAGTGATGCTACCTCCTTTCCGAGCTCCGAAAAAGGAGATCTATACGACCTAAGTCTACTGAATGAGGCCATTATCTTCTTTGTCTGTGTCGAAAGGATTTGTTTAAAACGTATATTTCTATTATTTTTGTAGGCACTATTCAATGGCTATATTGTCAATGGTAATGATACTTAATGGTAATTTTAAACCAATAATAAAAAAAGGTGCATGTGTTTTCTATATCTATAAGACATTAAAAGAAATGGAGTTTTATTCATAAATGATCAGGTTGTTATATAACCAGTTGTTTATGAAGAATGTTGGATATTTACACGTTGTGTAATATGGTTACATGTCATGTAAATCCTAGAATGAAAACAATTCATTTTAAGCAAAAGGTTATGGGTTTTCTGGAAGATATAAAAAATTTCAATTTCACGACGTGTAACTGGGTTACACACCATGAAAAACTCAGTGCCTTATTTTTAAACAGGCAGTCCAACTGATTTTTTTTTGTTCTTACTCCAAAATTTCTTTCTCTTAACCTAGAGTCTTCCCTAGGTGATTTTGAGAGCTTCCATTCACTTTGGGCCTTTTTGTTCGGCGATTGATCATTGTTGAAATCACGATGTGTATTTCCGAGTAAGTGTTATCCATGTCTCCCTCTCTCTTTCTCTTATCCTTCCTTGGATTTTGAAAAATAATATTTCATTTGATGTATCTAAGCTCCGTGTTGTTGGATATAATTTCTTGGTTGAGTTCTTAGATCTTCTACACCTTCATTCTTATTGGCGAGTTCCGTCGCGAGCTTTGTGTTTTTGTGAGGAGAAGGTAGGTGGTTCCATCTTGATTCCCAATTTATATTAACCTAATATTTCTTTATTTAATTTAAAGGCTTTTAATTAAAATGAATTTTTTTGATTTTGACTAAATTAATTTCAATTGCTTTGTTAGAGAAAATCCAATTCCATTGGATTGAAGTTATAAAATGGGTTTTTGGCATATAATTGAAAAAACTCCAATTCCAATTAATTGTGGTGTATTTATGGTAATTGGAAAATTTTAAATTTTTTAATTTAAATTGTGAAATTAATTTGATGGAAAATTGTGGAAACCCCTAATTCTAGTGATTTGAAGGTTTTTTATGAAATTGATGGAATTTATTAGGAAATTAAATTGTTGAATTTAATTCTGAATTTGGATTATGAAATTATATGAATTGGATTCAAATCCTTATTTGTGAAAAATTACTTAAGAATATTTTGATAGAAATCTTAGCATTTTATCTTGGTGAAAAGGAATGTTTTTTATTAAAAAATAGTTATAGGTTTTAAGTGGAAATTGACATATTTGAAATAGAGAATGGGATTGAATTATATTTTAAGCAGTCTTAAAATAAATCTCCCAACATTGTTTTGTACTTGACCACATTCATGACTTAGGTAGTTAGTGAGTAATTTGGATGGAACTTTACAACTTACAGTGTTCTAAAACATCATATCTGCACATCACATACCTTAGGTGATAGTGATGAGTCATCTTTGGACCGAGTTCAAAGGGAATTATGTACATACTTCAATTCACTATGAGTGTGACATCCTTATAGCCTAGAACATTCATATATTATTAGGATAATGACCATATTGTCGCTTGTCTTTATTTCAAAAGTATATTCTATTATTGTAAACTTTTTTCCATGCCTTATGATTTATATAAACTTTTTTATATACATTTTTTGAAAAGATCCTTTTCTGAAAATTACTCTTTGGTTAAAGGAAAATTATCTATCTTTAAATGTATTTCCATCATTTGAAATGTGATACATGAATTGTTAAAGTATTTCCATATTTTAAATTGTAAAGCATGATTTGTTCAAATATGATTTTGATCAGCCAAACCTATTTATTTTAGAACTGAAAGAACATTCCTGATTAATTAGATATTGGCATCCTGTTATGGAATCATTGGGTAAAATCCTATTGGGCTTTGACTCACACCCTACTTTTGGCTTTGGTTGTTTGTAGATTATATCCATTCAGGTTCAATCAAGGGAAAATGATCTATTAGTGGTGGATCCAGATATTGGTCCTTGGAGTTGGTGAGTTGTGTCTGTTGGGACTTGAGCCTTTTTCCATATTTTGGTACTTTGGTTGTAATATTTTTAGCTTTAATTCATGTTTTACTTCTAGTACATTACTCCCAGTAGATTTTTCTTTTGATATTCATACTGTCTTGTTTCCTTTAATTCCACAATGTTGGTGGCATAACCATTCACATATTCAGTATGCATAATGTTATGTGTTAGTCGCTAACACATGGGGATTTGGATTCCCTTCAGGTTATGTTAGGACCGACTTGATTATCGGGTTACCAGGGTACCCAGGTTGGTTCGTGACATAACTGAAGAAAAAAACAAGGTTGATTTTTCTTAAAAACGTTATTTTGGACTTTTTAGTACTTAGGGAAAGTAAAATGAAGAAAAAAATTAAATATATAGAAATAACCATAGTATATTAAAATAAATAAGATTTGGTAGTGATATATCATATAATTTTATCATCATAAATTTAAGTATAAACAATACCGGTAAACATATGATGGTAACATAAAATCCTTAAATCAAGTTTGACTTTCTTTGTAGGCACTCTAACATCTTTTATAATAAATTTAATTTTATTATATTTCTATACCAGAACCATATTCATACTTATAATACCATACATGGTTTACTTATAATATATTATCACCACCTCATTATTTGTTTCCTAAAATCACTATTTTGAGTGATAACTGTTTTGTTTTTCATGAAAGTATCGGTTCAATGATTTTAATCGTTATACTTAAATCATGGTTCTATCATCTCTATAATGTTAATAATGATATATATATAATATATAATCATTTTATACATATTTATAATCATATATAAAATGTAGATATAGAAAATTTAATTACACCATTCATGAAGACATTAGTCCACACGTATACATGAACGTTTTTTCATTTTCTAACGAAAAGAAGAAAAGAAACATAAATAATTTTTTATTATTAAAGAGTCATAATTATATCATAAATATCATAAATATTTATTAAATAAATCAATATAAACATCTATTTATGATGGTGATGGAAAATTAATCTTATCTCTACATGGTGGTAGTAGTCTACACGTACGCACGAGTGATACCTTCATTTACTATTTGATGGAAATAGAGTGGAAAATGGTTATAAAATCATCATAATAACATCTCAGTATATATATGGTATTGAATCAATTAGGTAATTATTGATACAATAGGTTTATATAAGGTGTAATAATAAATAAAATTTAAAGTTCTTGGTTAAGAGTTATACCTCGTCGTTGAGAAATCACATTTCACTTACACCTTAAGCCTTCAAAGGATAGTATTATGATCAAACTAGAACCTCTAATACATGGAGAGGGATGTTAGAAAGTATTTTATCAGGTATTGACTAATCTAAGAGGCTTATGAAGTGTGGATAAGAGAATATAGGGAGTGTCCTTTTATAAGTGAGGGAGAGGACACACTTGAAATTACATAAAAGATTTAAATAATATAATGTCATTTTCATATGAAAGTGGATCCAAATGACCTATAATTAGAAGGTAGGATAATATGGGGTCTAAGTATCTTCAACTAATAATAATTAAACAATTTTATATGGCAATATTACCCTTATCTCTTATTTTACCCTGGTAAACTCGTTTTAAACTTAACCATTGTAACCATTTTTTAATATTTTTACTATTCATTATAACAAAACATTAAAGTGGTATAATTATAAAATTAGGAAAAAATAATTCAAAATATGGAATATATTTTACCAAATTAAATTAATATAAGTGGAAGAAATTAACTTTAAAATATTCATGTGAAACGCAATGAAAACCCATTTTTAAAAAATGTATTTTTAAGCTTAAAACTGAATTTACATTCATTACTTTCCAAATAAAAACAACAAAATTAGATTAAAAATATTTGAGTGAATATATAATCTATAAATTTATTTAAAAATATTAATTAATAATTATTTATTTAATTTATTATGATATAATCACATTGTGCATATAAAAACAGTTTTATGAAAAATAAATCTTTTTATCTTTAAATGATTTTATCTTTATTCATAACCTTTAGATAAATAACGTATGGATGTTAATTTATTAATTACTAACAAATTTAATTAAAATAACTTATAATAGAAATCAATATATTACATGCTCTGATGATTTCATTATTCCAACAAGTTATCAAAGTTTAGAATTTATTTTGACCCAACCTACACTAACTACAAAAACGTAGAATAGTGGAAATTTCATGGATGATATCGAGTAGAAGAAGGAAGTTCAGGGGTAATATTTAAACTAATTGTTTGTTCTCCTCAATCTTGTCACAAAATTAAGAATGAAATTAACTAAAATAAATAAAATTAACTAAATTAAACTAAACAAAAATGAATCTTATACTAAATTTAAACTTGGTTAGAGAGAATGAATAGTGGGGAACTGATATCGGGAGACAACTTTTATTTTCCTAGAATTATTCCACTTAACTCATGAATTAAATATAATCAATCGTCACAATACTCCTTGAAATAACTAGTCCCATAACCATTCCCACCTCTCGGTGAAGACTATACTACCTAATACATAAAACCCCTCTCTCAAGGTGATCTAGCAAACCTAACTGCAGTAGGTTCAATCTCTAAACAAGTGGTAAAGTTAGGTAGCTCTTACCTTCCACTTACCGTGATTAAATTTGGTTTCTTCCCCCTAATATTAATTAATCCAATTGTTATATGAGAGTAAAAATTAAATATTAAGCGCAATGTAAAACAAATTATGTTAGAAGAATTCATGAATGTCGAAGAATGAGAATCATGCCATACATATCCCCAACAATCAGAACCACCCTTTTATATGAAATTAGTTGATCATGGTTGATGGTTTTTTGAACATGGATGAACTAAAAATCATATACGGGGGAATAAAAATTATTAAACTAATATAAATGTGTTGTGAAATAAAATAATACTTTGTTGAATTCATCAAAATATGAGGTTGATAATTCCATTTACCTTAATCACCTCTGAAGTGATTATTCCTCCAAATGGTGTGTGAATATAATTTTAAATCATCAGGAGTAAATTCATCCATGAAAATTCCTCCAAAATCCAATAAAAATTCCTCCTAAAAAATATCCTCTCGAGCTTCCTAAAATATAGGATTATTGAAAGAAAAAAAATCTGACTTGGATTCTTCTATGGTGAGGGAAATGGAACTGTACTGTAAAATTATCCTTCCAAAGCCAAACTTGATCTCCCTACAATGCAAGTGGAAAGTCCATGGTGGAACTCCCAGATCTGAGTTATCCTCACTTTTGAAAACCCTAATATCATGTAACATCTAACCTTCTACCCGTATATCTTGAGCTTGGTGGAATCCTTCCATCATGCTTCAAACTAGGACGTGATATAGATGAGGTAATAACACAACTTCCTGTATCATGAAAAACTGAGCGACATCCAAAATAGAATTCTCCACGGTGTAGGTGAACACCTTTGGCGCAACCATGAACCTTTATTCTTTACTACGGTGCAACAATCCTCTCCACAACAAAATTCTAATCCCTTGCCTTCTCTATCAATATCGCATCTCAAATGTCTATGGTGAAATGTTATTATTCATGTAGGCCCCGAGTTCATCTTTCATTTTCTTCTTCTTTACATGCATGCATGGTGCATTCCATGGATTCACATTGACTTCCCGAAGGTTTCTCAAGATCTCTTGGGCCTTCCATGGAGAGTTCCAATGGTCTGGGGTAGTCAATTTAGGATGTACAATAGTGATCATAGAGATTTTTAGTGGTCAATAATAGTGGTTAAAAGTTAAGTGTTGAGGTAGGTGGTGGCGAGCGATGTCTGAGTGGAGGGAGATGGATACGACAACAGATTTATGACATTTCATTAAGTATGAATAGTTTCTGAGTTCACACATCCCACATTAGAATTACAGATGGATTTATTCTAATTAATAAATAATTAAACATAAAATACTAGGTATCAAAGTCAGACTGGGTTCAGAGGACCCCTTTTTCTATCGCGTGCTTCCCAATACCAGTGAGACTTTCCGGCTACTGTTGCACATATTCTCCACTAGTGTGCCAATAAATGTGCTCTTACTAGCCATGCGCACCCATCCACCCTTGTACCAACCCATACAGAGGCTTGAAACACCTTCATGAACTTCCCATGGGGCTTGGTTGGATGGCCTTCAGGTTGGCTGGGCCACTTTCCCCTTAGTTGAGGGCTGGCCAGGTGATGACATTCTTTTTGGCCAAAACTCCTCTCCAGTGTTATCCAAAAAACCATATTCCTCCAAATTGCAGTAATTGATGTAGATAGGATGATGTTGAGATGAAATTTCACTGGGCCTTTAGGCCATATTCATGGGCCACTTGGTCATGGGCCTACGGGCATGTAATGGGTCTCCCTCTACCCAGATAGAAAGAGGTCTTTGCTTTCAAAATAAAAAAGGATTTTACCTCATATTAAAAAAAACAATTATAATTAGAAAAAATGGAAATTAAATCAATAAAATTAATGAGAAAATAAAATATAAAAATTTGAGACATCAAATACCATTACTTAAAACATTTCTCCTCCTCAAGAAAAACCTCAACATAAAATAGAAAGGGTCCAAACTTCAGTAGGGTAAATTTTTAAACAATCATGCTCATTCAATCAAAGTTATAACTGGATTTTTTTAAAAGCACAATCATAACCAAAATCAAGTTCCAAAATCATGCTTTATTAACAATCTTAAATTCGAGATATATATTTCCCTTTCACTCACACCATTTAACCTTTTACTAATATTCTTGACAATAATGATTTACCTCACCAGAATTCATATCCCACATCAATCAAGAACATTTTATATGGAGTTCTGATCAATCTCAAACATGTACATACTATCCATAAGGTTGTAAGAACACTCAATATTCACTTTAAATTTGAAGTACAAAAATCACGATGGATTTTTCAAGAAGGTTATAATGTCTCTGATGTTATAACCTCAACCCCAATATCCTAGAGTTGGTGGCTATTTAATTACAATGGCATAGATACAATATATCACATCACCAAGGATTGATCAATTTAGTAGTCTTGAAGAACAAGATACATACACAGTTCTCTTATTACATAAGTAATTATATATAGAACACTATAAAGGAAAATAAAAATATTTCTTGACACTTATTCAAAGATTTCATCTTCATAACATAGAGAAGAAAAATGAATAAAAGGGTGAGCTCAAATGCACAGTAAGGGTTACATGAATCAATAATAAGTGAATCAAAGTTAATAAGGAATAATCATTATAGGAAAGTAAATAACTGAAAAAAATCATTCCATCAATAAACTAAAAATGAAAATTCATCCATAGATTTTGTCATAGTGAAAATATCATGGAATGCAATAACTGAATGTAGCGGGCCCAATTACCACCCCACTGACTAGTCAGTGACTATAGTAGTAGCCCTGTCTTCTTTAGGTTTCCTATGTTGATTATCAGAGCTCTGAGTTGTCCACAAAGCCTTATTTAATGTCTAAAAACACCACTTAAGGATGTTTAACAATGAATTATCTTGGTTAAAAACCTAATTTTCCTAATTATCCATCTACCAGATTAAAATCTCAATTTCCTTAAAATATTCATAACACATAATGACACAAGTCATTATATATGTTATATACAAATTAACATTTTTTTGAACCTGGAGATAGTGAAGATCCTCTATCTACTTACATGAAAATCATATTTATTTGATAAATTGAAAAGAAGTATTTGTTTTATAGGATCAAAGTATTATTAGGAAACTACTAGGTGAGTTTTAAAGATAATGGAATAACAAAGACAATTTTTAGTGAAATCGTAGACCTTATGAGTTTGTAGTAATATAATTTGGAGTTATAAATGCATCTTTTATGTTTATAGAAATGATGAATTGGGTGTGAAAACACTATCATAATTATTTTTAATGTATTCATTTATGGATTTTTTGATTATTCAAATATAGAGTATAATCATATCACACATCTCAGGATGGTTATACGTTTTCTTCAAAAACATCAGTTGTATGAGAAAATGTCTAAGAGTTATTTTATAATATGTGAGGTTCACTTATAGGTTTATGTAATTATATAGAATAATGTATCTATAATTACCTAGAACTCATAAATATATTATTAATTTTTAGGATAAAAGACATTTAATATCAAAATCATATAGTCTAAGATCTTTGAGGTCTTTGGGTGATTAGATATATTATAAATAATCTTCAAGAATATAACCACATTAATATTAATTTTTCATATTAATTATATACTCATAAATATCTTATTATTCTTATTAATTCATGTGTAACCATGGGGACATATATAATAGAGAGGGTGAGTTGAAATTCTAATTTTGGGAATTGGTAGAGTAGCATGAAGGACATAATCATTTTGAGATATCATATAAAATATCAATAATGATATTAAATAAAAACAGGTATGGTTAATGTAAACATGGAATATGATTCATGGAACATGGTAACAATAAAAATGTAATAATATTACTATTGTGGAATAAGAATAAATTATGTTACCATATATACAGGTTAAGTATTAATGGAATGACATCCAAATATAATGTGCTAGGTTGATTTCCCATGAACCATACATAGTACATCCTATGATATAAAAATAAAACAATCAATAGGGGTATTTAAAATTATTGTCCCACATGTTACATCATAATATGTCTTGTATATTTATGGAATAGAGAAAGTAGTCACAAATAAATCATAAATAGGAAAATTCCATGCGTAGAAAACAATTACAATAATAATGTCACAAGGCATAAACCAATGAAATATCATATAGATTTAATATAGGATAAGATATAATAATTATTTTATATTTAAAAATAAATAAATATAAAATGGTTATCAACATAGGGGTAAAAATTAATGAAAGATCATACAAAGTATCAACAATACGTTTTTTAAATTATTCCATTATAAAAAAATTATTAAACATATAGATCATCTTAAAATATATGTTGAAATGTATAAATACCTTAAACAAATGTGAAAAACTATATAAAAGATCAAGTAATATAAATTTAAATATATAATTATCATGATAACAATGATACATGAAAGGAATGTTGATGTGAGAGAGTTTCACTTTCACACATTGTATAGTTAGACATGAAACAAATTATTTTGAGGGTAGTAGAAATATGTGTATCATCGTAAAGAAAGAAGGTGAAATGAAATAAAATTAATTAATAGGGGATGTATATTGAATGTAAAATAATTATTTTAATACATTATTTATAGTATGTCAAAAATTTAATGATAGAGAGAGTACAAGACTCTTCTTACCTTGATTTTTGAGTTTTGTAGGGTTCTCCTCTAATATCCAAAATAACATACATTAATTATTACATAATAAAAGAATTTATTCATGTTCATTTAATTTATTTTCATCAATTTGTTATTTTTTTTATTAAATTCAATTTGATAATGTAGATTTTTTGGGGTTAGTCATTCCATAGTTCCAAAGTTTCTTTGGTATCATGGTAATGATTAATGGTCTTTGCAGCATGTGTCCATTGGATTTATAAGTCTTAATATCAATAGTTTATGTATTTATAGAACTCAAAAGTTTTTCTAATTTATATGATGTTCCAAAATAGGTTGAAATCATGAATTATTTATTTGTAAGATCATTTTAGAAAATTAAACTAGATGTGATGGTTTTATTTTATTATTATCAATATAGAACATATTTAATCATTAAAAAAATTATACATGAGTCAAATTTATTAATATTATTATTATTATATGTGAATAAAATATTCAAAAACAGTCATCAAAGGTAGCGAGGAATATGAAACTTCATCATTTACATAGGTGTTATAAACCTACTATTGTTGGGAAAAAATCCCTCAAGGTAACATTGCAGTATTTTTGGGTTGATTGTGTTTGTTGACAAAGCAGGTTTTCATGGATATTTGTCGAGTTCCCGAGAATTTGTTGACAATCCTTGTTGACAAAGAACTATGACAAAGGGAAGGACGATCTGGAGGTGGTAAAAAAGAGCAGTACAAGGTGGTGTTGTTTCCCAGTGTTTGCGAAATTTTTGGGGTCCAAAATTTGGAGTTTGGTGAGCATCGCGAAAATAGGATTTCCATGAAGATCATAATTTAATATGGAAAAGGCATGAATTTCGTGAAGATATGATGCATGGTTTGGAAATTGCGAAGACCAGATTAATGGAGGTGGTGACGCTTCATGATTATGTCAAGCTTCGCGAACGACAGAGGCTGAAGCGCATCGCGGCGGTGAAGGGATTTGCGAGGGAGCTTCACGGAGAAGGCGCGAAGGAATGTTGGGATTCGTGAGGGAGATTCGCGGCGAAGTCGCAAAGTTATGTTGACGGTGATTCTTCGCGACTACTTCAAGCTTCGCGAATGGCAAAGTGATGTGGTGCTTCGCGATTTGGACAGAATTCCGGCGGAATCTTTGGAGCTTCACGATTTGAGATGACGTGGCATTGACTTCGCGCAGAAGGGACGAGGGTCGGTGGAATCGCCTATAAATAGAGGCCGACCCCTTCGAGAGAAGCAGAGAGAATTTTTAGAAAAAATACATTGCTCTCGGTTCGCAGAGGTGGTTCACGAAGGCATTGTGCTTCACGAAAGGGAAGCTTCACGACAGCTAATTTAGCTCCGCGAAAGGTGTGTGCTCCGCGTTGGATCAGTGAGCTTCGCGAAAGAAGTTGCTTTGCAACGAGTTGAGCTTCGCGGGAGTTCTTCGCGAGAGAGCTTCGTGAGAGAGCTTCACGAAAAGGCAGGAGATTCGTGAAGGCTTGTTTGAGCTTCGCGAAATTGGGAGCTTCGCGAAGTAGGGTGATTTGTGAATGTAATTTCCAAAGGTAGTTGCCCAGTGGTCAGAGGAAAAGTGCTATTCATCAGTGGATGAAAGTTGGACTTCAATAGAGAATCTATCAATAGTTGAAGATGCATTATTTCATGCAAATTAAGAGACCTACAGGTCTATAAAATGTGAATGGATTCCCTTCACAGAGCAGTGAGCTTAGGAAGAGGAAAAAGGTGATCCTCTCCACCGGCAGTGAGCCAGAGAGAGAGAAACAGGGAGTGACCCTTGGGAAAGCAGTGAGCTGACCCAAAACATTGTAAAGTCAGTGAGCCTGGGCATAGAAGTGATCTAGCCCGAACATTGTAATCCACAGCTAGTGAAGTTTAGTGGAATTGGTACGCACGACAACTTGTCGGCGTATACTCCTTGGACGTAGCCCAGTGAGGGTGAACCAAGTAAAAATCTTTGTGTCTGCCTGCTTACTTCCCTGCATTGCATTTGAAGCATCATCATCACACAAAGAAGAAAATAAGTGATCATAACAAACACACAAGTGAAAACAAAGTGACCCTTGTAATAAAGAGGTCAAGATCCAGTGGGGCAGGAAGAATTTTGAAAAAGAATATCCATACCATGATTCACCCCCCCTCTCAGGGTATATAGGCCCCTATTGGTCCTAACAATTGGTATCAGAGGGATAGGTTGCTTTTATCAGATTTGTTTGCTCCGACTTGGTGTAGTCGATCTGTGTGTTTAAATAATTAGTCTGCTCGTATCTCGGTGAGCCATGGCAAAGGGAAAAACATCCAAGAAGAAGCAGAAGTCATATGGTATTCCTCAGTGTGGAAGTATGTATGGAAAAAGTGTGATTCAATTAAAAGAATCAAACAGTTTACTGAAGGAAGGTATGGATGAATCTGACAGGGAAAAGATTGATTCACTCAATCATGATGTTGGAATGAGTGAAGTACATGAGCATCAGAGTGATGCAGAAACAGAAGAAGAAATTGAAGGAATAATAGATATGCGAGCTGAGTTGGAGGCTTCTCTTGAAAAGATAGATGTTTGGAGAGCAAAGACAAAGAAATCCAACAAAGTTCTTCACGATGCCAAACTCTATATGCAGTAGCAGGAAGAAGAGAAGTTTGATTTGATGGAAGAAATTGAGAAACTCAAGTTATCAACATGAGAGAACTCAGAATCGGTTAGTGAGTATAAGATTAAGATTGAAGAATAGAAAAGGGAGATCGATGGCTTGAATAGAAAAGTGAAAGATCAAGTCAAGTGCATCGAAGAACCTGATATTCCAATTGACGTTGGAAACATTGAATAAGTCAAATCTAAAGATATCTAGATCAAGGTATTGGAGATTGAGGTCAACAAGCTAAGAGGCTTAAATCAAAGTCTTATTGACATAGTTACTGACCTAACAGAGAAGAATGATTATCATGCCAATGAACTACAAAAGATGGATAAAATGAAAGGAAAACAAAAGGCTGATGATTATGAAGAGAATCAAAAGTCAGATGAAGTATAGAATCTGAAAGCTAGAAATGATGATCTAGAAGAACAGTTGTCTGAAGAAGTTCAGAAGAATCGAAGCCTACAACAAGAGAATGAATCTATCTCTAAATCTGTTTCTGAGGAAAAATTAAAAGTAGTGAAGCTAAGTGCAATGGTGGAAAAGGTCACACAGGAACTAGAAGATGAGGTGAGTAGAGGGAAGCTTCTCATGAAAGAACTGGATGTCCAACTTGAATCAAGGGAGACGAAGATTAAAAAGTTGGAAGAGGATCTAGAATCAGTAAAGAAGGATGTGGAGAAATCCAATGCTAAAGGAATGCCAAAAATGAAGGATGCCTTACACTTGCTATTTGATCATCCTTAGACAAGTGATGATAAAATGAAGAATATGTATGCTATTTCTGAAGAGAAAAAACAGAATATTTTCTCTGCTCAAAGACCAGCAAGTTTCGGAAAAGCTGGTATTGGATTCGATGAATCCCCTCCTATGCATGACAGAAAGAGAGCCGTGAACAGTTCTAGAAATGGAAAAGATCCTACAGGTGATGGAGATAGGCCTAAAAAGACAATTACAAAAAGAAGTGATGACATGTGCTATTTCTGTGGGATTCACGGCCACACATCAAGATTCTGTTTAGAGGCTCATGAATACATATCAGGCTGTGAAAATAGAAACTTTGCTGAATCCCAGAATAAGAAGAAGCGTCCGGAGAAATCAGAGAGTAGAATCTCTCAAAGGATAACATTTATAAAATGCTATTACTGTGGAAGAATGGGACACACCATAAATATGTGTCAGGAAGCTCAGGAGATCGATGCCAAAAAAAGAAAACAAGTTGCATCAACATCTCAGCAGAGAAGTGATGAAATGAGGTATGCCTATAATAGAAAATGTTTCATATGTTCTGATCATGGGCATTTGGCCAGAAAGTGCAGCAAGAAGAAAGCGGGGAAGGAAAAAGACCCGAGAAAGAGATTACCAACTCCAGTGGTACATAATGAGAAATTATACACTGGGAGACAAAGTGGTAAGGTGAAAAATAGGCTTAGAGCCTCAGGGGAATCACATGGAGCTGAACGAAAGGTGTATCAGTCACCTCCTCTATCGTACTCACAACCACTCTCAAGGAGAGAATGTGAACAAACATGGAAGATTAAGGGGAGGTCTACTCCAGCTGTGATAAAGAAGAATGAACGTTCAATGGAGGACTCACCACTAGCGAAAAAGAGTGTGGTGACTCATACATATGATAAAAGAAAGATGAATAAAGAATGTGTTGAAAAATTTGCATGTCGTGTTCCACAACGAAAAGTGGAGGAAGGTGCAAGATCCTTGAAATGGTGGAAGAAGCAGGGGAAGATGGAAAGTGGGGAGGTTCCTACCCAGAGAAGGAATCAAGGGAAATGGAATTTCGGTGGAACATCAAAGACAGAAATGTGTACTAGTGGGTTTAAACCCCAAATGGTGAAAAAGGCTAAGTCTATCGAATCTACATATCAGAGAAAGGCTCCGAATATGGGTAAAGAATGCTTAGTCATATGGCCAGAGCAGTTGAAGTTGGCAAGGAAACTAGAAGAAGCAAGGAAAGAGTGTGATTCTCTACAAGAAAGAATCAAAGGGTTGACCCATCAGGATCAACCACAATCCTCATCTTGAGGATTCAGGAAGAGAAACCCCTCTCCCTATGAATATAAATGCTATTAACTGATGATTCATGTGTTTCAGGTTTTAGGGAGATACGATCCAAGGGGAAGTGGCATCTAAGGATGCAAAGTGGAGAGGTGATATGCTCTAGAGTTTCAATTGATTAAAATCAGGTACTAGAGTTGAAGAAGAAAGGGAGCAACAGAGCACAATAAAAAGTTATTGTGTTATTAGCTTTGTCTCTTGTTTCCTACACCGAGTTTCAACTCAGTAGGCTTAGAGATTTTGTTAATGGATCAACTCTGAGTGGAAGATGAGAACAAATGATGCAGGAGGAAAAGACTAGTTATGGGTCTAAACTGTTGGGCCTAACTACGGGAAGAGTTGCATAACACAGGGGGAGCATTCTATATCCTAATCAGATGCATGATCTCAATATGATATGAAGGATGAATTTTTATGCTCATGAAGAATGATTGGTGGAAAAGCAGCAACACACAGGTTTTCATGATTATCTATTTTGTTCTAAAAATGTGGTATCAGCTGACTACTTTTAGGATACTAAGAAGCTACGAGAGAAAATCAAAGGTGTGTCAACAAAAATATGAGAGAAGATGTTCAAAGAAATGACGTCATTGAACAATGACACAGAGAAAAGTAGCTGAAAGAAATGAAGCCACTGAAAAATGAGTCAGTGAATAGTTTCCTGGAAAAAGTGTTGAGAAAGAATGCAACATGGAGGGAGAAGAAGTGGCTGATGCTGATTCAGAAGAAGACACTGATGATGAACAAGAAAGTGTCAAGTATGTGTCTACAAGGAAGACAAAGAGTTGAGCTGAAACTGATAGATAGAATATCATTAGTGATCAGTGAGCTCCAGTTCAGACAAGAAGAATGAAATCACTACAGCATACATCATTACTATCACAGGCTGAGTCAAAATGCGTTGCTGATGTAGCTGAAGATGAAAACTGGGTTCAGGCTATGAAAAAAAATGCTTGATCAGATTGCGAAGAACCAGATGTGGGAGATTGTTTCGAGGCCAGCAAATAAAAACATCATCAGGACTAAATGGGTCTATTAAGACAAGATGAATGAATATGGCACAATGATTCAGAACAAAGCACGATTGATGTGCAAAAGAGACTCCCAGATAGAGGGAATCGATGGTGATGAGACATTTGCACCAATTTCAAAACTGGCAGATTATCAGCAGTTTGGTGTACATGACCGAAACAAAGCCTGATATTGTTTTCACCACATGCCAAGCAGCGAGATATCAAAGTAATCCCAAGAAAAGTCACATGCTTGCAGTGAAAAGAATACTTCGGTATATCAAGGGCACGGTGGACTTCGGCTTGATATATAACGACAAATCTCAGACAGAGTTATTGGGATATACAGATGCAGACTGGGCCGGTTCAGTAGATGACAAGAAATCAACATCTGGAGGTGCAATCTATCTTGGCGGACAATTTATTGCTTGGTTAAGAAAGAAGAAGGATTGCATTTCATTAAGCACCACAGAAGCTGAGTATATTGCGACCACTCAAGCTTGCACACAGTTATTATGGATGAAGCAGTAGCTTGATGATATGGGAGTTGAAGTGAAGTCTCCGATCAGAATCCAGTGTGATAACTCAAGTGCTATCAATCTTAGCAAAAATCCAGTTCATCACTCAAGGACAAAGCACATTGAGATACAGTATCATTTCATCAAGGAGAAGGTGGAGCAAATCATTGTGAAGTTGGAGTATGTGCCTACAGAGCTACGAGTTGTAGACATTATGACAAAGGCCTTACCCAGGGAAGATTTTGAGAGGCATCGACTGGCTCTGGGAGTTCAGTTGATTCTCCGCACTTGAAATAGTGTGGATGTGGGACCCCCCCTCTCCTCGAGGTATGATGTGTTTTTCCCTAATATGCTGATATGTGTTCTCTACTATGTTACAGACTACAAAGGAGTTTTCTTTGGGTTCGTTGACAAAGGGGGAGAAAAGTGTTTGTTAAAGGGGGAGAAAATAGTGATTGTTCAAGGGGGAGACAGTGCGGAGATTTGATAAATCATAATTGATACGGGAAGAAGCTGACAGGTGGAGCAGCCATAAAGGGGGAGCAATGAGAAAGGGGGAGAGTTTTTTTTAAACATGACGATGCTAGAAGTGATCGATCAAAGCATAGATATCACGACAGCTGAGGATCGTGATAAAAGCAGAACAGTGGTGTTGGAATGGTGTGAAAAGGTGTCCAGATATCATCAATTGGTATCAGTGTGGTTCAACAATTGGTATCAATTTAAGAATTGGTATCAGGTTGGAATCGACAATTGGGGTCTGACATGAAGTGATTCATTGATGAACTTTTCATACTACTCTTGTTTCTCACGTCGAGCATTGCTCGTGTGGGCTTAGAGTACGTGTTAAGTGAATCCTTGAATTCTATCAGAATCGCAAGAGGCGAATGGTGGTAGCGACTGGAAGAAGACTCAGTGAGGTATCAAAGTGCATAAAATCTTTCTGAGCAGAGTTGTGAAGAGTTGTCAACAAACCCAAAGGGGGAGATTGTTGGGCAAAAATCCCTCAAGGTAACATTGCAGTATTTTTGGGTTGATTGTGTTTGTTGACAAAGCAGGTTTTCATGGATATTTTTCGAGTTCCCGAGAATTTGTTGACAATCCTTGTTGACGAAGAACGATGAAAAAGGAAAGGAAGATCTGGAGGCGGTACAAAAGAGCAGTACAAGGTGGCGCTATTTCCCAGTGTTTGCCAAATTTTTGGGGTCCAAAATTTGGAGTTTGGTGAGCATCGTGAAAATAGGATTTCCATGAAGATCATAATTTAATATGGCAAAGGCATGAATTTCTCAAAGATATGATGTATGGTTTGGAAATTGCGAAGACCAGAAGAATGGAGGCGGTGATGCTTCACGATTACGTCAAGCTTCACGAACGGCAGAGGCTAAAGCGCATCGCGGCGGTGAAGGGATTTGCGAGGGAGATTCGCGGCGAAGGTGTGAAGGAATGCTGGGCTTCGCGAGGGAGATTCACGGAGAAGTCGCAAAGGTATGTTGACGGTGATTCTTCACGACTACGTCAAGCTTCGCGAACGGAAAAGTGTCGTGGTGCTTCGCGATTTGGACAGAATTCCGGCGGAATCTTTGGAGCTTTGCGATTTGAGATGACGTGGAGTTGACTTCGCGCGGAAGGGACGAGGGTCGGTGGAATCTCCTATAAATAGAGGCCGACCCCTTCGAGAGAAGCAGAGATAATTTTCAGAGAAAATCCATTGCTCTCGGTTCGCAGAGGTGGTTCGCGAAGGCAGTGTGCTTCGCGAAAGGGAAGCTTCGCGGCGGCTATTTTAGCTCCGTGAAAGGTGTGTGCTCCGCGTTGGCTCAGTGAGCTTCATGAAATAAGTTTCTTTGCAACGAGTTGAGCTTCGCGGGAGTTCTTTGCGAGAGATATTCGCGAGAGAGCTTTGCGAAAAGGCAGGAGCTTTGCGAAGGCTTGTTTGAGCTTCGCGAAATTGGGAGCTTCGCAAAGTAGGGTGCTTTGCGAAGGTACTTTCCAAAGGTAGTTTCCCAGTGGTCAGAGGAAAAGTTCTATTCATCAGTGGATGAAAGTTGGACTTCAATAGAGAATCTATCAACAGTTGAAGATGCATTATTTCATGCAAATTAAGAGACCTACAGGTCTATAAATTGTGAATGGATTCCCTTCACAGAGCAGTGAGCTTAGGAAGAGGGAAAAGGTGATCCTCTCCACCGGCAGTGAGCCAGAGAGAGAGAAACAGGGAGTAACCCTTGGGAAAGTAGTGAGCTGACCCTAAACATTGTAAAGGCAGTGAGCCTGGGCATAGAAGTGATCTAGCCCGAACATTGTAATCCACAGCTAGTGAAGTTTAGTGGAATTGGTACGCACGGAAACTTGTCGGCGTATGATCCTTGGACGTAGCCTAGTGAGGGTGAACCAAGTAAAAATCTTTGTGTCTGCCTTATTACTTCACTGCATTGCATTTGAAGCATCATCATCAGACAAAGAAGAAAATAAGTGATCATAAAAAACACACAAGTGCAAACAAAGTGACCCTTGTAATAAAGAGGTCAAGATCCAGTGGGGCAGGAAGAATTTTGAAAAAGAATACCCATACCCTGATTCACCCCCCCTCTCAGGGTATATAGGCCCCTATTGGTCCTAAAAACTATGGTGTGGATGATGTTTTAAATAATGATTAAAAATGGAAAATAATAAATATCTAATTTCATTTATTTAATTAATTTTTATTAATATTATTTGTTTCTTATTATTATAATGAATTTTTTTATATGGGGTATGAATAAAATTAATGTTAATGATATTTTATATGATTGATTTACCTACTCTTTGAGAATAAATCATTGGTATATGACTTAGGACTACATGTTATTTTATTTTGGATAGAATAAGGACTTATCATAATTTATATATGTTTTTTATGGAATAATCATAGTAGATATTTTGAAAAGAAAGTATTTTTGGAAGTTAGGAGAATTGGGTGGGGAAGTTGTGTATTTAATGGTGATGGAGGATGGAGTTTTTAAATAAAATATTGAGTAGTTTATTATATTTTTAAAAGAATAGAAACAATATTTATTTTTATGATTATTTATAGTAAATCATTCTTGTCAATATAACCCAATACATTATTAACTAATCTATTTATCATGAAGGATGCTTTTATTTTGGTATTTACCTTGCAATAAAATATTGTATTTTATAGCTTTTCACTCTTTACCTTTGTATCTCACTATTTATGAAAATTAAAAAATCATCACACTTACCAATTATCAATGTGTTGATTCTAAAAATTGAGTCCATAATATAGTGGTAAATTTATGGATTAAATAATTCTTATATTAAAATTTAGCATAAAATTTAGAGTTTTATTTAAGAATATAAAAATTATTTTACTAAAAAATAATACATATACTTGAATCATATTACAGAGATTGATTAATTATTAAATTGTATATTGATACATCTAGTTACTTATTTTATCCATGGTAATCATTAATTATAATTTTTCTTCAAAAGTCACCCCAATAATGATTTTAATTTTCAAACTTTTAGGAAAATATTCGAGTATCCATATTTCCAATATCTACCTTATCCATTAAAATTTCCATATTACCTATTTACATCATATATATAACCTTTAAATCCCATTTTTTTCATGTAGTATTATTACATGAATATATATATTTTAAAAAAATTCTATCTCGTTTCTCATATATTTTTTTCTTAATATAATGTTTTTCACAATTATTGGTTTTCTATGTTATTGCAGTCATTTCAATTTCCAATTCCATATCATGAAAATTAATTTTTTAAAATATTTATTTATATGTTATAATATATTAATCATTAATTTTTAATATCATGTTATCAAAAAAAATTATATTTTTATTACATGGTGCATGTTAGTTTTTAATAATATACTCTAATACACTTATTTCCAAATGAAACAATCCAAAAAAATACATGTTTAAGTAATTAATCTTCATATAAAAAGATAAGATATAAAATTACTCCCACCTTAAGAAATTTCGTCACTAGAATATTAATTGAAACTTTCAAATGAAAACATATGATGATATTTTTTTCATTACATTCTTAGTTCCATACATCGACCTTGATTTTCTAGAATTCTTTATTCATTTTTATATTTTTATTCGTGTACTCCATTAATGGTATTTTTCATTATATTTTTTTAGAAATGGGTGATTTGTGCATATCACATTGTTTTCTAGTGGTTAGTGCTAACCATGTAACTCAACTATATGAATCCTATATTTCATTGAAATAGAGTTCACACAAATAGTGCATGGTTTTCCAAACTATGCATCCAAACCATACGACACACCCCTTGTATTCAAGTTTCATATGCACAGTTGGTACATAGTTTGATAAACTGTATGAGAAACCTTTCCTTCTCCCTTGTGATAACTAGTGAATATTGCAGGGTTTCCGCATGGTTTGGTAAACTGTGAATATTTTACATGTTAATAAAAATTTTGGAAAGTCCCATTTTTTCTATCTCAAACTAAATCCCTTGGGTGTACTCCTTTCCTCCCATTTTACACTCTTGATCCCTAGGTTCATTTCCCTTAGGTTACCCTCACCTCCTTTGTGATTTCCATGGTTTTCATCATGATTGGATTCATCTAGGTAATGTGATTAAAACCCCTTCATATCCCCTATACCAACCATTGTCATATTTATTAATTCCATATAATGGTTTTGGAAACCGAGGTGTTTTATTGGATAAATTTTAATTTTAGATTTTCTCTTTTTAGGGTTTCTTTTTAGCCTCTAAGGGACCATCATACTTTTTTGTTTGGGTTTAGATCCATTCTTTTTTAAAGTGGCATGTTTGAGATAGGTTTCTCCAGGTGTGAACTTTTAAACACGAATCCATGAATTTATTTTTGGTTTTAATTTTTTTCATTGAGCTCATTTATATTAATATGATGTATATTTAATGATCCTTATTTATATTTACTAGTTTCATATTGGTTATTAATTAGAATAGGTGGTATTTACCATGTTTATATTATCAAAAACCTTTTTATATAAAATTTCCAGACTTAGTTCTTATTTTAATATAATAGAAAGTCCTTCAAAACTATTTGAAAATAATTAATGGGTTTTAGATTCCCATTTATTTCTAAAGAATGTAACCCAAAATTATGAAATTATTTTTATATCCAGGTTGTGGTGGGTTTATTCTTAATTGTTGTATTTTCTTTTTATATTATTATTTTCTTGATGATGGTTATAATATTTTGTTTTCCAAAAGAATTTTATAACATGGTTTTATAAATGATGTTTCAAAGGCCAGATTAGTGATGTTCTAAAGTGAATGTTTCATTTTTTAATGGTTCAATATATGTTTAGTGTGGTTGTGATGATGTATTGCGGATTGTGGATTGTAATGGATTAATGGAAAGGAATTGGATTCCTTTCTTGTTATAATATCTATAAAAAACCCTATGAAGACTGAGGTACTTCCTTGATCTTTGAAAATGGAATCATGAGGCTACATATTGAATAACTCGAGTGGAGAAGCTCAACTCACAATGGAATTAATTATATCATCATGATTATTATGTGGGTCTAAAAAATAATCTGAGACATGTGTTGATGGATAAAGGATCACTGTCAATAATAATTTTGAGAAGTTTTTATGAGATTTAGATTATAAAATTTTATGTGAAGAGGATTTGAGGGTGTTTGGATGATGTTTGGAATACTTAATATCCTTGTAACTAATTCTACAACATAGCTAAATTTTCAACATAATTGATTCAATGACATTTCCAAAATTCTAGAATGTATACTGATCCACATAGCCAAATGTTTCTATATATTAGAATCCAGGACTAATGTTGGGATTTTTTTAATACGTTTTAAAAAAATATATATTTTGGTAAAAACAACTGGGTTTAAAATATTCTTAAAATTGCGCCACAAAGGCGGAATCCGGGATTCCGCCATTCCACTAAATCCAAAAATAATAATTATTTTTTTTTTGAATTTTTTATTTTTATTTTTGTTTTATTTTGTTTATATATATATATATATAAACAAAACAAAACAAAAATAAAAATAAAAATAAATTTTCCATCAGAATTTGTCCACTATTTAAAATCCACTAGTACTATCATGACAACAGTATGGATTCTGATAGAATCTCTCACCCATGGCTCCCTTTTATAAGAGAGTTTACCTTGGAAATCATTCTGCATTTCCGATGTGGGATTTTGGTTCTCCTTTTCCTGTGTAGAACATTCTGCATTTCTTATGTGGGATTCTATTTCAAGTATGTAACATTTAAAGACTATAAAATATAAACTATAAGACCAATATAAATGAAACTTAAAACATGGATTAAACATATAAAAAATAGTTTAAAACCAAAAAATAACAAAAAAAGATGATAAAAAATAATTTATACGCTTTCAAAACCACCTACTTGAAACTTAAAAAGTTTCAAGTACGTGACTTTGAAAGCCTATAAAATATAAACTACAAGACCAATATAAATGAAACTTAATACGTAGATTAAACATATAACAAATAGTTGAAAATAAAAATAATTTCGTAAAAAATGTTGATAGAAAATAATTTATATGTTTTTAAAGACACCTACATGAAATTTAAAAATGTTTCAAGCACGTGACTTTGAAAGCCTATAAAATATAAACTATAAGACCGATATAAATGAAACTTAAAAAATGGATTAAACATATAACAAATAGTTTAAAATAAAAATAATTTCATAAAAAATGTTCCTGAAAAATAATTTATAAGCTTTCAAAACCGCCTACTAGAAACTAAAAAATGATTCAAGTATGTGGCTTTGAAAGACTATAAAATATAAACCATAAGACCGATATAATTTAAAGTTAAAACATTGATTAAACGTATAATAAATTATTAAATTATTAAATTAATATTATTAATAATTAAGTATATAAAAATTATTTTTTAATTATTAATAATTAATTAGTAATTATTAATAATTAATTATGTAATAATCATCAATTAATTAGTAATATAATGACTTTTAATAATTATAATTTAATAATTATATTGAAAAAATATAATTTATAACTATTTTACTAATTAACTAATTAACTATTATATAATAAATAATTATATTACTAACTAAAAAATTAATTATTATATAATAGTTTTTAATAAATAATAATTAATAATTATAATGAATAATTATAATTTAAAATTATATTACTAATTAAATAATTATAAAAGGGCCTCATCTCTATCTTTCTCAAAAAAATAACTAATTAACTATTATATATTTTCAAATTATATTACTAATTAACTAATTAATTATTATATAATTAATGGTTAATAATTACCTATTAACTAACTAAAAATTATATAACTAAAAATTATATTACTAAGTAACTAATTAATTATTAAATAATTAATAATTATATTACAAATTAACTAATTATATTATTAATTAACTAATTATATTACTAATTAACTAAATAATTATTATATAATTAATTATTAATAATTACTAATTAACTAACTAATTATTATACAAATTAATAGATATATAATTGATAATTATATTATTAATTAACTAATTAATAATTAATAGTTATAATGAATAATTATAATGAAGAATTATGAAGAATAATTATATTACTAATTAACTAATTAATTATTATGTAATAATTTTTAATAATTACTAATTAATAATTATATTGAATAATTATATTAATAATTAACTAATTAACTATTATATAATTAATAATTATATTACCAATTAACTAATTAATTATTATATAATAATTTTTAATAAATACTAATTAATAATTATAATGAATAATTATAATTTATAATTATATTACTAATTAACTAATTATAGAAAGGGCCTCGACTCTATCTGTCTCAAAAAATTAACTAATTAACTATTATATATTAAATAATTATATTACTAATTAACTAATTAGTTATTATATAATTAATGATTAATAATTACTAATTAACTAATTAAAAATTATATAATTAATAATTATATTACTAATTATCTTATTAATTGTTAATAATTACTAATTTACTAACTAATTATTATACAATTAATAGTTATATAACTAATATTTATATTAGTAATTAATAATTAATAATTATAATGAATAATAATAATGAAAAGTTATAAAGAATAATTATATTACTAATTAACTAATTAATTATTATATAATAATTTTTAAAAATTACTAATAAATAATTATAATGAATAATTATATAACTAATTAACTAATTAACTATTACATAATTAATAATTGTATTACTAATTAACTAATTACTTATTATATAATAATTTTTAATAAATACTAATTAATAATTATAATGAATAATTATAATTTATAATTATATTACTAATTAACTAATTAGTTACTATATAATTAATGATTAATAATTACAAATTAACTAATTACAAATTATATAATTAATAATTATATTACTAATTAACTAATCCATTATTATATAATTAATAATTATAATACTAAGTAACTAATTAATTATTAAATAATTAATAATTATATTACTAATTAACTAATTATATTAATAATTAACTAATTAATTATTATGTAATTAATTATTAATAATTTCTAATTAACTAACTAGTTATTATACAATTAATAGTTATATAACTAATAATTATATTAGTAATTAATAATTAATAAATAATAATTCTAATGAATAATTATAATGAATAATTATAAAGAATAATTATATTACTAATTAACTAATTAATTATTATATAATAATTTTTAATAATTACTAATTAATATTTATAATGAATAATTATATTACTAATTAACTAATTAACTATTATATAATTAATAATTATATTACCAATTAACCAATTACTTATTATTTAATAGTTTTTAATAAATAATAAATAATAATTATAATAAATAATTGTAATTTATAATTATATTACTAATTAAATAATTATAAAAAGGGTCTCGACTCTATCTTTCTCAAAAAATTAACTAATTAACTATTATATAATTAATAATCATATTACGAATTAACTAATTAGTTACTATATAATTAATGATTAATAATTACTAATTAACTAATTACAAATTATATAATTAACAATGATATTACTAATTAACTAATTCATTATTATATAATTAATAATTATATTACTAAGTAACTAATTAATTATTAAATAATTAATAATTATATTACTAATTAACTAATTATATTACTAATTAAATAATTAATTATTAAATAATTAATTATTAATAATTACTAACTAACTAATTATTATATAATTAATAGTTCTATAATTAATAATTAATAATTAGTAATTAGTAATTATAATAAATAATTATATTTACTAATTATATTGAATAATTAGAATTAATAATTATAATGAATAATTATAATTTTAGTTATATTACTAATATCTAATTAACTATTATATAATTAATAATTATATTACCAAGAAACTCATTAATTGTCATATAATAATTTTTAATAATTACTAATTATTAAGTATTAGGAATAAATATAATTTATAATTATATTACTAATTAACTAATTAACTATTATATATTGAATAATTATATTACTAATTAATTGGTTAATTATTATATAATTAATTATTAATAATTACTAATTAATTATTAAATAATTAATTAATAATAATATTAATTTAATAATTTAAAATTTTATTATATGTTTAATCCATGTTTCAATTTTAAATTATATCGGTCTTATAGTTTATATCTTAGAGTCTTTCAAAGCTATATACTTGAATCATTTTTAAGTTATAAGTAGGTTGTTTTGAAAACTTATAAATTATTTTTAGTATATATTTTTTACGAAATTATTTTTATTTTCAACTATTTGTCATATGTTTAATCCATGTTTTAAGTTTCATTTATATCAGTCTTATAGTTTATATTTTATAGGCTTTCAAAGTCACGTGTTTGAAACATTTTTAAGTTTCAAGTAGGTGTCTTGGAAAACTTATAAATTATTTTCCATCAACATTTTTTGAAAAATTCATTTTATTTTCAACTATTTGTTATATGTTTAATCTATTTATTAACTTTAATTTATATTGGTCTTGTAGTTTATATTTTATATGCTTTCAAAGTCACGTACTTGAAATTTTTTATGTTTCAAGTAGGTGGGTTTGAAAGCTTATAAATTATTTTTTATCATCATTTTTATGAATTTTTTTTCAGCTATTTTTATATGTTTAATCCATGTTTTACGTTTCATTTATATTGGTCTTATAGTTTATATTTTATAGTCTTTCAAAGTCACGTACTTGAAACAGAATCCCACATCGGAAATGAAGAATGTTCTACACAGGAAAGGGAGAACCAGAATCCCACATCGGAAATGCCGAATGATTTTCAGGGTGGACTCTCTTATAAAAGGGAGCCCTGGGTGAGAGATTATGTCCGAATCCAGACTGTTGTAATGGCGGTACTGCTGGATTTTAAATAGTGGATAAATTCTGCTGAAAATTTTATTTTTATTTTTATTTTTGTTTTGTTTTGTTTATATATATATATACATATATAAACAAAACAAATAAATAAAAAAAAATAAAAAAAAAATTAAACAAAAAACATAGTAATTTTTTTAGTAGAAAGGTGGCAACAGAGTTGCCGTCTTTCGAGTTAACCCGAAAGGCGGCAGTGTCGCTGTCGCCTTTCGCCCGAAGCCTAAAGGCGGCAACTGCCCTGCCGCCTTTAGAGTTTATTTTTTTAAAAAAATTAACCTAAGCATTTTTTATAGAATAATTTAAAAAAAATGTATTTTAAAAAAAATCCTTCATGTTGGTGTTTGGGATGATTTAATAGAATACCATTATGTAACTAAAGTGAATCAGGTAGCAGAATTCAATCATAGCATGGAATTCACATAGGTGTTTGGGAACAATATAATTGAATATATATATATATATATATATATATATATGGTGAGATTCTTAGAAACTGATATTCTAGAAATTGGAAAGGCCACATGGAATAGATGCACGAGGCCATGCACATGAGGTCTTATATGATTTTTTAAAAGAAATATTTGAGGAGAATAAGCCACAGTAAATCAAATACTATGTGGGGAACAAAATATGAGAGCCTAAGCCCTTTGGGTATTTAAAAAAAGGTTACATATGGAGTTTCAAAAGATATATATATTTATATATTGTGTGAAATAATGAGGATAGTTTCTTTAAAAATTATAAAATAATATCCGAATGAGAACTCATATGTGGAATAAATCAAGAAATCTATTGTCATATTCTAATGGAATAATTTGCACCTATAAAATATTGATGAGTTTGAAAAATAAAATGAAAACTAAATATTAATATGTGATTATAAATATATACATGTTTCCAAAGAAGAAATGTGGTGAGTGAAAAATAATTGAACACCCCCATATAATTTATGGAGAGATTTCTGAGTGTCTGATACATCCAGTATTAAGGAGGGAAGAAGGTAATCCTAGGATAATAGTTCCTGAAGGGTAAGGAACCAAGTAATTGAATAATCTAAGTAGAATCTTGATCAAACTATATTTTAAGGAGTATAATGTTCAAAATATTTTTTCCAAGAATCTATTGAAGGTTATTAAGGTGTACATGAGAAATTATGATACTACAAGATCATTGAGGAGGATCATCTAAAAAAAAGTTGATCTTTATACTATAGGATAAACATAAAGAAGTGGATCCTATAATTGTAATGTTTAAATAGTTTCTTAAGATTCTCATGGTTGTAGTGTCTAACCAATCATAGATAATAAGAATGGTTGAGGGGTCTAACCAACTGACACAAAAGGGTTGGTGGTTGGGGTGTAAAACCATTCATAACTAGTGTATTGACTATTGGGGTGTCTAACTAGTTTATTCCCAAACTACTTTAATTGATAATAACATTTTAATGGAGAATCCTTGTTTTGGTGTCTAATTATCATAGAATGGAGGATGATTTTATTCCAAAAAATATAAAAAATATATGATTTTATCTCAAAAAAATCATCTGTATACAAGGTCAGGATATGAGATACTATTGAATATATTAACAAATATAACAAGTTAAATATATTGAAATTTATAGAAGAATAATTTATAAAAAATGAGACCACTAATTCAGCATTCTCTTTTCAGTGGAACCAAATCGGTCCATGGGCACTAAAATTGATATCAAATCAAGGTTCCTTCCAAACAACCAAGAATATTTCTAAGATATATATAATATTAACTCAATCACTAATTTAGGTGTTCTTATATTTTATTGGAAGAATTATCAAAAATGGAGGAATATGATACCACCCTATCTCTTATCACTCATCCTAGAAGTTATAGGTGCTACAACAATGGGTTTTCCACCCATTGGTGAAGGAGCTACTATATCTCAAGCTTATAATAGAAACTTAGAGTTATATCTAAAGGAAGAAAATTATTTATTAATTTCTCTATTGAAAAATTTATATACCAAGGTCATTTGTTTTCAAAAATCTAAAGAAATTTGTGAAAAATTAAAAATTAGTTAGAAAGGTAATGTCAATGTTAGAGAATCCAAGCTATAATTCCAGAAGGGGAAATTTTTAAAACATAAATATGGTTGATTAAGAGAATAATGATTACTAATTTACAATTTTAAAAGATATTTTGAACAACATCCATGGTATTGGTGAGAAACTATTTGATTCCGTCATTGTTAAAAAATTAATGTGGAACTTTTTAGATCAGATTGAATAAAAAATATCAGTCCTGGAAGAAAGATAATATCTAAAAATTTATAGTTTAACCAAAATATTCATTGATTATGAGATTAATAATTCACTAGATTTTTTGAAGAAAGAAAAATATGGAATAACCATTTTAATCAAGAGAAAAAGAAGAATCACCAAATAAAAATCTATTGAATCAAGTAACTAAAAATATGAGGAAGGAGAAGATTACTTGTACAAGATTGTTTCTCTTGTTTCAAAAATATTCACAATAGTAAAGGGTATGAAAAAAAACAAAATATCACCAATGTGATGGAATTGTAACATCCATGGACACATTTCCTATTAGTGTCTAAATAAACTGGTTGAAGAATATACTTTAGATAAGGAGGATAGGGAAGCATGATATGATAATAAGGGGAAAATAATAAGAATTAGTTCATTATAAAAAGAAAAAAAAATAATTATCATGAATGAAAAAGACAACTCAAGTATCCCCTTAGATAATTAGTTTAATTTCATTACCAAATTAGAAAATGTCTATGATTCATTATACAACTTTGGTGATGGGGAAGAATTAATTGAGCTCAAATAGACGCTAAATGAGAATTTGGAATTTGCTCATAATAAAATTACTCAATTTAAGAAAGAAAATATAGCACTTGAAAATGAAAATAAAAAAATAGCTATAGAAAATGAGGAGTTTTATCAAATATAAATCAATCTTCTAGATAATAATAAAGATAATAGGTTAATTCTAGATGACCTTGAAAGGTTGGTGATTGATCTTGAAGAAATATTGGCTTGAAAGAAGGATGAAAAATTTGAGACACATGCCACATTTTCCATTGTTTAGTATGAGATGAACATGGTTAGGAAAGGATTAAAAAATCAATTTAGGCCAAAAGATGGTATTCTAAATATTATTTTACGAAATATTATAAAGATCAACATAAATCCACAATGAATCAGATTGAAAACTAATCATTCTTCAATAACAATTAAGGTAAAAGAATAAAAAATATGGAGGTTCATACCAAGAATAATTAAAATAAATAATCCAAAAAAAGAGAGATGAACCAAGAGGACTAATTACCCTAAAAAAGAAGGCTTACTTTGAAACCAAATAGTAGCAATACTAGTTTGGAAAAATATGGAACCAATCTAGAAGGTAAAATATGCAAGGATTTTTATAGTGTGGTGGTAAGCATGGACATAAATCACATTCTTGTTAGTTCAATATGGATTTTTTAGGAAAAAGGAATGAACCAAGGGGGATTTTTAATGACCATCTGGGAAAAGATATTAGGGAAGAAAATTTGTAACAAGATATGAAAAAATTTGTCAATAGAAAAAAGATCTTAGATTCATGAATATGTGTGTGGAAGATATATTTTGGAAGGTCACAATTCTAAGGTATACATGACAAGGATGGATAGATAAGTTCACATTGTTTTAAAATGGAGGATATTTCAAAATAAAAATAGTGGTATGACATTTGAATAGTATGATGAAATTTACCATGTCATGAAAGTGTGCATGATAGTATAAAGAGATAAAATGAAGAAGGCCAAGGAAATGAATAATGTTGAGAAATCACAAGTGAGTACTGAAACCCAAGGAAAATAGGTGATGACTAAATAAAAGGATGAAGTATTTGAGGATTCATTAATAGGTAGTGACTTAAAAAAATCAAAATAATATATTGAATCAAGAGAGAAAGTTGGTCATTGTTCAAAGGATTATATGACTATCCTACTGGCCCATAATGAAATTATAAGGAGGAGGATGCATGTACAAGGAAATGAGGGGGCCTTAACTTATGAGGTGAAGAAAACTGCTATACACATACAATGAGTTCAAGATAAGAAAACTTGTATATAATAAATTCAAGATGTCAATAAGAAGAAAAGTAATGATATTGGAGGATCCAAGACTTCTATGTTGAAATTAGTGTTTATTCTAAATGATCAAACAAGGTCCATTTATATTCCCTATTATTCTTGTTTATTTATTAGCTAATAGTCTAGAAATTGAATGCATTGAATGAGTGTTTTATATACTATACAACAAAAGAAAAATTTGTGTTCTACTACTACTAGATAAAAATTACAATGACTTCTCTCATGGATTCATTAAGAAGATAATTCCCCATGAGAAGAAGTAAAGAGTTTTCTTCTATTAGGGGTAGAAGATTGTGAAGGAATATTCAATTCCGTTGTTTCTAGTAATTCTGGAATTTATAGAAAGATTTAAAAATAGGAAGGTTGAGGTATGAAAATCATGCACACAATCCTTGATCATTGCTGTATTAAATGAATTTCATAAAGGGTATTATAGGTTGAAAAAAGCATGTGAAAAAGGGGGAGTTACATGACTAATACTTGAATTTTGTGACTGTTTTCTATATGTTACATGTAACATTTAAATGAATCTATTTAATACAACCTGTATTTGATAAATGAGATGATTATAATCATGATAGAACATGTTGGATAATTTATATCATGGATAACCTTGATTATATATATCATTTTTTCTATACTAGGTTATCCCATGTAAACATCGATAAGATTAATCAAAGCCCCTTTACTATGAAAACCGTGTGATATCATCATTTTTATAACTAAAAAAGAGAATAATAGTATGTGTTCCTTGAAAGGTATAAGAAGAGATAAGTAAACTACTACATTATACTTTTTTATTTTTTTCAATAAGGTAGAGAAAAAATAATTCACCCATGAAAACATGTAGATAATGAGTAGTTACAGTATTGATAAGAAATTCAATGCGGGATGTTGAAGTGGACAAATGAGTATTTCATTTATTTTTAATGGGTTAATATGAATTTAGTGTGGTGGTGATAATGCTTTGATGATTGTTATGGATTTATTAAAAGGAATTCAATTTTATGAATGATATAGTATCCATGTCAATCCATAAGATGTTTAAGGTACTTCCATGATCTATGGAAAAGAAAAAAATGAGGCTACATCTTGAAGAACTCAATTGGATATTTTTAAGAAACTGTATAATTAATTATATTGTGAGGATTGTTGTGATGATCTCCAAAATAATCAATGAAATGTATTGATGGATAAATGAGAAAAATCTATAAAAATTTTGAGAAGCATTTATATGATTTAGAAGTCCTAGATTTTAGTTAATGAGGATATGAGTGAGTTTAAATGATGCTTGGAATTTTGTAGATCCATGTATCCAATCTTGCAATGTTATCGAACTTCTAGCATATCTAATTCTACAATATTGAAAAAATTATAGCATTCATGTTGATCCACATGGCCAAATGTTTCTATGTATTCAAATTCAAGATTCACATAGGAATTTGGGATAATGTAATATAATATTGTGATGTATCCAAAGTGAACCACATAGAAAAATTATAGCCATGTATATAATTCATATAGGAATTTGAAAATAATTCAAGGGATTATATCCTTAAATACTGGGTGAGATTTTATGAATCTAAAATTCTAGAAACAAGAAGGTCGTTATATCCCACCTTACCATCAGGTATGAGACCTTTTTTTCATTTTGTTCTCTTTCCTAGAGTTTTGGATCTTACTTAAAGGTTTGAGAATCTGACGTTGGGTGTTCGGAGGAGGGTGAAGAACATAATGGCATGTCTAGCTTAGAAATGATTATGTAGAAGTAATATTTTAGGATAAATATCTATGTTAAATAAAATTCTTTAAGTAGAAAGAAATATGAGAGCTAGATTCCTTCAAGTATTGAAAAATAGTCAGATTTGTGGAGTTTTGGAAGATGAGGATATTTATATACTAGGTGAAAAAATAAAGACCATGTATTTAGAAGGATTAAAAGATATTATGAATGAGAATTCAAAATAGGAATACATTAATAAATCTGTTGACTAATTTAAATGGGTCTCCCTCAACCCAGTTAAAAGAGGTCTTTTCTTTTCTTTAATAATAAATGAGGCTTCGGCCCCAACCTTTAAAAAAAGATCAAGCCTATCAATGATTTATGAATTTACAAGTGTAGATAGATTCTAAATATTCATATATGATTATAAATATCTATTTGTTGTGAAAGAAGGAATAGGGTGAGTAAAAATGAATTGAGAACCCATATATATTGTGAAATTATATTTTTGAGAGTTTGATAAATCATGTATCAAGGGGAGAAGATGTTAAGCCAATGATAGGAGTCCCTGATAGAGATGAAATCGACTCTTTGAAGAATCTATGGAGAATCATGATTTCAATATATCAGGAATAAGTTTCAATATCATCATATTCATTCCAAGAAGTAGTTTAATATATATAATATGTACAGAATAAAGTCTAATACTACTGGATCATGGTAGAGGTTCATCTGATAAAGAAGATATTTTTACTACTATATCAACAAGAAGATGAGGATCTTGAAACTGGGCTATCTAACTAGTTGTTGAAGAGGCTCATGGCTAGGGCGTTTTACCAATTGAGGAGAAAACAAATGATGGGGGTGTCTATACAACCAAGGGAATTGATTTTGTGTCTATGGTGTAGAACCAAGCCTAACTTGAGGATTGACTACTGGGGTGTTTAACCCTTTACTACCTGAACCAAACTAATTTATTATAATATTATAGAAGAGAATCCATGATGAGGTGTATAACCAACATGGAAAGTGTTATACCACTATCTACCATGATGTTTTCATGATCACAGACACTTATTTATGATTCTTTCATTTTCATTGATACATTTTAAGTTTAATGATTTAATATCTAATTATTGATATTAATGAGCCTAATGATAGTTTTACAACATATTGTTGATTTATTGGAGGTCTTTGAAGAATATTTTTTAAATTATGTTTTCAGTATTTAAGTGAATAATATCATGTGTTGATTTCATAAAATTATTTTGTAAAATAAAATGAAGGAAGTAAAGGGATACATGATGGGCCATGCCAAATTTGTATAACTACAGGATGCACTAACTAACTGATGATAAGTGGAAAGAAGTAAGTTTCTTATAGCATGCCCACTGGCTACTTAGTGGAGGTCCACCGACCATCCTGGGAAAGTAGCCAGAACCACTAAACCTATAGGTCATCCACAATCTTTCTGGAAGACAAAAACGACTACCCAGTGGATAATTTCAAGATTCTCTCAAACCTAGGTGTTTCATTAGCTACTTGGTATAGGCTAACAACTATCTAGTTGAGTTTGGATAGATTTTAAATGTTTCAATTTTTATATAGATGCCAATCCTTTTAATTATCACTGATAAGGATTTATGATAGAGTTTGATTCTAATATATTCTATGGAATTTTGGAGGCTATAAATAGATGATCTTGGTGTCCTGGATGAAATACCAATCATTTATCAATGATTTGACACACCAATGATGAAGCTCTAGTGATTTCTCTTTAATACGAATGTTCTCTCAAGATCCATCTATAATTCATTATCAATCTTTGAGACTCACATATTCCATCATCTCTCTACCTCTCATCTCAATTATAAACTCCATATGATAGATTAGGTAGTGTCTTTTTAATGGGTTTGCATAAAATAAATCCTTCTTTTCCTTATATCCTTCTATAATGGGTTCTCACTAAGAAAAAAATTGATGGTTGTACTCCTTGACTACTGAAAATGATCAAAAGGCTGCTCACAACCATAATAGCAAGTTAAAGGTTTCTTGGTCACTACTAAGATAAAGGGATAAATAATAGAAACTACTCAACCCAATGGGAGTAGATGCAGGGGATCACATTTATATTCTTCAAAACTCCTTTATCAAATCATTTTTTTTTCTTCTTTTATTTTCTGCACTGATTATTTATTTTATACTAGACATGAAAAACAACAGGCATAATTTCCTTAAGTTGATACATCTATTTCTGCTATTCAAAACCACTTAATTAATATTTTAATTGACCATTAAACATGTTTTAAAATAATTACTTCATGAAATCAATTTCATTTAATTTTGAATTTTATTTTTTCATTTTTTTTAGTTTTTATAAGGGAAATTAATCCCCATCTTACCATCTTTACTTAAAAAATCACACCAAAGCTTGAATTTTTTTAAATCATAACCATTTTTAAGAAAAAATTTAACATTGATGGAATAAAAATATTATTCACGTTCTCATACCTTTGATGGAAAAAATTATTCATATTGGGAAAATTTATTATCAACTTTTCTTTGTAGCATAGGTTACCTTGTCTATAAAATCAATATACAAGAATATACTCATACTAAAGAACCAGAAGACAAGTGGACACTCGATGATATTAAAGACTTTGGTCTTAATGTGAAATCCTTGAAAGCTCTAAATTTTATTATTTAATTAAATAAATCTAATAATGTTTTGATATGAAAAAATACCCATGAAATTTAGAAATTTTTAGAAGTCACTCCTGAACGAACTAACAATGTTAAAGATACTAAATTAGACATGTATATAAATGAGTTTGAAAGCTTTTATATGAATCCAAATGAATCCATTAATAGTATGATTAAAAATTTTAATAACATATTAAATGGTAAAAAATCCCATGGTGATTATTTTTCTAAATAAACCTTAGTAAAAAACTTACTATGGGTCTTTCCAAGCAATTCAGCACCAATGTTTTATACTATACAAAAAGTGAAGCACATGAATAAAATACTGGGAAAAGTATATATCAGATCTATAACAATTTATGGAATTACTATAAAGTGAAAATATGATAAGGAAGAAAATGAATCAAAATATGTAAATAAAACAATCTCTTTAAAGGATACCAATGATGACTCGCCAGGAGGTAATGTTGAAGAATTTTCACAACTCACCATGAACATTTAAAAATTATTAATGAAAATGAAATCTTCTAATTAAACCAATAAAGAGAATCAAAAAGTTAAACTAAATGTGAAATTATATGAATTTAATAAAAATGGTCACATCAATCCAATGTTCCCCATATATAAAAATAAGGTTAAATAAAAGAAAAAAGGTAAGAAGGCTCTCAAAGTTACAACATGGAGTGAAAGCAATGACTCCATGAACTCAAATTCCTATAAATATTTAATTGAATATCTTTCTATGTGCATTATGGAACATTTTGAATAATTCGTCGAGGTCATTTCCCATCTTAATATTTCATCCTCCTCCCTTCTTCTTCTCCTTCTTCCCCATCTTCTTATTGTTCTTCCACATTTCCTGAAGTAACCATAATTTTGAATAACTTAAATATTCTCGCGATTAACTCAAAAATATTTTTTATCAAATTAATTAAACGAGTAAGTTAACATGAAATAAAAACAAGTGATTAATATAATATAACAATTTCTAAAAGATAAGGAACAAATATTCACAGAAAATGATGAATTGTTAATGAAAATTAAGATTCAAACAAATATTGATAAGCCTAAAACTATAATCAAAGAACTTAAGTTATCTCACTCCAAATTCAACCAAGGTAAAAATAATTTAAATAAAATATTAGGATCTCAATGATATGGAAAAGTGAAGGTTGGGATTTGTTCCTCAAATCTTGTAATAATTTCAAAAAAATCATCAAAACCCAATATTATTAAAGTTTTATTAAATTATATACTTTTTAATTATTATAAAATAATTGGAAATTTAATTTATGAATGTGATTTAAATAATTTATGGTGTGGGAGACAAAAATAAATAAATCTTTCATCCAATATTTCCAATAAAAATCACATACTAAAAAAATCTATAAACCTCGCTATTCTTTGACTAACATTAGTGGAATCTTATTTTTTGGGTACCAAAAAATTTATTATTTTTATTTTATAGAAAAATTATCTTAAGAGAAATGAACAAGAAACACTATGGTATATAGATAGTGGTTTTTCATGATATATGTGTGGATACCCCGTAGAATTCAATCAAATCGATAAACTAGATGGAGGTCACGTCACCTTCGGTGAAAACTCTAGTGGTAAGATATTTAGTGAAGTTACCATCAATTTTTACAACTCAAATATTATTTAAAAAGTTTTATTTTTCAATGTACTGGAACAAACATTTCTAATAATTAGATAATTGTGTGATTGTGGGTTAAAAATTACTTTCGAATATGATCTTTTCAATGTTTTTAACTCCAAAGGAAATCTTTTATTTACCACATATCATTTTAAATAATTTTATACAATCTATTGAAAATATATGTTATGAAAAAAAATCAAATGCTTCAGTTAAAAAGTTACCGAGTCATGGATTTTACATAGAAACCTTTGTCACTATTGTAGAAACTAACTTCTAAAACTCAATTATTATCATCTAGTAAAACATTTATTCAAACATCATTTCAAAGATGACATGGTTTTTGAATAATTACAATATGGTATGCAAAAAAATACTATTTTAAATATAACAAAGGGATTAATTATTCGAAATCTCACAAATTAATTCATCATGATTTATTCAGACCTTTAAAAATTGAAAGTCTTATTGGTAAATCATATACATTTTTTAGAATTGTTTACTTTATGAGATTCATTAGGGATTACTTTTTATCACATAAAATTAAATCATGTAAATATTTTATTGATTATTTTAAAACACCTGAAAATGGATTTTTTTCTTCAAATTATTTATATTCGAAGAGATCATGGTGGAGAATTTGACAACAAATAATTTTTTGATTTATGATCTTCTAAAAGATATAATAATTCATTTTATCACATCAAACCCCCCAACAAAATGGGTTGGTAGAAAGACAAAATTTAACTCTTAAAAAATCACTCAAACTATTTTAAACAGATTTAATTTACCTTAATATTATTAGGATGAGACTGTAAAAGATGATTGTTTCATCATTAATTGTGTTCTCGTAAGACCATTTCTCAAAAAAAACCCTTATAAACTTTGGTAAAATAAAAATCTTGAAGTTGGATTTCTAATTTTTTTGGTTTTATATTTTTTAATCTCAATATTAAAGTTAATAATGGTAAATTTGATTCAAAATTAAATGAAGGTATCTTTATTGTGTACTCAAACTCAATAAAGGCGAACCGGGTCTTGAAAAAAAGTATTAAAATGTTGTAAGAATCAATTCATGTTTCTTTTGATAAAAAATTACATAATATTATTTTTTATTTTTTTTTGAAAATTTTGTTTTGAATTCAAATCAACAATTTCAATCTAAAGACATTAAAGCTGATAAATAATCTCCTATAAGTTATTTACCTAAATCATTAAAAAAATTTAAAATCCATCCCCTTGAAAATGTCATTGGATATTTTCAAGCTGGAATGAATACTAGAATATTGACCCTAAATGAAGATGAACATATTAATTTCATTTCTCACTTATATCACACAAATATTAACTATTCCATTTTCGATGAAAACTGGGTTTCTCACATGCATGAGGATTTAAATAAGGTCACTAGAAATGATGTATGGACTCCTTTGGAAAGACCGAATGTTCATCCTATCACATTTACTAAAAGGGTGTTTAGGAATTAGTTAGATTAACTTGATAATTTCAATAGAAATAAATACCATCTAGTTCCAAAAGATTTTATCCAAGAAGAAGGAATCAATGTTAGTGGAACATTTCCACCATTCACTTAGTTATAATCCATTACAATATTGTTTGAATTCAATTCTCACCTTAATTCACTACTAGAAAACAAGGTTTTAACTGTGCTAGTAAAGGGCCTTTAAGGGTGCTTATAAATCTCTTTCTACACAGGCACTGTTAAAGGGATGATTTAACAGTGCTCACAAAAGTGTTGTTAAAGGGGTCTTGTAACGGTGCTAAAAAAATCTCCATTAGAGGCCCCATGTAACATCTCTTTTTATGGGTTCTGTTAAATGACCCTTTTACCAACACCTTTTTTAGCACTATTAAAGGACCCTTTAACAATTTTTTTAGCATTGATAAAGAACCCATTTATTAGCACCGAAAAAGTGTTGTTAAAGAGGGTAAAATTTTATTATTTTAGAGCTCTATGAGACCAACCTTATCAGTGCTTCGACGACCCCTTTAACAACTCTACACCCCTCCCCCCTTTATTAGCACTTTTCTCCCCACTACCCCTTTATCAGTGCTTTATGAATTTCACAGGCTCCTGCACCCACTGGGATTAGAACCTTGCACCTCTCCTTTGAAGATGGAATGACTTTACCACTTCACCATGTTTTTTTTCTATATAAATATATTTCTATTTATTTATATTTATATATATATAAATATATTTTTTTATTCATATATGCATATAATTATTTTTTAATACATTTATAAATATATTGTATATTATATTAATTTATATATTCTAGAGTATACTATAAATATATATCAGTTTATTAATACACACATGTATGGTTTAAAAGAATCCCCTCAGGCTTGGTTAGAAATTTTAACTAATTTTATTTTATCAAATGGTTTTAGATTGGAAAAATCATGTTAACTCTTAATCTAAAACATGTTTCAAATTATCTATTACTTGTTAAATTTTTTATTGATGATATGATTTTTGGATCGAAGAATGAAACACTTTATTTTGATTTTATTGATTTGATAAAAAAATAAACATGAAATAAATTTTATGGGTGAACTCAAACTCATTCTCTGTTTTCAAATTTCTAAAAGGAATTATGGTATTTTTCTAAAACAAGGAATATATACTAATGAACATTTAAAATTATTTGGCATGGATAAAGATAAGTAAATTATTATAGTAATGAGTATAACATATAATCTAAACTTAGATGATACTGGTAATTTGTTCAACCTCAATAATTATATAATTATGATCAAGAGTATGATTTATCTTACTATAAACCGGTCTAGAAACATGTTCATTGATTTTAATTGTGCCCATTTTCAATAAAATCCGATGGAATATAAGCATAAAATTATTTAAATGATTTTTTATTAAAAAGGAAATAAAAACCTTGCTCTATATTATCCAAAAGGAACATATTTTTAATTAACTAGTTTTTATAACATTTATTTTGGTGGATGCCAACTAGATATGAAAAGTACAATTGGTAATTTCTACAGATATAGAAAATAACTTTCCTCTTAGAGTAGTAAGAAGAGAAACTCTATTTCTCTTTCTAAAACCAAAGAAAAATACCTATCCACTGATATCTCTTTCAACCAAATAATATGGATGAAATTAACTTTCTTGGATTTTGGGATTACATGTGACTATATCTCTATTATACATGAAAATTAAAGTTCTACAAATATTTATAAAAATATTTTCCCACATTCAAAGAATAAAGAAGTTGATCATATTCACTATTTCAAAAAATATTTCTTCCAAAAGGGTTATAACTAGTATAAATTTATTAGGATGATCTTTAAACTAGTAGGTATTTTCACTAAACCTCTAGCAGTTTATCGTTTCCATTTCTTTAAAGGTGAATTAGGAATGGTATTCTTCTAACGCTTTCCATTTTACTATGACTATCTTAAGTAATCCTTTCATAATTTATTTTATTTAAATTTTATTATTGTTTTATTTATTCTTAAAATCATGTGGATATTGATTTATATTAAACAAATTTCTATTATTTCTCGGTTGGTTATGATCCATATATATCAATTATACATTCATTTTAGTGGGACTATAATCTATTATTTTATGAAATTTTCTTTTGGAGATACATTTTTTTAAATTACATTTTATATCAAAAAAAATTCTCTTATTTTTAAACATAAAAGTTATATTTTTCTAAAACAAGTACTTTTTATCATAATTTTAATATTTTAAAAAAATGATGTTTTTATTTTAAATATTTTTGAATAGGTTTATTATCAAAATTATTTGAGTATTATTTATTATTTATTTTTTTTATCTCTCTTGAAGGAAGATTAATTATGAGTAAAAATATTGTGTATACATGTCTCTCGAATGATTTTTTTAAGTTATATTTGAAAAAATGAAAATAAAAACATTATTTTGAGGTATGTTTTTACATCCAAAGGAACCTTTTCAAGCTCATTCATTGAAGAAACCATTTAATGGAGGATACACAATTTTTTAGGAATGAGTATTTTAACAAAGGTATGTACAAAAAGTGTAACATCCCAAGTAAAGAATAATATATTTTAATATCTATGTCTATTTATGAATTAGATAGTGTTTTAGAGGCTTAAAATGAGAATAAATCAAATCTCAAGCATAGAATACCCTAATATTTTTAAAAGATTGTTTTATTGCCTTTTGATGGCAAACCATTTCATAATCTAACTATTGACAATTCTATAAGCTCTATTTTTCAAAATAAACTTATTCTTTAGAATTGGGACATTGAAATTTACTTTGGATAATTTTTTGTATTTTTCTAATAATGTTCATTTTTTAATGAATAGTGAAAAATGTCGTATTTTAATTCAAAACCTCATTTTAATCTAATTTATTTATATGGTTAGATTATCTTTTTAATTGGTTTTAAAGCGAAATTATAGTATATTTTTACCATTTAATCCAATGGTGGACATTGTAATTAATTTCACTTTGAAATTGGACATAAACAAGTGTCAATCTTTTGATATATATTGTTTATTAAAAACACGTTATTTGATTTCACAATGAGAATTAATTATAAAATTAATTAATGAAACTTATGTGTTTTGAATTTTGTAAAATAGATATCATTTTTTAATTCAGAATATCAAATATATCTTCGAGTGAATTTTTGGTATTTTTCTGAAAAACATCAATTTTTGATGAATAATAAAACCACTAAGTGGTAGTTAAAAAACTGATTTTTTTCGTTTAAATAAAACTTTACCGCTTCTGTGTATTGAATTTAAAAAATCCTATAGACATTGTTTTCATTATTAAGTAAATTTTTTTTCAATGGGATGAAAATAATTTTTTATGAATAGTAACTTTTGAGTTTTGTTAACCGCGATTAGAGGTAATTAGGGTAATTTATGGTAAAAATAATGTTATAATAATATGAAATTACATTGAAACATGTACTAGTATTATTTTATGATTCATGGCCAACCAATACAATCCATGGGTCAATTTGTGGGACCCCATGGAGCCACTTGGGTAAGATAATGACATTAATACCTTTTATTTAAAGTAAAAATAAAAATGTCACGAACATGTTTTGTTTTACTAAAGAAATTTATACAAGGGGTTATACAAGTTATATTTTCGACTATAAATATTCATTATAAAGCTAAAAGTATTTCCTACAACATGGTAATTTTATTATAATTTTTAGACATCAAATAAATAAAATTATTTATGACACAATGATGATGCAGTGTTTATGTCATTAATGAATAAATTAAATAAATAAGAAGATAAAGTTTTAAAAAATATACAACACTTGTCCAATAACTGTTGGATGATTTTATTTCAAACATGGGCCACCTTATCCTCTACTTAAATGATTTTTTGTGCTTTATAAACCGAATTATTTATATAATAAAATAATAGTTTCAAGATTTCCAAAAGAGCCCCACCTCTCCCTTATAAAAAGACCCCACTTCCTACCCATTTCTCACACTTCTAAATCCCTTTGGATCATCCAACCTATACTCAAATAAGCTCCCAATATCTCTATATTCATCCTAGAAGCCTTACCTTAGGCAGAAATATCTTCAAGAAACCCTTTTGGTTCAAACCAAGGATAGTTGCCCGATTTAAAAGTAATGTCTTCTCTTATGTTCTTTTGTTTTATTTTGCTTCTCCAACCCCCCTAAACCCTGTTTATTATTTTCATTTGTAACAAAAAAAGTATCTTAAAAATACTAGGATATTTTTATGAGAAGGATTTTATTTACACTTACACACACTATCGTCTAATGGTTAAAAAACATACTATTTCTGTGGGTGGCGAATTACTGCCTCACGAAACGATGATTGTTCAATATTCTTTTAACACCTTTCATGGTGGACATTAAGATGTCACTATATTTATATATAATATATATTTTGTTTATTTTTTCCTTATTCTTCTTTATTTTTCATTTATGGCATACTTTTATGGTTTCCATTATGGGTAAACGCGATAATTTCATTTTTGGAAGTGCCGACTACCGCCCCCTCAAAGTGATTTGAATCGTTAAATTCCATATGGGGGACATATAAAGGATGGATTTAATGATATTATATATGATATTATACTATAATTATAATATACCTTTATATAATTTTGATTTTATTCTATTAAATACTAAATAGAAATGAAAGTAGCGTTCATGCGTACGTACGACTTACCGTCTCCATGAACGGTGCATTTCATTTCTTACCTCTAAATGTTATGTAATATTATAAATGCATGTATATACTGAATATTTATGATATATATGATATCTACATCATTAATATAATTATGGAGATAATGGATATTTTACCACATGAACAACTTGAAATTATAAGAAGTTTATTTTTGACTCAAGTACCAAGGATCGACAAAACGACCGTTATTAACTTAAATGATTACATAATGTTCATAACATGGTAATAAGTGATATAAAAGGAATAATTAACTTGAAAAATGTTCTTAATCAAGTAGAAATTAACTCTAGTTTATTATTCAGGAGATTAAAGAACGATCGAGTAAAGTCCGACACGAGGTAAGGGAATTCGTCTCGATCTCCTTTCATTGAGGCATACATCAATTTATATACAACCTTATTTTATTAGTTGTATAATAAACCCTTTTGAAATTTAATTCAAAAGGAATATTTTTACACGAAGCGTTTTACTAAACGATAAAAGGGAATGTTCTTTTCTTACGTATACGGTGACAACGACTTCTCCGCCGTCGTGACCATTATTTGAGTTTCAGCTTCCTCTACAAGCCATAAATTTTTTTAAATGAAAAATAAATACCATGTTTTAATTTTATTTTATTTTGGTATTGAAAATGGTTTTGATAATATTTTGATTATATCAATGTGTTTTTGATATCTTATGATTGAAATGTGGAAATGTTATGTTTCCTTTATGCATGTTTTATGTGATATGATTATGTTATGGTTCTTGTGAATTTTTTATGAAGACGGGTGGTTCCATGATAAACTAAGGATAGGTGAGCCCGAGATAGCTCTCCAATGCATTGGGTAATGCGAAGGAGTTAAACGCTAAGGTTTCTCCGAAGAGATTTTGGGAATATACTGTAATGGGTATTCAAAATGTAACCTTGAGGGTTACTCCCTACGTAAGAATGTTATGAATTCCTCACGTTACCTTTATGTATTATGATTTCTATGAGTTATTCATAAATCTTATGATTTCATGAGGTATGTTAAAGTGCTTATATTTTATGATTAAAGTATGATTTCATTGATTCTTGTGTATATATGGACTAATGTTTTCTTTCCGTAATTTTATATCCCTTACTGAGCTTTTTATGCTCATCCCAAGTTTTTGAAATGTTTTTCACAGGTCAAGGGAAAGGTACATGATGTGATGATAGTATCGAGGAAGTGTTAATAAAGAATCCATGTTTTATTTTAAATATGTTTCCTTTGATGGAAAAAATGAATACAGTCTTTGATGTAACCACCTTGTTTAAATGTGGAATGTAATGCATGATGTATGATCTAATTCTCTAAAACTCTAAACCTAAAGATATCCTCAATGTGTATTCTTGAAATAACTCAAGATTAAGTAATTTTTAAGGCTTGGGGCCTTATAGTTGGTATCAAAGGTCGATTTAGATAACTTTAGGAGTTATAATTCTATTAAATGATTATCCATATATATATATATATATTATGGTCAAATTGAAATGATATATCATTTTAATATTACCATGTTTCTTCATCTAAGACATGTTTGTTTAGAATGGTTTTCCGCAGAGGAAACAGGGAAGCAGTTCTAGGAATGCATACAGAAGGAAATGACTTTCCGAATCAGCATCCTGAGATGGTCAGAATTGGAACTGAACAGTTTGTTGTAGCAATGACACAGCTTACTCAAGTGATAAATGGTGGTGGTATCCATGCACGAGATCAGCCAGATCAACCTCAGTGGAACATGTCAGTGGTGGAAAATTTCATGGGGAAACATCCCCCATCATTCATAGGATCATCTGACCCTGTGCTAGCTGAAGGGTGGATTAAAGAACTGGAGAAGATTTTCGATATCATGGGGTGTTCAGACAATCAAAAGGTTAGTCTTGTTGTTTACTGTTTGGAGGGTGAAGCAGATCAGTGGTGGTCGATGGTTAAAAATAGAAGGGACACTGATGAGATTGATGCTCTTGACTGGGATGAATTCAAAGGTATGTTTCTTGAGAAATATTTTCCTAAGGATGTTCGACTTAGGATGGAAAAACAATTGTTGTAATTGAGGCAAGAGGACGACTCAGTGGCTGCTCATGAATAAAGGTTCACTCGATTGGCAAGGTATGCTCCAAATTTTATCCGAGACATTGATATTAAAATCAATCGTTTTTACTCGGGATTAAAGCCAAAATATCGAAGGGAATTAGCTTCTCATGAGTTCAAAAGTTATGAAAAGCTTTTTCGATGTGCTGAGAAGGTGGAAATGGATTTTTCCAATGATCAAGTGTTCTATGAAAATCAAAAGAAGAAGAGACAGAGGTGTCAGGAGAAAGGGAAGAATCCTTCAAAAAGGTTTTATGGTAAGAAGTCTATGTTTGCAATTTGTGATAAATGTAGTAAAAAGCATGCTGGGGAATGTCTTTTGAATTCTGAAAAGTGCTTCTGATGTGGTAAGATGGGACATAAGGCTCTTGATTGCACTAAAAAAGATCAGGGTAATGGTAAGACCAAATTTTATTTACAGCTAGTGAAATGTTTCAAGTGCAATGAGATGGATCATTATGAAAACGAGTGTTCGAAAAAGAGCTTGAATGATGGGAAGAAGTCAAACTATAAGCAGAAGGGTGTGGTGAAATACTTTGCAACTACTTCAGCAAATGTTGGGCCATCAAATGAAGTGGTATCAGGTATATTATTTGTTTTTTTTTCAGATTATGACAATGTTTTGTTTGATTCAAGGTCTACACATTCTTTCATCTCTGAAAAAGTTTCTAGTAAATTGGGAATTCCATCTCAAGAAATGACTCTTGAACTTGTGGTAAAAACACCTGGGGTAAATTTTTAGGCAAAAAGAATTTATTAGAATCTTCCTATCCTTATCCGTGGAAAGAATCTACTTGAAAACCTTATTGTTTTACCTCTAGTAGAGTTTTATGTTATCCTGGGTATGGATTGGATCTCTATTTACCATGCTAAGATTGACTATAGAGATAAAGAAGTTTCTTTTCAGAAAGACTTTCAGTTTTTGTACAAGAATGAACCCTTACTATTGATAACTTATCAAGAGGCTGAGAAACTTGTAAAAGATGGAAATGAGTGTTACCTTGAACATATTGTTGAAAATAAAGGAACCATTAAAATTAATGATGTGCCAGTGGTAAATGAGTATCCTGAGGGTTTTCTTGATGATTTTCCTGTAATAATACCAGATCGAGAAGTTGAATTTACTATTGACTTAGTTCCTGATGCTAAGCCAATTTCAAAACCCCCTTATCAAATGGATCAAATTGAACTTTTAGAGTTGAAGGAGCAATTTCAAGATTTATTAGATAAAGGATTCATTCGACCTAGCACATCACCATGCACTACTGGAAATGCTGTTTTTCCCAACGAGTGTTTACCAACGGTTTGCTAAAACCATTGGGGTTGAAGGATTAAGAAAGCCTTTCCCAACGGTTCATTGAAACTGTTGGTAAAGGGGTGAGTTAATCACCTTTCCCAACGGTTCAACAGAACCGTTGGGAAAGGGTCATCCCTTTGCCAACGGTTTCCTCAAACCTTTGGAAAAGGGGTCCTTAGCATCTCTTTCCCAACGGTTCTTAAAAACCGTTGGGAATGATTTCCCCCAAATCCAGCCGCGGGGCTTCTCTCCCCCATTCGCACAGAAACCTAATTTCATCCGCTCCACCGCTATCCTCTCGCGAAATCCCCTATCTGAAGAGGTGAAAACCATCTGAAATCAGGTATATTTTCATTTATACACATATACTTCCTTATTTTTATTGTTATTGCTTTAGTATTTTAGTTTTAAGTTATCAATCCACCTCCAGCTCTCTGCTACTCTCCAAATCCCCCATCCGAATAGGTGAAAACCCATTTGAATCATCTCAAATCAAGTAATTTTTTCTTTATACACATATGGTACCTTGTTTTTATTGTTATTGATCTAATATTTTAGTTTTAAGTTTGGATTTTGATGTGATTTCACCGTGTAAAATAGGGAAATGAATAAATATTTTGTTAATTAATTAGTTTCCCCTGGAATATCAGTTGTGTTATAATGTCCATGCTAAATAAAGGGGTAATGTAATAAAAGACCTTGAATAAATAAATTGTGGAAGTTGGGGTATGTTGCCTCTATGAGAGGTTTTTTGTTGTGTTTCATTGTATGTTGTAGGTTGTTTTATGGGGATTGAGGTGACCAGTTGGGCTTTGTGATATGTGGGGTTGTAATGTGATGGTTAGTGGGCATGGATGTGTCATGTGAAGTTGTATGATAGTGATGATGTGTGGTGGTGTTGTGTCATGTGGAGGTGTTGTGTGATGAAGTTGTGGTGTATAATGTGGTGAGGTGGTTTTGGTTGTGCGGTGGTTTGTGATGTGCAATATTTTTATTGTGATATGTGGTTGTTTTGGTGAGATGGTCGGTCGATGTAACATGGTGTCGATGGTTATTGTGAGATGGTGAGTTGTTGTGTGGTGGTTTTATTAGTTTCCTGGTTATCTATGGAATAAATTATTCTGTTAAAACAAAAAAACAAGATATTAAATAAATGAGATGGAATAGAAATGGATGTGTGGTAAATGGATTTAATTAATTTAACATTAAATGAATGGAAAATGTAAGTGTGAATGAAGTGGCTTATAAATGAATGTGAGAAATGCTATGCGTCTTGTGTGGTTGTGGTGTGGTTTATGTGTTTTATGGTAGTAGTGAAGTGTGTGATTATGTAGTTAATGTGAACCCATAGGTTGAGTATTTTGTGCTATCTATATATCATGTATTTTTATGTTATTTCTACACATTCCAGGGGGGTGGTATGTCTAGGTGGTGGTGGTGGGGTTGCAGGGGAGGGGGTTGTGGGCTGTTTGGGAGGGTGGGCGGGGCTATCCAGGGGGGGTACGGGGTGTCCAGGGGGGTACGGGGGTGGGCGGGCTGTCCACAAGGGTGGACGGGCTGTCCACGGGGTGGCCGGGCTGTCAAGGAGGGGTGGGCGGGCTGTCCAGGGGGGGTGGGGGGGCTGGCCACTGGGGGTAGGGGTGTCCAGGGGGGTGGGCGGGCTATCCAAGGGGGTGGGGGGCTGTCCATAGGGAGAAGGGGTGTCCAGGGGGTGGGTGGGCTGTCCACGGGGGTGGTTGGGCTGTCTAGGGGGTAGGGGGTGTCCACGGGGGTGGGCGGGGATGTCCAGGGGGTGTGGGCTGTCCTGGGGGTCTGGGTGGGGTGTCCTGGTGGGGGAGGGGTGTGTGGGGTGTCCAGGTGGGGTGGTATGTCTAGGTGGTGGTGGTGGGGTTGCAGGGAAGGGGGGTGTGGGCTGTTTGGGAGGGTGGGCGGGGCTATCCAGGGGGGGTACGGGGTGTCCAGGGGGGTACGAGGGTGGGTGGGCTGTCCACAAGGGTGGACGGGCTGTCCACAGGGGTGGTCGGGCTGTCCACGGGGGTGGCCGGGCTGTCAAAGAGGGGTGGGAGGGATGTCCAAGGGGGTGGGTGGGCTGGCCACAGGGGGTAGGGGTGTCCAGGGGGGTGGGCGGGCTATCCAAGGGGGTGGGGGCTGTCCATAGGGAGAAGGGGTGTCGAGGGGGGTGGGTGGGCTGTCCACGGGGGTGGTTGGGCTGTCTAGGGGGTAGGGGGCGTCCACGGGGGTGGGAAAGGCTGTCCACGGGGGTGGGCGGGGCTGTCCAGGGGGTGTGGGCTGTCCTGGGGGTCTGGGTGGGGTGTCCTGGTGGGGGAGGGGTGTGTGGGGTGTCCAGGGGGGTTGGTATGTCTAGGTGGTGGTGGTGGGGTTGCAGGGGAGGGGTGTGGGCTGTTTGGGAGGGTGGGCGGGGCTATCCCGGGGGGGGTACGGGGTGTCCAGGGGGTACGAGGGTGGGCGGGCTGTCCACAAGGGTGGACGGGCTGTCCACGGGGGTGGTCGGGCTGTCAAGGAGGGGTGGGCGGGCTGTCCAGGGGGGGTGAGTGGGCTGGCCACAGGGGGTAGGGGTGTCCAGGGGGGTGGGCAGGCTATCTAAGGGGGTGGGGCTGTCCATAGGGAGAAGGGGTGTCGAGGGGGGTGGGTGGGCTATCCACGGGGGTGGTTGGGCTCTCTAGGGGGTAGGGGGTGTCCACGGGGGTGGGTGGGTTGTCCACGGGGGTGGGCGGGGCTGTCCACGAGGGTACCCTACTAATATGGTTATGGGATGAGGCATGCTCTGATGTGATAACACATTAAGTTCTTGTTGGTTTTACATTTTTTCAATAACACATTAGTATGTTTTTTTCACATGTGTAGTTGATACCGTGATTATTTTCTTCCTTTATCATTTACTTAAATGTATTTTCTATTAAAGTTCAATCCTATTGAATTGTTTATGACAAAATGACTTATATGAATTTTTTTACAGAATGGACAGAAGTTGGATGTATGAAACCGATCGTATCTCAAGCGATTTTCAAACAATTTGGAGAGCTTTATAGATTTTGCATTTCACAATGCTTCAGATAGTGGTCGCATACACTGCCCATGTTCCCATTGTGTTGGTAGACCTTGGTTGAGTCGTGAAGAAGTTAGCTACCACATAACCAAAAATGGTTTTCAAGCAAACTACTTTGTGTGGTATCACAATGGGGAGAAAATGAAATCTCAAATTGGTGATGATCGAAATGAAAGGACTGGAATGGAGAATTTGTTAGATGATCGGTTTCCGTTTATTCGTCATCATGAAAAAGAAAGGATTTCGACTCAAGAAGACGTTGATATGAGGACAACTGATGCATCTAGTGAAAATGATGATATTGATAGGATGAAAAAATTGAATGATGCTGCCACGACTCTAGTATATCGACAATGCGATAAAATGAAAAAGCTGGAATTTTTAATCCGATTGTTTCATGGAAAAACTATGTATGAGATTTATAATACAGCAATCGATTACATTCTTACCCTCTTGAAGGATTTACTTCCAGATGATGCAGATATTCCCTCAAACCACTATATGGCATGGAAGTTAGTTGAAGAACTTGGATTTTCCAGAAACAAAATTCATGCTTGCCCGAAAGATTGCAGTTTATTCTGGGAAGAAACCGCTGAACGAAATGAATGTATAAAATGTGGCACATCCCGCTGGAAGTCAAAATCTGATGGAACACCATCCCGCGTTCCAAAGAAAGTAATGTGGCACTTTCCATTTATCCCCAGACTCCAGAATCTTTTTATGTCTGATGACATATCAATAAAAATGAGATGGCATGATACCGAGAGAAAGAAGACTAATGATGAGTTGGTTCATCCTGCAGATGGATTTTCATGGCAGAGATTTGATGCTCGACATCCTGATTTTGCAGCTGACGTGCGTAATGTGAGGCTGGGTCTTTCATGCGACGGTTTTAATCCGTTTGGGCAGATGCTTACTTCGCACAGCACATGGACAGTTTTTATACACATTTATAATCTTCCCCCATGGTTGTGTATGAAAAAATCTTTCACTTTCATGAGTATACTCATATCCGGTCCTTCTGATCCCGGCATTGATATTGATGTATACATGCAACCTTTAATAAAAGAGTTGAAACTTCTTTGGGATGTGGGTGTGCGCACATACGATGCATGTTCGAAAGACATATTTCAGATGCGTGCTGCGCTTATGTGGCCGATCAATGATTTTCCGGCTTATGCAATGATGTCTGGATGGAGCACGAAGGGAAAACTGTCATGTCCAGTTTGTATGAAGAATACACGATCCAGAAGACTGAAACATCGTTGTAGTTTCAGTTTTATGGGACATCGACGATTTTTGCCAAAGGATCATCCATATAGAATAAATCGTCGAAGATTTGATAATACTATAGAGACCGATGATCCACCTCAGCGTATGTCTGAAACTGATGTGCTTAATGAATTGAAAGATTTCAGTTTTTCGTTCGGGAAGGGTCAAATGAAATCTGGAAAGAGAAAGAATGTTTCCACAGAAACCTGTTACAATTGGAGGAAGAGGAGTATCTTTTTTGATTTGCCTTATTGGTCAACCAATTTGCTACGTCATTGCTTAGACGTAATGCATATTGAAAAGAATATATGTAAAATGTTGCTTTCAGTTCTTCTAAATGTCAAGGGGAAGACAAAAGATGATTTACGATCTCGACGTGACTTGGTGGATTGGGGCATCAGACCAGAATTGCATCCTGTGCGTATCAGTGAAAATAAATGGCAACTTCCATGTGCTTCTTATGTGATGACACCTACTGAAAAAAAACAATTTTTGGAAGTATTAGAGACTATTAGAGTTCCTGATGGCTATTCAAGAAACATATCTAAACGGGTCAACATAAGAGAGTTGAAGCTAAAATCTTTGAAGACTCATGATTATCACGTTCAACTGCATGAGTTGCTTCCAATAGAAATCCGTCATCTTTTGTCCAATAATGTAAGGGTGGGTGTTATTCGGTTGTGCCATTTGTTTAGAGATCTTTGTGCTAAGAAGTTGTCCAAGTCTTTCTTGCAAAAAATGTTGACAGATGCCCCATTAATTTTGTGTGAGTTGGAGAAAATATTTCCCCCATCATTTTTCACATGCATGCTGCATCTGACTGTCCATATTCCAACTGAAATACTTCTCGGAGGACCTGTTTCTTTTCGTTGGATATATCCAACTGAAAGAAATATGTTCACATTAAAGTCATATGTTTGAAACAAGAATCATCCCGAAGGTTCTATCGTGAACGGTTACTTAGCTCAAGAATGTATGGATTTCTGTTCAATGTATTTGTCTGATCTTACTACAAGAATGAACAGACCAATGAGAAATGAAGAAGAACAATATGAGAAAATTGAACCCAGTTTTCCATCACTTCCTCAAACAGGAGGAATTCCTGGATCATATACATTGAAGACATTAAGCCTTGAAGAGCGGGAAATGGCACATCGCACAGTTTTGTTCAACTGTGATTTGTTCGATGACTATATCAGGTAACAAAATTGAATATGTATATCTTACATATATATCTGTTAAACTATTCATATTTTTTTATCTACAGGGAACATAAAACAATGATAAATAGTAAGCATCGTTCTTTATCTTTGAGAAGGAGAGAGACTTTGCATAGCAAAGAGTTTTCTGCTTGGTTAAAATTGAAGGTAAAAATATTACTGTTTAAATTAATTATTTCAATATTTACTTAAGTTTAACTGTCATTTATATTGCAGGTATTGAGTTTGTCTGCTGACTCTGTCTCTGAGGAAATAAGAGCTTTGGCTTTTGGTCCTAATACCGTGGTTCGTGACTGTAAATCAATTGTTATCAATGGGTACAGATTTATTGTCAATGAACGAGCCAAAAACATGAGAACACAACATGATAGTATTATGGTTACTGCCACAACAGATTGTTATGCCAGTGCATCAGATAGTAGACCGCGACTTGAAAATGTGGGTTATTATGGAGTCGTTGAGAAAATAATAATATTGGATTATTACTCTCATGGACGAGTCACAATGATGAAATGCCATTGGTTTGATTCGATGACGAGACATGGAACATTTATTGATGATTGTGGATTTCGAGTAATTAATATGACCCGCACTCTTGCAACCGAAGAACCATATGTGTTGGCATCAATGGATAAACAAGTTTTTTATGTCAAAGATCAACTTCAACCTGAATTTGGTGTCATAGTTGAAGTAATTCCAAGACATATTTTTGATGATGCTGATGATGGAATTAACACTGTCCCTATTGCCATTGGAACCAATCCATTTATTTCTTTTGATGACTCCAATAGCTCAATTGTCAGAGTTGATTGTGAACCTGAAGTTGTGGTTTGAAATATATAGAATCATTCATCCATGTTCTCAATTATTTTGGTTTACCTCGAGTTTGGTTGTTAAGGTTGGTAATATTCATATTTATTTAGTATTGATCACAAATATGTTTTAGCTGACTTGACTGTTATGTGACTTTTCAATGTTTATTGGTTGCTGTTTTATTTGAATTGCATTTTCTAATTTGGAATTGAACTGTATTCAAACCAAATCAAACAATATTTATAACTTGGTGAACATTATAACTTGTATGTTTTATTAAATTCATTCAAGCTCTTCTAAAACAATTGATAGCTAAATTACCAATGAATCCCCTCATTCCCTCATATATTTAGTTTTTTGTTTTACACATTAATTTTCTTTTTCTAATTAATTACATATTTGTTTTCAAATGCAGGAAATGAAGCCAATTGAAGAGAGACGAAGAAAAAAAATGGCGGAGAACAATCGTCGGATGGAGGAGATGGGCATTCCACCATTAGTGCCTACAGTGAGTAATTTATTTCATATATATATATATATATATATATATATATATTTACAGAATATATAATGTCATGTGATTAATTTTTTTTGTAAACTTTTTTGTAGGATCCACCATTACGTCGACAGTTATTCGACGAGGAGCCTAGTACTGGTCCTAGTACTCAGGCCGGTGGTACGAGGAGGGTTCGTACCAGAGGTGGACGTAGAGCTGCGCGTGCCCGACTAGACCCTGCCCCTCCCACTGAAATTTCAGCCTTCCCACATTCTGATCCCGGTGTGTCGTTAGGGACACACGAGGTATTTAGGCCTCCCATGTTTTCGCTACCTTCTGCATCTTCTGCCCCATCATTTTCACATCCCATGATGATTCCCACTCCCCAGTCAGCATCAGGTCATAAAGTTGTTCCATCTTCTTTTCCTTCTACTTCTGTCTCTCTGAGCTTTTATATTCCATCGTCTTCGACTCTTGTTCCACCAGAGGGTGTTCCATCAGGTTCTGTGGATCCGGCGCCACTCATTGATCAGACTAGCGCAGGTATATTTATAAATCCCTAACAAATTTTTATAGCATTATTTATTTTCATTATAACATGTTTTGATAAAATATTTGTTTTTCTTTCATGACAGATACATCTACTGACAGGAGGCGGGGGCAGGGCTGTACACGCATGCGTTCGGTGTGGAACCGTCGCACACAGGTTATGGTGGAATATAATGAAGACAATCAGATGGTTGAGAAAACAGGGCAGCAATGTCGGAGTTTTCTGGCGATGCTTTCCAAATACTCCGACATCATTCCCATCAGCCCGCTGTCGTGGAGACATTTTCCACATGAGGTCAAAGATAGAGCTTGGGCAGAGATATGGGTAAAAAAATCTGTTGTATTTAATTCCATGAATTATTTTTGTATTTATATGAATTAATATTTTGATTTCAGCTTCGATTTAATTTTCCTGATGGTGAGGGTACACGACTGGAACGTCTAAAGGATTTAGGTGAGCTTTGGAGAGCCTACAAGCATGAGCTGTATATTGGCTGGCGTGCTAGAGTTGGCACTGAGTTAGAGGCGGTACCAGTCGTGGATGATTGTCCTATAGAGCAGTATCGTCAGATGATTACTCATTGGATGAGTACCCAGTTTAAGGTATGAATTACATTTGAGGTATTTAAATAATAACTTTCAAGTTTTGCATTAATATTATCCTTTTCATTATCGAATTTTATTTAGGAATCATCTGGAAAAAATGAAAAAAAAATTGATGCAAAAAAATACCTCCATACACTAGGACGCACGACGATGCCGGATCATGAGAGGCAGCAGGTATGACAATTGTTTATAAGTTTTATTTACGACTTACATTTTCTTTTGTTTCCTCAATTATTTAATCATTTGATAAAGTTTTTATATAACTTTTGTTTTCAATGTCATTGTAGAGGCAAGTACAAAATATTGAAGGATGTGTGCCTCGAGCAAAACTGTTTTGCTCGAGTAGACGAAAAAAGGATGGAAGTGCTGTCAACGAAGCGACTCAGCAGCAGATTGTAAGTTTTAATCTGTTGATTTTATATTTTAATATCTATTTCGTAACTTAATAATATATTTATATTTGTAACAGGATGCTTTAGAGGCCCTCGATGCCCAAGAAGCAGACAATTTTGGGCCATCTGATCACTTACATCAGGTGTTGGGAGAGGATCATTCTGGCAGAGTACGCTGCCAACCTTGGATAGCCCCGATGAGGTATTGTCCTGCCTCAGGTACAAGTTGTAGTGCCACCGAGCTGCAGCAAGTTAGGGCACAGGCAGAACAGGCTGAGAAAAGGGCAACAGAGACGGCAGAATAGTCTGCTAGGGAAAACAGTGCATTTATGAAATTTATTGAAGTTCTACGTCTAACACTTCCAGCAGAGGCTAGCCCAGCGATTGATGAATACATGTCGTCGATACATTCTATATATGGTGCACCAGGTGGCAGTTCCAGTGGTGGTCAGGCCGATGTCCAGCTTGAAGATGATGATGGTGAGGAGTCTGATGCGGAAGAGGAGGGAGATGAGGAGGGAGAGGAGGAGGGCGAAGGCGAGGAGGAAGGCGTTGTGGAGGGTGAGGACGATGAGGAGGATGATGACGAGGGTGATGATGATTATGATGATGGTGATGCTGATGTGGGACATATTGATCCGTTACATTTTTGACTTATATTACTGAGATTTGATGTTTAGTCTATTCTAGTTGTTGGTTTTATCTAGACTCGTAGTATAGTATTGGAGTTGAGTTATTTTTATATATTGTCTGTTTTTATGGATGTTGTTGTCTTTTAGTGGTTGTGTGTTTGTGAACTCCCTGGACAACCCCCCTCATTCTTGGACCCTGGACAACCCCCCTCCCCCTTGGACCCCGAACACCCCCCAAACACCCCCCGGACAGCCCCGCGGACAGCCCCCGCGGACAGCCCCCCGTACATCCCCCAACCCTCCACCCTGGACCCCGGATAGCCCCCCGGACAGCCCCTCGGACAACCCCCCCACCCTCCCCCTTGGACCCCGGACAACCCCCCCAAACACCCCCCGGACAGCCCCCTGAACAACCCCGGACAACCCCCTGAACAACCCCTGAACAACCCTGGAACAACCCCTGAACAACCCCCTGAACAACCCCCGGACAGCCCCGTGAACAACCCCAGACAACTCCCTGAACAACCCCCAAACACCCCCCGGACAGACCCCGCACAGCCCCCACCCTCCTCCTTGGTCCCCGGACAGCCCCCCGGACACCCACCGGACAGCCCCCCCGGACAGCCCCCGCAGACAGCCCCCGCAGACAGCCCCCCGTACAGCCCCCAACCCTCCACCCTGGACCCCGGATATCCCCCAGACAGCCCCCCGGACAGCCCCCCCACCTCCCCCCTTGGACCCCAGACAACCCCCCAAACACCCCCCGGACAGCCCCCTGAACAACCTCAGACAACCCCCTGAACAACCCTGAACAACCCCTGAACAACCCCTGAACAACCCTGAACAACCCCCTGAACAACCCCCGGACAGCCCCCTGAACAACCCCGGACAACCCCCTGAACAACCCCCAAACACCCCTCGGACAGACCCCGCACAGCCCCCCCACCCTCCTCCTTGGTCCCCGGACAGCCCCCCGGACACCCACCGGACAGCCCCCCCGGACAACCCCCCGGACATCCCCTCCACCTTCCTTAATCTCATTAGCTCTGAAATGTTTCATAGCACGATCAACTAAAATCTAATCCATACTAAATATGATATAAAAATATTCTATATGAATTTCCATAAGATTTTAAGTGAAAACAAAAAAGTGACATACGAAAACTGACCAAACGCATTCGAAATGTGTTGATGCTTTAGGACAATGATCCATGGGTCATATGTGACGTGTACGAATCAACCCCGCCTCAATCCGAGGCGCGGTGTGGTTGGAACAACTCAAAGTGTATGTCTTTTGTTTCAAAAGGACATCATTTTAAGTGAAAAACATCAACTGGCATACGGAAAACCGGCCAAACGCATTCGGATTGTGTTGATACTTTAAGACAACGATCCATGGGTCATTTGAGAAGTGTACGAGTCAACCCCGCCTAAATCCGAGATGCGGTGTGGTCGGGACCACTCTAAGTGACTTTCTTTTGTTTAAAATGGACAATATTTTAAGTACATACTGAAAACCGACCAAACGCATTCGGTTTCTGTTGAAACTTTAGGAGAACGATCCATGGGTCATATGTGACGTGTACGAGTCAACACCACCTCAATCAGAGGCGCGGTGTGGCCGAAACCACTCAAAGTGTCTCTATTTTGTTTAAAATGGACTTCATTTTTAGTGAAAACAAAAAATGACATACGGAAAACCGACCAAACGCATTCGGTTTCTATTGAAACTTTAGGAGAACGATCCATGGGTCATATGTGACGTGTACGAGTCAACGCCACCTCAATCCGAGGCGCGGTGTGGCCGACACCACTCAAAGTGTCTCTATTTTGTTTAAAATGGACAGTATTTTGGCCGTTTATGACACCAGAACTGTGTTGTCGGTCACCGCGGGCACACGGCACGTCCTATTGACGTGCCGTCTGCTCGACCACTTCAGAAATCATTGTCCCGTATTTTTCGTCTGATTTCAGGCCATTCCGACTTCGTTCGGCCCGTTTGGACCCCCCTCACGTGCGTTTACGAAGCGCGCGCATCACTTAAAACACGAATATTGAGCCGTACCGTGCAAACCGGACGTCCGATTGACGTGCCGTCTCCGCATACACGTCACAAATAATAATTAGAATGTTTCACGGTGGTTTCAGCTCAATCCGAGGTCGTCCGCTATGAATTTGACCGTTTGACGCCCGTTTTGGCCGTTTATGACACCAGAACTGCGTTGTCGGTCACCGCGGGCACACGGCACGTCCGATTGACGTACCGTCTGCTCGAACACTTCAGAAATCACTCACCCGTATTTTTCGTCTGATTTCAGTCCATTCCGACTTTGTTCGGCCCGTTTGTACCCCCCTCACGCGCGTTTACGAAGCGCGCGCATCACTTAAAATACGAATATTGAGCCGTACCGCGCAAACCCCACGTCCGATTGACGTGCTGTCTGCGCTTACACGTCACGAATAATAATTAGAATGTTGCAAGGTGGTTTCAGGTCAATCTGAGGTCGTCCGCTATGAATTTGACCGTTGGCCGCCCGTTTTGGCCGTTTATGACACCAGAACTGCGTTGTCGGTCACCGCGGGCACACGGCACGTCCGATTGACATTCCGTCTACTCGACCACTTTATAAATCACTCTCCCGTATTTGTCGTCTGATTTCAGGCCATTCCGACTTCGTTCGGCCCGTTTGGACCCCCTTCACGCGTGTTTACGAAGCGCGCGCATCACTTAAAACACGAATATTGAGCCGTACCGCGCAAACCGCACGTCCGATTGACGTTCTGTCTGCGCGTACACATCACGAATAATAATTAGAATATTGCACGGTGGTTTCAGGTCAATCCGAGGTCTTACGCTATGAATTTGACCGTTGGATGCCCGTTTTGGCCGTTTATGACACCATAACTGCGTTGTCGGTCACCGCGGGCACACGACACGTCCGATTGACGTGCCGTCTGATTGACCACTTCATAAATCACTCTCTCATATTTTTCGTCTGATTTCAGGCCATTCCGACTTCGTTCGGCCCGTTTGGACCACCCTCACGCGCGTTTACGAAGCGCACACATCACTTAAAACACGAATATTGAGTCGTACCGCGCAAACCGCACATCCGATTGACGTTCCGTCTATGCGTACACATCACGAATAATAATTAGAATGTTTCACGGTGGTTTCAGCTCAGTCTGAGGTCGTCCGCTATGAATTTGACCGTTTGACGCCCGTTTTGGCTGTTTATGACACCAGAACTGCATTGTCGGTCACCGCGGGCACACGGCACGTCCAATTGACGTGCCGTCTGCTCGACCACTTCAGAAATCACTCACCCGTATTTGTCGTCTGATTTCAGGCCATTCCGACTTCGTTCGGCTTGTTTGGACCCCCCTCACGCGCGTTTACGAAGCGCTCACATCACTTAAAATACGAATATTGAGTCGTACCGCGCAAACCGCACGTCCGATTGACGTTCCGTCTGCGCGTACACATCACGAATAATAATTAGAATGTTGTACGGTGGTTTCAGTTCAATCTGAGGTCGTCCGCTATGAATTTGACCGTTGGACGCCCGTTTTGGCTGTTTATGACACCAGAACTGCGTTGTCGGTCACCGCGGGCACACGGCACGTCCAATTGACGTTCCGTATACTCGACCACTTCATAAATCACTCTCCCGTATTTGTCGTCTGATTTTAGGCCATTCCGACTTCGTTCGGCCCGTTTGGACCCCCCTCACGCGCGTTTACGAAGCGCGCACATCACTTAAAACACGAATATTGAGCCGTACCGCGCAAACCGCACGTCCGATTGACGTGATGTCTACGCGTACATGTCACGAATAATAATTAGAATGTTGCACGGTGGTTTCAGGTCAATCTGAGGTCGTCCGCTATGAATTTGACCGTTGGACGCCTGTTTTGGCCGTTTATGACACCAGAACTGCGTTGTCGGTAACCACGGGCACACGACACGTCCGATTGACGTTCCGTCTGCTCGACCACTTCATAAATCACTCACCCATATTTGTCGTCTGATTTCAGGCCATTACGAAATCGTTCGGCCCGTTTGGACCACCCTCACGCGCGTTTACGAAGCGCACACATCACTTAAAACACGAATATTGAGCCGTACAGCGCAAACCGCACGTCTGATTGACGTGTCGTCTGCGCGTACACATCACGAATAATAATTAGAATGTTTCACGGTGGTTTCAGCTCAGTTCGAGGTCGTCCGCTATGAATTTGACCGTTTGACGCCCGTTTTGGCCGTTTATGACACCAGAACTGCGTTGTCGGTCACCGCGGGCACAGGGCACGTCCAATTGACGTGCCGTCTACTCGACCACTTCAAAAATCACTCACCCGTATTTTTCGTCTGATTTCAGGCCATTCTGACTTCGTTCGGCCCGTTTGGACCCCCCTCACGCGCGTTTACGAAGCGCGCGCATCACTTAAAATATGAATATTGAGCCGTACCGCGCAAACCGCACTCCGATTGACGTGCCTTCTGCGCGTACACGTCACGAATAATAATTAGAATGTTGCACGGTGGTTTCAAGTCAATATGAGGTCGTCCGCTATGAATTTGACCGTTGGACGCCCGTTTTGGCCGTTTATGACACCAGAACTGCGTTGTCGGTCACCGCGGGCACACAGCACGTCCGATTGACGTGCCGTCTGCTCGACCACTTCATAAATCACTCTCCCGTATTTGTCGTCTGATTTCAGGCCATTCCGACTTCGTTCGGCCCATTTGGACCCCCCTCACGCGCGTTTACGAAGCGCGCGCATCACTTAAAACACGAATATTGAGCCGTACCACGCAAACCGCACGTCTGATTGACGTAACGTCTGCGCGTACACGTCACGAATAATAATTAGAATGTTGTACGGTGGTTTCAGGTCAATCTGAGGTCGTCCGCTATGAATTTGACCGTTGGACGCCCGTTTTGGCCGTTTATGACACCAGAACTGCGTTGTCGGTCACCGCGGGCACACGGCACGTCCGATTGACGTGCCGTCTGCTCGACCACTTCATAAATCACTCACCCATATTTTTCGTCTGATTTCAGGCCATTCCGAAATCGTTCGGCCCGTTTGGACCACCCTCACGCGCGTTTACGAAGCGCACACATCACTTAAAACACGAACATTGAACCGTACCGCGCAAACCGCACGTCCGATTGACGTGCCGTCTACGCGTACACGTCACGAGTAATAATTAGAATGTTTCACGGTGGTTTCAGCTCAGTCCGAGGTCGTACTCTATGAATTTGACCGTTTGACGCCCGTTTTGGCCGTTTATGACACCAGAACTGCGTTGTCGGTCACCGCGGGCACATGGCACGTCCAATTGACGTGCCGTCTACTCGACCACTTCAGAAATAACTCACCCGTATTTGTCATCTGATTTCAGGCCATTCCGACTTCGTTCGGCCCGTTTGGACACCCCTCACGCGCGTTTACGAAGCGCGCGCATCACTTAAAATACGAATATTGAGCCGTACCGCGCAAACCGCACGTCCGATTGACGTGACGTCTGCGCGTACGCGTCACGAATAATAATTAGAATTTCTCACGGTGGTTTCAGCCAATCTGAGGTCGTCCGCTATGAATTTGACCGTTGGACGCCCGTTTTGGCCGTTTATGACACCAGAACTGCGTTGTCGGTCACCGCGGGCACACGGCACGTCCGATTGACGTGCCGTCTACTCGACCACTTCATAAATCACTCTCCCGTATTTGTCGTCTAATTTCAGGCCATTCCGACTTCGTTCGGCCCGTTTAGACCCCCCTCACGTGCGTTTATGAAGCGCGCACATCACTTAAAACACGAATATTGAGCCGTACCGCGCAAACCGCACGTCCGATTGACGTGACGTCTACGTGTACACGTTAAGAATAATAATTAGAATGTTGCACATTGGTTTCAGGTCAATCCGAGGTCATCCGCTATGAATTTGACCGTTGGACGCCCGTTTTGGCCGTTTATGACACCAGAACTGCGTTGTCGGTCACCGCGGGCACACGGCACGTCCGATTGATGTGCCATTTGCTCGACCACTTCATAAATCACTCACCCATATTTTTTGTCTGATTTCAGGCCATTCCGAAATTGTTCGGCCTGTTTGGACCACCCTCACGCGCGTTTACGAAGCGCACGCATCACTTAAAACACGAATATTGAGTCGTACCGCGCAAACTGCACTTCTGATTGACATGACGTCTGCGCGTACACGTCACGAATAATAATTAGAATGTTTCACGGTGGTTTCAGCTCAATCCGAGGTCGTCCGCTTTGAATTTGACCGTTTGACGCCCGTTTTGGCCGTTTATGACACCAGAACTGCGTTGTCGGTCACCGCGGGCACATGGCACGTCCAATTGACGTGCCGTCTGCTTGACCACTTCAGAAATCACTCACCCGTATTTTTCGTCTAATTTCAGGCCATTCCGACTTCGTTCGGCCCGTTTGGACCCCCCTCACGCGCGTTTACGAAGCGCGCACATCACTTAAAATACGAATATTGAGCCGTACCGCGCAAACCGCACGTCCGATTGACGTTCCATCTACGCGTACACGTCACGTATAATAATTAGAATGTTGCACGGTGATTTCAGCCAATCTGAGGTCGTCCGCTATGAATTTGACCGTTGGACGCCCGTTTTGGCCGTTTATGACACCAGAACTGCGTTGTCGGTCACCGCGGGCACACGGCACATCCGACTGACGTGCCGTCTACTCGACCACTTCATAAATCACTCTCCCGTATTTGTCATCTGATTTCAGGCCATTACAACTTCGTTCAGCCCGTTTGGACCCCCTCACGCGCGTTTACGAAGCGCGCACATCACTTAAAACACGAATATTGAGCCGTACCGCGCAAACCGCACGTCCGATTGACGTGTCGTCTACACGTACACGTCACGAATAATAATTAGAATGTTTCACGGTGGTTTCAGGTCAATCCGAGGTCGTCCTCTATGAATTTTACCGTTGGACGCCCGTTTTGGCCGTTTATGACACCAGAACTGCGTTGTCGGTCACCGCGGGCACACGGAACGTCCGATTGACGTGCCGTCTGCTCGACCACTTCATAAATCACTCAACCATATTTTTCGTCTTATTTCAGGCCATTCCGAAATCATTTGACCCGTTTGGACCACCCTCACACGCGTTTACGAAGCGCACGCATCACTTAAAACACGAATATTGAGCCGTACCGCGCAAACCGCACGTCCGATTGACGTGCCGTCTGCGCGTACACATGACGAATAATAATTAGAATGTTTCACGGTGGTTTCAGCTCAATTAGAGGTCGTCTGCTTTGAATTTGACCGTTTGACGCCCGTTTTGGCCGTTTATGACACCAGAACTGCGTTGTCGGTCACCGCGAGCACATGGCACGTCCAATTGACGTGCCGTCTACTCGACCACTTCAGAAATCAGTCACCCGTATTTGTCGTCTGATTTCAGTCCATTCCGACTTCGTTCGGCCCGTTTGGACCTCCCTCACGCGCGTTTACGAAGCGCGCACATCACTTAAAATACGAATATTGAGCCGTACCGCGCAAACCGCACGTCCGATTGACGTGCCCTCTGCGCGTACACGTCACGAATAATAATTAGAATGTTTCACGATGGTTTCAGCCAATCTGAGGTCGTCCACTATGAATTTGACCGTTGGACGCCCGTTTTGGCCGTTTATGACACCAGAACTGCGTTGTCAGTCACCGCGGGCACACGGCACGTCCGATTGACGTGTCGTCTGCTCGACCACTTCATAAATCACTTCCCGTATTTGTCGTCTGATTGCAGGCCATTCTGACTTCGTTCGGCCCGTTTGGACCCCCCTCACGCGCGTTTACGAAGCGCACGCATCACTTAAAACACGAATATTGAGTCGTACCGCGCAAACCGCACGTCCGATTGACGTGCCGTCTACGCGTACACATCACAAATAATAATTAAAATGTTGCACGGTGGTTTCAGATCAATCCGGAGACGTGGTGTGGCCGGAACCACTCAAAGTGTCCGTCTTTTGTTTCAAAAGGACGTCATTTTAAGTGAAAAGCATCAACTGACATACAGAAAACCGACCAAACGCATTCCGAATCTGTTGATAATTTATCCCCACAATCCATGGGTCATATGTGACGTGTACGAGCCAACCCGGGATGAATCTGAGTCGCGGTGTGGCCAGGATAAGATTAAGTGACTCTCTTTTGTTTAAAATGGACACCATTTTAAGTACATACGGAAAAACGACCAAACTGATTCGGTTTCCGTTGAAAATTTAGGAGAACGATCCATGGGTCATATGTGACGTGTACGAATCATCCCCGCTTCAATCCGACATGCGGTGCGGCTGACACCACTCAAAGTGTCCGTCTTTTGTTTCAAAAGGACGTCATTTTAAGTGAAAGGCATCAACTGACATACGGAAGAACGACCAAACGCATTCGGATTCTATCAATACTTTAGCACAATGATCCATGAGTCATATGTGACGTGTACAAGTCAACCCCTTCTTAATCTGAGACGCGGTGTGGCCGACACCGCTCTAACTCTGTCTCTTTTGTTTAAAATGGACATGATTATAAATGAAAAGAACAACTGGCATACGCAAAACCAACCAAACGCATTCGTAATCTTTTGATAATTTATCACACCAATCCATGGGTCATATGTGACATGTACGAGCCAACCCGGGATGAATCTGAGTCGCGGTGTGGTCAGGATTAGTCTAAGTGTCACTCTTTTGTTTAAAATGGACAACATTTTAAGTACATACGGAAAACCAACCAAAAGCATTCGGTTTCCATTTAAACTTTAGGAGAACGATCCATGGGTCATATGTGACGTGTACGAATCAACCCCGCCTCAATTGGAGATGCGGTGTGGTCGGCACCACTCATAGTGTCCGTCTTTTGTTTCAAAAGGACGTCATTTTAAGTGAAAAACATCAACTGGAATATGTGTTGGTTGGTTGGTTTGCATTATTTGTAGGTGTTGGTTTGTTCTCTATATGTATGCATTATATGTGTTACAGGTACAATAATTGGATTGAAAAATGAATTGAAAACGAGGGCATAATTGGATTGAAAATTGAATTGAAACCGAGGGTGAATGCCCAAAAACCAGACCTGCTGTGCAAATTGCAGGCTGCTGTGCAATTTGCACAGCAAAGCCTATGCCAACGGTTTGAAAACCGTTGGCATAGGCTCTATGTTGCTATTTTTACCAATGGTTCAAGGAACCATTGGTAAAAACACCCTATCCCAACGGTTTGAAACCGTTGGGATACCCTGTTTAGTGGTTGTTTTTACCAACGGTTCATGGAACCATTGGTAAAAACCTTTCCCAATGGTTTGTAAACCGTTGGGAAAGAAAATGCTGTGTTGATTTCCCAACGGGCCAAACCGTTGGGAAAGGCCTTTCCCAACGGTTTGGCAGAACCGTTGGGATAGGTTGATTTTTTCTAACATATCTCAACGGTTCTGTGTAAACCGTTGGGAAAAGCCTTTCCCAACGGCTTACTTCCCCACGGTTTGCAGAACCGTTGGTATAACATATACCAACGGTTCTAAACCGTTGGGAAATGCTGGATTTCCAGTAGTGATGGGGTGCTCCTGTCTTATTTGTTAAAAAGAAAGATGGTTCAATGAGACTTTGCATTGATTATAGAGCCTTGAATAACATCATTGTTAAGAACAAATATCCTTTGCCTCATATCGTTGATTTGTTTGATCAGCTCCGGGGAGCTCAGTATTTTTCAAAGATTGACCTGAGATCGGGGTACCATCAGTTGAAGGTAAAGGAAGCAGATATTCCGAAGACTGCGTTTTGTATAAGATATGGCCATTATGAATTTGTAGTAATGCCTTTTGGGTTAACCAATGCACCTGTTGTATTCATGGACCTTATGAATATAATTTTCCATGAGTTCTTGGATAAGTTTGTGGTTGTTTTCATTGATGATATTTTGGTGTTTTCTAAAAGTAAGGACGAAAATGAATGTCATTTAAGGGTTATTTTTTCAAACCTTAAAAGAAAAGAAATTGTATGGGAAATTCAGAAAGTGTGAATTTTGGTTACAACAAATTTCTTTCCTTGGTCACATTGTTTCTAAAGATGGAATAACTATTGATCCTTCAAAAACAAAGGTTGTTGAAGAATGGACAAGACCCAGCAATGTAATCGAGATTCGCAGTTTTCTTGGTTTGGAAGGCTATTATCAAAGGTTTGTTAAAAATTTTGAATGGTTGTCCAGCCCATTGACTAAGCTAACTTTGAAGGGTGTTAAGTTTATCTGGCCAAAAGAATGTGATGATTGTTTTTAGGAATTAAAAATAAGATTGGTGAATGCTCTAGTTTTAGAACTACCTTACAGGAATGGTGAGTTTTTTTATCAACAGTGATGCTTAATTAAAAGGAATTGGTTGCATCCTAATGCAGAATGATCAGGTAATTGCTTATGCTTCACGTCAGTTTAAAACTCATGAGATAAATTACCCAACACATGATTTGGAATTAGCTTCTGTGGTTTTCGCTTTAAAAATTTGGAGGCATCATTTGTATGGTGTAAAGTGTGAAATATATACTGATCACAAAAGTTTAAAGTATATATTCACTCAGAAATAATTGAACATGAGATAGAGGAGATGGATAGAATTAATCAAGGATTATGATTGTATAATTCACTACCACCTAGGAAAAGAAAATAAAGTGGTAGATGCTTTGAGTTGAAAAAGTAATGCTTCATTAAAAATGTTGTGTTTGGAACAAGATCCTTTGGTTAAGGATTTGATGAATTTTGGATTAGAAGTTGTTGGTGCAGGAAGTTATTCTGTTTTGTTTCAGGTATCAGTGAAATCTTCTCTATCAGACAGAATTAAACAAGCACAGAAGCAAGACACTGAGTTGCAGAAAAAGGTAGAGTTGGTTCAGAAGGGTATGTTACCTGAATTCAACATTGATAATGATTGTGTTTTGAGATTTGGGAAGAGATTGTGTGTGCCTTGTGATTCACAATTGAAGAGAGAGTTCTTATGTGAATCTCATAGTTCTCCATTTTTAGTTCATCCAGGCAGTACTAAGATGTATAGTGATCTTCAGGAGTATTACTGGTGGGATGGAATGAAAAGAGATATTACTGATTTTACTGTGAAGTATTTGACTTGTCAACAGGTTAAAGCAGAGCGGTAGTTACCGAAAGGGATGCTTCAACCTTTACTAGTGCCAGAGTGGAAATGAGAGAATATATCCAGGGACTTCATTGTGGGGTTATCAAAGACACCTTGAGGTAATAATGCAATCTGGGTTATTATTGATCGCTTGACTAAATCTGCTCATTTCCTTTCTATACGAGATACTTTTTCTCTAGATCAACTTTATCATTTGTATCTTAAAGAGATAGCCAGGTTACATGGAGTTCCCCTCTCCATTGAATCTGATCATGATCCCATGTTTACTTCTAACTTTTGGAAAGGCCTTCAGAATTCGTTGGGTACTGAATTAAATTTTAATATAGATTTTCATCCTCAATCAGATGAGAAGTCGGAACGAACAATTCAGACATCAGAGGATATGCTACGTGCTTGTTTTATAGATTATCAGGGAAGTTGGGACCAACAACTTTCCTTGGTTGAGTTTTCTTATAATAATAGTTTTCATTCTAGTATACAGATCGCACCATTTGAGGCATTATATGGGAAGCAGTGTCGAACTCCAGCTTTTTGGGATGAAGTAGGTGAAAGGAAGTAGATGGGACCAGAATTGGTAGAAGAGTTGGTAGAAAAAGTTCAACTGATACAAAAACACACGAGAACAGCTCAGAGCAGGCAGAAAAGTTATACGGACAACATGAGGATGAATCTCTCTTTTGAGGTAGGTGATCATGTCTTCCTCAAAGTTTCACCAGGGAAAAATGTGATGTGATTTGGTAAGAAAGGAAAGCTGAGTCCAAGGTTCATTGAACCATATGAAATTCTGGAGAGAGTTGGATCAGTTGCATACCGAGTGGCTTTACCTCTGAATTTATCTCAGGTACACAATGTTTTTCATGTTTCAATGTTAAGGAAGTACATGCCAGATCCATCTCATGTTTTGAGTCCAGAGGTAGTTCAGCTGGAAGAGAATATATCTTATGAGGAACAACTGGTCCAGATTCCTGACCATAGGGAGCAAGTTTTGCGAAATAATATGATTCATCAAGTAAAGGTTTTGTGGAAAAACCACATGATTGAAGAGGCAACATGGGAATCTGAAAATGCAATGAGGGATAAATACCCCCACTTATTTGATAAGTAAATAAATTGCATGGACACAATTTTCTAAAGGGGGGAAGGATGTAACATCCCAAGTAATTAAATAATAATATATTTTCATATCTATGTCTATTTATGAATTAGATAGTGTTTTAGAGGCTTAAAATGATAATAAATCAAATCTCAAGCAAAGAATACACTAATATTTTTAAAAGATTGTTTTACTACCCTTTGATGGAAAACCATTTCTAAATCTAACTATTGAAAATTTTATAAGATCTATTTGTCAAAATAAACATATTCTTTAGAATTGGGACATTGAAATTTACTTTGGATAAATTTTTTGTATTTTTCTGATAATGTTCATTTTTTAATGAATAGTGAAAAATGTTGTATTTTAATTCAAAACCTCATTTTAATCTAATTTATTTATATGGTTAGATTATATTTTTAATTGGTTTTAAAGTGAAATTAGAATATATTTTTACCATTTAATCCAATGGTGGACATTGGAATTAATTTTACTTTGAAATTGGACATAAACAAGTGTCAATATTTTGAAATATATTATTTCTTAAAAACACACGTTTTGATTTCACAACGGGAATTAATTATAGAATTAATTAATGAAACTTATATGTTTTTAATTTTTTTAAATAGAAATAATTTTTTAATTCGGAATATCAAATATATCTTAGAGTGTATTTTTGGTATTTTTCTAAAAAACATCAATTTTTGATGAATAGTGAAACCACTAAGTGGTAGTTAAAAAAACTGATTTTTCGTTTGAATGAAAATTTACTACTTCTATGTATTTAATTTCAAAAATACAATATACATGGTTGTTATTATTAAGTAAAATGTGGTTCAATGAGATGAAAATAATTTTTCGTGCATAGTAACTTTTGAGTTTTATGAACCGCGATTAGAGGTAATTTGGGTTTTTTAAGGTAAAAATAATGTTATAATAATATTAAATTACCTTGACACATGTCCTACTATTATTGTATGAGTCATGGCCGACCAAGACAATCCATCGGTCAATTTCTGGGACCCCATGGAGCCACATGGGTAAGATAATGACATTAATACCTTTTATTTAAAGTAAAAATAAAAATGTCACAAACATGTTTAGTTTTACTAAAACAATTTTTACAAGGGTTAATACAAGTTATATTTTCAAATATAAATATTAATTATAAAGATAAAAATATTTCCTACAACATGGTAATTTTAATATAATTTTTAGACATCAAATAAATAAAATTATTTATGACACAATGATGATGCAGTGTTTACGTCATTAATTAATAAATTAAATAAATAAGAATATAAAGTTTTAAAAAATATCCAACACTTGTCCAATACCTATTGGATGATTTCATTTAGAACATGAGACACCTTATACTCTACTTTAATGATTTTTGGAGCTTTATAAATCTAATGTCATTTTGTAATAAAATAATAGTTTCAGGATTTCCAAAAGAGCCCCTCCTCTCCCTTATAAAAAGACCCCACTTCCTACCCATATCTCACACTTCTCAAGAACTTTGTCTCATCCAAAATCTATTAAAATAATCTCCCAATATCCCTATTTTCATCCTATAAGACTTACCTTAGGCATAAATCTCTTAAAGAAACCCTTTTGGTTCAAATCAAGGGGAGTTGCCTGATTTAAAGGTAATGTCTTCTGTTATGTTCTTTTGTTTTATTTTGATTCTCCAACCCCCTAAAACCTTTTTATTCCTTTATTTTGTAACAAAAACAGTATCTTAAATATACTAGGATGTTGTTATGATAAAGATTTTATTTACAATTACACACGCTCCCATCTAATGGTTAAAGAACATATTGTTTCTGTGGGTGGTGAATTACTGCCTCACGAAACGATGATTGTTCAATATTCTTTTAACACCTCTCATGGTGGCCATTAAGATGCCACTATATTTATATATGATATATATTATGTTTATGTTTTCCTTATGCTTCTTTATTTTTAATTTATGTCATACCTTTATGGTTTCCATTATGGGTAAACGCGATAATTTCATTTTTGGAAGTGCGGACTACCGCCCCCTGAAAGTGATTTGAATCATTAAATGCCATATGTGGGACATATAAAGGATGGATTTAATGATATTATATATGATATTATACTGGAATTATAATATACCTTTATATCATTTTTATTTCATTCCATTAAATACGAAATAGAAATTAAAGTAGCGTTCATGCGTACATACGACTTACCGTCTCCATGAACGGCGCATTTCATTTCTTACCTCTAAATGTTATGTATTATTATAAATGCATGTATATACTGGATATTTATGATATATATGATATCTACATCATGAATATAATTCTGGAGATAATTTATATTTTATCATATAAACAACTTGTAATTATAAGAAATTTATTTTTGACTCAAGTACCAAGGATTGACAAAATGACCATTATTAACTTAAATGGTTACATAATTCTCATAACATGGTAATAAGTGATATAAAAGGAATAATGAACTTGAAAAATTTTCTTAAGAAAGTATAAATTAACTCTAGTTTATTATTCATGTGATTAAAGAACGATCGAGTCAAGTCAGACACGAGGTAAGGGACTTCGTCTCAATCTCCTTTCGTTGAGGCATACTTCAATTTATATAAGACCTTCTTTTATTAGTTATATAATAAACCCTTTTGACTTTTAATTAAAAAGGAATATTTTTACACAAAGATTTTTACTAAAAGAAAAAAGGGAATTTTTTTTCTTACGTATGCGGCGACAACGACTTCTATGCCGTTATGACCATTATTTGAGTTTCGGCTTCCTCTACAAGACATAACTTTTTTTAAATGAAAAATAAATACCATGTTTTAATTTTATTTTATTTTGGTATTGAAAATGGTTTTGATAATGTTTTGATTATATCAATGTGTTTTTGATATCTTGTGATTGAAATGTCTAAATGTTATGTTTCCTTTATGCATGTTTTATGTGATACGATTATGTTATGGTTCTTGGGCATTGTTTATGAAGACAGGTGGCTCTGTGATAAACTAAGGGCGGGTGAGACCGAGATAGCTCTCCAATGCATTGGGTAACACGAAGGAGTTAAAATCTATGGTTTCTCTGAAGAGATTTAGGGAATATACTTTAATGGGTATTCCAAATGTAACCATGAGGGTTACTCCCTACGTAAGAATGTTATGAATGCATCAAGTTACCTTTATGTCTTATGATTTCTATGAGTTATTCATAAATCTTATGATTTCATGAGGTATGTTAAAGTGGTTATATTTAATTATTAAAGTATGATTTCATTGATTCTTATGTATACATGGACTAATGTTTTCTTTCCATACTTTTATATCCCTTACTGAGCTTTTTATGCTCATACAAAGTTTTTGAAATGTTTTTTATATGTCAAGGGAAAAGTACATGATGTGATGATAGTGTCGAGGAAGTGTTAAGAAATAATCCTTGTTTTATTTTAAATATGTTTACTTTGATTGAAAAAAATGAATATTGTCTTTGATGTAACCACCTTGTTTAGATGTGGAATGTAATGCATGATTTATGATCTAATTCTCTAAAACTCTAAACCTAAAAAAGATCCTCAATGTGTATTCTTGAAATAAATCAAGATTAAGAAATGTTTAAGGTTTGGGGACTTATAAAAAGTCCCCCCTATTTTGTCTTTTTTTTCTTTCTTTCTCCTTTTTTTATCTTTTAAAATTTATTTTAAACATTACTATCTCTCTATCTCTTTGAAATTAAACTATTAAGGAGGATATTTGAAGCTAAGAGATGTTTAAAAAATCAATATTTTGACTTTTCTTCTATTTTTTTAAAAATACATTTTTTCCCTTGAACTATATTTTATATCTATATTTTTATTTTCAAAATATATTCAACAATATCTCATGATTTTTTTTCTTGAAACAATTCTTTAAATCATTGATTTATTTTTGATAATCACAAAGGAGGATAAAATATTTGAATATTATTTATATATATTAGATAATTTTTATCAAAAAATGGGGGAGTTTGTGGGAGTTAATTTCTTATTATGATATATTTTTTAACTATTTTATAGAGGTGCATATTTGTTTTCTTTTGAATTATATTCTTAAATCATAAATGACATGTTAGTGCATTTACTTATTGATCATATTGAAGATCATTTTGAAAATATCATGAAAACATTATTATTTCTTTCACTCTTGATTCACTTAGTATATTTTTTTATATTAAGTGTTTGTGATCTTCAAAAAGGGGGATATTATTTTACCTGTCTATATAATTATGTTTTCATGATAAAAAACACTCATTTATTATTCTATTTTTTTGTGTTTTTTAGTTATATGATTTAAACATAAAGTCCAGAGAATAATGGTTTAAATGATGGTTCTATAAGATCATGTTGACATCTTGTAGTACTTTGAATAATCATTGTTAGATCATTTTTTAATTCTTAAAGGGAATAATATCATGACTCGATATCATAAAAGTATACTAGAAAATAAATAGAAGGAAAAATGGGGATGAATAATGGACCATGTTGGTTTCCTAAAACTAAAGGTAGCATCACCTACATAGTTCCTGGCACCGAATACCCGATTCAATGTAAAAAAAAAATAGTTTTCTTGCATTAGACCCATTGAATATCTTTGGAGGTCCACCGACCATCCAATGTAAGTAGGTAAAACTAGTGAACCTACATAAGGTTCACCAGTGATATGGTACAAATATTAGTTAATCGATGGATAATTTCTAGTTTCTCTCAAACCAAGGTGTTCCATAGACTATTTGGTGGAGGCTACCTACTATCCATTGAAATTCAAATAGATTTTCAATTTTCCAATTTTTACGTGGACCCACAAATCTTAATTTTCATTGAGAAGGATTTATAACATATATTGATTCTAGATTTTTACTTGGAATATCAAAGGCTATAAATTTATTACCTTAGAGGCTTGGATGATATACCAATCAATTATTAAAGCATTGGCACACCAATCATGAATATCTAGTGGTTTCTATCCAATGTCAATGTTCTCCCAAGACACATCTATAATCCATCATCAAACTCTTAAGATCTATTATTCCCTCATCTCTCTATCTCTCATACCAATTATACAAATCTATAAAAGAGATTAGGGAGTGGATTTGTAATAGGTTTTCAACAAATCATATTTTCTTCTTTTTCATATCTCATTCTATAATGGGTTCTCACTACCACAAAAGTGGGGGGGTGGTTTCCTTGACTACCAATATAGTTCAAGATGGTTCCCACAACCCTAACACTGAGGGTTGGGTTTCTTGTTCACCCATAAGAGAAAGTTAGAAATAAAAAAAATCTCTTAATTAGAGAGGATGAGATGTAGGGGCTCACAAACAGATATTTCTAAACTTATTTATCAAATTGTGTTTTCTTACTCTTTTATTTGTTTCATTGATTATTTATTTTCCAATTTTCATCAAACACGATGAAAATAATTTTATAAATATGATAAGTCCATTTACTCTATGTATACTCCCTTAATTGATATTGAAATTACCTTTTAATACATATAAGAATTATTACTTTATCATATCAATTTCTATTTGTTTGTAATTTTATTTTTAATTTTATTTTATTTTTTTAATGATAATTCACCCCCATATATTCCCATATTTACCTATGCCACCAGAAATGAGTAAAATTTTATGCGAAGAATTCTAAATACTATGTGCTAATGAGTTTTTCATTTCTATTGCACATGAGGTGAGGCTATGAGATAAAATTTACTGTATCAAGAACTCTAACAAGTTCAAGGGGTTCTAAATAGGAGGATAAGATTTCATAAAAGGTTAGACAAATGATTCACCCATCCCCTCATAGTGGTATATAATCAGCCCTTAGGCACCACATTTGGATCCTAATAAAAAGGATTTTCTAATGTGAATGTATCCTTGATGTGACTTCCTCATGTTTTTGTTTGTATATGGTTGATGAGTTTTTATGAATCATAGAGAATATCTTTATATCATTATCATTTACAAAAATGTTCTTATTCTGTGCATGGTGTTCAAAGGTGTGGGTGATCTATGATTCATGTTATGAATTTATATCCTTATTTGTTATCATTTAATGATCTCTTCCATTCCATATCACATATTTTTTTTATATCATAGGATATTGATAACCAAAACATTGGATATCTAGTCTCACATGTTTCACCATCTTATTATCACGATATGGATAGTGTTTCCTTATATTGTGATCACCCAAATTCAGGAGTTTGACACTCTATTAGTCTAGATAGGGAAATACCAATTATTAAGTGAATTAATTGCATAAAGTGTGCTAATAGGATGGTTGTTGGCATAATATTGATCCAAATTGTCCTCTAATATCCAAAGTGATTCCATGATCACTATGTTTTATATTATAATGATTTATATTTTGTTACAATTTCTGTAGACAACTTATGATTAATTTTGGTACTGTTTTTTTACTGTTTTTATTATTATTAGAAATGTGTTGGATAGTCACTAATGTACCAATTTAAAAAGATAAAAGTTTTATCTTGATTTGAAATAAAAGTATTTTCTAAAATCTTAGGTATTTCAATATGGTATTTTCTAAATGTTTTATCATATAAAGATATTCCTTTATCTTTAAAGGTCTAAAAAACTATTTAGTTTTAGTAAGTTTATCTAACATGTTTTAAATTAATTGGTTTCATTAATGGTGTCATGTCATTAGGTTTTTATAAATGAAAAAAGATTATATATATACATATATATTTAAAACTAAAATGATATGTGTATATTTTTAATTATTATTCATGTGTTGTGGGGAGGATTTATACCAGTCATTTGATTCCATGCCCATCACATTAATGGTTTAGTTTAGGATCTACTTGGATGTAGAAGTATGTTGTTGGTTTCTGGTTTGGGTATGTTGGATATCATAAGTGAAGAATCATCACATGGCATGTTGTGATACCCCATTAACTTCCCATTAGGTTTGTTCTAATCTTTGATTTTGGTTTTCTTTTTTGTTGGGTGAGTATTTCCAACCATGAAATTGGGAGGATACCTATAATGGTAAAGTCATAGATTTTTTGGAATTTTCAACAAAAGAAACCTATAGTTTCAGCTGCTTGTTGGGAACTTACACATCATGTAAGTGAAGTACATACCATGTAATGACTCTTGGGAATAATTTTTGAACCAAGTACATGGAGTGTATATTTTACATTCCATGTAATAGGTACACACAACACAAGTATAAAAATATCGTTTTTAATTAAAAGAAAATGGGTTTTTTTGGAATATATGGACCTCGAGGATTATATGATGTGTAAATGGGTTAAACACAATGTAACTTTCATGGTGTTTGTTTTTAGGGAACCATATGAGTGATATGTTTCATTCGTTCTCTATACATCCCTTCTCTTCTGACCCAGAGTTCTTCCTAGTTGATTTTTGGTGACTTTATTCCCTCCAGATCATTTTTTTTCAGGGATTAATCTCCGTTGTGGTTGTATTTCTTCTCTCTAGTCTCTTGGCATGCCTTATCTTCTGAAGAAATATTTTGTGGTTTCCAATCCCCATTGTCAAAGGTGGTTATCTTGTCTACATCCTTGACATAGGTGGATCTATCCAAGCATTCTAATTTCTTGAATTTCTTATAGTTCTTTTTAATTACTTAGGATTTAAAATGGAATTTCATGTGTTGAAATTAAAAAGGGAATGGGTTTATTTTCAAAGGGGTTTTTTCTTTGAAAACATAATTTCCTTGATTTTGAAAGAAATGGATTTTCAAACCCTGAATGAGATTGGATTGTATTTGAAATGATTTTATAGAAAATGTGATCATGGTTTTTAAAAATAAATTGATAAACATTGCATAGAATTAACCTTGGGTTCATTGATAAAGATACATGTGTAGCCTTAATGAATGTGACACCACTAGGAGGTAGCCTATTGTATATCTATAGACTATGGTAGGACTAGATATTAGTTAGATCTAGCCTTATATATTTTTGTCTTGTGAGTGTCTAGTATGTATTGTCCCATAGGATAGAGCCTGATTGGAAGGTGCGTTTTTATTTTGTTGTTGTTTATTTCTTGATATATTATTTCAATGATTTTGGCTCACAAGTATATTTATATCTTAGTATTTTTACCTACTATAATTTATAACTGGAATGTTTTCTGGATTTGGAAAACCATGTATGAAATTTTTGGAAAACCCAATGACTGTTTAGGAAAATGTTTTAAAATTATTTTATTGATTAAAATTATTGTAAAACTATTTTATTTTAAAGTTATAACTTGTGAATTCTTGATATTATAACTTGTATTGATTATTTGGTGGTTTCCTACTAGGATCTGTTGATCACACCCTAATCCTATCTTTGGGTAGTTGTAGACTTTATTTTGTAGTACATCGGTAAAAGGGATGTCATTATTTAGAATGATATTTTCTCTTTATGTCTTTGTTTTGGTTTGAGATTCTTTTTGGAGGTGACAGTTGGTCTCATGGAGACTTTCTTGACTTTTCATAAATCATGGTTTAGAATGTTTGGATTAGTTATATCTCTCTATTGTTTCCACTTTGTACTCTTGTTGTATGTCATGTTTTGATTATATTCAAGAATTGTTTTGTTATCTTTTCTATACCTAACCCCATAATCGGTTAGCATTGGTGACTGTTCTGGTTGACCTAGGTTGATCGGTTACACATGTTGAGAGGGTGGTTATGGATTTGGTTTTATTTTGTATCTTGTTCTTATAGTGTATTAATTCATATTAAAATTTATGTTTTGGATTCTTTGTATGGTTTATCTTATAATCATATTAATGTTTAGTATGAATTTCAATTTCAAAATAATAGGATGTGATTATTGGCCATGTTTTTTGTTCATGATATTTTTTTTTATATTTGATACCTTATATTGATTTTTTTATTTATAAAAATTTATAACTTCTATTGTGTGAACTAAAATCATATGAATGGGTTACCCCAAATTATAAGGTGTAATTACCCTGGTTGTTTATTTATTTATCACATGAAGTTTTACCCAAAAAGAAAATTGTATGCATAAATAACAAATTCTATCTCGTATAGTTTGAGAATACTATTGTGGCCTAGTATTGGGTCGATTTGGGTGACAAGTCAGGTAAGCTCGTGTAGATTAATTAGATATGGTATTAAATACTAGTTTATATTTTTATTGTTTGGCCATATGAAGAGAGTATTATTATATTTCTTATTATATATAATGATTAGGTGCATAATCACTACCTTTTGGTATAACACATAAATTGTTGTGGGATGTTCAGGATGTGTGATTCTCAAATTCAAGCCCTGATGTTAACTTGTTTCAAGTCGTTTTGGTACTTATTTTTTATTTCTATTTTACTTTTAGTTTTTATGAATTATTTTGGTAAAATATTCATTTTATAATATAATTAGGAAAAGTCTTGAAAAATATTAGAAATTCTATTTTTTGGGATGGTACATAGTGTGATTCCACTCATTATCTAGGTTTTTCTCTTTAGATGTTATATGGATTAAACTATTGAAAGAAGAATAATTCCTTGGTATGACTTATTAATTTGATTAGTGGTGATATTTTATTTTAAATTTTCCCTTGTCCATTTTAGATTAGTTAATTTTTTTTAGTAAACTCTTTATTAGAATATTAAATTGGATATTCCCTTTCCTATATTCTATAGAATTTTGATGGTTTTTTGAATTCTCATTCCTTGCTGACTAGTTGTTCCATCCTTGGTTTTGAAGTGATGTTATCCATATGATGTTTATATTCCATTGATATGTTTTTCATGTGTTTTATTGGTGTGTTCTTGGGTAACTAGGATGAGTTTTAACCCAAGTCTTAGATTGTTCTATGACTATTTTTTTGGTTCACTGTGATCTAATGTTCTGAGATTGAAGTCCCAGATTACTCATATATAATGAAGGATAGAAACTATGTCATCCTTGTGGAAAAATTTACTTCTAACTGTATCTTTAATCAATTGTTGTCCTTTCATATCTAATCTATATTGATTTATTTTTTTAGATATTATCCTTTTCAAAAATTTGGTCATGGATAAATGTTTTTTAGCTGCCTTGGATGGTATCCTATTATGAGGTTATTGAATCTCCATATTAATATTTTAATCATTTTATGCATTTATTCTATGAAAAGTCTTGTCCTTATTGGTTATTTGGGAGTGATTAGTTGTTTTGGTGGATTTTAATTTTAGTTTAATTCATAAATGGTGGGGAGAAAACTATGGACACTTCTTTAGTTTAGCCTTTTTCCTATTTTCATTAATAGGTGATAAAGTGATCCAATTATATTAAGTACATAATTTCCTCAAAAAACCATTATCTATGATGGATTATTAATTTTGAGAGATTATTTATAGAGTCTTTTATGGATACTCATAAGTATAAATTTTTTATTTTGAAGTACACTCAACTTTTATATTGTGGATGGAGTTTTTAAATTTTTGTTTTAGTCTCAAAGGTTATTTAGGATATCAAAATGAGTTTGGATGGATTATTTATCTAGTTGGTGTCATAAAACGTTTCTTATGGGGTAGATGGAAGTTCATTTTTTTAAGAATGGATACAATCATTGGAAAATTAATCTAAATCCTTTCATTAATTCACCTTTTCCACTATAGATTTCTAGGGAGTTAAAAGCATTTTAGTAAGGGTAATTTTTACAACCCAACCATTATTTTATTGATTTATTTATTAATTTAGATATTTTATCCTGATCCATCATTTATGGTATAATTATATATTAAATTTTTTAGAAATTGTTCGATTATGGATGTTTCACAATTTTTTCATTGTTAATGCTAATTGTGGGGCCCAACAATGTGAATCTCATAATTTTTATAAGAGGTTTTCTCATGGTTGGAACACAATTTTTTAAAATTTATGACCAAACCCTGAATAAATCCCCTTGTTTTTAGTTTCCTTATGCGTAGTTGGCCATAGTTTTATAAATCATGTGGCCAAACCATGTAACCTTTCTTATCTTAGCCAACAAGGGTATCACTGTTCATGAATGATTTTGTAAACTATGGGGCCAAACCAAGAAGATAATCAAGTTTATTAAAAATTTTGAATTACCCATTTTTTCATTATTAAATTAAATCCCTTATGGGTCCTTGTTTCACTCCCATTTAGATATATTTATCCCCATGCATGTTTCAAGTTTGGTTCCACTCTCCTCCAACGTGTTTTCCATAGATTTCATTTGGATTTTCAGTGGTTTCTTCTTGCTATGGTGATTGAAACTCTTTTATCTCCCCTATATAATATTTCCTTATTATTATATTTATAGAATTAGGTTCTTATTATCTCATTTTTATTTAGGTATTTTCTTTTTTAGGATCCATTCTAGACCTATAAGGGGCCCTATTTCCTTGTTGTGTAAGTTTAGTGTCATGCTCTGTGAACGCGACCTGTTAGTGGAATGTTTCTTTATGCATGAACATTTAAACATAAATCCATGAATTTTTTACTTGTTTTAATTTATTATTTTATCTATTTTAAGTTTTAATTATATGTATCTATTGATATGTACTTATAGATGTTAGTTCAATCAAGGTTATTAACATTCTTTTGGGTCATTTCCCTTGTTTCTAGGCTTAATTTTTTTACATAATATGCGCACACCTAGTTCTAATTTAAGTGCTTAATTGGGTCCTTTCAAGTGGTTTGAATATAATAAGGAGTATTTAAATCACATTGGTTTCTAATTAATTCAACCCATATTTAATTATTTATTTTTATATAAAGGGAATGATGGGTTATTCCTAAATTGTTTTGTGTTCCATTTATTATATGAGATTAATAATGATGATTATATTATTAGGTTTTCAAAGAGGATTTTATTTCTTGATTTTTTAAATGATGTTACAATAGGCCAGTAGGCACATTATAAAAAGGATTTTATAATGTTAATGGACCATTGATATGATCCCCTCTTGATTTTTTAATATAAGGTGGATGATACTATCCCCATCATAGGATATATTTGTATATTTTTTTCCTTCATAAAAGGGGATTCTTCTATGAAAGGTATTTGAAGTTGAGGGTGAACTATGAATCTTGTTTTATTTTTATCTAGCTATTTTTTTACCATTCATATCTAGAATCCATTACCCCTCACATCAATTTTTGTATATCATGGGAAATTGGGCATAACTAGGTGGAATATATGGTTTATAATGGATCCATTGTTTATGATCATGAAATAAAATGTGGCCTAAAGTAATGTGTTTACCTATATTCATTATATTACAGCTTGGTTAGGCTAGATAAGAAAATTATAGGTGTTTTTGTGATTAAATCACATAAAGCGAATTGATATGTTGAATTCCATTTTATAATTTTCCTATAGTACTTCCCTGCATTGTGTGTTGCATTATTTTATTTGTACTCTGAATTATCCCCTAAGATCCTAGGTTTTCCCATTATCAGTAGATTTTGTTTATATTAAGAAGAATGAAACTTCATTACTTTTGTGGCAGTAGAATTATGATTATATAATGTGTCCTCAATTATTATTATTATTATTATAGACCACGACATATATCTTTATTTTATTAGAATAATGTTTTTCCTAGAATTTAAATGAAGAGTGGTGTTACAAAGGCATTTATATTCTAATGTATGGTTTTATAAATGTTTTTTCATATCAAAAGATTATTTTTTCTTTAATGGTGTAAAGAACTATTTTATTTAATATATTTTCTACCATGTTTTAATTTTAATGGTTTCATTTGTGGAAACATTAATTGGATTTTCATAAAATGGAAAATATTATATTTATATCTATATTAAAAAATAGCATATATGGATTTATTTTTAAATGTTATGTGTAGGGTGTGGGGAGGACACATACTGAGCATTTGTGTAGACACCTATCATTTTACTTATTTAGTTTTGGATCTTCCTATACATGACGATTATTTATCAATTTGTGGTTCAGGGATATTAGATTCTATTTATAAAGACTCCTTTCATTTATCATGAAGTCGGGTGGTTATGGATTTATTTATTTTTTGTTATTTTTTTATTTTGATGTATAGTTCTATATAAGAATTTATATTGTAGCTTCCTTTTCTAATTTATGTTGAAATTATATTAATATTTGGTTTTAATTTTAATTTTGTATGTCTTTGATGTTCTTATTCCAGTTTTATTTTCTATGAGTTATGTTATCAAGTTATGCCTTTTTTTGGTTTAGTTTATTTACTAAAGCCACACATTTCCATGGAGTGGCCTTAAATCATATGAATTAATCATATTAGTTTCCTAGATAGAATTAACTTGTTTTTTTATTTATTTGTTAAGTGAAATCATTGTCGATGGATTTTTTTATGCTGAGGCACATGTTACCAACTTGTGGGGATCTCTAATGTCATTCAATAATAGCAGCGGGCCCTAATGGGTGATGTGTTAGATTATCTTGGGATTTTCCATTATAACAGGGATAAAATCCCAATTTTTATTTTGAGAGTCTAATAGTATGGATATAGGAATGTAAAATTCTAATTATAAAGTCATGATTGAGTACAATATAAAAACTTTCTAAGATGGAACATGAGTTACCATGGATGTTTGTTATGCAAGAGTTATGAATTTAATCATTGTTATCAACTTAATTTGAGATGTTTTATTATATATTTGAGTAATTTTGTTTCCTATTGATTATTTATGAGTTATTTTTAGACATTCATTGTTTTCAAGTGGAATTGGGAAGAACCCATTAGGTATGCAATTAAATTACATGGTTTGGGTCACAACTCACAAACCCTACGACTTGGTCTAGGAATATTTTAGTGGGACTCACACAGTTAATTCATGGTTTTAACAACCATGAAACTAAACCATGCACACTTTAAAATTTTCCTATTATTTATTTTTTATTCACTTATCATATAAATTTTTTAAATATACTTTATTTTTAATACTATATGAATTAATATTTTTCCTTAGTTATTGATGTTGATTTGAGAAATAATGATTGAGTATTATGACTTCCAATGGGTACAACCAAATGTTTTTATCTTTGGAATGGTTTTAAATTAAAAATATGGTGTGAGAAAAATTTTTAGATATTTCAAGTATACATTTTTTAAAATCACTTTTGTTTCTTTAAAAGTTTTGATATTTAAACATTATTAAAATCTGATTTCTGAGATTTTAACTTAAAAATGAAATGTCGACTCAAGAAGGATTTATTTGATAAATGGGGGTGTGAAACATTTTAAAGTATTAATTAGGGGGATTTATAAAATTACATTAAGTCTCTCTAAAGGACTTTATTTTTGAATTTTTAAAAAATTATTTTGAATGATTTAGTTTTGGAAATCAGATTTTATGATTTAGTTTTTAACGGTTTTTATTATTTTATATTTTTTCCAAAAGAGGATTATTTATAAAAAATGATTTTTTCATAGTATTTTAAATCAATTTTCCTTTTAATAAATGATTTGAGAATCCCAAGAAGGGAACTGGGAGTTTAATTTTTGGTGTAATTGATAAATTAATTTGATTTAGTTTTACAAATATGATGGAATGATTCCAATATATATTTCCTTGTGTTTTATGGTTTTATTGGTTATTTGAACATTTATTTTATCCCTTTATTAGGATTTTTGTTAAGTTTTTAATTTAATTATATAATTTGGAATATTTTTTAATTAAAATTGGGGTATGTGTGAATGTTTTAAACTCTATATTGAGAAGGATAAAATGTTTACTGATGGAAGAATTGTGAAATAAAATTTTTTTAGTTTTCTAAATGAGGTGAATTGTTTTCATGTTACAAATAATTTTTAAAATTATTTTCTAGACTCTTCTTAAAAATATATTTGTTCAAAAATAAAGTCTTTATAGTGTTCATTTTATTAGATTTATTCATTAGTATTTCACCCATGGTTTATATTAGGAATCCTTAAATGGAATTAAGATACATTAATTGAATGGATTATTGTTTTTTGTTATTTAAAATTTAACTCCTAAAAAACTTTTATGAAGGGTATAAATTCTATATTTTTAGAAGACCATTTAGATGATTCCATCTATTGTCTAGGTGTGATTATTGTGAGGTTATATGGGTAAAACTGTTGGAAGAAGAACAAGTCCTTGGTGTGACCTAGTCTTGGGTGTGGGGATGAATATATGTTTGATATTTATTTATATTATACTTATAGCAATAAATTTATTTGAGAAAATTATTATTTTATGTATCTCATTGGGTATTCCAATGATGATTCCTTATTCCACATTGATTGTTTTTTGAAATATTATGCCTTAGTGTTGTTTTGTGTCTATATTAGTTTTGAAATGATGTTGTCCCTATGATGATGTTATTTAATTGAGTGTTTTTACATTGGAGGTATTAAGTGATACTTAGATAACTAGGATAAGTGACACCCCATAGTTAGATTTTACTTTGGATAGTGTTTGTATTGTTTCGATGGGTTCACCATGAGCTAATGTTTCTGGTGTGAGGTACCAGGTAACTCATATTGACCCTAGGATAGAACCCATTTTTCATAATATTGGCATGTTTTTCCTCAGACATCTTCAACAAAATCTTGTATTTTCCTATCTAATTGATTTTGATTTTGTTTCATGAGCCAATTGATTTTATGATTTTTAAGTGTTTTTAATTGTTTAATAACCATGATGTATGGTATTTAATTACGATGTTCTTGAATCATTGGGGTTTTTATTTTTACAATTTTCATCCAATAATGAGTTTCTTCATTTTTTAAGTCTTTTTATTGTCCATTTTTGGGGGATGAGTTTTTGTTTATGAGGATTTTGATTTTAGTAAAAATATTATATATTAAAAAGAACACCATTGAAGTTTTCTTTTTTCTACCATTTTCCTATTTTCATTAAGCGGCCCTAGTGTAAGCCTACTCGATGAGGTTTCTTGTTTCCCCAAAAGAACCTTCTCGATTATGGGGTGTTCATTCATTAGTATTGATCCTTTTATATAGATAGTTTATTTTATGGATTCTCGTATATATAGAATATTGGCTCTCTAATATGAATTTGTTTTATATTGATGATGAATATTTTGGGATTTTGTTATGGTATATATGGTTCATTAAGAATATGTAAATGATATTGATTGTAATACTCATCTGGTTAATGTTTTTAGGTTTTTTATTTGGGGTTTTGGGGTGTTCCTTGGTTTTTTGAATTGAAATAATCATGAGGAAATTAATCTTCATCCATTCTTTCATAAACTTTTTCTACTATGACTTTATGGTGCTATAAAGAATTATAATGGTGAGAATTTTCAAACATTGACCTTTTTATCCTGATTTATTTATTAATTTGTCTATTTTTATTCATTTTTGTTATTTTTGATCTTTTTTATTTGAATTTTTCTTAAAATGGTTGAGTTTTTCATGTCATACAATTTTTACATGGTTAGGTCTAATTGTGTGACCTGAATTTGTGAAGCGTGATGTTTTTCTTAGAGGTGTATGCATGGTTAGTGAATTTTCTAAAAAACTATATGTAAAAACCAAGAAACACACCCCTTATATTCACCTAAAATATTCAAAATTTGTATACTATTTGGTAAGCTATGCAGCCAAAACCATGTGGTCTCCCTTTCCTTGACCTGTGGAGGTTGCATTCTTGGTGTGTAGTTTAGTAAATTGTATTTCCAAACTTGGTGGACTATCCAAGACATTAAATTTTTTTATCATCTCATTATCCCTATCATGACCCGATCTAAGCTAGTGATCAAGCCACAACTACGCAAAGCTTGCCTCCATAGGCTAGGGGGTGGCGACGAGCGCTGAAGGCATATCTAACATAAGGATGCCTTTTCTTATGTACTTGTACACACACACACACAAAACCATCTCGATGAAGAAGTATAGAGGGAAAGAGTAAAATATGCAACATAAATATAAAGTAAACCAAGAACGCATAACCTCTAGTCTATTCCATAGTGTGATAGTGAAAAATAAAAAGTAAAGGGGAAAAAATACACGCCCAACTAGAAATATGTCCCAACCTGAAAAAACTGGAAAAGTAAACTACTAAAAGATCCTAGATCCTGAATCCTAATCTAGGACCACTATATGTGGTCTAAAGTACCAGGTATCTCTAATCTCCACTGAAGTCACCAATGACCTATTTTTCATCTGCATAAGACATGAAACATGTGGTAAAAGCCCATGTAGTGGTGATTTTATACATACCCAGTAAGAAGTCCTGAAATAAAAAGGGGGAGTGGTAAGATATAAATCTAGAATATAAAGATAGTAGATGCAAGATACATTCAAATAAAAGAGATCAACCCAAGAAGAAGAGAGAAATTAACCACGTCCAAACATAAGGGGCTCAACACGATGAGAATTTGAACTACACGTTGAGTCTTTTCCACCTATAGTAGGAGAGTAGACTCATATAACCATGAGAAGATAAAAATGGAAAGCACAGGGCATACCATTTACGTCTTTGCCTCTCTTGGAAGGAGAGTAACTGAATCCAAGGGTATAGATATAGAAGAATATATATATATATATATATGCTTAGTCAAAATATTCCCAAATGAGATAGTAGGGGGTATTCATCTCATAGCTCAGACGAAGAAGAATATTATCCAAAAATTACAAAAGTCCATTAGTGATGTCCATCATCTCATGCGCCTTCCCATAAGTAACCATCCATGTCAAACCGCGCCTCATCACTATTATGCACAGTCGAGGGGAAAAAAACTCGAAGTAGAGGATATATTCCCTCATACAACAAGAGGGATTCAATCTGATAGTCATCTAGGAACCACTTCCTAGTTTTATTGGATGGTTCCACTCGGTAGTCATTGGAGACTCCACTTCCCAACTCTACTAGGGGTTCAACCAAGTAGCCATTGAGGACTCCACTGCCAAGCTCTAGTAGAGGGTTAGCTCAGTAGTCGTCGAGGAATCCACTTCCCAGATCTATTATAGGGTCAACTCGGTAGTCATCAAGGACTCCACTATCCAACTCTATTGGAAGGTACCACTCAGTAGTCATCAAGGATCCACTGTACAACTCTATTGGAGGGTACTTCTCGGTAAGTCTCTGGTGATCCTATGTGATCACTGCCAATCACAAGCATTGTCTAACTAAGAATAATTCCCGTAACATTCCACATCATTTCTAAAAAACCACAATCAAGGGTATCAACACGTTCTACATGAAAAAACACTTAGTAAAGGCTACTCACAATCCACAATCCAAGCTCCAATGAAATAGATACGAAACCTTGAAGTGTCCTAAAAAGGAACCAATGGGTACACGTCGTGTGATGGGACCCACATGATGTTGGCCCCACTTCACCACCTGACCATGCCCCTATCCAGAACATGACTCCCAATCCATATAGTAGTACACAATGTGTAAGGTTACTACAAGACATGTCTCGACTAAAAACTTGACGAATGCATGAGGCTCATCATTGGTCCAAAAGGAAAAAAACACAATGCTACTGATATGCCTCTACAAATGTGCCCAGATTATAAAACTAATCACACCATTGTGATACTCATGAAAAAATTCTTAGGATAGACTATTCACTTTCCCAAATTGAACACTTGATGAAAAATTCACATTTCGACATATAACACATGAACAACATTTCATGGGCCTCAGCCATAAAACCAAATTAAACACACGATATTGGTCTTGAAACTTCCTCCTCAATTTCATAATTTCATTTCCATAGAAGGTTCATCAATCTGATATCATATGAAGATGATTATTCAGATATAAGATTCCGCAACAATAATAATTTTATTATTATTGGGTGTTTCATTTACCCAAGGCATGAGACTGAAAAAGGTGTTAAACATTGGTCTTATAATGAACATCATAATTCTAGGGTCATGATGTTTATAAGGGTTCATAAATATGAGGTCATATGAAGAAGTTACAACCGAATTTTGTTTTGTCACCCAAAATAATAATAATAATATTTTATTATTATTATTATTTATTTAAATCCTTATTCAATTTTATAGGGCCCACACAAGGGTAACCTATTATTTTATGTACTCACCTCTTTTAATTACTTTAGTTTCTCATTTCATCGTCATCATCGTCATTATTTTATATAATAATAATAATAGTTTGAAATAATGATAATCACCTCTTATCCACCCAGGTCATGCGCAACACCCATCCTCTCTTCAAGAAATTTTCTATTCCTTTATCATTTTAATTAAATTAATTATTCAAATAATAATTATTCTTATCATAATAATAAAAAGTGAAGAAAAAGAGAAGGCATGCACCCCTATCCTCCCAATTTAATTCCATTAATATAAAAGATGTAATTTCCTTTATTAAATGAAAACCATTTAATTTAATTAACCACAAATATTTTTTTAATGTTATATTTATTATTAAAAATAAAACAAAACCTGATGTGTTGACAACATTTGAACACATCGTTGGAGGTCCAAGTCCGACCACCACCACATCGACATTGAGCAGCCTCTGCCATGAGACCCTACTCACAACCTCTGCTTAGAACCAATCTTGTTGCACTACACATTATCACCATGTTCCAACAAGGAAAATGGGGATCACTAATTCGACCCCAAACCACCTAAGATCTTAAACTCAGACTCGTGGTACCAATTCAATCCATTCACAAAACACTATCCCACTCATTTATCAATCTGTATCCAAACCATTGATCTTCATGTCATTCGTGCTACCACAACGAATCCAAGGGTTCGATCTCGCTCGAACCCAACCAAACAATACCGAATCGTGACCCCATGGTCCAAAATTGAATAACACGATGAATGGTGGGGTAAAGACACTAAAAAAAGGTGATAAATAGCATTGTCCAATCTTTCTTGGCCAAAATATTTCATAGTGGGGAAATCGGGGTGAGAAACATGACACAAAAAAGAAATAAATTGATAGAAAAATTAATTTGGATACACGGGATCATGCAAAGGTTTATTTAAACGCATGTCAAGATTTTTTTTTAAAATATCAATATTTTAATAAAAAGGGACAGAAACCACAATTTATGAGTCCTACTTCAATTATGGATCGATCGTTGGTGAAGAACACATCCTCTAGAGATGAAGATGATTCTATGCATCCACTGACTTTTGATTCACCTCAATCCAATCATCAGTCATCGTCCAGTCTCAATCTACCAATAAAGAAGGGGTGGAAGCTCCTCTTAATGATCCCAGGGTTATCTAGCTAAACCTAGAAATTTTTCATAGTAGCTTACTTATGAAGGGAAAGAGTTTTGGTAATTTAATTATAAATAAATAAATAAATTATTTATTTTAATTAAACACACCCTCCAAGAGCCACCTTTACTGTATGTCCTGTGCTTCCTAGATTTAAGTCATGATTAGGGTAAAATCTACATTTAAAACTCAATGGTAGTATTAGATTTCCCATCTAAGTCTCCATTTATTATTTATTTTGATTAGGATTATTAAATAAATTAATTTATTTATCCAATGTACCCACCAATGGTTTCCCCATCCAAACGTCCCATGCCGACCAACCTTAAGTCGCTCCTAGGGTAAATCTCATGCTACAGATTCAACCATGGTCTCATATTTCAGACTAGAGACTATATTTAAGAGATATTCCATTATTTCAGGAAAATTACACATATATAATATAAAATATATTTAATATTTTTATAAAATTAATTTTGTTCTCACTAGACCTCGGAATTGCACACCGTATCAGCACCTGGCTCGAAAAATATTATTAGGAATATTCCCTAGTCTTACATGAAAAAACTATAGTCTCTACATCATTACGTTCTTCAAATATTTTCATCCCCGAAAATCACAAACTAAGGAAAATGCTGGGGACACTGAACCTGAATCTGGCTCTCCCATACATATTACCTATACTGGGATGTACAACCAAAGGAGTAGTGTGAAACTCCCTTATCACCTCCTCTCTCAATGTGACTGAACCATCATCCATCCTTTAAAAAAGATGATATGGTTCTCTTCTTTGGAAAATACATTTGGTGAATCTCTTAAGAATATCTACTCTCATAAGATCTTCAAGTTGATATCCCCAAGTTGTGCCTCCCGAACTCACTGAGGAAGAGGAGGGGTAACAAACATCAATTGGAGGTATGTTGCACCATCATCACCCAAAAGGTTCAAATATAAAGAGTTCAACTACTCCATTACCTTTCTAAACAACCATGGACGGAGAAACTCATTATGTACATCTTCTACCAAAACCACGCCCTAGGTGGCCTTCAAGCTCACATGGATTCAAACTTTATAGGGTCCATTTTTAATCGTATGTCTAAGAAGATATATCCCAAGAAGTAGGCCTTCAAATATAGAACTAACTCCATGAGATCTACTGTACGAATCACACTCCCAGAGCATGTCTAGAACCATACTCATGTGTCTTGCATGCTCTAACTCTAACATTGAGGACACGATGGTACCATTGAAAAATACTACCATAAACCAACCCAAAAAAGGTTAAGGATTGAGCTAATAAGTCTTGAAAACTATGATTTGGAGTTAAACACACCAAAGGATATCACCAAGAACTCAAAGCAATCGTAGCGGATCTTGGAATCTACACTTAGTACATCCATCTCTTGAACCAGAAGCTGATGATAACCCATCCTAATGTATTAATTCAAGATTTAATTCACCTATATCTACTAATTGAAGAGGTTATCGATTCTGAGGGGTGGATACTCCTCCCAGATAGTCACTTGGTTCAGGTGACGTCTATCCACACCAGACCCCAAGTTCTCATTCGCCTCCCAGGAAAAAACATAGGGGTTACTAGGTTAACACACAAGGTATTATGAATCCCTACCTCTATAGACCCTCCAACCACACCAATATCTCTCACAACACCACAAGTTCATCTGATGTGCTAGCGCAAACGTCGAGCCATCCTTGGTGCAAGTCTAAATAGAGGTACACCCTATGGTGGGGAGGTAAACCCGACACATCATCATACCCCACTATCATTGGATGGATCTGAGAGCTCATAACAATCACTACTCCAAGGGTAATAATAGCCAACTATTAAATCAATTGTAACCTCCTAAAAATGAGCTCATCATACTCGGTCAGAGGATTACTTTTCATCAATGAGGAAAAATTCATCACACAACCCAGAATCACTACCACACCCATTGGTATAAAACATCTATGCATGTATGGTAAACGACCAACCCATAATAAGAAAATATCTTAGGGTATTACTGCTGCTACAGAAAAATATCATGTGAGGATATCTCTCTCTCATTATAAAGTCAGGTCACATCATCGGTAGAAACTAGTGATCATCGATCTTCTATGCAGGAACCTCCAGTATAAGGGTCAAGAGAAAAGGGCCGCACTGGTATCACTAGATCTTTAATAGGGGATGCGTAAAGGGAAACATAGATTTTTTCTTTATGATATAAACTACAGCTGGAGAAGTGAATACGTAAGTTATACCCTAATACACACTTGAGCATCCCGTACATAAGCCCCTTATGTTAGAAACTCATCATTTCCCTTACCTACTTTCTCTCCTCAACCAAGGCCTATTCTGACACTTCATCACTCCAGAAAGACCTCAAACAAACAATTCAATGGAAATCATCAACCAAACCTTGATACTATCCAATTTGGGATGACTCTGACTCATCCACACGGTTTTAGATCACACCACAAGAATGTTTCTTGGTGGGAGATGTTTACCTCTTTCTTTCATGTCTGAATCCATGTCTAATATCATCAACACATGGATCTATCAACCCCTAAATCACCCTAGAGAAGTCTCTCCATGAGGACCACTATTGTAAGGGGTCCCATCCGAGAAGTATATCCAAGACACATGATTTTTCTTGACCCCAACCACAAGATAAGTGAGTATGTCTCAACATGAAACTTAAGGGATCTCTCTCCCTAGAACCTGCAATGATCTCTTAGTATAGGTGTTTCAAATGATGGTACCAGCATAACCAACTAATTCTTTATGAATAACACTGGTTTCAATTATAACCATTAAATCAGTCATTATCTATACAAGTCTAAAAACTCGGATCACTGACTCAAGCCAAACCTACACTGCCTAGGGAACTGACTCATCATGGAACCTCATCGGCCTCTAGCACTAGAAATTTAAGGGTGCGCTAAGCCTAAACACATACTAATCCTACTATGATGGTACCAAATGATGCTCAAGAGGTGGGGGTGCTACTACCTACTTGACTGGAGGAGAACATCTCATCAGATAGACCCTAAATTGAGGCCTCATCTCTTGTTGGGTAATCGCCGCGATCTAGAAGTTGATAACGTGGTTGGATGTCATCGCATAGGTATCTTGAAAGTGATATATATATACCATGGTCAAATGGGAATATATATATATATATAACAACAATGAGGATATGTCTTAAGAAGTACAGTCAAAGACTCAATCCTATATGATGCATGTACCATTGATCCCTGCAACCAATGTCTCGGTATACTATGTTGACAAGAAGGTAGTCAAGGTCTTGGTGAATGGATACATTGGATGCTCATACCATCACTGGACTCTCTATCCTGAGAGCTACACTTGATAAACATTGACTCTATTTTTCGTAATCCTATCCATGTCCTCTTAAAGGGACAACTACAGAAAACGTCCCAAGGAATGAACTCGTCTGATACCAATCTGTCATGACACGACCCAAGCGGGTGCTTGAGCCATAGCTACCCCAAGCCTGCCTCCTTAGGCCGGGGGGTGGAGAACAATTCCAAAGGAATATCTAACATGGGGAGGCCTTTTCCTAAGTAGCTACACACACACACACAACCATCTTGATGAAAAAGTTTAGAGGGAAAGAGTAAAATATGAAACACATCTATAAAATAAACCAAGCATGCATAACCTCTAGGGCATACAAGAGTACGATAATGAAAAATGGAAAGTAATGGGGAAAAATAAACTCCCAACTAGAAGTATGTCCCAACCTTAAAAAATGGAAAATAAAATTATTGAGAGATCCCAACTTCTGAATCCCAATATATGACCACCGTATGTGGTCCAAAGTACCAGGTATCTCTATATCCTCTAAAGCCACCACTAACCGGTTCATTATTTTCATAAGACATGAAACATATGGGAAACTCCCTTGTATGGGTGAGTATATACATACCTAGTAGGGAGCCTTGAAATCTTAAGGGGGATCAGTAAGACATACAACAATAATATAAAGATAATAGATGCAATATATAGTCAAATAGAATAGATCAACCCAAGAAGAAGAGTAAAAGTAACCTCATCCAAAAACAAGGGTCTCAACAAAGTGAGTATATAAACTACATTTCGAGTCTTCACCATCTATAGTAGGATAGAAGACTTATCCAACCATGGGAATCTAGATATGAAAATCACGTGGCATACCCCATGTGTCTTCGCCTCTCCTAGAAAGAGAGTAACCAAATCCATGGGTATGGATACCAAATATATATATATATATATATGATTAAAAAAATAATCCCAAATGAAAGAGTAAGGGGATATCCATATCACAGCTCATCCTAAGAAGAAGAGTAGCCAAGAGTTCCAAAAGTCCATCAATGATGACCAACATCTCACGTATCTTCCCAGAAGTAACTGTCCATGTCAAAACCATGCCTTGTCATTATGCCACATAGTCGAGGGCCGAAAAACTCAAAGTAGAGGACCCATGACCTGATACAACAAGAGGGATCCACTCCGATAGTCGTTGAGGACCCACTACCCAACTCTACTATAAGGTACCACTTGGTAGTCATTGAGGACTCCACTGCCCAGCTCTACTGGAGGGTCAACTCAGTAGTCATCAAGGACTCCAATGCCCAGATCTACTGGTGGGTCAACTTAGTAGTCATCAAGGACTCCACTACCCATCTATACTGAAGGTTACCACTTGGTAGTCATAGAGGACCCATTTCCCAACACTACTTGAGGGTACCACTTGGTATGTCTCTGGTGATCCTACATGATCACGACCATAATTGAGTGTCACCTAACCAAACATCATGATAGAAACATTTGACATCATATCCCAAAACTCACAACTGTGGGAACCATAACATTTTATGTGGAAAAAAACTCTAGAGAGGCTACTCGTAGGCCAAAATTTGAGCTCAAACGAAGGAGATAAAAACCTCATAGTTTCTAAAAAAAGAACCAAGGGGTACACATCCTGTGAGGGGACCCACATGATGTGTGGTCCCACTCCACTACCTGACCATGTCCATTTCCATCACATGACTCCAAATCCATGCAGTATTTATGACATGTAAGGGTACTACACAACATTTCTCGACCAAAAGTTTGATGAACACACATGGCTTGTCGTCGATCTGAAGGGAAAAATGTAATTCTACTATTACGCCTCTACAAATGTCCCCCAATGGAAAAATGGATCATACCATTGCGATACTCATGGAAAAATCCTTGGGATAATATATTCACTTGCCCAAATCAGACACACGGTGAAAAAGTCACATGCCACCATATAATGCATGAACGATGTTTTGTAGGCAAGATACACAAACCTAAATTAAACACCCGATATTGGTCTTGAAACATTTATCTCAATTTTAGGATTTTTTTTCCATAGATTGTTCATCAATATGACACCGTATTAAGAAGATACGTCAGATAAAATATTCCACAACAATAATAATTTTATTATTATTGGGTGTTTTGTTGACCCGAGGCATGAGTATGAATAAGGTGTCAAACATCAGTCTTAAAATCATTATCTTAATTATAGGGTCATGCTATCACCGATGGTTCATCACTCTAAGGCCGTACTAATAAGTTACAACTAGATTTTTGTTTATCACTAAAAATAATAATAATAATATTTTTTATTATTTTTTATTTTTATTTAAATACTTATTCAAATTTAGAGGCCACACACAAAGGTATCCTATAATTTGGTGTACATGCCTCCAGGAAACTTCATTCCCTTTTTATTCATTTAATTTATCATGTAATCATTATCATCATCATCATTTTATATAATAATTATAATTATAATAGTTTGAAATAAGTAAAATAACCTCTTATCCACCCAGGTCATGCGCAACACCCCTACATTCTTTAAACCATTTTTAATCCCTTTATCATTTTAATTAAATTATTTATTAAAATAATAATTATTATTATCATAATAATAAAATTTGAAGAAAAATAAAAGTCACACATGCATCTCCTCCCAATTTAATTTCATTAATATAAAAAACCAAAATATCTTTTATTAAATTAGAACCATTTAATTTAATTAACCACACACATTTTTTTAATGCTATTATTCTTATTAAAGATAATAATAACATATGACTAATTGACCACATTCAACCACCTCATCAGAGGTCCAAGTTTGGTTTCCGCCATCTCCACACCGAGAAGCCTCCACCATGAGACCTCGTACATGACCTCCACTTGGAACCAATCTCATCGCATAGTATGTCATCAGTATATGCAAATTGGGAAAATGGGGAACAACAATCTATTCTCGAACCACTTCTGATCACAAACTCGCACCTGTGGTACTGATTTTATTAGTTCAAAAAATACCATCCTGCTCATTTATCAATCTATCCCCAAAACATCAATCCATGTACTATTTGTGCTACCACAAAAAATACATAGGTTCGACCATACTCAAACCTACCCATACAATGTCGAATCGTAACCCTATGGTCCAACGATAAATAATGTGATAAAAGGTATGGGAAATACCAATAAAAAAGGTGATAAACATCATTGGACAAGCGTTCTTGGCTAACTATTTCATATCCAAGAAACTAGGGTGAAAAACATGTCATGAACTTGAAATAAATTGAAAGAATAATTTATTTTGATATATGGGCTCATGTGAAGGTTTATTTAAATGTAGATCAAGGAATTTTTTTTGATAATGCTTAATATTTGGAACCACAATTTATGATCCCTACTTTGATTATGGACTTTTCATTGATGAAGAACGCATCCGTTAGTGATGAAGATGATCTCATGTATCCACCGCTTGTCGATTTATTTCGATACGATCATCGGTCTTCATCCGGTCTCAATCTACCAATGAATAAGGGGTGGGATATCCTCTTAATGATCCTAGGGTTATGTGGCTAACCCTATTGAATTTATATAGTATATCACTTATAAAGGAAAATGGTTTCGGTCATTTATCTCAAAATAAATAAATTATTTATTTATTTTATTTAAACGCACCCACCAACAGATGCCTTTACAGGATGTCCCAATCCGACCAACATTTGGTCACAGTTAGGGTAAATTTACATTATGAACTCAACAGTGGTCTCAAAATTATATTTCGAGTCTCCCTTTATGAGTCATTTAGGTTAGGGTTATTAAAGAAATAGATTAAATTAATTAATTTATTCAATGCACCTGCCAATGGTTTCCCCATTAGAACATCCCATGTCGACCAACCTTAGGTCACACCTAAGATAAACCCCACACTATAAATTCAACCATAGTCTCAGATTTCCTATCAGGAATTTCATTCAAGAGATATTCCACTTTTTAAAGAAAATTGTGCATGCGTAATATAAAATATATTTAATATTTTTATAAAATTAATTTCATGTTCACCGCGCCTCATAATCGTGCTCTCTTTCAGCGCTATGCTCTGAAAATATTCATAGGAATATTCCAAAGTCTTACATATAAAAACTAGAGTGTCTACATTCCCTTCACATATTAAATCTCTTGGGGGTACTCCTTTTTTTCTATTTGGATCTCTCGACCCCTAGGAATGTTTCCCCATTTGTGTCTCTCTCATCTATGGTGTTTCCCATGGATTTAATCATTATTTAATGTGGTTTCTTCTTGGTAAGGTGATTTATACTCCTCCCCCTTATCAACCTTTCCATCATATTTCCTTATCCTAGAATGGTCCCACCAACCTATGTCTTACGTTAAATGAATTTTAATTTGTGGATTTCTTATTATGTGGTTCTTTTTGGTCCTCTAAGGACTCATCTTACCTTATTATGGTGGATCTATCAAAGAGATATGTTTGAGGTAGTTTGAACCATGAATGAACTTTTAAATGTGAATTCATGAATTGATTGCTTATTTTAATTTAAAATTTGAGCCCTTTTAAGTTGAAAAGTTTTTTATGTAAATATCCTTTCTTATAGAAGTTAGTTTCTACTTTTTTATCAATTATTGTAATGGAAATTTTACATGTTTCAATTCTCAAAAAACATTTTTATGAAAACTATAACACCTAGTGATTTTTTAAATTCAAAATATACACATTCTAGATTAGTTGACTATAAAATGAGGTGTTTTCATCGCATTGGTTTCTAAAGAAAGTAACTTGTGATCAAGGATTTGTTTTTAAGTTAAGTGTTTGGTGGGTTTATCCTAAATTATTTTTTGTTTCTTTTATTAATGAGGTGTTTGATGATGGTTATATTATTTTGTTTTCAAAGTGGATTTTATAAATCTGTTATGTAAATGATATTCAAAACTATTAGTTAAAACCTTTTAAAAAGGATTTTTGTGATATAAATAGACCCTTTCAATAAGACCCTCCAGTTTTTTAATTATATAAGGTAATGATATTTTCACCATCATGGAACATATTTTTATATTTTTTGTCCTTGATAAAAAAGGGATGCAATTATGAATAGTGTTCAAACGTGATTGTGACCTATAATTCTTGTTTAAAATTTATATCTATATTCAATAAAATTGATTATCTACTTTCATTCCAAATCACTAGCATTTTTATTTTATTTTATAGAAACCAAGAATATCTAGGTAGGATACTCAGGTTCACATGCTATGCTAGACAATGATCATGTTATAGCTAGTGTCCCTTTTTATGGTTTTCACCATACATCGGTATTTTAGACCCCGATTAATCCATATATGGAAATACCATGTGTTAGGGGGAAATAATTTCACCATTAAAAAATAGGATGGATTACATCTTAGTATTATCGTAGATTTTCACCTTAGCTCATAGGTGATCCCATGATCATTGATTTTTATTCATAATATGATGACTAAGGTTCTATTAGTTTTATGGTAGTTGACTATTTAATACTTTATATGACATCATATACTATTTTTTATATTATTATGACTGTTTGGGACTGCCACTAGTGTCTCAATTTCGAAATAATAAAGGATTTCATTGATTTAAAATTAAAAAAGATTTCATAAAGGCATGGGTATTTAAATATAATTTTTTGTAAATGTTTTTTCATATCAAAATATTAATTTATTTTAAACTTTATAAAGGATAATTTTGTTTCAAAAAGTGTATCTCCCATGTTTTAAATTGAATGGTTTCATCAATGATATCATTTTTTTTATTTTTGGATATAAGGGAAGAGATAATATTTATATCTATATTTAAAACTACCAAGAAAATTATTTATTTTAAATGGTTATGCATGGGGCATGTGGAGGATAACTACTAGGAATTTTTGTTCAGACCTATTATTTTCTAGTCTTAGTTTAGGTTCTTCTTAGATGTGGTGGTTGGTTTTTAGTTTTTAGTTCATGTATATTGGAGGTGGTATATGAGGACTCTTGACTTGGGGAATGGAGAAAATTGGTTATGAATTTTTTATTTTTCATATCTTTTTCTTATAATGGATCATGCCATGTTTTAATTTCCATTATAGGTTCCTTTTCTGATTGTATTATAGACGAATTAATTTTTAGTTTTAATTTGATGTTCAAATGTATTGGATATAATTTTTGGACATAAGTTTTATTTCATCAGTTATGTTTACATGTAATTCTTGATTTTTTTATCTATTGAAACTATCAATTTATGTAGTGTGGAATTCTAATATATGGATTAGTCATGTAGGATTCCTAGGTGGAATTACATTGAATGATTATTTATTATTTTGGTGATCTCATCAGCAATGGTGTTTTTTATGCTTAGGAATTGGTTTCCAGTACATGGGGATTGGAAACACCCTTCATGCCAAGTGGTGGGAAAGTTAGAGTGACATTTCAGGTCATCCTAAGTAAGTTATTTTCACCCAAGTTTCCCTATTTCCACTTTATACTTATGATTTGACTATTATACTATAGCATGGTGAGAATACTTATTTTATAGAAATTTATCCCTATGATATATGATCGTCATTGGATTCTACTCATGGGTGAGTTAAAAATTCTACTATACCACCCCTAGGTTAAATACATAAAATATATCTAGTATGTACTTCTTGGTGGTGAGATGTGAAGAAAATTATAGACTTGATATAGGATTAATCGAAGTTTAAGTTGATAATCCACCACTTCAACATGATCAATAACCTATAAGGGGGATATGTACCAAGGACATAGCTTCTCCTTCTTGTCAAACCTCAAAAATATTCTTTATAATGAAATTTAATGGAAGATGTTGTCCCAAACACTGATCTCTATTTCTAATCAATGATTATTAGTTTAACTCATCTCTCATATCAACAATTTATCAATATATTTTTGAATTACATGCACTTTATCTACCATTTCCAACACCATTTATATTCCAAATTTATTTTCTTTTAAAACTAAATACCAAAATGTTAGAGTTTTGGATTTCTTCCCATAAATAAATTCACATAAGACTACTTGAATGATTTAGTGAACATTATTGTTTTATGATAACTCAACCATTGTAATATTTTCATTACATACCTTTTTAACTACATATAGTAGGCTCTAATCATTTTTTTCTTTATGTTGAACATTCCTTTCAAATTGACCATCATTCAAAATATAACATTACATATTGATGTATAATTCTATGTTTAATTCCTTTTTAAGGCACCTCTAGGACTTCTAGGTGAACCTAGCCTCCTGATATGATATAATAAATAGTGGTGTTCCATACAACTTCACTAGCTCTTTTATATATATCATGGAATGTTGAATTCATAAGAAGTATTCTTTTTTAAAAATTAATTGTTCATACATTTTATATTAGTCCATCAAAACCAATATAGTATTATTACCTTTATAGGTTCTTAGAATACCCATAATGAAATTTATTGTGCTTATTTTCCATTTCAATGCTAGTGTTGGAAGTGGTGTCATCATCCCTTTGGACTTATATCAATATGCCTTAAATTTATGTAATACCAAATATCTTTATTTTTATTAAACAACCACATTAATTATATTATCCCACTAGAAGTTCTCTTAGAGATATTTAAAAATATTTTTATTTCATAGGTGGTAAGATAATGTTGAGTTACAAAAATCATCTAATTACTATTTTTTTCATTTTAATTATCGATGGTACATATTATCATGAAAAAAAATTGTATAAATTTCAAAAAAAATTAATTTTGAGTTTTATCATTTCATTATTACATACACCTTCTCTTGTATCTTCATATGATCCTTTTTGGGTGAAATTAATCATCTCCAAGATAGATTGTTAAGAAAACATATCAGTATGTTGGATGATTTTCCTTCAATTATAACTGTTATATCTATCCTTTTCATATCCAAGATGATGGGATCTATATGAATCAATATACAAGATAAGGTAGTAAGATATTTTTTAATCACCTTGATTTTTCAATATAAAATTTACAATAGATATATTTTCTTAATAAATCATAATATAATATATAAAATAAATAAATCACATAAAATAGAAAATAAATACTATAATATTTGATCAATATAGAACATGACTAATATAGTATAAATACAAAACAAAAATTAAAACAAGTACAATAGAAAAATAAACACAAATAAATAAAATGATAATAAGTTTGAAATCTAATGGATCTTGGTCTCCTAAAAATGCCACAACAATGAGAAATATTTTAATAAGAAGAATAAAAATTAAAGATATGGTGGGAATTTTGTAAATTAAATATAGAGAAAATTCAAATACAACTAGATAAACTAAATAAATAATATTTAATGGAAATATATATTCTAATGAAAAGAAATATAATTGTTGGAATGGTTAAGACATACATTAAAAATATAGTCATTAGAATAGTAACCAGACTGTTGGAATAGCAAGATGGTAACTATAGATAATTATTTTAATAGATATATAGATGAATAAAAAAATTATATTTATATAAAAATAAAAAAAATATTTAAAAAATTAAATTTATTTATTTACTTCATATAACTTAAATAAAGTAATTAATTTTGGTAATTTGTTTTGTAATTATTTATGTTTATCTTTAAATTTTATATCAAATTTCAATATTAAATTTATTATATTTGGAAAATAATTTTCATAAAATGTGTTACATATGTGGAATCAGTATATTAAAAAGTAGTTAAGACTAGTTTTTTTGTATTTTTTTAATATAAAATAAATATTTTTAGGTGAGTAATGAAAATATAATTATCATATATGGTATGTTTTATGAAATGATTTCTATGTAATAAGGGATTAATGACTTATAGAATAATTTTCAAAATATTATTTTAATAATTTATAAAATTTATTTATAAATAATAAATTTCAATTTTAATAATGTAAAATATTTTCCATATTCAAATAATATATCTTATCTCATTAATGAAATAATTTTTTATTCATTTCCTTCAGTGTTTGTTATAATTAATCAAAACAATGGATTCTAGTTATTAATTGGTATAATAGTTATTAAAATATATATCTATAGTCGAATAATATTTATAATCAAATAGAAAAACATTATTAGAAGTTATGGGAATTAAATGATTTTATACTCATTATTTTAACTCAAAATACCCCTCCCTACCAAATAAAATTAACTCTCTCACTCCTATTCAAAAATACTTTCAAAAACCCTCTCATAGCATAAATTCATCCCATATTACTTTTCTTAAACCTTCTTATCTTATTAGGTACATTCTGGTCACATCACTCCCTTTTGGCCCAACGTTTTTGAAACTTATAAATAGTGGTTTCTCAAAGAAAATGTAAGATTCATCATTTTTTATTTTATTTTTACTCTTATTTTCTGATATATAAATATATATAAGTGACCTCTCATAATGTATTTAATCATTATATCATGCTATTATAACTTTTATAATACTCATATGAATTATATATATTAGATGATTATTTTATCTTACTTCCCCATGATACATCCTTACATCGTCCATTTTATGGCCAATAAGGGAAATTACATTTCTTTAATTATCATTCCATTCATGGATAGTTATTATAATTTAAAAATACTGTATAAATATGTATTTTTTTATATTTATCATCTTTTTTATTATGAAACTCATATAAAATGAAAATATTACCAACACTACAATGTTGAAACAAACTCTTTATAATTTGAACAAACTTGTCATCATGAAATATTTCCATAAAGAAATTTTAATAATATCTTAAAAATTAAAATAAACATTCAAAAAAATTAAAAATTTCCATTAATTATGTATAATCAATGAATTTTTCTTATGAACTTTATGTTTATACACACGTATATATACCTCATATTTCATTGATTACTTCAGGATTAATTATTTTCTATTATGTATGGAATTATTATGAAACAAATTCTCATTTCATCACTAGTTATCCACGTAATAAATATTTATTATATATGATTATTGTATCCTTCTTTATTATATGGAAATAAATATTTAACCATATTATAATGTTATGAGTCAATCTAAAAATATAAATCCCTCCAATTCATTTGGTGATTAATTTATATCTTGAGATACTATGTATGGGTCATGGTTAGAGAGCCTAGCTTAACTATGTTTTTTCTTAGATGTACGCATTGACTTAACTATGTTTCATTTACATTATTTTAAAAATAATTTTATTATTTTCACAATATTATGTTATAAATAATTTAATGATAATTCATGTACTCATGATGATTTCTATCACTATTTATTTCTTATTATTACCCTACCTTTAACTTTATAGCTCACCCATTATTTTATGTTTGTCCCTTGGTGATCATGTGTGTTAAGAAAATTATTAAATATTAAATTTGTATTATTATGAAAATGTTAAATTAATTTTATGATTTTATATACATTACTATTTTAATATCTATATAAATTTAAAATATAGTAAACCAATTGATTTTAGGTTGTTTAATATTATGAATTTATAAAATTTTATATATGTATTATGATGAAGTCATTATATAAAATTTATGGTCTTAAATTCATTAATGATTCAATATAAACCTAATATTCTAAGATTTTAAACCTATGAATTTTGGGATGTTTAATATTATGAATTTTTTTCTAAAAAATAAGCAATAAATAATTTCTGTGGTATAATGATTACTATAGTAGCATAAAAAATGATTTATACAATTTAGTAATTATTAGATATAGTAAAGGAAACTATGGTTAAACTTATAGAATTCGTATGTTAAGGTATATTAGACTTAAGAAATTATTTATAAGTTATTTACCCATGTTTTATTGACTTATATTTGGTTTTCACCACAAAAGATTATAATTTTAAATAATTGTGGGAACCAAGACAAAATTAAATGTTGGAAGGAATAATTATAATTCACTCAAGTATGAATAATTTTTTTTAATTATATTTTGACACATTTGTTGATATCTATCAATTTTCAGAGATATATTTAATAAACTCTATAATACCATGAAGTTGAAACACAAATGAAAACACATAGTGGATCAATTGTTGTAACCCAAGTGTATGAATTATCTAAAACTAAGATTTATCTAGGGTTTATTGTATAAGATCTCATAATTCTTATTTTAATAAAATTTGATAAAATATTAAAAATATATTTGATCTCTTTATATATATCATATAAATTCTAGGAAAAGAAAATTGCATTCTATATCCCAAATCACATCATTCATAAATATAATTTCGTGGAAAGATATAAATCTAATATAGTATCTCCTTTAATAATATTGGTCTTAATAACCAATGGGGAATCATGTTTTTTCTAAAATGGTTATGATAGAGGAAAATTTCAAACTAGAATAATTTCTATTAAAATGAGTATAGTGATGTATTAAAAGAATTATTGTAAGGTATTCCCCACAATTGTGAGATAGAGTTCATAATATAACATAGATAATTCACCACTCCTTTATCAAATAGACCCTATAGATTGGGAATGATAAAACTAGGAGAATTATATAGACATCAAAATTTTATTTTGGATAAAGCATTTAAATGTCCTAGTGAATCACCTTGGGGTGAAATAATTTTCAATTTCATGAATTAATACTAGTAAATGAAACTCTATATTGATTACCAATGGCTTACTAAATCAGTATAAAGAACAAGTGTACTCTCTCTTAGATAAATTAATTATACAATCAACTCCATAGAGATAAATACCACTTCTTTTTTGTTTTATTATGGATAATCCCCCTTTTAAGGGTTGAAGGGGAACCCGCACATGACCCATAGGCCCAAGGCACAAGGCCTGACATAACCCGTAATACATGAACCGAAGTCCCAGAGGCATACCATATCCATTACATGACCCATAGGTCCAACCCACTAGAACTACCCCTCCCCATATTCTGTGTCATTGATCACCTATCTCCCCACCTTGAATTCCTGATCGACTAGAATTGCCCCATACAAAGCTGCACGGTGACTGGTCCAGATGGCGGGTGTCATACCCTTTTATTCTTTCAATCCGGTTTTCTATTCTTCTAGTGGATGCTACTCTTGTTGATCTGACCCTCTTCTGGGGCCTGCTTTGTGTGAACTGGGATACTCCATGGTCTCTATCACCCGAAGGCCCTATAGCCTAAAGTAATTTGATAACTCGAAGGCCCTTGAGACTCGTAGGCCCAAACCGGTGGCCCGAAGACCCAAATCGGGTAAATAGTTTCAGATGCTACAATACCGAATAGTAACTGCTACAGTACCAAACATTAACTACTATAGTAACCGATATAGTAACCCATAAATTTTCCTCCACCCAGTTTTGAACCGGGGTCTCTTGGATACCAATTAGGAGCCCTTACCACTCGGGTACGTGCTCGTTGGCCAAATAAATACCACTCAAAGTTGATTTTTTTGGATATCATCAACTAAATGTAAACAAATAAGACATCCAAATTCTATCCTTCTATAAAATATTTAGATAATTTTAGTTTATAGTTATACCGTTTGTGTAACACCCCTACCTAACCCATTAGATTATTTTGGGTTGGAGGTGCTACAAACCTTAGGTGACATTCTCTAGACACAAAAGGCTAGAAATAAATAACAAGGGTTTAGACACAAAGATACAATGGAATAATCATTTAACCTATTTAATGTTCACATACAACATTCACATGATAAATCTGAAATAAATAAAACCTAGGACATATTTATAAATTATGCCTAAAACAAAAACAATAATAATAAATGTATCAAGGCCAACATTAGAGTAACAATGGGAAATGTAAATAAGAATACTAAAAATACAAAGAAGTAAATGAATCTAGCACCAAGGTGGAATAAATCCCAAATAGTATGAAAACCAATCTATAGTTATATCTCCACTATCTATGATTGCAACCTCAATAAGTTTCATCAGATAAGTTAGAAACCTACCCCTTTCATATATCATGGAAAAAACATCTTTAAATGAAAAGTGAATACATAGTAGGTCAATAATCATACCTACTGATAAACACCCAAAATATTTTTCCCACATGCCACTAAGACCAAAAATAGGCCAGATAATAGGAATATAAAATACATAGAAAGAATATCAAAAACCAATAAAATAGTTTAAAAAATATTAAATAAAGCATGTGAATAATTTTTTTAAATAAATATAACAAAATATGAGTATTCCTTTCAATAAGTAGAATAAATTCATTAATTTCAATTTGGAATAACCCATACATGTTTTTACACTCTCACACACATGTACATGAATGACATGGAAATCCCTATAATCATGATTAGAGAGGCATACTTTCACAAAGTCATACGTTAGTGACCCAGTTTGATGGTGGTACTATTGAAAATGATCCACTCATGTTTCCCTATTCTAAGATGGCACTTCTGACCAAGATTTTTCCCACATGCATATGAACACACATAAGTTAGTTATGCCAAGATCATAAGTCAAAAACCATCTTTAATTGAAAATCACAATTCATAAATTTTTGAAGCATGCTGCGGGAGACAACCACAACATATTTTTTCAAGAACCAACTAGTAAGAGAAAATCCAACAACTTTTCAGTAGGGTAAAATAATTTAAATAATAAAATATTTATTTAAAGAAACCTAAGATCCTTAAAATTATAATAAATGTAGGAAGAAGGAAGAACCACCCACCTCAGTTTTGTTTGGCATAATGATTCTATAGTGATCCCATAGATATTACCCATTACTTTCATTCCACTATCAAATCCCCAGAAAAAATGATCAAAAACATATAATCTCATAGATCCAGGTGTAAATTTTTTGATATATGGTTCATTTCAAGATAAACTGAGGAGATATATGATGGGAAGGATGAAAAGTTTCTTAGACTTTTATTTCCATGATAAAACACTCGAAGAATTATTATAATTAGAGTTTAAATGTTTAAGATCACGGAAACTATCCTAAGGGAACCCTAGAAATCGATATCCATGATCAGTGGAGGATTAATGAATATTTTTTGAAAAGTATTGGGTTTTAAAATAAATTTACATATAATTTATTTCTCATCTAAATATTAATCTAAACAATTTGAAAAACCATATGAATTTTCATTATTTTCAAGAATTATGAGTTTCATGGTTAGCTAGGTGATTTGTTCGAACCATGCACCAACTATGTATCTACCCAGTGACCTCCAAAATCCTCACATAGTTTCCTATATACTTGATATGGTTTCAACTAATGGTGCTCAAATTGTGAACTATTAAAATGGATTCCAAAACCTTATAAAACTATATATAAACCTCCTGATTATTAACCTGAGAACTTCCTAACATTAAATAATCCATAAAATAGGGAAATACCTCAAACTAAGGTTGATAAATTCTCCCCACTATTGGGATTTTCATTCTTGAAAAGTTGGAATAGGTTTGGCCACTGATTGGGCATAAACTTCTATCATTCCCATGTTTCCTCTTGAATATTACCATGCTTCCATAATATTCGTACTAAAGGTATAATTTTTTCCCATTGGATATTATATTGCCTATCCAAAATAAGAAATGGTACATGGATAAACATAACATATGGTTTGAGAGTAACATTGTCCCAATTGATCACATGAATGAGATCCAGGTGAAACTTTATCAGGTGAGAGATGTGGAAGAGATTATGGACAACACTAAATCTCAGTGGTAAAGTTAACTGATACAAAACACTACCAATCAGTTCAACGATTTCAAATGGTCCAACATACAACGGGGAGAACATCCCATGTTTTACCAAGTGTTAATAACCAATTCTTGGTGACACTTTCAAGAATATGTGATCACTCACTATAAACGATAAAGGTTGATGATAATGATTTTCGTATGATTTATGTTGGCTTTGATCCATGGTCATCTGCTTCTAGATCACCAGGATCCTCTCTGTATTCTTATAAAAAATACCAGATCTAATTAGTGAGTTTTTTCCCACATCCATCAAATAGTGTCGAATGATAAGGATAACCATATAATGCCTCGAACAGGGAAATATTTATCATTTCCTGGTTGTTTTCATTATTGGAAAATTCCACCAAAAGCATATGATATTCCCATGATCCACCAAATTCCTTGACAGAAGCTCTAAGAATATATTCATATATCTGAATTGTAATTTTTAATTATATATCAATTTGAGGATGATATACCATGGTCATGGTCAACTGAGTTATGAGGGCCTATTATAATAATCACCAAAACTGAGAAGTGAATAGAGGATCTATTTTAGAGATAATTGAAACTTTAAATGCATGAAACTTCATCACTTCTCAAATGTATGACTTTCCTAAATCCTCTATAGTGTTGGAATTTTTGATTGAGAGAAAGTAACCTAAATTGGTGAGTTGATCCATAATCACCCAAATAACATCATTCCTCTGATGCATCCTCAATATAATGGTGAAAAAAGTATAAGAGAATATGCTTCCACTTTTATATAGGTATGGACATAGATTGCAACATACCAGCTAGTTGTTGACTAAATGAAAATTCTCTTTTTTGATTTTCTAAATACCCACTTTATAGGTAATCGGTAACCACAACAACACAATACCCAAAAAACCTTACACCAAACGTGGGATCCGAAATCAAAGGGGAAAACTGAAAAATCAAAATTCAAAACAACCACATGACCCGATGAGACCTAGAGCCACAAGAACCCTCAGCTGCCAATCATGTCTCCCACCATTATCCTGCATACCAATTAGTTGTTGATGCTCAACTTTTACGTATTAACAAGATAGACATTTCATAACATATTCTTCAATATTTCATTTCATACTTTACCAACAAAAATGATCCGTCTTCTCCTTGTACATATTTGAATACTCATATGAATAGACTATTTCCAATGGTGATACACCAATAGAATCTCATATAGAAAGACTAAGGGAAGATAATTCTATTTCGAAAATAGAATAATGAGTTCATATCCTCTGTCAATCTGTGATAAGTTTCCATGATAATTTTTTTGACCCAATTGTGGTTGAATTTGGATATTATATTTGATCCTATTTGAAAAATTCTATCAAATTAGGAACAATATTAATTTGGAATAAAATTGCACTATCATTCTGTTTGATATAGTCGATATGAATGTCAGAAATGACACTCATCAGGTGCCATTGGTCATGAGCCTCCCTAAAAAATTTATTATATTATTCTTAAATAAAATCATCAACCATAGAATTTCCTTATATAGGTTTTCACACCTTTTCGAAGTCAAACACATAAAGATACATCATACATTATTTTTTCCTCGTGTTCAAGTATCGCTAAGAGAAGATATGTTTTCAAACTCTTATGACAAGTGGATACAATGAACTTTTCTCAAAAGAGATATTGATGCCATGTTTTTAAAGAATAGTCATATACATATAATTACCATCTATGCATTAGATATTTATTCTCATGAATTCAGAACTTCCTTAAACCATAGGGCACAACGTGATCTCCATACATGTGACCACAAAATAGACTGGATCCAGATGCATCACAGTATACCACATAACCCTAAACTGGTTTTGTTAAGATTAGGATGGATGAAAAGGTTATATAATATTTAATCGCTATAAATAATTTATGACAATAATCAATCCATGTGAATGGAACACCCTTTCTTGATAGATTATTCATAGGATAAAAAAACCTCAAGAAATCCAAAACAAAGAGATGATAATAGCTTGCTAATACTAGAATGATTCATATCTTGAAGACATTCATTAGTGATGGTTAAAAGATGACTTCTTCAATATTTCTAGGGGAAACTGATATTCCCTCTTTTGAAATTAAATTCTCAAGGAAAGATAATTTTTGTATCCAGAAGCCAAACTTATGAAATTTGTAATATAATAAATGATAACACAATTTGATCAATATAATTTCCAAGTTCCACTATAAGAGAAACGCCGTTTAGCGGCGGTTATTTTTGCGTGTAGCAGCGGTTTAAACAACCGCTACATGGTTTGGATGCGGTTTCTGTAAACCACCACCTAATACGACATCTCCAATCTATTAGCGGCGATTATTTCCATTTCACGGTAGTTTAAGGAAAGCGTCGTAGCTGCCTCATTTCGCAGCGGTTTTACTGAGTTTATCGGCGGTTTTTTACGAGCCCTTGATATCAGTTTATTCGTGGCGGTTATAACCGCTGTGAATAAACTCAAATCCATCGGTCGTAAAACCGCTGTTGAAGTCACAAGAACCGCTGCGGAATGAGGAAACTACGATGCGACTATGTAGTGACAGTTAAAACCGCCCTGAAAAGTAAATTTTTTACGTTTCGCGGTGGGTTTCAACATTTAGCAGCGGTTTAAACCCCCACCAATGTACATTTCCCGGTGGTTAAAACTGCCACTAAAAGCTGACTAGAAAAAAAATTGCTTCTGCTGCACCACTGCCCTGAAAGACAAATCAAACAATAAATACCATATTGTACATACCAACAGACAACAAGAAACATCAACCTAGGAAATCGTTATATAATAAATTGAAAAAAAATAAGTAAACATTGACATGCTATATAAGAATGAACCATATTGTGCATACCAACATACAACAAGAAACATCAACCTAGGAAATCGGTATAGAATAAATTGAAAAACAATATATGATAGAATCAACTATAAAACATAGGTCCATTATTTGACTACTCTTCAAACATACATCTAGTTGATCCTTCTTGATCCCCCATAATATATATCACTTGAAAATGAAAAATTAGATCTACATGTGTGTCGGTGTTCCCATATAGGGAGTGAGCGTAAAACACAGTTATATTTACCATGTGTGGACCTCCTACTTGGTTTAATACCCCAAATATACCATCACCACACACATATACTATACTAGGTGTCTTAGAGAATCTCACGTTTTAGCCTCACTCAATACCTTATTGTTCACTTTTATGTAACAAAACTAATCTTCTATAACTTATTTCTTAAAAAAATCATGACACACAAAAACATTATGTTCTATTTGATCATAATTTAAAATAATTATTAACATACATTATAGTAATCACCTTCTAAACCTGGTAGGACGACTCTAAAATTCATTACACACGTCCTTTCAACACAATTTTAATCTACGAAGAATCATGTCACATTACCTTAAAATTCATGCGTTAAATTATATTGTATTTTATTCCTCTTAACTAGGATACAATATATTATCCTATGAGGTTCAATCCCAACATCAAGAAACATGCTATTATTATTATAGATAAGAATAATATGAATAAATTTTACAAAATACCATAGTTAAAGACTCTAGTATTAGATTCTTTATATAGTCCTTAATTTTAGAAACCCCTCTTAGTATCACAATATCATATCCACTTTCAAGTTGTATTCCCCAGCCTCTTAATCATTCATCCATTATCATCATACCAACATATATGATATTGAAATCAATATATGAGCCCTATAATAGGTGTAATCCACAACCATACCTTCTCCAAATTATTCGTTGATTACCAAGATGAAACTGAAATGGAAACTCATGATAAATTCAAACACTATCTATTTCTAGGTACCTTTCACAAAGTTTTCCCCTTCAAAAAAAGTTAATATTATTGAAATATTTCTATTTAAATTGAACATAAATGGTATTATGTATCCCACTAATCATTAATAAACTATGTGTGTTGTGATTCTATTTATAGATATGCATATGATGCTCATCGTATGGGACTGATCCCAACAATGTAAACACCTACAATCTCTTTGTATGGTGAAAAATGAATAATTTCCTAACTATGTGGCCTTAAACAAATGAATCATAAACATGTATTATATGTATGATTAACTTAAAAATCATATATTTTCATATCTACAGAGATTCAGAGAGATCATAGGAATAGGGGTAACTCGTTAAACACTAGTATTTTGATATTATTAATTAAAAAATCATAAATCTATAAGGGAATCCAATAATTCAAATGATTCCGCCCAAAGAATATTTGATGATCCCTAAATCTCACACCTTTTACCAATACCTATTTTAAAGAATCTATAGTATGAATTACTAGTGAACACCTTTCATTGTAATTTAGTTCTAAAAGGAAATCCATACCAAATATTCATATACATGGAATCCCATTGGAGGTTCTCATCAAAAAATAGATAACCTAATGTGAATCCATTAACATGGAATTGGATTGATAAACTATGAACTCTTACATTTGATGATGTATTGATGAGTTTCTTCATTGGGCTTCCTTTTCAATACCTTTATCACATCCTTCAATTAAAATTAAATCACGAAATGCACCAATTATGTTCAAGACCAAAAACAAGCTGATAGTACCCATAAGGAACACAATGGTGAGTCATGAAAACAATTTTTATGTCATACATAAGACTCAATTTCTATGAATATATGTTCCCAATACCCTGACATACATTGTATCCTACCCTTGTAAAATGAGTGAATGATGGTTCACACCTTATTTCAGGAATACCATCTAAATGGATCTATCCTGACATTATATGACACTCATGGTAATCTATAGGGAATAATTCCCCATAGGTTGTCCAACTAAAAATATTCTATGGAAAAACCATTGGTCCATAATTTCACATCCATCCATTCTGTATCCTTTCAATAGATTACGAGAACACGTTCTTCTCTTATCATATTGATTTGGATAAATATGTCCACCATAAATTAGAAATCACCTTAGAACTTCATTATGAGTATCATGTTCACTATAGTCATTTTTATTAACATGTGACCTTGAGTACTCAAGAAGATATATTGGGTGTTTTTCCCTATTATCTATACTCAAGCATCTAAAAGTTGATCCCACTGGGGATATCCAACCACTGACACTCAAGAGTATATTTATACCCCTACTAGTTTAAACACCCTTGAGGCCCATCAGAATATATAGATAATATACTAGGGATGGTTACAATGCTCTAATATCTAAAAGCATCAGAATTTATCCTAAGTGGCCTTTGTGACTATAAAATTACAATTGAAAACATAACCCACATGGGTGGGGGGATTTTTTATTATTTTTTCCGCATGTTCATCTCCAGTATCATTCATCCTATGGGATCACACCCAAATTAATGATATCCCTCTTACAATGTAAATATGTGTTTCCTATTGGTGGTAACACATTAGTATATTTCTTCAATGTTAACCCAATTGATATTGGGAAATATGATTCTATTGAGTATGAAACAGTTGTGGATGAATTCACTACACCCTCACCACTAAAAAATTGTAAAACCATCTCAATATAAGAGAATATCACATAGTTCAAATTCAAAATATTATAACATGTGAAAATCAATATTAAATTTCTATAGGGAAAAAACCCATTGTGTATGGTGATTTGGTTGATGTTATCATACCTCATTTATCTAATATTATATAATAATAGTAGATTAATAAATCAATAAAGGTCGATATGAGATGTCCAACTTGATTAGGATCAAATAAATTGATGCAAATTACCACAACATTAATGTTTTATCTATAGTTTCCTTCATGGGGTATATATCTCAATCAATATATGGAAATTATCCCAATGGTATTTTAGGATGTAGTATCTTAGGAGTCGGTGGATTCCTTCACTTCTCATATGGATTCCATTGAGTTTTGATGTGAATGAGTACAAACTTATTGGAATTCATATCTTGAGTGTGTGGATTCAAATCCTATACCACCCATATTTGGAACCTCCATCTTATTGATATTCGATATAATGGTGGATCTATATAAGTATATTAGGTGTTTTTAATCCCAATGTGTCTCAATTTTTGGTTCACTAGAACAAAGATAGGATTCACTACAAGAGAAACACCATTTAGTGGCGGTCAATTACCACTCACAAAGGCCTCCCAGTAAGACAAATTACAAGGGCCTCACCAAAGTGTCCACAACACTATCCCCTTGATCACTCTGAAATGAACCGATTTTTTCAACATATCAAAAATGGTTTTAACTCATAGTCATCCAAAATTTCGACTAAAAATTCAAACACAGGCCTAAATGGAATGATGTATACCACAATAGAGAAATCATGACATAAAAAGAAACATCAGAAATCAATAAAACACATAAAAGGAAACATGAGAAATCAAGGAAATTTTAGGACATGAAAATGTTTGGTGGAAACTATGTGCCACAAATGTTACATATACAAACCAAATGTTCCCATATTTGTTCAACACATCAACAATACAACTACTCACGGTCCGATGATGCATCGTCACCCTCTCCACCTTCATCTCCACTTTCTTCTATCACCTTTAAGAACATTATATTGAAAATTAAATACGGTTGAATATTTATATTAAAACTTAAAACCAATGAAAGTTAGAAAACTAAATGATTTTTATTTTTTGTGATTTACCTGCATACCATCAGTCGATGCACTACCACCAGGGGCATATCTGCTCATATGCTGACGTATTTCAATAAAAGATTTCTGCAAATTAGATATCTGATCCCCCTGCTGGTGATATGTGTTTCGTAGAGAAACAATCTCTTTCTGAGAATCTCTGGGCATGGGCTGACTAAATCCAGGAGTATATGCAGCTTCCATCTCCGGTGGCCTACTAAAAACCTCAGATGGTATGGGTCCCAAAACCATCCCGCGCACTCAACCAGGATGCTCCTTACCAAGGACTTTAGCAACCGGGTCATCCTGGGAGACTGAGTAGGACTGCACAGGATTAGAATCCCATAGTTCATTAATTTTTACCTATAAATCAAATATCAATATATATTAACATAGTAAAAACTGATAATAAGTTATTATAATAAAAAATTTACTTCATACCCCAACTTCTTTAGCAAGCTCATTAACAAAACTTCCATCTGATTTCTTGTGAACATCCAACCACAGTTCAGTTCGGGATGCTTCGTGCCCTAAAATCTTTGACTGCATTAAGCAAAGATAAATCAAAAATTAAATATATTAAACAAATAATATTTTCTTATAAATATTTAAACTAATTAAAAGATTACCATTTTCATTTGGCTTCTATAAAAGCTTTTTGAGCCCACAGTGTGAGGGATGACTTTCTTAGCCCGGTTTGATGCATTCTGTCTTGAGAGATCCTGAAATAAATAAAATGCAATTTAATAGTAATTTACTTAATGTCATGTCCTCTTCATATACATGTATAAATTTAAAATGAGGATAATATAATAATATATATTTCAATACCATCCTCTTCTCATCACGATGTCTGTCAACAAAAACTTTCCACTGTTATTTCGGTACCCCACTGGGTAGATTCTCATACATTTGTTGCACAGTCAACGAAGTATCATTGACATCACACCACAATCTCCATTTTAAATCTTTCCATTTCTTACCTAGATTTTCAACGTCCACTTCCATGCTATCACATCAGCAACTGTAAAGTGGAAGAACATCTGTATACAAAAATTCATTTTGAACATATTAGTAACATGACATTCAATTAAACCATAATTTAATAAATTTACCTTTATTTGAGAATCAAAAACTTCATTTTTCCATCTTGGAGGAATATGTCTGCAATCATCATATGGAATAGTAAGGGAAATGGGCTTCGCTGCCAGCTGACCTAGAATCTGTCCAAGTAACCCCGCGGCGTCATCCGTAGGTACCCCATAAGAATCAAATGGAACTACTATCTTTTAGCCAATCATATTCTAAACATCTACAATTTTTATGTTTTTATACAAGGTTGCATTTTTTTCATCTTCAATGAGGAAACAATTAGTATAAACAAAATGCAATAAATTTATTTAATTAAAATTTGTACCTATGATAGTGACACTCTAGTATGCCCATGATGAACTGGAAGGGGAATGTCGCCGCCCCACTGCTGAGGCTCCTGAAGGGGGAGTCAACGACGCAGCCTCTAATGGGACATCCAAAGGCGGTGTGAGAGATGGTGCAGGGGTGGATGATGCAGGGGTGTAGGCAGCTGGTGCCTCAAATGTCGTGGGGAGGGAGCCAGATGGATCATCATCTGTCGCAGAACTAGATTAAATAGTATACTGCTTCTTCCTTGGCATTCCTGTCATTTAATCAAATAAAATTAATTTCAGAATATATATTTCAAAAAAAATATGCATAAAAAAAATTAAAAATGATAATAGATGCCCAGTACTAACAGAAAAAAAGTATATAACAATGATAATGAATGACTGCAGAAATGAAACAAGTGGTTGCTGAATAAATAAATAATTGTACATACAATCATTTTCCCCTTCAATCATGTCGGTTTCCTGCTCTATTGCTTCACCCACTTCATTCATCCTTGCTAGACTAATATTTTCAATATCACAATGGACAAATAATTTTGCTTCCTGTTTTGTTGATTAAATTCAATTTCAGAGGTCAAATTTTCAACTTCATCACCCATATCATACAAATCTCTTTGTATTACGTGAGAAAATACACTCCACCATTCATCAACAACATAATTTACATAATATACCATTTTTTCTTTCGATTCTAAGATATATGGATCATGCAGTTCACGATCACCAACATCCATCAAGCGAGAGAAGTTTACATAAGTAAATTACAAGGAATCTGTTTTAGCACCTCTAATAATATCGACCAATTTTCATTTTAATGAAACAACAGAAAAATGTCTGTGGTAGTTTAATTCAATAATATCATGCCGCTTTCCATATTATTCCACTTCAGCAAATATAAATATACAACTATTCTGTGTTTTCAATCCCACTTCTCGATCGACTGTACAAAATCTAAAGCCATTCACATTATAAGTGTCTAACTTTCTAACTTGTTTTAGAGGACCTCTAGCAATAAAATTTAAATCTTCTGACACTTCTTATCGAGTATCAGTATTCATGATCTGAAAAAAGAAATATAATTTATTAGATTTACAAAATGTATGTGTCAAACTAATATTCGTACTTATTGCAATATTTATAAACTTACACGTCGTGCAAACCATTCTACAAGCTCTTTATTAACAGATTTAGTTATATCTTTCTCATTTCATGTTCAGACTCTCATTATTCTATTTGTTGGTATCCTAAAATCTTCAATAAATGGATCTGCAATTTCACTATTCATCATCACATATCTATGTGCCTGTAATTATTCAAATTCAGTCAGTGTCACATTTGAGGTCCTCCCAACTGATCAGCCAATAGCAGGAAATATTTTGGATTTCTGATGTATTTAAGATTGAGTCGATGTGTCGTCAACAGGTCCAACTCGATTAAATCTTGTCTCAATATCATCCAAGTATCAAGAACAAAAGGTAAGACACTGCTCAGCCAAATAGCCTTCAGCAATAGAGCCTTCTGGTTGAGCTTTATTTCTCACTTATGATTTCAAATGCCCAAGATATATGTGAAATAAAATAAACATAATTATTCATTTAATTAAGTACCAAAATTGTTTACTTAACTTAAAAACATATAAATAAAGTACCTCCCAATTGGATACATCCATCGATAATGAACGGGGCCTCCTAATTTAGCTTCCTCAACTAAATGCACAGTTAAATGCATCATTACAGAAAAAAATGACGGAGGAAAGATCATCTCCATTGCACGAAGGGTCAATAAAAACCTCTCATAGAGGTTGTCAAGCTGAAATGGATATAGGGATTTCTCACATAGTTGTCTGAAAAATGTGCAGAATTAGAGTACAATAGCATTAATTTTTTCAGGTAATAATGTATGCAATGACAATGGTAGTAACTATTGTAACAAAATATGTGAATCGTGACTTTTCAATCCATGTAAACTATGATTCTTCAAGTCAACACACCTCTAGATGTTACTTGAATACCCATAAGATACCTTAACATTCTTTAAAATTCGAAGGAATGTATATTTATCCCTATTTTTCATAGCAAAAATTGCAGGAGGATACTTTCCATTCTCATCTAGATAGAGATCGCGTTTTATGTTCATTGCTTGTAAGTATTTACGAGCATTGAGATGATCCTTCAACTTTCCATGCTCATTAAGCAATGTGAAAATCAAATTATCACATAAATTCTTCTCAATATGCATCACATCAAGTTTATGCCGCAACATGTTAAATTCCCAATATGGAAGTTTTAAGAATATACTTTTTTTCTTCCATTATTGCGTTCCGATTTCGCTTGACGATGCAATTCAAACCCATTTTCCGCTATCATTCAAATGATGAACCTTCCCAAATTCTGTTTCAACCTTTTCAAGATGTGTAAATATTTCAGAACCACTTAACAACTTTGGAGGTGGTCTACTATCGATGGAACCATTAAATTTTGATCTGTTAATCCAAAATCTATGACATACATTGAGAAATCTTCAATGACACAAGAAGCACCATTTTCTACTGTAAGGTAGCCGTTTGGGCTCAAAATCAAAGTTACAAACGAGACAAGACAAACCTGTGTAAGTGTTCCAAACAGATAAATTCCCAAGCCCAGGGAAGTCACTAATGGTCCACATTAAAGAAGAATGCATTTTGAACATTGTTTTAGAAGAAGCATCAAATTTCTCAACACCGTTGCTCCACAACTCCTACAATTCGTCAAACAAAGGCTGCAATTATACATCAATATCATTTCCAAGAATTTTTTTCCAGGAATAATAATCGAAAGGATAAAAGATGTTTGTTTTATACACATCCACAGAGGTAGATTATAAGGGATCAAAACAACTGGCCAAATGCTATAACTGGTACTCAAAGTCCCAAATGGGTTGAATCCATCGGCATCTAATCCCAATTGAACATTCCTAGGATCAGATGAGAAATCTAGATGTAATGAATCAAATGTCTTCCATGATTGGGAATCTCATGGATGTCTCATTAACCCATCATTGTTATTATCTACAGAATGCCACTTCATGTATTCAGTGGTTTTCGATAAAATGAATAATCTTTGCAATCGAGGCTTCAAAGGAAAGTAACGCAAAACCTTGTAGGTGTGTTCCTTTTATTCTTCTCCATGAAATTATGTTCATTAATACTTCCAACATCACCCTTTTCCTGCCATCTAGAATAATAACATTTCTTGCAATTCTTTCTACTTGAATCCTCTCCCCAATAAAGCATACAGTCATTGGGACACACATGTATTTTTGTATAATTCAGAACAAGCCTGTTAACAACTTTTTTCATATCATAAAAAGATTCTAGGATTTTTTATTTAGGAAATTCATCATGAATCAATTCCAATATCATGTACATTGACTTATTTTTAATTCCATATAGAAATTTGATATGGTACAACTTCAGCAGAAATTAAAGCTTTGAATATTTCAAACACCCACTATACAACTCTTTATTTCCATCGTCAACTAAATCATAAAACACATTTTCCTCAGTGAAGTTTTCTCTTACATTTGGCTCCACAGAATCAAGAGGAGGATCCAATGATATGTTACAATCTTGATCTGCCTGTGTTACAATCTCAAAAACATCACTTGTCACGTTGCAATTTGTAGCACCCTATTCTGGTTGTTCTAATATGTTTTGATGCTGATAATGGTGTCTTGCAGTGCCGAATGCATCATATATGAGGTTTTGAATTTCATTTTCCATTGTTGATGAACTTAGGACCTCATTCTATGGATTAACATCAGTTCTCAATCTTTCTGTAACGTTCGATTCTCCATACCAAATCCAACACAAATATTGACCAGGGAATTGCTTCAGTATTAAATGTTCATAAACTTCATCTCTCTTCAACCATGTTCTAAATTTACATTCAGGACATGGAAATTTTATTCTCCCTTAAACGGATCGATTATAAATTGAAAAATCTAAAAACTCCTTCAATCCCTTAACATACTGAGGTGTGTTCCTCAGTAATGTGATCCAACTTTTATCCATGTATATCATAATGTGCCTACACAATAATAAAAAAAATTAAAACACATAGTTACTACTAAATAGAGAAAGAGATTCATATATACGATAGTATAAGATTTTAGAAACATAATATAATAAATATGAGCCCCTGAGTTAGATATGAACCTTCTAGTGTTTGGGATAGAGGAATTTTCTTTGGTAAAGAGAAACAGTGTGCTAAAAATGTGGTAGCTACTTTACCATGAAAACCAAATCACATTGTTAATTTTGAATAACCTCAACCTAAGTTCTCTATAGAGTCTTAATATAAAACTCTAATATCGAATAAATCTATTATAAATAATGTTTAGTGAAAACCTTATGATGCTTAAAAAACTCAACACATTGTTAATTTGGAGTGACAAGAACCACGTGAGGGATGGTAGTCTTGAGGCATGATAAGTGGTGGTGTTCATGGAAATGCATGATGAAATAACTTGGGAGATTAGGTTTTGAGGTTCTACGAACCTTGTGTGGATTGAATTCTTAGACTTCTCTTTGGTGCATTCACATAGAAAAGAGAGGTGGTGTGACTTGAGGGTGATTTGGATCATATATGTGTTAGTGCTCATGAGTGGAGAATTATGGTTAAATTGGACGATCGAGGATCTGACCATGGAGTTGAACTAAGAGTCAGATTCAGACTTCGGTGTGGGCATTGAACATTTTTTTATTCCTTGAAGTGGCCCAATATTTATGGGGAGATATGATCCATGGGGTGGATGTGCTAATAAAGTACATGTTATTCAACTAAAGGAAGAACTGATTAAAGCCAAAAAAATGCATGAAATAAGTGATGTAATAATTATTTCAACTCTCATTTGATATAAAATATGATCAAAACATGTCATGGATGATCATGAATCAACAAGTGGTGTTAAGAAACCACTGTTTTTCTTCAAAACTTTATCTAGAAGTTTCATGCTGTAGTAAAGTCACTTGTTGAATCTAAAAATACATAAAAAGTGATTATTCTAGAATAAAAAGAGGTTTCCAAGTCTTAACTAAGAGAATCAATGATGTCATGTTGAATCTGGTTTATAATAAGGGATATCAAGCACTGAATTTAGTAGAATTAGACCACTAATAAGAAGAAAAATTTAGAGGAAGTGGTTATTCCCTTACTATCATTAGTATGGTTTCAGTGTGATTGGTAAGTTTTTATTGACATGATAAATCTAATTTTGAAGTTATATTGATATTGTGCAATTTGATTAATGTGGATGATAAAGACACCGCTTACAGTTCTATTCCCTAGGTATGTCACCCCTACCTATGTTGATGCTCCTTTCATCACAGAATCTAAAGATCAGAAAAGGGGAATATCTGAGCTCAAAGTGATTCAACCTTTGAAGAAAATATCAAAAATCGACAAAGGCATGAACAAGGGATCAAAAGCACCTGTGCCGCGCAAGTTCTATCACTGTCATGCAAGTCCACTTGCGCGACGCCTTACGGTCGCGCAAGTGACTTACGTGACCTAAGTGATAACCACCCAGTAACCACCCGGGGTCTTCTCCTACCTATAAATAGACCCTGTGGGCCCCCCATTCGAGAGGGATTTTTTTCCAGAAACTCAGATTTGAGCTCCCGGTGCCCTAGTCTCTTCTCAAAGCTTCTGAAACGCTTCTAAGGTAATTTATTACCTAGAATGGAAGATCTAAAGAGGGGGATGAAGGCCTAAGTGTTGAAACTCATCAACACTTGCGCGCCTAAGTGGCCATCCCTTAAGGGAAAAGGACCACACTTGCGCGCCGCCTTACTCCTTCAATAGATCTTGCGCGCCCTTCTTCTGGAAGAACCTCAAGAGGATTCTAAAGGCTTTAATGAAGAGTCGCTCAAGTATTACCCTGCTGGTTAGTCGTCGCCAGGTACACCATGTGTCGCGTAGGCATATCTACGTGACCAGGACCTGCGCGACCAGGACTTGTGCGCCCACGCAGTACCTGCGCTCCTGCCAGGACTTGCGCGCCCCTGCCTTTTTGGGTGCCTTTCTTGGCCATTTCACCCCTATTAAGCCATTACACATTTCCTATTCAAGATTCAGTCTTTAAGACAATCTTCAAAGTCATTTATGGCATGATTTCTTGATTTGACTTCCTTATCTGAAAAGAATTCTGTGGAATATCTCTCAAAACCTAGTGATTTACATATCTTTATATCACTAAAGATTGAGATTTCATTCATTCAACCTCATCCTTTAAGATGAGAGAATCCTTAACCTGGGTCTCCTTTTTAGGAATAATCCCCAATCATAAGTCCTCTAATTTGGGAATCCTCTTAGGAGTAAGCCCCAGATCCCCTAACCTGGGCTTCCTTTTCAGGAATAAGACCCAGTCTCAAATATGGGCATCTTCCTTAGAAGTAAGCCCCAATTCTTAAAGTTCCCAAATCGGGGAATCCTCTTTAGGAGTAAGCCCCAAGTCCCTCAATTTTTGGGCATCCTCCTCAGGAGTAAGCCCCAAACCTTAATCCTTAACCTGGGCCTCCTTTTCAGGAGTAAGTCCCAGTCATAATCCCTTAACCAGTCCTAATTTACCTTTGATCTGGGATTCCTTTTCAGTAGTAAAACCCAATCATAAGTCTTCTCCTAATTTGGGCCTCCTTTTCAGGAGTAATCCCCAAGTTAGAGTATTCAAAATCTCCATGAAGCACATATACCTTTATGGACATTATTCCTAGATTTCTTCTCTAAAGTAAATCCTAAACCTTCATTTATCTGGGCAGTCATACATACATAAGCCCCACATTATTTCTTATGATTGCATCTTTCATGGCACAATTGTCTATTTTTTTTACCAATACCTCTTGTTTCTTACACCGAGCATGACTCACGTAAGCTTAGAGTGTAAAGGTAATTGTGACATTCTTCTTTGAGCCATCAATCATAAACATCATACTCCCTTACTCGAACTACGTGGGTTCTGATTCCTTTTCTAAACAAAGGATTCGTAGGTAGCCCCGTCTACGGGTTCGATCCCAACCCTAAAATAATCCATGTCCTTATGAATGACAATAAACTTCAAGTTCCCCACTGAGTGGCTTTAAAACCAGCATGGTCATCATAATGACCAAGAGACTTCTGTATAAATGTGTCGAAGGGTACCATTGACCAAGAATCTCTAATAAATACAGATGATTCTCTATCGATGAAGAACCTCGAATACATACAAAAGATTCTATAAATTTCCTACATATTTAATCATTGATTGTCAGATATGAAGAATAGCCCATTTTATACTTGGTAATGTAATAAGGATTCACGAACTTAACTAAAATCTATAAAGAGTGTCCCGGAGTAGACAATAATTCCCCTCAAAAAGGTGTGATGAGTCCGACCTCCCATCCTCTCGACCAATGCAAATTCCTAAGCCTCATCAGTACACAAACTAATGAGCACCTACCTTTGGAAAGTAGGTCCGAATGGATGTGGAATCATTGGATGTTTCCGGTTCTACGAAGAAACCCGTTAGAAACCAATCGGAACGTTTGAACCTCCCATCAAAGGCGGTCATCCCTGGATTCCAAGGGAAACAAAAAATGGTGAACCCGACGTGAATCCTTAACCAAATTAAAAATGATGTTTTACCTATTTGCTAGGCCCATATTTAAAATCAATGAGAGGGCCAACAAGACAGTCAATAACATATGTGCTCATCCAAAAGATGTAGTAGCTGAATTTATCTTTATTACGTCTGTTATATCAAACAGGAACTCTTTTTCAAGATCTTCTGCATTTCCATAATGGACACCCTCAAATTCACACCTGTGAATACTACTGCTGCAAATGCCATTGCTGCTACTCCTGCTGGATCATCGTCTGCTCTTAGGATGATATCACCTACTCAGCGTCTTCAACGCTGGGTATCAAACACACTGGTTAAAGATTACCGTCAACACGGTACCATCCCAACTCTGGAGACTATCCGATAAGCCCTCCAAGTAAATAACTCACATCGGTCATCCGGACAACGACGACCAGTGATGAAGAAGCAGGCAGTGCTGACTACCATCTCCAACTGTTTCGGGTCGTTATCCCCGGAACGCAATCACCATTCACTCCCTTATTCTAGGGAGGTGAATGAGCAGGTCCCTCAGGACCTTAATTCAAACAGACAGAAGTCCTTCCTGAGGGCTCCCACCAACAATCGCCGCCAGACTCGTGCGACAGTGCGCCCTCAACATGATGAGGGTACCGACTCCAGGCGTTCGGCTCAGGTTCCTCAAACCCGAGCAAGCAAGACGAACCACCAGAGGTGGAATCCGGTCAGCAGTGAGCAGGTTCTCATCTCTGCCATCTCAGGAGAAGTCCACTAACCTAACTTCATGGCAAGCAATGAGCAGGCATATACACCTTCCTGTTTTAATTCCGCTGTCCAGCAGACTCGTTTGGCAGCATCACGCCAATCCCGCCAGGAAATTACGATGGAGTACTATAGGTAGGAACATACACCTGTTTATAGACCATCAACTAGTCAACAGGCTCGTCTAAATACATATGATGGATCTCATCAACCACGTTTGGAAAAGTGTAATCAGCAGACACATACACCTGCTAGTATTAATCAAGCCTACCATCAGTCTTGCTTGGTAGCATTCGGAGAAGTTAGCCGGAAAGCCCCGACAACAAATAGGAGGCAGACTCAACTCTCTGCCCCCACACTTGAGTACTGTTAGGATTCGCTAGCAGGAAAAGGAGGACACGAGCAGGCACATACACCTGCTCCAAGCCCGGAATGGACGTATATTCCCGTTCCGGCAGCTGAAGTCACCAAGCATATTCTATCAATGGTGAAAGAGCAGAAGCAAATCCCTGCTCATATTCTGGATGCCTTCCAGGATATTATAACAACTTCAGTGGCATCTCAGGGAAAGACACATAAATCTATCCCTACCAGTGGAGTGATACATCAACAATTCACTCCGGAACAGACACACAAATCTGTTCCAGTACAAGAGGGTTGTGGGGAATACTCCCCCATATCATACGGACAACCAAGTCAGGCACATACACCTGATTTGAGAGGAGATCGTCATCCTAACCTGGCCATCTTTCCTGACCAGGCACATACACCTGCTCAGAGTAGCCACTTTCATCAACAAGTGGTTTCCAAGGCGAGTAAGAAGGCGTCTAAGAAAAAGACCCGCCCAGTACAGTCAGGAGATCAAGTTCCAATATGTAACAAGGCCTTTCTCGATGTTGGAGTTATTGAAGCCCTCATACAATTATCTATTAGAATTCAAGATTCTCCTCCCTCAGTTCCCAATAGTGGGAACATTAATTCCGAAGGTCTTCAATAGACACTTGCTCATGAAGGCTTTCTTCATGACAATTCGGTCGATCTCGAAGTTTCATCTTCAGATGAGAGCCACAGGAACCCTCTGTGTGGTCAGAAGACCAAGGAGAAAGAGATCTCATCTTTTGTTGTAACCCATTATGGTGGTCCTCCCCATGATGATGAATTTCGCTGCGAAAGTCCTCTCCGCAGTAGTGATGTACATTGCCCGGAAAATGCTCCAATGGACAATGTAGTGCCGAGAAAGCCCTCTTATCTTGAGGCACTTGCAAATGCGAAACCAGTCATGTCTGAAGCTTTATCGCTAGCAGGTGAAATACTTTCTCAATTAGAAGATAGCCCAGGGTGTAGGTAATTCTCCGAACCACCCCTAAGTCATGCATCTTCTAGTTTGATCAATGATTTCTCTACCAATCCTATTGAATCCAATGAAGAAACAAGGAAACACCAACTCTGGTCAAATCATTTAGAAGAATCTTCATCAAATGACAAAGAGGAAATGATAAACATGAGCAAACAACTGGCGAAAGGTGAGGTGCTAGTTATGTTTTGGCCTCTGGCTGACTCTCAGTATAATATTCCAGAAATGTTGACGGAAGATGAAATTCATGATATTCATCTCAACATATGTAAAACTCTTTGTCAGTTGAAAAAGAAAGTATTATCTTATGATGAATACGAAAATCATCTTAAGATAATAGAAGGGTTACAACGTCAGATTGATTTGGCGTCTCTATCAGTCTCTCGATGTCCGAAGGCTGAAAAGTAGAAGAGAGCCCTTCAACGTTCATGCTTTGGCGCACTAAGAAGATTGCGTCAGTTAATTGCCAATTCCCCATCTGGTATTCATGTCAGATGATGGGGTGTTCATGGAGCACTTCATTTCACGGTGCTCTCCAGTCAGCAAAGCCCGCCGAAAATGGTCTCATGCAATGTTATTGCCCATGGCCGGCCACAGTCAATGGGCTTTGTTTGTAATCAAAATCTTGCCCAAGAACATGCTTCAACTAGTTCCTCTCAAAATTAAGAATACAGAGGACAAGTTGTTGAATTACTCTTGCATCAAGCAAACGAGAATATTTAACATGCCTCTCGTTTGGAGAAATCACGTCACCAAATGACAGAAGTATTGGAAATCATCCAACTGTCTTTTGAACCAGGTGATAAAAGCGGATACAGATTAATGTATCCAGCTAATTTCCAGAATAAGGTTCACAAGATCAGGAGAACTTTCAAGAAAGTCTCAGACATAGCATGTCAAGAACCACCCCAGCTCGCCAGACTGGGGACTCTTTTAAACCAACCCTCGGAATCAACAAATAGGTTCCAAGGAGTTGAGTGAGAATAGAAGTAACAGCCCCAGTCCACTGGACTAGGAACTTTTTTAAATCATCAATCCCCTCCTCAGATAAAGTCGGTCTTTTCTCGATTGGGGAAGAAACCTCAAGAGGAACGAAGAGTCAAATTATCAGGAGATTACCTCCAAATTATGGTTCATCAAGAATTTCTTGAGGGATTGAATCAACAAAAGGCAATGTCTCATCAAAGACATGGAAGAAGACAATATCCCAGAATTGCTGATAGAAGGATGCAATGAGTTATGCATCGATTAATTTCATCAATGTCGTTGTTGCTGATCCACCAGATGAGGCTCACTCAGGGGACTCAGATGAAGAGGTTCCTACTCAAGAAGATGTACACACCGACACAATTGAAGAAGGTGTGCGTACATGAAGTCAAAGGATTACTCAGAACTTAAGTAATCCTTTGAGTAACCCACTTCCCCCTCTCCGAAAAGGATCCAACAAAGGGAAGGGAAAGAACCAGGTTACATATCCTTCCTCTGGAGAAGGTCAATCGCTCTCACTAGAGAAGAGTTTTGCACAACAGGAGGAAGAAATGAATGAATTAAGAAGGTTGAATGTAGAACTACTTCAGAGTAGTCTTCTTCTTAAGCATGCTGGAGTCAGTCATCCAAAGAAATTTGTTGCAACTAATGAGATGGATCAAGAATATCCTCCTCTATCAGTACACCCTCACAGGTCTAATCCTACAGGTCAAGTTCAACAATAGTTGGTAGTGCTACCATCAGTTGCAGCGCCAATTGCCACATCTTTCCAAGCTCCATTCATTGAACCTACCCAAGTCCAAGTTCAACCGGATGTTTCTCAAAAGTTAATAACTACTATTGAGTCATTAACAGCTTGATTAGAAACTATGGAAGGGAAGAATGCGCAAGTTCAACCAGAAAAGAAAGTTTACCCTAAAAGGGTAAATTCAATTTCTCCTCCATCCAGTTTTGGGAACCCTGTATTCCCTATTTTCAATGGATCAGGCGATCCAGAACAACATTTGACACATTACGTGTCTTGTTGCGATCCTATGATGGGAACTCCGGAGCAGCAAGAAGCAGTGAAACTCAGATGCTTCATGCGAACCTTGCAAGGACCAGATTTTGTTTGGTATACAAGCTTGCAATCCCAGTCAATTACCGGATGGGAGGATCTTTGCCAAAAATTCCTCCTTCAGTTTTGCTCAACTTTTCCAAAGACAACAATTTTTGATCTTACAAACTGTAAGAAAAGGGAGAATGAAAGGGTCTCTGATTTCATTGCTCGATGGAAGGGATTAACATATTCCTTGAGTTTAGCACTCCCTCAAGAAGAATTGTTGCCAATCTGTGTGGCAAATCTGCGTGACGAATTACGCACGCCATTAATCCCTGTGAAATACACAGGAGGGTTTCGAGACCTTACTTAAATCGCTTAGCAGATTGAAGATTCCCTTATACAGGCTAAGGCTAAATCTCGTGTAATTCCATCAGCTCCAGGAAGGAGAATGGGTAAATCGGAAACTGCTACAGTTATGCTTAAACAAGCACTTGTACCTATTTCTACCTCAAAACCTTCATCTTCTCGAAGGGCTCCACCTTCTGAGCGCCAACAACAAAGGCCTTTTAGTCCAGACAATCAAAAAGATCAAAGACGAAAACAATTTGAGGATTTGAATAGCAAAACATACTCTTTCCGAAATGAACAAGTTCCTGGTTATTTCATTTCAGCTCTAGAAAACAATTTGGTTCAATTTCAAATACCCAAGAGGCCAAAGAAGAAAGGAGATGAAGATCATCCTAATTATTCCCCTTTTCATCAAATGTTGGGGCATCCCATCCAGGAGTGTTTTGTCTTCAAAGACCTCATGCAAAAGATGGTCGACTCAGAATAGGTCACATTGAAAGGCTCCTCAGCCCAGGTAGCATGTGTCACTACTACAGTTCTAGAGGAGGAAGATGAATAGTAGGAAGTAAAAAAGAAAAAATGCAAAAAAGTATGATTATTGGATGGTCAGAAAGACAATCAATCAAACTCATGCTATTTTGCGAACACAATTAAGGAAACCAATTGTGTCTTCTGCCATGAATGTTGCAGCAAAACCCTCTTCGTCAGAGGGAAAGTCCTCAAAGAAACGACATGATTCAAAGAAAGAAAAAGAATCAGAAGAAGATGAGTATGTGTCAAAGACTAAGTTGTCTTTGACTTTGGCGGACTTCATTCCATCTACTTCAAAGCCACGGGCACCGCCCCACTAAACGGCACAGCCTAAACAGGCTAATCAGGCAGAGTCTTCATCAGACGAAGAGTTAATCTTCGGTTCTATTAATATGATTCAATTAACAGATCCACATGCCAGTCGCAGTTTCAATTTTGATGAGCCTGAATTCCCTGTATCAAATAGAGGAATCAGAGGAAGTTCCAGGGGCTCAGGATACAGGGGAAGACATGGATCTTTCAGAAGCTACTATTCTAATTCTACCCCTTCTAGAACTGTGTATGCAGTAGAAACTTGTGGTAGAGCCCTTCAGCGAGCTCAGTAAGAACAAGCAAGTTCTTATACCAATAGAAAATTCAGTCCTAGCACAGTTATTTTGGAAGACCGGCTGAAGGTTCCATCTTCTTCCTCTCAGCAAGTAAATGGATCTAATTGGTCTAATCTTCCAAAACCAGGAATATTTCCAACTCCTATACAAGATGCATCAACTTCCAAAGCATTTACTTCCAAGGTACCTGATAAACCACATATTCCTATTGGGAAACGCAGACCTCTGGATCAAAAGTATGATATATTGAAACACTTGGCCCAAGTACCAGCCAAGTTATCAATTCTGGATGCTTTGAATCTGTCGAAAGATCTTCGGGATGCACTCATCGAGGCTTTGTCAAGTCCTCAGGAGTTTGAAATTGAAATTGTTGTAGCTGAAGTCTATCACATAGAGAATAATCCTGCAGAATGCCATGAAATAATATCCTTTACTGATGAAGATGAAGATGATGTTGTGCATGGACATATTAGACCATTTTACTTGTCTGGAAAATTCAATGGCGTGGATGTCCGAAGAGTTTTCATTGACAATGGTTCAGGAGTCAACCTCATGCCCATTCGTACACTTCGTCGATTGGGCCTCACGGAATCGGATTTATCTCTCTCCACCATGGTGCTATAGGGATATGATAAAAATGAACAAGAACCACTGGGTTAAGTTACACTCAGAACTCAGTTTGGAGATCTGGTATCCAATTCAGATTTCAAGGTTGTTGATCAAGACTCAGCCTTCAACATTTTTCTTGGAAGACCCTGGTTACATCAACATGCGGCTATCCCTTCTTCATACCATCAATGCCTCAAATATTGTTTCGATGGTCAAGTTGGGATGTTGTATGGTGATAAGGCCCCGTTCAAGACAAGTGAGTCTCAATACATTGAGGCAGAATTCTATCACATGAAGCAAAGGGAGAAATCCATAACAAAAGAGATTACCAAAGTTAATGCTCCATATGGTTTGGAAAAAATTCCAGTAAATCCATTTACACATGTGAGTACAGATTATGTGTTGCCTATCAGTCAAATTGACAAGATAGACCTAAATCAAAATACTCTAATGGAAAGATCCATAATGTCAATTACAGCACTCGAGCCAGACAACATGGGAGAAATTGGTAATCTACCAAGTAGTGATGAAAGCAGAAATGGTGACATCTTCATTTCATTTGCTGAAATCCAAAAATTCTATGCTTCGCTAATTAGGCCAGAAGAAGTTATAGCAACATCAAAGGTGAAAAATGATGTCGATTCTCAATCCATCATCTCATCTTTATTACCCAAAGAAGACCCTTCACCATCAATCGGGATGGAAATGGAAGCTTCTTCTTCAAAATGTGAAAATTTTGACATCTCTTATGATCATGAAAATTATGCTTTGTCATCTACTATGCAAATAGAAACGGAAGAAATAACACATGATGAAGAAGAAGAGGAAGATCTCAGAGATCCTCCTCTAGCATTTGATGAGGGTATCTCTACCACAGTGGATGAGATCAAAGAAATAAATATGGGTACAATGGAAGATCCATGCCCCACTTTAATCAGTGCAGCCATGACCCTTGAAGAGCAAGAGATGTATATTTCTTTTCTAAAGATAAATAGAGATATTTTTTCTTGGAACTATACAGAAATTCTCGGGCTTGATCCTGATGTTGCTACTGATCATTTGGGTTTACTAGAAGAACATCGAGGATTTAAGCAAGCCGCGAGAAGAACACACCCAACTTATGCTTCTAAAATTGAAGCTGAAGTGGATAATCTTATCAAAGCTAACTTCTTCAGAGAATTTTAGTATCCCAAGTGGTTGGATAATATTTTCCCTGTAAAGAAGAAGAACAGACAAATTAGAGTTTGCATCGATTTTAGAGATCTTAATCGGCATTGTCCTAAGGATGATTTCCCAGTTCCGATTATAGAACTTCTAATTGATGCAACAGCTAGCTATGAAGCACTTTCCTTCATGGATGGATATTCTGGATATAATCATATCCAAATGGCCCCATAAGATGATGAATTCACAGCCTTCAGAGCCCCTCAGGGTGTGTTTTGTTACCGGGTAATTCCCTTTGGCTTAAAGAATGCAGGTGCAACATATCAGCGCACCATGCATCGTATCTTCAAACCCTTCTTAGGGAAATTTGTTGAATGCTATGTAGATGATTTGGTGGTTAAATACAAACAACGTTCTAATCACTTGGCTGATTTGGAAGTCATATTCTTCAAGCTTTGACAACATTATTTGAAGATAAATCCCTTAAAATGTGCTTTTGGGGTAACCTCAGGAAAATTTCTCGGCTTTGTTGTACGCCATCGTGGTATTGAAGTCGATCCTGAGAATACCAAGTCAATCCTTGGTATGTCACCTCCTCAAAATTTGAAATAATTAAGAGGACTTCAAGGACACTTAGCCTATATTTGGCGTTTCATCGCCAATTTGGCAGGCAAAATTTTACCCTTTACCAAATTGATGAAGAAGGGAATCACTTACCATTGGACTGAAGAATGTCAAAAAGCATTCGATATTCTCAAGAAATACCTCTTGAGTCCACCAATACTCATGCCACCTGTTGAAGGAAGACTACTTATCCTCTACGTGATAGCTCTAGAGCGATCATTGGGTGCCTTTCTTGCTCAAAAGAATGATGTTGGGAATGAAAACAGCCTCTACTATCTTAGTCGAACTATGCTTGAAGCAGAAACCTAGTATTCAAGTATTGAGAAGTGCTGCCTGGCATTAATCTTTGCAGTTCAAAAGTTGAGACATTACTTGCAACATCACGAGGTCCAATTGGTATCTCGCAATAACCTGATCAAATTCATCCTTAGTCGTCCAATGCTTACAGGACGTCTAGCAAGGTGGGCAATTATTTTGCAGCAATTCGGCATTCAGTATGTGTCTCAAAAGGCGATAAAGGGCCAAGCTCTGGCTGATTTCCTGGCTGACCACCCTTAAGTGGAAGACACATCTTCAAATATTTAACTCCCTGATGAGGAAGTCTTCTCTATTCAAGAAAGTCCTCAAGCATGGGAAATGTATTATGATGGTGCTTCCAGAAGTCCAACAGGGAAGAAAATGGAAAATCCTAAATTCAACAAAGTTGGCTTAGGAATTGTACTCATTTCTCTAGAAAAGGCAGTGTTACCTTATTCCTTCTTATTGTGGGAAGGTGGTACCAATAATGAAGCTGAATACCAAGCTCTTATCATAGGCTTCGAATTAGCGCTTCAAGCACAAGTGAATCACTTAAAGGTGAAGGGTGATTCAGACCTGGTAATCAAACAAGTCAATGGGGATTTTTCCATCAGAAAAGAAGAACTAATCCCTTTGTATGATTACGTCAGAGAGTTAATGGTGGAATTCCCTTTGGAACCGACATTTTCTCATGTCCCAAGATCACAAAATGCTCAACCTGATGCACTGGATAATATAGCCACAGCTCTGGCAGATCCAAATCGGGACGAGACAACCATCAGTATTGCCCACCGTCATGCAATTTCACCTTATGTTTGAATCAGAACAGAGGAAATTAATGAAATTTGTCCCATTCCTGAACCATATGGTCATACTACAGGATGGAGGTCACCTATCATGGAATACCTTCAAAATGGAACACTTCCACCTGATAGAGCCGAGAAAGAACAAATTCGACGACGTGTGGTCAATTTTACTCTTTATGATAGCCTAGATCACCTAGAGAAAATTCTCTACAAACGTGGTTTTGATGGAGTTATATTCAGATGCATTGATGGTGAAGAGACAATGGCTGTCATGAAAGAAGTGCACGCAGGAGTCTATGGTGCCCACCAGTCTGGACAAATACTATCTGATCAGGTTCGAAGGCTTGGATGCTTTTGGACTTCAATGATACGAGATTGTGTCAATTTAACAAAGAAGTGTCATTCATGACAAGTACATGCCAACTTCATTCATCAGCCTCCAGAGTTGCTTCATACAGGTAAATACTCATGGCCATTTTCCACATGGGGAATGGATGTGGTGGGACCTTACCCTTCGGCTACGGCTAAGCAGTTTAAGTATATTCTTACTGCTACTGACTTCTTTTCCAAATGGGCATAGGAAATACCTCTCAAGGAACTCAGTTCTAAATTCATTGTTAGCTTCATCAAGTCTAACATCATTACCAGATTTGGTGTCCCTCATACCATATTGATGGACAATGGCACCAATTTCTGTTCATCTGAGATGAAGAAGTTGTATCAAGAATACAACATCAAATAAAACCATTCATCTCGATATCATGCAGCGGCCAACGGCCAGATAGAATCCTTTAACAAGACTCTTTCAAATATACTGAAAAATATGGTGGATAAAGATTAGAGTTCATGGCCTGATAAACTCTTTCATGCTTTATGGGCTTATCGGACTACCACCCGCACTGCAACTCGGTCAACTCCATATTCATTGGTATATGGAACAGAAGCCATCTTGCCCATTGAAGTTCAACTACCCTCGCTCAGAGTTTCCATTTGTGATCAATCATCTACAGATGAACAATATCAAAAGTGATTGAATGAATTGGAACGGTTAGATGAGAAAATATTGTGCACATTGCACCACTTGTAAGTCTATCAGAATCGAATATTTCAAGATTTTAACAAAAAAGTTCGTCTTCGTTCATTCACTCAGGGAGAATTGGTATTAGTTCTCAGAACTCCAATGATACCAGGAAAGAAACCTCCCAAGCTTGAGCCAAAATGGGAAGGACCTTATTCAATACATAGGGTATACTCTAATGGAGCTTATTCATTAATCTCAATGGATGGAGAACTCATCACTACTCCAACCAATGCCAGATTTTTGAAGAAGTATTTTGTATAAACTACAAAGTCTGTACCATGTCCCTGCAACATGACACTAAACTGGGCGGCACCACTTCGTCCTTGTTATATGACGTTAAAACTATACAGTAATGGTCCAGTATGACCTTAAACTTCAACCTCGTCCCACATGACGTTAAACTGTGAAAAAGTTCCCTAAATGGTCCAGTATGACCTTAAACTGCAACTAGGTCCTATATGACCTTAAACTGCATCATCAACGGTCCATGCATATGACCCTAAACAGTTTTCAAGTCCCTTACGTCCAGCAAGACATTAAATTGTGACGTCCTAACTACATGACGTTAAACTGTATAAAAGTCCCTTACGTCCGGAAAGACGTTAAAATACATAATCATCAAAGGTCCTGTATGACCTTAAACTACACCACCGTCCAGCATGACATTAAACTGCACCATCCACGGTCTATGCATATGACCTTAAACTATTCGCACTTTTGTCCAACATGACGCTAAACTGTATCGTCCATTTTTCGTCCAACATGCCGTTAAACTGTGGAAAAAATCCCCAATGCGTCCAACATGATGTTAAAATGGTGCACTCTTTTGTCCTCACTGCATGACATTAAACTGCACAGTCCCCCCCTTTCGTCCAACATGACGTTAAACTCTATTGTCCCCATCGTCCTAACTACATGACGCTAAACTATACATAAAGTTCGTGATACGTCCTACATGAAATTAAACTATATTTTGTCCCTACTACATGACACTAAACTGTGCAGCACCAATAGTCCTAATTACAAGACTTTAAACTGCATAGTCCCTTCATACGTCTTACCTGATGTTAAACTGTGTATCGTTAAGGTTGTTGCTACCTCTTGTTTCTCACACCGAGGATGACTCATGTGATCTTAGAGAAAACCTCAACCATAACACTCTCTCTGGGCCGCTAACCATGTGTAAGTCCTAACATCATTTTTTTAGGTCATTGTCCCCAAGAACAACTTGATCATTAATTCATTCTTTAATTGAACTACACAGACTTTTATCCTTGCCTTCTAGGCTGGGTATGTAGGCAACCTCCCAAGGTTCAAGCCCAAAACCAATCTCTTCACATCAGTTCACCTCCATCTCATACGATATTGATTTGTGAAACCGCCCCTAGAATCAATATCTTTACATTGGTTCACATTCGTCCTTTTTATACGACATTAAACTATACAACACTTTTGTCCAGTATGAAAATAAACTACAATATTCTTTGATACCCCCACCTAACAGGGAACCATTATTTACATTGAGTTTTCAATCATGTTTCATCTCAAAGACTACATGCATACATGGAAACGCCCAAACCTTTTATCTTGGGTTAAACCATCATTATACTAAAAGTCCCCTTTCACCCTTCATATGTACGAACCAAATTTGTACAAAGGGTATTTCTAGAACTATGTGGGCTTGATTCCCATCCTTATGGGATACGTAGGAACGTTCTAGTGTCCCTCGAATCCAGCCCCAAGTCTTTGGGCCTAACCCCAAATTCCACTTTCAGTCCCTTGGCTGAAAAGTCCCCATGAAAACACACACTGTGTATTTCTTACAATGGTCCAAGCTCTATGACCCTAAACTAAGATCTCTAATCCTTTTGTCCCACACGACGTTAAACTGTAGTTTAAGAACTACGTATGTCTTTATTCTTATCCTTATGGGATACGTAGTGAAGTCCAACATTTCAATTCAGGACCCAGCCACAACATGATTATGGTTAGAATTGATCTGTGTATCTCTGTATATATTGAACAATACCCATATTTATGTGCCATAATCCTAACCTTAAATATTTCTAGATCCTCATAACCCTTTTCATGACTTCTAGTCACAAAAATGTCAAACTTCTGAGAGTTCTTTTTCCTGACTATGCAGCACGTGCCCATAGGTGGCCTTGCATAAACAGTCTACATAACAGACTTGTTAGCCAAAAGATACTATTATTTGACTATGCAGCCAATTCCCTTAGGTTTCCCTGCATAATTCAACCCCCTAACAGGTTTTTCGGATAGTGGTAACTTAATTCTTGGGAAGAATGCCTCTTTTGTCCTTATTTGTCTTAAATAACAGTATATAGGGATCCGCAAAAATAGCCATCCTTAACATATTTGTCCCACATCCTTCTTCATGATCTGAAAGTATTCAAGTCTATGGTTTATATTCTCCTTACCTACGTTTGGGTCAGACCTTCATAGGAGTGATATTCATCCAGTTCTTCGATAATCTTGTTTGGAAATATCTTCTCCATATTCAAGTACCTCCTTCCATACAGAAAACTCTATACTTTGGAAGATTTTAATCTCCATAAACTTTCACTGGATTTTAGCACTAAGAAAGTAAATTTCTGAGAGTTATTTTTCCTGACTATGCAGCACGTTCCCATAGGTGGCCTTGCATAAATAGTCTACATAACAGACTTGTTAGCCAAAAGATACTATTTTATTTAACTATGCATCCAATGCCCTTAGGTGGCCCTGCATAATTCAACCCCCTAACGGGTTTGTTAAATAATGGTAACTTCATTCTTGGGAACTACTTCTCCTAATACCTTTTAGCTCTTTTTCATATCATTCCTCAGATTCAAATATTCTTAAGTCATAGCTTACATATTTTCCCTCATACTTGAGTATGATACTATGTTTTCAGATGAGTTGTCAAGGAATTGAGTCAATTCTAATCCATTTCGGTCAAAGCTATTTTGACCTTAAATATTAGCCTTTGTATGTCTGACGTGCATGACTTTAAACTGCCCACAAAAGACAGGGGAACTATGAATAAAAGTCAAGTTCCCAGCTCACTAAACATATATTTTGGTATGATTTAGGTAACATTGAGCAATTAAAAGTTTTGAAGTTTGTAGGGTTATTTACATTAATCCTAGTAAAAATCAAACTATGCTTACTAGGTCCATTGGCTTAGGTAAAATCTAAACCATATATTAAAAGAGAATGCAGGTACAAATGAGTGAAGGTGAAAGTGTTTTTCATTGATACATAAGAGTTAGAAGGACATCCACAGACTGGAGTCTCTTCTCTTTTTCAAGAATTACAAGAGGCTTTCAACATAACACTTCATTTGATTTACGGCATCCCGAGCTTCATCAGCAACCAACTGGAATTCATTCATTCAACTGGATACAATAAGAGATGCAGTGATACCAGCTCTTCTTGGAACAATTGTAAAAGGATGTTCTTGAGTGCGGTTTGAGGAAATTTTCTGCTGATCAAACAGTGACTCTGTTTCTGTCCAAGAGACTTGGAAGATGGATACATGGATTTGAGAATGGAGCATTGAAAGTAAAGATCCATTTGGAGAGAGTACTATTTTCAAATATTGCTCTAATACCATGTTTGTCTTCTCTCCACCAACTGGCAGTGGAAAACATTTCATCCCATGGGTTTGCTATTTTCATATCTGCAAGGAAATGACATGGAGGAAGAATTTGAAAGTTCACACCATTGTTGTTGCTCTTAATGCACAACATAACCGAAATGAAGGAGTAGCAGTGCAGCTGCATTTCAGGTGTATAGTTCTTTGCATCTGGAACATTGACTCCTTGCAGATGACCATGACCATATAGAGGCAGGTAGATGCTCTGTGGGAAATTAAGATGATATTTCTTCAAGTACTTAGCCAAATCTGGGAGAGTGTTTTCACAGATATCATAGTAATCATGGCCAATGATGTTCATCATGTCATCAATCTGCTTTCTAGACAGTTCATCAGACATTTTAATTCCCTTAGGAACCATTGAATCTATACAAAAGTTGAATAAATTAAACTCTTAAATGGGTTTATTTTTCATAAAATTTGTGAAAGAATTCAAAAAAATGGCTAAGGCATTAAGGTGCACAAGTCTAAACATGACGTGCAAGTTTTCATGTTCCGTGCTAGTTTTTGACGAGCAAGTATAAACCGCACAAGTACAAATAACTTTACAGTAGCACGACATCAAGGAAAACACCGGAAAACAGAGCAACCTGCGTGGCTAAGGTGACCTGCGTGGTGAGAGCTCGAAGGTATGAAGTCCAGAAATCCGGATGCTTGTACGGAAGTGAGGCCCTTTATTTATAGACGCGGCCGGGACCCTGTGCACCGTACCTTGCGCGATCAAGGGCCGTATCCCTATGCGATGTGCACTTGCGCTCCGCCCTTTGCGCCATCAAGACTTGCGTGCCACCTTTCCTTTGGATGTATTCGATTTCATCAGAGTCAAATCCCCATTTCCTTCGGATCCAACTCTGAGGGGGGACTTTTGTTGACGCTCCTTTCGTCACAGAATCTAAAGATCAGAAAAGGGGAATATCTGAGCTCAAAGTGATTCAGCCTTTGAAGAAAATATCAAAAATCAACAAAGGCATGAACAAGGGATCAAAAGCACCTGTGCCGCACAAGTTCTATCACTGTCGTGCAAGTCCACTTACGCGACGCCTTATGGTCGCGCAAGTGACTTGCGCAAACTAAGTGATAACCACTCGGTAACTGCCCGAGGTCTTCTCCTGCCTATAAAAAGACCTTGTGGGCCCCCCATTCGGGAGGGATTTTTTTTCTTCAGAAACTCAGATTTGAGATCCCGACACCCTAGTATCTTCTCAAAGCTTCCAAAACACTTCTAAGGTAATTTCTTACCTAGAACGGAAGATCTAAATAGGGGGGGGGAGGCCTAAGTGTTGAAACTCATCAACAATTGCGCGCCTGAGTGGCCAGCCCTTAAGGGAAAAGGACCACACTTGCGCGCCGCCTTACTCCTTCAATAGATCTTGCGCGCCCTTCTTCTGGAAGAACCTCAAGAGGATTCTAAAGGCTTTAATGAAGAGTCGCTCAAGTATTACCCTACTGGTTAGCCGTCGCGCAAGTACACCATGTGTCGCGTAGGAAAATCTGTGCGACCAGGACCTGTGCGACCAGGACTTGCGCGCCCACGCAGTACCTGCGCGCCTGCAAGGACTTGCGCGCCCCTGCCTTTTTGGGTGCATTTCTTTCCCATTTCACCCCTCTTAAGCCATTACACCTTTCCTATTCAAGATTCAGTATTCAAGACACTCTTCAAAGTTATTTATGGCATGATTTCTTGATTTGACTTCTTTATCTGAAAGGAATTCTGTGGAATATCTCTCAAAACCTAGTGATTTACATATCTTTATATCACTAAAGATTGATAGTTCATTCATTCAACCTCATCCTTTAAGATGAGAGAATCCTTAACCTCGGTCTCCTTTTCAGGAATAATCCCCAATCATAAGTCCTCTAATTTGGTCATCCTCTTAGGAGTAATCCCCGGATCCGCTAACCTGGGCTTCCTTTTCAAGAGTAAGCCCCAGTCTCAAATATGGGAATCTTCCTTAGGAGTAAGCCCCAATTCTTAAAGTTCCCAAATCGGGGCATCCTCTTTAGGAGTAAGCCCCAAGTCCCTCAATTTTTGGGCATCCACCTCAGGAGTAAGCCCCAAACATTAATCCTTAACCTGGGCCTCCTTTTCAGGAGTAAGTCCCTGTCATAATCCCTTAACCAGTCCTAATTTACCTTTGATCTGGGATTCCTTTTCAGGAGTAAAACCCAATCATAAGTCTTCTCCTAATTTGGGCCTCCTTTTCAGAGTAAGCACCAAGTTAGAGTATTCAAAATCTCCATGAAGCACATATACCTTTATGGACCCTGTTCCTAGATTTCTTCTCTAAAGTAAATCCTAAACCTTCATTTATCTGGGCAGTCATACATACATAAGCCCCACATTATTTCTTATGATTGCATATTTCATGGCACAATTGTCTATTTTTTTTACCAATACTTCTTGTTTCTTACACCGAGCATGAATCACGTAAGCTTAGAGTGTAAAGGTAATTGTGACATTCTTCTTTGAGCCATCAATCATAAACATCATACTCCCTTACTCAAACTACGTGGGTTCTGATTCCTTTTCTAAACAAAGGATACGTAGGTAGCCCCATCTACGGGTTCGATCCCAACCCTAAAATAATCCATGTACTTTTGAATGACAATAAACTTCAAGTGCCCCACTAAGTGGCTTTAAAACCAGCATGGTCATCATAATGACCAAGAGACTTCTGTATAAATGTGTCAAAGGGTACCATTGACCAAGAATCTCTAATAAATACTAATGATTCTCTATCGATGAAGAACCTCGAATACATACAAAATATTCTCTAAATTTCCTACATATTTAATCATTGATTGTCAGATCTGAAGGAAATCTCATTTTATACTTGGTAATGTAATAAGGATTCACGAACATAACTTAAATCTACTAAGAGAGTCCCGGAGTAGACAATAATTCCCCTCAAAAAGGTGTGATGAGTCCGACCTCCCATCCTCTCGACCAATGCAAATCCCTAAGCCTTATCAGTCCACAAACTAATGAGCTTCTACCTTTGGAAAGTAGGTCCGAATGGATGTGGAATCATTGGATGTTTCCGGTTCTACGAAGAAACCCGTTAGAAACCGATCGGAATGTTTGAACCTCCCATCAAGGCGGTCATCCCCGGATTCCGAGGGAAACAACCTAAGGGATAAATGTCTGTCAAGGGCCACATTTCCAACTCATAAGGTTTGAGAACCTATCATTATCCATATAGTCCATATTGATTTCTCATCGAGCAAAGGAACCTAACTTTGTTCCATACTAGGTCATTCATATGTTCTCATAGATTATCATACCATAGATGAATATTACCACACCATCCCATAGCCTCTCCCCAAGACATTTCTTTAGGATAGAATCAATTACCTAAAACAAGAACTTTATAGATAACTGGACCCATAAATACATGATGGACACCCTATTGGGGTTTTAATTTCCCTATAGTTAAGCCTCTCAAATATATAACATAGCCATAAATGGTTATATAATCAATGCATCATACTAAAGGGAATTCTATGAACCCAACATGAATCTCTATCCTCATTTATCATAAGGTAAATAACTCATGGATCCCATTCATGTCACATACCAACCTATATGAAATTTCAATCCACACAATAAATGCATAACCATATCCTATGGTAATATTAGTCATAAACCACCTTGAACATAGAGTTATCACCTTATGAAATCTCATTCCATCCTCATCAAAGCCATCTCTAGGAACCAACACCATCTCAATCCCCTAACTCATAAAATTACAACATATATTATAAAGAAATAATAATTAATTAAGAGAATTAATCCATATTAATCCAATTAGTCATACTTTAGGGACATCTCATCAATTATGTATCCTCGCTGTAACTTCAAGAAATGGGGTATGGATCACTCTTGGAACACCTCTGAGCTCATTTCTAAACAAAACCCAAATATATGAAGTCAATCCATTAAATTAATTCATCCAAATTTGATGATAAACCTAAATAAATTATGGTAATGACTCAACAATAATGAAACTACATAAAACCTTATGAATTTTTCCTCCACAAGATTCCTCTAACCATTACACACACAAAATCCACCGTAACAGGATGATCCCACCGATGGAAGGGGAGGGGATCATACCTAGGGTACGAAATCGACGGGGTTAGGGGAGAAGCCAACATTGTGGGTGTCGGGGGGAGAAGTGGGGTCATCAGCAACCGGCGGCACGGGAGGGCAGTGGAGGGGACTGGAGCTAGGGTTCGCGATCGTCGGGGTGAGAAACCTCACGGGGTCGGGGGGAGAGAACGTTGGATCGGGTGGTGGGGGGGAAGTGTTGCTGATGTAAAAAACTAAATGGGTTTCACGGCGGTTTTTAATAAACCGCTGCTAAATCTTTTTAACGAAAGGTTTAGCGGAAGTTTTGTAAACCACCACTACAAAACTACTGCTAAAGGAGTTTTATGTTGTAGTGTGATCATCATGTCCATTCCTCATCAAGAATAAACCAAAATATCATAAAAAATACCACAATAATAGAATCAAGTACCTGTAAATGATATGACTCAACAAGTCCATGAAAACTATAGTTTCATTAATTCGACCAAAGTGAATGACGACATGTTCATAATGGCCATATCAACTTTGTAATAATGTATTCAGAATATCAACTTTTTTAATCTGAGTTGATGATACCCCGATCATAGATCAATCTCAGAGAACCATTTAGATACCTTTAATTGATCAGAGAGATCATTGTTTTGATGAAGAGGGTAACAATTCTTTATCATAAGGAAATTCAGTATATGATCATAAACACATAATAAGAGGGAACTACCTACCTTCTTTATGAATAAACTAGGTATAGATCAAGGTGATTTGGTAGATCTAATGAAACCTTAACTCTCCAATTTATATAGATATAATTTTAATTCTAAAAACTCTATCAAAACCATTCTATGTTATGGGTGTGAAATAAGGATTTTTTTCAAGAGTAGATCGATAGAAAATCCGATTTCCCACCCAGGTGGTAACCCAGAGAAATCATTTGAAAATACATCAACTCATTGATACACTATGGTAGGAAGAATATTATTTATAGTTTCATCTATAGTTCCTAGGTCCATTTCAGGTCTTGTAATGTTAATAATCCTATGGTCCATTTATGGGTTCCCCTTCAACCCATAAAAAATTATTATCAAAAAATGAATAAAAAAATGAAGGCCTTCGGTCCATTCAAGAATGAAGATTTCCATCTAGGGATGTGAATGTTACATTCCCATAATAGTAGTCAATGTGAGATTTAAATTACACTTGTTATTCCATCCCAAAGATCATATCAAAAATATACTTCTATAGAACAATAAAATCGTACAGAAACTACACTGTATCAATGGTAATGGACCATATTGAGCACTTGAATCGTCTAAACTCTTACTGTTTGAGGGGTGTCTTGATACTCATGGTCTGAGGCATCATTTATACATGTAATCCCAATTGTTTAACCACACACGAAGAAAAAAAATAATGTGAAGTACCATTATCAAACAAGAAATACATACGAGTTAGGTTAAAAAGGATAGTACCTCACACTATAGAGGGTCCCTATTTCTTGGTCATGATAACCCGATCTGATCTATATAGTTTTAAATATTCTATGATAGGATAGTTAATAATTCCCTACTAGGGTGTCGAATGGACAACAAAAGTGTTCCTGGAGGTATATTGGTTCACTTGGTTATATGGAATTGAAATATTTTGATGGTTGTGTTACATCCATGTATACAAATCCTAAGGCTGGGTTGAGCCAGCTCCACCTATTGATTTCATAAGTTTATGACAATTCTTTTCATGATTCCCTTTCTTATCATAATGGTGGATATTATTCCGTGGTGTAGTCCATTCCTTCTTTCTGAATGTAAGATAACCACACTAGAAACATCCTGATTCATTATAGGATCACAATAGATAAGTGGATGGCCTGATTGATGATTTTTAGAAGCCTTGTTACCCAATGAGTAACCCTCCCTCTTGTGTTTATTCTGAATGATTAGTTTTTTACCTACACTCAAATGGGAAAAAATTTCCCTTACACAAGGATTTCCTATAATATATCTCTCTCCAACTAGCACCTTATTCCCATTTCTATGTAGTTAGTAAAAGAAAAAAATTAAAATACTGGGAGAAACTCAAGTATGAGACCCACCTCAAATATCTAATCTTTCTATCTCTCTCTAATAGTTACCTTCAAGGAAAAGTGAACAAGGTGAGTGGATTTAATATCTTATTCAGTCACAGATATAATTTCTTATTCCAGCTAAATAAATCTTTTCATTTAATCTATTTGGAAGTTTTCTAGAAATAATTTTTTTATTTAATAGTTCCATAAATACTTTCAAATTAAGATCTCGATCCAACATATATTGAACAACTAAATCCCACCATGCCAGCACTAAGTCCTCAAGCATATACATTTCTAGTTTAACCTTTATTTTGTATGAATTCACTAATAATTCATAGATTTTGGTCATCTTTATTAGACATACCCCCGCTTTATCAGGTTTATAATCAATATGGAATATCATGGGGTTATGCTTTAGAAATTCTAATGAGTGATTCATCTAACAAGGTTCCTCAGTCATAGGTACCTTGTTAACATCCTAAAATGATTTCACAATACTATAAACCAAAATCTAGTTAACCTTTTGTTCTGGTGCAACCATGTTCTAGGATTATCCATCTCATTAGTTTCTCATTCTCCCTAGAGGTGAAATTTTCATTATAAAAACCATTACAATAGATAAAAATAAATTCATTTTATTGTTCATCTATTCATGATTGTATTTTATATATTGAAAACAAAATCAAAATATCATAGTACCATAATCAAGAAATCATGTGGATATTGAAATCCTAGTGGTAATCCTTCTTACTAATGCATAATACCTAACACCCACTGGATAAACCCATAGAGAAGTCCTAAGAATATACCTAGAAACACTAAATAATGATTTTTATACCAGAACTACCTTGGTAACTTTAAATTCAGCTTCAAAAGCTTAGATACATCTTTTTCTATTATATATTTCAAGTTTTGATGAATCCTATATCTTATCTACCATCCAAACTAATGAAATAACTAAAATGATACAATTTTTAACATCTCCTCCCAACCCATTGGCTTAGACTAGGTCAAAGGTGATAGTAACGTTAGGTGATATTCCCCAGACAACAAAGGATAGAAATAAATGACAAGGATTTAAAAAAAAGTTACAAAGGTGGAATGATTTACCTTATTTAACACACACACACACACACAACCTTCACATTATAAATATTAAATAAATAATACCATAGATGACTTTATAAATGATGTATGAAAAAAAATCCATAATAATAAATTTATTAAAGAGAAACATTAGAGTATTAGTGTAACATTATAAATAAGAAAACAAAGAATACAAATTTTAAAATGACTTTAGAACCAAGGAGGAACCACTGTAGACCTGAACAAAAACCACTCCAAAGATCCATCTCCACAAACTATGATAGTGACCTTAGGAAGTGTTGCTAGAGAAGTAAGAAACTTACCCCTTTACTATATCATGGAAAAAAATTCATTCACACAAAAGTGAATATGTAGAAGGTAAGTAATAATATATAGTAAGAAAACCCCAAAATAATTTTCCAACATTCCACTAAGAATAGAAATAGTTCATCTGACATGATTATAAAATAGAAAAGAACAATATTATCAGCTGATAATGCAGTTTCCACAATATTAAACAAAGGAGATTAATTTTTTTTATAAAACTAATAACAGAATATGTGTTTTCCTTCCAAGAAACAGAATAAATTCATTAATTTAAATTTTTAATAACCCACCCATATTTATAAATTCACATGAACATGTACATGCATCAACTGGATCTCCCTATACTCACGATTGGAGAGTCATCCTTTCACTAGGCCATTACTTGGTGACCCAGTTTGACTGTGGTAATTATGACCATGATCTATCCTAAGTTTACCTATTTTATATTTGTGATACTAACCATGATATGTCCCACATGCACATGAACACACACAACCTATTTACGAAAAGATCACAAGTGAAAAACCATCTTTATTTTAAAAACATATTAAATTAATTTTTCAACCACGTTTTGGTGATTTCGATATCATAAATTTCAAGAAATAACCAAAAATAGTAAATCTAGTAAATTTTTAGCATGGAAAAATATTTTAGAGTAAAATATATATCTTTAATAAAACCTAAGAGCCTTTTCATTCAAATAAAAGTGGAAAGAGGGAAAACCACCTACCTTGGGTTTGTTTATCACAATAATCAAGAAATCCCATGGATTTATCCCCATCCTTCTATTCCTCTATTGAATCCCATTAAAAAAATATAAACATATATGATCCCACAGATCTAGGTGTAAAAATTATGATATATAGTTTTGTTCAAGAAAACAATTGAGGATATCCTTGATGGGAAGTAAGAATAGGGTCCTTAACTTTTATCTACACAATATAACACTCAAAGAATAATCTAAATCAAAGTATAAATGTCTAATATCATTGAAAATAACCTAAGGGAACACTAGAAATATAGATCCTTGGTCATTGGAGGAAGAATGTGGCTTTTTAGGAAGGTTTCATATTTTAAAACAAATTTCCATACAACATATTTTCCATTACACAGTTAGGCCACTCGATTAGACAACCCATTTGATAACCATGTGAATCAGTTTTTTCTATAATAATTCCATGTTTCTTGGTTAGCTGCATAATTTTTCAAAATCAAGCTATAATCATATTCTTACTCAGTAACCCAAAAACATATCCCACAGTTTACTAAAGACACGAGAATGGTTTCTACTAATTATTCTCAAACCATGAACCTTTAAAAAGAATTATAAAAACTTCCAAAAACAATATAAGTCTTAACATGAACATTCCCTAACTTCAAATACACCCTAAAATAGGGAAATATCTTAAAAATGTTGGTGTTATAGTTTAGACTCAAAATTATCTAATAATATTCATAGACATCATGACAATAGTATTTAGAGACTACCTTACTTATTTTTTTTGATTTATATTACTAATAATCTTATATAATTTAATGAATATAAGGAAAAAATAATATAAAAGTATTGTTCTAAATAAATTACAAAGGAAGTAATTGTTTAAATAATTTATCATCTATCGTTTTTGGATGCAGTGAGCCTCATTTTTAGGGAAATTGGTTACTATAAGGGTAATTTTTATAGACCCATTAAAGGAGAACACAATTTAATAATGGACCAGGCTAGTAAGTGTTATATTAATAAATAGTTTTCATAGATTAGTTGTGTATGTTAGAGTTAGTTTCCTAGAACCAATTGTTTGTACTTTGATTACATGAATATTTTATGTATTAAATATTAAATTAAACATATTATTACATATTTTTCAATGATCTACATGACCATAATTTAATAATGTCTGAGATTATTTTTCATGTTGAAAAGGTCATAGTAGTTCCCCACTATGATGAGAACCTTAAAGTGTTATGAAAATATTCTTAATATAGTTCTATGGTGTGATAACATACTATGATGGGAGGCATAATATATAGACTATTAGGTGCAAGTACTCATAAGAAGATGAGACTTCTTCACATGATGTTGGCACTTGGTAATCTCCAAGATGAGAGATTATAAGAATAGACCCTCTATTAGGAATTTTTCATGTTTTTGGTGTCATCAGATATTCTTATCTGTGAGCATGTGTAATGGTCCTTAGACATTAAGATTATCATTAATGCATGTCATGACTCGTGCACTTAGATTTGTTGATGAAAACTATCACGTCAGATGTTGTTGGGAAGTAGGGTACGTTGGGTGCATTACAAATGACATGTTATTAATAGATAAGTCAAGAAAGGATTTTTCCCTTTCATATTTTTGGAATTTGATATCTCAGACCTTCGATTGAAATAGAACTATCACCCTAAATTCCATGTCCATGGTGCAAAAATTAGTTTATTTTAGATAGTCAAAGAATGATGTATCAAGCATATAGGTTGATGACACTATCATGAAACCTTCTTGATGAGATTATGTGATAAATGTATTATATCAAACAGTGAGTGTTCATATGTGTTTGTTGTCATTGCAACTTTATGTTCTTTATATTTGGTTCCTTGACATGTTGCTAGATAGTATTCTTTGACTTTAGGTAAGCCTGCCTAATTCCAATAAGAAATAATCCTAAAGGGTCACACACTAAGTGTTTCCGGCGGTCTCGATTAAATTATATTTGAATTTAATTAATGGAGTAAATATGATTCTCAAGACCGAGGAATAATTTTAATTAAGTTATATTGATCACATAAATTAAATATATATTTATTCACTAGATTGTTAATAATATATATATATATATATTATCAAATATTTATTAAATATTTATTTACTAGTTTGTGAATAAAATATTTATTTAAGAGATAACAATATTTATTCAGTTGTTCAATAAATAAAATAGGAGTTAAAATAGACCAAGACCATGTCCGGTGATAAAATAATTATTTACGAGTTGCTAAATATTATTTATCCATTTTTTACAAGTTATCACACCAAAATATAAAAAATAATGTTATTATTATTATGTGGCATGGGATTTAATTAATTGTTATAATTATATTTAATGGATGTTATGCAATTAAATTTTGTAACTGAAATCCCAACCCTATAAATAGACAACTATGTCTATTGTGTAATTCATTCGAAACTAATTCCAAGTTTGGGAATAGAGAATTGTTTCGCATAAATAATTCTCTCTCGACTCCTCCTCCTCTCTCACTCTCAATAATGATAAATCTAAGAGATAATTTCTTCAAGAACAAATAATGAGTGATCAAGAACGAACAACACAAGACATTTTCTTCACTGTGCTAGCACTTGAAGAATGATTGGAATTTATTAGAGACCATTGAAGCACTTATGGATCACCACTAGAGGGATTTTACCCTTGCATCCTCACAAGTGTAATGAAGGCAATCCATAAGGGACTCTTCGGATGATCAATAATCATCAATGAATATTGTTCTTAACCCCAGGTATTTATTTCTTTAGATATTAAATAAATTAATTATAAATTTAATTTTCAAGATCCTCGATCTTAGTTTCAAGAAAATATTATTAAAAGAAATTTTAATATATCACCGACCAACACACATTTCTACTGTTCTCGGAACTAATAGTGTACTAATAAATATTTATAAGAAAATTTTATAAGATTTTTTGACCATTAAATAAATTAATAATATAGGAAGTAATGTATGTATGGATATAATAATTTGATTAAAGATTAATGTAGATTATCAAGTGGTTTTTTCACTTCAAATTTACCAAAACTACTATCTTATATAGAATGGTTTGGGATATACAATTTTTTTTCTATGATTATATTGGAGATTTCATTCATTCGGCGTTAGTTTTTATAAAAACTGATACCGAATGTTAATATTTTTAGGCCTTCGATGTCAATTTTTTTAAAAAAAATTAAAAAGTAAAAATATTGACTTTTTTAAATGTTGATCTTTTATAAAACCTATGTCCCAATTCTGATTCTACATGGTTTTTTAACATCGATTTTTGATAAAAACAAACATGAAAAGTATGTTTCAAATAAAAATCATGAATATTTAAGAAAAAATTGATATTAAAATATTAAAAATCATACTATTGGAATATAGTAGGTTTCTAAGGCTTCGATTTTACTTTTCATGGAGCTAAAATAGACGTACAGATCTAAAGTTATGGTTATCGTAAGTTGTACCTCTTTAAGTTTCAATAGATACAACTCGCTTCAATGAAAATATGAGAAAAAAGAAAAAAAGTATACACCAAGTGACCAAAAAAAGAATGAACTTAAATATTAAACCTAATTTTAATTATTTTATTGTTTTCCTTTGAATCAATATGTTGTTTGTCATTATTTCACTTGTTTTTAAGGAAGAATTGACACGGTAATGAATACAATGACCGATAAGGAATTTATCACCTCAGTCAATGAATTTCATGTGCATGTTTTATATTTGTATCTTGATCAGAAGAATTTTTCATCATTATATAAAAAATTATCAAGATTTTTAGTGATAAGGGAAAAGATAATATTGATGTTTAATGATTAGAATACAAACTATGTACAAATAATCTATTGAATAATTATTAAGATTATGATTGTATAGAAGATGTATAAAATGTTGAAAGAAAGATAATGAGGATGTATATATTGTAAATGAAAATATTTATGGTGGTGATTCATTAAAATTTAGGCAGGATTTTAAAAATAGAAACTTGTGTTGTGAAAAAATTGAAATACAGAACATGTGTATTTGAAATTTACTTTTAACATCGGGTAAATATATAACTGCTATTAAAAATATTCTCATGTTGGGGTTTTAACTTTGGTTATTGAAAAAATGATGCCAAAAAGTGATTTTTAATGCCAGTTATTTGAAAAACTTACCCCACAATGTGACTTTTAAAATCATTTACTGAACAAAAATGACGTGAAAAGTTTTGTCTTATAATTTTCAACTTCCAACATCCATAAATTTTGATCTATAAGTCAATTTGTTCTCCAAAAATAGTCAAATAGAATCTTGAGAAATGAGATACAACTTGTATTTTATTTTTAACATTGGTTATCTGAAAACCTAATTCAGAAAAGTAACTTTTATCTCCGGTTACTGAAAAAAACGACGTTAAAAACCATGTCTTATAATTTTCGATTTTTGATGTCCATAACATATGATCTGTAAGTCTATTTTAGCACCACGTCCTGTAAAATCAAATATTGAGAAATTATATACAACATATATTTTACTTTTACATTGGTTATTTGAAAAAATAATTCCAAAAAGTTACCTTTTTACATCAGTTACTGAAATTGAAAAATGTCAAAAATCAAGTCTTATAATGTTCAACTTCTAACATCCATAACTTTTGATCCATAAGTTTGTTTTAACTCTATAACCTTCAAAATTGATGCTTGAGATTTTATCTACAACATGGATTTTATTTTTAACTTCAGTGATTTGAAAAACCAATGCTATAAAGTGGATTTTAATGTAAGTCTTGAAGAACCAATGTTATAATAACAACGTTAAAGAACATTTTTCTACTAATTTAATGCTAAATAAATGGGTGAAAGACCATGGAGGGATATTTTTAGGGTCTTATATTTTGGATAATAAGGACCAAAAAAATTTGGATGAGATAACAAATTCAACATGAATAGGACCCATGGTGGTTCTATGCTAGTGTTCATCATCTCACCAATATATGGGGATACTATTTATAGTGATTATGATTTTATTGTAAACATCTATATATAGGTACAAGTAATTCATGTGTGAATGGTCAATGTTCTGGGAGAAATGGTACGTGACAAGAATTGGGGCATGACCTCCTATAATGACCCAAAAATCTAGACCTTGTAAAATTCATGTTATGTATGATAACTTGTGTTACATGTTACACACAACATAAATGAACCAAAAAAATTAGAATAAATTTATTAATAAATATATAATAAAGGATAATATGGTAAACCATTAAAATCTACTACCTTTAAAAGACAAATCATTAATATAAGTTAATATTGAAAAGGGTTATTTTCATTAAAATCCACTTTATTTATATTTTTAATTTTATCTTTAAAAGAAAAATTAAAAAAAATTGAATATAAAATTTATAAAATAAAATTTATTTTTTAATTACTCACATAAAAATTTAATTAGTATTAATTTTTAAATATTTTATGAAAAGATTATTTTTTAGTTGAAAAATATGATTTTTATGAAAATTATAATTTTTATGATTTTATCACAATTTAAACGTATATTATAAGTTAAAAACCATTTTAATTAATAAAATATGTATTTAAGGAATAAAAATATTCAATTTAATATATTCTTTGAGATTATCAATCCATGCCCAACATTTTTTGAACTAAATTAAAATGCTAGTTTAATAAAAAATTCTTTTAGTATTTTCATTGAATTAGGTATTTTCAATGTGAGATCCAAATATAGATTTTCATTAAAGCCTCATAACTATTTTATAATGCTATTTATGTCATGGTAATTTTTAATTTAAATAATATGGCTTATATATAAATTTTTATCTTAAAAATACACTTTTTATAAATTTATTTTTACAAGTTAGTGTTCTAATATTAAAATTAACATTTAAAACCCTTATAATTTTTATTTTGTAAAATGATTTCCAAATATTAATTCAAAAGATTAAAATTAGTTAAAAGGTAAAATATTAATTTTTTTCATTAAAATTAATTACTATGGTTAAAAACTAATTTCTATGGTAAAAGTAAATTAGGGTAAAAGTTAAAAAGTTAAAGAGTCAAAAGAAAAATCCCTAAAACACCCATGGTTTTCTCAAAAATAATTTTTTAGGTGATATTCAACCCAAAATAACATTAACCACTTCTTTTTTTTCCATTTTTTGTCCATTTAAACTTGAATAGTATCATTACATTATTGAAAATTTAAGGGTTAATTCCAAAACTACACTTCTCTTCACTTATAAAAATATAAAAATTATACCACTTAAAGACTCACCTTAACTTAAGATTTATACATTTAACCCTATAAACTTTGTCACGACCCCCTCCCTAAAAAGTGTACCCCACCTGGGCCGACAATGTTAGAAGGGAGATAATGGCCCCCGAGTCCCGCCTCCAGTAGGCCCCGGGTTGGCGACTAGCACCGAGGGTGTAGTAAACACACGAATGAGAGGCATTACCCTCTAGGAGAACACATGCAGAAGAGAGAGATAAGATAGACACCAATAAACTCCAACTTATAACTGGAATATAAAAGAAACCCAAGTGTATATATGAAATTTCATGAAAAAGTACTACAATTGGAAGGGAAAAACTGCAAGTACCCAAAAGAAAAATAAAACAGCAGCAACCACAAGCCCGAACAGCTCCTGCAACCCCATGCTAGTAGAAATCAGCTTGATCTCCAACCTTCTCCAAGTTACCTGAAAAATAGTTAATATATATAGGGTGAGTATAACAGTATAATCATTAGGATCCTCCCTGAAGCCTCTCGTGCAAAAGTAAAGAAAGCATGCTAAAGCACAGTGAACAACAAGTGAAACTAACTTGTCACCTAAACAGGTATACTAAGTTCCCAACCACACCATGGCTACTCTCACCAAGTAACGCACACAAGAATATAGCATATAGTAAATAATATCAAGGGTACCCCACTACTACTTCCCCACTGGTTTTCCGCTTTTCCCCAACATCGCACGTCCTAAGCATCTCTCTCCAAAAAGGCTTACCCGCAGACACCTGGGCGAAGCACCCCAATCTGCACCTCATGCAGCACAAAGGCTTTCTCGCAGACAGCTGGGCGATGCACCACACCATCCTCCCAACCAAAAGTAGCAAGGTAAGTTCTGGGAGAAACCACAACCTGCATAACATGTATCATACGTTGGGTATTATACCCCAAGCCATTACAGCCCATACACCGAGTAAGGATCCTCAAGCCATCACAGCCTATACACGTTACACCTATAGTAGTCCATAGGATACTATATCCAGAATATATGTGTGTGAATAACCACAATCCATTACATCCCTCTACAAACATATATGAGGAAAACTAACCACTGTGTCTACTGGCACTAGTATATACCAAGAGAAGAGAGCGGGGCCAAAGGGGGTAGTCAGTCATTCATCCTTCCACCGGAATGTTGGGGAAAACACCCCCTAGGGATCAGAATCCCCGAGGTGTCAGTTTCCCTCACTGAGAAGGTGGAATAGCATATAGAAACACAAAAAGTACATGATATAATATATCTCACAACCACACTATGAGAATTACCTAGTCTTAGACACAACTGCAGTTTACGTCTCTCAGACTCCGGGCTGTTACTTATAAGACTAGGTATCTTATAAGCACACAACCATTTCAAGAGCTTTATTAGATTACTTAATTCCCTTATTATCAGTTCCAGTGTACGTTAATTAATTCTTTAAACATTAACCATGAATAGTTCCACATTAAGTTCCATTAGCATCACACCCAAAGTCAGCTGTTCTTTCAAAATTACAACCTTATCATTATGTTCCAGCAACCCCATCCCCATGGGTTAACACCATTTATTCAAACCTTCAATATAGAATTACTTTCCCAAATTCTCAGGAATTCTAGAAAAGCATCCTATGCTACTAAACACATGGGGCTCAACACAGTGAGTAGATGTACTACCCGTCGAATCATTGTCGCCTATAGAAAGAGCATAGACCCATCCTCCCTGGAGATTCTAAACACGGAAAGCATGTGGCATACCCCACGCGTCTTCGCCTCTTTCAGAAGGAGGGTAAGCAAGACCAGTTGCCTTGAGCGGTGGGGAAAAGTAAAGAAGATAAGCAACCAATTAAAATCACCAAGAATCCAAAAATCACATCCATTCCATTCAATCATCCCGGGTGTCCTCCCCGACTCCCACATGCATAAACTGATGCATCTCGCCACTCTAGGCGTCATCTGCTGCCACAACCAAAAGTCTCCATGCCTCCACATATCACAACAGCCATCCAGGATCACATTACAGCACAAGAAGCAGGAAAACAAACATCACATCAATGGTCTCTTGGCCCTTTAACAACCAAGAGGGTAACTCAGAACCCTTTTAGAAATTATCAAACAAGCAGTTCTTTAATCCATCATGAATTAACATATTTATTAAACGTAGGTTCAAAAATTCGGGAAACCTAATCAGTAAGCTATCACAAATAAATAAACATGATTACTGCACTAATTTGATTAACATCAAATTACAACAAGAACCAGATTCATTTTCATGCCTCTTTATCTTTATCCAAACAATTATCAATTAATCCCAGTTTACGTTCTTTACCGATTTCCATCAAGAACAAACATCTAAACAAGCAATCATAGATATCACACTATCTAGCAAAAAAAGAGGCAATAACATACGATAGATATCAATTTATTTATCCAGTTCAAATATTTATTATTTAAATTCCATTGTGATCCACTGGGATGAAGCATGCTAACGATACAGTCGCACGTAAAAGAAAAGAGAAGCAATGAATCCCCTACCTCAACAATTCTTGGTGTTATTTATCCACACAATGGGTCACAATCCTCCTCTCGCGACAACTGCATCTACCCGAGGATGCCACGGTACGACATCACCAACCAAACCCCAAGAAAAACCCATTAGACGCATGGAGATTCCATGCTATAATATGGAAAGGAGAACAAGAGAAGATGAACCCCAAAAGAACAATGATACATCATACCTTATATCTAAGATCGATCGATACAACTTGGTTGCGTCAAAACAAAGCAGAACCAATCCTAGTAGTAAAGTTTTATTGTGTAACTCCTATGGAAATGATTGAAAGGTTATAGCATCTCATAGTCGAGAAAAAAGAGGAAGAAAAATGGAAGAAGATATCTCGTCCCTTTTGAAGATTTAATGGGGCGACGGTTTAAGATACGCTTAATTCCCCATTAAAATCGGATCACATTAACCCATGCGGTTTGACCAAGTAAAAAAATTCTGAGCCATAGGAATAATTAACTTAGGAGTTATGGCCTTTGAATTGGCCTTAATAGTCCTTAAAATAAGGCTCTAAATGTATTTTACGTCAAAGGAAATGTCAAAAGGGGAAAAATGGTAGGAAGATGGAAACACTGTTCATATACCATTACTGTACACCTACCGTTACTGCACACCTACCGATCTGTGAAACCGATCTATGAAACCGATATGTGAAATCGATATGTGAAACCGATATGTGAAACCGATATGTGAAAATGATATGTGAAACCGATCTGTGAAACCGATCTGTGAAATCGATCTGTGAAACCAATCTATGAAACTGATATGTGAAAATGATCTCTGAAACCGATCTGTGTAACCGATCTGTGAAACCGATCTGTGAAACCGATCTGTGAAACCGATCTGTGAAACCGACCTGTGAAACCGTTATGTGAAACCGATCTGTGAAACCAATCTGTGAAACTGATCTGTGAAACACTGTACACCTACCGTTACTATACACCTACCGATAGAACAAATCATAAAACTAGAAACACTGTTCACAGAACTGGAAATTTAGAAAAGTGTTGGGGATAAGTCACCTTGACCTCCCAAAACACCTCCAACACCACATTTTCACAAAGTAATGGACCAGAGAGGTCCGGGCCATTACACCAGATACCTCTCCAAACATTCTAGTACTCGAGAATTCAAAACCAACCCAGAAGAAAAGAGGGGTCCAGACTACCACCCCGTAAGATACCTCTCAGGGGAAAACCACCCTTAGTTGTTCAAAAGTTAAAACAAAACCATGACATACGAGACCAAGGGAACAAAAATTACATATCCAAACAATTTAAGCATTAAATCACATCAAAGGTACATAAAAGAAAGGATCAAAGAAAACTCAGCACAATAACTTAAAACATCTCTGGGTACTGGACACGCATCTGTGACTCACGTTCCCAGGAACTCTCTTACATGCCACTGTGTCACCACAAGACACGAACTAAGGGGATAGAATGCCCACGGAACACCTTCTCCTTATGGTCTTGGATCTCCACAGTTTTCTCCTCAAAGGTTTCATCATCATCAACATTGATCTCTCCCTAATCGATGATGTGAGAGTCATCATGAAGATAACGACGGAGCTGTGATACATGGAAAACATCATGTATCTGACTCATCTGTGGGGGAAGGTCTACACTATATGCCACAGCTCCAACACGAGATAACACCTCGAAAGGCCCAATAAACCGGGGAGAAATATTACTTCCACGACCAAACCTTCGACGCCCACGACGGGGAGTCACCTTCAGAAACACATGATCCCCAACATTAAACTCCAAGGGTCTCTTCTTTTGATCAGCATATGATTTTTGACGATCTTGCTCTATCTTGATCCTCTCACAAATCACCTGGACCATCTCTGTTGTATTCTACACTAGTTCGGGTCTGAGAATTGCTGACTCTCCAACCCCAGTCCAGCACAACGGAGAATGACAAGGCCGACCATACATGGATTCAAACGGCACCATGCCAATGGTGGAGTGAAAAAAATTATTGTAAGCAAACTCCACCAAGGGTAAGTGCCTCATCCATGAACCTCCAAAATTCAGAACAGAAGAGCGCAACATGTCTTTAAGAGTCTGGATGGTTCGTTCTGTCTGACCATCCGTTTGAGGATGAAAACCAGTTCTAAGGCATAACTGACAACCAAAAGCATGTTGGAGACCTCTCCACATCGTGGAGGTAAAACAAGGATCTCGATCAGAAATGATCATCCTAGGGACACCATGAAGTCTCACCACCTCCTCTAGATACTGTCTCGACAAAACTTCCACTGAGCTCGACTCCTTGATTGCTATGAAGTGGGCTGATTTTGTTAAGTGATCCACTACCACCCAAATAGCATCATGTCCTATTAGAGCTCGAAATAAACTGGTAACAAAGTCCATTGAGATATCCTCCCACTTTCAGTGAGGAATATCTAATGGCTAGAGTAGACCTCTAGGGACATGGTGTTCGACCTTCACCATCTGGAAGACTAAACATAGAGACACAAACTCCACAACCGCACGCTTTATCCCAGGCCACCAAAACTGACTCCTCAAGGATCGATACATCTTTGTCATGCCAGGATGTACTGATAAAGGAAAACTATGAAACTATCTAAGAACCATCTCATGCATATCCAAGGGAACAAAAATCCTTCCATGATATAACACTCAGTGTTGTTCGTCCTCCGTCCAACCATCAGGGGCCTCAGCACAAAAAACTCGGTCTCTCCAGACCTCCACCTCTAGATCCCCCAATTGGGACTCTTCCACCTTATGCATCAGGGATGATTGTACCGTCATCTGAAAAAGACAACCTCTACCCCCAACTTCTCCCATATCAAGATGCAATGCTGAAAGTTCTTCTATTACTGTCCAAGAATCACTGGATTCACGCACAACATCACCATGTGACTTTCGGCTTAGTTCATCAACTACAACATTCCCTTTTCTAGGTGTATATGATATTTCGAAGTCGTATTCCTACAATAACTCCACCCAACGACGATGTCGCAAGTTCAAGTCACGCTAGGAGAAAACATACCTCAAACTCTTATGATCAGTGAAACCCACAAAGCGCTCATCAATGAGGTAATGTCTCCACAAATTCGAAGAAAACACCATAGATGCCAACTCAAGATCGTGAGTGGAATAGTTATGTTCATGGGGACGTAACTACCGAGACCCATAAGAAACAACTGTCTTCTACTACCTGAGGAAATATCCTAACCCCATATGCGAGGCATCGTAGAAAACATCAAACTGAAATCCCTCAGCCGGAAGACAAAGAACTGGAGCACTTACTAACTTTTACTTTAGATACTCGAAAGCTGACTAACACTGATCAGTCCATATAAATGCTTGATCCTTCTTGGTCAAAGCTGTCAGAGGAGTCGCAACTCGGGAGAAATTGGCTACGAACCTCCTATAGTATCCTGCGAGACCAAGGAAACTTCGCACCTCTGACACTGTCTTAGGGGCTTCCCAAGACACGACTGCTTCTATCTTCAATGGATAAACAGCTACTCCCTGTTGGGACACAACATGGCCTAGAAAACAGACTTCTCGAGCCCAAAACTCACACTTTGACAACTTCCCAAATAGCTGATGTTTACGAAGAACTCCCAAAACACCATGTAGATGCTCTGCATGCTCCTCTTCAGATGTAGAGTACACAAGGATGTCGTCGATGAAAACCGCCAAAAACTTGTCAAGGAACTCACGGAACACAACATTCATCAATCCCATAAACACAACTGGAGAATTCTTCATGCCGAACGGTATTACAACGAACTCATAATGCCCATTACGACAATAAAAAGCAGTCTTTGGGATATCCTCATCCTTTACACGCATCTGATGATATCATGACCGCAAGTCGATCTTCGAGAACCAACTTTCACCCTTCAGTTAATTGAATAAGTCATCAATCCGTGGAAGAGGAGAGCGATTCTTTATTTTCACTTTGTTCAAGTGACGATAATCGACACACAACCGCAAACTACCATCAGCATTCTTCACGAAAAAAATGGGTGCACCCCATGGTGACACACTTGGCTGAACAAAACCACACTGTAACAGACCATCAAGATGTATACGTAGCTCTCATAACTCAGAAGGGTCCATCCTATATGGAGACATAGATATAGAAGACGCTCCTGGCTGTAGCTTGATCCCAAAATCAATATCTCATCGAGGGTGTAATGTTACAACCTCTTCTGGAAAGACATCGGGGAACTCCTCTAGGACCCTAGGAAATTCCAACTGCTGAACCTCTGAAGAACTCAGCATCATCTCAACCATCATGGATGATAAGAATGGAATGTGCCTATGACCCATCTGAGGATCTCACTCACCAACAAACACCACTTGCTCTCCATCTGCACCAATGAAGACGAACTTCTTCTGGAATAAATCCACAATAGCCTTCACCGAATACAACCAATCCATGTCGAGGATGACATCATATGGTTGTATTTTTAAACTTAGTAAATCTCCCCAAGAGCGGTGTTTCCCCAAATCTAGCTTACAGTCTCTACATACTTCAAACAAGTCATCTCGACCTCCAACTGGCGTAGTCAATGCCAAGGGCACTGGAAGCCTCTCTACCTCAAGTCCCAAAGCATGGAAAATGGTAGGTGATATGAAGGAGTGTGTCGCTCCTAAATCAAAAAAGGCATACACCAAGGTAGAAAACAAGAAAAGGGTACCTCGAATGACGTCTGGCTCATCTGGTGCTGGAAACGCTAGATCATGAAGCTGACCACGACCTCCTCCACGGCCTCTCTGACCCAGATGATGACCACCACCACGGTCGCGTTCTTCTCTTTGAGGATAGGGAGAATCATGGGGTTGTTTTCTGCCTGCCCCATCTACCCACTATTGATCTAAAGCTGGCACAACTGGCTGCTGCTGCCTCGGCTGAAACTGCCTCAACGGAGGAACCTCGAGCATAGCGCCCGGTGCACGATGACCGCTCTAAATGGTCGGGCACTTCCACTGCTTATGGCCATAACCACCACAAGAAAAACAAACACCTGATCCCTTGCCATAATCCTGAGAGTTGCTGCCTCTAGAGAAACGAGATGTGAAGGGGTGAGACCTACCCCCGGATGAACGGAAACTATTATGCCCTGAATATCGGGAACCCCGGACCACAACTCTGCTTCATGAGGAATCATGCCGATTCCCCTCTCGTGATGATCCGGTCCTGGAAAAAGTCCTCTCGACAACCTCTACCCTCTCCAGTACCTCAAGATATGTTTTCAGCATAAATGTGGTGGCCTGGTGCTGGATCTCTAGATGCAAAGCCTCCTCAAAATGCCTCACCTTGGCCTCCTCATCTGGCTTTGGGTCTTAAGAATATTTTAAAAGGTTCCTGAAATGGATTCCAAACTCTTGAACAATGAAGCTCCCCTGTCGAAGGGTAAGAATCTCCTAGTGATAGGACACCTTTGCAGTCGAAGAAAGAAACTCGACTCTAAACCTATCTCGGAACTCCTCCCATGAGATCACTGACTCCTCACGATCCCCAAGGAACAAGAAGCACCATTGCCCTGATGCTCCACGTAGCATCGTCACAACCAAGGACACCCTGTGCTCCTTCTGAGCATGAATTGAACTAAATCCTATCTCGACCTCCTCCAACCAGTTTTCCGTGACTGCATCTGAAACGGAGCCCTCATACTTCTGTAGACTCTGGCGCTGAAACTCCCGGAGTGTCTTCCTCCAAGTGTCATTGTCATTTACCTCTACCTGGCGGCGATCTGCTGGCACAGCCCGCTAGGCATCTTCTATGTGAGCCTGATGAGGAAGTTGACCTGAAGCCATACCTGCAAAATAACAAACACTTAGAGCTCCTAAACCTGGAATATGGAAGACTCAACATTAATTAATTTATTGTTTTCTTTTATTCATTTTAGGTTAACCAAACCCAAGGTCTACCCATTCAAACATAAGCACAAAGAAGAATGATGCAATATCCTTTCCTAGGTCTCTACCCTACAACTAGTATCACCTTGTTTAGCAGCCATTATAAACTTAAAGCTCTGTACATCAGATCATAGGGGGCCCTAAATTCCTATGTCTCAGCCGGTCTCCAGTGTTTACCTCACTTACTAAACATGACTGACATCGTTGCCCTACAAACCCTGCAACCTCACCCGTGCCTAACTCCTAACTCCATCCTATCCCTCAACTAGACCTATGATACCAATCTATCATGACCCCCTCCCCAAAAAGTGTACCCCTCCTGGGCCGGAAATGTGAGAAGGGAGATAATGACCCCCGAGTCCTGCCTCCAGTGGGCCCCGGGTTGGCAATTAGCACCGAGGGTGTAGTAAACACACAAATGGGAGGCATTACCCTCTAAGAGAACACATGAAGAAGAGAGAGATAAGATAGACACCAATCAACTCCTACTCAGAACTGGAATATAAAAGAAACCCAAGTGCATATATGAAATGTCATGAAAAAGTACTCCAAATGGAAGGGAAAAACTGCAATTACCAAAAAGAAATATAAAACGGCAGCAACGACAAGCCTGAATAGCTCCTGCAACCCCAAGCTAGTAAAAACTAGCTTGATCTCCAACCTTCTCCAAGTTACCTGAAAAACAGTTTATATATATATAGGTCAAGTATAACAGTATACTCAGTAGGATCCTCCCTAAAGCCTCTTGTGAAAAAGTAATGAAAGCATGCTAAAGCACAGTGAACAACAAGTGAAACTAACTTGTCACCTAAACAGGTATACTAAGTTCATAACCTCACCATGACTACTCTCACCAAGTAACACATACAAGAATATAGCATATAGTAAATAATATCAAGGGTAACCCGCTACTACTTCCCCACTGGTTTGCCGCTTTGCCCAAAAATCACATGTCCTAAGCATCTCTCTCCAAAAAGGCCTGCCCGCAGACACCTGGGCGAAGCACCACAATCTGCACCTCGTGCACCCCAAAGGATTTCCCGCAGACAGCTGGGCAATGCACCACACCATCCTCCCAACCAAAAGTAAGAAGGTAAGTTCTGGGAGCCACCACAACCTACATAACATGTATCATACGTTGGGTATTATACATCACGCCATTACAGCCCATACACTGAGTAATGATCCTCAAGTCATCATAGCCTATACACGTTACACCTATAGTAGTCCATATGATACTATATCCAAAATATATGTGTGTGAATAACCACAAGATATTACATCCCTCTACACACATATATGGGGAAAACTAAACGTTGTTCCTACTGGCACTAGTATCTACCAAGAGAAGAGAGCAGGGCCAAAGGGGGTAGATAGCCATTCATCCTCCCACCAGAATGTTGGGGAAAACACCCCCCAGGGCTCAGAATCCCCAGGGTGTCAGTTTCCCTCACTGATAGGGTGGAGTATCGTATAGAAACACAAAAAGTACAGGATATAATATATCTCACAACCACACTATGGGCATTACCGAGTCTTAGACACAACTGCAGCTAATGTCTCTCAGAATCCGGGCTGCTACTTCTAAGACTAGGTATCCTATAAGCACACAACCATTTAAAGATCTTTATTAGATTACTTCATTCCCTTCTTATTAGTTCCAGTGTACGTTAATTAATTCTTTAAACATTAACCATGAATATTTACACATTAAGTTCCATTAGCATCACACCCAAAGTCAGTTGTTCTTTTAAAATAACAACCTTATCATTATGTTCCAGCAACCCCATCCCCATGGGTTAACACCATTTATTCAAACATTCATTACAGAATTACTTTCCCAAATTCCCAGGCATTCTAGAAAAGCATCCTATGCTACTAAACACAAGGGGCTCAACACAGTGAGTAGATGTACTACCCGTCAAATCTTTACCGCCAATAGAAAGAACGTAGACCCATCCTCCCTGGAGAAGCTAAACACGGAAAGCACGTGGCATACCCCACGCGTCTTCATCTCTTTCGAAAGGAGGGTAAACAAGACCAGCTGCCTTGAGCTGTGGGGAAAATTAAAGGAGATATGAAACCAATTAAAATCACCAAGCATCCAACAATCACATCCATTACATTCAATCATTCCTGGTGTCCTCCCCGACACCCACATGCATAAACCGATGCATCTCACCACTCTAGGCGTCATCTGCTGCCACAACCAAAAGTCTCTAGGCCTCCACATATCACAACAGCCATCCAGGATCACATTACAACACAAGCAGTAGAAAAACAAACATGACATCAATGAGCTCTTTTCCCTTTAACAATCAAGAGGGTAACTCAGAACCCTTTTAGAAATTATCAAACAAGCAATTCTTTAATCAATCTTGAATTAACAGATTTATTAAACGTAGGTTCCAAAATTAGGGAAACATAATCAGTAAGATATCACAAATAAATAAACATTTATACTACACTAATTTTATTAACATCAAATTACAACAAGAACCGGATTTATTTTCATGCATCTTTATCTTTAGCCAAACAATTATCAATTAATCGCAGTTTACGTTCTGTACCGATTTCCATCAAGAACAAATAGCTAAACAAGCAAGCATAGATATCAAAATATCTATAAAAACAAGAGGAAATGACATACTATAGATGTAACACCCCGATCTTCCATGGTACGCTTCTCTTTGAATAATATAGTAGCATGTGTTGTACGCAACTTCGAGTTCTAACACACACCACGACTAATCAAAGTAGCCGTTATGAATAGTAATACACAATTTTTGAAATTTTATAAATCTTATATCTCAAAATGGACTTCATTTTTGGATTCATAATATCGAAATTATCCTAGGGTTTAATTTTGGTACTTTTTGGATAACTTTCATATTTTGATGAATAGTGAAAATTACTAAATTTTAATTAAAAACAACTTTTTTAATCGAAATAATTAATAGTGATAAATTATGAATTTGAGTGGTTTTAAAGTATATTTATAATATATTTTTACAATTTAATTAAATTTTGGTCATTGTACATAATTTCACAATTAAACCGGACATAAACAAGTGTCAATATTTTGATAGTTATTATCTCTTAAAAACACGATATTTGTTTTGACGATGGGAATTAATTTTTAAATTAATTAATGCAACCGATATGTTTTAAATTTGGTAAAATAGACATCATTTTTGAATTAATAATATCAAATATAGCTTAGGCCTAATTTTTGGTATTTTTCTGGAAACTTTCATTTTTTGATGAATAGTGAAACCACTAAGTGGTAGTTAAAAAAACTGAATTTTTCATAAAACATAATTTTAACGCTTCTGTGAGTGGAATTTTGAAAATATGAGAGACATGGTTAATATAAAGGAGTAAAATTTTGTTCAATGAGATGAAAATAATTTTTTATGCATAGTAACTTTTTACTTTTATTTACCACGATTAAAAGTAAATACGGTAATTAAGGGTACAAATGATATTAATATTACCCTAACACATGTCCTAATTTTATTGGACAAGTGTATCTCGAACAAAAACAACCTTAGGAGTAAAATATTATCATTTAGGTCCACTTTTATTAGATGAGGACATTTATTATTATTTAATTCAAAGAAGAGTTAAAAGAGTTAAAATCAAAGTTTATTTACTAAAACATTTTTAATATAGGGTTATACATAAGATAAATTAGATTGTAAATATTCATTATAAATATAAAAAGATTTCTTACATAATGATATTTTATTTATAATTTTTAGACATTAAATAATTTAATTTATTTATGACACAATGATGATGCAGTAATTACCATAATAGTGAAAAATTAAAAAAATTGATATTATAAATACCCAAATAAATATAATTTAAGACTTTTTATGAATTACACTAATTTTACAGATTAATATTAAATGTTAGGAATGATTTAATTAACTTTTTTCGAAGTAATCATTCTGTTATGATTTTCACAAAAATCAATTTTCTAAATAGTGTCAAAATTGACATTAAAGAGTTTTTAAAACAAATATTATATTATTAATTGATATTCAATTCCTAAAAATCTAAGGTTTGGAAAAGAGGCTTATATCATGATAGGTGTATCATTAAGGGACCACTTTTGGGTCTCTTGGATGTATATAGTAAGTTTATTAATCATATAATATAAAAATACATAGAGACATTGTAAAAGTGAAACTAATTAACTAAGAGTTAATACTTAAAGATAAGGTTAATATAATAACCCAAACCTGTCTAAATTATATTGGTTGAGTGGATTTAGACCCATACCCACCTTAGTATTTGAATAATCCACTTTTTATCCATTAGAAATCGAATATGAATTCATTATAAATTAATACTTTATGTTTTTCCTAAAGAGCCCCTCCTCCCCCTTATAAAAGGACCCAACTTCTAACCAATTATTCACACCTTCAAAGCCTTTTGGTTTGGCCAAACCCTGCCAAAATACTCTCTCAACTTCTCTCCCTTCAATATAGAGGCCTTATTTTGATCATAAAGCCAATCTAATGAGACCTTTTGATCAAATCAAAAGGAAGAACCCGAAGAAGAGGTAATGTTTTCACCGCCCTCTTTCAAGTTCCTTTCTTCTTCAACTTATTCTTTCTTTGTTATTAAATTATAAAATAATAACTCCATTATCTCCTATATGATGTGATGTTATTATAAATATGGTACAACCATATTCAGTATTCTATCCATCCTTTGAATGACATGTCACCATACGTATGTACGTACGGCTTACCGTCTCCACGTCGTGGTGTAATTGTTATTCAATACATTATTATTTGGATGGGTATAATAATGATGTGTATTTGATGTAAATAATAAATATAGAATTATAAGGATTATGTATATATGATATACCATACAATTATATATTATTTTAATATCCAAAGAATGATATTTTCTCTCGTACGTACGTATGGATTACCGTCTCCACGACGCGATGAGATTCATTTCCAAGTTCACCATTCATCGACGATTATAAAAATATATATTACTAATAAGTATATAATATATGACATAATAATGCTACTGGAGATATATATATTTATATATATAAGGATTTATGTACTTACGTATATCTTATTCACTAACTTCCGTTCAATACTATATGAAAATAGAAACAGCGTTTATGCGTATGTACGGACTACCGTCTCCATAAACGGTGTTTTCCATTTCATATATATGTCAATTATAAATATTTATATTCTAAATATATATGATATATTTATCATGTTTTAAATTCTTGAAGTATTTAAATCAAGATCTAAGTGATACAACCAAGAGTAACAAGTTAAAATATGTACGATAAAGAAAGCGATTATTACCCGAAATGTTAATTTAACATGGAACTTATTATTAAATGGGTAATATAAAGTCATAAATGAATCATGTATGATATCATAAATATTAATATGGTTCTGGTATAATTTTATTACATACTACGATCTTCGTAGAGGAGGTTAAACGTACCCTCGACTAAAGGAAAGTGCAAGGTAAGAGGTTTTCATCTCACTCCTTATTCCCGTGAGATTCATGCCATATTGCCACTATTACCTTTTGTGTGGTGTATGTACTGCCCATAATTGTATTCTTTGTGTAATACACTTTAATTTATGTGTATTTACATATTCATTGTATGACACCTCTTTCATGGGTTGTATGTTTTGTAAGTTACCAAATTGGTAAGGGTTAATTCCTCAATCTCATCATTATCCGAGATTGTTTATATGTAAGTATTTACAGGGACATTTTTATCATCCATGTCCACTTTTCATAAAAATGATTTCAAAATGATGATTTTAAGGATTTTGAAAGGTACTCTTTATCAATATCAGAATTTCAAATGTTTTAAATATTTATCTTTCTAAATCTTTTTAATTAATGTCCATGTTTTCAAAATGATTTTAAGGATTTATTTATATGGACATGAATGTTTTGAAATGATAATTCTTTTCAAAAGTTTCAAAGTGGTATAGGAAAATTTGATTCAAAAATATATTTTAAAATTACTTCCTTTATAAATGTGGGACTTTTAAATTATTTTACAAAAGGAATATTTCTGTCAAAAAGTTTTACTCGTCATTTTCATCTATGTCAACATCCATTGATGGATTTTAAGCTCATTTGAAGTTGATGTGTTATACAAAACTTCCATTGAAAGGTTTGTGATATGTTTGACTGTGGATGTGTTATTTTTATACCATTCATGGTTTATGGAGAAAGTATTGACATTTCGTATGCTATTTTTAATACGAATTTTTATGTTATGTTTAAACCTATTCATATGAGGAATGCATTGGACTTAATAAGTGACGGGTGGAGCCCGCTATAGCTCCTAGATGCATCGGTAGGTCTCATGAGAAAAACTAGTGTCTTGGCACGAGGCCTTGACAAAATCTTATTTGTAGTCTTAGCACGAGGCCTTGGCTACGTGGTTATGATAGTATGGTATTATGCATTCCATCATTATGAAAGTGGTTAGTGATATTGCATGTGATTATTAGATTAGTAGAATATCCATGTGAATGAGTAAATGGCATTATTTCATTTTATTTCTGCCATATTATGCTGAAGTTCAAGTTTAAAAGGCTTTTGTTTTAGTTTTATACATTGCCTTAAATGTATATGTTTATTTTTGAAAGTTTCCGCTCTATTGCCTACCCTTACTGAGCATTTGAGCTCATCCCTTTCAATGTTTTATTTTTCCTAGGATTCCAAGAAGTGTATTGTGATTGATATGTAGGGTTAATCCAAGGGAATAATGGCCTTCATAAAGATTATTTATGTTGTTTTGTACGTCTTATAGTGAAAATGTAACATTCATGTATGTAATCTATTTTTCCAAGACTGCTAAACTAATCGGTCCTTCAGGACTTGATTCCTTGTAATCATTCCAATGTTATGTAATATTGCATCGACTCTATGTAACTGGGGTTGGGGCATTATAGTTGGTATCAGAGGAAGTTTAGCAATAACCTTGGAAACTAGATTTAGATAAAATCTGATTAGAGCACATATCCCTAAGATAGACATTGAGGATTAGTATAGAAGGACTTCCTAGAATTTTGGTATTGTAGAGATTTTGTGAGTTTTCAGGGAAATAAATCCATGTCTGGATACGAGCAGGTAGAGGCGGCTCTGGCACATATGTACCTAGGGGTAAAACCCGAAAACACCGCTTTGATCTAGACTCGAACGGGAACTGGTGCACGACAACGGGCCTTGATGCACTCTTGGTTACGACACTCCCAGGGGATATGCTTAGGATAATTCTCATTTTCTTTACAAACCATTATGAAGGGATCATGAGTATATACTCACTCAAAGAAAAAAAATTTATGATTATGGATTATATCCATAAACTGTTCAAATTGTGTTAGGAATTTTTCAAGTTTGGAATTATTCATTGCAATTAATAAACTGACCTACTTTATGCTATTTTATAGAAATGGAACCCAGTAGAAGGAATGCGAACTCCAGTAATACGTATGATCCAAAGAGTAAGAATAATCATATCTTTTATGGTCCTAAGCCAGAATTTAGAAGGGAAATAGTCTCCCACGTATTATCATCATATGAAGAAATAGTATCATGTGTTTATAAGATAAGTAAAGAATTCTCGGAGTCCTATGGCTTTGAAGGGAATCCAGAGAAGAAAAGGATGGTAGAGAGAAGGATAGATAAAGGTAATAAGGTAAAGAAGGGTTTTCCCATATGTGATTACTATGGAAATAATCACCTTGGAAAATGATTGAAGGAAATGGGAGTATGTTATAAGTGTAGAGAAAAAGGAAACCATTTATGTGACTGCAAGTGTAAGAAAAAGGTTTCAAATGTACAATGCTTCATCTGTAAGGAGTTTGGACACTACGCGAACCAATGTCCCAGTCATTAGATTATGCCTCAAATGACGCTATTGGATAATAATCATGTTATGATACTACCACAGATGAAGAGTAATGACTAGTGTTCTTATGTTGTTATTTTAGAATTATTTCATTTAAGTGTTGTATCAATGATGTTCTGGAAATAAATAAGGATTGTACTGCAGTACTATTTCATTGAGGATTTGAGATTTTATGGTACTAAGAAAAGTGACTCTACAGTGAGTTAAATTTTTTTAAAATTACATGGTTGAAGGAAAGATAATCCTTAATATGGTCCTAATATTGAGGTAGTGATTTTGGAATAAGAGATGGTTGATTTTGGTAATTCAGGACGTTTTGATGTTGTAAAAGAATATATGAGGAAGGCGTTCACATGTTATTACCTGGAAAAAAGGATCCTCATTATGTTTAACTTCCTTGTAAATTTTGGACTGTGAGTTTGGATAGTAGTATTTTGGATAACTCTAGAGGTTGGAATTGATTAAGTTTGAAAGGTTATTTTTTGGATTTTTATAAAAGGACAACACGCAGACCGTGTGACGACCCTTCGTGTCGGACAAAGCTGCGGTAATCGAACCCACAACCATAGTTCAATTGGGATTTATCACCTACCATTGTGCTACATGAAGTTCCTGGATGGTATAATGTAGTTTCTTTACATAAAGGGTCTGATATGTGAATTATAAATTCATTATATTTGGAACCCAATACGATTAGGATAAATAGAGTATTTTTTAGTTTTATGCTGTTTTGGGGTGAAAGAAGAGTTTGTGGTAGAGATTTATTAATGGATAAAACTCTAATTATAAAGTAAGTATATCTCTTTATGATCTTAGCCTATCTCATAAATAAATTTCTCAACATTAAGAAAAGGAACTTAGAACAAAAATGTTTTCCTAGATGGTACCTTAGATCATCACTAATTTATGGCATTGGGATTGTTGGCCTTTTCATAGCCATGTTCTCTACCACTCTCCATCAGAAAATTGATGGTTATATTTCTCTTCCATATCTATATTTTCCTACATGGAACCCTAGTATGTGTTATTTTCGGTAATCTTCATACTTTCCACTCTTTATTTTAAATAGAGGCTTCATTAATTCATTTTTCGATGTGGGTTTCAACTAAGATATTTTGAAATGTCAAAAATGTGTTATCCTAATACCTTATGTTTTGTTGAACTGATGGTATTTTAAATCATCATAGATTGATGAATTTAAGGACCTCAATTTTAAACTTGTTTGTGATTGATGACCTTAATCACTACCTATAAATATTTACGTTTTTCCTCCAATTATATGTCTCTAATTTCCACCAATGTCCCCCTAATCGAGATCATAATTTTGTGGTGACCCTTTCATTTCTCTTTTCATCTTATTAAGACTAAATTTTATTAACCAAATTTCCGATGTGGGTTTTCCCAGAAAGATATTTTCTATTTTCAACCTTTATTTTCAAAAAAAAATATCAAATTGAGAGGACGCAATTTATTGAAGGAGGGGAGAATGTAACACCCCGAACTTCCACGGTACACTTCTCTTTGAATAATATAGTAGCGTGTGTTGTACGCAACTTCGAGTTCTAACACACACCACGACCAATCAAAGTAGCCATTATGAATAGTAATACCCACTTTTTGAAATTTTATAAATTTTATATCTCAAAATGGACTTCATTTTTGGATTCAGAATATCAAAATTATCCTAGGGTTAAATTTTGGTACTTTTCGGATAACTTTCATATTTTGATGAATAGTGAAAATTACTAAATTTTAATTAAAAACAACTTTTTTAATCAAAATAATTATTAGTGATAAATTATTAATTTGAGTGGTTTTAAAGTATATTTATAATATATTTTCACCATTTAATTCAATGTTGGTCATTGTAAAAAATTTCACAATTAAACCGGACATAAACAAGTGTCAATCTTTTGATATTTATTATCTCTTAAAAACACGCTATTTGTTTTGACGATGGGAATTAATTTTTAAATTAATTAATGCAACTAATATGTTTTTAATTTGGTAAAATAGACATCATTTTTGAATTCATAATATCAAAAATATATTAGGCCTATTTTTTGGTATTTTTCTGGAAACTTTCATTTTTTGATGAATAGTGAAACCACTAAGTGGTAGTTAAAAAAACTGAATTTTTCATAAAACTTAATTTTACCACTTCTGTGAGTGGAATTTAGAAACTCCGAGAGACATGGTTAATATTAAGGAGTAAAATTTGGTTCAATGAGATGAAAATAATTTTTGGTGAATAATGACTTTTTACTTTTATTTACCACGATTAAAAGTAAATAGGGTAATTAAGGGTAAAAATGATATTAACATTACCCTAACACATGTCCTAATTTTATTGGACAAGTTTATCTCGACCAAAAACAACCTTAGGAGTAAAATATTATCATTTAGGTCCACTTGTATTATATTAGGACATTTATTATTATTTAATTCAAAGAAGAGTTAAAAGAGTTAAAATCAAAGTTTATTTACTAAAACATTTTTAATATAGGGTTATACATAAGATAAATTAGATTGTAAATATTCATTAGAAATATAAAAATATTTCCTACATAATGATTGTTTATTTATAATTTTTAGACATTAAACAATTTAATTTATTTATGACACAATGATGATGCAGTAATTACCATAATAGTGAAAAATTAAAATAATTGATATTATAAATACCCAAATAAATATAATCTGAGACTTTTTAGGAATTAAACTAATTTTCTAGGTTAATATTACATTTTAGGAATTATTTAATTAACTTTTTTCGAAGTAATAATTCTGTTATGATTTTCAAAAAAATCAATTTTCTAAATAGTGTCAAAATTGACATTAAAGAGTTTTTAAAACAAATATTATATTATTAATTGATATTCAATTCCTAAAAATCTAAGGTTCGGAAAAGAGACTTATATCATGATATATGTATCATTAATGGACCACTTGGGGGTATCTTGGATTTATATAGTAAGTTTATTAACTATATAATATAAAAATACAAAGAGACATTGTAAAAGTGAAACTAATTAACTAAGAGTTAGTACTTAAAGATAAGGTTAATATAATAACCCAAACCTGTATAAATTATATTGGTTGAGTGTATTTCGACCCATTCCCACCTTAGGCTTTGAATAATCCACTTTGGAGCCATTAGAAACCGAATATGAATTTATTATAAATTAATACTTTAAGTTTTTCCTGAAGAGCCCCTCCTCCCCGTTATAAAAGGACCCAACTTCTAACCAATTATTCACACCTTAAAAGCCTTTTGGTTCGGCCAAAACCTGCCAAAATACTCTATCAACTTCCCTCAATTCAATATAGAGGCATTATTTTGATCATAAATTCAACCTAAGGAGCCCTTTTGATCAAATCAAAAGGAAGAACCCGAAGAAGAGGTAATGTTTTCACCACCCTCTTTCAAGTTCCTTTCTTATTCAACTTCTTCTTTATTTGTTATTTCTATTCTAAAATAATAACTCCAGTATCTACTATATAATGTGATGTTATTATAAATATGGTACAACCGTATTCATTATTCTATCCATCCTTTGAATGACATGTCACCATACGTGCGTACGTACGGCTTACCGTCTCCACGTCGTGGTGTAATTGTTATTCAATACATTATTATTTGGATGGGTATAATAATGATGTGTATTTGATGTAAATAATAAATATAAAATTATAAGAATTCTGTATATATGATATACCATCCAATTATATATTATTTTAATATCCAAATAATGATATTTTCGCTCGTGCGTACGGATTACCGTCTCCACGACGCGATGAGATTCATTTCCAAGTTCACCATTCATCGACGATTATAAAAATATATATTACTAATAAGTATGTAATATATGAAATAATAATGCTACTGGAGATATATATATTTATATATATAAGGATTTATGTACTTACATATATCTTATTCACTTACTTACGTTCAATACTATATGAAAACAGAAACAGCGTTTATGCGTACGTACGGACTACCGTCTCCATAAACGGTGTTTTCCATTTCATATATATGTCAATTATACATATTTATATTCTAAATATATATTATATATTGATCATGTTTTATATTCTGGAAGTATTTAAATCATGATCTAAGTGATACAACCAAGAGTAACAAGTTAAAATACATACGATAAAGAAAACAATTATTACCTGAAATGTTAATTTAACATGGAAATTATTATTAAATGGGTAATATAAAGTCATAAATGAATCATGTATGATATCATAAATATTAATATGGTTCTGGTATAATTTAATGACATACTACGATATTCGTACAGGAGGTTAAACGTACCCTCAACTAAAGGAAAGTGTAAGGTAAGGGGTTTTCATCTCACTCCTTATTCCCGTGAGATTCATGCCATATTGCCACTATTACCTTTTGTGTGGTGTATGTAATGCCCATAATTGTATTCTTTGTGTAACAAAATTTAATTTATTTGTATTTACATATTCATTATATGATACCTCTTTCATGGGTTGTATGTTTCATAAGTTACCAAATTGGTAAGGGTTAATTCCTCAATCTCATCATTATCCGAGATTGTTTATGTGTAAGTATTTACTGGGACATTTTTATCATCCATGTCCATTTTTCATAAAAATGATTTCAAAATGATGATTTTAAGGATTTTGAAAGGTACTCTTTATCAAGATCAGAATTTCAAATGTTTTAAAGATTTATCTTTCTAAATCTTTTTAATTAATGTCCATGTTTTCAAAATTATTTTAAGGATTTATTTATATGGACATGAATGTTTTGAAATGATAATTCTTTTCAAAAGTTTCAAAGTGGTATGGGACACTTTGATTCAAAAATCTATTTTAAAATTACTTCCTTTATAAATGTGTGACTTTTAAATGAATTTACAAAAGGAATATTTCTCTTAAAAAGTTTTACTCATCATTTTAATCTATGTCAACATCCTTTGATGGATTTTAAGCTCATTTGAAGTTGATTTTTTATACAAAACTTCCATTGAAAGGTTTGTGATATGTTTGACTGTAGATGTGTTATTTTTATACCATTCATGGTTTATAGAGAAAGTATTGAAATTTCGTATGCTAGTTTTAATACGAATGTTTACGTTATGTTTAAACTTATTCATATGAGGAATGCATTGGACTTAATAAGTGACGGGTGGAGCCCTCTATAGCTCCTCGATGCATCGGTAGGTCTCATGAGACAAACTAGTGTCTTGGCATGAGGCCTTGACAAAATCTTATTTGTAGTCTTGGCATGAGGCCTTGGATATGTGGTTATAATAGTCTGACATTATGCATTCCATCATTATGAAAGTGGTTAGTGATATTTCATGTGATTATTCGATAAGTAGAATATCCATTTGAATGAGTAAATGACCTTATTTCATTTTATTTCTGCCATATTATGCTGAAGTTCAAGTTTAAAAGGCTTTTGTTTTAGTTTAATACATTGCCTTAAATGTTTATGTTTATTTTTGAAAGTTTCCACTGTATTTCCTACCCTTACTGAGCATTTGAGTTCATCCCTTTCTATGTTTTATTTTTCCCAGGATTCTAAGAAGTGTATTGTGATTGATATGCAGGGTTAAGATAAGAGAATAATGGCGTTCATAAAGATTATTTATGTTGTTTTGTACGTCTTATAGTGAAAATGTAACATTCATGTATGTAATCTATTTTTCCAAGACTGCTAAACTAATCGGTCCTTCGGGAATTGATTCCTTGTAATCATGCCAATGTTATGTAATATTTCACCGACTCTGGGTAACTGGGGTCGGGGCATTACAATAGATATCAATTTATTTATCTAGTTCAAATATTTATTATGTCAATTCCATTGTGATCCACTGGGATGAAGCGTGCTAACGATACCGTCGCACGTAAAATAAAAGAGAAGCAATGAATCCCCTACCTCAACAATTATTGATGTTCTTTATTCACACAATGGGTCACAATCCTCCTCTCACGACAACTGCATCCACCCGAGGATGCCTCGGTACGACAACACCAACCAAACCCCAATAAAAATCCATTATAAGCATGGAGATTACATGCTATAATATGGAAAGGATAATAGGAGAAGATGAACCCCAAAAGAATGACGATACAATATAACTTATATCGAAGATTGATCGATACAACCTGGTTGCGTCAAAACAAAGCAGAATAAATCCTAGGAGTAAAGTTTGATTGTGCAACTCCTACGGGAAGGATTTAAAGGTTCTAGCGTCTCATATTTGAGAATGAAGAGGAAGAAAAAGGGAAGAAGATATCTCATCCCTTTTGAAGATTTAATGGGGTGATGGTTTAAGATACTCTTAATTCCCCATTAAAATCGGATCGCATTAACCCACGTGGTTTGACCAAGTAAAAACATTCTAAGCCATAGTAAAAATTAACTTAGGAGTTATGGCCTTTGAATTGGCCTTAAGAGTCTTTAAAATAAGTCTTTAAATGTATTTTACGTCAAAGGAAACGTCAAAAGGGGAAAAACTGTAGTAAGCTAGAAACACTTTTCACCTACCGTTTCTGTACACCTACCATTACTGTACACCAATCGATATCTGAAACCAATCTGTGAAACCGATCTGTGAAACCGATCTATGAAACTGATCTGTGAAACCGACCTGTGAAACCGATCTGTGAAACCGATCTCTGAAATCTATCTGTGAAACTGATCTGTGAAACCGATCTGTGAAACTGATCTATGAAATTGATCTATGAAACACTGTACACCTACCATTACTGTACACCTACCAATAGAACAAATCATAAAACTAGAAACATTGTTCATAGAACTGGAAATTTGGAAAAGTGTTGGGGATAAGTCACCTTGACCTTCCGAAACACCTCCAACACCACATTTTCACAATGTAATGGACTGGAGAGGTCTGGGCCATTACAAACTTTCTCCTCCTATATCCCTATACCACTTCCAAAATAATTTATTCACTATTATTTAGCTTAAAAACTCCATTTCAAAGGAGAATTCATTGAAAAAATTCAACTCCCTGTTGTGAGTATCCACTACTTCTTAGTGTCCCATTCTTAATTTTTACTATCTTAAACTTATCTAAACTGATAAATATAATGAAATAAATATCATTTATATAATAAAATTAATTATATTAATTAAACAACAATTATTCATTTAGTTTCCTCTACTAAAAAAAGCCAAAACATTGATCGTCCATATGTGTGGACTACTGCCTCCACGAAACGATGTTGTTTTTTTCATTACTAATTATCAAGGATGATATAAATGATGGTTTGGTGAATAAATATGTTATATATATAAAAAATTAAATTTTTAAATGATCATTTTTCATATACTATAATTCTATCTATTCGATGAGAAATGTGATCATTAATCATCTGTACGTACAGACTACCAAATATAAGAATAAAAAATTTCATTGTCATCACCACCCCTCATCAATGGTAATAAGAATGGATTTACTAAGTATATTATATAATAATCAAATTTTATACTTTAGAGTATTTCATATTATCATTATCTAAAGACATTCTCTTACTCATGAAAACATTATTAAACGTTTCCATTTGGGTCAATTTACCCTACTATATAAACGATGTTATAGTGATTATATAATAAATGATTTTGGGGTATCATTTAATGGTAATATAATTCAATAGTTATATTTTTAATACATTACATGATTATATAAAGGCTATTTTTACTTTTAAAATATTTATTAATAAATCACCTTTTAATCGTTAAAAATGCTGAAAACTAGTTCATCATGATTTCCATTTTCTCAAGCCACATTCACGTATTTTACCTAATAAAAATGGAACTTAATAAATAATTGAAAATTTTGTTATTATATATTTAATTATATAGGAATTAAAAACATTAATCCAATTAGTTATAATTGATCTCATTTTTAAGAAGTTAGTATGAAAAAAATATCTGAATTTTATAAAACTTGATAATAAAAATAAACTATAATTGGTTAATATATTTGTAATATATGGTTATAAAATAATTATAAACAATGTGGTATGTTTATATTAATATTTTTAGATAATTTATTAAGTTTATTATGTTCATCATACAAGATGTTAATTCACTTCTGTAGAAATCAATGTTAATGGTATGTGACTTGGTAACTCAAACTCATTTAATTGAGTTATGAAATTTATTATTGAAATTAATTTTATAAGAATTTCCATTTTGAATTATGTTCACTATTTATTAATGGGAGAAGAGTTTTTGATCCAAATCCATTTCCATGAATATTTTTCTTTTCACCTATTTTTAAAAAAACAAAGGAGTCTTTTTGAAAAGTGACTTGTTACTATGAATCTTATAACGATGAATACAAAACTATTTCCAAAAAATATCTTTTCATGATTTGTTTTAAATATATTAAAATTAACTATCTACAATGGAATTATATTTCATCTTTAACACTATATTTTAATTTATTATGAGATTATTTTGGGAGATCAAGTTCTTGGTATCAAAAGATTTAATTTATGTTGTTATTTTAAACCTTTTAGTTGTTTTACAAAAATTATTTTATTTCAATGGTTATTTATTAAAATTTAATGATTTTCATTTGGATGTTTTATGAAACCCATTTTATTTCCATGGGTTATTTATGAAATGTAAATGATTTCTATTTGGATGTTAAAGAGACCCATTCTTTTCCATGGGTTCTTTAAGATATGATTATGATTGTTTTTAAGTGGCATAAATATGTATGGATAATAATGGGTGGTGTTCTATACCACCCTAAAATTAATTGGTTTATTCTTATATCTCATTATATAGTTAGGTGTGGACATAATGAGTTTTTTCACACAGGTTTGAAAATTATGGGTTTACTCAAATTGTTAGGTGTGTACATAATGAGTATATTCACAAAGACGTGTACATAATGAGTTTTCTCACAATGGTTTTCCTGTGAATATGGCTGTTCTACATTTACATGTTGTTTATCGAGTTATGTAAAATTTTAAAGATTAATTTCATTTTCATGAAATTCCATGTTTTATGATTATGCCTTATTTTTTAGGTATTCCAAACCTTAATATTGTGCTCACATGTTTTATGATTATTGATATGTATTTTGAGCCTCACCATATCTTTTACACTTCCTTAATAATATTATTATGATATTAGGTTTCTATGTCCTATATTATGATTATTATATATGATATTATGATATTTTATTATTATATTTATGTCTTACTCATGTTATCATTCACATTTATTATATAATACATTATGATATGTTTTTCCTTTATTAAGAATCTATGCTCACACCTTTATTATGTTTTCCACCCCCCATGTTATGAAGATGATTATATCATGTGATATTTCTAGAAAAGGGTCAGTAGGATAATGATTATGGAGAATTTTTTTCAAGTATCATAAAATAAATTTTTTGTGTAGATAATATTGAAGACCCTAAATATTTTGGTCCTTGGGTTTTAAGACTATTTGTGAGATGAATTATCTAAATAATGAGAGTATTATACTATTTAAGTTATGTTTATATTGAGTCACATTAGTTGGTATCAAAATTTGGTCTAGTTATTTTTAGATATTAGTATAGAGTACATTAGATAAAACCCTAGGGAAAATTCTAAGGTATGATTCTAATTATATGATAATATCCTAATATTTTGGTAAAGTATAGATTCTATGGTTCTCATAGAAATAAAATCCCTATTTGGAGAGTACAAGTGGATACAGGATCTGAAATATATGTACCATGGTATGACAACCCTGAAGAGGGTGTATTGGGTATTAACTCAACCATGTGTCAGTGCACGATAAAGAGGCATAACTGCACACCTAGTTTGACACTCTTGGTGGATATTCTTTGTCTAATCACATTATCTTTGAAAACCATTATGAAGGATTTGAATATATATATATATAACTAGTTCAGTTAGAAATATAATCATGGATAACCTAGATTGAAACCTGTAGATTCATAGCCTAATTTATGCATGTCATTTATGAAATCCACATTCTAAGTATATAAATTCATTTTATTTATACTCATTATTATAAATATACTCATTCCCAATTTTTCTTCATTTAATGTAATGGTTGGAACCTAAAATAACTGAGTTAAAAATGGGTATAATAAAACCATCATTAATACACAAGACCCCATTAGAACTCTATATTTATGTGGGCTTTGGTGATTGTGGTACTAGGATGGGTGACCTCCTGAGAAGAAAATACATGTCAATATAGTTACACATACCTTGGTAGAGTTTGATTTAATTTTTAGTATGGATAGGATTTACCTATATAAAACACATATCAATTGTTGGGATAAATATTTTTTATTTTATATCCCAAATCAACTTTTTTATCATGTATCAATGCAAGGATGTTTATAAACTACCTTTGGAATTAAATTATATAATATGGATTATGATATAAAAAAATAATGTAATTTTAACTTAAATGATCTGGGATGAAGTCAATATTGATGACATGCCAATTGTATGGGAATATATTGATGTATTTTCAGATGAACTTACTGGTCTTCCCTAGAGCATGAGGTTGATTTTTCAATTGAAAACATACATAGATCCATGCCTATATCAAATAGACCATATATAATGGATCCCATTGAATTATATGAGTTAAATATAGAACTAGAAGACAATTTGGTTAAAGTTTTTATATGCCTCAGTGCTTCACTGGGGGGTGCACCAGTCCTTTGTCAAAATGAAGTATGGATCAATTCATCTTTTAATTTATTATCCTGAGCTTAATAAATTCATCATCAATACCAATTATCATCTAACTCATATATAATTATCTAGTCAATTAACTCATATGATTTTTTTACTTATCTAAGATTGAACTATGACCTGGATATCATTAGTAAAGGGTTAAAAGGGAAGATATTTCCAAGACATATTTCTATATGTGGTATGGGCACTAAGAATTTATAGTGATACAATTTGGACTTATAAATTCCCCCTATATCTTAATGCATATAATTAATATATTCTTTAGATATCATCTTCATTAAAAAAAATTCATCTTTATAGATAATATTCGTATATATTCGAAGAGAAAGGAAGGGAACAAAGACCATATTTGAATTTTGTTAGACATTGAAAAAGTAGAAATTTATAAAACAATTAAAAAATTTTAATTATGGTTCTATAATTTATATTTCTTTAGACATGTATCCATAATCAAGTGAGTATTATTAGATCTATCAAAAAAGTAAGTTATGAAGAAATGGACCATACAGACCACTGTAACCGAGATCTGTAGTTTTCATGGGTTAGTGGGATATTATCAATGATTTATGAATAATTTTTCAAAGATATATAATCCACTAACCAAATTTAGATTAAATTGAGTGAATTTAATTTTTAATTAGGAATGTGAATAATGTTTCAAGGAACTAAAAATTGGGTTATTCACAACACCTGTACTTACATTTACTCTATAGTGGGGAAGGGTGTGACATCTCAGGATGTTATGAAATATCTTCTTTCAAATTAATTTAAAAATTTTGGTAGATTGTGTTAAATTCAATGAATAGTTTATCTTGTGTTGTATTAAACACCAATTTTATCTCCTGTTACATGTAACATCGAGTTTCTTCGATAACTTGTGTTACATGAAAGACCAAGTCTTACCCAAAAATAATATACTATTAATATTATGATAGTTATCACATAGCTATTGGAATTAAAGTAATGAATAATATTAACTAAATTTTGATAATATTTTTAAAAAATATTTTAATCATGAATTATTTGGTGACCAATTAATTAAATATGAACATAAAACTAAATGAATATAAAGGACGTGTTTTCATGAAAAAATACTTGTATGCCTACAAAGGTGTTTTATCATAATAAATTAAATTAGTAACTATTAGTGAAATATATTAACTAAATTGATATATTATTTATTCAAACCAATTTTTTTACATTCATCCAATATGTTTTATATCCTTAATAAAAGAATAAATCCAATTTTAAGCATAAAAAACTGTATTTTTCTAAAAGACTGTTTTTCCAGCTTTTAATGGAGAAGTTGTTTTAAAAATAAATTCTGAAAATTTTATAAATTTTATTATAAAAAATAAACTTAGTTTTTGAAATCATAATACCAAAATTTACTTTGGATTAATTTTTGGAATTTTTCTAAGATGTTTCACATTTTTTATGAATAGTGAAAAATAATGAATTTTAATTGCAAATGAAATTTTCATTCAAATGATTTATAAGGTTAAATTATATTTTTAATTGGGTTTAAAGTTAAATTTGATAAATTATATATCTATTAATACAATTTATGTCATTATAATCATTTTTATTTTAAATTAAGATATAAAAACTTGTCCAACTTTTGAACATTTTCACTTTTAAAACTCGTTATTTCAATCGGTTTACGAGATTAGTTTTAAATTAAATTATACCACTTATGTGAACATAATTAAGGAAAATGGATTCCATATTTATAATAAAAATAATTTATAATTTATATTAAGGTAAATATAGTTTTTTAACAAAAAAATCAGTGAAATCAATTAAAAGTAATTACATCGATTAAGGTAAAAATAACTTTACTTAGTGATTAAACTTTAATCTTAAGAGTCTGGATGGCATATAAACTTGTAAAAAATTGATTTTATGGACATATTTATGCCATATACTATATTTTTTAACAAAGTTTTTATTATTTTGGTCGCAGTATGTATGGGAGACTTCCCAATGGTGTTTACCTTTTTGTATTTACAAGAATGCCAAACCACCTCCACTATAAAAGGTAATTAACTCTCCCCATCTCTTCACACCTATAAAGAATTTTTTATCATATAAATCCTGAAAAAATATAATTCAAAAATCTCTCCTCTCAACCTATAAGTCTCACATTGGGAATAAATAAAATCAATGAATTCATTTGGTATAAACCGATGGAGTTACCCGAATAAGAGGCAACGTTCTTCAATGAGTAATTTTGTTTTATTTCATTATCAACCCATTAAATTATTTTTATATCATTATTATGTAATAAAATAAGTATATTAATAAATAATTAAATGTTTTTTATGTTATGTTTATGGAATAATACTTCACACACTTCTATAAAATGGGTTACACAATCATCATTCGTGTGTACCATGGACTACCGTCTCACGAATCGATATTGTTCATTCTTCCATTACCACCTCTAAAGGTTTGGAATAATGATAGAAATATTATTTTTATATGATATATATGATACTTATGATGTATTTATTATTCTAAAATTATTATATAACACATACCTTCAGGATTTCCATTTTTATGGAATATGATAACATCGTTTGTGGATGTATGGACTACCACCTCCTCAAAGTGATGTGATTCATTCACGATTTACATGTAATGTATTAAGGATGGGTTTAATAAAAATATGTGATATAAATGAAATATATATGATATTAATTATATAATTATCCTTTTTTAAATATAATATATCACTTTACTTCTTTCCTTTTTTCCCACACCGAAAAAGTCATAACATCGTTTGTGGGCATGTAAACTACCACCTCCTCAAAGCGATGTGATTCTTATTTTTTTCATCACCACATTAACAATAATGATATATATAATTATTATTAAATAATTAATTTGATAATTAATTCATGATTATTATTTTGGATATTATTTAATAATGACCTATTTTACCACAGTCAACCTACCAAAGTCATTTTGACACATAAGATGAATATGCTCAAAACATCTGACGTAAACTTAATTGATTAAGTAATTATATAAAAAAATTTAATATGTGAAATAAAAGTAATAATAAACTTGAAAAAGTTTCTTAATAAATTAATGAATTAACATAATTTTAGTATTCAAGGAGTTAAATACACACATGACAAGTGAGACTCAAGCTAACGCAACTTCATCATAATCTCCTTTCATTGAGGCATATTTTGATGTTATACGCCCAAATTCTTTTATGAGGTGTATATACAGACCATTTGACATATCATATCATATCCTGAATTTATTTATTTTTATGTTATTTAATGTTTTTTAAATGTTATTACTTCATGTTTATTATGATTCAAATGTTTCAAAGTGGCATGAGACACTTTGATTTAAAAATATCATTTTTAATGTTTAATGATTTAATTTTAAAAAGCTTTACTACATGTAAATATTTTTGATATTAATGTATATGTTTATTTATATGAACATAAAATTATTATAAAGGACATTATATTCCAATTTTTTATTTCATTCCAAGGTTTTCAAAAAGGAATATTTTTTATGTTTTTTGTATGGAACATTTGAATTTATTTATAAATGATAAAAGGGGTTTTCTTTTTAATTTGTATCAAAAAAAATTCTCTATCACCATGAAAATTATTTTGATTCCTCAAAAACAATTCATGTTTTTAAAATAGAAATGAACCCCTCTTTTCCTTTTTATGGTCATTTTATTATAAAAAATGTGTTTTGAAAATGGATTGACGATTTCAATAACTTGAAATGTTTTATTATGAGTGAAAATGAAATTTCAAGAGTGAAATGTTGAAAATTGAATGATTTTATGTGTTATGATTATGTAATGGTACTTGGATATTTGACTAGAGGTTATGTGATAAACCAATGATGGGTGGTTCCATGATAAACCAATGACAGATGGTTTTGTGGTAAACCAACAACAGGTGGCTCCATGATAGCCCTCCAATGCATTGGGTATAGAAGTAAAATGTTTAGTTATTTCTTATGTAAGAGTGACGTGTATGGAATTTAAACACGTGGTTATTTCATTTATAATAATGATAAGTATTACTATGTCCCAATATACCTTTATGTTTTATCTATGCTTTCTATGGGTTTTATAGTAATCTTGTGATTACCAAAGTGTATTAAATAAGAATATTTTCAAAGGAAAGTATCTAATAATTCTTAAGGGTGAAAGTATGAATTTATGATCAAAATTTTCATGGGTTTTCTTGTTTTCACAGGACTAATAGTTTTCCCTATTTGTGTATCCCTTACTGATATTTTTATGCTCATCCTAGGTTTTTAAATGTTTTAATAGGATTTACGGATGGGTAAGTGAATGGAAAGAGTTAAGTTTAATATCGTGAAAAGTTTCCATGAAAGAAATCATGCTTTATTTTAAAAGTATTATATTTTATAAAAATGGATACTAATATGATGTGTCCACTTTGTATTATATGGTTTTGTAATATATGAGTTATAACCCAATTCTCAAAAAATCTAAAACTTAAAAGATCTTTAATGGGAATGAAAGTAAATTATTGACAAAAAAACCAGATTATGTAATGTTTTAAGGAAATTTACTTATATTTGGTATCAAAGTAATGGTTTATAAAACTTTAGAGGTTATTATAGTGTTAATAGCATGCCATTAGAATATTTTACTTTATGGTTGAGTTTAAATGATATTGAATTTTAATACTTCCATACTGCTTCATCTAAACTATGTCACTTCAAAATGGTTTTCTGAGAGGAAACATGGAATCTATAGTGGGAAGGAACCAAGAGGAAAATATCCTTCCAAATCAGAATCCCAAGATTATTATAATTGGAATAGACTGATTTTTTGAAAAAATAACTCAGTTGACACAAGCTAATAATGGTGGTGGTATCAATGTTAGAGAAGAACCCAATCTACCATGAAGTAACATAGCTAAAGAATATCATTTCATGAGGAAAATCCCCGATAATTAAATAGATCATCTAACCTAGTGGTAGCCAAAGGTTGGATTAATTTCCTGGAGAATATATTTGAAGTCATGGGATGTTCAGAACATCAAAAGGTAACTCTTTCCATCTTTTTTTTTTGAAGGTGAAGTTGATCGATGGTGGTATTTGGTTAATAATACTAGAGAAAAAGATGGTCTCAATTCCATGGAATGGGAAACATTTAAGAATTTTTCCCTTGAGAAATATTTCAATAAGGCCATTCATCTTAGGATGGAGAAATAATTCTTGGAATTGTGGGAAAAGGAAGAAGATTCAGTGTCCACATATGAAGAAAATTTTACAAGGTTGGCCAAGTACATAATGGGTTTTATTCATGACATTGATTGTAAAATTAATATATTTTACCCAGGATTAAAACCAATATTATAAACATCATTGATCGCACAATAATTTATTTGTTAAGAGTTTTTTTATACTGAGAAAGTTGAGATAGAGTTTTCCGACGCTTATGTGCCACTAGATGACAAGAGTAAGAAACAATCAAGGTGGCAGAAAATTGAGAAGATACCAACTAAGAATTATGGACATAAGTGTAACACCCCAAGGTTTTGAAAATAAATATAGAATGAAATTTTATAATCTATCTATTAAACACAATTTTTCCTCTTCTAAGTTTTGAATTTCGAAAAATGGTCATCTAGAGTTGTGTTCAGTAAGTCATTTGGAGTCTAACAGAACAAACTTGATTTTTGGTGAATAGTAACATACCCATATGAATATTAATATGAATAGTAATATGAACCTTATGAATAGTAAATAATAATATTATTTTATTTTCTTAAGGTAATAAGATAATGGGATCTTAATTAGTTTTTCAATGAGAAATAAAACTAATTGCACTTTAAGATTGTTATTTTTACAATTAACTATGACCTTATTTAAAAATTAAACTAATAATATTTAGAAAATTATTTTTGAAAAATGGATTTCACTTTTGAATTATACATGTTGAAAAATGGTTAGGGTGAATTTTGGGAATTTTTCTGAAACAGCTGATTTTTCAGTGAATAGTAAAAAATACAGTTTTTAGTTTCGGTGTATTAATGACATCATTAATGATGTAATAATGATGTCATAAATATGTTATACTTGTGTATAGTTAAATAATATGTGAGGTGTCCCAAGTGGCTTTAACCATGGGAAAATACCATGGGCAAGCCCATGGTTTTGCAAATACCACCCATGAGGTGTCCCTTGGAAATTATTAAAATAATCTCTCACTTTTCCTATAAATACCAACTCTTCCCATCATTGAATTCATTACCAATTCTACCTCAATGAAGATATGGCTTCCTTACCTTATTAGTATTCCTATCAAGGTTTACTCAAGCCCCAAAGGTTTCAACCTTCAAGTTATAAGGGTTATTCTACAAGGTAAGAAAATTCTCAATTTCTTTCTTTTTCCTTTCAAGTTCTCTTTTATGTAGTATATCTTTCAAGTTTCCATACCAAATTCTTATTTTTCTTCTTATTATTGATCTAATATATATTATGATTCATTTATGTATAGTTTACCCTTGTCCCCTCTCTTTTAAATATTTTCTAAAACCATGTTGCGTAGCCGTTAGGCTGCTGAATTTTTGTAAGCAATTTCAAAATTATTCTTTTATTTTGAGTTCTTTATTTAATATTTCTTCATATATTCTTACCCAAGAGGAATTAAATCTCCAGAATATTTTATATTCTGGATGTTCTCATGTTCATGAGAAATTCATCATCAATCTTCTTCTTTTCCCCCACTTGTTCAGGGAATTAATAACATTGTCCGTGATGTGTCGAATTACTGACATCGTAGACGATGTGATTTAAATTTTCATTAATTCTGTAAAGTCTGGTCATGAAACCATTCATATGGTTGAACCACGTTATAATATATGTGTTATGAATCACCCATGTTTCTGTAATTATTTGGTACTCATGGTTCTAATTTATAAAACAAAATGAGGTTGTTATTATCCAAGAACCACAAAAATGATCTAAACAAACATCATTAATGTTTTAACTAATGAATCATCATCATGGTATATAACCAAAAATCATTATAATATCATTTATATATACATAATTTCGTTAATAATATGTATTGAAAATTCTGTATGTTTAACCATGTTTCAAATAAACTTTTATTCATGGAAACTAGTAAACGAACCATGAAAACCAAGGAAGAAAATGCTTCCAAAACATGAAAATTGAACCAATTGAACCCATAGAAAGGGCCATGAATGAACCTAATAAGGTTATAATAAATCAATTACATGTATATTATGTTCTGTAAATATTAATTAATGAATCTAAATTTTATTACTCAGGTCATTAAAAAAATGAAGAACACACTCGAGCATAAGGTAAGGGGTTTCTCATCTCACTTTCATTTCTGTGAGATTTCCATTGTTCGCCAATTATTCCTTATATTTGGTATATGTGTACTTCCATTTGATATATAATAACATGATTCTATTTATATTCATGTTATTAAATGATTCACTTGATGGTTATTAAGTTCTGGTCATACAGTTTGATCGATTACATTGTGGTAAGGGACTTTGTCTCAGCTACCGTTTTGTTGTGACTAACTTTGTGTTGTGCACCTAATAATACCTATGTGGTGTACCTACTAAACATTTGAGGTGAATTTTAATTTTAAATTTAATTTATGTTAAATATCCATAATCTCATATCATGGATATGGTTTTTTTCTAAATCGTATACCATTTTATATACGGTTTTTATTTGGAAAATTATGTTAATTATGGAAATATTGGTGAATCCATATACTCTACTCTAGGCGGATATTGAAAAGGCATATTGCTCTTGTATTGAATCAATGTATAAAGAATGATTTGGACATGCAGTGGTAGGTGGGGTTTTCTACAGCCCCTCGATGCATCGGTAGGTCTCATGAGACAAAACAGTTTGGTGAAAAACCCTTCGAGTTTGTTTCTAAAAATTAGAAGGGTTTCTACCCATAGAACTAAACCGTTTTTATGGTATTATGGTTTCATATGCCAGATACATTATTTCCAATTAATAATCATTCTCTTTATTCATTATCAGTTATTATTATTATCCAGGAGGTTTTCATTGTGACAAAATCTATGGATGCAGTTTCATTCTCAGTTTATTAATGGCATTAGTTGTTCATTTATTCACTATTCCATATTGATTATGTCAGATAGATTGTGATTCACTTATTATTTTACTCATTCTTCCGCTATTTGTAACCCTTACTAAGAATTTTATCTCACCCCTTTCATTGTCTACCTTCAACAGGTGATGAAGAGAAGATCTTTTATTGAGTTCCTGGGGATGTCATTTTTAGTTTTTGTTATGTATTGTATTTTGTAAACTTTTCCAATGTAATTTGAGTGACATCTATATATCTAGTTTCTTTAAGACTACTAAAATGACCATTCCTTTGGGATTTTCATTCCTTATAACCATTACAATATCACAAGTAATGCACCAGCTCTAACCTAGAGGGGTCGGGGTGTTACAGTTGGTATCAGAGGAAGTTTAGTAGAAAACATGGAAACTAGAGTAGGAAATGTATAGTAGTGAACAAAGCCCTAAGGTAGTATCTGAGGATTTACATACAATAATGTCCTAATATTTTGGTAAGGAATAGATTATGTGGATATTTTAAGAAATACGTCTCATTCTGGATACGAGAAGGTAGAGGCGGCTCTGGCACAAATGTATCTAGGGTTAAAACCCGAAAACACCACTTTGAGCTAGACTCAAATGGGAGCTGGTGCACGAAAATGGGTCTTGATGCACTCTTGTTTACGACACTCCTATGGGATATTCTTAGGATAATTCATATTTTCTTTACAATCCATTATGAAGGAGTTAATGTAAATTTTTCCTCAGAGTAAGCATGTTTATAAGATTAGCTATGCATAGAATTTCAATCTACGTTGAGTGATTTTCTATTTGTGATTCAAAAACTAATCTAGTGTATCCCATTATTTAGGAATGGAATCTAATGGAATAAGGGGAAACAATACTCATGGGCAAGGTAGGGATCTCCCTACTGAGCAAGTCAACATAGTCAACGTTGGAGAATATCAGATCATGACCATATTGGGACAACTTACTCAATTAGTAACGAATAACCATTCAACACCTGTGTTGGATCATTTCATGCGGCAGAAGCCCCCATGTTTCAGCGGGACTACTAATCCAGTGGTTTTTGAGCAATGAATCAAGTCCCTTGAAAATATATTCATGGCGTTAAGATGCAATGAAAATGAAAAGGTAGTACTGGCAGTAAATTGTCTCAAGGGTGACGCTGATCAATGGTGGTCCCTGATTCAAAATACCATGGAGGAAGAAGAGATAGAGGATATGGAATGGAGGACTTTTAAGGAAATATTATTCGAAAAATATTTCCCTCATGAGAAATGAACTGAAATGAAGAGGAAATTCCTTGGCTTGAAACAAAGGGAAGAAGACAGTGTTGTATAGTATGAGGATACCTTTACAAGGCTAGCCGGGTATGTCATGGATTATGCACGTGACTCGGCGGACAAGATTTATCATTTCTTTGAAGGTCTTAAGCCAAGTCTTCAAAGTTAAATGGATTCTCAATCATTTTCATCATATGATGAAATTGTATTAAGTTCCATCAAAATAGAGAAGGAATTTTCTGGATCAAATTTTTTCAAAGGAAACCAAGATAAGAAGTTGTACCCAGATAACAAAGGAAAAGGAGAATCACCAAAGAAGAGCAAGGGAACGAATAGTTTTCCATTATGTGAGAACTATGGAAAGAATCATCTTGGGAAATTCTTGAAAGGCATGGGAGTCTGCTATAACTGTGCAGAAAAGGGTCATCGATCTGATGAATGCAAGGGGAAGAAACAATTCAATGATATTAAATGCTACAATTGCAGAGAGATGGGACACTATGAAAATGAGTGTCCTAAGTACCAAGGAAACATGCCTCAGAAAAATCCAAGAGAGCAAGGGAGAGCCTATGAAATTACAACCGCGGAGGTTGAAGTTCCTAGTGATGTGGTGGCAGGTACTTTAATTGTTTCCTCAAACTTAGCCAACACTTTATTTGATTCTGGATCATCGCTTTCATTTATATCCTCTATGTTTTCCAAGAAAATTAGATATGTCCAATTTGATTTAAGAAAGGAGTTTTCAGTCAAAACTCCCATGGGATGTATCATTGCAACAAAGGCATGTCGACTAGTCCCCCTCCAAACACCAATATGTGCTTTAGTTGCTAACCTTATCATCATACGCATGACTGAATTTGATATAATTCTTGGTATGGATTGGCTGTCAAATTATGATGCCAGGATTTATTGCAAGAAAAAGGAAGTTACAATTTTTGAAAATGGTGTATAATCTCTTATCTTTAGAGCAGAGACTTTTCCATCTGATTCTTATCTAGAACCACCCGCAGTAGCTCTATTGAATGCAATTCTTGGAGAGGAAGAGAACCCAATATCTATGGGTGAGGAAAGAAATATTCAAATTGAAGATGTGCATATAGTGAAAGAATACATTGTTGTGTTTCTAGAGGATTTACCTAGACATCCTCCTAAGCGAGAAATTGATTTTTCCATTGACTTAATTCCTGGTGCAAGACCTATATCAAAGACCCCATATAGAATGGCCAATTTTTAGTTAGTAGAGCTGAAAAAACAACTAGAATAGTTGAGTGAAAAAGGATTTATTCGACCTAGTGTTTCTCTATGGGGATCCCCAGTCTTGTTTGTAAAGAAGAAAGATGGATCCATGAGGCTATGCATTGATTACAGAGAAATCAATGCTATTACAATAAAGAATAAGTATCCTATACCCCGTATTGATGATTTATTTGACCAACTTCATGGAGATTAATACTTTTCAAAGATTAACCTTCGATCTGGATATAATCAGTTGAGTGTGAAGAAGGAATACATTTTGAAAACAGTGTTTTGAACCAGGTACGTGCATTACGGGTTTACAGTAATGTCTTTTGGATTGACTAATGCACCCTTTGTCTTCATGGATCTAATGAACAAAGTTTTCAAGGAATATCTCGATGATTTTTTAGTGGTATTTATTGATGATATCTTGGTATACTCCAAAAGATATGAAGATCATGAAAATCACTTGCGCATTATCTTGAATACTCTTAGAAGACATGAATTATATGGGAAGTTTAGAAAGTGTGAATTCTAGCTTCAGGAGATTTCTTTCCTGGGACATATTGTCTTGAAGGATGGAATCCTAGTTTATCCTGCTAAGACAAAGGCAATCCAAGATTGGCTTGAGCCAACAATCATAACTGAGGTATGCAGTTTTATTGGCTTAGCAGGTTATTATCGGCGTTTTGTACAAATTTTTTCTTGACTGGATATCTCGCTAACGAAGCTCACACGTAAAGGGGTTTAATTTTTTTGGAAAAAATATTGTGAATAATGTTTCAAAGAACTGAAGAGAATATTAGTCAATGCTCCTATATTGACTCTACCATCGGGGAATGATAGGTTTGTTATTTATAGTAATGCTTAAAATAAATGACTTGGTTGTGTCCTTATGCAAAATGATAGGGTTATTGTTTTGCACCATGATAGCTAAAAGTCCATGATCAAAACTATCCTACTCATGATCTTGAGTTAGCTGCTGTAATATTTTCTTTGAAGATATGGAGACATTATCTCTATAGTGAAAAATGTGAGATTTATACTGATCACAAGAGTTTGAAGTATATTTTCTCATAGAAAGAACTCAACATGAGGCAAAGGAGATGGCTTGAACTACTCAAGGATTATGATTTCACGATACACTACCACCCGGGGAAAGAAAATATAGTGGCAGATGCTTTGAGAAGAAAGGATCATGGAGTTTTGAACAAGATGAGAGTTGAAAGGGATCCTATTTTCATGGATCTAGTAAATATGGATATGGTAATAACCCTGGAAGGTGAAACATCAATTCTTTTTCAAATGGTTTCCAAACCATCTTTACTAGAAAGGATACAAAGTTCTCAGGATAAAGATGGATATGGGGTAACCCTGGAAGGTGAAACATCAATTTTTTTCAAATGGTTTCCAAACTATATTTACTAGAAAGGATACAAAGTTCTCAGGCTGATGATGAGGAGTTTAAAAACAAGATTAAAGCTATGAATGACGGGAGATTGAGTGGATTCGTATATGAAGATGGAATTTTGAAATTTTGGAAGAGACTTTGTGTTCCCGATATACCTGATCTAAAAAAGGAATTGTTGGATGATGCTCATAGTTCCAATTTCTCTATACACCCTGATAGCACTAAGATGTATAGATATTTGAAGGAACATTTTTGGTGGGATAACATGAAGAGGGAGATTTCTGATTTTGTGTCAAGATGTATGGTTTGTCAACAAGTGAAAGCTGGAAGGAAGAATCCTGGAGGAGTATTGCAACCTCTTCCCATACCTGAGTGGAAATGGGATAATATCACGATGGACTTTGTCATGGGACTACCAAAGACTCCTAGAAGGAATGATGCAATATGCGTCATTTTTTATCATCTTACCAAGTCAGCATATTTTCTTGCTATAAGAGAAGATCTACCACTTGAACATCTATCAAGACTATATATTAATGAAGTTGTGAGACTTCATGGAGTACCCCTATCGATTGTTTCTGATCGTGATCCATGTTTACATCAAGATTCTAGAAAAGTCTTCAGAAGGCCCTAGATACTGATCTTCGTTTGAGCACTGCCTACCACCCACAAACTGATGGAAAATCAGAACGGACTATTCAAACATTGGAAGACATGTTGAGGTCTTTTTCACTTGATTTTCAAGGCATGTGGGATCAGTATTTAACTCTCGTAGAATTTTCCTACAACAATAGCTTCCATTCAAGTATTCAGATGGCACCCTATGAAGAATTGTATGGGAGGAGATGTCGTACACCAACTAGCTAGGATGATGTTGGTGAAAGAAAGCTCATGGTACCAGAACTTGTTGAAGAAACAACGGAGAAGGTGAAGAATATCCAGAACCATATCAAAATAGCTCAAAGTAGGAAAAAAGCTATTTAGATAACCAAAGGAATAATTTTTAGTTTCAAGAAGGTGATCAAATTTTCATAAAGGTATCTCCATGGAAGGGTATTATACGATTTGGTAACAAGGGAAAATTAAGTCCCAGGTACATCGGACCTTTTGAAATTTTTGACCGAATTGGAGTCGTAGCTTACCGTTTGGCAATGCTGCCAAGTCTCTCCAAGGTTCACAATGTGTTCCACATTTCAATGTTAAGAAAGTACATTCCAGACCCAACACATGTACTCACTTGTGAAGAAGTAGAACTTGAGCCAGATATATCTTATTGTGAAGAGCCTATCAAGATTCTTGATACTAGAGAACACGTTTTGAGAAATCGAACAACTCTTCTGGTAAAGGTTTTATGGAGGAACCATAAGATGGAGGAACAAACATGGGAGCCTGAGGTGCTTATGTTAAAGACATACCCGAATCTTTTTAGGTAATATTTTGTAAATTTTGAGGATGAAATTTTTTTAAGGAGGGGAGAATGTAACACCCCAAGTTTTTGAAAATAAATATATAATTCAATTTTATAATCTATCCATTAAACACAATTTTGCCTCTTCTATTTTTGAATTTTGAAAAATGGTCATCTGGAGTTGTGTTCAGTAAGTCATTTGGAGTCTGATAGAACAAACTTGATTTTTGGTGAATAGTAACATACCCATAAGAATAGTAATATAAATAGTAATATGAACCTTATTAATAGTAAATAATATTATTATTTTATTTTCTTAAGTCACTAAGATAATGAGATCTTAATTAGTTTTTCAATGAGAAATAAAACTAATTGCACTTTAAGATTGTTATTTTTATAATTAACTATGACCTTATTTAAAAATTAAATTAATAATATTTATAAAATTATTTTTGAAAAATGGATTTCACTTTTGAATTCTACATGTAGAAAAATGGTTAGGGTGAATTTTGGGAATTTTTATGAAACAATTGATTTTTTAGTGAATAGTAACAAATACAGTTTTTAGTTTCAGTGTGTTAATGACATCATTAATGATGTGATAATGATGTCATAAATCTGGTAGAATTTTATATAGTTAAATAATATGTCAGGTGTCCCAAGTGGCTTTAACCATGGAAAAATACCATGGTCAAGCCCATGGTTTTGCAAATACCACCCATGAGGTGTCCCTTGGAAATTATTAAAATAATCCCTCACTTTTCCTATAAATACCAACTCTTCCCTTCATTGAATTCATTCCCAATTCTCCCTAAATGAATATATGGCCTCCTTACCTTCATATTAGTCCTCCCAAGGTTTCCTCAAGCCCCTGAGGTCCCAACCTTTAAGTTCTAAGGGTTACTCTACAAGGTAAGAAAATTCTTAATTTCTTTCCTTTTTCCTTTCAAGTTCTCTTTTATATGGTATATCTTTCAAGTTTCCATAACATGTTCTTATTTTTCTTCTTATTATTGATCTAATATATATTATGATTTATTTTTGGATATTTGGACCTTTTCCCCTCTCTTTTTAATAATTTCTAAAACCATGTTGCGTAGCCGTTAGGCTGCCGAATTTTTATAAGCGATTTCAAAATTATTCTTTTATTTTGAGTTCATTATTTATTATTTATTCATATCTTATTCCCCAAGAGGAATGAAATCTCTAGAATCTTTTATATTCTGTATTTTCTCATGTTCATGAGAAATTCATCATAAATCTTCTTCTTTTCCCCCACTTGTTCAAGTAATTAAAAACATTGTTTGTGATGTGTCGAATTACCGACATCGTAGACGATGTGATTTCAATTTGCATTAATTATTTCAAGTATAGTCCTGAATCAATTAATATGGTTGAACCAGGTTATAATATATGTGTTATTACTCACCCAAGGTTTTTTAATTCTTTTTTACTCATGGTTCTAATTTATAAAACAAAATGAGTTTGTTATTACCAAAGAACCACTAAAACGATATAAACGAACATCATTAATGTTTTAACTAATGAATCATCATCATGGTATATAACCCAAAATCATTATAAGATAATTTATATCTCCAAAATTTCTTTAATAATATGAATTAAAAATTCTGGAAGTTTAACCATGTTTCAAATGAACTTCCATTCATGGAAACAAGTAAACCAACCATGAAAACCAAGGAAGAAAATTCTTCCAAAACATGAAAATTGAACCAATTGAACCTATAGAAAGGGCCATGAATGAACCTAATAAGGTTATAATAAATAAATTACATGTATATGAGGTTATGGAAATATTAATTAATGAATCTAAATTTGATTATTCAGGTCATTAAAACAAACTAAGAACACACTCGAGCATAAGGTAAGGGGTTTCTCATCTCAATTTCATTTATGTGAGATTTCCATTATTCGCCAATTATTCCTTATATTTGGTATATGTGTACTTAAATTTGATATATAATAACATGATTCTATTTATATTCATGTTATTAAATGATTCACTTGATGGTTATTAAGTTCTGGTCATACAGTTAGACCGATTACATTGTGGTAAGGGACTTTGTCTCAGCTGCCGTTTTGTTGTGACTAACTTTGTGTTGTGCACCTAATAATCCATATGTGGTGTAACTACTGACCATTTGAGGTCACTTTTCATTTGAAATTGTATTTATATTAAATTTCCATAATATCATATCATGGATATGGTTGTTGTCTAAACCGTATACCATTTTACATACGGTGTTTATTTGGAAAAATATTTTAATTATTGAAATATTGGTGAATCTGTATACTCTACTCTATGCGGATATTGAAAAGGCATATTTCTCTTGTATTTAATCAATGTATAAATAATTATTTGTACATGCAGTGGTGGTTGGGGACCGCTATATCCCCTCGATGCATCGGTAGGTATCATGAGACAAAACAATTTGGCGAAAAACCCTTCGAGTTTGTTTCAAAAATCAGAAGGGTTTCTACCCATAGAACTAAACCGTTTTTACAGTATTATGGTTTCATGTGCCAGATACATGACATCCAATTAATAAGAATTATCTTTATTCATTATCATTTATTATTATTATCCATGAGTTTTTCACTGTGATAAAATCTATGGATGTAGTTTCATTCTCATTTTATTAATGGCATTAGTTATTCATTTATTCATTATTCCATATTGATTATGTCAGATAGATTGCGATTCACTTATTATTGTACTCATGTTTGCGCTATTTGTAAACCTTACTGAGCATTTGAGCTCACCCCTTTCATTGTCTACCTTTAATAGGTGATGAAGAGAAGATCTTTTATTGAGTTCATGGGGATGTCATTTTTAGTTTTTGTTATGTATTGTATTTTGTAAACTTTTCCAATGTAATTTGAGTAACATCTATATTTTTAGTTTATTCAAGAATACTAAACTGATTTTTCCTTCTGGATTTGCATTCTTTATAACCATGCCAATATCACAAGTAATGCCCCGGCTCTAGCCTAGAGGGGTCAGGGTGTTACAATAAGCCCCAAACATATTTCAAGTTTTGTAAAATACATTTTGGGGAATGTATGTTAGGATCTTGAAAGTGTCACCTGTGTGGTAAGTTTGGTCACAAGGTTCAAGACTGTAAATAAAAGATCCTTGAAAAATATAAGAGTAATATGATAGATAGCCAGTCGACAATGAGATGTTTTAGTTGCAATGAGTTGGGACATTATGCTAATATGGGTCCAAATTTACTTATATGGGGTGTAAATCATCATTACAAGAAGAAAAAAGGGCTGGAAAATTCATTTTCTACTTCTACAATTGATGTCAGTCTATCTGATAAAGTGGTGAAAACTCTAAGAATATTGGAATTTTTCGATGGTAGATCATAATCCCAATGTCTTAGTAACCCATCTTTTAATTTTAAAAAATAATGAAAATACCTTATGAGAAATATATTGAGTTTTTATAGATGTATAAGGTATATGTTTAATGTATGTTTGAGGAATAATAAAATTCATTTTGTGGACATAAGTTTAATGGTGTTGGTGACTATTAGGGTTATATATTTATGGAATTATGAAGTTGTAACATTGAGTATTACTATTAAACTTTTGATATTAATGTATTATCTCATAACATGAAAGTTTTATAATTTTTGGAATTATCTTAATATATTCTAAAAAATTTGGTTATAATTAATATCTAAAGATACGAGGAATATCTTTTTATCTTTTTGAGGGTTATGTGATCCATTAAAATATAATTATAATGCTTCAGGTATGAATAAGTCATCTTGAATACTAATTGTTTGGAAAAAAGAGGAGACTATGGTAGAAATTGATTAAAATATGAATCTCTACTCATCAAGTAATTATATTTCCTTGTGATCTTAGTATATATGGTGAAGGAATCCTTCAACTTTAGGAAAATAATATTGAAATAAAATGTTATCAAATTACCATGTTTTATGATGATATCAATGAACGTTTCCATACCTATTTGACTTGTGATTTTTTTGTCATTAACTTCCTCTTTTAAAGGGGACTTAAATACCAAGAATAGATAAAATTTGTATTTTGTGGCTTGATCTAGGATAAGGTGTATGGATGTCACTATGTATCCCTAAAGTGTGAATTAATCTATAAGTAGTTCTAATAGGTGGTGTAGTGGGAGACCAAATTCATATGGGGGATTCCCTCTTGAGTGAGGGATGAGGTATCCCATATATTTAAATCATAAAATATTTAAAAAACCATATAGTTTAATATCATAGATAAAAGACTATGAACATGAATTTTAATGTCATATAGTGTGAGTGAAAAGGATAGAATCTCAATATTTCTAATGAGATAATCAATCCAAAATACCTAATACAACATGATCCGTGATTAGTTTGAGGAATAAGGGTTTATATAAGGATACTAATCTATATGAGAGTGAAAAAGATGAGTGGGAGATGGTTAAAATTATATGTTGGCAATTTAATAAAGCTATGAATATGGAAATACAAATTTGAAATGATAAAATAAGACCGATTCAACCTATAAATATACAAAAAGATATGAAATGAAAACCATTTGGGTGATAAGGGTCCTCCCTGGGAAAAGGGGAGAGGTTGAACGTAACTTTTTTCCTTCTAGAATCATAATTTCAAGGGAGGCGATGAGTAGGATTAATATGACCATTAACTGAATTTTAATCGTTGGTTCCACTATAATATCATGATAAATAATGGATAACATTGTTTCAGATCGACCATTGACCATTTTTGACATATGAAAATCATGATATACTACCACAAGTCCTTGAGGTAATATGCATTGGATGGGAGGTGAGCCTATTTTGGACACGCGTTATCATTATAGGGGATCCTATTTGGATGTGATAAGATCACTAAGGAAACTCAAACAATAGTGACATAATGTGTGGAAAATAAATACAATCAAAGAGTGATTTTGAGAACCCTAATGATACACTATTGGTTATTGAGAATATTAATGGGGTGAACCTAGTTTATAGGGCGATGAGACCAGAATAAATATAGAAAAGTATCTATTTTGCCTCATGGAAACTAAACTAGTCCCCAATGCTGATAATTTTATGGTCTTTATGCTTGGATCTGTAAGGTGGTTTATATGTATAACATAGGGAAATGATAAGACCTAACATGAATTGAGGAACCGAATACCGATACAGATAAACCAGAGGGGAATAGACATATAGTTTAAGGTCATGATGTATAACACCTTGAGATTTTGTGAATTATTTTTTCAAATAAATTTATTCTTTTTGATATTTTTCATTACACTAAACACTGATTTTTTCCTACATTACACACAAAACTAAGTTTAAAAGTAACATGTCATATTATTAAAATATTATTACATGATAGTTATCACCTAGACCTTAGAATGATGAGTATGAATATGATTAACTAAATTATGAAAATATATGGTTTAAACATGTACATAAAATGAAATCCTTGATGACCAATTAATTAAAAATGAAAATAAATACTATTTGAAAATAAAATATATTTTTTACTGAAAAACTATTTTTATAAAAAAAATATGTTTTACCTTAATAAATTAAACAAACCACTTTTAGTGAATTATTTTAATAAAATTTTCATAGTAGATATTCAATCAATTATTTAAAATTTATCATTTGTATTTTCTATATAAGAGATAATAATAAATCTGATTTTACCCTTAAAAAATATATTTTTCAACAAAATAGTTTTTCACATTTTTGCGCATTTATTTTAAAAATAATTTTGACACTTTTATAAAATTAATTTTGAAAAATAAATTTATTTTTTTAGTCATAATTTAAAATTTTCTTAGGGTTAATTTTTGAGAATTTTTTCAAAAGATTAATTTTTTGATAAATACTGAAAAATACTGAATTTTAATTGAAAACCGTCTATTCATTTAATTTTTTCATAAATTTAAGTTATATTTTAAAATGATTTTAAATTAAAATTAGATAAATATATATATATATATATATATTGATCCAATTTATACCATTTTTATTATTTGTATATTGAATCTTGATATAAAAACCTTGTTAACTTTTGAACGTTTTCTCTTTGAAACCTTCTCTCTCATCGCATTTATAAGATGAATTTTAAATTAAATTTTAAAACTTCTATGAATTGAATTTGTAAAAATGGATTAAATATTTTGATTCATCATATTTTATATTATATAATAAGTTAATCTTAAATTTTTATCAAAATTAATAGTGATAATAGTAAAAATTAATTACCACGGTTATGGTAAAAATGATTTTACTGAGGGGTTAAACTAAAAATATAAGGATTAAAATGCCCTAAAAACCTGTATAAAATATATTTTATGAAAGTATTTATACCATATAATTTATATGTATCTATAATAATCCATTTAATATCCTTTTGGAATCATAAAAACATGGGTAAACCATTTTCTTTTCAAAAAATTACAAGTGTGCCACTCTCCTTATTTATAAAAGGTCACCCATTATCCTCTCTTCATAACACCTTAAGAACATTTTGTTTTGGAAAATACCTGACCAAATACATTATCATATTACCTAAAATAATAATTTAATACTTATTTTGAGAATAAATCTTACCTAGGATGGTTTTTGGTGCAGACATAACGAGGATACCCAAAGAAGTGGTATTGTTCTTCAATGAGCGTTTTTATTTTATTTCATCCTACACCTTCTTCAATTATTATTAATTCATTATGATATAATAAAATAAGTACCTTAAATATAAATAGATTTTATTATTTTAATTTCATGACCTAAAACCATATACACTTCCATCAAATGGGTTACAAAATTATTATTCATGTGTACAATGGACTACCGCCTCACGAACTGATATCATTCATTTTTCCATTAGCACCTCTAACAGTTGGGTATGATGATGGATATAATATATATATGTGATATTTATAATGTAATTATACATTTTTATTCATTATATAATATATATATAATATCTTAATTTACATTCCTTATAGGACACAATAACATCCATCGTGTGTATGATGGACTATCGCCTCGCGAAGCGATGTGATTCGTTTTTCACTAACACTTTAAATGGAAGACAATAAGGATATATTTAATGAATATATGTGATATATATGAAATAATTATGATATTAATTAAATATTTATAATTCATAAATGTTAATATATAATTTTATTTCTTACATTTTCACAAATTGAAAGATTATAACATCATTTGTGTACATGTGGACAACCGCCTTCATGAAGCAATGCAGCTCTCTCTTTTCATAACCATACCACATGGATGATTTTTATAAGTATATTTAAATAAATAAAATGTTATTTATGATATTATTATCATTATTTAAAGATGAAAATATTAGTTACACCCTTTCCATAATGATCTTTGATAAATGGAAATGTTACTCATGCATATGTGCGACCTACCGTCTCCATGATCGTAACGTACTTAATTTCCCAAAAAAAATATTTCATAATTTATATTAAAAGTATAATTTATTTATAAATATGATACCTTTTTCATGATTATTATTCTGTTGATGATGGAACCATGATCAAATTAAGAATATTGAAAATAACAAATAAAAACATATTAAAAAAACAACACAGTTATAACTCAAAACATGATTTAACAAGGAATTTGTAATAAATGGTCATAATTAAATAAAATATGGTATAATATATATAAATATGTCTTTATAATATATATATAATAAACATATATTAATTTTATAGGATCTTTGAATGTGTACAAAATAATTCCAAACTTAAGGTAAGTGATTTCTAGTCTCTTTTATTTTCCGGAGACATATGCGAATTCACCACTCATTTATTTTGTATGGTGAATATACTAAAATTTGAAATTTTATATCATTAATATAATAATTTTTATGATATTTAAAGTTTAATTTGATGTTATTATTTATTTAATCTTACGATTCAAAAGATTACTACAATGGTAAGATATTTTTTTCAAACTTTTTTACTTCTATGAGACACATGTCATATTCACCACCTATTTATTTTATATGGTGTGTATACTATTTAGAAATTTATTTTATTATTATTATAACGATAATTATTTATATTTAAATATCTATTTTATTATCTATCTTTCATGGGTTTTATGGTTCTAATGTTACAAAATTAGTAAGGGATTTTCTGTCTCAATTTTCCTTCCTTGAGACACATGTTATGTTATGCGCCTAACTTCATTTATGAGATGTATATAAAACCCCTTTGATATGTAATATCAGGAATTTATTTATTATTATAATATTATAAGTTAAATTTAACTTCATTATTTCATGGGGATGTTGATTCAAAGTTTCCAAAGTAGTACGACTTTTATGATATAATCTCATTATTTATCAGGATTATTCATGATTAAGCTTTTAATAATGAAATATTAGGATATATATCTCAATAAAATCATGTATTTTATTATCCTCAGGTTATTTATTGAGAATAAATGTTTTAAATTCATTATCCTCTCTTTATCTAATCAATATTTTAAAATAATGTTTTTAAGAAAAACCGTCTTCGTTGTTCTCTTTGGTCGAAAACTCATTTTTCATCCAAAACCATTATTTTTTTAATAATTTTTTCAAAAATGTATTTAAAATTATTAAAATGGTTTATTAATGATATTTTTACCCATGATTTATTTTTTAATTTTCTTAATGTAATCATTATATTGTTTTTAAAACAATTCAAGTTTGGATTTTACCGAACATGTGAAAGGGATCTTTATTTTAAGATGTTATGCATGAATAGAAATTCCCACCTCCATGAACATTATTTTGTTTGAAGATTAATTTATAAATTTTTAAGGTTATTTTCAAATAAATATATTTTCAAAATGTTTTATGTTTTAAAAAGTGTTTTTTCAAATCAGAAATGATATTTTCCTCAAGAAATGTTTTAAATGATTTTTAAAGCTTTATTTATAAGTTTTCAAGTTTATTTTCAAATAAAATGATTTTCATAATGTTTTATATTTTATTTTTTTTTAAAATAAAAATAGGATATTTTCTTCAAGAGAAATTTAAATTATTTTTAAGGATTCCTTTATATGTTTTCAAGTTTATTTTCAAAGAAAAGGATTTCCAAATTAGTTTATGATTTTTTTGTTTTAAAAAGTGATTTTCAAAGAAAATTTATCCTCATTATGTAATATTCCAAGTGATTTATTTTAAAAAATCATTATCCATCCAATATTACATCCCTTGAAGTAATTTATGGTTTTCTGGGGATATGAATTAAGGAAACCATTTTTATTTTTTATTTTAATGGTTTATGATGATAAGATGTTTATGAAACCCATTACTCTTCTACGAGTTATATGATGATAAAATTATTATAAAACATGATTCTATCTCCCTAGGTTATGAAATTATAAAACAATTAAATGATTATGAAACTTGTATATTTTCAATAATTCATAATAATATGAAATGTTTATAAAACCCATTTAATTTTATGGGTTATAATATGATGAAATTTTAATGATCTTGGGACACACATATGTATGATTTTTATTATCTGATGGGTGTGACCTATATTACCTTCAAATGTACTGGGTAATGGTTTATATCTCATGAGATAAACATGATTGGATTGGGAAGTGAACCCAGTTCAATAAGGGACTTTTTCTGCTGTGATTTTTTTGGGAGTGAACCTTGACTACTATTATGGTTTGGGGAGTGAACCAATTCCACTATGATGGTTTTGGAAATGATCCTTTAATACTATAGAAATGAATTTATATGCTTATATATATGCCATAATTCCATGTCTTATGCCAATGTTATGGTCTCATGGATAATGTTCTTTTATTTATTTACGATTCATGTAGTATGAACATCCAAGATCTTTGACATGTCTCATGATTATGATCTTTAATATACAGGGCATGGTTTTCAAATATTAACATCATATTCTCATGCCCTTATGTTTTTTTATGATTACATATCTATCTTGTTTACCCCTACTGAGCATACGAGATCACCCTTTCTTATGTTTCCTTTCATCAAGTTATGAATAAATTTATTAAGTGTGATATGTGTAAGAAGGGTTCTAGTTATGAATAATGTAGTGGGTGATGATGTATTTTACCTATGAACCATTTTTTTTGTTTATAACTTTCCAAAGGCATTATGGATTTACAATCATCAGGCATGTGTTTGTGTAATGTATTGAATATTCATATAAAAAGATGTAATATCTATATATGAAAAGTCTAGGGTGTTATAGTTAGTATCAGATAAAAGGTTTAGTTAACCTTTGAAAAATAGGATGAGAAAACTTTAGTGAGATCACTAGGGAAATTTATAAGGATGTGTATAAGGATAATATTAAGGATGAGTCAAAGTATAGGAAAATGTCTTGGAATTTTGATAAAGGATAGAGAAAGTGGTTTCCATGAAATTTCATCCTTCTTTAGGTACTACAAGTGGATGTGGATCTGACATAGAGGCACATAGGGGTAATCAATATGAAAAGGTCACATTGATATAGACTCTATTATCACTTAGTGCATATCAACAGGTATTTCCTCACACCTAGTTTGATACTCCTAAGGGATATGCTTTTGAAATTCACAAACTCTTTACAAATCATCATGAATGATTTAAATTGATGAAAACTATGAATAAACTTGGATAAACCTAAGGTTTCATAGATTAAAAAGAATATTTCGTGATTTAGACATCCTATAAGTAATTTTCATGATTATTTGGTTTCCCATTATGATTAGTATTGATCAAACTATGATTTTTGGTTTTATTTAATGGAGATAACTAAAGGAATTGGATTAACATTGAATGTAATTAAAACTTTTCTAATGATAATACAAATGTGATGATGAATGGAGTGAAGGATATTGTGATTGTTCCTAATCAGTTATTACAGAACATGATTAAAAACATGTACCTTAACCAACTCTTAGACTCTCCAAAGAAGTGATGGATAGAGTTTACTAAGAATCTAGGAAGTGAAGACCGTGGAGGAAATAAGATTTAGTTTCTTCTATGTTAAGAATGTGGAAAGAAGCACTCTAGGAAATGTATCAAAGGGATGAGAAGACATTTTGGGTGTGTAAAATAAAGACAAAAATAAAGTAACTACAATGAAAAAATTAAAAGTTTAGTTAATTAAATGGAAAAGAATAGTGGTCTCCCTAAGGTATCATCGACTGTTGAATGTTTTAAATGTGGAAAGTATGGTCATTATTAAAATTTATGTCCTAAGGGGAAATATCATGAAGAGTATCAGTAAGCTTTTATGAACAATTTTTATATTTCTGGTGATTAAGAGACTAAAAAATGACATATGGAAGGAAATAAGTGTTAAGGAATAAGTTGATGAAGCCTAGTTAATGGTTTGTGAAGGAAGTTGGATGATTAAAGTGATTATGTATTTGAAATCGAGAATTATGTTAAATGAATCATGAAATATATTAGGATTGTTTAGTATAAATTTTTCAATAAGGATATGAAAGATTATGTTTAATAGTACTAATGAAATAAAAAGGTGATTTAATGGAAAGGTAATATTTACAGAAAACACATGATTAAGGTAAGATAACCATTAATATATTCCCGATATTAATAAAATGGTGTTTAGTTTGGATAAAGATATTATTGATATGGATAAAGTATATTGGATAGTATTGATTTCCTCAAAAATAAAAAAGGATTTATTGAAAAAGTGGTTTATGTTACCATTGAATTAGTTTAAAACATTATTGGATCTATGGAATAGGTCTAATAATCTATGGTTTTATTCAAGGAATGAACAAGCATACATTTTGTCATTGAGGTTTTATGGTAATTATGTTTATTACCGAGATTTAGAAGAATATATTACCAAGGTATTAACATATTTGGCATGTGATAATTAACAACCGCTTAATGATATTTGGAGGATGAATGTTGAGTTTAGGAAATTTAGTGAACTTATTTATAAATTTTAAATTTTGGAAGGGTTATAAGGCTAACCATTTATGTAATGGTTTATTTTGAACTTTGGATGAGCTTTTAGATATTAACATATTAATTTACCATATGAATATTTATCTATATTGGATAACCAGTACTAACTTATTTTTACTAGTGATAGAAGGAATGGCATATCATTCTATTATGGATCTTTTGGGTTGTTACTGCTTCAGAAATAACAAAATTCATCTTCATTTCTAGGACTAAGATATGAAGTGGAAATTAATTGAATCACAAACAAAGGATGAAATTGTGATTATGATACAAAGGAAAGCTAAGCCCTGGGAATATTGGTCCCTTTGAAACTCTTAATCATATCGGGACAATAGCCTATCAAATGGTGATTACAACAAACCTCTTTAAGGTTCAAGATGTATTCCATCTATCTCTCCTGAGGAAGTACATACCTGATCCATCACATATACAAAACTTAGAGGTCATACTACTAGAGCCTGATATTTCTTATGAGGAATAAATAGTAGAGATTATAGATCGAATAGATAAAGTTATATGAAACAAGACCAGTTACCTGGTCAATGTTTTTTGGTGAAACCGCCAGCTTGAGGAAGCTACAGGGGAACCTAAGGATGTATTGAGGTAGAAGTATCCTTAGTTGTTGGTACCAAAGTGATAAATTTTATGTGAGAAATTAATTTTAAGGGGATAGAATGTAAAACCCTAATATTTTGTGTATTATTATTTTTTCAAATAAATTAAATATTTTTGATATTTTTTATTAAATATAACACTAATTTTAACTTATATTACATGCAACACTGAGTTTAAAAGAAACATGTCATATTATTAAAATATTATTATATGATAGTTATCACATAGCTGTTGGAAAGATTAGTATGAATATGGTTTACTAAATTATGAAAATATATGGTTTAAAAAAGAATATAAAATGAATTATTTGGTGACGAATTAATTAAAAATTAAAATATAAACTATTTTAAAATAAAGAAAATATTTCTATGAAAAACTATTTCTAGGAAAACAAACACATTACATGAATAAATTTAAAAAAACATTTTTTTGAATGATTCTAATGAAATTTATATATTATATATTTAATCAATAGTTTAAAATTCGTCTTATGTGTTTTTGATATAAGAGATAATAATAAATCCAATTCCAGGATTAAAAACTGTATTTTTCTAAAAAACAATTTTATCACCTTTTTTTTCACTTATTTTAAAATTAATATTTGAAAATTTTATAAATTTGATTTTAAAAAATAAATATAACTTTAAAAATCATAATATAGAAATTATCTAAGTGTGAATTTTATGGAATTGTTAGAAAAGATTTTTTTTCTAATGAATAGTGAAAATACTAATTTTTTTTAAAACTGCCTTTTTGTTTAAATTATTTATCGAGATAAGTTAATTTTGAAATTGGTTTTAAATTAAATATATATATATATATATCCAATTTATTTAATTTGACACATTTTCATATTTAATTTTTATATAAAAACCTTGTAAACTTTTGAACTTTTTCTCTTTGAAAACCTGCTTTCTCGTCGCTTCTACGGGATTAATTTTAAATTAAAATTTTCCACTTATGTGAATTGAATTTGAAAAAAAGGGTTTTGTATTTTTAATCAGAATAATTTATATTATATAATATGTTAAACTTAATTATTTACCAAAACTAATAGTGAAAATGATGAAAATTAATTACTGCAGTTAAGGTAAAAATGGTTTTACTGAGTGGTTAAACTAAAATGATAAGGTTTAAAATGACCTAAAAACTTATATAAAACTTATTTTATGGATATATTTAGACCCTATAATGTATAATTATAGATAATACTCCATTTTATAGCATTTTTGAAATATAAAAATGTGGTCATTTCTTTTTAAAACATTACAAGTGTGCCACTTACCTCACTTATAAAAGGCCACCCCTCACCTATCTTCTTCACACCTTAAAATAATTTTGGTTCATAAAGTACCTGAAAATATTATTTCCCAAATTCCCTAATCTAATAATATAATCCTTATTTTGGGCATAAATCCAACCTAAGAAGGATTTTGATTCAAACCTGAGGAAGATGCCTGAAGAAGAGATAAAGTTTTTCAATGAGCATTTTTATTTTATTTCTTCATCCACCACCTTAAATTATAATTAAACCATGATGATATAATAACTTTAGATTATTAAATATACTAATATATTCATATTTTTTGTTAATTACCTATAACCCTCTTTGTTTCCATCAAACGGGTTACAAAATCATCATTCATGTGTACGACAGACTACTGCCTTGCGAACCGATGTCATTCGTTTTACCATTACCACCTATCATGGTTGGGTATGATGATGGATATAAAGTATATATATGATATTTATAACATAATTATTCATATTTATTCATTATATCATATATACCTTTTTTTCTTTCCATTCTATAGGGGATATGATAGTGTCACTTGTGTGTACGACAGACTATCGCCTCATGAATCGATGTGATTCATTTTTCACTAATGTTTTACATGGAAGATAATAAGATAAATTTAATTAATATATATGATATAAATTATAAAATTATTATATTAATGAAATATTTATCTTTATTAAAATATAATATATCACTTTATTTTTTACATTTTCACTCATTAAAAGATTACAACGTCGTTCATGTACGTGTGGGCTACTACTTTCACAAAGCGATATAACTCTCTATTTTCATCGTCGAACCACTTTGATGGAATATATATGTATATTTAAATATATAATATGTTATTTTTTATATTATAATAAAAATATAAATATAAAATATTACTTACGTTCTCTCCATAATGATCATTAGAAAATGGAAACGTTAATCATGCATATGCACGACCTACTATCTCCATGATCGTAATATGCTTCATTTCTCAAAACCATATTTCATGAATGGTATTAAAAGTATAATTGTTATATAAATATGATAATTATTTAATTATTATTATTATGGATATTATGGAACCATTATCAAAGTTAGAGGACCAAAAATAAAAAATCAAAACATATATGAAAAACATAGCGATTATTACCCAAAACGCGATTTTAATAAGGAATTAGTAATAAACATATAATAAATGGTAATAATTAAACAATATATGGTATAATATATATATTTATGGTTATATAATATATGTATAATAAATTTTTATTTATTATATAGGAGGCTCAAACATGTATGAAGGAAGTCGAGACTAAAAGTAAAGGATTTATAGTCTCCCTTTTATTTTTGGGAGAAAAATGAAAATTGACCACTTGTTTATTTTATGTGGTGAATATATTAATCTTTTACATTTTATATCATTAATATTATTATATTAATGATATTTAAAGTTTCAATTGATGTTTTTTTTTGGGTCTTACGATTCAAAACATTACTAAAGAAGAAAATGGATTTTCATCTCACTTTTAACTTCTATGAGACACATGCCATATTCACTAACTATTTATTTTATGCAGTGTGTATACTATCCATGAATGTATTTTATAATTATTAATACATAACAATTAGGGTATCTATCTTTTATGGGGTTAATAGTTTAAAAGTTACCAAATTGGTAAGATAATTTCTTATCTCAATTATCCTTCCTTCAGACTTATGTTATGCTATGCACTACATTATTTTATGAGGTGTATATAATGCCCCTTTGACATGAAATATCATGAATTTTTTTATTATAAAAATATTATAAGTTACATTTAACTTTATTCTTTCATGGGGATTATGATTCAAAGTTACCAAAGTGATAATAGTTTTATATTACAATCTCATCGTTTATCGGAATTGTTCATGATTACGATTCAAATAATGAAATATTATGATCTATGTCTCAATAAAATCATGTTTTTATTATACTAATGTTATTTATTGAGAATAAATGTTTCCTATTAATTTTCGTGTCTTTATTTACTCAAGATTTCAAAATAATAATTTTTAGAAAAATTATCTTTATTTCTCTCTTCAGTCGAAAATCTATTTTTCATCCAAAGACATTATTTTTTAAAAATGTTTTTAAAATCATTAAAATTATTTATTAAAGACATTTTTACCCATGTTTTAATTTTCAAAAAAAAATAAGGGAATATTCATTTCATTTTCCAAAAAAAATCCTGTTTGGATTTTACTGAAAATGTGTATGGAATATTTGTTTTAACTTGCACAACATGAACAGAAATTTCCTCTGTCATGAACATTTTTTTCTTTGATGATTCCTTTATAAATTTTCAAGTTTATTTTAAATGAAAATTATTTTAAAATTTTTGTAGGTTTTAAAAATATTTTTTTCAAATATGAAATGATATTTTCCTTAAGAAATATTTTAAATTACTTTTAAGGCTTCCTTTATAAGCTTTCAAATTTATTTGTAAGGAAAAGGATTTTAAAAATGTCTTATTTTTTAAAAAGTTTTTTTTTTAAAGTGGAAAGGATATTTTCATAAATAAAGTTTTAAATGGTTTTTAAATATTACTTTATATGTTTTCATGTTTTTTTTTGAAAAAAAAGTATTTAAAAAATTTATGATTTTTTGTTTTTAAAAATTTATTTTCAAAGAAAATTTATCCTCCTCAAGAAACATTCCAAATGATTTATCTAAAAAAATTATTCTCCATCCAATATAACAACCCTTGATGTAAAATATTCTTTTTTGGGTATATGAACCAAGGTTATCATTCTTATTATTTTTTTGAATGGTTAATGGTGACAAGATATTTATGAAACCAATTTATTTTCCACGGGTTATACCATGATAAAAATATTATGAAACCTGCTTCTTTATCCATAGGTTAAGCAATGATGAAATGATGAAATGAATATAAAACCTTCCTCACACATGAACCTCAGCCCAGTTGGTGAGGAGTCCTTAAGTGAATCCAAGAGACCCGGGAATAAATCCAGGTGGGGGATAATTTTCGGGGTACTATAGCAGTACTGTAGCAGTATTGTAGCAGGAACTCTGCAGAACTGTAGCAGGTACTGTAGCGGGAACTGTAGCAGGCACTGTTTGGCACTGTAGAAGCTGGGAATATGCACCCATTTGGGCATTCGTGCCATCGATTTGGTCCTCGAGTCCCTTAAGGCCTTCGGGCCACCCATACCTTTGGGTCAGTAAGGACTTCGGGCCACCTCAAGGCCTTCAGGCCACCTTTAAGTGCAGATGAAAACCAGCCAACCTACAAGGAACAAGATTCAAAAGGAGGAGGAGCAAGAAGCTTTCACCATAACAGAAGCTAAACGGATTATGTGAACGAGAGGGTATGGCACCTGCCATCGGGACAAGCCTATGCATGCATGGGAAAGCCTAGCCGAACAGCCATGCGAAGGCGGAAAGCTGATTTCACGATGAAGATGTTGGGGAGGAGCAGTTCCAAGTAGTTAGTATGGGTTGTATGTAATGTTTGAAGCCTATGGGCAATGAATTCTTATAAGGCCTATGGGCCAAGTAATGCTTATGCCTACGGGCCTTGTAATGGTTCCACCTCACCCCTTGAAAGGTAGATTATCCAAAATGAATAAAAAATAAAGGCCTTCGGGCCATTGGAGTGAAAAATATAAAACCTTCCTCTTTTCAATAGGTTAGGATATAATGGAATTTTTATGAAACTTGTTTCATTTCATGGATTATGATATGATGAATGTTTTATGATCTTGTGGTACACATATGTATGTTTTTTATTATGTGACATATGGGACCTATATCTCCCTCCAATATATTGGGTAAAGATTTATATCACATGAGATATACAAGGCTGGAATGGGGAGTTAACCCAGTTCAGAAAGCGACTTTTTCTGCTATAATGGTCTTGGGAGTAAACCTTGACTACTATGATGGTTTGTGGAGTGAACCCATTACACTATGATGATTTTGAAAATGATCTTTGACTACTATGGAAATGATTTTCTATACTTATGTTTATGCCATAATTCCATGTATTATGCAAATTTTATACTCTCATGGATAATTCTATTTGATTCCTTTATGATTCATATCTTATGAACTTCTGAGATTTACTCCTTGTATCATGATTATGATATTTTATATGCATGGTATGGATTTCAAATGTTAATCTCATCTTCTCATACCCTTATGTTCATGTTATACCTTATGTATCTCCCTTTTTTACCATTACTGAGCATCTGAGATCACCCTTTATTATGTTTAATTTCCCTAAGTTATGAAGAAATTTGTTATTTATGATATTCCTAAGAATGGAACTAGTTATGAATAACATAGTTGGAGACGGTGTAGTTTACCTATGAATAAGTTTTTTGTGTTTCTAAGTTTCAAAAGTCACTTCACTGTTACAATCCTTAGGCATGTGTTTGTGTAATGTATTAGATATTCATATAAAAGGATTTAATATATATTTATGAAAATTATAGATCATTATATGAAACACAGAATATAATGAAGGTGTAATTTAAGGTTATATAGCTTAGAAAACATCCATCCAGATACCATATTTACCTAGTGTATAAGAAGGAATTACAATTCGATAATGGAATATTGGGCTCAAAAAAAGTATAGTCGGTGATAAGATCTTGGCTAGGATAAAAGTAGCATATATTAGAATTAATAAATATCTTGATAAGTGGGAATAAATCAGCACATAGTTATAAAAGGATTCATGGTTGGAGACCAATTCTTAAGAGGGGCATAGGATTTTTGTGTGGATCTGACTGACTAATTGAAAAAGGGGCGGAAGAGGATTAGTGATATGTTGAAATTAAGGGACAATGTATGATTGATTTGGCTAAATTCTCAACACTATTATCAATGAGATTATAAGAATAGATCCTATGGGTGGTTTTGGAATGGGGAATCTATACATCTCTATGTATCCCATGGCGTGGGAATCAAATCACATGTAGTTCTAGATAGAGGTGTGGTTAGATACTAATGTCGTAAAGGGGGAATAATCTCAAGAAATGATCTTAAGTATCATGATTTTTAAATTAATTAAATTGTAACTATACCAAGCATTCTAACATCCATTAGTAAGGATGATAGAGTGGGCGAGGTTTTTTTTATAACATGAGAGGTCATATCTAGTGCTTCATAAGAATCCCTAGGAAAAAACACACAAATTAAAAGTTCATGATATTTAAACTAGGGGGTTTCTACTAGTTTATGATCATGTATATGAACTAAATGTGTTATATGGGAGTTCATAAGGAATGATGGATAATCTGAACCTGATATGAATAGTGGGTGATAGAGGCATAATGCCCTATAAACATTCTCAGAACTAAAGGAACACAATTTATGGTTGTGATGTATGGAATAAAGATGCTAACTATTTATAGTAATAGATTATGGACCATGAAGTTGAGATGGTCAATATAGCTAGATAATATAAAAATTTACATGAATGGTGGAAAAAAGGACCTATAATGCTCATTTATAGAAAATTTTGATTCCCAGAAGCAGCTCTAAATAATTTATGATCATGATGCATAGACCACATGGTTCGCGTGTAGTTTGAAGTCATGAATCTAGGGCTATGAGTGATATTTTCCATGTAGTGATGTGTGGATGCTAAGCCAAGATGTGAATAGTGGTGCGAATGATAACATGAAATGTATCATAAAGGGGTTGTATAGTTTATAGTCATCTATTCACGACTAAAAGGGTCTCTCTACATGTAAATAACGAGGGACTCAATCATGTGGAATGGAAATATGCTAAAAACCCCATTCCCATGTGGGTCATTATATGTGAGGGAAATAAGAAGGGTAAGAGTAGTACCCATGCTACTTCAGAGATCACAGTAGGGGAATAAGTGTTGGGGTAAAAATGATACATCGACCACTTTGAATTTATTGATAAAAGGTAGGCCAGTTAAGGGAATAAGTCACATTACTAAGTTTATTTATTGACTTTAACAAGTACATGAGTGGGGTAACACCAAGGGAAATGAATTACACCATAAAAATAGAAATGGTTTATTTAAATTGTGGCTTCTAGGATCTAAATCACATTGGGAATGGAAAAGTACGTTTAGGATGACTGTTGGAAATTTTTGATCTACTAGGTCCCACTAATACACCATTACTGATGGGGTATGCAAATTTTAGATTGACCATTGAACATTTTGAGTATAAAGGGACAATGTTTTATTGATTATGTCCTTTGGATCATGTGCCCTGGATGGATAGTGATCCCATATTGACCATTCTCCATCACTGTAGGGGCTCCCTTTTAGACATAAAGGACGACGAGGATCCAAATAGAGAATGACCCAAAGTGTGAGGGTAAAAAAATGGATGTTTGGTTAGAGTTTAAGACTCTTAGTGTCACCCCACCATGTTCTTAGAAACATGAATGAGTTATATCAGCATAGGTGAGGGCTAAAATCATCTCTTGAGAAAAGTTTCATCTCAGTGACCTATTAAATTAGGGAAACTAATAGAAGGGTAATAATAACATAGACATGAAGAGGGTGATGATATTACATGAAATTTATGATATTTGATGGGCCCATGATAGGAGACCCAATTATCGCTATATATCCAATGAATTGGGAATCAGGCTACATATAGTTTCAGAAGGTGGTGTTAGAGGAGAATGGACACCAGGAGAAGGGCTTATCCTCTTAGGTAATGATGATGATCTAATTATATAGTTTACAATTTTTTATTGGAATAAATTAGCAATACGGTTTTAGAGTAATGTAGCTATGATAAATTCCATATAGTTTAGCATTATTTGATTAGGACATTTAACATATAATTTAATATCATATAGTGAGGATGATAGGGGGATTTTCTAGAGTTTAAGGTAATATTTATTTGACTAATGAGGAAGTTTAACTGTATATGTGCATCAAGGAGGGTAAAAATAACTTTACATAAATGTATGGTTAAGGGAACTAACATTGAAAAAATATCCTTCACAGGGATGTGATCATAGTTTTTTATCATAATTATTAGGCTATTGTGGTTGCTAATAGTTTATGGTTAGGTCACATGGATTATAATAGTGAATTTTTTTAGTGATCCATAGAAGAAAAAACAAACCTTAATGGAGGTCTAATGGATAAATTAGGCTCATGGATAGTCTAAGTCATCTATGAAAGAGGAGGGCCACACAAAATATGTTCACATAGAGGAGGTGCACATAGTTAAATATCATGATGTTTGGACTATGAACACATAGTTTAGCATCATATGAAAAATATTTGAGGGTGTTTTTCTATATTTTAAGGTGTTATAGATTTGACCATGTCCATAGGTAGCTCATACAGCATGAAGTGTAAAACAAAACTTCCTATTAATTTGAGATTCTAATTTCATGTGGAGGATCTCAGTAGGGTAAAAAGAGTTTAACGATATACTCTAACTATTTTTGAACCTACGAGTTTGGTGAGTATGATTTTTCTAGGGTTTAATAATGAAAAACACTACATTTTTTCCTTTTCCATCCATGATATATTATTTTCCAAATTTATCAGGGGGTCCTTGGTGTGTGGAGGCCCGACTCTTTCTCTAGTATTCTATTGTGGGATTTAGGTATGATGAGACTTTGTGTACCTTTCCTAGAAATGTTTTGGGTCATTCTAGTCAAAATATTGGGTCTAGGGATTAAGGTCTCAAACAATTTACTAAAGAATAAGTTACCTAGTTAAGGTCATAGATCCTGGACAAGTGCACATTTTTTAAAGTCATGATGATTGGATGGAGAATGGAGTGCATTTTACGGTCATGAAGCTATGAAAAATACCATAGATAGGGAATTTACAAGGCATGATATGGTAAAATGATTTCAATTTTAATGGAAGTAAAGATAATACCAATGAATTTAAAAATTCCATGGTACATGATGAAAATAGTTTATAGTCATGATTCGTGGACCAAGAAGGTTTGTCATCAGTTTAAGGTCATGATACTTAGACCAAGAAGGCATGTCATCAGTTTAAGGTCATGATGCATGGAATGATAGTGTTATTGAGGAGTTCACGTGGAATGTAAAATATTACAAATCCAAAGTCAATGGAGAAAAAATATTTCCATGTTCCATATAAAAAATATTTTAATGGAGTGCACACAGTGTAAGTTCAAGATCCTTAGATAATGGGGTGCCCTACTTTAGAGCATTTGTATGCTATGATCTTGTTGGGGATATTGCACCAAGACTCTTAATCCCATGTGATTCATTCTTGGTGTTGAAAAATATGAGTAGATGATGAATTCCCATGTCATGTGAGAGTTCATGATAAAGGAAAATAGTAGTCTGGTTATGGAATTTCTTACAAGATTGACTTTCTTGATCAACATATGAGGATGCAGAATGAATAATATTGAAAGAGTTGAAATTAATCTAGAAAAGAGGATGGTGGAAAAGTAAAATATAGTCTTCAGGATCTAAATCATGAGGAGGAAATAAATGGGTGTATATTGAATGATGATAATTTTTGTTCATGAAGGTTCCACTATAATATTTTCAAGGATGGGATAAATATTCTTGGGATTGATTGTTGACTATTTTTGGAATATGGGAACTATCATTTTTTCACTAGAATTACTTTGTGGTGTATCTTATGAATAGAATATGAGCCTATTTTATCCATGAACCATCACTGTAGGGGAGCCCATTTGGACTTGGAGGGTTTCATATATTCAAATAAGAAAGACCCAATGTGTGGAGAAAGTTGATGGGGGTGTTTTGATAGAATGAACTGATTTAGGTGATGCTCCAATGCGCATTCAATCACATTGATGGTGAATATTAGTGAGCGAAAGTATAACCTATTCCTAAGGGGAAACTAAAATGATTCATTGGATAGGCATAGGATAAATCATCAAGGTTTACCTATAAATCCCATGAAATTGGAATCAAGAATCACATAGATCATGAAAGAGTTGTGGTAGAAGACTACACTAAATTGGAGTGTTATTATAGATGACTAGAACCAAAAAAGGGTTTCCCTATTTAATTAGTGTTAAATAATGGTGTTATAGTTTACTCATTATAACAAATGAGTTTAGCAATTTATTTTAAAGTCGGGCATCTCAAACCGTTGTCATGTGATTTAAAATAATGTGACAAGACATTAAACACATAGTTTAATGGCATACATTGGGGATGATAACCATATAGTTTAACATCTTGTGGAAGGAAATTGGATATATTGTTTAATATAATAATGAAAGGATGAAATGTCTTACTATTAAACATCATATGAATATGATGTTAACCATGTAGTTTAACATTATATAGTGGGAAAAAATGGTCATGCAGTTTAACAACATATGAATATGATGTTGGAAATGTATTTTAACATCATATGATAAATAATAAAGGAAAAATAGTTTAACATCGTGTCACTGGGAAATTAGACACATACTTTAATTCCATATAATGAGGATGAATGGTTATATATTTTAATATAACGTGACTAGGATGTTGGACAAGTATTTTAACATCATACAATGAGGATGAATAGTCATACATTTTATCATAATGTGACCAGAACATTGGATACATAGTTTAACATAATATAATTAGCACCCAAGTCTACAATTTTACATCATGTGATTATGATGTTGGATATCGATTTTAATGTCATACAATGAGGACATAGGGTCATACAGTTTAACATAATGTGATCGAGACATTGGACATACAGTGGACGATATTTCTTACTATTTATCTTCATATGAACATGACGTTGAACACATTTTTTAGTATCATACACTGAGGATGAAAGGTAATATAGTTTAACTTCATGTCACAAGGATATTAAACACATATTTTAACATAATATGATGAGTATTAAAGGTCTTATTGTTTAATAACATGTTACCATGAACCTGGACACATAGTTCGACATCATATAATGTAGATGAATGATCACGAAGTTTAACATCATGTGGTATAAATGTTGGATACATAGTTTATCATTATAGGATGAGGATGAAAGATCATATAATTTAACATCATGTGACCATGATGTTGGATGCATATCTTAACATCATATAATAAGGATAAAACCATAATGTTTAATGTTTTCCAATAAAGATAAAATACTATGATGCTTAAAGGCATAAAAATAGGATTTTGGAGTTGTGAGCTTAATGGTGTTATAGCTAATACTTATTCAATGAAGTAAAAAGAAAGTTGAATAGATGTGTACTATGATGTTTAATGTCTTATAGATCAGACTTGTGAACCGATTTGAAGGGAATGCAGTGTACATCCTATGAAACCATGGAATGGTGTGAGGTTATATATGTCTAAATCATGTCAATGATGTGATCAAACATATCTCCTGGCCCCATGTGAGTTATACTTAGTGTGATAAACAAGGTTCCCTAGAATATTTTCCACATTCAATGAGAGAGTATGAAATAAATTGATGGTCGGGAACTAGAATGTTTCATCGATCACCAAGGAACACTTATGGATGTGGTAAACCAAATTAGAGTGACCTATAGGACTAATTTACCCTATAGACCTAAAAAATCATTAAATAGTAACACCTATGGGGTTATAATTTTAGTTTATTAAAAATAAGTGGAAGAAGTATAAATTAGATCATGATGTTTGGGTGAAGTAATGATGTGACAGATGGTCTGAGGATAATCTTTGACCAAGTTTGAAATCTAGGTTACATTGCCATACTATTTGAGATATCTCCTCTAAGATTAATTCCCTAGACAAGAGGGGATCCTATTTAGTCCATTAATCATAAGAATATGTGTTTTATTATTTTTTAAATGAGGATGGATCCTCTAGGTTATATGCCCTAAATTGTATGAAATCATATTTTTTCCATGTACCATCACTATAGGGGATCCCATTTGGACATTGAATATTGATACCCAAAACCATGAGATAATTTTTGTTGATGAAAGGAATTAATATGCTCAAAATAGGGGATTAATCACCTTATACCTACAATATTGTGTATTGAAAAAATAAATAGGGTACACTATACTTGATTGGATGTTCAAACTCATAAGATGCATGATAATGGTTTAAACATACTTTGAATGGAACTGGGTCTGTCCCAAATGGTTTACTATTTATAGTCATTTAGCTGAGATCATATAAAGTTACTTTTAAGGTCATGTACTTAAGAACAAATATGTTACTTCAAGGATATGCAATAAGGATCAAAATGTACCTTTTATAGTCATTTACTCAATACCAAAGGTGTTTCATAGTTTATTTTCATACAATGGGGATGATCTCATATCATTTTACATCATCCTACAAGGATGTTGTCATGTAGTTTTACACTAAGAAACTTGGATGATATGGTTGTACTATAGTAGACATGGTACTCATAGCTCAGATGTCATCCATATTTGACTCAATCATTAGTAGTATTATAGTATAGGGACCTCTAAAATTAGATTCGTTAGATGTCTAGGATTTTTTCCTTAAGGGTTGTGGTGGTAGAGGCATGGTCAATTCTACTAAATCCGGATGGTTTGAGATTATTGAGAACCAGGGGGATCCTATCCCAAGTTTAACCTATCATGAACCTAACATTTGAGTGGATGTTATTCAATAGTCATAATCTATTTATGGGGACCTTTTCATCATGCATTAGGGTTATTTTCTTGTGGGTGGGGGATCACCACGGTTTTTTGTATTATGGGGAGGACCTATGCAACTACTGGTATTATAGAGAGGACATTCTTGGTTTATGGTGTCATGGGGAGGGCTTCCAAAGTTATTGTTATCATAGGGGGACCTCTGTGAAATAGTAATTCACCAAATGGAAGGACTCCATGATGTTTTTTCAATGGGGATAGGTAGAGAGAGTTAACCTAGTATTCTGGGTTGCTGGTAGGGGTCTCGATCCCAATCCATTGAAGATGTTCCCATGCATAGTGGCCAGGATAGTTAAGGATGTTCCATTGGTGGGAAGGGTCATAGAATCTATCGGTATGAAATATCATAGATAAAGGATGGTTTCTTACTCAAATCACAGTCACCAATATATAGAAAATTTCTACAAGTGTATTCATGCAATGAACCGTGATTTTATTATGTATCTTCCATAAATAAATATTGTGTTTGATAGATTGCTTCAAACACAACACCGAATGAAAACAAACCACATAAAATTATATAACCAATGAAGTGTAACCATTTAATTGGAGGTTAAATATAGATGTAACCAAATTATGAAATATAATTTGGAATAAAGATAATTTTCATTTTTTAATATGAATTCATTGATCAAATTCAATTAGTATAGATAAATAACAAATAAAATAACATTATGCATAAAATATATATTCCTAAAAAATCATGATTTAGGATATTTATTATTTTAAGGTTAAAGAATGGTTTAAATGGAAATTATTCATAATATATAAAATAAAATAAGTTAACATGTATCCAATAGTTATCACAAGGCATGTAACAAATTTATTTTATTCTTAGAGGACACATTTTTTATAAAACTTTTTTTATGAATTATGTACTCTTATATTAAAATTTATTTTTTATTAATTTTATAAATTTAATCATAAAAATTTATTTTAATATTTGTTATCAACAATTTCAAATTAATTAATGAGTATAATTTCAATTTTTTCCTATTATTATGTTACCAAGATAAATATTATTTACCATGGTAGAAAAATATTTTTCAAGTAATGATACTTTTCTAAATATTATGATTTTAAATAAAATTGATATGTTTTAAAATAAAAAATCTAATATGATGGATAAACTTATATATAATTAAATTAATACTAATTTAATTTAAAGTCAATGTTAAATAATATTAAAAACACATAATGATTAAAAAAAAATTCTAAAAAAAACAATCTCCCAACACATTATATGTTTTAATTTAAATGTTTATTTTATCATATTTAGAAATTTAATTAGATAAAATAGAGTCTACATTCAAATCCAACATTTTATAAATTTGTATGACGGGTAATATTATATGTTTTTTGATAAAATTATTATTATGGTTAAATTTTAATAAAGATTATTAAGTGTTTAGATGAGTAATCTAATGTGGATCAAATTTTACTAAATAAATTTGACACTTAGACATTATATAATAGCTTTTATAGGTTGGAAAGTTATACATACATTTCCCACAATCATTTACCCACCTAATAAACATAACTCTCATTAAATTCCATTCTTATCCCTTAATTAACATTATTTTCCAAATATTTTTCCCTTTTTTCACCTATAGGAGGAGCTTACTCCCAACTAATTCAAGACAAAAACTATAATAACCCATGTTTCCAATCTAAAAAAAATTATTTTCTGTTGTATGTTTTCTCAAAAAAAGTTTTATACTAATTTTTTTAATAATTTTTTATACGAATTTATATTTTGTTAGTATTGGTATTTATTATATTATGTAATTAATTAAAAATGTATGAGTAGTACATTAATGAAATTTATTCATAATGATTATTTAATTTTAGAATATATTATATATAAGTCTTGTTAATAATAATAAATGTAAATATTACATTATATTAATTTGGAATTAATTTATGTAACATAAAAAAAATATAAAATAATTATATTAATTAGAAGTAAACACAATTAATTATAAATAAGATCATATGATTTAGTATAATATTTATTATAGAGTTAACTTAAAACAAATGTAATAATAATAATTTTAGTGAACTAATATAAGCACACATGTAAACTACATGCCTTCTTACGAGGTATATCATGTTTAGATTTTGGTTAATTTCCTTTTTAAACAGTTAATGAAATATTTATTGTGAATATGATGGGCTTTGGGGTGTCTTGAAAGTTTAAGAACCATAAAGGAAGAAAAGAGGATGTCCAGTGCATAATTAATGGTTAATGCATAGTTAGAGACAATTGTGTTCCATGGCCTAGGATACTATTTGGCCTAGCCCCTTAGACTGAGGAAGGTGTATGACCAATGAATAGTTTTTCAAACTATATGGGTGGCCAACAATATTGTGTCGCCTAGCCCCTCTTAGACAGAGGGTGCTCTATGGTTGGTGCATAGTTTGGCCAATTGTGCAGCCAAACCATGCTCCTCATTATAAGTAAGGGGGGTTACTATTTCCCTCTGCAAGCATTAAGAGTTATTACACAATTTTCCTCCCATTTCCTCCACCAACAGCATGCGTTACAAACCAAGATGTCCCAATATTCTCAAGGTTGATTCTCCTTCAATCTATGGCCATTTGAAGCACCATTGGTTGTGAATCGAAACTCCACATGAGTCTACCACTCCCATTTCTTCTATTTTATGATGGAATCGTGATGGAATATTTTCTCTCCTTTAGAAGTCCTAAAACATTTTTTTCTATAAAATTCTTAGATTGGTAATTAAGGGTCATTTGGGCTTGAATCAAATTCCATGTTTAAGTGGTTTTTTATGAGCTTGAGGTGGTTGGTATATAAGTTATATACCATAGTCTTTATGTTTATTCATGTCCATGTGGTTGTGATTTTATTCCAATATGTTGTGCATTTAATTATTTACTAGAAAATGATAAATTGGAAGTCTAAATTATGTTTTGGACCTTTCATGGACCTCATTGGATCCATTGACAACGAGTAGACCAGCCTAAGGTGACCACTAGGGTGTTCCACTTCCTTGAAAATGGAAATTGATTTATTAATTAACAAATTGAAGGGTTTAGGACATTAAACCAATCAGAACTATATTTAGAATTTAAACCTAGAATAAAGGGGAATTTGTATTAACATAAATAATTTAAATGAGTTATGGATTGAAAATGGGTAAATGTAATAAATAGTTAAAGAGACATGTCCTTGTGGTTAAATGGATTGAAAGGGGTAAAAATGGTTCTAATATTTATTAAATGGGGAAATGGTATAGTTATGGGAATTGATAACATTTTGACTGTAATAAACCATGGAAATGTGAAAAAAAATGAAAATGTGCAGCCTTTTTGTTATTCTATGATAATATTTCACTAATTTAGACCTTTATAAATGTTAAAAATGGTTGGTTGGGATGTTGGATTGATGCTCCTTTTCCTTGGGCGGGCCAAAATGATGCTCCAGGAACCCTGATTCATCGTATTTTCAGATTATGGACTGATGATTCTATCTCCAATGGTATGTACATGGAATTTCATATCATGGTTGGGGATGATCTGAAATGGAGTTCTGAATCCCAGTTTGAATACATAGATTAATGCTCCATGCATGTTGACATGATACCCCTATGACATATGGTTCAGATGACTGGAATGGGCTGAAGAAGGTTTTATGGGTATGGGTATCACTTGGAACCGAAAAAAATGTGGTAAATTTAATTATTGTTAAACAATGAAACTTGATTTATCTACTATATATTTATTATTGTTGTAACTCTTAATACACTTTTATTAGAGTGGGTTTTTATTTAGACATCATTGGTGGTGGACTACTGAGTTGTAGTCACACCCGAGTTGGGCTGTCATTGGGTACACATACAACTTCATTATTGCATGTCATGATAAGGGGAAAAGTCCTATGTTAGATGGCTGATGTGGGATTGGTACAGAGCATGGATGAGGGAACTATACTAGATATCAAGAACCATGTTATGGATTGTCTAGTGTCTTTATTATTGGATTCTTATGTCACTTGACACTACTATGACATGAAATTATTATTTGTTTGGTTTTGGGCATTTAACTATTTTGGGGAATGAATTATATATTGCACGGTTGTTGAATTTTATCACTTGGTTATTATTTATCTTATTTTACAATGTTGGATTATTCTATTAAAGTGTGTATAGTCTCCCCATATACCAAATTAGATCCTCACTGCTATTCAGTATCCTCTAGTATATGCGGAGGTGCACTTAAGGTCATGTCGTGCACCATCTCAGGGCACTGATTTTCTAGCACCAAGACCGGGACAATACAAAGTGGTAACAAAGCAGTTTTCTTTTTTGTTGAATTATTATTTGGGAAATGTATAGAGAAGATTAGGATGTTTCAGGCCAATAAAATTATATCATTCTTGGGAGTAACTGACCTTTATGTGAATGATAACCCAAGTTTCTAGGTAGTATTGTTGTTCTTGATGCTTTTTGTTACATTTATATATTATTTCACCTTGGGTGACACACTTTTTGTGTGATGTTATTGTTTTATGAGGTTTTATTCATGGCCTATAATGACATGATATTAGTATATTCTTGTATCATTTTAGGAGATCAGGGATTTATGTGACATTTATCATGTTAGGAACTCATGAAAAAATTAGGTTATGGTTGGTTGTGGGAAATAAATAATCATTTCTAGATTTTCTAATGATTTAATGAAAATATTACCTATTGAAGATTTATAACTAGTTTTAACTATAAAGTGCTAAACTGAAATGGTTAAAATAGTGTCTAATGAAAGGATTGTGATTGTGTAAGTTTAATTTATCCTCAATTAGCTATATAACATGATTGGGATGGTTGATGGTAGTGATATAGATGAGATTATATTCATTGGGATAGTTTATGTAGTGTGGGTTGTTGATGGATAGTAGTGATCCTTATTTTTTGTCAACTGTGGAAATTATATGTAATGTGTTTTCAGGCGTGTGTTTGTAATTTTAGAGATATTCCAATAATATGACATTTATTGGTTTTTTGATAAGAGGGTATCGATGAAAATGATCCTCTAGTAGTGGTATATGAATCTCCATTGGTCTTGGGTGATAGGGGAAGAGTAGTTACAAATAAATGTTTCTCATTTTATGAAGTTTATAGAGAGAGTCCCAAAATGGGATGTAATGAGTATTTTTTACCTAACAAGAGAGTTTAATCTACATCAGCGTCTCATGTTTTCTAGGGAGGATAGAACTGAGGTAGTTGAGTTCTGGATTGAGTCTATCCATACGATTTTAGACCACTTAGAGACTCCTATTGAAAAGAGGGTCAAGTTGATAGCTTACATGTTATGAGAACTAGTGAAGTGTTGGTGGGATATTTGGGCTTAGTATGAGAAGTTGGAGGGTATGGAATGGAAGGACTTCTTGGAGTTGTTCTGGGAGCACTTTTACCCTAGGACCCTGACACACAGGAAATATGAAGGGTTTATCTGATTGACTAAGGGGAGTATTTTGGAAAAGGATTATACTGGCCGCTTTATTGAATTAATTCTCCTTTATCTAAAATTAATAGGATATAAGATAGTTATGGTAGATATTTATAGAATTCACTTAGATTTAAGATCAAGTCTCAGGTAAATATCTTTAATTTGAAGTGGTTTATTGAGGTAGTGGACCAAACTCTTATTTCTGGGGGGGGACATAAAGGATAATTCTAATGGTGGGAAGATTGTTTCAGTTGGGTGATCTAGTGATACATCTTTCGATAGTAGGAAAATCCACTATGATAACTTCCACCAGGCCACTGGGGGACATGGTATCCAAGGGACAGGATCAGTATCATAAGGAAGTGATCAAATTCTCTTCTATCAGTGTGGATTACCAAGCCACATATGTTTTCTGTGTCCAAAAACACCAATGAAATGTTGGGATTCTGAGAGGGTGGTTCAAATACAAAGGTTATACAAGAACCCTTGGAATATGGGTGGTGATAGAGGATTTAGATTATTATAGAGAACCTATAGAGGATCAACTACCCCTTATCAGTTAGGTAGTTGGAGTTCCATTGGTCATATTAGTCAAGGTGACAGATATGGTACTTCAGAAAAATAATATCCATATAAATAGGGTAGTGAAACCTAGGGGGTTGAGATAGGAGAATCAGGTAGAGTTATAGGCTAGTTTCATATAGTTCATCTTGTGCCCATAAGTGGTGATGTTGGACCATCGAATATCTAAGGTAAAAATCTTATAGCTAATATTCATTATAGTGATTTATTTTATAAATAAGTCTTAAATTATTTTATATCTTCCTAATTTACAAGTTTTGTTGGTATGATGGTGGAGTATATGTTAAGGGTTATATTGATTGAAACGTTCTTGTGGGTGTGCTCATAGGGTATCTGTTAGTGTATGGATGGTTCCCTCAAGGTTGGTGGGTATTTTCTCCTTTGGGACTTGTACATATTTTAGATAATAATATTTGACCAAATAATGGGAATGGACTAGTTGGTTATGTATCAGGTTTCCATTTATTATTACTATAGGAGAGTAATTTTCACATCTTCTGAGGGTGACACTTATGTCCATCCTAGGGAATGGAATATTCAGGCAGACCGTGTTGGACTAATTCGTCAAAAATTGTGTAAAATCATAGCCCAAGTGGAAAGTATTATGATTGATGATGGGGGGGAGCATGATGTCTTACCTCATATAGTGGATCAGTTTCAAGATATGTTTCATGATGAATTTTTAAGATTATCACCAAAGAGAGAGGTTAAGTTCACAATTCAGTTAATACCTAGGGAAAAGTCAATTTCCATTCCACTGTACAGAAAGCCACCCACAGATCTTCAATAGCTTAAACTCGGGTGAAGGAATCAGAGGAGGGATAAATCCATTTGAGTGCATCACCTTGGGATCTATAGTGTTTTTTTCTAAGAAGGCGGATGAAACCATAAACTTATGTGTCGATCACCATAAATTAAAATGGATGAAAATTAAGAATCCAAATCCTCTTTCACATGTCAATGATCTTTTTGACCAGCTAAAGGATGATTGTGTGTTATCAAAAATTGATATGAGGTTAAGGTATCATCAGTTGACTGTGAGACCTTAAGATATACCACAAACTATTTTCATAATTAGTTATGGTTTATATAAGTTCATCATGATACCTTTTGGGATTGAGAACACACGTTTTCTGTTTATGGATTTGAGGAACCAAATATTTCACCCGTACCTGGATTAGTTTGTAGTTGTTTTGTGGATGATAGTTTGGTGTACTTCTATACTCATGATGATCATGCCATACAAATTTACATAATCTTGAGTACACTAAGAGATAATTGGATAAATGATAAGATATCTAAGTGTAATTTTTTGATCAAAAAGGTATATTTCTTTGGCAAAATCATCTCAGAGGGATGTGTGATAGTGGACCCAAAGAATGTTCATGCTTTAGTTTCTAAGGAGCATCTCGATAATGTTTTTGATATCCAAATATTTTTGGGTTTAGTGGGTTATTACTGAAGGTTATTCAAATATTTTTCTCTCTTGGAAGAATCGCTCTTAGGATTTACCAAAAAGGGGTATAAGGTTTGAGTGGTCTGAAGCATGTGAGGATTATTTCTACGAATTGAAGAAACATTTGACCAAAACACCAATTCTGATCTTACCTGATTTGGGCAAGGTGTATACTTTGTTTTTTGATGAATTTCGGATTGGGATTGGGAAAGTGTTGATGCAGGGAGATCGATTCATGGTGTATGGATCATGGAAGTTGATTCCATATGAATGAAACTATTTTACACGTGATCTCAAGTTGATCGAAGTGGTTTATGGAATTAAATGTTTGCAGCATTATCTTCTGGTTGAGAAGTTTGTTGTTTATGATGCTTAAGAGACTCAAATATGTCTTTTCCCAGTGTTATTTAAATATTTGGTAGTGAAGATGGATTGGGTACATGCAGTGTTTTAAATTTGATATAAAATACATGCTAAGGAAGAGAAATAGTGTTGTAGATGCATTGAGTCAGAAGACACCAAATCAGGTGGTTCAAGAGTCGTATTCTCAATGGAAGATGATGTATTTTTTTGTTGAGATGCATATAGCTATCCAGGAGGAGCATGAGTTGATGACACACATGTCCTTGTCCATTTTCCACCCCTTACTAATACAAACCTAATGATAAACAATGATAGCCTTCATCAATACGAGATAAAAGCACTGATAAAGACAAACCTGTATCAGTGCTTTTTTAAGCATTGATAAAGGTCACCATTTATTAGCACTATTATTTAGCATTGATAAAGGTTGACCTTTATCCACACTTATTTAGCACTGATAAAGGGTTGTCCTATGCGAATTCACTCTAAATTGATTTACTCTTTTTTCTAAGATGAGCTTTATAAGCCTTAACATTCCAGCCACACAACATCTCATGGATGTGGGGGATTGGCACCTACATACACCTCACACACGGGCCATACAGACTAACCCCTACACGTGTCGGCCCACCTGTGCAGCTTGCTATGCCAATCCACATATGTAGGCTCCTGCGTGTGGCCCGACTTCTCACCCATCCCAGACCTCCAATTTTTTTATATACTCCAATAAATAACAGATAAAAAACATAAATAGTAAATATCTTAAAAATTAAAATAATAAATAAATAAATAAATAATGAAAATATATAAATTAAAAGAATATTAAAAAACTTATTAATGAAATAATTATTAATAAAATGAATAAATTTAATATATATATATATATATTTATATATGTATTATAAATAGTAATAAATAATATACATTAAATATAAATATATAAAATGAATAAAATATAATAATAAAAAAAATGAATAAATTAAAAAAAATATTATAAATTTATTAATTAAACAATTATTAATAAAAATGACTCAAATTAATATATATATATATATATTATAAATAATAATAAATAGTATATATTAAATATAAATATAGAAAATGAATAAAATGTAATAATTAAAAACATATTAGTTTCTTATTAATTTTTTAAATATTTTTTCAATCTATTCATTTTTTAATTAAATTTCACTCATTTATAACATGCATCCTTTTAATATTATTCATTCGTTGATATTGTTATGTTTTTTTACTATTTTTATAATTTAAAGATTTTAAATATTTATTAGTTTAATATTTTTTTCAATTTATACATTTTTAATGTTTTTTATACATATTTATTCATTAATATACTTAATATTTATGAATATATATATATATATATATATATTATTACCTTAAATGTAATTTATATAATACATAATATGTATGATTACATTAAATAACTCATATATTTAGTGAAAAATGGTTTATAATTTATTATTAATATTAATTAAAAATATTGACCAATTATATCGAGTAATAGACATTTAATTAAATATTGTTGGTTTTTTCATTAAACGAATATCAAATATACGTTACATTAATTTCACACATACAAACACATAATTAATAGATTTTTATATAGAATGCATAGACACATAATATTTCTATAATTTATTCAATTTATAATATTGATTTTAGAATTATATTTATTAACATAATATATTTAATATATATTATGTTTCTAATTTGTAAATCCTATTAATTTTTTTATATTTTTATTCAATATATACTATTTATAAATTTTTAGTATTTTTTAAACTTATTCATTTTTAATATTATTTATTCATTAATAATCTTAATCATTTTTTTATTTTTTTTGTAATTTATTCATTTTCAAAATTTTCATTGTTCAATATTTTTTTAAATTTATCCATTTTTAATATTTTTTTAATTTTATCCATTTTTAATATTTTTGTATACATGTTTATTCATTAATATTTAATGTTTATAATGTGGTTGTAATTTATATAATTAATATGTATTCATTTACATTTTAACATATGTATTTATAAATATCCATTTTTAAATTTTTAATGATTAATATAATTAATAACACTTATTCATTTTTTAAATTTATTCATCCTTCTAATTATTTATTTCATTAATATATGTTGCATATTATATAATTTCATTTCTTAATGTAACATATATAAAACATGTGTTGTATATATATACATTAATTCCACACAGACATTTACATAATTAATGCAATCTTATATAGGAACACACACACATAATATTTATGTAATTAATTCAAATTTTAATATTCATTTTCAAATTTCTTTCAGTAACATAATATATTTAATATATTTTTTTTTCTAATCAGTAAATTTTATTTATTTATTTTTAATATTATTTTAGTTAATATAATTTATTCAATTTTCATATTTATTAAAATATTATTTAGAATTTAATCATTTTATAATATTTATTTACTATATTGTAATATTTGGTAACACATATTCATCTTCATTTCAATATATATCTATATTTAATTTTTTATTAAATATATAATTAATAAAACTTCTCCATGTTTTAAATATTTTTAAAGCCTTTTCATTTTCAGTTATTCAATTTCACTCATTTTTAACAATCATGGATTTAAGATTATATATTCATTAATAATGTAAAAAATATATTTATAAAAATATATTTGTAAATAAATATTTATAAATAAAGATATTTATATTTATATATAAATATGTTTATAAATGTATATTTACTATATTAATAAAAGTATATATTTATAATAATAAATAAATAAATATTTTTTTGAAAAGTATTTATATAATTATAAATACATAATTATATATTTAAATAATTATAAAATTATATTAAATATATTTAAATAAAAATATATTTATTATATTAATAATTATATACATTTATATATTAATAAATATATATAATTATAATATTATATATAATTATATAATTATATATAAATATATGAATATATTTATAATTATTTAAAAATATTTATAAATATATTGAAAAATATATATGTTTATAATTATAATTAGAAATATATATCTATAATTATATTTATAAATACATATTTAATTTTTTAAATATATTTACAATTTTAGAGATAATTTTTTATTTATAATAATATATATATTTATATATATTTATAATTATACCAGAAATGATGGAGACCATGGGCGGAACCCATGACCCCAAGAAAATTTATTTAAAAAAGTATAATAATACAAGATAGAAATGAAAGAGCAGCAGAAAAGGGACACACATGTCACCATCACAACACCATTCAAAGTATCACAATCATGCCCTCTGAGAATGACCACCTCTTCCACGAGTGTCGCCACAGCCTCGCGGATGTATGCCTCTTCTCCATTGCTTTGGTGTGTGCCAAGCACCATCTTGATCAGCGATAATAGGATCTTTCTCACTGATAACTTTAGAAATTTTATCACCATCCTCAATGTTGGTCACACATATACACATTAGTTCGGTATCCTTAAAAGAGTCATGAGATATTACATCCCCAACGGAAGGACCCCCAGAGGTTAGACCCACCAGAGATCCACAATCTCAACCTACACAAGAGATGAGCGACCAGTACCACCATCAAAAGAAATGGATTGTTAGCCTTCCATAATTATAATTATATTTATAAATACATATTGACAATTATTTAAATGTATTTATAATGATATAAATATTTATTTACAATTATATAAATTTAAAAATTTTAATTATATTAACTATATTATTAAATATTAATTGTATAGGTCTTTATCAGTGCTGATAAAACCTATCTTTATTAGTGTTAAAATTATATCACTAATAAATATAGGTCATTATCAATGTAAAGAAAGTGGTGATAAATAGTGGTTTTATGAGGGCTTATTATTTTTCCACTAATAAAGCTTCTCTTTATAAGTGTTTTTTTAAAAGTAGTGATAAAACCCTTTGCGGTCTTATAAATTTAACCCTAATCGAACTAATTTCTCTTGCAGCATTCAAACTCCCGCAGAAGTCCATCTCTACTGTGGCTCCCCCTCAACTTTCTCTCCAATGAATCAACCCTCTCATCTCCTATGGTATATTATTATTTCTACTCCTCTCTTGTTTATCAGTTTATTTATACTGTCCTCGATGTGCGTAGATCTCCTCCCCTGACACACATGATATGGAACAACCACACGTATCCCCTCACACATACCTGATATAGCTAAATTAATATTTTCTCCTTCACGCATGAGATTATCTTCTTCTAGGAACATGTATTACTTATTTTTCTTTTCTTTGATAGGTTATATTCTTATTCATGTGCTATAATCATTCATATAATGATAAATATATTTTGCAGATTCTTTCCAACTAAATTGGTGGGGTGGTTTTTTTTAATTATATAGGATTGATTTTTTTTATTTTGGGAATTTAGAGGGGCCGACACAACTTTATTTGGCACTAGCTAGAAACGGTGTGACCAATATTTGTCAGTGGTCAAATGTATTATAAGATTTCAATTTCTCATTGCTTTTTTGGATATTTGAATTATTCATACGTGACATTTGGCCACTGAAAAATGGAAATCCCCTAAACTTGCCCACTCATTCCACATCATGAGGTAATTTTGGAGTGAGGGATTGGATCGAACTTCATTTGTCTTTAACTTATTCTTATCCTTTCCTTTCATAAATATAAGTCCTTTTCACCTATTTAGGTGGGTATTTTTAGATTTATACACTCATCAAGATTCACAGGGGCTTCAATAATCTTAAAATTTCCCTTCAACCTTTCTTTAACTTATCACACAAACATATTGATGTTAAAATTGAAGTTGTTCATATGATTTATTACTTATAAAAATATTTTGAAAACATTTAATAGTTTCTTTCCTTTCTATTTAACCTCCTCTTTTATAGCCCCAACATCTTCTCTTTGAAAATTATCAAATTAAATTCTTCATTATACTTTAATAACATTGATTTATTTATAGCATGGGTGGAATAAATATCATTTATTAATTTTTAAGAACCTATATTCCTATTTTTATCTCTTTATAAAACTATGATGTCTTTAAAATAAAATCCTTCTACCCTCTACTCAATAAAAAATTTATTTCATATTTTTCATCATTTTCATCACCATTATCTTTATCAATAGGGAACTCATGATTATTTACTTTTTAAATCAATAACCCCTCCTTTGATTTACTTAATGTTTCAACTTCAATATCATAATCACAACCTGGACCACCACGTACCAAGTGAAGAAATGAATAAATATCAAGTTTTCCCTCTTATTGATTTTTAATTATCACTACTTATTTTCGATCTTGTCTAACTATTTAATCATATGATATATCATCGAATTAATCATACGTGAGATACTCTTTTGAAAATTTCTCACTCTGATTGCGTGGAGCTCCTAACTAAATGAGGATGCGGATAAAAGGTCCATGTATGCATTGTAAAAACTCTTCCCACTTATCATGAAAGGTGGGGATTTCAAATTATAATTAGTAAGTATTTTTATAGTGCACAAATGGTAATCTCATCCAAGTTCCATGTATGCTTCCTTCTCTTATGGATTGAAATCAAAAAAAATTTACCCATTTTATTCCATTACTAGAAAGAAGCACCCCAATCCTTTTTATATTTTCAATGTCATGAGCATCTACGATAGGAATTTTTCAATAAAAATCACTAACCACATGTTTAGCTAAAAATGACTTCTTTTAAGAATGATACAAATCACTGACTCCATTCATGATTCCTTCTACTTTCATTTCAACCTCAGTTGCAATTAGATTGTTCTTCAATTTTTCCAGTAGCTTTAAAAACAACAACATATTTACCCCAGGTTTCTTATTTTCATGTCACCATTTTGTAAAATTATAAATTATTAGGAATCATCACCAATATAATTCAAATATTGGGTTTCACTTATTAGAGTTTTCTATAACTTTCTCTTTTGATTATGAATATCTTATACATATTTATTTATTTTTTTGTACAAAATTACTATTCTATAAACTTAATAGGGTGGATATTAATAAAAAATTAATTCATGATAATCATATGACAAAAGTGTATGAAAATGGAGTTAAAGATTTCATCATATTTGTAATAGATAATGCATAAGACCCTTCTCAAATCCTTTTTCTATGTTTATGTTGTTGTTATTCAAGAAAAACTAGTCTGAAAGAGTTGTTAGAACATTTGATTTGTCATAGAATTGATGAAGGCTATAAAAATTGGACTAAATGCAGAGAGATTATATTCAAGAGGGGGAATAGACTATGGATAAGCTTCTTCTCTAGTCGATAGACTTGATTCCCTCCAAATTCTATTAGCCTTCATAGCTCTCCTAAGATTTATTCTATGTAAAATGGATATAAAGAGTACCTTGATTAATGGTTTAATTAAGGATGATGTTTCTATTAAACAACCACATAAATTTTAAGATATCTATTTTCAAAAAATGTTTTCAAACATTCCAAGGAACTTTACAGACTCAAAAAACACTCGAGATCTAGGTGTGATAGATTGGCTGGATTTATGCTTAAAAACGTTATCCAAGTAAAAATTGATGAAAATATTTTTATCAAGAAGGTTTATAACCACATTATTGTTGTAAAAATCTATATTGATGAAATTATTTTTTGTTCAACCCAAAAAAAATATTGCAGATTTTTTTAGAACATATATACAAGGAATTTGAGATAAGCATATTGGGTAATCATAATTACTTTCTTAGCTTCTATATTACTCATATATCGAAATAAAATATCTTAATTTAGTATAATTATATCAGAGATTCACTTAATTATTTTGGTTTTGATAGTTCTTATAGTATTACTACTTTGGTAGGTACCTCATGTAAATTTGATCTTAATGAATTTAGGAAACTAGTTTATCAAAAATTATTTAGAGTGATGATAAAAATTCTATTAAAATTAATTATCCAAACATTATATACTTTTTTTTATTGTATGAATTATTCTAAGATAATCTAAAATTGTACCTCTAAAGTCTGTTAAGTATATCTTCCATTATATTAAATGAACATTATAATATGGACTATTATATTCTTTCAAATTTGAGTCATTTTTTTAGAGTTATTCTGATATAGAATTCGGAATTTAGAGAAAAGACCAGAATATTAATTCTTAAAATTATCACATTCTCAGTGATGTTTTAGTATCATGGTTTATCATAAATAAATATTTAGTTAAATTTTCTACTATTAATGCTGAATTTGTGTCAGTTAAATGCTTTTACACTCAATTGTTTTGGATATAGGATACACTCACTGATTTTGGGTGGATTTTTACTTAGACATTGATTCATTGTGAAAACACAAGTTATATTTATTTGTCTAAGAACCTAGGATTCCAATCATGATTCAAACACATAGATATAATAAATCACTTCCTTTGGGACCATACACTAAAAAAGATATTATTCTTGAATTTATTGGAACTAAAGATCAGTTTGCTTATATTTTTACTAAAATTTTACATTTAGAGATATTTGAATGATTTAAGTAGAAGTTGGGTATGATCATTGTGAAGTGATCAATTTCAACTTATTATTTCTCATTATATTGACATTGAAAAACTTCTCAAGAAGGGAGGAGGAAATTTATTATTTATATATAATAGTATAAACTATTAAGGAAAGTATTTAATTTATTTTTCCAAAACAAATTTATTGGGATTTTTTAGATTTACATTAAAAATATTCTAGAACTAAAAATTATGGGTGTTATCTTGTATGATGAACATAACTATAGTTATCTTTTAGAAGGAACATTTTACTTAATGTGATTTATCTTATGAAGTACCCCTCAATGATTTTTGAGTTTACTTTTATATATATTACTTTCTCTTATGTTTGAAAGATTTTAGTAGAAATTATTTTATTATGTATACATATAATAAACTATATGCATAATAATTCACCCATTTTAATTTTATCTATATTATTGTGATTAACTCCTTGAAAATGAGGATTTTTTTCCAATTATTTTTCAGAATGTTTATAGTTATTGAGAGTCTCTATGTAAATCAAGTAGATGTTTCCAATAAATTTTATAGAACCTTCGTTGTAAAAATACGATAATTCATTTATATTAGAAGATAAAATCCTTAAGAATATTTTTTTTCATTTTTCTTAACTACCTGGTTTTCTAATACTAATTTTTATTCTCTCTGTTTTGTGATTATCACAAAAGAGGAGAAAGGTTATATATTTTACTGATTCATGGGGAGAAGATGGTTGAAGGTTTTCAAATGGGGGTGAAGAGATATTACCTTATAGAAGTGACCATAATTTCAAGGAGGAGGGTTTTTTTTTGTTTCCATTGATTCACTAAGGGGTAGAAAATATATTTCCAAAGGATGCATCAAATTAGATCAATTTAGAAGTTTGAAAAAAAAATTTAGGTAAAAAATGTATGGAAGTTAAATGGAGTTATTATTATAGTTTTTAAATATATATGATTCCTTTTATTTTTTTATTTTTTTGGTTTCATTTTGATAATCCAAAGGGGGAGAAAGTATATTTTATTTTATTATAGTAAAATGAATGTTTTATTTGAAGGATAATATTATCAAAGAACATAGGGGAGAAGTTAGAAGAATGTTTTTGAAGGATAAAGGGTATCTAATTTCAATTTCATATCTCAAGGGGGAGTGATTTCACTTTTTCAAAAAAAATTAAAAAGATATATTTATAACATTATTCATTTATAAAAAATATTATAAACTACTTTCTTACATCCATTATTTGAAAACAATGGTATAGAAATATTTCTTATCATTGGTTATTAAAACCAGTACTAAACATTAAAATATTTATTTTTATTTAATATATGGTAGGGTTTTATCATATATGCCACTATATTTTAAATTTTTAATGTTTAGAAATATTTTTAGATAGCTCATTACTATTTAATAATGGTTTTTTGTATAAAAAATTGCTAATTTTTTTTAAAACAAAAATAAAACCTCAACTCTAACCTTGAACTCCAACCCCAAACACCCCCAACGCCAACCCCCTTCTCCCCATAACCCTGAACACCGACACTAGTCCCCAACCCTAATAAAGGTTGTCTTCTACCCATGACCTCGACAATGCTCCCCTTCTCATCACGACCTCAATCCCTCAACATCCATCATCCTAATTCCCCCTCTACCTAGACCCCAAAACCTAACCCTTTTCTTTCTATGAGTCTCATGTCACCATCAACATCTCCCAGACCTCAATACCAATAGCCTCCCTATCCTCACTGGCCTCTACCCTTCACCTCATCAGAATTCTCCCACAACATCCATCCCATAACACATCATGGATTGTTTGAGGTGTTGTAATTATCAATTATTCATTTTATTTTGGAGAAACATATACTTTTTCTAATAATTTATAATGTTATATTGTTCATTTTAATCGATTTGTCATTTTTTAATTTATATTGGTCTTTCCTATGGGTATAATTTCTTTACAGAAATATCTTTTATACAGTGATGTTGAAAACTGATTGTACTTATTTGATTAAATATTTATATCTTCATTTTTGAATGTATAGGGAGAAATATGATAATACAATATATATGGGTAAATTTTTCATTAAATCCCCCCAAAACACACATCAATATGCTAAGGGTTTGGAATAATTTTTTGATAATGAAATTTGAAACTGATCGGTATATAGTTGAATAAATTAGTAATGAATGGATTTTTAATTGAAGTGGTAGTTAAATAGAAACAATGTATATGAGAACATGATATTAGAATTATTTCCTTCTATATATGTACTTCGGATTTAGTATGGTGAATCAAAAGTTATGGAAAGTCAAATTATTGACTATCCTATCAATGAAGAAAAAAGTGAACCGCTAGAGGATAATTTACACTACCACAAAACTGGGCAAGGCCTGCGCCACCCCTTTATCAGCGCTAACGAAAAAGCACTGATAAAAGGGGGTACCTTTATCAGCTCTAAAAAAAGCACTGATAAAAGTACCCCTTTATCAGTTCTTTTTTTAGTAGTGCTGATAAAGGGGGACCTATATCATCGCTTTTTTTAAAAGCGCTGATAAAGGGTTCAAATTCAAAAAAAATTAATTAAAAATAATATATTAATATATAAATATATCAATATAGTTATATTGATATAAATATAATATATATTTTTTATATATATTTTAGATAAGTATAAATATACATTTACACTTAATATAATTAATATATAAGATATTTAGTGAAAATGGATTATAAAAAAAATAAAAAAAATATTTTTAATTAATAATTTTCTAATTATTATGGAATAATAGTCATTTAATAATAAATTGAAGACTAAAAAAATAAAAAAAAATAAAAAAAGATCCAAAATATGTTGAAAATGCAACTCCAACTTCAAACGACCATAACTTTTGATCCAGGTGTCTCTTTGAGCTCTACCACATATCAAATCCAATCCTGTGACGAGATCTACATCGCTGTGACTCAGGGGGGCCCTGATCAAGGTTTTTTCAAGGCCAAAAAGGCCCAGAAGGCCTCCAAAACTGAGTTTTTAGTCGGGGTACCCTGATTTTTTAAACTTTTGTGGATTTTAGCCTCGTTTAAGGGGGTATTATTGGATTTTTTTGCTGAGGACTGAATTTATTCCAAGGTATTACATTCATATTGATATTATGTTTTTGAAATTTTATCGTTTTTTATAATTCACTGCTATTTATATTCAAATATATAACTATATGTACATATTAATTTATATATTCACACCTAAAATTTTAATTTTTTAAATAAATAATTAAACATATTTATATATAAAATATATTAGCTTTATCTAAATAATAACTAATATCCATTTTATTTAAAATACAAATATATGAATATTTATATAACCCTATATTAATATAACTATATATATATATATTAATATAACAATAAATATATATATTAATATAACTATAAATATATATATTAATATAACTATATATATATATTAATATAACTATATATATTAATATAAATATATATTACTATATGAATAAATATATCTAAATATATATATAAGTAAATAGATATATCATAAATAAGAGAACAAATCAATATAGGGGAGTGACAAAGGCTTTAGGTGCGCAGGGGGAGGTCTCGAGATCAAATCCTGGTGGAGGCACGAGCACGTGCGCAAGGGTTATTTAGAGGGTCTAGCGCGGATAAAGGGTGTAGGCGGTGCGTGCAGGCACTGGAGGAGTGGCAAAGCGCTGATAAAGGGGGGCTCAAGCGCTGTAAAAAGCCCCCCTAAGATTTTCAATATTTTTTTAAATTTTTTTATTTTTTTTTAGTTTTATCACCGCTAAAAACAAGCGCTGATAAAAGGTGTCTTTTATCAGGGATTTTTTAGCGCTGATAAAAGACATATTTTTAGTAGTGTTAGCTCAAAACATGATAAATAACACCTTTGGATTTAAATAATATAATAAAAAAAGATTAAAATAAATCAAAAAAACCTTCAGTTTATCTTGAAAAGGTAAATATTTCCCAAGACTTCAGTGATAAAAAAGTGTGTTTTATGAATTAGGTGATGATGAAAACAAAAACATTTATTGTGGGTGTCCAAAGTATTCAATGTTTTATTTTTTACTCAAGATATACAAGGAAAATTTTCTCTATGGAAATACTGACAATGCAATGTTAATGATTTTATATTTTCTTCAGGATGCATTTGGTAAAGCTAAACTCCCGAAATCATTCTATGATATGAATAAAACCATCTACAAACATAGACTTGAATATATAAAACTACATGTATACCCAAATAATTGCATGATTTATTTGGGAGAATATTCTGATAAATAATTATTCATAAGATATCATAAAATTATATATAAATCAAGGAGAATTAGTGAGATCTAAAATGAATTTAACACTAAGAATAAGTAAAAGAAGAAAACTCTCATAAAGTTATTGTGTTACTTTCCTAAAAAAATATGCTTTAAAATATTATTCATGTCATTTAAAACCACATATGACATGAAGTGGAATAATTTGGTATGTAAAAATGATTAATTTATGTGGAATCAGATAAAATTACATCATGGTAGTTTTTTGATACATCATGTTCATATTTTTATTTAGATAATAGTAATGCACATTTGGGATTAGCTTCTATTAGTTTTAACACTTCTAGTACATTATGTACTGATTATATCATATGAATCCATATTTTAAGACCTTATAATACACCTCTATTTATGTGTATTAAGAATAATTATTTCATTATTTTTATGATTATTCAAATAAAATAAATGAATAGAAATGAAATCGATGTATACCACATGTCTCTAATCAAATAATTGTGGGAAATTTGGGACAATGGAATGAAATATTTGGTGTATCAATGAGAAATAATTTTAAAAATAATTATAGTTTGATGTGGATAATTAATGAATTTACAAGTTGAGTAATATTATCTGATTGGAACACTCATACTGGTTTGTCTTGTCCAATTTATAATTTTGATTTTAAACCTCAATGATTATCTCATAGAAGAAAATGGTTCTTTATGTGTCATCATTGATTTCTTAATGCATATCATAAATTTAGGTTTGACAAGGTATAATTAAATGGAGATTTTTAAGTGATAAATTCACTAAAGGTGTTATCTGGTTTAGAAATATTGGGTAAATTAATGAATTTCAATGAAATATTTTTAAAATTTAATCAGTTTGAAAGAAGGGGGGAAATGGAAGGAGGTACCATATATGAAGTAATTGAAACAAAATAGTGGGAGAAATTGAGTATATTTTTCAAACTTCCATATTAAGAGTTTAATTTTCTACATTAGAATCTTGAAATAATACATATTGAGAAGAACATATGTGAAAATGTAATTTTTTACATGAATAAAAAGTAGCATAAATTGAAGAATCACCTTAATACCCATAATGACTTAGAAGAAATGAATATAAATTTTGGTTTATGGGAAAATTATAATGAAAAGTATGATTCAATATTTTTTGTAATAAAAAATTATTATAAATATAAATTATATTTAATATTAATGTATGTAAAATTTCTAGATCGGTATTCAAATAAAATTTAAAGGTGTGTGACTTCATACATTAAAATTTACCTTTATTTAAAAGTCACAAATCATTTTCTAATAGATCATTTCTTTACCCTTATAATTTTTTAATATATCACATAAAAAAGAAATTATAGATCTCTTTTATTTTTTTCACCTTATTCGGATAGATTTTTGGAAAAAATATAAATCCAAATAAGACTGAAAACCTTTAAGAAATAATTTTTTCTATACTTTATCATTTATATATATTATTTCCCCCTTCATTTATCACTGTCATAATTCATTTAGTTGTTCATTTGGTTTAGGAATATGAAATTGGTGGATTGGTACACTATCGATGGATGTATCTAATTAAGAGGTATGCTAATTTTTTATTTTTTTCATTAATAATGTCAATTTTATCAAATCATTATGTAATTTTTTTAATATGTTTGTTATATTTTTTTATCTAGTACATAGGTTATTTGAAATCATATATGTGGAATAAAGCTCAACCAAAAGGCTCTATTATTGAAGGTTACATAGATGAAGAGTGACTAACCTTATGTTCTAGTTATTTTGATAGAATTTAGACTAGATTAAACTATTTTGGACATGTTGATGAAGTCTCCAATAATTCACATTTCAAAAAATATTTACCAGTATATCCAAATATGGGATGACCAATTGGAAGGGGCTCAAATTTTACTATGACTAAATTGGAGTTACTACAAGTACATAGATATATTCTAATCAATAGACCTATATTAAATATATTTTTAAATAATTAAGATTGAAAATAATGGTATAACTAAAAGGTTGAGATCAAAATGAGATAGAATTAACAATATATGTTAGTAAGAATATTATCAAATGTTTCACCCATTATGTAAGTACATACTCATATTCATATTGTTAACGTGTTTTTAATATTTTTGGTGTTAAAAGTAACATCTTATATATTCTTTTCTAGATAATGAATATTGATAATTGAACTAAAATATAAAATTATTTGATTTTTTTAGATTGAGGTACTCTAAGGAAGGCTAAGATATTTGATGACTATAATATTTATGTCTTTATGTTTTGTACAATTAATCACGATTAAGGATTGAAAACTCAAAATAGAGGTGTTTTACACTTGTATAGGTGGGATAATATATAAATTTGGTTGATATCATCTAATTAAACTATCATGGTAATTTTTTCAATTTTCTTAATCAAATGAAAGAGGGTCAATAGGGACAGGGGTATAAAAAAGATTCATTATATTTTACCTCCATCAACTACTCAGGCTTGATCTATACAGGTGAGCATGAAGAGAATGATCTATTTATATTATATTCACAAGTGGGGATGGTTTATTATGTGTATGATGAATTAAATTATGGTTGGAGTGTTATTATATACATAAAATAAATATAATTGTATAATATGGGTAATGAAGCTCATTTATTACTTTGTAGAAGTGAAGCTCATCATCCAAAAAACATTCAACAACTTTTCTAAAACAATACTGAAATAACAGAACTTATAAGGGATGGTTTACTCTTATTAATGGGGGATGATAATAATGAGGGAAATTAAGAAGAAAATAACTGAAGGGATAAATTCGTAGTGAAACTATATTACAATTTCACATCTATAGTGTTTCATATATACACACTTTCTTTTATTTTGATTTTTATAATTTTATAATTCTTTTTTGATTATTTTCCCACTAAATATATTCTAGTCCATTTAAAATGTATAAATTCCAAGAATAAATTAATTTTCTAATCCTAGGTGATCATCATCTTGGACCACACTTCCTCTACCCCCACCTTCAGTGGATCTGAGTGATTTTACTATATGATATAATTTTAGTGAAGCATGAACTTCCCAAAATTCTGTTGATATCTCACCATCTAATTTACCTATGGTGGGGGTGTAGTTTTTCACGTGTCTATATATGGTATTTCAGTGGGTTACCATTACTTGTATATATATCCCTAAAAAAATAATTTTATTAAATTTTGTTTTTTTATTATCTATTTAATGCATTTATCAAATAGATAAAGATAAAAATTTAAGAGTTGTAAATATGAATACTGAAGATGTATGGGACATGGAAGACTTTAAAATTATCATTTCATTTGACATGTTTAAGGTGCATACTGGTGATGATTCAAGAATTTATGTGCAGATTCTTGGGCATCTTTCTTGTGAGATGGTGATCCTTCCCATTAATTATAAATATCATATGCATATTCCCATATCTTGAAATAATGAGGTGGTTGAAAAAAAATAAAGGTAAAAATAATTTAATATTAATTATTAACTATTTTAAAAAGAGTGAGTAATTTTTTTAATATATTTATAAAGTTTTATGTTTTTTTTTATTTCTTAAGGTTTTTTCATTTCAATGTTCCAAAATTTGTTTCACACCCACAAACCATGAAAAATATGAGAAATAAATGATTAGACTTTAAGTGAAAATTATTTCACAAGTTCAATGAAACTTCTCTAAGTGCATGATAGATTTACGAGAAGGTGAAAAAATGTGTGTCTTGTGGGTAATAGATGTTTTCAATTGATGTTAATAGGGATATATATCCTAAGGTTTTTGCATATTTTTTATAAACATAATAACACAAATATATGTTATTTTTAATTTTTTAAATATTACTATTTTTCCAAGAATTATCTAAAATAATACAATTAATCACAATGATAAATACATTCCTCATATAACCAGGTCACATAATTTTTATAGAAAAATAATAATATTGGTTATATTTTATTCATTATTTTTTATATTATTTAATTATACCTAAATGTTTTTTCGAAACATGATATGTAAATATTTATTTTTTATGAAGGATTTTGATTAATGTAACCTAGTTGCACAAACATAGTTGTGGATTAAGGTTTAGCCAAAATCTACTAATAGTTTCATAAATGATCTTAACAAATACATTGGAGTGAGTAATTTTCATTACAATTTATTTTTATTTCATTATTATAAAAACATAATAAAAAATAAATAAATTATATAATATTTTGATGTTTATATAATTTATAAAATCATTTTTAATATTATTTTATCAATTGGTTTAAATTACAGATGCCTGGGATGAAAACCTTGCACAATCATCATCGGTTTCCCAAAACGATACAGTTTCAATCATTTTTGGGAAGGAGAATCTCGGACATGTACAAGGAATGATTTTTGGGCCTACTCCATCAAATGTATTAGAAAATTAATCAACATCCTTTATTACTAAACCATATATATAGAAACCCTATCCTTTTACACAAATTATTACATGATTTTTAAATATAAATATACATTAATACAAAAAAGGATCACAAATCCAAGTGTATTTAGAAGGCTAGGTTCATAATTAATCAAATGAGACTAAACCAAATCCTTCTATTAATTATTTTCTCCATAATGAGATCCTAAATCCTTTCAAACTCCTAAAACTGAATGGTAAGAACTGGGGAATACATAGAAAAAATGGAGAGATAAAAATCATAGTTAGGGAATAAATATGACAATGAAGAATAACATGTGAGTCAAAGGTAAAACATGATATCATAAAAGAAAAGGCACCTGATTAATCACATGGAAAATAATGTAAATAACATGGCATCATAAGATAATGGAATAATAGGAAATTTGATAGAAGTGTAAAACATGACATAAGCATAAGTCAGGGCTAACTACCAAGACAATGTCACATGGTGGAAAGTGTCCCATAATGGATTAGGTTTACTCCCTAATCCCATACACGACATCTCATTAGACTAAAACATTAGCCAATGGATTGGAGGGATATATAATTTTGGGCCACCCATCACATTAATTTCATGTAAATCAAAATTTTACAACATAAGGAAATCAATCATAAGGAATAAATATAATAATTACCTATGGAAAGAAAACGGGACACAAAATCTTACCTCATATCATAATCAAATGAAATTTCTTAATGAAGGAATTTGAGAAATGAGAGTAAGGCATGTATAACCCAATCAAAGGATGGGAGATTAAGCAAGGTATACATACGAGGGACATATATACATAATTTAGAATCATTCCATACCATTAAAGGTTGTTTTTGTTGATGAATTTAAATACCTTTTAAAAGGATAAAAACAATCTTGAGGAAAATAATATTTTCTATTTTGAAAATAAATTTTGAAAAACTAAAACTGAAAAAATATTGTGGAAATAATTTTCTAAAAAAAATATCCTTGGAAACTTATAAATGAATCTTCAAGGAAAATAATGGTCATGATGGTGGGAAATATTTTTCATGTTTTACATGTTAAAACAAATATTCCTTTCACATTTTTTTGTAAAAGTTAAAAGGTACCTTGTTGAAGATTCATTTTAGACCATTTTGTAAAAAGTAAAACATGGGTAAAAATTAATTTAAATAATCATATAGAAATATTGAAAAAATTTAAAAACACTTTAAAGAAATCGTGAATATGTAAGAGCAATGGTTTTCGAACGAAGAGAGTAAATAGTTAATTTTCCTTAAAAACATTTCTCAAAGTTTTTAAGTACTAGTGAGAGGAAAATTGTAATATTACTTAGAAAGTTAATGAATTACAAGTGGAGAGTAAAATTTAAGTGTTTTATTAGGAAATTAAAAAATAATTTCTAACAATGGAAATTCAAGCATAAATAATTCCGATTAAAATGAGATTGAAATATAAAACCTTATTGCTTTGGTAATTTTTGAATTATAACCCCATGAATGAATGAAATGAATTATAACTTAAAATACCATTAAATATGAAGGATTATTGATATAATATGAAAATGGGTAGTATATACACCACATTCAGTTAAAATATTTCTTGTAAATTATTTAAAAAATGGTAGTTTTCAATAAAAATCTGTATTTTTTACTATTCATCAAAAAATGGAACATTTCAAAAAAAAATAAATTATCCACCCTAATATAATTTTTATATGTTGATTTCAATTATTAAATTAATTTTTTAAAATAAATTTTATTGAAGTGGTAAAAAAATTAATTATATAATTTTTTCAAATGAAGTAGTAAAAATCATTTTTTGAAGAAAATGTATATTCGATGAATAAAATGAATTTGCATTAAATTTACTGATTAGTTAATAAGAATCTATAAATAAAATTTTATGGAAAAGTAACTTTATTTAAATTTTATAAATTATTTAATCATATTTATACCCACCAATTTAATGGCTAGGTTATAAAGGTCTTATATAAATAATAATGTTAATAGTACATCGCAGTTCGTTAAAACAAGATTTTTCATATTATACAAGATATCAAAGAAAATTGAATTTATTTAAAAAAACATAATGTATTAATGTGTTACATTTTTTTATAATATCGTTGTTGTGTTTCCTTTATGATATCGAACCTAATTTTGTTCTTTTAAAAATATCAGGGTGTTACATTCAACCCCCTTAAATAAATTACATCCTTGCAATATAATATTGATCTCAGTAATCAAGAGTTTGGAATTTTAAAATACATATGTTGTAACCCACATCATAAAAAGGGTTAATAAAACATCCTCTTTATAATATATAAAGGTAAGTATGAGGTTCATTTGGAATAAAACATATAATGTTTCCAAATAGGGGAATATTAGAGGAAAGTGAAGACATGGATATGGAAAAAAGAATAAATAATTATGGAGAGTGATAGAAATCATTGATCATAAGGAAGTGAATTATTAATTGAATGTTAATTACATAAAAAACATAAATATATTATGAGTTAAATAACCATTGATTCCTTGGAAATTGAGGTAATAAGATAATATTTTTATTTCAAGATCCTATTCCTAGAGTTGAGGAATTTCATAACAATCTAGACCAAGAATATAAGAAAATATAGTTACCTGGAAAGAAGAATTTCATCCTTTAATAAATTTTCTCCACAATCTCATATTTTTCTTCAAATGACAAGTATTCAAGATGATTTTTTTGTGTTTTTTAATAACTAAAATTAACATTTAATGGATAACATAATCCCCAAAATAATAATAATATATTCCTCCTGTCTTCACTAATACCAAATTAGTTAGCACAAGTCATCCAATATAATACATTAATCACTAATACTTCAGTAGTAACTCCCAAAGTTCAACTTAATCCATTACATATGTGTCTATCCTAAAAACCCTTCATATTTCATATCCAAAAATTTAATATCATTCTTTTAAAATAATCATTTACATTAAACCAAGAGGTTATATACACTTCAACCCAATAAAACTTCTCTCAAAATATCATTATTCACCTCAAAATCTAATTACTTAAAACCTCAAAATGGATGTCTATGACTTTTAACTTATGATTAAACATAAATTCATAAACACATGATGGTATCCATAACTCTTTATTTAACACAAACACATATATGCTTCCAAAATTAACACAATAATTATATGCTTCATGATTCTTATAACCGAAATACATTGGTAAAAGTAATTCTACAACGTAATTATTAAATACCAATACACAAATACTTCAACCATTTTACTTCAATGATTTTTTGTAACATAGGATGTTCCTTAGTCCATGGGATAACCCTTAGTATAGTTTATTGAATTAGATAATTCCCAAATTCCCCATATATAGGGAATCAAATTCTTTATCAATTAATTTCCCCATAACCTCTATTTCAACATAAAAACATATTCCCCTCCCTTTTAGATATTCTTTTAGGATCTTATTCCCATCTCCTAGATATAAAAAAACTGAATTTTCTTTCCACTATGTTCATTACCACACTAAATTTCCTAAAATTTCATCCTCCTCTTATTTTACTTATTAGGAATCTCACCAAAGATCATGTTGTTAATAATATATCTTGATAGTTGATTAGGAATAATCAAAATAACATTATCTCCAGTCATAATCTAATTTGTTTACTCATAATAACTCTGGTGTCCATCACATTCAATTCTATCATGAATCCTCATAGTGTCATCCAATGAATAAATCTATAAAGCATTGTATAAGTTATAATAATAATAGTGGGAAACCACATAATCATGAAAAATAATTTATAGTACGTCTAAATCATGACACATTATTTTAAATTCATAACAATTTAGGTTTTTCCTATGTCATTTATAGTCACTATTTACTTAAATCCTTTATGATGTTTCTTAAATAATTTATAAATTTCAAAATCATTTACCCCATGTGTGTTAGACCAGGTGTGTAGTAAGGCCCATTTTTGTTTACCAGGTAATGCTTGAGTCAAACTTGATGCAACTTTTTCAAATTTATTACCCCTAGGTACATCTATTCCAGAACCATTTCTACTTGTAGTATCTATATAAGGATGTAATTTCTTGAAAAACCACTTTCTCTAAATAATACCAAAGTTCTAGGATATTTTCCTATACATATACTTATCCTTATACTTATCCTTAGACTTATCCCTAGGGATATAACTAATATTTTCTCATCCTAGTTTCTAATGTTTAGAAAAACCTTTACTATTATACCAACTATAAAGTCCCAATCCTTTTACACATATTATTACTTGATTTTTAAATGTAAATAAACATTAAGAAAAAATAAGGATTGTGAGACCTAGTGTCCTTAGAAGACTAGGTTTATAATGCATCAAGTGAGAATAAAAAAATTTCATTGTTTTATTCTCTATAATGGGGTCATAAATCCTTTTTATCTCCTAAAAATACATGGGATGACCTAAGAAATACATAAAAAAAGTGGTGATCTAAAAAGTTAAGTAAGGGAATAAAAATGATAAGCAATACTAACATGTGAGTCAAATTTATTACATAATTTCATAAAATATAAGACAAATGAGTAATCACATAGAAACATAATGCAAAGTGCATGGTATCAAAATAATGGGGAATCATAGGAAATGTGGAAGAAACATAAAACCTGAAATATAAATAATTCAAGTCTAACTTCAATGAAAATATCACATGGTGAACAGAGTCCCATAATGGATTAAATTCAATCCCTAATCCTATACATGAGGTTCATGAGACTAAAACATTTCCCAATGAATTGGAGGGATGTATAGTCATGAACACACCCATAAAATTACTTTAATGTACATGAATATTTGTTCTAAATAAGTAAATTAATCATAAGGAATAAATATAATAATTACCCATTGAAAGAAAATGGGTTACATAATCTTTCCTCATATCGTTATCAAAAGAAATTTCATAATGAAGGAATTTGAGAAATGAGAAAAAAGGAATGTATTACCCCATAAAATTAAGGTAGAGTAAGATAGGTATACATTTGGGTGGGGATATATACATAATTTATAATCATTACATATCATCAATGGTTGTTATCATTGATTAATATAAATAACTTTAAACAGATTAAAAACAATCTTGAGGAAAATACTATTTCCATTTTAAAAATCAATTTTAAAAAACAAAAATTCATAAAATATTGTGGAAGTTATTTACTTTTAAAATATCCACGAAAACTTATAATGATATATTCAATGAAAATAATATTCATTATGGTATAAAGTTCTATTCTTTCAATACATATTAAAATAAAAACTCCTTTCACATTTTCAATAAAAGTGAAAAATATACCTTGTTTGGAAAATGAAATGAATGTTACTTTTAAATTTTTTTATAAAAATTAAAAAATGGGTAAAAATGAATTTAAAAAATCATAGATTAATGTTGAAAACATTTAAAGATAGTTAAATAAAACATGGACATGGAAGAGAACGGATTTTCGAATGAAGAGAGAAATAATGTCGATTTTCCTTAAAAACATTTTGTCAATATTTTTATGTACCAAAGAGTAGAAAATGGAAATATTAATTTTAAAGTTCATGAATAATCATATATTAATAAAAATAAGTGTTTTATTAGGAAATGGTCAAATAATTTCGAATAATGGAAATTCGAGCATAAATAATCCCAATTAAAATGAGATTGAAACATAAACCCTTACCACTTAGGTAATTTTTGAATCATAATCCCCATGAATGTAGGAAATGGATTAAAAATTTAAATATAAATAATGATTAAGGATTCATGATATAATATGAAAATAGGATAGTATATACACCATATAAAAGAAACTAGGTGTATAAAAGAACATGTGTCTCGAAGAAGGAAGTTTTGAGTTGAAACCCTTACATAGTTCGTATCATTGAGGTGAGAGTTAATAAAAGAGGTGATTATGTGTAAAAAATTTAAATCCACATAAATAAAAGTGTAAATACATCCTAAATTAATAAAATTTAATTTCATATATAATATTGAAATAATACAATCAACGAAGTAGATGTATAACCCAATGAATGGAAATTGAGTTAAAAAATCCATTACCTTGCGCTTCCTTTTATTTGAGAGCTCTTTAAACTCGTTTATAGTGGTTTTAAACATGTTATTAACTTATAATAGAATCATCTTAATATTTATAATATCATATATGATCCCTTTTTAATATCTTATCGACCATTCGTTAACAATCATTAATTATCACTACTGTTTTGGGTGTTAATTGCCCTATTTTCTCATTAAAGTTCTAGATCTAGAACAAAAGATAAAGTTTCAACATATGAAAAATGATATTAATGTTATAAATATAATTTTTTTATTTATATATATATCCTTATAATCATTATTTAATTTGGAACATTGAGAGTGAATCACATCGCTTCATGGAGATGGTAGGTCGCACACACATACAAGCGACGTTATCCTTTTCTTAATAAGTGAAAGGGTATGTAAGTTTATTGTATATTAATTTTAAATAATAAATATAATTCCATATATACAACATATATTCATTAAATATACCATTTTACTTTCCAAGTTAAATGTTAGTGAAAAATGAATCACATCACTTTAAGTGGTCGTAGTCCACCGTACATATGAACGATGTTATCATTTATTCAAGGGATGGTAAGGTAAGAAGGTATATGATATATTTATTTCCCAAAAATATTAATATTTCATTAATATTATATATTAACATAAAATTATTCTTTATCACCTTCAATTTAAATCATAAGTGAAAAATGACTAACATCGCTTTGCAAGATGGTAGTCCGCCCTACGCACGAGCAAAGGTATCGTATTCTCTACAGAATGGAAAATAAGAAGGTATATGTGAAATAATAATTATAATATAATTATTATATAATAAATATAATATATAAACATTAAATAAATCATTATATCCAACCATGAAAGGCGATGGTGGAAAACGAATTACGTCGGTTCGCGAGGCGGTAGTCCATCGAACACACGATCCGTGGTTTCGTTTCCCATTTGAGAGAGAAGGAAATGATTGTAGTTAATGACCATAATATAAAAATATATATAACTATATTGAATATAATTATATAATTATATCATTATGGTTTAATATAATTTTAATGAGGTGGAAGAGTAAATGAAATAAAATACTCAGTTAAGGATGTTACCTTTTCTTCAGACAACTTCATTAGGTTTTCACCGAAAGATTTTCTAGGTTGTATTTCTATTAAAAAAGGATTATAAGATGAGTTTAAGGGATTAAGGAATTTATTTTTGTAGTTATTTTATGAACTAATGGGTTTTTTAAGTGTGAAGAGGAGAGTATAGGGGTGCCCTTTTATAAGTGGAGGAGGTGACACACTTGGAATTTTTGAAAAGAATGAATTCCACCCATATTTTTCTCATGAAACAAGGATAAAAAATGGACCATCTTAGAAAATTATAAGTTATAATGTATAAATATTACCATAAAATATGACTTATATACGTTTTGAGTCATTTTTAACCATTATCGTTTTAGTTTAACCCCTCAGTAAACCCATTTTTACCTTAACCATTGTAAATAATTTTTATTGTTTTCACTATTCATTATTGTCAAAAATTAATTTTATATTATTATAAAATATAAATTATGATGATTAAAATATTTAATATATTTTTTCCAAATTAAACTCATACATGGGTCATGATTTAATTTAAAAGTAAACCCGCTGATGTGTTGAAAGAACACTTTTCCCAAAGAAAAACCATCAAATATTGAAAAAGTTATTATATCAAAATTAAATATGAAATTTATTATAATGACATAATTTGAATTAATTAATATAAAATTGAACAAATTTTAGTTTTAAAACCACATTAAAATAAAGTGGGTCTTGTAAATTCTTTAAACTAAAAGATATTTTTTTAATAAAAATTAGTATTTTTCACTATTCATCAAAAATTAAACATTTCCAAAAAATATCAAGAATTCATCCTAATATAATTTCAATATTATGATTTAAAAAATAAAGTTGATTTTTCAAAATAAATTTTCTAAAATTGGTAAAAAAAATTAATTATGTTATTTTCTAATAGAAAGCAGGAAAAAACATTTTTTGAAGAATACTTTTTTTCTGATGAATAAAATGACATTTCATAAAATTGAGTGATTAGTTAATAAGAATTTAAAAATAAAATTATATTGGGTAATAAATTTATTCACATTTTATAGAATATTTAATACTATTTATAACCACTAATGGTTAGGCTATAATGGTCTTATTTAATTAATAATGTTAATAGTATATCACATTTCATTAAAATTCAGCATCACATGTTATACAAGCCAATAAATAATTATATTTTAATGTGAATGAACTCATATTAGTGTAAAATTATAGGAAAACTCTCTTTGAAATATTTTTGATGTGTTTGAGTAGAAGGGGTATCAATTCAATATGTAGTGTGCTCAGAATGACATAAGAAGTAGATTTTAATGAAAAAAAGGATTTTGAAAACTTTTTCCAAGGGATCTAGACCAAGAATATAAACTCAAATTTATTTGAAATTATAAGTAAATACTCATTAATTGGTTTTTGAAATATGGACTTTTCTTTCTCGCTCATTTTAAAATGTTTTTTTATTTTAAAGGCATGATTTTTGATTTATTGAAATGAGAAGATTTTGGCTATTTATATGAAATGGAATTTCCCCTCGAGTTGTTTATGAAAGTTGATTTCAAATAATGTTTTATTTTGATGAAAATTGATTTTAAATCCTATTGTGTTTTGATGAAAACAAATATCAAATCATTGTATGTTAAATTGAACGGACTCCAGTGTAGGTGGAGAATGCTTTCTACTTTTAATTGAAAACCCTCAACATAGGCAGAACACATGGGAACTTAAGTGACTTTAGAGGGGTAGTTTTTGGATAAGGATGTTAGGCATAGTTTGTTTTTTCTATAAATGGTATATGATTAAAACTCTAACTAAACTTTTTATTTCATGAAACCATTAGGGGGTTCACTCATCAGGGTGTTATACTATCCCTGGGCCCATTAATATAGGGAATTTTGTGTACCTTAGCCAGGACTATTCATTTAGGTTTGGGGATGTTATCTTTTTTAGACCTAAACCACCCAAGGATAAATTTTCATTTTTTTACTTGTTGATTACTATTAAAATGGTTGGCCTAGAAATGAATTAGAACATTTTGAAATGTTCTTTAAAGGAAAAAGTATTATTCTAAAAGTGATTTAAAAATAAACTTGTTTATAAATGATTTATGAACTATTTTGAAATGGGTGGATTTCCATGCTTTATCATAAAATGTGAAAATCTATATTTCATGCCTTGGTTTTTCCAAAAATGAGAATAATTTGTTTGTTATATAAAGACTACTTATGAAATGTTTGGTGGGATCCGACTTGGATTTTAGTACTCACACCCTGCACATAACTTTGGGTGTGTGTATATCATGTTTTATCTGATGAAGGTAAATGAAAGGCACCACATAGTGGTGGTAGATACATGTTTTATCAAGGTGAGGGATTTTAGTGGTGATATGGTTATTTATTTTCCCTCATATCACTTGGTGATGGGTTTTTTTCTATCTCAACTACTTTGGTTTCCCTATTCTAGGTTGGCACCTATATTTCTTTGTACTATTTGTCTTTAATTATCTAAAATTATATTTTCATGTTATATTTTTTATATATTCCAACTATATATTATATGGTTTATTGTAGGATAAATCATTCCCAAAGGAAGTTCTTGATTCTATATCACTTGTCTCTAGCCCTTTGGGATTGGGAACACCCTTGGGGCCTAGCTGGCTCAAGTGTTTGGTTTAAGGATGACCCAAATTGGTTCCTAAAATAATTCATAGGAAAACTATATTTTCATTTTTTTTATGAGTAGAAGCATGCGAAACTTCAATATGACATGTGGTGTGATCTAAAAAATCAATAAGTAATTTTAAAAGAAATCGATGTCTCTAGAAAAATTCATTAGGAGGAAAAACCCAAGAAAACAACCTTAGATTGGAATAAAATCATAGACAAATAACCATAAATTTATTTTCTAAATGAAGTAACTGATTCCATATCAATTTAATTGGTAGTTTTCTTAGAATGAAAAAAATAATTTTTTAGTGTTTTAAAAATCTAAAACTTGTGTGTCACAGTAAAACCCATATATTATGATATTGAAATGATGTGAAGTCATAGGAAAAAAGTATTTTAATTATTTATGACAAGTATGAGTAGATGGTACATCAAAACAACATGTTGTTTGCTCATAATTACCCAATAAAATATTTTTAAAGATATCAATTTCAATAAAAACATGTTTAATGGAGTTATAACCAAGAAAAATACCTCACATTACAATGAAATCATATTAAAATGACCATAATTTTTTTTTGAAATGTTGTAACTAATATCATATCAAAGTATTCAAAAAATAGTTATTGAGTCATTTCGACCACACCATACATTAGTTTAAGAAAACATATATTTTCATAAAATAATCCATTTCAAGTTTTAAGAGTTGAATCATATCTTAAAAGGAAATTTTATGTTTTTAATGTGTTCTAGGTGAGATTGGAGTTTTAATTTCTTGGATAATTCTTACATCCCTATTTAATATTTGATATGTGGAATGATATATCATTTGTTTTATGATGAAAAATAATTTATTTAACTAATAAAAAACAAATATCATGTGGAAAATTATAAATATATCATTTTATTATTTTGTTTCATATTCCTTTTTGGATTTTTTTGTGATTTTATTACAGGTGAAAAATTATAGTTATAGGTAAGAGGTTTACAGTTCTATATCACAACACTATTTAGATAAAAGTTGTATGGGTATATATTTCTTGTGGTATGGTTAAACATTATCATGGATTCTGTAGTAATTGGTTTTTTTTGTTTGTTAGTTATTATTTCTACATTATTTTTGTTTCAATTGATATGATTGTGATGCAGTCGGTTTTTCATATGATGAGCAAAAATATAGAGGTGGTTGGATGCAGTGGATGTGGAGAGACATACATGATGGGTTGAGGTTGGATGTTGTACTTATTCTATATGTATATGATGACTGCATTTAAAAATGATGCATTTAGGTTGGGTGTATGACTAATGGTTTTGGATATATGACTTAGTTTATTTTATATTTTTATTTTTAATGAATTAATATTTTGTAACATTGTATGAAATAAAATTGTTTGACATTTTTAAATTTTTTATTTTAAATATTTTAAGTTAATTTCTATAAACTAACATAAAATCAACCTGGTGTTATACATATCAAAAGTGTGTGTTCTTAAAAAGAATTATTTTTATTTCATTTTCTTTTTCTGGTGGTTTTGGTAAAATACTAAAAAATAAATCCACTACTAAATAATTTAGTGGCCATTAGTTTATTTTACACAATTCATTAATTAATAAATTTTAGGATAAATAACTTCTCCTAAATGTGTAAAAATACCCCTCTAAATATAAAAAATATCAATTATCTAAACATCCAAAAAATATATTTAAAATTTCTACTATTTGATTACTAGTAGGAAAATATGTGATGATATTCATAACCACAACTAATTGGTTTCTCAGGAGTTTAAACCACAATTAATTGTAAAAATAACCATTGTTAGACATTCTTTTTTATAGTGATCCATTATATAATGACTGACATAAAAAATTGGTGATGGTATTTGTTGGGAAAAAAATCTCTCAAGGTAACATTACAGCATTTTTGGGTTGATTGTGTTTGTTGAAAAAGAAAGTTTCCATGGAGAATTGTCGAGTTCTAGAGAAGCTGTTGACAATCCATGTTGACAAAGAATGATGAAAAAGGAACGAACGATCTGGAGGCGGTACAAAAAGAGCAGTACAAGGTGGCACCATTTTCCAGTATTTGCCAAATTTTTGGGGTTCAAAATTTGAAGTTTGGTGAGCATTGCAAAAAGTGGATATCCTTGAAGATCTTATTTAAATATGGAAAATGCATGAGTTTTGTGAAGATAGGCTTTATGGATTGAATTTCACAAAGACAAGAAGAATATTGACGGTGTTCTTCGATATTAGGTCAAGCTTCACGAACAGCATAGGTTGAAGCGCATCACAACGGTGAAGGGCTTTGTCAGGGAGCTTCGCGGCGAAGGCATGAAAGCATTGACGGTGATGCTCCGTGATTAGAAAATTGTCATGGTGTTTCGTGATTTTGAGAGAATTTTAGCGGGAACTTCGTAGCTTCGCGATTTGAGATGACGTGACGTTGACTTCACACGGAAAGTTCGAGGGTCGGTGGAATTGCCTATAAATATGTCACAACCCGTCCTCGGGGCCCGTGTCGTGACTACCCCAAACCCGCCTTCTATAGGCTAGGGGCTGGCGACTAGCACCAAGGCGTAATTCCCGATAAAAAGGGAAGGAATTGCCTTTATTAAGTAAACAAACACACAGAGTAAGCAAGAAGAAGTAAACTCTAAGTAAAACTGGGTACAATAGTAAGTGCATAAAAGTAAGTGGGCCAGAATACGAACCCAAACTGAAAGTAAAGTATAACTGGAAAAGAAGTACAGCAACTAAAAAGTGAAGCCGCAACGCCGAGTCGTCCACTAGAAGTCCCACCTGAAGGGTGGGTACAGATATTCTTCACACCTCCACGGGTCCAGCCGTCCGCTCCGTGTACGTCCCACCCTGTGGTCCACCTCTAGGTACCGTCTCGCTCCATGAGCCTCAACAGTGATCAACGATGTCCGTCGTCTGCATCCAACACAACGTAGTGTGGGAATTGCCCGTGCAGGGGTGAGTATACGCTACTCAGTAGGGACCCCGAGACCCCCGAAGGTCTCCCAGAATCCACAAAGGATAATCCACAAAGGATAGATACAATCATGAAGTAACATCCAACACTTCTTAGTTATATTCCCATACATATACCTAAATCATCAATTCCAGTTCGGCTCCAACATCCGAGCCCAAGTACAACCCAGTCCACACAGGAAAACAGAACTTAATCCACACAGGATATCAAGTCAATCTTATCGAAGATAAGATTGGAAGTCAAGACTCAGATCATACAGGTATAATTATTCGTAAGATGATAGAGATGATCAGATGTATCCACTGATTCATCTAAGCCGTCGGACCCACACAGGATCGATAAGTACTAACCCCCGCAATGACCCGCACAGGATCTGACCCACACTTGATCGGTATGTGCTGGCCCGCACAGGACCGCTGAGCGCTGACCCACACAGGATCTGATCTACACAGGATCAGTAGCACTGATCCACACAGGATCGCTGAGTGATGTAGTCGTCGTTGTCGAACCCATAGAGTATTTCTGTACAGTCGTCATCGTCGTCGCAGTCGCAGCCAGCTTTAGGGTTCCCGCACACAGCAAGCTCGTTCGGGGAGGGTCCACTCCATGAGCCAAGGGGCTGATAAATCAACTGACATGAAGTCCGGAGTTGATGTATCCAAAATTTATTTATCGTCAAAAGGAACTCAACGTGACAGACATCGCGTCAATCGGACGCCCGGTCTGAGAGTTATTGGCTTTTTCGTCCCAGGGGTCCGGTTGGTTTTGAAGTCAAAACCAACCCGGCCATACTCCAACGGCATCCAAACCTCGAACGGAGTAAACCAAAAGGTCTATCTCACTAAGAGGAATCCAATAGAGTCAACGACATGTCAATTGGATGTCCGGAGCTTAAGTTATAAGCATTTCCACTCCGAGGGCCCGGTTGGTTTCGTGTTCGAACCAACCCGGCCGAACCCAAAGTTCTCCAAAACATTGAGTGTAATATACCTAAACGACCGTCTCAATCCAAGGTTCTCATCACAACTGATAGTGCGTCAATCATAGGTTCGTAGCCCAAGTTATGGGCTAAAGACCGAAAGAGGTCCGAAAATGGGGGGGTTTGGGCCTAAGACCGACCCGACCCGAGACCCCCTGGGTCGGCCCAAACTGGGTTGACCTGACCCGGGTTTGGTCCATTTGGGTGTGGCCCGGCCCGGCCTGGGCGTATGTTGGCCTGGCGCGCTCGGGCGGCCCGCGTGGCCAGCTCGGCTGGCTGAGCTGAGCGGAACAGGGGGGCGTGCTGCCCCCCTGATTGATGAACCGCAACCCCCATGTGGGGGGTCTCTCCTTCAACCAGCCGGGGGTTATGACCCCCGACCTTCACGGTAACTGGGCGGCTTGGACAGCTGGTGAGTCACCGCGGGCCCCCCCTGTGGGTCCCGCCATCCTTGCTCCGGCGGCCGGCGATTCCGGCCGCCGCTCCCCACACCACCACGCCCCTCTGTCGTGGCCCCGCTCTGGCCACGGCCTCTTCGAGGTTCTCCGGCACAACGCGACGGCTCCACGGCTTTGTTCGATCTCAACGGCGTGGCGCGACGGCGCCGCGCATCATTGCCTCATTTCTCCATGATTCCGCGCGGTGTCGTTGCACCGCACTGCCTTCTTTAGAACCACAGCAACACAATAACAAAAGGGGGGGGAGAGTCAGTCGTGTTCGTGTGGTCAGACCTCCTCCCGATAAGTTGATATCAAGCGGCTCAAAAATAAATACGAATAATGTCGAAGGATATTTCACGAACAAAATTTAATTAACCCCTACCTCGATGAAGTCGTTGAATGAAGGTTCGTCGCGGAAAAGAACGTCGCGGAAGAAGACTCCGTAAGCGTCGTTAGTGTCACGGAGAAGAGAGTCGTCGGCGTCGCGATACACGGTGTCGCTTCGTCGATCTCCGAGGATGGAATCTCTCACCGGCTGCGGAGAGGGAAGAAGACGGTACGACGAACTCCCCTTTGCGGTGATGGAGTTCTTCGTCGAAGGCTCGGTGTTCTTCGCGTTCTTCGACGAGGAAGAAGATGAACTTCAAGACTTAGAGCTTTCTTTCCCCAATCCTCTCACAACAAGCTAACCAAATTAAAATAAGGTCACCCCTTATTTTAATTGTTTATTCCATGCTTTTCAAAATTAAAAAATTCAAAAACGAATCCACTTAATTAATTAAACTTATGTTGTCAAATTAAATGGAGAGTTAAGGGGGTTAGGGAATATAAAGGGGTGGGGTTCGTGTGGGCCCCACCTCACCTTTATCCTCACTTGGTTAGTTAGGAACTAGTGGGTCCCACCCCAACTCCCTTACATAGGATAACCACTTAGTTATAAATAAATAAAATAAAATTGGTTACACGAATTTAATTTTATTCAATACTTAACCCATTATTTTAATTACAACACCCGAGCAAACGCAACTCCAGAAAAGGTGTTCCTAAGCAATTACCGGCGCTGCGATTCCATCAGTGTCATCGGATTTCGATTCCGAGCACCGGTTCAAAAGTTAGGAAATACCACTCGTTCGTTCACTGAACATACCCGAGCTAAACTTAGGAAACTTATTCCAGGCTCACCGGGCCTCGGAATCAGGAGCCGTCAGAAACTGCATTCTTGTAAAATCCCAAAGAAAATTAAGAAAAAATTTCCCTTGAATTTTACAGTTCTTTACAAAATAGGCCTCGACCCCTTCAAGAGAAGTAGAAGAGAAGAGAGAGTTTTTCATAGAAAATATTTTTCTCTCAGTTCGCAAAGGTAGTTCACGAAGGTAGTGTGCTTCACGGAAGAAGAGCTTCACGACGGCTATTCTAGCTCCGCAAAAGTCGTGTGTTCCGTGTTGGCTCAGTGAGCTTTACGAGGGAAGTCTCTTTGTGATGACTTGAGCTCCACGATGGCCTAATCACTGTGAAGGCTTGAGATTTGTGACGGTCTGAGCTCTGCGAAATTTTGAGCTTCGCGAAAAGGTAGGAGCTTCGTGAAGGCTTGTTTGAGCTTCGTGAAATTGGGAGCCTCGCGAAGTAGGGTGCTTTGCAAAGGTATTTCAAAATGAATTGCCCATTATTTAATATGTAAAGTGGTATTCATCAGTGGATGAAAGTTGGACTTCAACAGAGCATCTATCAATAGTTGAGGATTCATGCATTCATGCAAATGAAGAGACCTACAAGTCTATAAACTGTGAGCAGATCCTTTCCAGAGTAGTGAGCAAAGGAAGAGGAAGAAGGTGATCCTATCCACCTGCAGTGAGCCAGAGAGAGAGTAACAGGAAGTGACCCTTGGGAAAGCAGTGATCTGACCCTAAACATTGTAAAGGCAGTGAGCCTAGGGATAGAAGTGATCTAGCCCAAACATTATTGGCAGTGAGCTTTAGTGGATTTGGTACAGCGGCACATCGTCGTTGTATGCTCCTTGGACGTAACCAAGTGAGGGTGAACCAAGTAAAAATCTCAGTGTTTTCCTGGTTTATTCCCTGCCTTGAATATAAAGCATAACCATCAGATAAATATTATAACATCCCACCTTTTTAATACATATCTTTTCATTACATTTTACAAACAGAGGATCTTTAAAGTCTAGTGTCTTGGAAATCAGGAACATAAAACATGATAACAATATAAAACAATCTTCTAAACCACTTGTAAGGCTTATTCATTGTTCATCCTAAGTTCATTACAACTTCTCATAACCTGGGAGCATACATCAAAGGAAAGGGTGAGCAGAAGGCCCGATAAAGGAAACAAGAGAAACATTTTACATGTGAACTTGAGATACATCAATAAAGTCATAATAAATAACTTTAAGGCATGAGAAAGAGATCATGAGGCATATCATAAAAAAATAACATGTTTTATAACTTAAATATGTGGCTAAAACATTTAACTTAGACAATCATTTCTATTTCACCAAGTTCCATCCCCAAGGTGTTATTAAAAAAAATTATCAAGGTTATTCACCAAGGTATTGTTAAAATTGTAATCCCTAGAGATTACATCATTATCCAATGCATTGGAGCGCTATCAGGGCGTACCCTTAAATGTTTCTTTATAATCATGTGATCCGCATATATCATCATTAAAAAATTTATAAATAACCCATATAGCATAAAAGAAATGGGTTTCATTTCATAATCATAACGTTTTCAAAACTTCTTTTAAGACGTGATCTTTATGTCATTTTAAACCCACGGAAAAAGGAAAGTAGGTTTCATGTATGTAAATAACAGAATTAAAATATAACATTTTGATATATATGTGAATACCCCTATAGAAGAAATATATTTTAGTATTCACTTAATAAAATAAAAGAATTTGAGAAAAAGAGAGACATTTTGAGACGAAAATTCAGCAGCATAACGGCTATGTTACAGGGTTTTAAAAAATATTGAAAAGAGAGGGGACATGAGTCACCCACTCATAAATGATCTATAAAACAGTATAGGGACAGAATATAAAGGATATAATAACATGGTATTGAAATTTTAAAGACATACCATATGAAATGAAAAACATGGAAGGAAGACAAAAATAAGATTTCTCTTATGAAAATTCGGCAGCCCAATGACGTCACTTAAAACGTCGAAAAATGAATTCATGAGATAAAATAGGGTCTCTCATAATATAAACAAAAAATAAAAGTATGACTGATATAGATATAATACCCCAAAATAATAAAAAATAACTTGAAATACTTGACATGAAAATAGAACTTGAAAATGAGAAAGGTGAAAGAATCCCTTACAAAAATTCGGCAGCCTAACGACGCCACTTAAACATTCTTAAAATGAATTGATGAGAAAAAGAGGGGGTATCTCATAATATGAACATGAAAAAGACAGTTGGATTAATATAAAATAAAATCCCCAACCTAATAACATGGAGCTTAAAAGAAATGACATAAAGGAGAATACATGAAAAGAAAGAGAGAGGTGGGATCCCTTACCTTGAAGAGTAACTTCAAAAGCATGAAGGTCGGGACTTTTGGAGGCTTGAGGTCACCTTGGGAGGACTCCTTGGGAGTTAAGGAGACTAGAACTTCGTTGAGGAAGATTTTGGAATGGAAAGGATTAGATAATGGCTTGGTATTTATAGGGGAAGTGAGGGGACAAGGCATTAATGGCCAAGGGACACCTCATTGGTGGTATTGGCAAAACCATGGGCTTTCCCATGGTATTTTCCCATGGTATTGGCCACTTGGTACACCTTATAACTTATCTTACTATTCATAAGTCGAACAAAATTATTGAATAATTAATACAAACTTAATGATGTCATTAAATACCCGAAACTCAAAAACTGAAAATTCACTATTCACCGAAAATTCAACTTTTTTAGAAAAATCCAAAAAATTTACCTTAACATAATATCGATACTCTGAATTCAAAAATAAATTCCATTTTTTAAAAATATTTTTAAAAATATTTTTAATTTAGTTTTAAATAAAAAACACTATTCACTGAAAATTCATTTTTTTCAGAAAAATCCCCAAAAATAACCATAACATAATATCGATGCTCCGAATTCAAAAATGAACCCTATTTTATAAAAATAATTTTCTAAATATTTTAAATTTAATTTTTAATTAAAAAACACTATTCACTTGAAAAAACTAATACTTGACTAATAATTTCTAAAACATTTATTTACCTATTTTATTGAATCACATTACTTAATCAAGGTGCCTATATTATAATAATAATTTCTTTAAGTGAGATTACTAATCCATTTGGTCACATTACTAATCCTAAGCGTAAAATCACTATTCATAAATTACTATTCACCAAAAATTAAATTGATCTTGTTAGACTCTAAATTTTATACTGAACACAACTGTAGAAGACCATTTTTTGAAAATTATTACACATTATTAATTATTTAAGGTTTACATAAATATTTTAAAATATATTTTTTCCAAAATTAATAAATAATTTACATCCTAAATTTATCCAGACATATGAAAATTCACAAACTTCACCATAAGAAGAAATAAAAAATTTATTTAAATCAAAGGATTACACAAGGCAGTTACGGTCCCGTTACATAACCCCTTATAACACCAGCATATGACCTAAGAGTAAGGTGTGCTAGGGTGATAGAATCTTGGGGTGGGTCGACCAACATTTCCCGAGTAGTGATTTATATCAGCTTGAACTTCTAGTGAAGGCGATTCCGTTCCAGCTTCACAGGATGAATTTCGGCTTGGGTTTGGTCCAGAGCAAATCCCAAAGGTGCTACCTCCTTCCCGAGTTCCATCAGATGGGCCTCGATTGTCCCGAGACTACTAGATGGGGCCATCGAATCTTCATTCTATATTAATTAATCAAGATCACTTGTATTTATAGACAATAATCACAACATTTAGTTTCCAACGGTCTTATTGAACAATGATCATAAAACAATCGAAACCCAATGGTCTTATTTTAATTATACACATTTTATTGAGCGAAATAGTTTTGTTGAGTATAAAATAAAATAACACACAAATTTAGGAAACAAAATTAATTCAAAATTTTGGGTTGTTACAATCTCCCCCCTTAAGAAATTGTGTCCTCACAATTTTAAAATTGAGCTTGGAAATTTCGTTGAAAGTCCCACATCAGAAAAGAGTTAGTAAAACTATTACTTTAAAATAAAGAAAGGGAAGTACAAAGGTGACCCGAGTTAACCCATGCTAGGATTCCATGAAGGAAAACATGGACATGGAAGAGAAAACAAAGGGTCAAGTTCTGATGGAGAGTGATAGAAAACATAATTAGGAGAAAATTAACCACAAGAAGATCACAAACTTAAGATTTGTTAAACGGTCTTTGATTACCCAGTAGGAAATGTAAACTAACAATGTTTTTGTTTTACGTTACTTTTCTTAATTTTGAGGAATTAATTTACTACATAGAATAAAAACATAAAGAAATATATTTACCTTCAAGTGGAGTTTCATCCCTTAATATGTTTCCACTAAGACTCATCATTTCTCCAAACAATGAGCATTCAAAAAGACTTGGTCTCATCAAAAGCACAAGAACCATCTTCTAGAGAATCACATAATTCACAAAAGAATAACTATATTTTCCCCTTGTCTTTAGTCATCAACTAAAACTAAAATTGTTAGTACGAGATCATATAATCTCCAAAAAGGAGAGTCCTATATAAAAAGAAATATGAATATTAATCTCAAAAATTCAACAAAAGTACCCAAAGTTACAGAAAGACCATTCAATACGCAACCATCCTTAAAAATATTCAGAATAATCCAAACTAAGATTGGAAGCCAAAACACAGAAGGATTTAATCACATAGTCTTCCCCCAAAAAATCTCCACATTTATCTCCAAATAACTTCGACTACTATTAAAGTCTCATACTAAAGTGTAATTAACCTATTCATATATTCTCTATGCTAGGTTCATCATTTTCCAAAAATAACCCAAATCACCATATGTCCAAAATAAATACATAACTTCCTAAAAAAATTCAACCATTCCTCCTCAATTTAAATCCTGTAGTATTTTATTTCCCTTAGGCATATAGTACTCCAAAAGAGAAAACATCATCCAAAATAACCTTTATCATTAAATCACTAAATCATTTTCCTATACCAAGGATATCCATTTTATAAAACATAGGTTTCCAAAATCAAATTATTCTTGATCTATAAAAATAGTAGGTGCATTAGTCAATCTGAAGGGCATAACAACAAACTCATAATGCCCATATCTTGATTGGAAGGTAGTTTTTGGAATATCATCATTCTTCACCCTCAATTGATGATAACCAGAACAAAGATCAATATTAGAGAAGAATTGAGTCCCACGAAGTTGGTCAAATAGGTCATCAATTAGTGGAAGAGTGTATTTATTCTTCACTGTGATCTCATTCAGTTCTCTATAATTAATGGATAGCTGCATCAATCCATCCTTCCTCTTTAAAAAGAGAACTGGTGCTCCCCAAGGAGACACACATGGTGGGATAAACCCATTCTCCCAAAGATCTTTGATTTGTTTCTTTAATTCCTCTTTCTCCACATTTTCCATCATATAGGGGGTCTTTGACATCGGATGAGATCCAGGTATGATTTCAATGGAGAACTATACCTCTCTTTCTGGTGGAGGTTAGGGTAACTCCTTAGGAAATACGTCAATGTATTCCTAGAAGATGGGGAAATTTTCTAAAAGAATGAATCCTTCGTGAGAAACTTATTTAATTTATGAATCTTTTAACTAAAAAGGATTTGATGTCTTAAAACTTCATGCGTAGACAAATTACATTTTTCTATAATTCCTTCATAATGATTCATAAAAATCTTGTGATTAACCAAACATATCCCCCAGGAGTATCGTAACCAAGAGTGCAGCAAGGCCCGTTGTCGTGTACCAGTTCCCATTCGAGTCTAGATCAAAGCAGTGTTTTAAGGTTTTACCCCTATGTACATCTGTTCCAGAGCCACCTCTACCTGTTCGTATCCAGACAGAGATGTATTTTCTTGATAAACCACGTACTCAATACTCACCAAAATACCAGGAAGATATCCTATATTTAAACTTTTCTATCGGGTTATTCCTAAAGTTTTCATATCCGAATTTCCATAATGAACTAAAATATACTTTGATACCAACTATAACATCCTGCATTTTTAATACATAGCTTTTCATTACATTTTACAAACAGAGGATCTTTAAAGTCTAGTGTCTTGGAAGTCAGGAACATAAAACATGAGAACAACATAAAACATTCTTTTAAACCACTTGTAAGGATTATTCATTGTTCATCCTAAGTTCATTAAAACATATCATAACCTGGGAGCATACATCAAAGGAAAGGGTGAGCAGAAGTCCCAGCAAGGGAAACAAGAGAAACATTTTACATGTGAAATTGAGATACATCAATAAAGTCATGATAAATAACTTTAAGGCATGAGAAAGAGATCATGAGGCATATCATAAATAAATAACGTGTTTCATAACTTGATGATGTTGCTATAACATTTAACTTAGACAATCATTTCTGTTTCACCAAGGTCCATCCCCAAGGTGTCATTAAAAACATTACCAAGGTTATTCACCAAGGTATCGTTAAAATTGTAATCCCTTGTGATTATATCATTACCCAATGCATTGGAGCACTATCAGGGTGCAACCTTAAATTTTTCTTTATCATCATGTGATCCACATATATCATCATAAAAAATTTCATAAATAACCCATATAGAATAAAAGAAATGGGTTTCATTTCATAATCATAACGTTTTAAAAACTGCTTTTAAGACATGATCTTTATGTCATTTTAAACCCATGGAAAAAAGGAAAGCGGGTTTCATGTATGTAAATACCAGAATTAAAATAGAACATTTGGATATATATGTGAATACCCCTATATAAGAAATATCTTTGATTATTCACTTAATAAAATAAAAGAATTTGAGAAAAAGAGAGAGACATTTTGAGACGAAAATTCTACAGCATAACGACTATGTTATAGGGTTTTAAAAAATATTTAAAAGAGAGGGGACATGGGTCACCCACACATAAATGATCCATAAAAAAATAGAGGGACAGAATATTAAGTATATAAGAACATGGTAATGAAATTTTAAAGACATACCATATGAAATGAAAAACATGGAAGGAAGACAAAAATAAGATTTCTCTTATGAAAATTCGGCAGCCTAACGGCGTCACTTAAAACTTAAAAAAATGAATTGATGAGATAAAATAGGGTCTCTCATAATATGCACATAAAATAAAATTATTATGGATATAGATATCATACCCCAAAATAATAAAAAAGAACCTGAAAGACTTGACATGAAAATAGAACTTGAAAATGAGAAGGGTGAAAGAATCCCTTACAAAAAATTCGGAAGCCTAACGGCGCCACATAAAAATTATTAAAATGAATTGATTAGAGAAAGGGGGGGTCTCCCATCATATAAAAATGAAAAGGAAAGTAGGATTAATATAAAATAACATCTCCAACCTAATAACATAGAGCTTAAAATAAATGACATAAAGGAGAATACATGAAAAGAAAGAGAGAGGTAGGATTCCTTACCTTGAAGAGTAACTTCAAAAGCATGAAGGTAGGGACTTTGGGAGGCTTGAAGGCACCTTGGGAGGACTCCTTGGGAGGTAAGGAGACCATAAATTCGTTGAGGAGGATTTTGGAATGGAAAGGATGATAGAATTTCTTGGTATTTATAGGGAAAGTGAGGGGACAAGGCATTAATGGCCAAGGGACACCTCATTGGTGGTATTGGCAAAACCATAGGCTTGCCCATGGTATTGGACACTTGGGACACCTCATACCTTATATTATTATTCATAAGTCGACCAGAATTATTGAATAATTAATACATCCTTAATGATGTCATTGAACACCCGAAACTCAAAAACTAAAAATTCACTATTCACTGAAAATTCAAATTCTTCAGAAAAATCCAAAAAAAATACCTTAACATAATATCAATGCTCTGAATTCAAAAATGTATTCCATTTTATAAAAATAATTTTCTAAATAATTTTAATTTAATTTTTAAATAAAAAACACTATTCACTAAAAATTCATTTTTTTCTGAAAAATCCCCAAAAATTACCTTAACATAATATCGATGCTCTAAATTCAAAAATGAACTCCATTTTATAAAAATAATTTTCTAAATATTTTAAATTTAATTTTTAATTAAAAAAAACTATTCACCCGAAAAAACTAATACTTGACTAATAATTTCTGAAATAGTTATTTACCTATTTTATTGAATCACATTACTTAATCAAGGTGTCTATATTATATTAATACATTCTTTAAGTGAGATTACTAATCCATTTGGTCACATTACTAATTCTAAGCGTAAAATCACTATTCATAAATTACAATTCACAAAAAATTAAGTTGATCTTCTTAGACTCTAAATTTTATTTTGAACACAACTGTAGAAGACCATTTTTTTTAAAAATCATTACACATTATTAATTATTTAAGGTTTACATAAATATTTTAAAATATCCTTTTTCCAAAATTCATCAATAATATACATCCTAAATTTATGGGGACATTTGAAAATTCACAAACTTCACCATAAGATGAAATCACAATTTTTATTTAAATCAAAGGATTACACAAGGCAGTTACGGTCTCGTTACATAACCCCTTATAACACCAGCATAGGACCTAAGAGTAAGGTGTTCTAGGGTGATAGAATCTTGGGGAGTCTCGGCCAACATTGCCCGAGTAGTGATTTCTATCAGCTTGAACTTCTCGTGAAGGAAATTCCGTTCTAGCTTCACACGATGAAGTTCAGCTTGGGTTTGGTCCAGAGCAAAGGCCAAAGGTGCTACCTACTTTCCAAGTTCCATCAGATGGGCCTTGATCAGCCCGAGACTACTAGATGGGGCCATCAAATCTTCTTTCTATATTAATTAATCAAGATCACTTGTATTTATAGACTATAATCCAAACATTTAGTTTCCAACGGTCTTATTGACCAACGATCATATAACAATCGAAACCCAACGGTATTATTTTAATTATACTCATTTTATTGAATGAAATAGTTTTGTTGAGTATAAAATAAAATAACACACAAAGTTAGGAAACAAAATTTATTCAAAATTTCAGGTCGTTACAAAGATAAAGAGAAGTGATCAACATAAACACATTAGAGCAAATAATGTGACCCTTGTAATAAAGAGGTCAAGATCCAGTGGGGCAAGAAGAATTTTAGAAAAGAATATCCATACCCTGATTCACCCCCCCCCCCTCTCATGGTATATAGGCCCCTATTGGTCCTAACAATATTTTACATCAATTATTATTTAATCAAAAATCACAAGGAGATATTATTGAGGATGTTTTCCATCCTAAAGTTGATGAGAAAGGTCACATATATGCCTCTACTTCTGAGAATAAGTAAAAATATTGGGCTTCCATCTTTTCTAAAGAGGCGAATATGAAAAATGTTGATACTCAATATCAAAGAAAATGTGTTGATTTGCAACAAAATCAAATTTCTTCATCTCCTCAATTGTCAATCCATGTTGATAACTCCAAATTTAAAAAAGCGACTAAAGATTCAACTTAAAACTAATCTCACCATCCACCTTCAAATGATGGAATGGTTGCTTCAGAAATCTGAAAGGGTAAGAAAATATTAGAAACTGACTCTCCTGTCGTTTCTAATCCCGGTCATGCTTCTGCAAAACCCATTGTGGATAGTGAAGTCTTTCATCTTGTTTCTTACAAGAAGGAGAAGTCTTTATTTGTATTCACTACATTTAAACCTTCCTTTGTTCAACATATTTATGATGATTCTAAGATGCATGATACCACTCAGGGCTCTCCTAATGAGACTCAGGAGATCCTTGCCCAGACTACTTCAGTTGAGGGGGTTGCTTCTCCTAGAAAATGAAAAGATCAAGAAGACATATCTAATTATGAAAACAACAATGCTGAGACACTTTTATAAAGGCTACAAGCGCTTCCTTCTAGTAGAGTAAGATCAAGAGGTCGGGGTTGGGGTTGTGGAAGGGTAGAATGGCATGAAATTCATGAAGAAATGAGAAATCTAACTTCCAGATTAATGAAAAAGATAGGTAGATAGTTTTATGCCTTGGGATTTGAAATTTTTCTTGTTATCTTTTTGGATACTCTATTTTTGTTTCTTTTTAATTTAATAGGCATTACCTCCACCTTTAAAAAAATTAGTTTTATTTCACATGTTTACAACTTTCTTCCTTGAACAATTCCCTAACCCCTCTTCCTCAAAACTCTTATCCTCTGATCTCGTATAGCAACCTCAACCATTGCTTCCAACAACTACAGTTATCATCGACTTATTTTAGACTTTTCCAGCCACTATTTTCTATCTTGGATAGCTATATTTTTTATTTTTTATTGTTTCATTTATTTTTAGTTAATCATCTGGTTTATTTTCCACATCTTATGAGGTTTATTTTATATTGTTTAATTTATTTTGTTTTGTTTCAACTCATTAATTGATTTATTTTATATTACTTTGTTTTTTCTATTATTTCATTGTTTTTTTGATATTTTACCCAACAAAGGTTGATTTTTTTTGTTTACTATTCTTTTCCTTATGTTATCTTATGAGAATATTGTATATGATGTAATAGTTATGATTATTTCAACCATCCTATCATTATTTATTATATATATTCATCTTAAGGTGCAATTTAGTTATATCCTATATTGATTTTACTAATATAAACCTATCATAATTCATGCCATCTCATTACCCTAGATTTTCAGTCTATCAATATTTTAATTTTGTATTTACTATTTGAATAATGTATTGTGGATTTTATTCATGTTTTATTTCCTATTTTATGAATGGGTCATGGGTTTTTTGTGAGAGGGTGATGTCTTGGCTGGTGATATCCTCCAATTACTCAGTAAATTATTCTCTACTTCACATGTTGATCCATTGAACTATATTTTTTAGTTATATACAATATTTTCATAAAAGGTGAAATCTTTAAGTCATTGAACATGATAGACTCAATTATTTAATATTTTGAAAATTTTCAATCAAATACTTGGATTTTACAACTTTATTATCATCTATACCAAGTAAATATTAAATCATTAAAAACTCAAAATTATGTCATTTATATTTTTATATTTACTTATATGTTATGAAAATAGTGTGAATATATTTACCAAACTAAATTATAAAAATATTGAGAAATTTTTTTGTTACTGTTCAACATCTCTGAAATCAATGATAAGGCATGTACTTTTATACCATTCATTTTTTGTGAATTTTTTTCTTAATGGGTGATAATTAAGTATACCCCAAGTAATATAAATGTTTTTATAAAAGGGATAAAAACTAAGTATGATAAAAATCACATAGTTATAATTAAATTATTAGAAAGTAATATTTTTTTCTTTGTGAAATTTTTTATCTTTTTTAATTTGTGAAATATTTTATTTTTTGTTTCTAATTCTAATTATAAAAGTAAATTTGAATATAAATTGAAAAATACAATAATATATATTTAGTAATTTATTTTTTATTAGTGATATTGAATCCTAGTTAGATTATTTTATGATGAACAAGTGATGAATATAAGGAAGGGGTTGATGCTTTTTCAAAATTTACTGAACAAAATGTTCCAAACAATTACTATTTTTCTATCCATACTTCAAATGTTCAAATATGGAAAAGTTCAAAAGAATAGAGTGGTGAGTGGTATAAGGGTTGTGCAATTTCAAAAGAATGTATTTTTTTCAACTACAACATGGTAGGATTACAATGCATATGGTCCATTGAAAATATTTTTTTATGGATATCTCTTATGAAAAATTAAAAAAGTCATTGAATAGATCATAAGAATTTGTTATCTCTTAAAATACATTATCAAATGATTATTATTTTTATAGGTTGAAAAAAAAATTGATATCATATTTGAAAAAACACAAAGATATGGTAATGATATAAATATATGGAAGAAATGATAAATATTTTTTGAGCTTTTATATTTAAGATATCATAAATTCTAATATAACATTGATGTGATGTGTGTTGAGAAGAATATATATATTATTATGATTATAACATTATTGGATATTAAAGGAATGATGAAGGATAGTTTGAAAGAAATACTTTATTGACTGTGACTGGGCATATATTTTGAGTTAGCACCCCAACCTAAAGAAAAATTAATAAACTTACCTCTGTATTTTTATATATTATATAAGAGGTAGAAAAACAGGTTTTGTTAGTACCTTTGTGGTATCAATGTGCCTCAGGGTTATTCTTTAAATTTTTTAAAAAATGTGTCAGTAAAAGGTTTGAATTTAATAGGCATGAAATATCATGACCGTCATGTAGTGATGAAACAAATTTTAATACATTTTTTGTGCAGAATACTAAAAATTCATGTTAAATTTACTCTCATTAGGTAGTATTATTTTTTAATTAAATTTTTAATAAAGTTATAGGTCTGAATTTATTATACAATTTAGAGAACAATATCATAAGTAAACTTTATCATCTAGAAATGTAATTTCCACCATTTTTTTAATATCATGGTGCATTTAATAGTTCATTTAGTGTGAGAAATAAATCTTTGTGGTCTCATATATATATATATATATTGGATATATACTTATGAATGGTATATATAGATATTTAAGGGTTATATTAAAGATCCATGTTGATCAAGATCCTCTATAATTGAGAAGTGTATTTATAAGGATGTGAAAGAGTTTTGTTTAGTCTACTAATATATTGTGGAGATTTCTATCTTTCCATCATATTGCTGTAAATGATTCAATTATAGGGGAAAGGGGATTCGTGGCTTGAAAATATAATCTTTGAAAAGTGAACCAATAAAGTAGGAAATTTATATATCTTTAATAACATACATAAGGTTTTTATATATATAACATCACAAATTAATGTGTTAAAACAATAATATATGAAAATAAATATTTGTGGGTATTGAACGAGGATAGATTTTTTTATGTGGTTAAAAATGATCATTCATAGTTGATTGGATGTGTTACAAACATTGGGATAATGTGTGGGTGCCTCAAGTTCAAATGTGATAACATGGGCTAGATATGAAATTAAAGGCTATATATTTTATACCAATGATCAGGGAGAAAGTGAAGTTTTTAATAGAATTTTGTTGGTGTTTGCTGAAGTAGTGCATTTTTTGAGTGAAAAATAAAAAATCCAATCTCTACCTTAAGATAATATTATTTATGTATTTAATAAATATGATATATTGATAACTTTAAATTTTGATTTCATGTGTTCAACTGTAGGTGGGTTATTGATGACAACAATTATATATACGATCAATTAAGTATGACACTAGTAAATATAAATATATTTAAATACAAAAATAACCCTTTCATAATGGAAGAACATAAAAATAAAATTTTGTTTGTTATTGATCCCTAAAATGTGAAATGGTCAATAAATTTTAAAGGAAAAACATTATTTTATTGATAAAAACATGAAAATGAGGTTGAATTATATGATGTCCTTACTTCCATGGAAATACTATCAGAGGACATTGATGACCACATTGTAGACATGTTATGTTCTATATGAAATGATCATGGATAATGAATATTAGAAAACTATCCTCTAATGATATCCTAATATTATATAAAACATATATTTATTTCTTATTTATCTATTCAAATTTTTGAAAATGAAAGATATACTTTTTATTTTTTTATTTTTTATTTAAGTCACATTCTTTAAAAAATATGATAATTTTTTTTGTTTACATTACTTTAGTTCTGTTTGTATCAATTACCAGTTATTCAATTATATATGTAAATATAATATTTGTATAATTTTTTTTACTTCAGTTTTAGTTTTTCTTCAATTTATATTATTTCATGTCTTATAAATTTTTTCAGTATTTTTTATCATTTTGGTAAACTTCTCTAACTGATAGGATAAAGCGCTAGTTTTTTTTTTTGTTTTTTTTTGACACTATCATTTTCCAATTATTATTCCAAATTTATATGAAATAGTTGTAATTTTATATTATTTTTTTCTACTATCTATATAATTTCATGTCCCATAATTGTTTTCAGTACTTTATTTATCAATTTTGTTAACTACTATAACAAATATGATAAAGTTTTTATTTAGTGTAATTTAGTTTTGTTTGTATCATTTTATAGTTTTTATTCAAATTTACATGTAATATATATATTTGTATAATATTTTAAAGAGTTTTTCATTCTATCCATATAATTTCATCTATACTGAATTTTTTTAAATTTTTATCATTTTATTTAACTAATTTAATGAGTATGAATAAATTTATTTTAGTTTTTATTGGCTCATTTCCCATTTTTTATTTTTTTATATGTAACAATTGTATTTGTAAAATCTTTATGTTTTTTTAAAAAAAATTCTAAGATAATTTCATATCCAATAGTTGGGTCACTTCGATCTTATAGGTAATTCGTTGCACATATTTATGTTGTGGGGCCTCCTCATTCATCTACATAAGAGCATTATACTTTTATAGGGATATATATAGCTTATGTGGTAGGTAAAGATGGTAGTACATGTTTACCAAAATTATTAATTTATTATATCCAAGACCTAAGGATATCTATGAAGTTTAATGGTAATGGTATTCCTAAAGGTTGAAATTAAAAATAAAATATGAGTTTTAGTTCTATGCAAGATCAAGCGATAGTAATCATTTATATTTTTTATCTTAGAAGTGTTGATAAGATTACATTATCTTCACTATGGGAGACCATTTTGGAATGATCATTTATTATTATTTTATATATCAGGACACTTTTTTTCTAATATAGGTCAATTTTCCCATATCATCTGATGATATATGATTTACTTGACACTATTGAATCCATGAGGAAATTTTCAAATTTTTCTGATTTTAGATGGAGAGATTTTAAATTGACCCATTCGTTAAATTTCAGTATTAGAGAAAGAAAAAATAAAAAACAATGTAATATATATTCTTTTTTGACTGAAGAAACATGAAATATGTAAATTGAATACAGATTAAAAGAATCATTTTTGGTAAGTGAAATGTCAACTTTTTTACGTTGTTTTTAGTATAATCACTAAAAATGATCATATTAATGATATTTTGTCATTAATTAATTAGAATAGAGGATATATCATCATGGTATCCAATTAAATACTCAACACCTTCATACTTTATCTTAATGGGGGTATTTGTTATTAGAAAAATAAATGATGTTTGATAAATTTGAAAAATCGAGTCGAGTCCTAAAACTCAACAGAGGTTACCCTTACATCATCCCAGATAGACCTGAAAAATAGAAAAGTACCTAGATAAAAAAGGGAACATATATTAATGAATAATCAAAGGTTCTAGCTGATAATACTGTAAGAAGTATTAGTTTTAACCTATTTATATTTTGTAATTTACTAAAAAGTTTTTGAAATATTATATATAAGAACTTGAGGAGTAGAGAACAAAAGTGGAATTCATACCCAAGGGTAAGAAATATATTTTGTCTACTACATTAGAAAATCCTAAACACACGGGTCACATATGAGGAAACAAGGTAGGTTTATCAATCAAAACAATTGTTTGATAATTCTATAAATTATTCATAGGAGGATTTATATAAAGGAAAAATAGATTCTTTAGAAGCTAAAGTTCACTAGGTGGGTGAGATGATGGAGGATATGATTAGATAAATAGTACAATAGATGTATGTATACATAAATTTATAGTTTTAGTTAGAATCTCCCACTACCACACCTCTATTTTCATATCCTAATCCTCCACCTTCACTTACAGATCCCACTCTTATACATCCTCCTTCACAGGTTCTTATCTACTGTGAGTTATATGTTTAGGATCCTCATTATCATATTTTAGAGTATGAGATCTTATATTAAATTTGGGATACTCTACATCATTGAAATATGGATATGGATCAGTTTATGAAAGAGGTATGGGATATTATAGTTGCATCATCAAGAGTACCATTCCCCGCTGATGATATTTCTATAATTATACAAAATTTGGGACTTTTTTTACTATGTAATTATATTCTTTTTTGATAAATTACCACTAAGTTATGAATAGATTAAATATTTTATTTCATATTGGTGTTATTTTTTTAAAATTTTATCATATATATTTTATATGAATAAATTAAATGTAAATATATGATATATAGAAAGAAACAATATGTTGAGGCCCCACCAACTTATTATACTACTATTTCTAAAGGAATTTCTAGATTACCATCATATTATTTTATGTTTTCATATGTTTATAAGTTTCCAATGAGTATTGATGTTTTTAAGTATTATTATATTGAAAATATTTGTAAGAGGGATATTATAAAGCTTATAACAACAGAAATATTGGGTCTCATAGTGATGCAAATAATTTTTATATAAGTAAATTATCATATTTAATTTAATTATATCTATTTGATCTAACTTAATATTTATGATTTTTTTATTAGGTATCTTTACACACTTTGTTTTAAATATTACATGATATAAATGGATAGATTCATTGACATAGAATTTATTTCACATGTAATGAAGATATTGAAGGGTAAAGAAATAACATTATATATGTATGATGTATTTCAGAATGATGAAATTCCATGTTTTTTTATTCATTATAATGAATAATATAAAAAATATATTTCATAAACATTTCATTTCAATTAATTAAAAGAACACTCAGAATATATTGTTATATATTAGTTTCCATTTTATATTGTGTGTTTTTTTGTCCACATAAAAAGACAATTTACTGGTTATTATCCACCCATGGAAACTTGTGAGAAAACTTCAATGAAGTATTAGAGTCATAAGTTTGATAATTTAAATACTTATATATTAAAATATCATTTTATTTTATTTATTACTTATAATGTTCAAAAAGGGCATCAGGGAACTATAATGAATCAATAATAAATAGGTAAAAAATGGAAAACATGTATATGAAATGGTGACTTCATATATAAGTACTATAATAAAACAGATACCTAATATGTTATTTTCATTTGATATCTTCTTTTGAAACAAAAATTTCATCATCAATAAGGAGTAATATAATGTTGATATTATTTCATGAGATTAATGTATGAAATAATTACAACTAGAACATTTATAAAATTTTATAATGTCAGATTTTATATAATATTTTCTTTTATATTTCATATAATTCTTTACAGTCTCATTTTCAATGGATATGTTAATGCGAGTTTTTATATGTATTAAGTTGTGTTTTTTAGCATTATGATGTTTGAAATTTGGTTCTAGGATGTTTTGAAGTTTGTTGGAATCCTAAAAATGGTTTTATACTTTTTGGTCCAAAATGGGATACACCATAGCTATGGTGCATGCCATGGTGGTCCAGGTGTGCTCTAGTGTAAAATAGGAAAAGGTGAAAATTGGAGTGGCCATAGAGTGGTTCTTGGGGAAGGTTCCTATAGGACACACCTTGGGAAACCTTACCATTACTATTATGGAGGCCTTGGTGAGTTAAAATAACTAGTGGTTGTGAAAAATACCATAGGAACAATCTATTTTTCTCAAGGTACTCAAGAGCATTGTTACAATGGTATAGGTCACAGTGGAGGTTGTTGGTCGGAGTAGGACACTCAAGAGGGGGGTGAATTGAGTTCCTATCAAAATTTCTATTAAAACCCTTCTTTAAAATTTCCCCAATATAAAATCTAAAGATCCCAGTTAACCAAAGAAGTAGATTTATAAGATTTTTGAAGGTTTAATTAATTTCTCAAAAGATTAATTAATTCTTAGTTACAACAATTTGAAAGAGGGACATAACTTTTCAACATAATTTACTAAATCAAAAATAGGTATAAACACTATCTAAGATTAAATATAAAATTAATATTTAGTTTTCAAAAATTTTCAAGAAAAAGGAGAAAATATAATTTGGAAAACATAGTGGATAAAAACAAGAGGTTCAGTCTCAAGCAGAGACCCAACCCTCTCTACTTGGTGATCACCTACCACAAAGAAGATTATATTAATAAACTTTATCCACACCCCAGATCGAGGTTCACAATAGCACACAAGGTTTTCCAGGTCAACTAGACCTCAAATATAGTTATTTGTGGGAAACAAAATACAACCAGGTCACACAAGGACCTCCTTTATATTTATACATGGGTGAAAATGGTATAGAAAGACGAGTGAGTAATGATATCTTGTATCCTTCTACTTAGCTCAAGAGACATTATGTGTTTGTGACACAGACATACACACTTCTCGAAAGAATAGTAAGGATGTACACAACAGAGTAGAAATAATAAGAAAAGTTTTAGAATTATCTATGTGATGTGATTGAAGATTTTGGATTTCTTAGATGTACCAGATGTGAAGCTCGATTCCACTTCTAGAAATAGATGCCAAAATATAGTGTTGTGGATACTTTGTGTTCTAGTTTTCAATGAGTTGAGATGCTCCTCAAATGTTCTCTTCACTAGGGTTTTTTGCTACAAGTATGTTAGAATTGTTAGTTCACATTGAATCCTTCCTTTTTCATAGCTATAAAGAATGAGTGTTTTGTTTGTATATGCTTTCCTCCACCTCGTAAGTTCTCTCTATATGAGTGCTTCTATATTTTCCCAGGTGATTTTTTTATATCGCAGAGGTAGAAAAAGAGCATAATCCTCATCATAAGGGCTTCCTTGTACCTTGTACTGGTCTCTAAAAATTTCTAAAAAATAAAGAAATGGTCATTAATATCATTGACAGTACTAAGATTCATAAATATGACCGTTATAATTAATTTTGAATTTAAGAGAAAGGAAAATTTTCTAAGTGTTGATCTGCAGGTCCTTATAATAGTAGATTGATGTGTTGGTAGGTCCTTCTGTTGGTAGTTAAATGTGTCGGTGATTCCTTCTATCAGTAGGTAGTTCTGTCGGTGAGTCCCTCTATTGGTAGGGAGCTATTTCGGTGAGTCCTTCTATTATTGAGTTGTTCGGTCAGTAAGTCAGAATATCGGCTACTCAAACTTGTATCGATGACTCAACCTGTCAGTAGGTTGATGTGTTGGTAGCTCATAATTATTTCAGTGAATCATCTATCAATAACTCATAATTAGACATTTTTTTGTTTTCCTTCCTCTTATTATAAACATTAACCCAGTATGTTAAACTTATATTTGAACATAGATAATCATAATTAAGAAAATTTGAACTTAAAACTTATGACTTGATTAAACATGATTTGACATGATTTCTGGGCATTAAAACTAGAGAGATCCAATGATCTTACCCTTTTTGATGATCAAAAATCTTGTAATTATAGAGCACAGTCAGTTGATTCATAATGATAAAATTAGTAATTCTTCTTACTAGATCAAAGTAGTCATTCCTCTTACTATATTCTCATTAATTTTTTCTTAAAAAAATTAAAAGGCTTTCTCCCCTTTCATGTGGACATATTATCCAAAGGTAAACTAATGCATAATGCCATCTGCCCCTTTTGGGATTATCAAAAGGAGTAAATGGAATCAAGTAATAAAGACTAAAGAAGAATATAAATAAGAAGATAACCAAGAAAAAAATGAAGAGAAACTGAATTTCATTTTCATGTGAAACTATATTTGAGAAAAAAAATGAACAAAAGTAGAACAATACATCCCTATCAAACAAGTGACCCAAACTACTTCTTCTTGAAAGAGGATTCCATCACTAAATTTCCCTTATTGGAAGCTGAAGGGGGTAGGATCAATAGTGGTAGAAGTAGTGGCTGGAGGTTCAGAGTGAATTTTGAGAGGAGGAAGAGAAACTCTATAAAACACCAAAGGGCCAAGCTTGGGCTAGAGGAGGGAGAAGGTCGATTTAGCTCCCTAAAAATGACAGTAAGGATCTACCTAAAGGCTTTATTAGGAGAGATTTACCAAGGAGGTAGGGAGATATAAGGAGAGGTAGAATATTGGAGAGCTGGTCTGAGAGGTGAGGCAACTGGTACAACAACATAAGTACAATGGACAAGCAAATAAGGCTTGACACAGTTGATGAAATCCATGATAATTTTTCCACCATATTATATATCATTGGTGAAATATTTATTGTTTTATAGAAACTTCTCAAGTATATAAATAAACTCCTTATGTAGTTTCACCTAATCTCTAAAATCTTGAGTCATTGGAGGAAGTATTAGATTCTCAAATAAATACTTGAAGTGGTTGATGAGTTGATGATTGGTGTAAATTCTCTTGAAATAAAAATCCACTTTATTGGATATTTATTTTTATGAAGTTGTAGAACCATTAGAATAGAATGTCACCATGTCATAGATATGATCACAGTTCTTGCTAATCTTGAAGAGAATCTTCTATTCAGTGCCACCCATCACTGTTTGAAGCTCCTCTCTAATCACATTCCTGACCATATCAATGTCTGGAGGGTGTGCAACTAGAGATGTTGAACTAGATGCACCTTTCACTATATCTCTGAGTTCTTATCTCAACTGATTCATATCATTATCAGGGGTCTGAGGTTCAGTAGAAACATTTCTATAAATTGCATCCTCACAGGTCTTTAGCACTTTATCCACAGATGTTCTATAATCAATATTCAATATGTTTATGGATGAAACCATTTCAGTCAACTTATTTCTCATCCACTGGTTATCCTTCACTACAGTTTCAACAACTAAGATCAGCCTAGGTTTCACTTGAGAAATCACTCTTTCTATCAGAACAAAAATATTTCTTTCACTTAGAGTAGTAAGAGGAGAATTTTGAGGTTGAGATGAATTTATAATTAGGGAGATCATATCTATCTTCAACATTTAAAAATCATATTTGTTGACATAGTAACTAGGTATTGAAGTCATTGGGGGTGAAAGAGTAGAAGAAGATGCAACTGCTAGAGGTTCCTCAGAAGGAACAGGTTCCTCAACTGGTTTTCTCCTTAGAATAGCTACACCATCCTCAGTATCTGAATCAAAATAATCCAGACTGAGAGAAATATAACCAGGATTGTTTTCCCATCCAGATACCATACTAGAATAAAAAGTAGTGAGTGTATCAACTCTAACTTTCTTGGCTTGAGGATCCCCCTCAATATGAGTTCTCCTTATTGCATGCACTAATCTTGGTACATGGATTTCATGTGCTTCTACTTCACTATGAAATTCAACTACTGTCCTTTCTTCTGCACCAGCTTTATGAGGTTTTATAGTCTATTCCTAAGCCATAACACCAATAGGTTCTACATTAGCATCTTGATCATCACCAGGATGATTTAAACTACTATCACTTCTACCACTTTCCTACTCAGCTTCATCTCCTTCAGCATTTCCACTTTTATCACCAGATTTTTCATCCTCTTCCTCATTTCCACAACCTTCAGCTTCATTGACACTTTCCTCTTCCTCAATATTTTCTTCTTTTTCTCTAGTTTCTTTATCTAAACCATTATATTAGATTTTTTACTCCACAATACATGATTCCTTAGTATCATCATCATCGTCATCATCATCATCATCATCCTAAGCTAGAATAGGTTCCTTAGAATGTAGAGACAAAGGTGGACTAGCAGGTCCAAAAGTCATCCTCTTAGGACTTTCACCAATATCAGGGTCACTCCTATCCTATATAGGATACTTATCTTCTCTACCAGTTTTAGCTGCTTCCTCTTCATTAGAATAGACAACATTAGCATTTGGTGGTGGGCCAGGATCAACTACATTTCTTAGTCTAGATGGTTGGTCAATAGGGTTGAAATTATCAAATAGTTTCTCATCATCTCCAACCCACTCCCTCTGTAACACCCCAAGCTTCCACGGTACGCTTCACTTTGAATAATACAGTAGCGTGTATTGTACGCAACTTCGAGTTATAACACACCACAACCAATCAAACTAGCTATTATCAATATTAATACCAACTTTTTGAAATTTTATTAATTTTATCTTTCAAAATGGATTTCATTTTTGGATTCAGAATATCGAAATTATCTTAGGGTGAAATTTTGGTGCTTTTCGGATAACTTTCATATTTTGATGAATAGTGAAAATTACTAAATTTTAATTAAGAACAACTTTTTTAATCGAAATAATTAATAGTGATAAGTTATGAATTTGAGTGGTTTTAAAGTATATTTAGAATATATTTTTATCATTTAATACAATGTTGGTCATTGGACGTAATTTCACATTTAAACCAGACATAAACAAGTGTCAATCTTTTGATAGTTATTATTTCTTAAAAACATGATATTTGTTTTGACAACGGGAATTAATTTTTAAATTAATTAATGAAACTTATATGTTTTGAATTTGGAAAATTGGACATCATTTTTGAATTCATAAAATCAAATATAGCTTAGGCCGAATTTTTGGTATTTTTCTGAAAACTTTCAATTTTTGATGAATAGTGAAAAATACTGAATTATAGTTTAAAACCAAATTTTTATTTAAATAATTATTTATTTTATTTAAATTTAATTAAGGTCAAAATAGATACATAATACCTATACAATTTCAATGTAATTCATTGAAGTTAGTTTAGAATAATTTTAGATATATAAAAATTTTATTGAACTTTTCACCGTCTTTTACCCACCTCCTAGGAGAATTTGGAAATTTACATAAAACTTATTTTTACCTCTTCTGTGAGTGGAATTTCGAAAATCCGAGAGACATGGTTAATATAAAGGAGTAAAATGTGGCTCAATAAGATAAAAATAATTTTTGGTGAATAGTAACTTTTTACTTTTATTTACCACGGTTAAAAGTAAATAGGGTAATTAAGGGTAAAAATGATATTAATATTACCCTAACACATGTAATAATTCTATTGGAAAATTCTATCTCGACCAAAAACAACCTTAGGAATAAAATATTATCATTTAGGTCCACTTGGATTAGATTAGGACATTTATTATTATTTAATTCAAAGAAGAGTTAAAAGAGTTAAAATCAATGTTTAATAACAATGACATTTTTAATATAGGGTTTTACATAAGATAAATTCTATTATAAATATTAATTAGAAATCTAAAAAGATTTCCTACATCATTATATTTTATTTATAATTTTTAGACATTAAATAAATAAATTTATTTATGACACAATGATGATGCAGTAATTACCTTATTCATTAAAGAATCAAATAAATGGTATTATAAATATTAAAAAAAAATATAATTTCAAAGTTTTTATGAAATCCACGAATTTTATAGGTGAATATGACATGTTAGGATTTATTCAATGTATTTTTTTGAATTAATAATGTTGTTATTATTTTATCAAAAAACAAATACCAAACAGTGTCAAAATTGACATAAAATAGTTTTTTTAAAAAATATTATATTATTAATTGATATAATAGTCCTAAAAATATAAGGTTCGGAAAAAAGACTTATATAATAATATATATGACATTAATGAACCAATTGGGGTTCTATTGGCAGTATATATTAAGTTTATTAACCATATAGTATAAGAATACAAGAATACAAGGTAAAAGTTAAATTATTTAACTTAGAGTGAAATATAAATGATAAGGTTAAAATGGTAACCTAAAATTGTATAAAAACTATTGGTTGAGTTGTTTTTGACCTATCCCCGCCTTAAACTTTAAATAATCAACTTTGGAGCCATTATAATCTGAATATAAATTTATTATAAAATAATATTTTAAGTTTTCCTAAGGTGCCCCTCACCCCTCTTATAAAAGGGCACTCCCTCTTCTCTCTAATTCACACCTTCTAAGCCATTTGGATCGGCCAAACCCTGCCCAAATACCCTCTAAACTATCCTCCATTCAACCTAGAGGCCTTAGTTTGATCATAAAGACAACCTAAAGAGCCCTTTTGATCAAATTAAAAAGAAGAATCCTAAGAAGAGATAATGATTTCACCACCCTCTTTCAAGTTCCTTTCTTCTTCCACTTCCTTTTTCATTGTTGTTTCCATTATAAAATAATAACTCCAGTATATTATATGTACTGTGATGTTATTATAATTATGGTAAAACCAAATTCATTATTCTATCCACCCTTGGAATGACATGTCACCATACGTGCGTACGTACGGCTTACCGTCTCCACGTCGTGGTGTAATTGTTATTCAATACATTATTATTTGGATGGGTATAATAATGATGTGTATTTGATGTAAATAATAAACATAACATGATAAAGGTTCTGTATATATTAGATACCATCCAATTATATATTATATTAATATCAAAATAATGATATTTTCGCTCGTGCGTACGTACGGATTACCGTCTCCACGCCGCGATGAGATTCATTTCCAAGTTCACCATTCATCGACGATTATAAAAAAATATATATTACTAATAAGTATGTAATATATGAAATAATAATTCTACTGGAGATATATATATTTATATATATAAGTATTTATGTACTTACAAATATCTTATTCACTTACTTCCGTTCAATACTATATGAAAACGGAAACAACGTTTATGCGGACGTTCGGACTACCGTCTCCATAAATGGTGTTTTCCATTTCATATATACGTCTATTATAAATTTTTATATTCTAAATATATATGATAAATAAATCATGTTTTATATTCTGGAAGTATTTAAATCATGATCTAAGTGATACAATCAAGAGTAACAAGTTAAAACACGTACGATAAAGAAAGTGATTATTACCCGAAATATTAATATAACATGGAAATTATTATTAAATGGGTAGTATAAAGTCATAAATTAATAATGTAAGATATCATAAATATTAATATGGTTCTGGTATAATTTAATAACATACTATAGTCTTTATATAGGAGGTTAAACGTACCCTCGACTAAAGGAAAGTGCAAGGTAAGGGGTTTTCATCTCACTCCTTATTCCCATGAGATTCATGCCATATTGCCACTATTACCATTTGTGTGGTGTATGTACTGCCCATAATTGTATTATTTATGTAATACACTTTAATTTATGTGTATTTACATATTCATTGTATGATACCTCTTTCATGGGGTGTATGTTTCGTAAGTTACCAAATTGGTAAGGGTTAATTTCACAATCTCCTTATTAACCGAGGTTGTTTTTACGTAAGTATCTACTGGGACATATTTATTATCCATTTCCATGTTTTTTGAAAGAGTTTTCAAAGGGATTATTTTAAGGTAATTTTTACTAAAACATCATTTCAAATGTTTTAAATATTTATTCTTCTAAATCTTTCTCATTAATATCCATGTCTTCAAAATGGTTTTTAAGGATTTATTTATATAGACATGAATGTTTTTAAAATGTTAATTCCTTTCAAAAGTTTGAAAGTGTTATGGGGCACTTTGATTCAAAAATTTCTTTAAATGACTTCTTTTCCAAATTGTGTGACTTTTAAATGTTTTCATGAAAAAGGGGTATTTCTCTCAAAGATTTTTACAAATCATTTTCATCAACGTCAAAATCCTTTAATGGATTTTAAAATTGTTTTGAAGATGATTTATCATGATACAAATCTTCCATATTATGATGAAGTTTTTATGATATGTTTTACTGTGGATGTGTTATTTTTATACCATTCATGGTTTATGGGTAAAGTATTGACATTTCATATGCTAGTTTTAATAAGAATGTTTATGTTATGTTTAGGCCTTTTCATATGAGGAATGCATTGGAATTAGTAAGTGATGGGTGGATCCCGCTATAGCTCCTCGATGCATTGGTAGGTCTCATGAGACAAACTAGTGTCTTGGCATGAGGCCTTGAGAAAATCATATTTTTAGTATTGGCACGAGGCCTTGGCTACATGGTTATGATAGTCTGGAATTATGCATTCCATCGTTATGAAAGTGGTTATTGATATTGCATGTGATTATTCGACTAGTAGAATATCCATGTGAATAAGTAAATGGCATTATTTCATTTTATCTTTGCCGTATTATGCTGAAGTTCAAGTTTAAAAGGCTTTTGTTTTATTTATACATTACCTTAAATGTTTTTGTTTATTTATGAAAGTTTCCACTATATTATTATCCTTACTGAGCATTTGAGATCACCCCTTTCTATGTTTTATTTTTCCCAGGATTCCAAGAAGTGTATTGTGATTGATATGCAGGGTTAAGACAAGAGAATAATGGCATTCATAAAGGATTATTTATGTTGATTTGTATGTTATGAAGTGTAATGTAACATTCATGTATGTAATCTATTTTACAAGACTGCTAAACCGATCGGTCCTTAGGGACTTGATTCCTTGTAATCATGCCAATGTATTAAAATAATGCACTGATTCTGGGTAACTGGGGTCGGGGCGTTACAGTTGGTATCAGAGGAAGTTTAGAAATAACCTTGGAAACTAGATTTAGATAAACTCTGATTAGAGCACATTACCCTAAGATAGACTTTGAGGATTATTATAGAAGAACTTCCTATAATTTTGGTATTGTAGAGATTTTGTGAGTTTTATGAGCAATACATCCCTGTCTGGATACGAGCAGGTTGAGGCAGCTCTGGAACAAATGTACCTAGGAGTAAAACCTGAAAACACCACTTTGATCTAGACTCGAACGAGAACCGGTGCATGAAAACGGGCCTTGATGCACTCTTGGTTACGACACTCTCGGGGGATATGCTTAGGATAATTCTCAGTTTCTTTACAAACCTCTATGAAGGGTTTATGAGTATATACCTCCTCAAAGAAAACATTTTTGTGATTATGGATTATATCCATAAACTATTAAATTTATTTTAGGTATTTTACATGTTTGTAATTATGAATTGTGATTCATAAACTGACTTAGTGTATGCCATTGTTTAGAAATGGTGCCCAGTATAAGGAATGAGAACTCCAGCAATACGTATGATCCAAAGAGTAAGAAGGGTCATATCATTCATGGTATTAAGACAACATTTATAAAGGAAATAGTCTCCCACGTATTATCATTATATGAATAAATAGTATCAAAAGATCAGTAAATAACTCCCTAAATTCTATGGCTTTGAAGGGAAGCCAGAGAAGAAAAGGATGGTAGAAAGAAATATGGATAAAGGGAATAAGGGAAAGAAGGATTTTCCAATATGTGATAAATGTGGAATAAATCACCTTGGTAAATGATTGAAGGGAATGGGAGTTTTTATAACTGTGGAGAAAAAGGATATCAAGTACGTGATTGCAAGGGTAAGAAAAAGTTTTCCAATGTACAATGCTTCATCTGCAAGGAGTTGGGACACTACGCAAACCAATGTCCAAATCATCAGAGTATGCACCAAATGATGATAATTGGATAATAATAAAGTTATGATACTACCACAGATGAAGTGGAATGACTAGTGTTCTTATGTTGTTATTAAATAATTATTTCATTTGAGTGTTGTATCAACGATGTACTGGTTATATGAATTATGGAGATAAATAAGGATTGTACTGCAGTACTATTTCATTGAGTATTTGAGATATTATGGTACTATGAAAAGTGACTCAACAACAAGTTAAACTTTTTTTTAAAATACATGGTTGAAGGAAAGGTAATCCTTAATATGGTCTTGATACTAAGGTAGTAATTTTGGAATAATAGATGGTTGACTTGGATGAATTATATTGGATATTCTTGACTACCTTGGCACTAATAAATGGTTTGTTAATTTCATTATTGTTGGAATATTCAAAGTTATTGGATATAAGGAATATATCTAATATTCTATAAGGAATAAGGGATCATGAATGTAATCAATAATGTTTTATGGTAATTTAGGGTGTTACCATATTTTAAAAGAATACATGATGAAGGTGTTCACATGCTATTACGTGAAAAAAGGGATCTTCATTGTGTTTACCAACCTTATAAATTTTGGACTGTGAGTTTGGGCAGAAGTATTTTGGATAAGTCTAGTTTGATATTATTTTTGGATTTCCATAAAAAGGACAACCCAGAGGTTGGGCGGCGACCGATCGCGTTCGACAAGGCCGCAAGACTTGAACCCACAACCGAAGGGAAACAAGGGTGTATCACCTACCACTAGCCCACGTGATGTCCTGGATTGAATAATGTAGTTTTTTTAAAGGGTCTGATATGTGAATTATAAATTCATTATTTTTTGAACCCTGTACGATTAGGATAAATAGAATATATATATATATATATATATATTAAATCTTTTAGAGTGAAAGATTAGTTTGTAGTAGGAATTAGTTGAAGGATGAAACTCTACTTGTCAAGTATATATAAATACATATATATATATCCTCTTATTTTATGGATAAATTAATTATTAAACTTTAGGGAAGGGATCTTAAACCCAAAAATGTGATATCCTAATACCTTACATTTTTTGAACCAATGGTATTTTAAATCATCATAAATTGGTGGTTTTGAGGCCCACAATTCTACAATTGTTTGTGATTGATGACCTCAATCACTCCCTATAAATATTTACATTTTTTCTTCAATTACGTGTCTCTAATTTCCCTATAAATATTTACATTTTTTCTTCAATTACGTGTCTCTAATTTCCACTAATGTTCTCCTAATCGAGATCATAATTTGGTGGTGACCCTTTCATTTCTCTTTTCTTATTATTAAGACTAAATTTTATTAACCCAATTTCCGATGTGGGTTTTCCCACAAAGATATTTTCCATTTTCAACCTTTTATTTTCAAAGAACAGTTTCAAATGGTGAGGACACAATTTATTAAAGGAGGGGAGAATTTAACACCCCTATCTTCCACGGTACACTTCACTTTGAATAATACAGCAGTGTGTGTTGTACGCAACTTCGAGTTATAACACACCACAACCAATCAAACTAGCCGTTATGAATAGTAATACCCACTTTTTCATATTTTATAAATTTTATCTTTCAAAATGTACTTCATTTTTGGATTCGGAATATCGAAATTAGATTAGGGTGAAATTTTGGTGCTTTTCGGATAACTTTCATATTTTGATGAATAGTGAAAATTACTAAATTTTAATTAAAAACAACTTTTTAATTGAAATAATTAATAGTGATAAATTATTAATTTGAGTGGTTTTAAAGTATATTTAGAATAAATTTTTATCATTTAATACAATTTTGGTCATTGGACGTAATTTCACATTTAAACCAGACATAAACAAGTGTCAATCTTTTGATAGTTATTATTTCTTAAAAACACACTATTTGTTTTGACAACATGAATTAATTTTTAAATTAATTAATGAAACTTATATGTTTTGAATTTGGAAAAATAGACATCATTTTTGAATTCATAATATCAAATATATATTAGACCGAATTTTTGGTATTTTTATGAAAACTTTCAATTTTTGATGAATAGTAAAAAATACTGAATTATAGTTTAAAACCAAATTTTTATTTAAATAATTATTTATTTTATTTAAATTTAATTAAGGTCAAAATAGATACATAATACCTATATAATTTCAATGTAATTCATTGAAGTTAGTTTAGAATAATTTTAGATATATAAAAATTTTATTGAACTTTTCACCGTCTTTTACCCACCTCCTAGGAAAATTTGGAAATTTACATAAAACTTAATTTTACCGCTTCTGTGAGTGGAATTTATAAAATCTGAGAGACACAGTTAATATCAAAGAGTAAAATGTGGTTCAATAAGATAAAAATAATTTTTGGTGAATAGTAACTTTTTACTTTTATTTAGCACGGTTAAAAGTAAATAGGGTAATTAGGGGTAAAAATGATATTAATATTACCCTAACACATGTCATAATTCTATTGGACAAGTGTATCTCAACCAAAAACAATCTTAGGAATAAAATATTATCATTTAGGTCCACTTGGATTAGATTAGGACATTTATTATTATTTAATTCAAAGAAGAGTTAAAAGAGTTAAAATCAAAGTTTAATAAATAAAACATTTTTAATATAGGGTTTTACATAAGATAGATTTGATTATAAAGATTAATTAGAAATATAAAAATATTTCCTACATCATGGTATTTTATTTATAATTTTTAAACATTAAATAAAAAAATTTATTTATGACACAATGATGATGCAGTAATTACCTTATTCATGAAATAATCAAATAAATGGTATTATAAATATTAAAATAAATATAATTTCAAAGTTTTTATGACATCCAAGAATTTTCTAGGTGAATATGACATGTTAGGATTGATTAAATGTATTTTTTTTGAAGTAATAATGTTGTTATTATTTTAAGAAAAAACAAATACAAAATAGTGTCAAAATTGACATAAAATAGTTTTTAAAACAAATATTATATTATTAATTGATATAATGGTCCTAAAAATCTAAGGTTCTGCCAAAATACTTATATAATAATATATAGGACATTAATGAACCAATTAGGGTTCTATTGGCAGTATATAGTAATTTTATTAACCATATAGTGTTAGAATACAAGAAGACACGGAAAAAGTTAAATTATTTAACTTAGAGTTAATTCTAAATGATAAGATTAAAATGGTAACCTAAACTTATCTAAAACCTATTTGTTGAGTTTTTTTCTACCTATTACCCCCTTATACTTTAAATAATAAACTTTGGAGCCATTAGAAACTGAATATGAATTTATTATAAAATAATATTTTAATTTTTCCTAAGGTGCCCCTCACCCCTCTTATAAAAGGGCACTCCCCCTTCTCTCTAATTCACACCTTCTAAGCCATTTGGCTCGGACAAACCCTGCCCAAGTACCCTCTAAACTATCATCCCTTAATCCTAGAGGCCTTATTTTGATCAGAAAGCCAACCTAAGGATCCCTGTTGATCAAATCAAAATAAAGAACCCGAAGAAGAGGTAATGATTTCACCACCCTCTTTCAAGTTCCTTTCTTCTTCCACTTCCTTTTTCTTTGTTGTTTCCATTATAAAATAATAAATCCAGTATATTCTATATATTGTGATGTTATTATAATTATTTTACAACAAAATTAATTAGTCTATCCACCCTTTGAATGACATGTCACCATACGTGCGTACGTACGGCTTACCGTCTCCACGTCGTGGTGTAATTGTTATTCAATACATTATTATTTGGATGGGTATAATAATGATGTGTATTTGATTTAAATAATAAATATAAGATGATAAAGGTTCTGTATATATTACATACCATTCAATTATATATTATATTAATATCAAAAGAATGATATTTTCGCTCGTGTGTACGTACGGATTACCGTCTCCACGACGCGATGAGATTCATTTCCAAGTTCACCATTCATCAATGATTATAAAAAATATATATATTACTAATAATTATGTAATATATGACATAATAATGCTACTGGAGATATATATATTTATATATATAATTATTTATGTACTTACATATATCTTATTTACTTACTTTCGTTCAATACTATATGAAAACGGAAACAACGTTTATGCGTACGTACGGACTACCGTCTCCATAAATAGTGTTTTCCATTTCATATATACGTCTATTATAAATTTTTATATTATAAATATATATGATAAATTAATCATGTTTTTTATTCTGGAATTATTTAAATAATGATCTAAGTGGTACAATCATGAGTAACAAGTTAAAACACGTACGATAAAGAAAGTGTTTATTACCCGAAATATTAATATAACATAAAAATTATTCTTAAATGGGTAGTATAAAGTCATAAATTAATAATTTATGATATAATAAATATTAATATGGTTCTGGTATAATTTAATAACATACTATAGTCTTCATACAGGAGGCTAAACGTACCCTCGACTAAAGGAAAGTGCAAGGTAAGGTGTTTTCATCTCACTCCTTATTCCCATGAGATTCATGCAATATTGCCACTATTACCTTTTGTGTGGTGTATGTACTACCCATAATTGTATTCTTTATGTAATACACTTTAATTTATGTGTATTCACATATTCATTGTATGATACCTCTTTCATGGGGTGTATGTTTCGTAAGTTACCAAATTGGTAAGGGTTAATTTCACAATCTCTTTATTATCCGAGGATGTTTTTACGTAAGTATCTACTGGGACATATTTATTATCCATGTACATGTTTTATGAAAGAGTTTTCAAAGGGATTATTTTAAGGGACTTTTTACTAAAACATCATTTCAAATGTTTTAAATATTTATTCTTCTAAATCTTTCTCATTAATGTCCATGTCTTCAAAGTGGGTTTTAAGGATTTATTTATATGGACATGAATGTTTTTAAAATGTCAATTCCTTTCAAAATTTTCAAAGTGGTATGGGACACTTTGATTCAAAAATGTCTTTAAATGACTTCTTTTCCAAATTGTGAGACTTTTAAATGTTTTCATGAAAAAGGGTAATTTCTCTCAAAGAGTTTTACAAATCATTTTCATCAACATCAAAATCCTTTAATGGATTTTAAACTTGTTTTGAAGTTGATTTGTCATGATACAAATATTCCATATCGTGTTGAATTTTTTGTGATATGTTTTACTGTGGATGTGTTATTTTTATACCATTCATGGTTTATGGGTAAATTATTGACATTTCGTATGCTAGTTTTAATACGAATGTTTATGTTATGTTTAGACCTTTTCATATGAGGAATGAATTTGACTTAGTAAGTGACGGGTGCAGCCCGCTATAGATCCTCGATGCATCGGTAGGTCTCATGAGACAAACTAGTGTCTTGGCACGAGGCCTTGACAAAATCTTATTTGTAGTCTTGGCACGAGACCTTGGCTACATGGTTATGATAATATGGCATTATGTATTCCATTGTTATGAAAGTGGTTATTGATATTGCATTTGATTATTCGACTAGTAGAATATCCATGTGAATAAGTAAATGGAATTATTTCATTTTATCTTTTCCATATTATACGGAAGTTCAAGTTTAAAAGGCTTTTGTTTTAATTATATATTTCCTTAAATTTTTATGTTTGTTTATGAAAGTTTCCGCTATATTATTATCCTTACTGAGCATCTGAGCTCACCCCTTTCTATCTTTTATTTTTCCTAGGATTCCAAGAACTGTATTGTGATTGATATGCAGGGTTAAGACAAGGGAATAATGGCATTCATAAAGGATTATTTATGTTCTTTTGTATGTTATGAATTGTAATGTAACATTCATGTATGTAATCTATTTTCCAAGACTGCTAAACCGATCGGTCCTTCGGGGATTGATTCCTTGTAATCATGCCAATGTATTAAAATAATGCACCGACTCTGGGTAACTGGGGTCGGGGAGTTACACCCTCTTCCAAGGATACCAATTTATCCACATTTTATTGAAAATATCATTACTTAAAAAGATACCACTACAAGTGTAAATGGTTTCCTAATGTTCACTTCCACATCCTTTGTCTTTTAACATGACAGATATCATTCTTGGGTAAAATAGAGAATTTTTCTTGAAATAAGGCTTTATCATTTCACTTATATGGACTATCAGATACCTATAAAATTTTACCTTAGGTCATTTACTCAGTAAATATAGTAGATACACATCTTGATACTTGATTGAAGCAAATTCCCCTTTCCTAGGACACAAATGGTATTGGATGCACTTGAATAACAACCTAATTTCACCATCCAACTCAGTAGAAATTGGTCTTCTATGATATGAATTACCAGTTAGCTCACCCAAAGCTGTATCATAGTAAAATAAATAACTTTTAGGAGGATTAATACCCTGATAATCATCATAAATCCCTTTTTGAGGTACCTTCAGACATTCTTCCCAATACCTTGAAGAAAATGATACTCTTCTTCCATTCACCACAGATTTAATCTAATAAGTCTCACTACCTTATAGAATAAACTCTTCATAAAGATAAAATTCATGTACTAGTTGAGGATAATAAGGTATTTAATTATTTGAGAACCATTCCAGCCATCCTTTCATCTGCAACACATTTTACAAGAAAGACTTACTTGTTAATAACCATTCTGAGCCCACTTCTCTTTCAGGTGTTACCACATGGTTTTCAAGTTCTAGATGTATAGTCTTAGACTTGCAGGATTCTCCTTTCTATATCTTCACAGGTTGCGAATCATCTCTAGATCCTTTAGAGAATCATTTTACTCTAACCATTTTGAGGGTTTGGTTCAAGTTCAGAAGGTGAAAGGGTCGAAGGTAAAGAGAGCTCAAGGGTAAGAGTATGAGAGAGGAAGATCGAGGGTAAAAAGTAAGTCGGATCAACTTGATTTTATCATTTAGGTTTTTATAATCTGTAAATTGATTAATCGATTTCAAATAAAAACAAATAAGTAAAACAACGTCATTTTGGAAAAAATATTCAGAAAGTCCTATCAGTGAGTGTCCATCGATGATACATCAACGGTGTTTTCATGACACTATCAGTGTGACCCTATTGGTGCCAGCATGACACTGTCAACATGACACTTTCAGTTTTAGTCATGAAATTTTCAATGAGACATTGTTGGTGTCCTATTAGTGAGTCATCCACACTATGTTTTAACAGAGATTTATTAACAGTAGGTCCGGAAAAGTTAATCATCCCTAATTCTTGTCTTATGTAACTCATTCTTTCAAAGTTTAATGGATTAGTAAATATATCAGCAAGCTGATGTTCTGTTCCAATAAATTCAAGAGTTATATCACCTTTTTGATAATGATCTCTCAAAAAGTGATGTCTTACATAAATACCTTTTTTTTCTAGAGTGATAAAAAAATTATTTGATATGTTAATAGCACTTGTATTATCACAGTTTATAGGTTCATGTCTAAATTGATATCCATAATCTAGAGAAGTGTGTTTAATCCACAAAATCTGAGTACAAAAACTACCAAAAGCTATGTATTCAGCTTTAGTAGTAGATAATGCAACCAAAATTTTCATTTTACTACACCATGATACTAGATACTTTCCCAAAAAGTGACTTGTTCAAGAGGTGATTTTTTATCTAAAATACAACCAACAAAATCAGCATCTTAATAACTAACTAAATCAAATGATTTTCCTCTAAGGTTGAACAATCCTAAGTTGGTAGTATACATGAGGTATTTTAAAATTATTTTAACCGTATTTAAATGAGTTTCAATGGGGTTTTCTTGAAAACAAGTACACATATATACACTAAACAAAATATCAGGATAAATTGAAGTCAAGTAAATTAGACTTCCAATAATCCCTCTATAATTGGTTTGATCAACATATTTACTATTTTCATCAAGGTCTAACTTATAGGTGGTACTCATTGGAGTATCACTACTTTTTGTACAATCAAATCCAATCCTTTTTAAGAGATCTTTAGTATATTTACTTTGATTAAAAATAATACCTTCTTTATTTTTAAGGATATGAAATCCAAGAAATAATTTGTGTTCTCCCATTAAACTCATTTTAAATTCACTTCACGTAATTTTTAAAAAATCAATACGTAAATAATTCTTTAAAGATCCAAAAATAATTTCATCAACATAGTTTTTAACTACTAATTTTTTTTAGAAATTTTTTTTATAAAGAGAGTAGGATAAGTTATACCATTCGTAAAACCTTTATAAATAAGAAAAGTACTTAGCCTATCATACCAAGCTCTTGGAGCCTGTTTTAAACCATATAATTCCTTTGTTAACTTAAAAACATGATTTGGAAAATGAGGGTTTGTAAAACCATGGGGTTGTTCAAAAAAACATCCTCAACTATATAACCATTTAATAATGAACTGTTAACATCCATTTGATATTGTTTGAAATTTAGATGAGCTACATATGCTAGCAGGATTCTAATGTCTTCAAGTCTAGAAACTAGTGAAAATGTTTCTTCATATTCAATTCCTTCCTCTTGACTATATCCTTGTGCAACCAGTTTGGCCTTATTCGTCACTATGGTTCTTGCTTCATCTACTTTGTTTCTAAAGATCCACTTAGTGCATATTGTTAAGGTGTATTCAGGTCTATCCACTAGTTTACAAACTTTATTTCCCTCAAACTGATTCAACTATTCTTGCATATCCAGTACCCAAAATTCATCATTTATTTCATCATTAATGGTTTTAAGTTTAATCTGTGACAAGAAAGCTTGATGTTTAACATGGTTCCTAAGAGAATATCTAGTATGTTCCCTTTATCTAAGTCTATCACTACAACATCTAAGGAATGTTTCTTAACGGTTATAACAGATAAAGAAAAAGAAGGAATAGTCATTTTTGGTTCATCGGTAGGTTCAGGTTCACTATGGTCAGAGTCTGGATATTTTTTATAACTAGAGGATTTAACATATTTCCTAATAGTAGGGTCAGGGGGTTGAGAATTTATGTCTAGATTGGAAAAATCATCCTCAATATTTTCAAGAGGGGTTTTAGGTTCATGTGGATCTTTTTCATCAAATTAAACATGTAAAAATTCTTCCACACATTTGGTTCTTTTATTAAAAACTCTATATGTTTTACTAGAGGTTGAGTAACCTATGAAAATTCCTTCATCACTTTTGGATGCATATTTTTTAAGATTTTACTTTGTATTGAGAATATAAATCTTGGAAAAAACTTTAAATTATCTAACTTTGGGTTTTCTATTGTTCCATATCTCATATGGATTTTTATTAATAATTGGTCTAATTAAGACTCTATTAATTATATAACAAGTTGTATAGATAGATTGAACCCAAAAATAAATAGTTAAGTCATATTCATTGAGCATAGTTCAGGATATTTCTTGTAATGTTTTATTCCTTCTTTCTATAACTCCATTATGAAAGGGTGTCCTAGGACCAGAGAAGTTATGACTATAGACATTTTGTGAGAAACATATTCAAACTATTGGTTCTAAAACTCGCTACCATGGTCACTTATTAAGGTTTTTATCCAAATAATACTTAGGTTCTCAAAAGATATAGAATACTTGATGAAGTAAGAACAACCTTCACTCTTGTGAGCTAAAAATAAGGTCCAAGTATACCCAGAGAAGTCATCAAAAATAATATAGAAACAATGCTTCCCATTAATACTTAAAACTCTAGATGGTCCAAACAAATCCATGTGAACCAACTCAAGTGGTTGAGAAGTTGAAACTTCTTTCTTTGGTTTGAAATATATTTTGTGTTGTTTTCCCTTTTGAAAAGGATTTCAGACTTTATTGTCAATAAATTCTTGTTTGGGTAGATCCTTGACTAAACCTTTCCTTGTAATATTTCTAAGTTAGTGAGTGTTATAGTGGATGAATATTCTATTCCAAATCTAGGATTATTTATGAAAGACACTTAAGAAAGAATGTTTTTGAGAAATTAAATAATCCAAGTTCAAAGCATAAACATTGTCATTTCTGAAAGCAGTAAATACTAACTAATTTTTATAATTAAACACATTACATACATTGTTTTCAATTTTAACATTGAAACCATCATCACATAACTGAGAGATACTAAGAAGATTATAATTTAATCCATCAACAAAAATTACTTTGAAAATTAAAATTGAAATAGTGTTACTGATTTTTCCAAGGCAAATTATTTTTCATTTAGAATTGTCTCCAAAAGTGACATGGCCACCATCAATCTTTATAATATTATTGAAGATCTAGTAGTCCCCTTTCATGTGTCTTGAACATCCATTATCTCTTCAATAATTCTTCCTACAAAGATAATTCAAACAATATTTTTTTGGCACCCATTCTTACTTGGGTCTAGTAATATTAGTAATTAATCCTTTGAGAACCCATACTTGCTTCATGGTATTCCCATAAATATTTTGTAATGTATTGGAAAAATAAACTCTATTTGGTCTAGAAAAACGGGAAGAAGCAAAAGATTTTCCACTGTTTTAAATTGCAGCAGATTTGTCAAATCTAGGTAAAAAGGCTAATTTTCTATATTTTGATACAAAATTATTTTTACCAAAGTTTCTTTGTCCTGGTTGATAACCTATACCAGTATCATATTTTAGTGCAACCTGGTTACCAAGAATTTGAGAAAGAGTGTTCTTTCTATTGGTGAACTTTTCTAAGTCCTTTTTCAACTACTAATTTGATAATTTAAGCTCATTATTTTCTTTAATCCATTGAGAATTTTTCTCTTTCTATGTAGTAAGATCATATTTAATAGTATAATTGAGAGCATGTTGTTTCTTCAAAAATTCATATTTATATTTTAATTCATTGAATGTGTCTTCAAGAATTTATTAGTACTAAAAAATTTCCTTATTGGTCATGTTTTTAGAATCAGATTCTTCTCCAGAATAGTTGTAATTTTGTATACGATATTCAAGGGTTACCTCAGAAGTGTTTTTCATGAAGCACATGTTAGCCTTGTAACCTTTCTCATCATGTGATGATTATGACTCACTAGAGCTATCCTTAGAATCAATCTAGGTGGCCTTCATTTCCTTCTTATACCTTTTATTTTTGTCCTCATATTTCTTATTATATTTTAACATCGGATAATTAGCCTTTACATGTCTTCCTCTCTTACATTCATAATAGACTATATCATTGGATTTTTCACCTCGTTTCCAATCCTTTTTCCACTTTCTCCTATTGTCATATTTTCCTTTATAGCTGGGCTTCCAAAAGAACATATTATTTATCTAAAACTTCTTAAATATCCTGTCCAACTGAGCCATCTCCTCATCACTGTCACTAGGTAATTTTTCATTACTTGAACTATCTAAATGAGTTTGCGACTTCTCCTTTTCTTTGTGTTTAGAAGCAGTGGTCTTGGAAGCCATTGATTTTCTATTTGGTTCATCATCCTATTTTTTGTTGAACTTCAATTATTCCTCATACATCATCATCTTACCTATCAGTTCCATTACTAAAAACTTACTAATATTATAGGATTCTCTAATTGACACTGAGGTTCCCCTCCATCTGTCTGGTAAACATCTAATAATTTTCTTGATTTATTCCTTAGAGGTAACATCCTTTCTTAGAGAGATCATAGTATTTAAAATTTCATTAAAACTGAGATACATGACAGATATAGGTTCCTCATTCTTCATTTTGATGTTATCATATTTAATATTATATTTAAGTCTCATTTCCTTAACATTTGTGGTTTTTCATGTGAAACAGCTAAAGTTTCCCAAATTTTATGGGTTGTTTTATATGTAGAAATCCTATTGAATTATTCATATCCTAAATAACAATATAGAAATTCATTTCTTTTCATTTATTATTATAATCTACCTTATTTAGGTCATCCTAAGTATGTCGAGCAGTATCAGAAATATTATATTCATCTACAATTGAAGACAATATTTCAAAAACCATACTTTCTAAATGTATTTTGATCTTAATTTTCAACTATGAATATTTAGTTCCATTGAAAAATGGTGGTCTGTTGCTAGTATCACCTTCCAATATATTATCCATAATAAAGAATAAAGAATATACTTTTAAAGAGATAAAAATTTAGAACAAACATAAATTTAGAGATCTTTAAAAAACAACTAAAATCACAGTTGAAAAGATTTGAAAAAGCCTTGAGAATTTTGAAAATAGAATATTAAAAACAATTACTCTAATACCAAATGTTGGTTAGAGTGGGACACTCAAGAGGGTAGTGAATTGAGTTCCTATAAAAAAATTTGTTAAAAAATTTATTTAAAAATTTCCCTTAATTTAAAATATAAACAGCCCAGTTAACCAAAGTAGCATATTTATATGAGTTCTAAATGTTCAATTAATTTCTAAAATGATTTATTAATTCTCAGTTATAGCAATTTGAAATATTAATATAAAATTTGAAATTAATTTTGTAAATCAAAAACATTTATAAAAAATGACTAAGATTAACTATCAAAGTAATATTTCGTTTTTGAAAATAGATGAGAAAGTAGAGAAAAATAAATTTGAAAAACTGAGCGGATAAGAACAAGATGTTTATTCTCATACAGAGACCTAATCCTATCCACTTATGGATCACCTTCCAACAAAAAGTTTATATTACTAAAGTTGATCCACACACTAGATCGGGGTTCACAATAGTACATGTGGCTGTCTAGGTCAACTATACATCTACCACAATTATTCGTGGGAAACAAAATATATCTAGGTCACACATGGACCTCTTCTATAGTTATACATGGTTGAAAAAAGGTATAGGAAAATGAGTTAATGAGGATATATTGTATCCTCCAGTTTATCTGAGGAGATAGTATGTGTTTGTGAAACAGACACACACACTACTCGAAAGAATAGTTTTTATGTATACAACAGAGAATAAATAATTAGAAAAGGTTTAGAATGATATATGTGACACAATTGAAGCTTCTAGACTTCTTATATGTAACAGATGAGAAGATCGAGTCCTCTTCTAGAAACATACACCAAAATAGAGTCTCGTTGATGCTTTGTGTTCTGGTTTTTAGTAAGGTAAGATGCTCCTCGAAGGTTCTCTTCACTAGGTTTTGTTGTTGCAAGTATGTTGGATTTTTTAGTTCACATCAAATCCTTCCTTATTCGCAGTTAGAAAGAATTAGTGTTTAATTCGTATATGATTTCCTCCACCTCATAAGCTCTCTCTATATGAGTGCTTCTCTTTTTTCTCAGGTGATTTATTTTTATATTGTAGAGGATGAAAAAAAGTATGATCCTCACCATAAGGGCTTCCTCATACCTCATATTGGTCACTGACAATGTCTAAAAAATATAGAAGAGTCCATTAATATAATAAATAGTACTAAGATTCATAAATATGGACATTAGAATTAATTTTTAATTTAAGAGAAAAGAAAATTTTCTAAGTGTTGATTGGTAAGTCATTCTATCGGTGGGTCCTTCTATCAGTATGTTGATGTGTTAGTAGGTCCTTCTGTCAGTAGGTCAATGTGTCAATGAGTCCTTATGTCAGTAGGTAGGACTGTCAGTGAGTCCATCTATCGGTAGGTAGGTCTGTTGGTTGGTCCTTATGTCGGTGATTTGTCCTATCGGTAAGTCAGTCTATCGATGAATCAAACTTGTATCAGTGACTCATTCAGTCAGTAGGTTGATGTTTCGGTAGCTCATACTTCTTTCGATGACTCATTTGTCGATAACTCATACTTTTCCATTTTTGTATGTTTTCCAATCTTATATTATAAACATTTACTGAATGTGTTAAACTTATCATTGAACATAGATAATAATAATTAATAATATTTAGTCTTAAAACTTAAGGCATTATTAAACATTATTTGACATGATTTGTTAGCATTAAAACCGGAGAGGGCCAACAGAGGTTGTGGTGGTGGTTTTGTAGACTTTAAAATGGCCAAAATAGCCACATTCTTCATCAAAAATTGAATGTTTCAAATGGAAAACATGTAAAACATAAATGAGGGGTCCTAAATGTGATGTTAATCAATTATTTTTCTTATTAATTGATTCATCCTTATACTCCTTATTTATTCCTCAAATCCAAAAAAAATTCTATATACTCCTTGGAAAAACCTAGGGTGAGTTGGTTGACCCTATATTCAATGAGGTTTCTTTTTTTATTTGTCTTGATTTTATAAAACCCTTTTATTGACCTTGTTTGGAGAATAAAACTTTGTAATATGTAGGCTATTCTTATCAAATCAGAACCATGGAAGCCTCACCACTTCTCTTTTGTTCACCATTATTTGTGATAAGGATCCACCTTTCCTTAAACTAGACTTGAATACTGTCATTAATAGTAATTTTCACTGGTAACTCTTGACATGCATGCTTGTTCCAATTGGTGCAAATGTAGTTCAGGTTATGACACTCTTGATAAATCATGACATTGACATCAACAAGCTTCTGGAAGGATGTCTCTTACCATGTATAGGCCATGTATATGATTGTTAGCATGATATGATGTTGTGTGATTATATGATCTAGACCATTCTCTAATTTGATCGCATGAGTGTGCTTGCATAGCCTATGAGACCATGTTTTATTTTTTATCACATGTGTGATCATGCATATCCCATGAGACCGTGTTGGAGTATGATCACACAAACAAACACACACACACACACATATATGTCTATTGATAACTATGCTTGTTATGATTTTTGTGCCTCTATATATTATACCCTATCGCTATGTGATGATTTTGGTAAATGTTATATTGTATTTTTTCTATGAATTATACCAAAGTAGAAAGAAAAACTTTCATGTCTTGGGAGCCCTAGAGGGGGAGCTTGTTAAGTTGCAGCATGTGACATAATGACATGACTGAGTTAGGTGATAAGAAAAGATGGTATTGTGGCATCATTTGGGGTTATGATGGTCATGTGTGATCTGACCTTAGAGGAGACAATGTTAAATGGTGGTCTTCAATGACCTGAACAAGGATATTATGTCAATATATGATGTCCTTGTGTGTTGGTTCTGGGAGAAGCATAAGTGTTGCGGTGGAGGGTGATATATTAAAATTTATTTAAATAATCATTTCCTGAAAGAAAGAGTGGGGATCTTGCATCTCAAATTTATAATTAATTTATTTAATATCTGAAGAAATAAATACCTAGGCTTAGAAACTTCCTTTATTGATGATTATTGATTATCTGAAATGGCTATTATAGATTTCATTCATTGTTCTTGTGAGGATTCAAGGGTAGAATCCCTCTAACGGTTATTCGCACGTTCTCCAATGGTCTCCGATCAATGCCACTTATTCTCTTGGTGCTAGCATGATGAATCAAATATATTGTGTTGTTCATTATTGATCACTCATTCTTTGGTCTTGAAGAAATTATCTCTTGGGTTTCTCATTCTTGTGAGGGATAGAGGAGGAGGAGTTTAGAGAGAATTTGTTTTGCAACAATTCTCTATTCCCAAACACGGAATTGGGTTTGAATGCATTAAAAAAAAGACATAGTCGTCTATTTATGGAGTTGTGATTTTGGTTACAAAATTTAATAGTAAAACAACCATTAAACATTATTATAACTATTAATGAAATATCATGCCACATAATAATATTATTATTTATTTTGTGGTGCGCTAACTTGCACAAAATGGATAAATAATATTTACTGACCTGTAGATAATTATTTTATCACCGGACATAGTATTGGTCCATTCAAACTCCTCTTGCATTTATTGAACACGAGAATAAATATTTTATTCAATTAAATAAATATTTTATTCGCAAACTAGTAAATAAATACTTAATAAAATAAATAAATATATTTCATTCAAAATATGGTGAATAGATATGTATTTAATTTATGTGATCAATAGAACTTGAATAAAATTATTACTTATTCGTTATAATAATATTTATTCCATTAATTAAATTCAAATTGAATTTATTCAAGGCCAATAGAAATACTTATTTTGTGATCCTCTAAGATTATTTCTCAATTACATTAGTTGATCTTGACTAAAGTACAAGATTACTATCTTGTAACAGTTCAAGGAATCCAAGAGAAAAAACGTAAATTAACAATGATGACAACCACATACGAACTCTCACTGTGTAATATAATCCATTGGTCACAATATCTCATCAAGAAGGTTTCATAATGGTTTCATCAACCTATATGCTCGATACATTATTCTTTGTCTGTCAGAAATAAACTTTTTGTTACACAATGACTATAGAATTTAGGTTGATAGTTCTATTTCATCCAAAGGGTATAGATATCAACTTCCATAAAGATGGAAGGGGAAAAATATTTCTTGACTTATCCATTAATAAAATTTCATTTGTAATGCACAGAACGTACCCTGCTTCCCGCCAATATATGGTGTGATGGTTTTCGTATGAAAATATAAGTGTGTGAGTTATTTCATGAATTAATGATAATCTTAAATTCTAAGGAACATTAAACACACTCGCATATAGAAATATCCTATGACACCAAAACATTTGGAATTCCTACAAGAGAATCTGTTATCATAATCTCCCATCTTGGAGATTACCAAGTGTGAATTTCATGAGAAGAAGTCTCATATACTTATAAGTACTCGCACCTAACTATATATACACTATGTGTATTATCATAGAATTTTATCAAACTGTAGAACTATATTAAGAATATTGTCATAGGACTTCAAGTTTCTCATCATAGCATGAAACTACTATGAACATATCAATAAGATAAATACTCTATGAAATTATTACCTTAAATTTATGCAGAACAATGAACAATATGTAATAATATTTCTAATTTAGTATTTAATACATAAAACATTCATGTAATTAAAGTACAAATAGTTGGTTCTAGGACAGAAACTCTAAAAAAATCCCACCTGGACTAGATCCAACTACCTACGATTTTCAGTCCGCTAGACTTCACATGATAATAATGTTTCTGTTGAGTCAAGGATCTAGTCAAGGGGTGTACCATGTTTTCTTCCATGGAAATACTTCTCACTATAACCTCACCTCTTTGATAAAAATTCCTTAAGAGATGATACTTCTGAAGTATGTTCTTTATCCACTGATGTGACCTTGTCTCTTTTGCGAGAGCCACCACTACAGTATTATCATAATAGAGTGTCATGGTATCTTTACTTCTAGGTACCACATCAAGCTATTTGATGAAATTTTACATCCAAATGGATTATTTAGTTTCATTAAAAGCTACAATATACTCGTACTCTATTGTAGAATCTGCGACCACAACCTGCTTTGAGCCCTTCCAGATCACAACACCTCCATTCAAATTGAAGATGTATCCTGTTTGTGACTTCATGTCATCTTGATCAGTTTGGAAACTATCATATTCATATCCTTTGATGACTATTTCCTCATATCCTTTATAAACTAGGAACATATACTCAGTACACCTTAGATACTTAAGGATATTCTTGACTGCCATCCAATGGTGGTCACTTAGATCATCTTGATATATGCCTGCAACACTTAATGTGTTGGAGACATCTATCCTAGTACATATCATAACATACATGAATGGTCCAATAAATGATGTGTATGTAATCTTTTACATTCTATTTCTTTCCTAATAGGTCTAAGGGAACATTTTCTTGGAAAGATTAATGTCATGTGACACTAGCAACAATACCCTCTTGGATTGTTCAATACTAAATCTCGTTAGTATCTTGTCAATGTATGTACATTGACATAGGTTGATAAACCTATTGGATATATCATGATGGATATTAATCCCAATAATATATGATGTGTCTCCCAAGTATTTCATGGAAAACAATTTATTCAACCACTTCTTAATAGACTGTAAGATTGGTATTTCATTTCCAATAGGTAATATGTCATCAGCATATACTATTAAGAAAATGAATGCACACCCACTAACCTGTTTTTAAGAACAAGGCTCACATTCATTCTTTATAAAACCAAATTTTTTTATAGCTTCATCAAAATGAGTTCTCCATGACCTGGATTCCTAATTTAATCCATAAATGGATTTTTTTCAACTTGCATATCTCATTGGAATCTTTTTCATTCACAAAACCTTTATGTTTTGTCGTGTAGACATCTTCCTAAAGGTTTCCATTAAGGAATGTTGTTTTGATATCAATTTTTTAAATCTCATAGTCATGGTAAGATGAAATGGAAAGTATAATTCTAATGGATTTCAACATTGAAACTGGTGAAAAGGTTTCTTCGTAGTCAATGCCTTAACGCTATTTAAATCCTTTTTCAACCAATCATTCCATAAGTATTGAATTGTCCTTCCATGTCTAGATTCTTTATGAATACCGATTTTCAACTAATTCACTTTACATCCACTAGAGGATATACTAAAATCCAGACTTGGTTTTGGTACATTGAATCCATTTTAGAATTCAAGGATTCTTTTCACTTGTAAATATTAGTGCCACTTATTACTTTCTTGTAGGTTATAGGATCATTAATATCAACTAATAATAATTCACCATCCTTGGTAACTATAAAACCGTACCATTATGGTTCTCTAACCTATCTTTCACTCATACGCAATACTTGTGTCTCTGGAACAGTTCCTTATTCCATGGGGCTTTGTGGAATCTGATTTTGTACCAACTATTCTGTGCCTTGAGGTTCGAATTCATCTATGTTTATCTCGCTCCCACTATCTATTTTGGAGATGTTCTCCCCCTCAAGGAATTTGGCATGTCTTTCCACTATGACCTTTTTGTCTGAGAGTTCGTATATGTAATATCCCCTTGTTTCCTTGGGGTATCCTATAAAGGTACACTTTTTTCCTCAGGGGTGAAAGTTTTTTACCTGAAGAGACCTTAACAATCACTTCACTTATCCACACATATAAATTCAATAACATGGTTTTTTTTCACTCCAAAATTCATATAGAATACCATTTATCTATTTAGTTGGTACTTGGTTTATGTAAAGACCGTAAAATTCAAGGGAAATTTTTTCTTAATTTTCTTTGGATTTTTACAAGAGCGCGGTTTCAGACGGCACCTGATTCCGAGGCCCGGAGTGCCCGGAATTAATTTCCGAAGTTTGGCTCGGGTACGTTCAGTGAACGAACGAGCGGGAATTCCTAACTTTTGATCCGGTGCTCGGAATTGAAATCCGAGGGCACCGATGAACTCGCAGCGCCGATATTCGCTTAATGAGACCTTTTCGGGAGTTGCGTTTGTTGCGGGTTGAAAGTTACGTTTTGGGGTTTTTCAGTTAAGTTAAATAAAATTGTGTAAAACAAATTTTATTTAAACTTTAAAAAAAAAGAACCTACCTAAGGGGGTTGGAAGTGGGACCCACACCCACTTAACCTCCCTTGGGAGGATTAAGTGTGGTGGGGCCCACACGAACCCCTAAATCTTTTAATAACCTCTCAACTTCCCCCTTAAACTCCTCTTTTAATAACATGACAACTTTGTTAATTAATGGAGTTGAATTGTTTGAATTGTTTGAATTGTTTGAATTTCAAACCTTTGAAATTCAATTTGATAATTGTGTGAATAAAATAAGTCTTTAGCTTATTTTATTTGGGTGAGAATTCTCTAGCCACCTTGAGAGAATTTGGAGCCTTCATCTTCTTCTTCTTCAAGCTCTGACGAAGAACGAAGAACGTCTTCATCCTCGACGAAGAACGACAACACTTCGTCAAGGATCATCGACTCAGAGACCTAGTATCTTCGGACCTCTGCTTCCTCTTCGGACCTTCTTCGTCGGCAAACGAAGATCCGCCAACAACGTGTCGCATCGGACGTAAATCTTCGTCAACGGATTTGACGAACGACGACCGCGACGCCTGAATTCCGCGACGCCGTCTTCCGCGGAACGTAGAGGATTTCTTTGAATCTCAAACCCGAGGTAGGGGATGTTTTTATTAATTATTTTATTCCATTCCTGAATCGTGGATTTTAGCATGACTAAACGTGAGACTTTTTAGTTATGTTATTTGTTAACGCGAGGGGAGTCGGACCGCACGAACACGGCCGAAACCCCCTCCTTCGTTCATGTTGATCCATGCGGGTGGAAGCAAGAGGCGTGGTGCCGTCGCACCACGCGGATGAACATGCTTATGATTTCCGCAATACCGTCGCGCTTCGCCGAGGAGAGATTTCAAGAACGCGACGCCGTCGCGCCGCGTTGGGAGGATTCATGGCACGACGAAAGGGGCGCGGTGCCGTCGCACCGCGCCGGACGACGAACACCGCGGCCGGTTCCGGGCCGCGGTGAGACGAGGAGACCGCGGCCGGTTCCGGGCCGCGGCGGAAGGAAAGACCGGCGGCCGTGCCGCCGGCGTCGGGAGTCGAGGGCGGGACCGGAAATTCCGGTCCCGTTGGTAAAAACCGGCCGGCCAGCGGCCGGCCGGATGTCATAAAAGCCGGGGGATTAAACCCCCGGCCGGTTCTTCAAGACCCCCCTCTTAATGAGGGGGGCGGTTCTTTAAAGGAGGGGGGGCAAAGCCCCCCCGGTTTTTGTCCAGCCGGCCCCCATCCGCGGGGGCCGTTTTTTAATTCAAGGCACGGCTTTAAGCCGTGCCGTTTTGTGAAACGCGGGGCTTAGCCCCCGCGTGCCTCCCGCGTGCGCCGCGGCACCCCGCCGCCAGCGCGGCACGCCGCCGCCGCCTCCACGCGGCCCGCCGCCGCCGCCACGCGGCCCGCCGCCGCCACGCGGCCCGCCGCCGCCGCCACGCGGCCAGCCGCCGCCGCCGCCACGCGGCCCGCCGCCGCCGCCACGCGGCCAGCCGCCGCCGCCGCCCGCCGCCGTCCGCCGCCGCCGTCCGCCGCCGTCGGCCGCCGCGCCGTCCAGAGGGGGGGGGGGTCGGGCCGGGTCGGCCCGGACCCGGACCCCCCGTTTCGGACCAGATTCGGTTCTTGGCTCATAACTTGAGCCTCGGACCTCCGAATGACGAACCGTCTGCGGCAACGCGATCCTTGGATCGAGACGGTCGTTTCGGTATATCGCACTCAAGGTTTCGGGTTACTTTGAGTTCGGCCGGGTTGGTTCGTTCACGAAACCAACCGGGCCTTCGGAGCGGAAACACTCATATCTTGAGCTACGGACGTCCGATTGACGTGCCGTCAGTCGCGTAATGTTCCTCTTAGTGAGACGGATCTTTTGGCATACTCCGCCCGAGGTTTGGACGCAGGTGGAGTACGGTCGGGTTGGTTTTGCCTTAAAAACCAACCGGGCCCCGGAGACGAAAATGCCTATAACTCTCAGACCGGGCGTCCGATCGACGCGCCGTCTGTTGCGTTGAGTTCCTTTTGTCGATACGGAACTTTTGGATACATCAACTTCGGTCTTCGTGACAGTTGATGTATCAGCCTCTCGGCTCGTGGAGCGGACCCTCCGTACGAGCTTGCTGTGTGCGGGAACCCTAGTGCTGGTTGCGACTGTTCTACTGCGACGACGACAGTACAGAGATCCTGTGTGGATTCGACGACGACAGTACAGAGATCCTGTGTGGATTCGACGACGACGACTACAGCACTCAGCGATCCTACGTGGATCAGTGCTTCAGGTTCTGTGTGAGCCCGATCCTGTGTGGGTCTTCTGCGGGGGTTAGTTACCTATCGATCCTTCGTGGGTCCGACGACTTAGATGGATCAGTGATCATCTTTATCGTCCTTGAAGAAGTATACCTGTGTGAGCTGAATCCTGTTACTTTCCTTTGTGGAATACGTATACTTTCCTGCGTGGACTGAGTTATACTTGAGCTCGGAGGTTGGAGCGTATTTGAATTGATGACTTAGGTATATGTATGGGCATATACCTAAGCAGTGTTGGTTGTTACTTCGTGATTGTACTTTGCTTCGTGATTTATCCTTTGTGGATTTTGAGAGACCTTCAGGGGTCTCGGGGTCCCTACTGAGTAGCTTATACTCACCCCTGCACGGGCTTCGCCCGCACTACGTTGTGTTGGTTGCAGACGACGGACAGCGTTGACCTTAGCTGAGGTTCGCGGAGCGGGACGGTACCCGGAGGTGGACCACTGGGCGGGACGAGCACGGAGCGGACGGTGGGACCCGTGGAGCAGAGGAGCTATCTGTACCCACCCTTCAGGTGGGATTTCCGGTGGACAGCTCGGAGTAGCGGCCTTTACTTTACAGTTGCTGTTTTTCCCTTTTTGAGTTGTACTTTACTTTCAGTTTGGGTTTGTATTCTGGCCCATTTACTTTTCCGCACTTTCAGTTGTTCTCTGCTTTCTTAGTGATTACCTTCCGCTTGTTTACTCTGTGGTGTGTGTTTTCTTTTCAAAGGCAATGCCTTCCCTTTTTACCGGGATTTACGCCTTGGTGCTAGTCGCCAGCCCCTGGCCTATGGAAGGCGGGCTTGGGGTAGTCACGGCTCGGACCCCGAGGGCGGGTCGTGACAAATTGGTATCAGAGGAGTTCGGTTCTACCGCGAACTCTGATCTTTTCTATGTGAAGCAATAATGTTTAGCGTATTGAGTGTGGTTATCAGTCCAGGGAGTCCAGTGTTGGTGCGGCGGCCGACGTATCCATACACCAGGACCCTGACGTCTGATTTCCGACTTAATGCACGAAAACATTGATTGCGTGTGTGTTTCAAAGTTTTCTTTGTGATTACTTATATCAGCTCACCAGGTATACTGTTCTAACCGTGGCGCACCTGTTTCCTTTTCAGGATGGCCCCACGACGGCAGCCAGCTAGGGTTCCGATGGTCGAGCGAGACGACAGCCCACCGAGCGACGAGGCTTCGGTGCAGGGCCCTTTTCCAGTAGTGGCACCGGCGGTAGCTTTACCCGCCGAGCCCCCGATGCTTCCAGCAGCAGCCGCTGACGATGCACGTCACCTCAGCGCACTGCATGAGTTTCAGCGACAGCGACCGCCCAGGTTTCGCGGGGAGACGGATCCCCAGGCAGCAGAGGACTGGCTGGAGGCAGTGGTTCGAGTGTTTAGGCTAGTGAGGACACCAGCAGACCTCATGGTGATCCTCGCTGCGAGCCTACTACACGCAGCAGCAGGACGATGGTGGAGCTTGATGCTCCAGGTGCACGACGAGGCATCTCTACTCTGGACGGACTTCGAGAGCCTCTTCCGCTCTGAGTTCGTCCCGGCCACCCTTCGAGCGGTGCGCATCCAGGAGCTTCTACAGCTGCGGCAGGGCAGCATGACGGTCGCCCAGTACTCGGCGAGGTTTACCGATCTCTCGCGCTACTCGACCGACATGGTACGGGATCCATTCTTCCGGGCCCGGACCTTCGAGCAGGGTTTGAGACACGAGATCAGGGCATCGCTGATCTCCCTCAGCATACCGACTCAGACAGGAGTACTGGAGCGGGCTCTTCTGATCGAGAGCTTCCTTGCTGAGTCTACACCAGCACAGCGACCCACCGCAGGGCGGCACGTGGCAGAGTCATCTGCAGCAGGCAGTCGACGGATGACTCAGGGGTCCAGGCAGACCAGACCTTCAGGCCGACGATCTCAGGGCACTGGCTCAGCAGTGCGGGGCACACAGCGCGGAGCCAGTCTTCCGAGAGGCAGGCAGTGCTACTCGTGCGGCGGGCAGGGCCACATGGCTCGCGACTGCCCGACCCGCCGTGCCGAGGAGCAGCAGTCAGTTGATGGACCACCGAGGCAGAGGCAGAGGGTCGACCGTGGCGGTCCGCAGGGAGGAGGCGGACGAGGCAGAGGAGCTGGACGAGCAGCTGGTGGTGGCCGACGCTTTGAGGCTCTACCACCACCACCACCAGGAGGTCCACCCCGACCACAGGGAGATGGCGGGCAGCGACAGGCACAGCTCCAGGCAGCAGAGGCCTACGACCACGGCGCACCTGAGTTGATTCGAGGTACTATCTGTGTCTATTCCACCCTTGCTGCAGTTCTTATAGACACAGGAGCGAGTCACTCTTTCATAGCCGCTGCCCTTGTTCGGAGCTCGGAGATTCCGACAGAGCCGTTGGCTCGATCCTTACGGCTAGAGACTCCTACGGGAGCAGACTCGACGATTACGCACTGGTGCCGGCAGTGTGAGCTTACTCTAGGAGGCGAGAGCTTCGGCTGGGATCTTCTTGTAGCAGCGTCGAGGCCTTACGACGTCATCTTGGGCATGGATTGGCTGTCTACGGTCCATGCTCAGATTGACTGTTTTAGGCGCAAGGTGCGATGTGTACGCACCGACGGGAGCAGGTTCACCTTCACCGGCGAGAAGGGAGCCTTAGCAGCACAGGATGGACTTCCGCGGAGGAGAGGACAGCCCATCACTCATCAGTTGGCTAGCCTTATCCTTGGAGCAGTTGACGTGCGGAGTCCTGGTTTTCCTGCAGTGGTGGATCAGTATGCGGACGTTTTTCCCGACGATGTTCCAGGGCTACCTCCTCGCAGAGAGGTAGACTTTTATATTGACTTGTACCCCGGGACAGCCCCGATATCCACTCCAGCATATCGGATGGCCCCCTCCGAGCTTCGAGAGCTACGGGTACAGTTGGAGGACTTACAGGGCAAGGGATTCATCCGACCCAGTGTTTCACCCTGGGCTTCCCCGATATTGTTCGCCAAGAAGGCGGACGGAAGCTTGCGACTTTGTGTTGACTATCGTCGCCTGAACCAGGTGACAGTGAGGAACAAGTATCCGCTACCGAGGATTGATGACCTATTTGATCAGCTCAAGGGAGCACGGTGGTTCTCGAAGATAGACCTCCGGTCAGGCTATCATCAGCTCAGAGTCAGAGACGAGGATGTGCAGAAGACGGCCTTCAGATGTCGGTATGGCCACTATGAGTTCTTGGTTATGCCTTTCGGTGTAACCAATGCTCCAGCAGTGTTCATGGCTCTCATGAACAGGATCTTTCAGCCATACCTCGATCGGTTTGTCGTGGTCTTCATCGACGACATTCTGATTTACTCTACGACAGAGGAGGAGCACGCCTATCACTTGCGAGTTGTCCTTGACACACTCCGAGAGCACCAGCTTTATGGTAAGCTCTCGAAGTGCCAGTTCTGGATACGTGAGGTCCACTTTTTGGGACACGTTATCTCTGAGGCGGGAGTTGCAGTAGATCCCGCGAAGATTGAGGCTGTGTTAGCATGGGAGCCACCCAGGAGCGTGACTGAGGTTCGGAGTTTCTTGGGACTAGCTGGATACTATCGGAGATTCGTTCCAGACTTCTCCAGAGTTGCGGCATCACTCACGGCTTTGACGAAGAAGGGGAAACCCTTCGTGTGGACTGACAGATGTCAGCAGAGCTTCCAGGAGCTGAGACAGAGATTGACTAGCGCACCTATCTTGAGGTTGCCTGAGGAGGGAGTAGGGTACGTAGTCTACTGCGATGCATCAGGGACCGGACTCGGATGTGTTCTGATGCAGGAGCGGGCCGTGATCGCCTATGGATCACGTCAGTTGAGGCCGCATGAGCAGAACTACGCTACCCATGACCTGGAGTTAGCAGCAGTGGTCTTCGCTCTGAAGACATGGCGACACTATCTGATGGGCGAGCGCTTTACAGTCTTTTCCGATCATCAGAGTCTCAGGTATATCTTCTCGCAGAAGGATCTGAATCTGAGACAACGGCGATGGCTCGAGTTCCTCCAGGACTATGACTTTGAGATAGTCTATACTCCAGGGAAGGGGAACGTAGTAGCCGATGCCCTCAGCAGGAGGACGGGCATTCAGCTACTCGAGGAGGCGACGGAGCAGCTAGCCTCTTTGCAGATATCCTTCGTGGATAGAGATGGAGCAGCCTTTCTTCAGTCTCTCACAGTCACTCCTCCACTACTGCAGCGAGTCAGGGAGGCACAGCGCGGGGACGCTGACTGTGAGACACAGCGTGCACAGATATCCTCGGGACAGGCACCTGATGGTTTCTCCCTTGGAGCAGAGCACGACATCCTTTTCAGAGGACGTGCCTTGGTACCAGTCACATTGCGAGAGGAAGTGCTGAGGGAGTTTCACACTTCTCCTTTAGCAGTACATCCTGGAGTGGCGAAGATGTACCAGGACCTCAGACGACAGCATTGGTGGCCGGGCATGAAGAAGGCTGTAGCAGAGTTCGTTTCTCGATGCCTTACCTGTCAGCAGGTGAAGGCAGAGCATCAGGTACCAGCAGGCTTGGTACAGCCCTTGGAGGTTCCGGAGTGGAAGTGGGACGGCATATCTATGGACTTCGTGACTGGACTTCCACGCACTTCCAGAGGTCACGACTCCATCTGGGTGATTGTTGACCGACTCACCAAGTCGGCACACTTCTTACCCATCAGAGAGCAGGGCTCGGTGGAGAGCTTGGGACGTCTCTACGTTCAGGAGATTGTGCGGCTCCACGGCGTGCCATCATCTATCGTTTCCGATCGTGATGCCCGCTTTACTTCCCGGCTTTGGAAGGGGTTACAGGAGGCGTTCGGGACGCATCTACGTCTTAGCACAGCTTTTCACCCTCAGACGGATGGTCAGACGGAGAGGACCATTCAGACTCTCGAGGACATGCTCCGTGCATGTGTCCTCGACTTTGGTCGTAGCTGGGAGGACCACCTACCCTTGGTGGAGTTCGCATACAACAACAGCTACCACTCCACCATCGGGATGGCACCGTACGAGGCGTTGTACGGCCGACCATGTAGATCTCCTTTGTGCTGGACAGACCCTGGGGAATCAGCACTGGTGGGACCGGAGATGGTCCAGGCCACGACAGAGAAGGTCCAGGTCATCCAGGAGCGGATGAGGACAGCTCAGAGCCGGCAGAAGTCATACGCTGACAGAAGGCGGAGGCCACTGGAGTTCGAGGATGGCGACCACGTCTTCTTGCGGGTCTCACCTCGACGTGGTATTCGGAGATTTGGCCGAGGCGGCAAGTTATCTCCGCGCTTCATCGGACCTTTCCAGATTCTCAGCAGGATTGGCGAGGTGGCTTATCGCCTGGCTCTACCACCTCAGTTGCACCGGGTGCACGACGTCTTTCACGTATCCCAGCTGAGGAGATACGTGCACGACCCGACGCACATCATTGACCATGGGGAGCTTGACGTTGACGATGGGGCGACTTTTACGGAGGTCCCGGTGGAGATAGAGGATCGACAGGAGCGGGTCCTACGTGGGCGATCGATTCCTCTTGTGCGCATCAGATGGCAGCACGGGAATCTCCAGGAGAGCACTTGGGAGCGGGAGGCTCAGATGCGTGCTCAGTACCCTCTTTTGTTCCCCTAGTTTTTGTTGTATCTTTACGGGGACGTAAAGCCCTGAGGTGGGAGTAATGTAAAGACCGTAAAATTCAAGGGAAATTTTTTCTTAATTTTCTTTGGATTTTTACAAGAGCGCGGTTTCAGACGGCACCTGATTCCGAGGCCCGGAGTGCCCGGAATTAATTTCCGAAGTTTGGCTCGGGTACGTTCAGTGAACGAACGAGCGGGAATTCCTAACTTTTGATCCGGTGCTCGGAATTGAAATCCGAGGGCACCGATGAACTCGCAGCGCCGATATTCGCTTAATGAGACCTTTTCGGGAGTTGCGTTTGTTGCGGGTTGAAAGTTACGTTTTGGGGTTTTTCAGTTAAGTTAAATAAAATTGTGTAAAACAAATTTTATTTAAACTTTAAAAAAAAAGAACCTACCTAAGGGGGTTGGAAGTGGGACCCACACCCACTTAACCTCCCTTGGGAGGATTAAGTGTGGTGGGGCCCACACGAACCCCTAAATCTTTTAATAACCTCTCAACTTCCCCCTTAAACTCCTCTTTTAATAACATGACAACTTTGTTAATTAATGGAGTTGAATTGTTTGAATTGTTTGAATTGTTTGAATTTCAAACCTTTGAAATTCAATTTGATAATTGTGTGAATAAAATAAGTCTTTAGCTTATTTTATTTGGGTGAGAATTCTCTAGCCACCTTGAGAGAATTTGGAGCCTTCATCTTCTTCTTCTTCAAGCTCTGACGAAGAACGAAGAACGTCTTCATCCTCGACGAAGAACGACAACACTTCGTCAAGGATCATCGACTCAGAGACCTAGTATCTTCGGACCTCTGCTTCCTCTTCGGACCTTCTTCGTCGGCAAACGAAGATCCGCCAACAACGTGTCGCATCGGACGTAAATCTTCGTCAACGGATTTGACGAACGACGACCGCGACGCCTGAATTCCGCGACGCCGTCTTCCGCGGAACGTAGAGGATTTCTTTGAATCTCAAACCCGAGGTAGGGGATGTTTTTATTAATTATTTTATTCCATTCCTGAATCGTGGATTTTAGCATGACTAAACGTGAGACTTTTTAGTTATGTTATTTGTTAACGCGAGGGGAGTCGGACCGCACGAACACGGCCGAAACCCCCTCCTTCGTTCATGTTGATCCATGCGGGTGGAAGCAAGAGGCGTGGTGCCGTCGCACCACGCGGATGAACATGCTTATGATTTCCGCAATACCGTCGCGCTTCGCCGAGGAGAGATTTCAAGAACGCGACGCCGTCGCGCCGCGTTGGGAGGATTCATGGCACGACGAAAGGGGCGCGGTGCCGTCGCACCGCGCCGGACGACGAACACCGCGGCCGGTTCCGGGCCGCGGTGAGACGAGGAGACCGCGGCCGGTTCCGGGCCGCGGCGGAAGGAAAGACCGGCGGCCGTGCCGCCGGCGTCGGGAGTCGAGGGCGGGACCGGAAATTCCGGTCCCGTTGGTAAAAACCGGCCGGCCAGCGGCCGGCCGGATGTCATAAAAGCCGGGGGATTAAACCCCCGGCCGGTTCTTCAAGACCCCCCTCTTAATGAGGGGGGCGGTTCTTTAAAGGAGGGGGGGCAAAGCCCCCCCGGTTTTTGTCCAGCCGGCCCCCATCCGCGGGGGCCGTTTTTTAATTCAAGGCACAGCTTTAAGCCGTGCCGTTTTGTGAAACGCGGGGCTTAGCCCCCGCGTGCCTCCCGCGTGCGCCGCGGCACCCCGCCGCCAGCGCGGCACGCCGCCGCCGCCTCCACGCGGCCCGCCGCCGCCGCCACGCGGCCCGCCGCCGCCACGCGGCCCGCCGCCGCCGCCACGCGGCCAGCCGCCGCCACCGCCACGCGGCCCGCCGCCGCCGCCACGCGGCCAGCCGCCGCCGCCGCCCGCCGCCGTCCGCCGCCGCCGTCCGCCGCCGTCGGCCGCCGCGCCGTCCAGAGGGGGGGGGGGGTCGGGCCGGGTCGGCCCGGACCCGGACCCCCCGTTTCGGACCAGATTCGGTTCTTGGCTCATAACTTGAGCCTCGGACCTCCGAATGACGAACCGTCTGCGGCAACGCGATCCTTGGATCGAGACGGTCGTTTCGGTATATCGCACTCAAGGTTTCGGGTTACTTTGAGTTCGGCCGGGTTGGTTCGTTCACGAAACCAACCGGGCCTTCGGAGCGGAAACACTCATATCTTGAGCTACGGACGTCCGATTGACGTGCCGTCAGTCGCGTAATGTTCCTCTTAGTGAGACGGATCTTTTGGCATACTCCGCCCGAGGTTTGGACGCAGGTGGAGTACGGTCGGGTTGGTTTTGCCTTAAAAACCAACCGGGCCCCGGAGACGAAAATGCCTATAACTCTCAGACCGGGCGTCCGATCGACGCGCCGTCTGTTGCGTTGAGTTCCTTTTGTCGATACGGAACTTTTGGATACATCAACTTCGGTCTTCGTGACAGTTGATGTATCAGCCTCTCGGCTCGTGGAGCGGACCCTCCGTACGAGCTTGCTGTGTGCGGGAACCCTAGTGCTGGTTGCGACTGTTCTACTGCGACGACGACAGTACAGAGATCCTGTGTGGATTCGACGACGACAGTACAGAGATCCTGTGTGGATTCGACGACGACGACTACAGCACTCAGCGATCCTACGTGGATCAGTGCTTCAGGTTCTGTGTGAGCCCGATCCTGTGTGGGTCCTTGCGCTCAGCGGTTCTGTGTGAGCCAGCGCCTACAGGTTCTGTGTGAGCCCGATCCTGTGTGGGTCTTCTGCGGGGGTTAGTTACCTATCGATCCTTCGTGGGTCCGACGACTTAGATGGATCAGTGATCATCTTTATCGTCCTTGAAGAAGTATACCTGTGTGAGCTGAATCCTGTTACTTTCCTTTGTGGAATACGTATACTTTCCTGCGTGGACTGAGTTATACTTGAGCTCGGAGGTTGGAGCGTATTTGAATTGATGACTTAGGTATATGTATGGGCATATACCTAAGCAGTGTTGGTTGTTACTTCGTGATTGTACTTTGCTTCGTGATTTATCCTTTGTGGATTTTGAGAGACCTTCAGGGGTCTCGGGGTCCCTACTGAGTAGCTTATACTCACCCCTGCACGGGCTTCGCCCGCACTACGTTGTGTTGGTTGCAGACGACGGACAGCGTTGACCTTAGCTGAGGTTCGCGGAGCGGGACGGTACCCGGAGGTGGACCACTGGGCGGGACGAGCACGGAGCGGACGGTGGGACCCGTGGAGCAGAGGAGCTATCTGTACCCACCCTTCAGGTGGGATTTCCGGTGGACAGCTCGGAGTAGCGGCCTTTACTTTACAGTTGCTGTTTTTCCCTTTTTGAGTTGTACTTTACTTTCAGTTTGGGTTTGTATTCTGGCCCATTTACTTTTCCGCACTTTCAGTTGTTCTCTGCTTTCTTAGTGATTACCTTCCGCTTGTTTACTCTGTGGTGTGTGTTTTCTTTTCAAAGGCAATGCCTTCCCTTTTTACCGGGATTTACGCCTTGGTGCTAGTCGCCAGCCCCTGGCCTATGGAAGGCGGGCTTGGGGTAGTCATGGCTCGGACCCCGAGGGCGGGTCGTGACAGTTTAGTATGTGTGTTGTTGTTTGTAATGCATATCCACAAAAGGATAATGGAAGACTCGCATGACTCATCATTAATCTCACCATGTCCAACATGTTGTGGTTCCTCCTTTCTCTTACACCATTCCACTAAGGCATGTAAGTTGGAGTGAGTTGGGATAGGATCCTAAACTTCTGTAAGTAATCAATGAAGTCTTGATTAAGATATTCTCCACCTCGGTCCAAGCGTAATTTCTTAATCTTCCTACCAAGATGGTTCTGAACTTCATTCTTGTATTCTTTGAATTTGTAAAAAGAATATGACATAAACCTCATTAATTAAATATATCCATATCTAACAAAATCATCAGTAAATGTTATGATGTATGAGCACCCACCCATTACTTCAATGAGAAATGGTCCACACACATTGGTATAAGAATTCAAGAAGCTCTTTTTCTCTTTCACATTTCCCATTAAATGAGGATTTGGTCATTTTGCCTTGTAAAAATGTTTGACATAAACAAAGAGGTTTTAGTTTGAAAGAATATAAATATACATCTTGATGTAATTTTTTCAAGAGTTTTTCAATTACATGACATAGATGGTGATTCTAATGTTGGGTGTGGTATGAGTCATGAGATGTAACTTTGTTATCGATTTCCATTACCTGGTTCATATAATCCAACACATCAAGACTGTTATGTAAATGTTCCTTACCATAACAAATTCTATCTTTATAAAAGAAGAAACATTTATTTCTAAATTTGAAAATGAGTCCATCTGTATCTAGTCTGAATACAGAAATAATGTTTTTGGTAACTTAATTCACATAATAACAACCCTTCAAAACAAAGATCATTTCATTCAACAGTGTGAGGTGATTTTCTCTTACTGATATAGTAGAAATTTTAGCTCTGTTGTCTTCTCATAAATCTACCACCCCTCAGTAAATTTTTTCTAAATATACTTGGTTCCTATATTTTAATACATGTGTGTGCACCAAAATCTGTATCTAATACCCAATTTTTAGAAATAGATAAATTACAATCGATAAAGAAGGAACCTGAAGCCTCCCCTTAATTATTTATGTGGGTTCATTTTTTCTTTTAGTGTCCCTTCTCGCCACATAAAAAATAGAAAAAATCATTTTCCCTTGCTTCCCCTTTGATCTTTTTCTTGGAAGGGCATGAAGAAGCTTTGAGCATAAAGCTCTTTGCTTTCCCTTTCCATTTTTTCACCATAAGGATAGAAGTATTTTCACACTTCGTATATTTATCTACTAGGAGAAGTAGGATAAGAAGATATGGCAGAGACTTTTCAATGTTTTTCATATTAAAATTCACAACAAAACTGCAGAAGATTTGAGGGAGTGATGCTAGAATGAGATCGGTGCCCAGTTCTTTTAGGGAGTTTAAACCCTATAACCTCTAGTTTCTCAATATATCCAATTATATTGACTACATTATTCCTAGCTAGGGAACCCTATTCAAGATTACTCTCAAAGGGAACCTTGGAAATATCAAACTGTTTCTATCTAGCTTGCTCTTGGTAAAGACCATGGAGGTTCTCAAGCATGTTGTACGCATCCTTGTTTTTGTGAGACGTCATTAGTTTACTAGACATAGATGAAAGCATCAAAAATTGAATGATGGTCACATCATTATTATGTTTTTCATAGAATAGTAACTCTTTATCACTTGCCACTTGAGTAGGCAGATCCGACATTGAGGACTCTAGCATGTATGATTTCCATTCATGGCGTAGAAAAACCTGAAGGTGTCTAAACCACTACTAGAAGTTACTACCCATGAGGAGATTTTCTTTATCAAATATTGATCATATAGATAGTGTGTATGATGCTCTTTTCATTTTATTCTATAATTAAAAGATCATATTATTAGTACTTTTCTTGATAACAAATTTTGTGAGAAATAATAAATTAATTGATTTTATGAAATCTCCCATAATTTTATCAAGTCCCAATATCTCTCATCATTTAAATTGGAATATCTAGTTTCTTAGACATTCTAGTTGTAAGGATCCATATTTCTTTCCACATAACTCCAACAAGGATTTCTCAAGATATTTTGAAGGTATTTAGGTAGACAAGTCTTTTCCAATTTTGGGCTTGCAGCTCCTTGATCCCTTGAGTGGACTCCCCAATCTAGAAATAATGACTTATATTTTCTCAACACTTGCTTCCAAATTACACCAAATATAGAAAGGGATACTCTTATTTATGTAAAATGGTTAATTCAACCTGAAACCTTCATAATAACCCCTCTTATAAAAGTATGTTTCCCAACAAGGGTTGGTCAAATACATAGTTCAATTGAGTTTTGTTCCTAATCAAGCAATGAAAGGCTTAGTGTGGCTTAATATTAGATTGACAGATTTTATTTTATTAGGCATAAATTTTTATCTTATTTTATCATTTTCATGTATTGTTAATATTTAAGTGGATGTTTACTTAATTAATTAACCATGTTTGGATAAAACTTTTTTGCATAATCAATTTTATTTAAATTACATCTATGTGTATTAATTAATTCATTTACGTGATCTCGGTCTTGTATCAATAAATATAATTAAAATAAATTAGATAGAAAATAAGTAATTAATTAAATGACATGATCATGATATTATCTAATGGTAGATTTTAATGAGAGGACATTAAATCAACCTATGACCAATGGGAAATAACTTCTTATGGAAGACATGGAATGAGCTACAAAATTCCCCATGATCAAATATGTATCACAGAGTTGGCATCATAAAGGTTATGTCTTGAATGTTCTCCAAAATCCTTTAGATGATCCATTAATTAAAAATATTTATTACTCACACGTATGTGAGGGGAACCAAAGGATTGGTTAAAGGGAATTACATAGATATCATTATACACACAGGACCTATATAATAATGGAGGGAGGGATGACTCGCATACCATATTTTAATTTAATATTAAATAATTTAAAAACCATGCAATAAATCTAATTAAATAAATTCCAACACATACATAGGTCTTGGTCATGCTCATGATCGGTCGTACATGCAATGAATACACAAAAAGTAACTTGTTATCATTCACTTATTTATCCGTTATTTATTATTAAGATAAATGCACTTGTATTAATTATTTATTTAATTAATTAATTTTCTTTCATGTTAACGATCATTTGAACTTAATTTGAGATACCCATCATATTGGCATTCATATAAAATAAACAGTATAACCATTAATGACATATTTATTACAGTAAATTAAGTGATCATTTAAAACACTTTAAAACCATTATTAAATTTCCAAACACAAAATAGTGTGAAAATCAATAAAATAAGGTTTTAATGCGATAATTTTTCAAATTTAATGTACTTCTAATTTTGCCTATTAATGAGAGACTACATGGTGTGTATATCCAGCTACATTCCATGTATCTCAGTTTCTGTATATAAAAGTCACATGCCTGGGGATTTGGCATGTTATCTCGGCTAGACTACATAGTGTGTACATGCTAGCTACACACCCTACATCTTCTTGTCGTGTGCCAGGTTGGCCTGGTCAACATGAGGCTTGCCATAAAATAACCGTGTGTTTTTAATTGCTTGGAACATTTAGATACAATTTAAATGGGTATTCGATATGTGTTCCAGCCACATGCTATGTAACCCATATTTATTAGCCAAATATTTGATACTTCCTGATGAAATATCAGGTAGTTATTTATTTGTTCTTAAATATCTAAGAAAATTAAGCACTGAACAATCATGATTAATATGTCAATAAAATGTTAATTCAAATCAGATTAAAGAACAAATAACATGAAATGAAAATATAACCATGGTTATGCATAGATCAACAATAAAATAAATAATTATAAATTTAAACATAACGGATCTGATACTACTTGTTGGTTCCTGGGATAGCAGAAGCATTACGGTGGAGGTGATATATTAAAATTTCTTTTAATAATCATTTCTTGAAACCAAGAGTGAGGATCTTGAACATAAAATTTATAATTAGTTTATTTAAAATCTGAAGAAATAAATACATGGGCTTAGAAACTTTCTTCATTGATGATTGTATATTATCCAAAATATCCCTTCTAGATTTCTTTCATTGTTCTTGTGAGGATCCAAAGGTAGAGTCCATCTAATAGTGATGCACACATGCTCTAATGGTCTCCGAGAAATGACACTCATTCTCTAGGTTCTAGCACGGTGAATCAAATGTCTTGCATTTTTAGTTCTTGATCGCTCATTCTTCATCCTTGAAGAAATTATCTCTTGGGTTTCTTGTTCTTGAGAGGGAGATAGGAGGAGGAGTCAAAAGAGAATTCATTGTGCAATAATTATCTATTCCCAAACTTGGAATTTTTTTCAAATTCTTTAAAAAATAGACATAGACATCTATTTATAGAGTAGGGATTTCGGTTACAAAATTTCATTTCATAATAGCCATTAAATATAATTATAACCATTAATAAAATATCACACCACATAATAATAATATTATTATTATTTTGTAGTGCTCCAACTTTCACAAAATGGATAAATAGTATTTACCAGCTCGTAAATAATTATTTTATCACTGGACACAGTCTTAGCCCATTCGAATTCCTCTTTCATTTATTAAAGACCTGAATAAATATTTTATCCTCTTGAATAAATATTTTATTCTCTTAAAAAAATATTTTATTCACTAACTAGTAAATAAATATTTATTTAATATTCAAAAAAATAAATAAGTATATTTTATTCACAATTCGGTGAATAAATATTTAGTGATCAATTTAACTTGAATAAAATTATTACTTAGTATTGATAGTAGTATTTATTCTATTAATAAAATTCAAATAGAATTTAATTGAGATTAATAGAAACACATAGTGTGTGACCCTCTCAGATTCTTTCTCATTGAAATTAGATAGACTTTTCTAAAGTCCAATATTACTATCTAGAAACGGGTCAAGGCACCCAAGAGAAATAACTTAACATCATAATGATGAAAAACACATGTGAATGCTCACTATGTAATATAATCCCTTTATCAAAACATCTCATCAAGAAGTTTTCATGATGGTGTCATCAACCTATATGCTCGATACATCATTCTTTGAATATCTAAAATAAACTTGTTGTCACACCATGACCATGGAATTTAGGGGGACATTTATATTTCAATCAAAGGTCCAAGATATCAACTTCTATAAATATGGAAGGGAAAATCCTCCCTTGACTTATCCATTGATAAAATTTCATTTATGACACACCCAACGTACCCTAATTTCTTCCAATATATGGCATGACAGTTTTCATCAGAAAATCTAAGTGCACACATTGTGACCTTCATTAATGATCATCTTAAAATCTAAGGCCCATTACACACACTCGCATATAGGAATATCTAATGACAACAAAACATGTGGAATTTCTACTGGCAGGTCTGTTCTCATAATCTCCCATATTGGATATTACTAAGTACAATCTTCATGAGAATAAGTATCATCTACTTATGATTACTTTCACCTAATGAACTATATACTATGCATCCCATCAAAATATGTTATCCAACCGCAAAACAATATTAAGAATATTTTCATAGCACTTTAAGGTTCTCATCATAGTAGGGAACAACTATGACCTTATCAATGTGAAAAATACTTTAGGACATTATTACATTAAAGTCATGTAGAACAATGAAAAATATGTAATAAGATGATTAATTTAATATTTAATACATAAAATATTCATGTAATCAAAGTAAAAACATTTGGTTCTAGAAAACCAACTCTAAAATTCTGGTCTGACTCATGGTAGTGGTGGGGTATGATGGTCTTGTGTCCTGGCCAATGAGAGAGATGTGACATGAATGACTTATGGCCTAACTTGAGACCCGTTATTTTTGTGGATGTTGTGGAGGACATGTGGTGACCTTTTTATTGACCTTAGTTCAAATTTTTTTATTAATATGTTTTTTTGGATGGAGGTGGAGTAGGCACAACTAGGGATTTGTGGTGGCTTAGTTATCACACGACCACTCGGTACATGTTTGTGTGTTATTGCTTGTTCATTTATTTATCATCAAGATATACACTCTTATGCATGTGAACTCATATAAAAGATTCATTTTTTGTGTTTTAGTGGGTTTAGACTCACACCTTTCAAGGGAATATTAATTCATGTGTAGACCATATGATTAGGGATGCGGGAAATGGAAAATCCCTTATGATAGAGAGTTGGGGTATGGAGCATGGTGATTGCAGGAGGAACCATGATAGAATCCAGAGTGATTTTGCAGAGTTTTTTTACATGTATCGCTCACATTTTTTTTGACATTTCACTTTGGTGGTCTTTTTTTATTTTGTATGACTTGAGATACATTCCATGCCATCTGTTTAGTAGTGTTTATTTATTCTATTGTGTTATTATTTATAGTTTTATTTATTGATAATGAGTGGATATTATCTCTAATGATGGAATTAAGACCCTCACTGCTATTCAGCAACCTCTTGTGTATGAGGATGCATTCATGATGCCATGTGGCACTCTGGCTCAAACCTAGTGATTCAGTCCAAGTTATTACAAAGTGGTATCAAAATAATTTTTTTCTCTTTAATTATTATTGATTGTATGTTAGGTCAAGGTAAAATGGAGTTAGGTCATGTGGAAACTAGGAAAGGAGTTTCATGTGTGCCTAGCCAACCCATGTGTAATGGACCTTTGACTTTCCATTGATGGGATTTTTGTAATAGTTATGGTTTTACAGTTCCATTTTAATCTTGATCATATTGTGTTATTACTATTCCATGGGTTTTGGGTGTATTCATGCATCATTAATTGGAACATAGGACCCCATTTAATATATATATATATAATCATGTTTAGTGTTTCATGGTTATTATTTAATTAAATTCCTTGATATGTGTTAATTGTTTGGTGATATATATTATTTCACTGCTTTCATGATATATCTGTTATCAAATTATATAGTTAAACTTGAGAATGTTGTTATGTTTTGTTATATATATATATAACAGTGACTAACATGCAGGTATGAAAAGCTAGGCTTGATCCTTGAGTAGTACTAGGAGGGATATGTTTTCATGTTACCAATATCCTCTTAGGATATATTATTCATAATTCATTTTGTGTTCCTATAAAATGCTTAGGTTGTAATTTAATTAAGCTATTATAGGTTTTATAAGTTTACATTAGAATAGTAGACAATAACAAATTGGTCATTTTTTATAATACCAGCTATAGAAGTAGCGCATGACACTGTCATAAGGGAGGACATCATGATTTTACCACCATTTATATAGGATAATGTAGTTAAAAATTCTCCCACACCCGCTCTAGTGGTTTATAAAGAAGGGAAACTTAATCCAGTAGTCTTCATCATAATAACCATTAAAGGTAGATGAGTTTCTAAGGATATGGTCTATTATGCCTAGGAATTTCAACTCTATCACCCTTCATCCTTTTAAGGTACTGGAGGCCCTCAAGATGTTGAGGATTGGATTGACATTATTGAGGGATTCTTCAATCTAGTGGAGACTCTAGAGGATCAATGGGTAAATTTCATGGTCTTTATGATATATGGACTCACCAGGAGGTGGGGGGTTTCAGGAACCAGGTAGGGAGATGTAAATATTTGACATGGATAAACTTCAAATACCTTTTCTCTGATGAGTTATTTCTGGGTATGTAGAAGATGGACCATGCTCAGGAGTTCATAGAGCTTTAGATGGGATTTATGATAGTGTCTATTCACTCAACATGATTTAAATAGTTATTGTGCTTCACTCCTCATTTGGTTAGGAATGTGGAATAGAATACTAATAAGTTTGAGATCGGCCTCTGAACAGAGTTGGGATGATAGGTCAAGAACTTAGACCTTACAACATATCCGGAGGTGCTTCACAAGGTCCTAATGATCAAGAATAATCTAGAGGAGGAGTGAGATGTGGCTCTCCTTTTAGACTTTAGTGGACATCCTAGTGATACTTTTGGTAGTAGAAAGAAGTAGGCATAGGATTCACTCTAGAGTGGTAACAGAAAACTAGATTTGAGAAATGTTTCTTTTGCACCTTCTATGGGAGGAGGAAGACCTCAATGTTTTGACTTTGGAAAGAGTGGGAATTATAACAATTTTTACCTAAATCATTAGATCATGTATCATCAATTCATCAAGATAGGTCATCTATAAAATTTCTTCTCGAATGACTCATAGATGAGGTCTTACAGGGGTTTAAGAAAAATATAGGCATTGAGCCATGGGATTATCCAGGGTTCTCAAAAGTAGGATCATAACCATCATATGAAAATGCATTAGGCGAGTCATGCATATCATGGACTTGGCCATAGATTTGAGGCTTGTCGAGTATACATAGTGGAATATGTTTTAATTGATTGTGGAGAGGGACCATCAACTATTTGAGGTATGGTCTTGATCACCTATACTCTTTCTATTACTCCTTTTGATATTGGTGCTTCCCCTTCATTTATATATATGAAAATTATTACTGGGATTGACTTACTAGTAATTTTATATTCTGAGTTTTTTATATCTTGATACACCCTTGGGGAAGAAAATATTTATAGATGTATAAGAATTCCCATTGTAGTTTCTAGATACATACATCTATTGGATTTCATGATCCTTGATATTACTAAATTTGATGTTATTTTTTGGTATGGACTGGATGATAAGTTATCAGGTACACATTTACTGCTACAAGAGAGGTGTTTTTTTACTACGCCCAAAGGGGGGGGGGGAAGTTATTTTGATCGGTGAGTGTGATGTTGGAGCAAGCAGGATGGTATCAGACCTGAGCCAGATTGGATCTATTATAGTGCAGGTAGCTGGCATGGTTCTTGCAGTGGAGCCCGTAGTAGGCTTTTCCTTTCCTCTAGTGCTAGACCTATATCAAGATGTCTTCCCAGACTACTATTCAAGTCTCCCTTAAGAGAGGGTAATTTAATTAGAGGTCAAAATCATTCTAGGAGCACAACTTATATCAATTCTCCCATATTGTATTATACCGACTGAGTTGAAGGAACTCGATGTACATCTCGAGGACATAGAGTTAAAGAATTTTATTAGAACAATCACATATACCAGGGGTGTTCCATAGTTATTCACAAAGAAGGTTGATGGTAGTATCTGGTTGTGTGTGGACTATTAGAAATAGAATCAAGTGAATGTGAAGAATTGATAACTTTTGTTGAGGATCGACGATCTTCTTGACTAGTTATAGGGTTCCTAGCTATTCTCTAACATTGAAATATAGTCAGGATACCACTCACTTTAGGTAAGTGAAGATGATAATACTAATACAACATTTAAGAGTGTATATAGACTTCGTGATTATCTCTTCATTCCTTTTGGGATGAAAAACTGTTCTAGTGGTGTTCATGGCTCTCATGAATAGGATTTTCCATATGTATCTCGAATTCTCCATGTATTTTTCATTAATGATATCCTAATATTCTTACAAAACATAGAAATTTATGGAATTAACCATGATATTATATTGATTACACTTCAAAATCATGATTTATACCAAACTATCTAAGTGTCACTTTTGGATTTAGGAAATTTGGTCCCTAGTGTAGGTGGTTTTCGAGGGAGGAATCTCTATAGACCTCAAGAAGGTAAAAACAGTCATGTCTTGGGATCTTACTTAGAATTTGTTTAAGATTATGAGTTTACTAGATTTAGTTTGGTATTATAGACTATTTATATAGGACTTGAAGCACCTATGAAATGACTCACAAATAAGGGAGTGAAGTTTTAATAGACAAATATTTAGGTGCGCATAAGGATGTTGCTACCACCGCTCCCTATTTTTCACTGCTACTGTTCCCCAATGGTAGAACACTACTACCGTTAATTAATAGTAGAAAACTAAAATCACCAGAAAAACCCATATATCAGTATTCCACAGAGCTACTTTTAGAAAATAAATTAAGCACTGATAGAACATAACTACCACTGCTTCCCCCTGTTCCACTACTGCTACTCACCTTCCACCATCGTATGCATCTACCATTCTCTCTAGAAATAATTTTTAAAAAATTAGTTTAAATGTGGTCCCATGAAAACCGTGTGATCATTGTGATTGGATATACAGTTTACTGTGATACCTCATGTGTTGGTTTGGGAGCTATGATGATTCAGAGGGACCAGGTTGTAGCTTTTGGGTCATGCTTATTATGACCCCATGAGTGGAACTACCCAAAACATGGATTGAATATTGAACTTATATACCATGATCTAAAGTTTTGTAAATATTATTTCTTTAGTGAGAGGTTTATTGTTTAGAAGGACCATAAGAGCCTTCAATATATCTTCTCTTAATGGGATCTGAATTTGAGATAGAGGGATTGGGTATATTTCTTATAGGAATTTAACTTTTAGATGGATTATACTATAGGTAAAGGCAACCCCATTGTAGATTCTTCTAGTAGGAAGATGTTGGATACACATGAGCTTAGAGAGTGGCCCTTATAAGATTAAATATTTTTTATGAGTTTGATGGAAGAGTGGATAGTGGATGAATCATAGGATCATGGAGTGATTATATGTGGACCTTTAGTGATCACATCTTGTTTGATACATCATGTGAAAATAAGCCAATAGTTAGACCCTGATTATGTTGTGATGTAGAAATTCTTGATAGGGTTAATTTAGTTCTAGAGTGGTACTTAGATTAATAAGACGTGATCTATGTCTATGAGAGACTAGTTGTGCCAGATTCATTGAGGGAGGATCTTATGAGATACTCTCATGCTTCAAAAATTTTAGTGACCCCCAGGTTGATAAAGATGAACCATGACATAAAAAATTAGTTTTTGTACCTAGGTATCAATATATTCATTGCTAGTTTTGTTTTATGATTCCATACCAAATACAGGTTAAAGGATAAGTGGAAGAGTTTTTCTTCAAAAAATTCTAATAATATTGTGGAAGTGAGATTAAATGATGATGGAATTCATGATAGGCTTATCTAGGACCCTAAAGAGTCATGATTCTATTAGGGTGATAGTTGATTGGTTGAAGAAATTAGAACACTTATTACTGATTCGAGAGACCCACTCTATAGATTAATTGGGTAAGATGTATATTTGATAGATTGTATGACTACATGGAGTCCCTTCTAGTATCATGTCAGATAGAGATGCACATTTTATGTTAGGGTTTTTTAAGTCATGTAGAAGGACTTGGGGTATCAGTTGAAGTTGAGTAAAACATATCATTCACATACCGATGGAAAATCAGAGTGGATGATTTAGATCCTTGAGGACATGCTTTAAGTATGTGTCAAAAACTTCAATGAAGAATGCGATGATAAATTATATTTGGTGGAGTTAACTTAAAATATAAATTTCTTGGTTTCTATTCAAATGTAAATTTTTGGGACTCTTTAGGGATAGTCATGACGCTCACTGTTGTATTAGAATGAGGTGGGTGAGGTAGAAGTTATTGGGATAAGTATAATGTGTGATACCTATAAGAAAGTACAGTTGACCAGGAAATAGTTTGTTACGTATCGGAGAAGGTAATGATCATATGTCGATTGAAGGAGATGAACCTTAGAGTTCATTGTTGGTGACCAAGTTTTTTTATGGGTGTCACCTCAATTGGTGAATTTTTAATTATGTAAGTAGGGGAATGTGACACTAAATTTTGTGGTACCATTTGAGATCACCTAATGTATCAGAGAAGTTCCTTAGTGACTAAACATTTCTCTAAATTACAGATGCATGCATTATGAGTTCAAAAATTCTCTTCTTCTGAGAAACATGCCCAATCCTACACATGTGATTGACTATGAGGATGTTGAGTTAGAACAAGTCGCATATTTTATAGAGCATCACGTGAGGATCATGGACCAGAGTGATAAGGTATTGGGGTTGATATGGTGCCACTTTTAAGTCTTATAGTAGCATGGATATAACCAAGAGGGAACATGGGAGTGATTTTCTGATGTTTGATATTAGTGGCCTGAGTTTTTATAGTAGGTCCTCTAGAGAATCTTCTTAGGGATGAGAAGTCCTTAGAGTGGGAGAATTATAGTGCCCTCATTTTTAGCGGGTCTGTTAATTTAATTTCTGACATGTATTAAGTGATGTTTTTTATCCTTATGATGGTTGAAACATGGGTCCAAGATGTTTTTGAGGTTTTTAAAATCATAAAAATTGGTTTTAGACCTTTTTGGAACAAAACAAGCCATACCATGACTATAGTATAATCCTTGGTTGTCCAGGTGTGCTCCAGTGTAAAACGTGAAAAAGGTCAAATAGGCATGGCCATGGTGTGGTGATCAAGGAAGGTTCACATGGGACATGGATTATATGATATCATGATGACTATGTTGGAGTCCATGGTGAGGGAAAATGACATGAGGTTGAAAAAAATACAATATGGGATGAAACATTTCTCATGGTGATCAAGAACAAAATGGTTATGGTATATGCCTTGGTGGAGGGCATAGTGGTGGTCACATTGAATTTGAAAAAGATGAAATGGACACATTATTACTTGTACATTGATCGTTTCAAAGGGGAAATGCATGTAACGTTAATGTGGGGTATTAAATGAATTATTAAACAATTATTTTCCATATTAACGGATTCAAAATTCTCCTCCTTATTTATTCCTTCAATCTGGAAAAATTCCATACACTCCTTGGATGTACCTTGGGTGAGTTGGTCAACCCTATTTGTGTTGAGGTTTCTCTTTTTTTTGTTCTTAATTTTCTCAACCCCTTTTCTTATCCTTACAAGGAGAATCGAACCTTAGAAGATATATGTTGTTATTATGGAATCAAAACAATGGAATCCTCACCTATTCCCATTTTTTAATTATTACTTATATAAAAAAATTAGTCCTTCATTCAACTAGACTTGAAGATAATCATTAATAGTAATTGTTTCTAGGAACTCCTGATGTGAAAGCTTATTACAACTGGTGTAAACAAAGTTTGAGTGAAAAAACTCTTGAGGAATCATGAAAATGACATTGAAAACCTTGATGTAGGAAGTTCCTTATCATGTAGAGTCTGTATATACAATTTTTATTAGGATGTGATGCTGTTTTATTATATTCTTTATACCATTATTGTGTTTGATCATATATGTGAGTGTGCGTAGCCTGTGAGAGAATTTTTGATGTTTGACTGCATGTGTGTGTGTGCATAAACCATGAGACCATATTTCATGTTTGATCACATGTGTGTGTTTGTGAATACCCTTTTAGAAAATATTTGATTATGATAACATGTGTATGTATAGAGCTACTAATACCCATGTTTCTTAAACTAATTTGTGCCCTTGTATGTTATGCCCTATCACTGCATGAAATTTGTAGTATATTATATATTGTGGTCATTCTATGTATGGTACAAAAGTAGTGGGTGTAACTATAATGGATTGGTATCCCTAGAGGGGGAGTGTGTTTAGACACTGCATGTGATAAGATGAAATGACAGAGTTAGAAAATGTGGCATGTGTGATAGTCTTCTGGCCTGACTTGAGGGAATGATGGTCTGGTGTGATGTAACCCTAGAGGCTACAGTGGGTCAAGATGGTATTTGTTTTCCATACCCAAGATACAATTTCTATACATGATGGAATTGAGGCCCAACACGAGGAAGTTTCAGGGCATGAGGGTCTTATGGCCTGATCCATGAGTGATATGGGGCTTGATATCCTTGTGTCCTGACCCAAGACTCATTATCCATATAGATATTATGGAGGAAATGTGGTGACATTGTGGTCATACTTAGTTCATAACTTCAACGTTGAAAAAGTTTCTATCATGGAGCCGAAGTAAGTATAACTGAGGGTTTATGTCGGCTTGGTTAGTGCCTACTACTCAATATATGTTTGTGTGTTACTTTTTATGATTTAATTGATTATAATTACATACACTATTATGCATGTACACTCATGTCAAGGAAGCATTTGTGGTATCATACTAGGTTTATACTGACACCCTTTATGGGAATCTTGATGCACGTGCATATATCATGATGAGGGATACCAAAAAGGGAAATTCCCCAGTGATAGGGAGTAAGGGGACGAAGCATGGTGATTAGAGGTGGTACTAGGATTTACTTCAGAGTGATCCTGTAGTGTTTTTTACTTATCTTTCTTGCACTTTTATTTGACCCACCACTTTAGAGGTCCTTTTTTTATATTTTTCATGACTAAAGGTATATTCTATTCCATATGTTTAGCACTATTTATATATTCCAATGTGTAATTATTTATTCTTTTATTTATCAATATTGAGGGAATAGCCCCCCCCCCCACTAACAATATTCTGACCCTCATTGCTAGTCGAAAACCTCTTACATATGAGGAGACACACATGAGGCCATGTGAAACATGGATTGAACTCAGTGATTTTGGGTAGGGGCATTACATAATTATATTTATAATACATGTTGGATAGTTTCCTTTTAATTTTTATCTTTTTATTTACCCTCTCCCTTATAATAGAAATAATCTAAATGATATATAAGGAGCATGGGTGGAATACTTTACAAGAGTTATTTGGTTTAATTTTATCACTATTTTTAATATATATTTTTAATTTTAAAAATAAAAATTGTAAAGTAGTTTTAATTTGAACAATATGTTGATGCAGTTTTTTTAGAATTTTACTATGCATATTTTTGTGTTGTCTTTTTCTATTACTTATGATTTTTGATTTATTAATGGTTGGGTAAAATATATCTTAAAAATATTTTTTTTACAAAATATTTTTATAATGGTTATTTATATAACCAAAATAAAAAATGTATTTTACATCAGTTATAATTTAACCGACTGAAAAATTTATTGTTTACATCAATTATTTTAAATAACCCATGTAAAAAAACATGCTTTTGTATCAGTTAACTTATAAACAATGTATAAAATAGGATAATTTTATATATTTAATGTTTTTATGGAGGTTTATACAATAAATGATATTGAAAAAATATATCCAATGTCTCTTAAAAACACATTGTCTATTAAATAATAATAATTTTTTTAGAAAATATATAGAAAAACTCTTTTTTATTACTAATTTATCAAAAATCACAAGTAGTTATCTACTATACATTATTTCATTTTAATTATATGTTTATTCATGTTTTTCTTTGTGATTATCAAAAAGGAGGATGTTTTTGAGCCATTTTCATAAAATGAAATATTCTAGAACCATTTTTTGTTGAATCACAACACACTACTTATTTTTATGCACTTACTTGAATATTTTTTAATTATGTTTTTATACAAATTTATCTTCTAATTAAATGATTAATCCATCTAATTTATGTGGAACAATGAATACACTCTAAATATTTCAATGGAATAATATGTTTTGATTCCAATACTGTTATAACTAAACCACAAGATCACTTATGTTACCATTTTATTTTGTTAAGATGATACAATAAATTGGACTAAGGATTTGAGGAATTCTATATATTGAAACAATAACATTCATTAATCTTTAAAACATATAATTTTTTTTATTGTATAAAATTTAATTGTTTTTAGTGTGTTTTTTAGAGCTTCTATTGTGTTATAAAATTTTATAAAAGATTTATGTTTACCCATTGTAATCATTTCTTTGGATATTTGTGATCAAATATATTATGGGTCTATGAATCTATGATTCTTACTATACTTTGAGGTTGATGATATTCTATGGATATAAACCTAATTTATTCTATACTAAGAATTTCAAAAAAGACCGGGTGTGGTATTTATGATCAATCATGATGATCAAAGAGGAGGTTGGGGATAAAGTTTCTTTATTTTTATAGGGTTTTCAAAGAAGTTCTTAGTGAAAAAAATGTACCTTTCTATATGGTTTTTAATGATATTACTAGTGTATATCTCATTTTCCTTAGTTCATGTTACTAAACCACATGATGTTTTCTGATAAAAATGAAGAGTTTTTGTGAATTGGAAATGTTGGAAATAATATCCTTTAAAATATTCTTTGTATTTTCATTCAATACTTTGGGTTTTATTTATTTACTGGCATTGTTTTTATCTTCTGATTGGTTTTTAAATCTTATTTTAGTTTTTAAATTCTCAAAGGTTTATTTATACTATGCTATTTAATTATGTACTCTAATTTTTTTAGAGGTAATTACTTTCAATCAACTTACATTCTTGAGTGAAAAAAATTGTAAGTTAGATTTATGGCTTAGATTCGCCCCTTGAAGCTTCCATACATTTTTTATCTAAGACAAAAATATTTACACTTACAAAAAATTTTTTGTGATGCATATTGATCTTCCAATTTTATAATCCATTATTGGGCCTATTGATTCACATAATATCTCATTGTGATTATTTGGAATATTTTGAATTTAATTGTCCCATTATAGGATATTTGGTTCACCTTATCTTCTATGTATGTACCAAGGAATTCACATGAGGTGATAAGAGTATAATATGATCTTTGAGCCTAATATGAATATGGAAATAAATATTTATGTAGTTACATTTTCATTTTTTCTAATATATAGATAATCTATTAAAGGAATTAGAACTCCTACATTCTAGTTGTGTGATATTATTTTGTTTTATTCTAAATTTGTTTTGTAGTATTATATTTATGAGTTACATGTTTCTATAATTGGTATCAGAGTAGGGTATAGATTTTTAGGGTGTTAGGTTATTTAATATAACATGAAATACACTGTAAACAACATAGGTTGAATCTTAAAGAGTCACAAGTTAAAATATATTATTTTTTTAAAGACTAAAATTTCTATGTTCATAATTTTATTTAAAATATCTAGTTTTAGATTATTTATATTATTTTCATCATTAAATCATCTTTTTTAAGTAAATAGTTAAAAAATATGGAATTACACATAACCATTATGATGGGAAATGTAACAATTTCCCAAACAAGATTCCAAATATGATGGTCATAGGAGATAAAAATCCAATAGAGGTAATAACTCAATTTTTTGAAGTTATTAATAATAACTTAAAGCACATGTAATGATTACCTTCTATAATAAGGGACAAATTATTATTTATCAATTTTTGTGATAATAACCACATATTTTTTCAAGATATTCCAGTCCATTAATATTGAATAAATGGATAAATTAAATCAAATGATATTTTTTATACCATAGTTCTACAAGTAAGAGAAAGTGATTTTTAACTTTTATTGCTTAGAAAGAAAAGTTTATCAGTGGTGGGAATTGATCAAGAATTCTGATCCTAGGGATGAACTTATCTAAAATGAATAGGTGTAAATAGAGAAAATATTTTATAAAAAACTATTTTATACTCAATTGATGTATAAAAATGGAGCGTGAATTTCTTGCACTTAAGAAAATAGGATAAATCAATTGGGTCTTATGAAACAAACTTCAGCAGAATTTCAAAGCATGATTTTTTATTTTTCATTAACCCTAAAAGAATTTATTCTTGGTTCATTAATGTATTAAAACTTAGTCTTTGAAAGGCATAAAAAATTTGTGACATCAATATCTATGAGGATATAGTTTGATGCACACTAAAAGTTCAAATACTGATAAATGATTCTCAATTATCATGTTTTTTTAGTGAAAAGAAGTGGAGAATTGAGTTTAATATGTGATATTAAACTAAAAGATTCATTGTAGAAATAAGATTCAACTTCACATATTTCAAAATAATGGGAAAAATAACCCATGAAACAACCTTAAAGGAATGATAAAATTCTTTATGTATGTAAAAGGTGGATATAGAGCTTATGATCTCCTAAGAATCATGAATAATTCAATAAATTTGATAAAATAAGGAATCTTTACACTCAATAATCGACTTAGAGTCTATTGTTTCAACTATAATGAAACATAGAACTATAAAAATCAATACATAATGCCAAGGGTTATTGGAAATAAAAAACTTGACTATCACCATGGATAAAGAAACAAGTATGATATTATTCCATCACCTATACTAATATGGATCGCAAAAATTAAGTGGTGATAGGTACACATGTTATTTTTTTAGAATAGGGAATGTCCCATTTGGTTCAGGTTTGATGAAATATTTTATATCACATATGTTCTCTAAAAATGTTAAATTACCATTAAAAGATAAAGTGGTTGGATTATTAGTGAAAAAAATAGTGAAGCTATTGAATGCTGAGTATAGAAATCTTCCAACACTAACATTTTTCGGAAGAATCTTCTAGAAAAAATTATTATTCTCTTGTCGATATAATTTTATAAGATACTAGGTATGTGTTATACATACTTATATGGAATCGATGTCAATTTTATGAAATTGGTAATATCATTTTATATCCAAAAAATACACATATTATATATAAATTAACGGATAATTATGAATATCCATGGGAAGATGCCTTATAAATATAGATATTAGTGCCTTATGAGTAAAAAAATTGGATTAAGTAGTCATGAAAATGGAATGAGTCATCCTTTGACACATTCCAATTATGTGATAATATATCGATATATTCATAGAATAGTTGTATGGTTTCCCCCTAATAGATAGGTTGAGTACAAAATATAACTTTTACCCAAATATCTTATCATATCAAAGATTCCCTAAATAATAACCCCATTGAACTGAAAAAAATAGAATAAAAAAATGATAATTTAGAAATGGGATCTTAATGCACTATTAATTTACCATATAGTACACCGATCAACTTTTTTTTAAAAAGTATGGTTCAACACAACATTGTATTTATTATTGTGATCTTAACAAGATCATGAAAAGTAACATATATCATATATAATGTTTTGGAAACTTATTCGATAAACTACATGGGGATAAATACTTCTTATAAGTGGGTTTTGATTAATATATCATCAATTGAGGATGAAAAATGATGATATTCTTTTGATGTCCTTTCATAAAATATATGTACACCATGATTTTATAGTGACTCTATTTGGCCTAATAATTTCTTCGACAGTCTTCATGGATTTGATTAATAGAATCATTATATATTTCCTTAATAAATATGTGGTGGAATTTATTGATGATATTTATAATATAAAATTAAGGAATAACATGAGAATTATTTGATTATTGTTTTAAATAATTTGTAGAAGGATAAGTTTTATAAAAATTATAGAAAATGTGAATTTTGTAAGCAGCATGTTACATTATACTAAAATAGGTTGGGGACTAGACCCTTTATTTAAAAAGAAAAATAAAAATATAAATCCCTATTGAATTGGGTAAGGGAGGATCCATTATTATCTTGAAGGATAGAGGCATGAAGCCTCAGAATTGAGTGGAAAAAACCCATTGGTACAAATCATATTACAAGTAAAAAACCATAATCCCTGATTAGCAAGGACGAAGCTGCCTCGTGCCACAGCTAGATCTAACCCACCATTAAGGCCATCGATGGCCGAATCCTCGATCTAATGCCACATTAATGCCATCACCTTTGAGAAATCATCTCTTAATTACCATTTCTCTATAGCCCGAAGCCATCGCCGAACATCACAATCCACCGATGACCATTGTGATGCTTCATGTCGTCACTACCTGATAAGCCAGAATCTCACACCAACACCCAAGTTAAACTTTGAATCAGGGTCATTAGAGGTAGAATCACACTATATCCAATTCTAGGATGTCAAAACGTCTGGATAACATCAGCAAGGAACAATAGAGAATAATCAATCCCTGTTAGATCTCCCACCACATCTAGATCTTCTCCTACCCATCATGGCCTGATTGTGAGCATAAATAACTACCATAGCTAGATAGCCACTCAAGACCCCGCCCGAAGCTGCCACACACCAGCTCACACCCACCCACATAGTTCCCAAACATCATCCATGTAGCCAAGGTCCCCTGAGAGAAAACCCTAGAGAGCTTGAAGCTCTCCACTGAATCTAGAACCCCTTCTGACTGTGTCTTGTTGGACTAGTTGAAACTAAAAAGAAAAAAGTTACATTATTAGGGAAGGAAATCAGAAGGAATGAAATATCTCTCGATCCTTAAAATATCAACATGATTGAAGATAAACCTAAACCAATATCTATGATACAGATTCATAGTTTCTTTGGATTAGTTAGTAACTCTTAAACCAAGATAACTTGAAAAGGAGAAAACTTTTTATAAATAGGGGAATGTGAAGGTAGCTTTAAAGTACTAATGATGTGGTTAGTCAAAGAACTTATACTCATAATATCTTCAAGTGGATAAGGGTTTTTGAAATATAGAGACTATTGAAATAATTAGGTTTTATATTTATGAAAAATTATAATGTGATAGCCAATGCCTCAGAAAAATGAATGATCCTTGATAAAAATTACTTAAATTATGATTTAGAGTAAGTAGCGGTAATATTTTTATAGAACACTTTTTTGGAATTAAATTTATGGTTATAAGTGTTATATATATATATATATATTGATTAAAAAATCTTAAAATATATATATAAAGATATCAACATTCACTAATAATGATATTTGTATCTAGTCTGGGATTATAATTTTTCAATTCATTACCATTGTTGAAGGTAAAAAAAGTGATATATTCTTTACATAGAAAAGATATTAATACCTTATCTATAATCAGGATTTAAAGGGATCAAATATCCTTGGAAATACAAAGGATAAAAAAGTAAATTATAAAGGTATTAACAATATCATACCATCCTCAAATGATTTCTCAACCATCTCTCTTAGAGAAGATTAAGGGAATATAAAGGGATGATATAGAAATATAAATGAAAATGAAAACAATAAATAAGAATACAATATCATAATTAAATATTCATAAATTTCATAACCCAACCCTAATAGGATCCCTCTTTACTTAGTAGATAGATTATGTCTGACCCTTTAAGCCAAAATTAAATAGCTCATATAGTAGAGACTGGGGTAAAGTGTATTAAAAATGCTACATAGGAGGAATAACCCTTTCAGAACGTTGGATAAAAATAAAACACCTATCATTATTCAATAACAAAATATTAAAAAGAACAATTATCCAATTAATGTTGTGTCAAATTCATTTAATTGCATACAATAAAAAACATAAATAACTCTAAAAGATAATTTCAAGATATAAAATATCACCAAATAAAAATGGACACTAATCATTATTAAATAAAAATATATTAAAAATAAAACCAATATAATCAATGTTATATCAGATTCATGTAATTATATACAATAAAAAATAAAAAAAATACTATAAAAGATAATTCAAAGATACCAAATTTCTTCTAAGAAAAATGATGAGTGGCTTCTCTAATTTTCATTATCCATCTGGTCAAAAAATACTAAGGAATAAACCTATGTCTAACAGAGTATTAAAAATATAGTATGATGATATAGATAATTAAGGGTGAGTTTAACACATATTAACTAGGTTACTCCCCATTAACTCTCATGAAAATGCAGAAGAAGCATACTAAAGATATAGTGAATAAAAATTAAAATAGATTCATTATCCCTTAATGTGTAAAATACATGATCGAAACTCACTATAATCATACTCTCATAAATCCAAGAATAATATAAGTACAATAATAATAATAAACTTAACAACTAAGTATCATGCTCACACTTCCCCGCCAATCGATTCATACTTGTGTCATAACATTATATGTCTAAGTGCTCATGTACCTTACCATTTACACATACCATTTAATGTTATAGACTTAATTGTATAATATGATAACCATATCTAAGTCTAAATCATTCAAAAACGATAAATACATCACAAATGTAATTTGAGATATGGTGTGGGAAAGTAGTTAAACATACATTTCTATAACATCCAGAATGTTGAGGGTTAACTTAGAAACCATATGCACATTGGCATTGTTTAAGTTATCCAAATTATATGGTGGTGCATAGGAATGGTAAATATTTTATCAACCATTACTAAAATAATAAAATATATAATGATATATAGAGTCACGTATCTTAAACCACGGTTCTACATCCTATTATGGTAATATACACCCATACCATCACATTTCTGCCCTTATTCCTATAATTCAACCTTTGAATCTAATAAAAAAATCATAATTATAAAAACCATTTATGTAAATTATAGTATAAAAAATTAGCAGATTAATTATTCCACCTCATAATCATTTACCAAGTTATCACATAATTCCATTATCATAAAAGATAAATATTTTTAGAATTTATGTATTAATTAAATTTTATATCATGGGAACCAATAATATCATCTATTTAACTCATATAAAACTCACCACAGATATATATAAACATCACATCACCACTATATCAATATATATTATAAATTTAAATGCCATAATACTTATAACACAATATTTTGTTTTTCATCCCATCTATACTTGTTCTATCTAAACTACCCTACTCACCATATCCCCATGATTTACTTCTTCCCTTCCTTAATATAATATAAAATAAAAAATAAAAAACTTGAAAAACACACATGATATAATGAATATTATAACAATACCACATACCTCATAATTTTAAATTCATTTTATATAATTATATTAACTCCACCTACTTAATCAATGAATTCAAAACATGATAATTCCACATCAAATAATAATCTAAAGAAAATTATAGAATTCCCTTCCTAAATTTAGTGATTGAACATTCACTTACTCAGAGAAATAGATCCAATTATAGAAAATTCAACATCCTTATGAAGAGTTTCCATTGAATCTATAACAAAAAATTACAATATTAGTTATTCATTTAAATTACACATGGATCTCTATCTGTAGATCCCTTAGAAGATGGAAGAATATCCATTAGTGGGAAGAATCTTGAATGAGGTACCTTGATTCATGTAAATTAGATACCATGAAAGTTAAATGATTAAAATATGTTAATAGTCATAAAAAACTATTAATAAGTCCCTATTTTATCATGGATTTTCTAAAGTAAAATAATGGTTGGAGATAGAGAAGAGGGGAATCCAAGTTTATAATTAAATGATGATATAGAAAACCATTTCATGATTCCCTAAAATAAAACATGGTTTATGTTTGTTAATTGAGATCAAAAAAACATGGCACCCCAAATCAATTTCTACTTGATATTTACCTCATTTTTGTTTGAATTAAAGGGTTTTTAGATAGAAAAATGATGTTGTTTTCACTCTCATGTCAGGGATACATGTTTCTCTAAACCATATTTATATTTTTATACATTTTATTTTCACTCTGAACATTTCATATAGAATCATTAAAAAATGGATCAAACATAACCAAGGATTTTCATATAGAGGCTTCCTAGACCATGATCAAGACACATAAAAATATGGTCCAATGATTTTACTTTTTGGTTTTTAAAATTCCCAATCATGTTAAGAATTATTCCCAATTTTCTCTATAACCAACCCTTTTAATAATATAGAATAACCAAAATAAATTTCAATAACTCCACATCAAGGTTGACTACTAGAAAAAAAAATTCTAATATAGTCAAAATTAACAAGGGACATGTAATATTATGGAACTTTATATTAGATACTCCTAAAAAAATTAAAATAAAAAATATAAGATGAATATAAAAGGTACAAATTCATGAGTAAAAATTTCTAGATTACTATATCAAATACCCCTCAAATAATTTTTATCCATGAAAATCACACTAACTATATATAAAAGAGAACTCATTATACATGGACTTGCAAAAATTATAAAACAACTTAGGATGCTAGGAATTAATATATGATTCCCTCTCTTATTTACATTCATCTAGTCCATTGTACCTCTACAAATCAAACACCAATGGAGTAACTCGTTGCTAGGACCTATGGAAATTAGGTGAGAAATACCCTATTGAGGCGAATCAATGTATGAATTATTTATCTGGATTTATAAAATTTCCTTCAATTCTAACTATCCTAATGGATCTTAACCTATGAATTATAAGTATTATTGAGTTCTATCTTTTTTATGTTTATTTGATTACTTAAAACTTATTTTATAAATTTATCATGTTATTAACATTACCCACTTTATCATATAGTGTCATGGATAAATTAAAGTAATCAAATAAGACCCAACACTCATATTTTTTACTTAGTTCACTAGTATGGGATAGTTTAAGGAGAATTCAATTGATAGTGTGTCGCTGCACCAAAAATACTATGATTGCTACTTTTATGGGGTTTAGGTTACGTCACTACTTATTAGGGGTAATTCACCCTATAAATATTTAGTTTTGATGTTTTATTACCATGGGATAACTTCCCACACACTTACCTCAGGGGATCACAGGTCTATAGAAAAAACAAATTTGCACTGGAAAAAAATAAGATCACCTTTTTTTATAGATTGCATTATATAGATGTAGATTCATTGTAACTCCACATTATCATTCATAGGTCTATGGTGAAAATTTCCATGAGAATCATATTATTTCCATTATTGTCTTGGAAAACACCATCTCGCCATTCTTCTTCTTCTTATTTCCAATAATAGTTTTATAAGGCCTTTAATTTTTTTTGGAACTGAAATCCCTCCTTCTTTTTCACTGTTAAAACTATTTTTTATTTCCATGTCTCTAATGTGATATTTCTATTTCCTTTTTTTTATTTAGTAGTAAACAATCACTTATACCTTCAATGTGAATATTTATCTATGAATTATGGGTTTTATCTCTTCATCTTTTCATTTATTGGTGTCTATATAATGATCTATAAAATTTCCTAAACTATATTGGTAGTTTTATATTATCTCATCTAACACCATGCATAGGTATTTGATGGGGTTGGTTGCACCAATTTTATACATTCCAAATTTCTTCTATATTAAGAGTCAATTATGACTATTATATTCTCTATAATCTTGTGTACTAACTTCTTAAACGATAATAAATTTTATATTTTCATATATGAAAATATGAAAACAAGGTAAAACATTTCATTAAAATACTCTATTTAAAAGAACCACAGTCGTCATGGGATTCCACATAATATGTGAATTTCATATTCTTTAAAATATTTCATAGTAGTTTTCACAATATTCTATAAATGAATTGAAATAATATTCCCCCTGAATACCTCATTTAAACACCAAAATATCCAAAACACAATAAATATATTAAAACTCTCATTTTAAACTCCTAAATGATCTGATATTAGATATGTCAAATATGAAATTTAGAAAAGTCCATGAACCCTATAAAAATACCTAATAAACATTATAACTCCAACTCTACAAATACATCTGCTCTATATTGTATATCAGCTATACATTGGATAAAAACCCTACATTGAGCATAAACCGTGCATTATAGCCAACATAGTTTATCAACCTAACCAACATTATATTTTTTATAAACACTAAACTACTTAAACCTTGATAACCTATAACACTTAGTAAACTCTTTATAAAATCACCACAATTTATTCACAACAGTGATCCCCCTGGAGCTGATCAATCAAGTCATTAATATGGAGAAATTAATACTTATTCTTAATAGTGATGTTATTCAAGGATCTACAATCAATGCAATGCCTCATAGAGCCAACTTTTTTTTTAACAAATAAAACAACATCACACCATAAAGAAGTTATAGGATGAATTAAACCTATATAAATAAACTATTATAACTATTTTTCGTTTCTAAAATTCCTACTTGAGCTATTCGATAAAGAGGGTTTGAAATTGGCATAGCATCAGACACTAAGTCAATAATAAATTCAACTTCTCGATCGGGTATAATATCAAAAAACTAATTAGAAAAAACATACACATATTATTTTACTACCAACACATCATTAATCATAAAAATTCCCTTATTTTGAAAAATATGATCAAGATAACATTTATTTCAATATCTTAACAGTTTCTCAGCTTCATGATATGTTATCAAAGGTATTAATTTATTCTTGTATACAAAAAAAAACTAATTTAATAAAATAACTTCTTTGGATTTTAAATATATAATACCATGATAAAATAAAATCTAATTCATACCCCGAATAAAATCAAATTATAAAATGGGAAACATAACATGGTTTTTAGGGAATATCCTTCCACATACGATAAAAAATTTCTTTTTAAATTCTTGTTTCCTTAATACTACCCTCGGGTATTTTTACCAAAATAACTAACTTCATTTATTGAGGTGAAATTTTAATTTTTTAAAAAAAGTATATGAAATAAAATAATTGGTATACCATGAATCGAACAGTACATTTTTATAATCTAAATTGTACACCCCAAGATTTTAAAAAAGGGGAAATTGTGATTGATAACATATGCGGCACACAACACTGAGTATAAATGAACCATGATATAATATTAATATTTAAACACAAATAATATAACATAGACATTAAATTGGTGGGTTTGGATATAAATGAACTAATAAATATAATTTTATTCAAAAATTATTAATAAATAATCTCTCAAATTTAATAAAGATATTTTATTCTATAAAAAAAATTCCTTCAAAAATGATTTTTATTGCTTTTGGTGAGAAAATATTATGATTAATTTTTATAAATTTTAGATATTTTATTTTATAAAATTAAATTCATTTCTCAAATTAGAATATAGATATTAACTTAGGGTGATATTTTTGGATGTTTCGAAAAATATTAATTTTTCATTGAATAGTGAAAAGTGTCGATTCTTATAAAAGTGTCATTTTTTTAATAAATTAATTTCTATTAATATTTTAAATTTATTAAAAATTAACATAAGTTTTATATATTTATATTAAATCCAATTAATTACATTTAAATCTTCTTTATACTATATTTTATTATAAGTTTATCTTTATGCTTTAAAGCCCTTTTTTCTTCTAATAACTGTTTTAAAGTGCATAATGTTTCCACATTTTAAATAATTTAAATAACCCATAATGGAGAATGATTTAAATTAAATTCATAAATTATATATATAAATAACAATTTAAATTCATTTAGTTTTTATTAATTTTCATTTAGTTAATATCAGATCATCTTTTCTTTAAAAAATCCATTTTTGAGAAAACCCATTTGTTCGACACGTCTTTGGGTTTAATTTTAAATTAAATTATGACACTTTAGTAGATTAAATATGGAAAATTGGATTAAATTTTTGGTATGTTAATAATATATATTATATAATAACATCAAATTAATTTTTTACCATAATGAATAGTGAATATAGTAAAAAATATTTACCACAGTTATGGTAAAAACGGGTTTACTGGGGTGTTTAACTTAAAATATAAGGGTTAAAAATGACCCAAAACTCATATAATCACTATTTTAAGGTCATATTTAGACCTAATATCTTATACAGACTGAATGGACCGAAGTCTTTCATTCTTATAAGGTTATATAATAATCCATTTTGAGCCTTTTTTAAGATAAAAACATGGGTATAACTCTTTCTTTTTAAACATTTTTATTGTATCCTCTCCCCCGCTTACAAAAGGCCACCCCCTCTCCTCTCCTCTTACCACATCAGAAACCCATTTTTTAGGAAAATAACTTACCAGATAAATTCCTTAATTACTTACCCTCATAATATAATCATTTTCTTGATCATAAATCCATCCTATGAATGATTATGGTGAAAAACTAACGAAGTTTTCCAAAAAAGAGGTAACATCCTTAACTGAGCGTTTTATTTCATTTCTTCTTCAACCTCCTCCAAATATTATTAAAATATGATGGTCTCCAAAACTCAGTAAATTACATATAATTATATGTTTTTATGTTAATTTTATTACCTAAAAACTTATCCTCCTCGCTCAAATAAGAAATGAAACTGTTGATCATGTGTACAATGGACTACCCCTCACAAACTGACGTATTTCATTTTCCACAACCGCTTCTCATGGATGGATATAATGATATATTTAATTTTTAAATATTAAATTAATTATATAATTTTACTTATTTAATTATAATATCACATATAACTTCTCACTTTCCATTTCATAGAGAATATAATAACACCGCTCGTGTGTACGATGGAATATCGCCTCATGAAACGATATGATTTGTTTTTCACTTACACCTTACATGGAAGGTAATAAGTATTAATTTAATGTTTATATATGATAATAATAAAATATTAAACATTATATAAAATTAATATATCATATAATTTCTTACCTTACCATCCATTTAAAATGATAACATCATTCGTGTGTAAATAGGACTACCGCTTCGCAGAGTGATGTGATTATTTTTTTTAATTTTATTATTATCGCATAAAATGGATGGTATATGTAATTGTATTTATGGAAATAAAATTATATTTATCATTTAATTATAAATATATATATATATAAAATAACACTTAACTTCTTTCCATCATGATCATCGAAAATAGAAATGCTTCTCATGCATACATATGACCTACCATCTCCATGATTATAGCATAGTTCATTTTTCATAACTATATTTCATAGTTCGTTTTAAAAGTATAATTTATGTATAAAAATAATAATTATTTCATGATTTAAAATCTATATATGATTAAAAAATAATCTCTTTGACCTTAGTCAATTTACCAAAGTGATTTTTAACATATGATATGTTTATCGTTAAAACGCCCAATGTGAAATTAATTGGTTATGTAATTGAATATTACAAGGTAAAAAATAAAGTAAAAGGAATAATAAACTTGAAAAATGTTCTTAATAAAGTAAATAATTAATAGAAGTTTATTATTCAGGTGGATAAAAAACATATGTGACAAATCATGCTTGAGGCAAGGGATCTTTCTAACCCACCCTTTTATTCAGGTTATGATAATTATGTCTCTAACTCACTTTATCTCATATTAAAGTTAGGGAATGATTATAAATTATGTATATATGTCTCTCAAATTAATACCTTTCTTGTTATACCTCCCTTTTATAGGGTAATACATGACCTATGACCATATCTCAAATGCATTCTTTAAGGAATCTCTTTAGATTATTTTACAAGAGAAGACAATGCAACCTATTTCTTTCCATAGGTAATTCTTATATTTATTAATTATGATTTATATCCTTATGTATAACTCATATTAATGTACATGAAATAAATTTTATAGCTGGGCCTATAATTATTTAACCCTCCAATTCATTGGGTATTGTTTTAGTCTCATGATACATCATATATGGGATTATGGAGTGAACAAAATCCATTACAGGACTTTATACACAATGTGATATTGTCTTGGAAGTTATCATTAACTTATGTTTATGTCATGTTTCATGTATTTTCCACTTTACCATGTTTCCATTATCTTATGATACCATACTCTTTATGTTTCCCCCATTTAATTACTCATGTTCCTTCTCTTTTATGATATCATGTTATACCTTTGACTCACATGTTATGCTTCCTTATCATGTTTAGTACCTTAATATGATTTTTAGAACACCCATTTCTTTCATGTATTCCCCAGGTTATCCAATGAATATTTAGAATCACAAATGGATTTTAGGATCTCACTATAGAGAATAAATTAAGTATTTTACATTTTAGTTTATTCTGTTGCATTATGAACCTAGTCTTCCAAAGAAACATGGATTTTATTATCCTTCTATTGTAATAATGGATATTTATGTTTATAAATAATATAATAATATGTGTATAAGGCTTGGGTCACTATAGTTAGTATCAGAGGAAGGTTTTAATTAAACTTTGGAAACTAGGATAAGTAAACCTTAGTGATAACCCTAAGGATAATTCTAAGGATAAGTCTAAGGATAAGTTTAAGGATAATCCTAAGTATAGGAAAATATATTGGAATTTTGTTAATGTATAGAGTGAGTGGTTTCTAAGAAATTATATCCCTATCTAGATACTACAATTGGATGTGGTTCTAAAACAAATGTACCTAGAGGTAATAACTATGAAAAAGGCATATCAGACTTGACTTGAGCACTACCTAGTATGTGAAAATGGGTCTTTTTACACACCTAGTTTGACACACTGAGAGTATTATTTTTAAAATTCACAAACTCTTTATGAACCATTATAATGGGAACTAAAACACTCATAAGATTTTATATTAGGAAATAGATCATGGATGACTTAGGTTGAAACCTATAAATTCATAATTTAATGAATATATTTCATTTATGAGTTATCTCATTAATGTTCATAGTTTCCCATGTATGTGTTTAATATTTTAAAAAGAAAAATACCTAATTATATTTTTTAGTAAAATGGTTGGAAATAGGAGAAACCAAGTCAACAACCATTTTTAGGGGTGATGTGATGACTACCCAAATGAGATGGCCAAACTCATATAAGAGAGTGACAAGAACTTCACAACAATACTTTATTATCTATATAATTTTTTGAACTAAGACATGAATTAGGAGTAATTCTAAAATATCCCCAAGAAAGAGAAAGTTTCAATTGAGGCCATTATGTGACAAATTCCTCTAACATTAGGTGGATCTTTCAATATTTTAATCATGGAATAATGTATCCAATCCATTGAAAATATCTTCTCCATCATTTAATGATCTGAGAAAGAGAAGTTTATGTTGGATATTTATCATATGTTGGGAGACACTGATCAATGATGGACACTGATTAAAAATTCAAATCATGGGGAAGAGATTAAAGAGATGGAGTGAAATGAATTTTGGAAAAATATTTTTGAAAAATATTTTCCTCATACCCTCTAACTTAAAATGGAGAGGTTATTCCTTTTCCTTAAGAAAAAAGATGACAAATATATTAGGGAGTATGAATAAAACTTCACAATACTTTCATGATACACCTCCAGCTTTTCCATATCCCCCAAAAGTAAAGTTGACCTCTTCTTTGGTGGTCTAAATCCACATCTGTGAAAAGATTTATTCATTCAATAATTTGACATCCATGATGAAATTTTTTGATATTCCCTCAAATTAAAAATGGATATCAGTGAAACTCAAGGTTCTCATGTGTATAAGAAGTGGAAAATGTAGTTTAACTCTATTGTTATGATAGGGTAATAAAATAGTGGAGATAATTTCCATCATCCCATTTTTAAAATGTGTGGGAAGAAGAATCCTAGAAATTTATTATATGGGATTAAAAAGTGATTTATGTGTGGTAAGGAAGGGAACCTATCTAGTGATTATCAATGAGAGAAACCCACTAATGTGATGGAATAAATGAATTATCCAACCAACCCACATCCGATTATCCAATGTTACAACTATAACGAATAAGGACACTATGTGAACTAATGAACTAATCCAAGGGTTGTTGATTAAAATAGATGAAAATAACTACTAAGGCTGAGATATAAAGGGTAATATTATACCATAATTGGGAAGGTGGATCCTGAAAATGAAGTGATGACTGATATACAAGTTATTAATTCAATAATCATGAATATGAATTTTAATTATAGTTATAAAAATTCATTCATATCATTCATGTTTAATAGAACCATTCAATCACCACCTCAAAACATAGAAGTTGAGTTATCAGTGAAGATTATGGATGGGTTAATTATATCATCCCAAGAATATAACTCATAAAATATCCATATTTTTTGTTTTAACTTCCTAGAAAGGCTTGTGAAACTTATTATGGTAGAATTTGATCCAATTATTGGCATGAATTGTCTTTCCTTATATAGAGACAACATTAAATACCGATAGAAGGAAACCACCCTCTGAATCACTAATCTCCCTCAGATTCTATAAAAGTTCAAGGAAGATAAATCTACTTTGGTATCATCATTTGAATCGTGGATAATTTTTTCCTTCTAAGAAATCATACCTTTCTCAAATGACTAAGACTAAGGAAAAGATCATGCTTGAAGTCATGACCATTGTGAGGGATTATATCGATGTATTTTCTAAAGTGTATCCTAGTCTTTCTTCTAGTCAAGAGTTTGAATTCTCAATCAATATTATACCTAGATCTTTAACAGTATTAAGACTCCATATTGAATAACCATTTTTGAAGTTGAGGAGCTCAAGAAGAAACCATAGGAGAATCTGGATGAAGAGTGTGTACTCCCATTTGCTTCACCATGGCATGCATAAGTCATCTTCATCAAGACGATGGATGAATCAATGAACCTCTGCATTGATTATGATGAGCTCAAAAAAATCAGGATAAAGAACCGGAGTCCCATTCCATATATAGAAAACTTAATCAGTCAACTAAGGGGGCCATTATTTCTATAATGTGTATCTTCAATTTAGATATCACCAATTAAAGGTGAAAAAGGAAGATATTCCAAAAATTGCCTTTTGAATAGGGTATAGACACTATGAGTTCATAGTGTTTCCTTTTAGACTCACTAATTCTCCATTAATATTTATGAAATTTATGAACAGAGTATTTTATGACTACCGCAATAAATTTTTTGTAGTCTTTATAGAAGATATTATGACTTACTACAAAATAAAGGAGCAAGAGGGGTATTTGAATATTATTCTAATGAACTTGTGAAAAAAGAATATTTATGGAAAGTACAATAAATTTGAGTTATAAATGAAGAAATTACCACTCTTTTGGAATATTATCACAAGATAAGGGATATATATATACCCTTCTAAGATAAAGGCAACCGAGGACTAGCCTAAACCAGTATCTATAATAGAGATATATAGTTTCCTTGGACCATTTGGGTATTGTCAACAATTCATAAAAACATTTCAAAATTGTAAAACCCACTAACCAACCTAACACATACTAGAGTAAAGTTTCTATGGTCTAGTGAATTTGAATAAATCTTTAAGGAGTTGAAAAAGAGGCTTGTCACTACACTAGTAATTATGATTCCCTCAAGTGGGGAACTTTTTGTGGTATACAGTGATGCTTAAAAGAAGGTTTTGGGATGTTTAATATTATAGAATGATAAAGTGATGTCCTATTAATTAAGGTAGTTGAAATTAAATGAGTATAACTATTCAAAACATGTTCTAGAGTTGGATGTAGTGATCATTGTGTTAAAGATATGGAGACATTATATCAATGGGGAGAAGTGTGAAATATATATAGATCACAATAGGCTAAAATATATATTCACATAGAAGGAGTGTAACTTGTTCCATTGAATATGGTTAGAGATGATCGAGGACTATGACTGCTCAATCTATTATAATCCAATGAAATAAAACAAAGTCGCAGATGTTGTAAGTAGAAATGATCCGATGATTTTATCAATGATGATAATTGAGAAGGATAAAATATTCTTATATTTTAAAAGGATGGTTATGGGAATAGTAAAGTATATTCATACTAATTTTCTCAAATAAATGCTCAACCATCCATTATTGAGAGGTTCAAGGAGTCCCAAAAAGAGGATGAGGTTTTATAAAAAAGATATTGAATATTGTGGAGTTTAACTTTGTAAAAAATTGTTTTATAAGGTTTGGAACTTGGATATATTTCCCATAAAAACTAGAGCTAAATAAGTAGATTCTAGATAATGTGATTAACTCATACTTCTCTATTCATCAAGAAATCAATAAGATGTATAGATATTTTGTGAAAATATTTTGGTTGGATAACATGAAGAGGGAGATTGTAGAATTTGTATCTCGATGATTGGTATGCCAATAAGTCAAGGGGGAATAACAGAAGTATAAGGGTATGATGAAACCATTTACCATACTAGAATGAAAATGGGAAAACATAACCATGTATTTCATCATAGGACTCCCCAGTGTAAGGGTTGGTGTCTTGAGAACCAACTATTTTTTACTTTGATTACATGAATGTTCACTTATTATATATTGTTCATTATTCTGCATGACTATAATATAATAATGTCCTAGAATATTTGTTGCATTGATAAGGTCATGGAAGATCCCCAATATGATGAGAACCTTGAAATGATATAATAATATTCTTAAATAAAGTTCTATGGTTGGATGACATACTATTATAGGACACATAGTATACAGACCATCATGTGCGAGTACTCGTAAGAAGATGAGACTCTCTCTCATGGAGTTCTCACTTGGTAATCTCCAAGATGGGAGATTATGAGAACAGACCCGCCAGTAGAAATTCCACATTTATGGGTGTCATCATACATTTCTATCTACGAGCATGTGTAATGGTCCTTATACTAGAAGATTATCATTAACTCATGTCATGAATCACGTACTTAGATTTACTGACAAAAACCGTCACGTAGACAGTTGGCGGGAAGTAGGGTACGTTGGGTGCGTCACGAGTGACATGTTGTTAATGGATAAGTCGAGGAAGGATTCGTAACTTCCATTTATGGAATTTGATATCTCATCCCTTTGATTGAAATAGAACTGTCGCATTAAATTCCATGGCCATGGTGTAAACAATGAGTTTATTTCAGGTAGTCAAAGAACAACGGATCAAGCATATAGGTTTATGACACTGCCATGAAACCTGCTTGATGAGATATCAAGACAAAGGGATTAAATTACATAGTAATTGTTCATATTAGGTGATACTTCAATGCGGCATCAACTTCTTTCTCTTGGGTGCCTTGACCCGTTTCTAGACAGTAATCTTGGACTTTAGGCAAGCCCGCCTAATGCCAACAAGAAATAGGCCTAGAGGGTCACACACTAAATGTATTCAAGTATCTCAAGTAGAATAAATATTATTCTCATACATGGTTTAATAATTATTCAAGTAAGCCTAAATCGTTTTAATGTTGGTGGAAGAATAAAATAAAACAAGTACACATTGTATATCAATGATTACACGCCATGTAGTTTTATTTTGAAAACAAGTACACACTGTGTATTATTAAATATACACGCCGTGTAGTTTTCATTTTGGAAAGGAAATGAATAAATGAAAACAAGATATACACGTCGTTTACATTGAATGTACACGCCGTGTAGTTTTCAATGAAAAAAAAGTACACGTCGTGTATTTATTAATACATGCCATGTAGTTTTTCCAGTTGGGATTTTGAGGAAATACCTTTTTATTAAACGATATTTATTATAATCAGTGTGGGTGAATGTCAAGGAATTAATGACTTGACATGGGGTTTTGAAAACAGAGTTAATGAAATAAATAAAATGCGTAATGTGTTTATTTATTGTCATAACTCTACAACCTCAAACCCGATTATAAATATCCTCACAATCCCACCTCTTTTCCTTACACACAAGAGAATTGTTGTGCACAACAACTCTGGAGAATTCTTTCAAGGCCGAAAGAACCTCTTCCTCCAAGAATTCTCTCAAGAATGGGAGAGATCCTCTTCTATCAGATCAAGATGATCTAAGGTGGACAACGCAAGAAAAGGTTTCTCCACGCTAGCACCCGGAGACTCGTTTGGCGACATCCTGAGATACTAGGTACACGTGTGGATCACTGATATAGGACGTCTACACTTGGCTTCTGCGATGCAATGACGAATCACATCGGAACATGATCAAGAACATCAACGAAGAAAGAACACCCAAAAGGTATTTCTTTTCAATTGATTAAATTAATTATAATCAACTTGTAACGATCCTACTTTGTGGTTCCGGGACATTCCTTTTCTTTTTCCATTTCTATGATTCGATCTGTGGATACTGGTGTTTATCGTCATATTGATCCCAGATTGATTATTGTTAATGACAAAAAGCCAAGTGGGAACATCCACCCATGCACTTCTGCTGCACCCAGAATCTTAAAATGGTATCAGAGGGAGGTTACAACATTGATTATAGTTATTTAATTTTCATTGATAATTTACGCATTTATATTTGATTCAATTCGAAATAAATCATTCTATAAATCTGAATAAATGAGATCTGTTCTTCCTCCTTCATTTCTCGATTCATATCACAGAAACAGCCTTTTAATTTTATTTTTGATTAAAATAAAAAACGACGATCGCATCCGGAGGAGCCGCTCTTTCTGTTTGTACAACACGGGAATACACGGCGTGTAATGAAAACTACATGTCGTATACTTAGGTTCAACGAACCGGTACTGGTCCGCCAAACCACACCGTGTGAATTGATTACACCTAAGTATTTAACACCCTGTTTTGACCAGAATTAAATGGTGCGTGGGAACCAGAATACACGGCGTGTATGTTGGAGCAACACGTTGTGTAGTTCAATTCTACCCAAGTGAAACTGTGTACAAAAGAGAATCCGCGTACCACGTACACGGGATCTCCAGGCCGGTTACCACGTAACAAGGAAGTACATGCTGTGTATGATTTATCTACATGTTGTGTACTACAAAAATTCCAAAGTACAGAGAACATGCCAAATCCCCCGGTGTGTACTTTGGATAAAAGGTGAAAATAAATACACACCGTGTAAATATAAACTACACGTCGTGTACTTTCCAGAAATTTCACTAGGTTTCCTCCAAAAGTACAAAGACCTATACAAGGGATATGGATTAGAAGAATCTCAAGGAAATTCAGAAAGGAATTTAAGATAAATAATTGATTAATTATAAGATCATAATTAATTTAATTCAAGCGTGAATTATCTTGAATAATAGAATGATTAAAATAATTTGAATTCTAAATATGCGTAAATGTCGTTGCATGCTATGGATGATCATGAGCTAGACCAAAGACCCCTTGTATGTGTTAATGGATTCATTTAAATTTGTTTAATTTAAATTCGTTGGCCTGCGAGCCTTCTTCCAATAAAATGTAGGGCATGAGTGCCCATGTTTTCTTTAATGTAAACCCCATGTAATGGAGGATCTCCCAAGCTAGAGGAGACAGTTCGAAATCAGAAGCTGATGTGAAACCAACCCAAGAAGATACAAAGGTGGACAGGTGGGAGCTGCAAAACACGAACCATCAGGTTCAAGGTGTTTTCCCTAGGTCATGGTTAGCTTATCAAAACCGCTAGATAAGCTAACCAATATAAGCTCATGATCATGCCATATTATTTTATTTCTGTCTGATTACATGGTTTATTTATTATGTATGTGTTGTCGCGATCACATAATTAATAAAATGAACAAGCATGCAAAGATGGAATAAAATAAAAACCAGACTATGTGTAAACATTATCAGAACATGGTTAATCACTTAAGCTGAATCACTTAATATTAAAAAGCATGTGATAATGTAAAACTATTCATATAAGATTAAAATACCTCAATACCATATTAATTCAGACCAAGCCTTCTATTACTTTATTAAGGGAAAGACTCAATAAAACTATTTGTTTGACTAACCCTTGTTGGGACACTTACTTTTATAAAGGAATCCCTTATGAAATCTTTCAAGTTGACTTAACAATATTACATCAAGAGGAGTAACCCTTGCTAGATTTTATGTAATATTGGATGCAAGAGTTGAGAAAATCCATGTCAGGATTTTAGGATTGGGGAGTCCACTCAACAGATCAAGGAACTGTAAGCTCACAGTTTCTAAAGACCTGCCTACCTAAATACCTTAAAAATAGCTTGACCAACCCTTGTTGGGGTTATATGAAGGGGAATATGGATCCTTTCCACTAGAATGTCAAAGAAACTAGACATTTCGAGTTCAATGGTGAGGGCCATTGGGACTTGATAAAATAGTGGGAGAATTAATAAATTCATTTATTATTTCTCATAAAAATGTAATCAAGAAAGTACTAATAAATCTGCTCTTTTAATTTGTAGAATAGAAATGACAAACTCGTCAACCACATTTTCTCTGCGATCAATTCTGGATAAAGACAATATCCTCACTGATAGTAACTTTCAGGAATGGTTTAGGCACCTTCGGGTTATCCTATGCCATGAATGAAAGTTTTACATGATGGAGTCCTCACTTCCTGATCTGCCTGCCCAAGGTGCGAGTGATGAAGATTTCATGGTCTATGATCAACATTTGAGTGATGCACTCAATGTTTAATGTTTTATGTTGTCATCAATGTCTAGTGAGCTCATGAAGTCTCATGAAGACATGGATGCCTACAGCATACTCGAGCACCTCTGTGGTCTATACCAGGAGAGAGAAAAACAGGAAAGGTTTGAGATCTCCAAGGCTCTATTTCAGAGAAAACTTGGAGAGGGTTCCCCAGCCGGGCCTCATGTAGTCAAGCTCATTGGTTACATTGAGTGCTTGTAGGTTCTAGGGTTTAAACTCCCCAAAGAACTGGGTACCGATCTCATTCTTGTATAACTCCCCCAGAGATTCTCTAACTTAGTTGTGAACTTCAACTGAACAACATTGAGAAGTCTCTGTCTGATCTTCTTATCCTCATTCGCCAAGTGGACAATGACATGAAGCGTGAAAAGCCTTCTGTCTTCATGGTGAATAAAAGGAAAGGGAAGGTGAAGAGATTTAAGCCCAAAGCATCTTCAAGGCCTTCCAAGAAAAGGATGATCAAAGGGGAGGCAAGGGAATAGGATGTTGTTTATTTCGCATGTGGCAAGAAGGGCCACTGGAAGAAAAACTGAACCCAACCAAGGAAGGAAGGGGAAGCTTCATGTGCATTTTTTATCGAATGCAATCTATCTATTTCTACTAATTGGGTATTAGATAATGCTTGTGGTGCTCAAATCTGTATCCAAATACAGGAACCAAGTAGATTCAGAAATATTGACCGAGGTGAGGTGGATCTACAAGTAGCCAACGGAGCCAGAATCGCTGATGTAGCTGTCGGAAACTACCATCTCACATTACCTACTGGGATGGTCTTGGTTTTGAAAGGATGTTATTATGTACCATCTGTAACCAAAAACATTATTTCAGTATCTATATTAGATACTGATGGATTCATCTTCAAGTTTGGAAGTGGATGTTGCTACTTTTATAAAGATAGCATTTTTTTGGTAGGGCACATTTATATAACGACCTTTATGTGTTAGACTACACAAACCAAGTAATGGAAATCGATGACAAATTTAAATCACATGACTCGTACCACACCCAAATTCGGCATCACCGGCTAGGTCATGTCAATGAGAAACGCTTGACAAAATTATATCAATATGGGTATTTAGATTCTTTCAAACTAAAACTAATTGGTGTATGTCATGCGTGTCTACAAGGCAAAATGACCAAAGTCCCATTTAGTGGGAAAGGTGAAAGAGCTATAGATCTTCTAGAATTAGTTCACACAGATGTGTGTGGACCATTTCCAGTTGAATCAAGGGGTGGGTTCTCGTACTTCATACCTTTTACTGATGATTTTAGTAGATATGGATATATTTACTTAATGAGGTATAATTCATATTCTTTTGATCGGTTCAAATAATACAAGAATGAAGTTGAGAACCAGCTTGGTAAGAAGATTAAGAAACTCCACTCAGAAAGAGGAGGAGAATATCTTAATCAAGACTTCATTGATTTATTACGGGATTTTGGGATTCTATCTCAACTCACTCCTCCTTACACACCTCAGTGGAATGGTGTAAGTGAAAGGAGGAATCGCACCCTGTTGGACATGGTGAGATCAATGATGAGTCATGCGAGTCTTCCATTATCCTTTTGTGGATATTCATTACAAACAACAACACACATACTAAACCAAGTACCAACTAAATAAATAAATGGTATTCTACACGAGTTATGGAGTGGAAGAAAATCCATGTTATCAAATTTACATGTGTGTTGTAGCGAAACATTTGTTAAGGAATCTTCAGGTAACAAACTTGCACCCCGAGGCACAAAGTTTATCTTTATAGGATACCCCATGGAAACAAGGGGATATTACCTATAAAACCCCTCAGAAAAAAAGGTTATAGTGGCAAGACACGCCATATTCCTTGATAGGGAGCACATCTCCAAAAGAGATAGTGTGAGTGAGATAGACTTCGATGAAGTCGCGGCTCAAGATACACAGGAGTTGGTATAAGAATAGATTCCACAAAGCCCCGTGGAAGAAAAATCTGTTCCAGAGACATAAGAACTGCGTAGGAGCACAAGAGAGGTGAGAGAACCAGAATGATATGGTTTTATTTTCACTGAGGATGGTGACTCATTATTGGTTGACAATGATGATCCTCTTACATACAAGGAAGCAGTTGAAGGCACAGACTTTGCCAAGTGGCAAGAATCCATGAATTCTGAAATGGATTCCATGTACCAAAACGAAGTCTGGATTTTGGTAGATCCTCCAGTTGATGTAAAGCCTATTGGTAATAAATCGGTATTCAAGAAGAAAATGGACATGGAGGGGAAAGTCAGCACCTATAAGGCACGACTGGTTGCAAAAGGTTTTAGATAGCATCAAGGAATTGACTATAATGAAACCTTTTCACTGGTTGCGATGCTGAAATCCATCAGAATCCTATTGGACATTACCGCTTACCATGACTTTGAAATTTGTAAAATGGATGTCAAAACAGCATTCCTTAACAGGAACCTCCAAGAAGATGTCTACATGACACAACCTGAAGGGTTTGTGACTCTAAAGGATGCCAACAAGGTATGTAAGTTACATAAATTCATTTATGGATTAAAGCAAGCATCAAGGTCATGGAACATTAATTTTGATGAAGTTGTAATGGAATTTGGTTTTGTTAAGAACGAATGTGAGCCTTGTGTCTACAAGAGGTTTAGTGGAAGTGCAGTCGTTTTCCTAATAGTATATGTTGATGACATATTACTAATTGGAAACGAACTACCTATCTTACATTCAGTTAAGGCATGGTTTCATAAATGTTTCTCCATGAAAGACTTGGGTCAGGCAGTATATATTCTTGGGCTCACGATCCATCGTGATAGATCCAAGAGAATGCTGAGCCTGAGTCAAAGTACATACATTGACAAGATACTGAAGAGATTCAGTATGGAACAGTCCAAGAGGGGATTGTTTCCAGTGTCACATGGCATTCATCTTTCCAAAAAAATGTGTCCTTAAACACATGAAAAAAGAAAGAGAATAGAAAGGATCCCTTACGCATACTCGATTGGGTCAGTCATGTATGATATGCTATGTACGAGGCTAGATTTTGCTTACGCATTAAGTGCGGTAGGCAGATATCAAGCTGATCCAGGAGACCACCATTGGATGGCAGTCAAGACTATCCTTAAGTATCTGAGGCGTACTAAGGATATAATCTTGGTTTATGGAGGAGATGAGGAACTAGTCATCAGAGGACATGTAGATGCTAGTTTCCAGACTGATCAAGATGAGATGAAGTCGCAGACTAGATACATCTTCAGTTTGAATGGAGGTGCAGTGATCTAGAAGAGCTCAAACCAACTGTGGTGGCAGATTCTACAGCGGAGTCCGAGTATATCGCAGGTTCTGAGGTAGCTAAAGAAGCAGTATGGATGTGAAGATTCATCCAAGAGCTGGATGTAGTACCGAGCAGTAAAGATCCCATCACACTATATTGTGATAATACTGAAGCGGTAGCACTTGCAAAAGATCCATGGTCACATCAACGGACAAAGCACATACTTTGGAAGTATCGTCTCTTGAAGGATTTTTCTCAGAGAGGTGAAGTTGTAGTGAGCAGTATTTCCACAGAAGACAATGTGGTAGACCTCTTGACTAAAGCCTTGACTCAGCAGAAACATGATCATCATGTGAGGTCTAGTGCACTAAAAGTCGTAGGCAGTTGTATCTAATCCAAGTGGGAGTTTGTAAGGGTTGGTGTCCTGAGAACCAACTATTTTATACTTTGATTACATGAATGTTCACTTATTATAATTTGTTCATTGTTCTGCATGACTATAATATAATAATGTCCTGGAATATTTGTTGCATTGATAAGGTCATGGAGGATCCTCGCTATGATGAGAACCTTGAAATGCTATAACAATATTCTTAAATAAAGTTCTACGGTAGGATGACATACTATGATAGGACACATAGTATACAGACCGTCATGTGCGAGTACTCATAAGAAGACGAGACTCTCTCTCATGGAGTTCACACTTGATAATCTCCTAGATTGGAGATTATGAGAACAGACCCGCTGGTACCAATTCTGCATGTCTTGGTGTCATCAGACATTGCTATCTACGAACGTGTGTAATGGTCCTTAGACTGGAAGATTATCATTAACCCATGTCATGACTCGCGCACTTAGATTTACTGACAAAAATCGTCATGCAGACAGTTGGCGGGAAGTAGGGTATGTTGGGTGCATCACAAGTGACATGTTGTTAATAGATAAGTCGAGGAAGGATTTGTCACTTCCATTTATGGAAGTTGATATCTCAGTCCTTTGATTGAAATAGAACTATCGAATTAAATTCCATGGCCATGGTGTAAACGATGAGTTTATTTCAGGTAGTCAAAGAAAAATGGATCAAGCATATAGGTTTATGACACTTCCATGAAACATGCTTGAGGAGATATCGAGACAAAGGGATTAAATTACACAGTAAGCGTTCGTATGAGGTGATACGTCAATGCGGCATCAACTTCTTTCTCTTGGGTACCTTGACCCATTGCTAGACAGTAATCTTGGACTTTAGGAAAGCCCGCCTAATGCCAATGAGAAAGAGGCCTAAAGGGTCACATACTAAGTGTATTCAAGTATCTCAAGTAGAATAAAGATTATTCCCTTATGTGTTTTAATAATTATTCAAGGAATCCTAAATCATTTTAATGTAGGAGGAAGAATAAAATAAAACAAGTACATGTCGTTTATCAATGATTACACGCCGTGTATTTTTATATTGAAAACAAGTACATGTCGTGTATTATTAAATACACACACCGTGTAGTTTTCATTTTGGAAAGGAAATTAATAAATAAAAACAAGATATACACGCCGTGTACATTGAATGTACACACTGTGTAGTTTTCAATGAAAAATAAGTACACGCAGTGTATTTATTAATACACGTCGTGTAGTTTTTTCAGTCATGATTTTGAGGAAATATCGTTTTATTAAACGATATTTATTATAATTAGTGTGGGCGCATGTCAAGGAATTAATGAATCGACATGGGGTTTTCAAAATGGAGTTAATGAAATAAATAAAACACATAACGCGTTTATTTATTGTCATAACTCTACAACCTCAAACCCGATTATAAATATCCTCACAACCCCATATCTTTTCCTTACACACAAGAGAATCGTTGGGCACAACAACTCTGGAGAATTCTTTCAAGGCCAAAAGAACCTCTTCCTCCAAGAATTCTCTCAAGACCGAGAGAGATCCTCTTCCATCGGATCAAGATGATCTAAGGCGGACAACGCAAGCAAAGTTTTCTCCACACTAGCACCCAGATACTCCTTTGGCGACGTCCCGAGATACAAGGTACACGTGTGGATCACCACTAGAGGAAGTCTACACTTGGATTATGCGACGCAATGACGAATCACATCGGAACATGATAAAGAACATCAATGAAGAAAGAACACCCAAAAGGTATTTATTTTCAATTGATTAAATTAATTATAATCAACCAGTAATGATCCTACTTTGTGGTTTGAGGACTTTCCTTTTATTTGTCCATTTTTGTGATTCGATCCATAGAGACTGATGTTTATCATCATATTGATCCCAGATTGATCATTGTTAATGACAAAAATCCAAGTGGTCACATCCACCCACGCGCTTCCACTGCACCCGGAACCTTCACCCAGGACACCTAAAGACAATAATTCCATCTAGGTAGTAGTTGGTCACCTTAAAAAGTTGGATCATTTCATTGCTATCAAGGATGCTTTTTCCCTTGAACAACTCAGAGAGATATACATAAGGAAAGTGGTAAGATTTCATGGAATTCCACTCTCTTTTATATTTGATCGATATCCAAGGTTTACTTCAAGGTTCTGGAGAATTCTTCAGTGAGATTTGGATACAGAAATCATCTTCAGTTCTACTTATAACCCAAAAACATAAGGTTAGTCTGAGAGAACAATCCAACCTCTAGAGGATATGTTGAGATCTTGTTCAATAGATTTATATAGATGATGGGATCAACACCTTTTCATATAATAATTATCTTATAATAACAGATTCTATTCTATCATTCAAATAACACCTTATGAGGATTTGTATGGGAAGTAATGTTGGAATTTGAAATACTGGGTTGAAGTTAGAGAGTATAAGATAATGGGAAGTATTTTTTAACAAGATATGACAAATAAGTTTCAAATAATTCAACATCATTTTAAATCAACACAAAGTCAATAGAAAATCTATGTATAAAAATTTCGATGAGACCTGGTGTTTAAGGTCAGAGATAAGGTGTTTCTCTATATATCATTGTGGAAAAAATACATGAGGTTTTATAAGAAGGGAAATCTTATTCTTAGATACATCAACCCTTTTTAGATCATTTATCACATCAGATCAATGCGATGTTGACTAAAAATTCTGCCTAACCTATCTCAAGTACATGATTTGTTCCATGTATCTCCCTTGAGGAAGTACATATCAAACCCCTCACATGTACTGAATCTAGAGGTGGTGCCATTGGAGAAACACCTTTAATATGAGGAGTAGCCAATGAATATATTATATCATAGAGACAAAGTTATATGAAACAAGAGAAATCACCTACTCAAAGTGCTCTGAAAAAACACAAGTCTGAGGAATAAACATGGGAAGCAGAAGAGGGGATGGAGCATAAGTACCATCACCTATTTTCACCTTAGTATGTAATATGAAATTATGAGGGTGATATTATTTAATGGAGTGATAATGTAACACATTAAGTTTTTAGAAAAGTGAAAATTATGTTTGATTCCATATGCGACATGCAACACAGTGTTTAAATAATCAGTGATATAATATTATTATTTAAATGTGATTGATATAACCTATCCATTAAATTGGTGGGTATGAATAGTATTAAATACATTATTAAATATATATATATATATATAAAGGTAATACTAAATATAATATTATATAAAATTTCTTAATAAATAAGCACTCAACTTTAATAAAGATTTTTATTCAACAAAAAAACATATTTCCTTCAAAAATGATTTTTAATATTGTCGGTGAGAAAATATTATAATTAATTATTTAAAATTTTATAAATTTTATTTTATAAAATTAAAATAATTTTTCAAATCATCATATTGATATTAATTTAGGGTGATATTTTGATATTTTTCAAAAAATATAGATTTTTCAGTGAATAGTGAAAAATACCGATTTTTATAAAATTTCCATTTCTTTTTTATAAATTAAGTACAATTATAATTTTAATTTAATTTAAAATTAACATAAGAATTATTTATTTATTTTAAATCCAATTAATTAAATTTAAATTATATTTATTCAAGATTTTAGTATATCTTTATCTTTGGACTTTAAATAACTTTTTTTTTCTGAAAATAGTATTAAAGTGCAGAATGTTTCTCCATTTTAAATAATTAAAATAACCCCTAATGGGGAATTATCAAAATTAAATGTATAGATTATATATATATATAACACTACAAGAAAATAGTATTTTAGCGGTGGTTTAAAAAACCGCCGCTAAATATTTTTCGAACAAAAATTTAGCGGTGGTTTTCAGAACCGCCGCGAAAAAACCGCCACTAATTTTAAAAATAAATAATTTTTTAAAAAAATATATTCTAAAAAAAATTAATTTTTTTCACAGAGGTTTTTTAAAAACCGCTGCGAAATTGCGACGGTTTTTTGAGAATCGCCACAAAATTTAAGAAAAAAAATTTCAAAAAAAATTAAAAAAATATTTATTATTTATTATTTATTATTTATTAATTTTTTTTTATTGTTTACAATAAAATACAGTTTATTATTTATAATTTTATGTATTTATAAGGTGTCAATTAATTAATATTTATAATTATTAGTTAATAATATTTTTAAACGGAAAGAAAATCTTAAATAAGTAGAAGAACAGACTTCGGCGTCAAATGACCATTACTTCTGATCTGAGAGTCCATTTTAGCTCTACAACTAGTCGAATTGAAGTTTATCAAATTAGAAAAAACCAAGTAAGATTTAAATCATATGATAATCAAAGGAAAAAATATATATTCAAAATTCAAAAGTTGAAAATCAAACTCGAACTTCAAACGACCATAAATTTTAATTCGGGTGTCCGTTTGGGCTCTACCACATATCAAATCTATAATGGCCTAGGTTTTTGGGGGTCCATTACTTTGTTAAAATCTCATGTTGGGTGTTCTAGGTAGTCTGGGATCCTCGGTGAAGTTCGACCCTAACGGTAGCAGGCCCACTAGTAGCTCAGTCTACCGGTAGCTGCAGCCTACCGGTAGCTCTATCTACCGGTAGCTCGGTCTACCAGTAGCCGCAACCTACCCATAGCTCTTTCTACCGGTAGCTTGTTCTACCGGTATCCGCAGCCTACCGGTAGCTCTGTCTACCAGTAGCTCGGTCTACCGGTAGCCACAGCCTATCGGTAGCTCTGTCTACCGGTAGCTCGGTCTACCGGTAGCCACAGCCTACCGATTGCTCTTTCTACCGGTAGCTCGGCTACCGGTAGCTGCAGCCTACGGGTAGCTCTCAGCTACCGGTGGCTCTCCTACCCCCACGGGGTTTTTCCAGTAGCGCTCCTTTTTGCGCAAATTGGGGTTTAAACCCTATTTTGACCCCTTTACGCTCGTTTTAAAGCCCAGTAACACCCATAAATTTTGTTTAAGTAAATATTTAATGAATTAACCTGGTGTATGTGTCGGTTTAAACCGCCCGACCCTTTAATGGCGTTTGGGGTCACGTGGTCAACCCACGACCCCGCTCCTTACGCGGTTTCGCGTTCTTATCTCAACCGTCCCCGACCTTTATAAACAAAAAAGGGTACTCCTCGGTTCTTTTCTCGATCACCCTGTGCTAGAAGTACCCTTCATTTAGATGAGACGCTTTTCGTTTAGACGAGCCGCATCTCTATCCGTGGAGTTCCACGCCCAGGCTTAGCGTTGATCGTTGATTAATAGGTAGGGAATTTCTCCTTCGTCTATCCCTTTTTGTGTATCATGTGGGGTGGGCAAGCTTTTGATTCTGTAGAATTGGATGAACCAAACCTAAATAAAGATAATAAATGGGTTCTATAAAGAATGAAGGGGGGGCTGTGATCGATGATACTGCTTTGTTTTATGATCTTCTTTTCTGAATTGTGCGGGCTTATGCCTACTAAAAATCATGGCCATTAGTGGTGTTTTTTCTGTGCACTAATGAACCCTTACCTCTAGGGATGTTTAAATGGATTGTATTTGTGAACCCTTGTTGTGTAAAGGAATTTGGTTAATTACGTATATCCGGCTAAATAAATTGAGGCACCAAGATCAATATTTTTTGTGATAACCCCAGTTAAAGCACATGGAAATTGAAATCATGGAGTGTGTTAAATCTTATAAATCTGAAAATACCGGTATGGGCCTGATTTGTGTTGGTGGTGGTGGTTTGGTTGTTTTTCCTTCATGGGCCGTTTACTGGGGGATGTAGATAGGGATGGGATCCCCTATTGATATGGATTCAGTGGTTGTGAATTTTAAGACCGGTTGGTTACCTTGTTTATATCACGAATTGGGGTGGGATCCTCTATTGTTGAGAAACCTTTTGGCTCTTGGATATTGGACATGGGGATGTATCTTGGGGTTTTCTTTGGTTGTTGTGGATATACGAGAGAACTGGGTGAGGATGTTGTAGTTAATGCTTGACTGTTTGCTTTCCTGGACTTATGCTTATGCTTACTAGTTTCCCAAGTAGGTGCAGAAACTAGTTAAACATCATTACTGAACATGAAAACAAATGGGACAAATGGGTTTTGTTGGGTTTGAGTTGTGACTCAGACTTGAGTGTTGTTTGTGATCCTTAGGCTGGCTGAAGAAAAACCTAAACTTGGGAGAGTGCTTGTTACCTATATATATACTTGTAGTTTTGTGTTTCTTATTCGCGCCCCACACAAGTTGAGTACTTAGTGCCGAACACCCTCATTTCATGGGGGGGGTGTTTTTTCCAACACTTCTATTAGTGGCTGGTTATTAGCTCCTTTCTGCTCTCTTTCCCAGATAGCCCAAGTATCTTTGAGTAGGTTGTGATGGCCTGAAGTCCATTATTAGCCCAAGAATCTTCGGGCAGGGTTGTGTGGTGGTTAGCCCAGGTGTGTGTGGGCAGGTGGTTTCCCAAGTATCTTCAGGATGAGGCCCAGGTGTCTTCGGGCGTGGCAGTGGTTGTTCTGGCCTAGGTGTTTGGAGGCGTGGTTAGTGTGACAGTTGTAGCCCAGGTGTCTGCGGGCGAGATAGTGGTTGTGGACCAGGTGTGTGCGGGTGGGGTTTGGCAGTGGGACTGCGGTGAGGTTGTGGCCCAGGTGTGTGCGGGCGGGGTATGGTAGTGGGACTGTGGTGAGAATGGCGGGATTGGTTCGATGCATGGGATGTCTTCAATAACCAGTGGGAAAGTGGCACGACGTACCCAAAAATTGATGTGCTATTACTATACACTACTTGACTTGCGTTATTTGGGGAGTGTGCCTTGGTGAGGCTTGGGTGGATAGTTTACCTTGTTAGGTGTTTGGTTTACTCTTTTTCTCACGGGACTTTAGTACGTTCCCCCACTTGTGCACGAGAGTCTTTGGTTTTCCCTATTGAGTGTACTTGTATGCTCACCCTACGTATATAAAACTGCTTTCAGGTTTCCAGGAGGACTTCGGGGATCACGCGGGACCATACTAGCTCGGACCTTTGGGGTAGTTATAGTTGTTGTTTTTATTTATTTGGTACTTTACCCTTTTAGTAACTTTGTACTTTGTGGATTTTACTTTTGTAACATGCATTGGGGATGGTTCTTGGCCTTACTTTTACTTTCCGCTTTTGGTGTTGTTGGTATTTACCATCTTATCTCCCGATCCTATTAAAAGAATAAGGTAAATTCCTTCCATTTAGTGAGTGATTCTATACCCTTGGCGTTGGTCTCCACTCCGGGACCTATTAAAGGCGGGTTTCTGGGGTCATTATCTCTCCTTCAACTTGAAGAAGGACAGGCCTAGCAATCTACTGACCCTTCCCTCCTTTTGGTGAAGGCGGGTCATGAAAGAATGGTATCAGAGGTGATGGTTGAGTGATAGGATGGAGTCTGGAGTTAGGCATAGTAAGGATTGCATGGGATGGTAGGTCAATAGTGTTGGGTGACCTTGGTGCGTGGATTAGGCCAAGGAAGACCGGCTAGAACACGGGATTTCAGGGCCCCCCATCATCCGATGCAAGGACTCTGAGCCTACTGAACGAACAAGTGAGGCCACACTGATTGCAGGGTAGAGACCCTAGGAAAGGTACATGCATCATAATAACTTGTGTTCTCGTGTTTCATGGGTGTTTTGGGAATTGAAATCAATAATAAATTTAAGAAATTTTAAGAACAATATTCTGCACTACTTGGGCTTAGGCATTCCTTGTTTACCTTGCAGCTATGACACCTGGGAAGAGGCCACGTGTGGTACGGGAGATCGAGGCCCAGGAGACTACCTTGGCCGATCGGCAGAGAGATAATTGGGAGGAGGAGGATGACCAGTGGAAGAAGACACTTTGGGCCTTCCAGCGATAGACCCTCGAGAAGTATGAGGGTAGCACCTCTGACGTGAAGACAGAAGGCTGGCTAGAGGAGCTAGTGATAGATTTCGGCCTGATTCGGGCCCTGACCGAGTACTGGGTTCCTCTGGCCGTCAGCCAGATGCGGGGAGCGGCGCGTCAATGGTGGATGCTTTACCTGGGGAAGAGGAGAGAGGCTGAGGTGGCATGGGCTGATTTCGAGAGGGAGTTCCGGGCGGAATTCCTCTCTTCGATGATGAAGGCGGAAAAGAGACAGGAGCTACTCTCCCTCCAGCAGGGTAGTATGTTAGTGAGGGAGCTGGGAATCAAGTTCAAAGACCTCCTACATTTTGCTCCGAACCTCTTCCCCGACGAGGAGTCTCAGGAAAGACGTTTAGAGGAGGCGCTCCGACCCTCCCTCTAGTATGTTGTTACCCACTTTACCCTCCCGACGTACATGGAGGTCCAGAATAAGGCCGAAGTGGTGGAGAGGATGCATGCTCTAGGAGGTGTGTCATGAGAGGGGATCTAGCTGGGACCATCGAAGGGGAAGGCCGTCAGCACCAGGCCTCCAGCGTCAGGACCCTCCAGGTTTCGACCAGCAGGGAGTAGGCCGCAGCAGTTTCAGTTCCGGTCCCCTGGTCCTCACCCTTTTCCTTCGGGCCCAATACCGTGGTGCTTTGTCTGTGGGAGCCATGGACATCTTCGGAGTTAGTTCCCAGACCGGGTACAGTACGGCAGTGGCAGACAGCCCCAGCACCCTCCCCAATAGCAGCTTACAGCCAGGCCTTTCCACCAGCAGCAGTAGGGACAATGAGCTCCCATTCCTCCAAGGGAAGACGTAGTAGGAGGAGGCCGACCTAAGGGCGCTCCTTAGGGACCTCGACCGTGGAATGGTCGGGGAGGTGGCCGATAGCTGAGGGGCAGAGGAGCTGGGCATGGGAAGTTGCACGCCGCGGAGGCAGCAGTTCCAGTAGGACCGGAGGTTGTTCGAGGTATGATTAGTTTGTTTATCACCCTTGCTTATGACTTGTTCGATACTGGAGCTTCGCACTCTTTTGTGGAACCCAGTCTAGCCAGTGCCTTGGGTCTAGATGCCGAGAAACTTCCAGTGCCCCTGGTGCTGAGTACACCAGTCGAAGGTCAGACCGACTTGTTATATGTTTTTTGAGGATGCAGACTGATGATAGGGCCACATCAGTCGGCCAGGGATCTTCTTCTGCTACAGATACAGCCATACGATGTCATCCTAGGCATCGAATAGTTGTTCTCTATGTCTTCCATCATCAACTGATTCCGAGGAAGGGTTGTGTTCTCAGACTTGGGCGGCTGACATGTTACTTTCACCGACGAGTAGGGTGGCCAGAAGGGCAGCGGACGAGAGGAACCCCTCCTCTCCTTGCTAGCTGAGCTGTCAGTAGAGTCAATATATGCCGAAATGGTGGAGAATCTAGAGATCGTCCGTGAGTTTACGGACATATTTACTGAGGAGGTGACGACTCTACCCCTCGATGGGATATCGATTTTGGGGTAGACTTGCAGCCTGGTGCTCAGCCGATCTCGATGGCTCCTTACCGAATGGCACCTTCGGAGCTACGAGAGTTGTGGATTCATATTGATGATTTGATGAAGAGGGATTATGTTTGACTGAGTGCGTCACCGTGGGGTGCTCCAGTCTTGTTCTGAAAGAAGGAAGATGGTGGTCTCAGGTTGTGTATAGACTACAGGAGGCTGAATCAGGTGACGATCAAGAATCGCTATCCTCTTCCGAGGATAGACGATCTTTTCGATCAGCTGAAAGGGGTAGGGTGGTTCTCGAAGATCGACCTGCGGTTTGGGTATCACCAGTTGAGGGTAACGGAGAGTGACATCCCAAATATGGCCTTCAGGTGCAGATATGGACACTTCGAGTTCATAGTCATGCCCTTCGGTGTTACAAACGCCCCGACTGTGTTCATGGGTCTTATGAACTCCATCTTCCGGGAGTACCTGGATCGGTTCTTAGTTGTGTTCATCGACAACATCCTGATCTATTCAAGATCAGAGGAGGACCATGCGGAGCACCTGAGGACGGTTTTGGAGGTCCTCCGACAGCACCATCTCTATGGTAAGTTGTCAAAATGCAAGTTCTGGACACGAGAAGCGCACTTCCTTGGGCACGTGGTGTCCGAGCGGGGGGTAGCGGTGGACCCATCAAAGGTTTAGGAAGTTGTTTCTTGGGAAGCACCCAAGAATGTGGCATAGGTCCGTAGTTTCCTCGGGATGGCAGGTTACTATCGGAGGTTCGTACCCAACTTCTCCCGAGTTGCATCCCCTTTGATGTCCTTGACCAAGAAGGATCAAGTTTTCGTGTGGAGTGAGCAGTGTGAGGCAGCCTTTAGCTATCTGAAAGAGAATTTGGTTAGTGCCCCAGTGCTGAGATTACCAGAAGAAGGGGTAGCCTATCAGGTGTTCTGTGATGCTTCAGGATAGGGCATGGGATGTGTGTTGATGCAACGACAAGGGGTGATCTCTTACGGGTCTAGACAGCTACGCCCTCATGAGCGTAATTATGCCACCCACGACCTGGAGCATGCAGCGGTCATTTTAGCACTAAGGTTATGGCGGCACTACCTCATCGGAGAACTCTTTGTGGTCTTCACAGATCACAAAAGTTTGAGGTATATCTTCTCCCAGTGGGACCTAAACTTGCGGCAATGAAGGTGGATGGAGTTCCTCCAGGATTACGACTTCGAGATCTCCTACACTTCAGGTAAGGGGAATATAGTGTCTGATTCCTTGATCAGGAGATCACAGAAGGATGCAGTCCGAGAGTCGGCAGACACCTGGAAGGCAATGGAGGAGTTGGCTGCCTTACATCTGGATGCGAGGATAGATAGCGGTAGAGGTTTCTTGTACCAGATGGTAGTGTAGTCGTCTCTGTTTCAGCAAGTTGAGGAGTCTCAGTGGGGAGACCCAGAGTGCGATGTGATGCGTGACTGAGTTGACTAGTGGAATGCTCCGGAAGGGTGGACAGAGGATGGTCAGAACCAGATGCTTTTCCAGGGAAGGTTGTTTGTTCCAGAAGTGATGCACGGAAAAGTTCTTAGTAAGTTCCACAACTCACCCCTAGAGGTACACCCGGGAGTTTCCAAGATGTACTAGGGATTGACGAGATGGTTTTGGTGGCTTGGAGTGAAGAGAGTAGTGGCAGAGTTTGTGGCCAAGTGCTTAGTGTGTCAGCAAGTGAAGGCTGAACACCGAGTTCCAGGCGGCCTACTACAGTCTCTAGATGTCCCCGAGTGGAAGTGGGACGACATCTCGATGGATTTCGTCATGGGACTACCCAAGGTCCAAGGGGGATACGACGCCATATGGGTGTTAGTGGACCGGTTGACCAAATCGGCTCACTTTTTGGCGATCAAGGAGTCGAGTGCAGTGGATGCTTTGGCACAAAGGTACATGGATGAGGTGGTGCGGTTGCATGTAGTTCCGAGGTCCATAGTCTCAGATAGGGATGTGCGGTTTACCTCACGAGTCTGGAGAGGATTGCAGCATTCTTTTGGCACCCAGCTACATCTTAGCACTGCTTTCTATCCCCAGATAGATGGGTAGACAAAGCACACCATCCAGACCATGGAGGATATGTTGCGAGCATGCGTTCTGGACTCAGGAGGATCATGGGTGCGACACTTTCCCCTGGTAGAGTTAGCCTACAATAATAGCTATCACTCTACCCTTGGTATGGCCCCGTTTGAAGCCTTGTACGGGAGGCCATGCCGCTCACCTGTGTGTTGGAATGAAGTCGGAGAGGCGGGCATCCTTGGCCCGGAGGCAGTGCAGAGCACGACGGAGAAGGTTCAGCTTATACGGGAAAGGATGAAGGCGACCCAGGACCGATAAAAGTCGTATGCTGATACCAGGAGGATTCCCTTGGAGTTTGAGGTTGGAGACCAAGTGTTCTTGAAGGTATCCCCTCGGCGTGGACAGTGGAGGTTTGGAAAAGGGAGTAAGCTTTCTCCCAGGTTCATCAGACCCTTCAAAGTGTTGCGGCGGGTCGGCGAAGTGGCTTATCAGCTAGAGTTACCACCGCCGCTACTAAGGATACATGATGTCTTCCATGTGTACCAGCTCTATTGGTATCTGCACTACAATTCACACGTCCTCGGCTAGGGAGAGCTGGACATCGAGGACGACATGACTTTTGCGGAGAGACCAGTGATGATCAAGGATCGCAGGGAGAAGGTGCTTCATGGGCGAACCATTCCCTTGGTATGTGTGTTGTGGAGACATGGTGGGATTGATGAGAGTATGTGGGAGAGGGAAGCATAGATGCGTGCCCAGTACCAAGAGTTGTTTTGAGTTTTGTGATGTTCTGTTTTGAGTTTTTTGATGTTCTGTTATACATGTTGTGGTAGAACGTTTTATCTTGTTGGCTATGAAATACTGCTTTTCTTTCCTGTGAATGTGTGTGAAAAGTCCTGGCTATGGGGAGGGGAGGACCCGACCCCTAATCAAGACGCATTAAGGTGGATGCGATTAAACCCGTGCGGGCGATTCAGTGCCGCCCAAAGCGGATAGTATCTTGACGTGGGGAAGGAGACTCCCCAACCCACATGGCTCGGTAGTTTGACATGGTATATTTCTTGGTTCTTTATAGGAAGGTGTTCTTAGTTAACAATGAGGTTAACTCCTGAGAGGTATCTTTCGGGGTGGTTGTTTGGACCCTCTCTTTCCTTCGGGGTTGTTTTGATTCTCGAGGATGAGAATCGGTTGAGAGGTATCTGATGTAATGGACCAGGTTTTTGGGGGTCCATTACTTTGTGGAAATCTCATGTTGGGTGTTATGGGTAGTCTGGGAACCTCGGTGAAGTTTGACCCTAATGGTAGCAGGCCTACCGGTAGCTCAGTCTACCGGTAGCCGCAGCCTACCGGTAGCTCTGTCTACTGGTAGCTCGGTCTATCGGTAGCCGCAGTCTATCGGTAGCTCTGTCTACCGGTAGCTTGGTCTACCTGTAGCCGCAGCCTACCGGTAGCTCTGTCTACCATTAGCTCGGTCTACCGGTAGCCGCAGCCTACCGGTAGCTCTGTCTACCGGTAGCTCGGTCTACCGGTAGCCACAGCCTACCGGTAGCTCAGTCTACCGGTAGCTCTATCTACCGGTAGCTCGGCTACCGGTAGCTGCCGCCTACCGGTAGCTCTTAGCTACCGGTGGCTCTCCTACCCCCACAGGGTTTTTCCAGTAGCGCTCCTTTTTGCGCAAATTGGGTTTTAAACCCTATTTTGACCCCTTTACGCTCGTTTCAAAGCCCAGTAACGCCCATAAATGTTGTTTAGATAAATATTTAATGAATTAACTTGGTGTGTGTGTCAGTTTAAACCGCCCGAACCTTTAATGGTGTGTGGGGCCGCGTGGTCAACCCATGACCCCTCTCCTTACGCGGTTTCGCGTTCTTATCTCAACCGTCCCCGGCCTTTATAAAAAAAAGTGTACTCCTTGGTTCTTTTCTCGATCACCCTGTGCTAGAAGTACCCTTCGTTCAGATGAGGTTCTTTTCGTTCAGACGAGCCGCATCACTATCTGTGGAGTTTCACGCCCAGGCTTAGTGTCGATCATTGATTAATAGGTAGGTAATTTCTCCTTCGTCTCTCCCTTTTTGTGTATCATGCGGGGTGGGAATGGTTTTGATTCTATAGAATTGGATGAACCAAACCTAAATAAAGATAATGAACGGGTTCTATAAAGAATGAAGGGGGGATGTGATCGATGATGCTACTTTGTTTTATGATCTTATTTTCGGAATTGTGCAGGCTTACGCCTACTAAAAATCAAGGCCGTTGGTGGTCTTTTCTCTGTGAACTAATGAACCTTTACCTCTGGTGATGTTTAAATGGATTGTATTTGTGAACCCTTGTTGTGTAAAGGAATTTGGTTAATTACGTATATCTGGCTAAATAAATTGAGGCACCATAATCAATCCTTTTTGTGATAACCCCAATTAAAGCACACAGAAATTGAAATCATGGAGTGTGTTAAATCTTATAAATTTGAAAATACTGGTATGGGCATGCTTTGTGTTGGTGGTGGTGGTTTGGTTGTTTTTCCTTCACGGGCCATTTGCTGGGGGATATAGATGGGTATGGGATCCCCTGTTGATATGGATTCAGTGGTTGTGAATTTTAAGACAGGGTGGTTACCTTGTTTATATCACGAATTGGGGTGGGATCCTCTATTGTTGAGAAACCTTTTGGCTCCTGGATATTGGACATGGGGCTGTATCTTGGGGTTTTCTTTGGTTGTTGTGGATTTACGAGAGAACCGGGTGTGGATGTTGTAGTTAATGCTTCACTTTTTGCTTTCCTGGACTTATGCTTATGCTTACTAGTTGCCCAAGTAGGTGCAAAAACTAGTTAAACATCATTACTGAACATGAAAACAAATGGGACAAATGGGGTTTGTTGGGTGTGAGTTGTGACTCGGACTTGAGTGTTGTCTGTGTTCCTTGGGATGGCTGAAGAAAAACCTAAACTTGGGAGAGTGCTTGTTACCTATATATATACTTGTAGTTTTGTGTTTCTTATTCACGCCCCACCCAAGTTGAGCACTTAGTGCCGAACAACCCCATTTCTTGGGGGAGGGTGTTTTTTCCAACACTTCTATTAGTGGCTGGTTATTAGCTCCTTTCTGCTCCCTTTCTCGGATAGCCCAAGTATCTTCGGGCAGGCTGTGATGGCCTGAAGTCCATTATTAGCCCAAGATCCTTCGGGCAGGTTTGTGTGGTGGTTAGCCCAGGTGTGTGCAGGCAGGTGGTTTCACAAGTATCTTCAGGATGAGGCCTAGGTGTCTTCAGGCATGGCGGTGGTTGTTCTAGCCTAGGTGTTTGCAGGCGTGGTTACGTGTGACAGTTGTGGCCTAGGTGTCTATGGGCGGGATAGTGGTTGTGGCCCAGGTGTGTGCGGGCGAGGTTTGGCAGTGGGAATGCGGTGAGGTTGTGGCCCATGTGTGTGCAGGCGGGGTATGGTAGTGGGACTACGGTGAGAATGGCGGGATTGGTTTGATGTGTGGGATATCTTCAATAACCAGTGGGAAAGTGGTGCGGGGTACCCAAATATCGATGTGATATTACTATACACTACTTGACTTGCGTTATTTGGGGAGTGTGTCTTAGTGAGGCTTGGGTGGATAGTTTACCTTGATAGGTGTTTGGTTTACTCTTTTTCTCACGGGACTTTAGTACGTTCCCCCACTTGTGCATGAGAGTCTTTGGTTTTCCCTACTGAGTGTACTTGTATACTCACCCTACGTATATAAAACTACTTTCAGGTTTCCAGGAAGACTTCGGGGATCGCGCGGGACCATACTATCTCAGACCTTTGGGGCAGTTGCAGTTGTTGTTTTTCTTTCTTTAGTACTTTACCCTTGTAGTCACTTTGTACTTTGTGGATTTTACTTTTGTAACATGCATTGGGAATGGTTCTTGGCCTTACATTTACTTTCCGCTTTTGGTTTTGTTGGGATTTACCATCTTATCTCCCGATCCTATTAAAAGAATAACGGAAATGACTTCCATTTAGTGAGTGATTCTATACCCTTGGCGCTGGTCGCCACTCTAGGACCTATTGAAGGCGGGTTTCGAGGGTCATTATCTCTCCTTCAACTTGAAGAAGGATGGGCCAGGCAATCTGCTGACCCTTCACTCCTTTTGGTGAAGGCGGGCCGTGAGAAAATCGAAGCTTGCAACGAGCTCTACACCGCTTAGGTATGGTACTAACTCTTTGAGTATTGTACCCATTTTTATTCCACCAGAAAGGCTCAGAAGGCATCCAAAACAGAGGTTTTAGTTGCAGACAACGATTTCTTAAAATTCAAACGGTTATAACTTTCGATCCAGGTGTCTGTTCGGCCTGTACCACATATCATATCAAATATTATTTCACGATCTTCGATTTGACTGGTTGTGGCACTGGAAAATGACTATTGAATCATAATTTATGACCATTTCAATTTTTTAGGGTTTTTAGAGGTTCTTGACGTTTTATGATTTATTTAATTAATTGTTTATTTATTTGTTTATTTATTTATTTAAAAATTATTTATTTATTTATTTATTTATTTATTATTTAGTTATTATGTACACATTAATTATTAATTATTAATTATTATTTTACTATTCATTTTTTATTTATTTATTTATTCGTTATTCATTATTTATTTATTATTCATTAATTAATTATTATTTATTAATATAAATTATTAATTATTAGTTATTAGTTATTATTAATTATTAATTATTAATTATTAATTATTAATTTATCTATTTAATTAGTTATATATTTATTTCTTTATTATTTATTTTTATTATTTATTTTTTACTTATTATTTTTTATTCTTTATTCTTTATTATTTATTTTTAATTTACAAAATATTAATTTATTATTAGTTTATTATTCATTTATTAATTATTTATTATTTATTATTTATTATTTATTTATTTATTATTAATTAATTATAAATTATTTATTAAATATTGAATATTTCATATTTCATATTAAATATTAAAATTTTAATTTTAATTATTAATTTAGAATTATTAATTTTATAATTATCAATTATTAATTGTTAGTTATTATTAATTATTAATTATTAATTAGTGATTATTTATTTATCTATTTATTTATGTATTTATTTATTTATTTTTGATTATTTATTGATTATTTATTAATTAATTATTAATTAATTATTAATTATTTATTAAATATTAAATATTGAATATTTTATATTAAATATTAAAATTAAAATATTAATTATTAATTAAGAATTATTCGTTTTATAATTATCAATTATTAATTATTAGTTATTATTAATTATTAATTATTAATTCCTTATTATTTATTTATCTATTTATTTATTTATTTATTTATTTATTATTTATTTTTTCTTATTTATTATTTATTATTTATTTATTTATTTTTAATTTAAAAAATATTAATTTATTATTAGTTTATTATTAAATTTATTATTTATTTATTTATTAATAAATATTTATTAATTAATTATTAATTATTTATTAATTATTTATTAATTATTTATAAATTTAGAAATATAAATTATTAATTCTTAATTCTTAATTCTTAATAATCAATTATTAATTATTAGTTATTATTAATTATTTATTATTTATTATTTATTATTTTCTATTTTCTATTTATTATTTATTATTTATTATTTATTATTTATTATTTATTATTTATCTATTATTTATTAATTTATTATTAATATTTATTTATTTATTACATATTAAATTATTTTTTAATTAATTTATTATTTATAGATTACTTATATATATATTATGTTATATAATATATATTATTTATTATATATTATATATTATATATTATATATTATATATTATGTATTATCTATTATCTATTATCTATTATATATTATCTATTATCTATTATCTATTATCTATTATATAATAAATAATATAAAATATATATTATATATTATATATTATATATAATACATTATATATTAGATATTAGATATTAGATATTAGATATTATGTATTATGTATTATATATTATGTATTATATATTATATGTTATTTATTATATGTTATATAATATATATATATATATATATATATTTTATTTTATTAATTATTGATTATTGATTAATAATTATTAATTAATAATTATTTAGTTTGTATTTATTTGTTATGTATTACTTGTTTTTCCAATTAATATATATATATATATATAAGTATATTAAATTTGATTTATTGACCACATGAAGAGCTTGCTTGAGTGGTAAAGTCTTTGGAGAATAAGCAAGAGGTAAGGGGTTCAAATCTCACCCAACATAGAATTTATATATATGGCATGGGCATGTGCATGGGCATGTGCATGGTCATGTTCATGGACATAGACTTATGCATGGAGATGGATGAGCATGTGCTTGGAAATAAATAAATAAATAAATACAAATTTAGCCGCAGTTTTCCAAAACTGTCATAGAACGATTTAGCAGTGGTTTAAACCGCCGCTAAACAAAACAAAAAAACCGCCGTTAAATAAAAATTTTGGTGTAGCATAAATATTAATTTAAATTTATATAATTATTATTACTTTTTATATAGTTAATATGAGATCATCTTTTCCTTAAAAAAGAAATTCTCGAAAAACCGTTTTTTACAGATATGTGGGTTTAGTTTTAAATTTTTCCACTTCTATGGGTTTAATTTGTAAAATTTTATTACATATTTGGAATCATAATTATTAATATTATCTCATAAGATAAACTTAATCCTTGATCATAATGAATAGTGAAAATAGTATAAATTATTTACAGCAGTTAAGTTAAAAACATGTTTAGCGAGGGGTTAAACTAAAATGATAAGGGATAAAAGTGACCCAAAACTTATCTAATTTTTATTTTATGCTCTTATTTAGACACTATATCTTCTATTGTTTTATAATAATCCATTTTTATCCTTTTTTCCTCAGAATCATATGTGTTTAATTCATTCTTTTCAAGAATTTCAAGTGTGTCCTCTCCCCAGCTTATAAAAGGCCACCCTCTAAACTCTCCTCTTCACAGTTCAAAAACCCATTGTTTCAGAAAATACCTACCCAAATCACTAACACAATTCCATCCCCTCATCCTAGAATCCTTTTCTATTTTAAATCTATCTTAAAAGTATTTTGGTTCAAACCTAAATAAGTTGTCTGAAGAAGAGGTAACATCTTTAACCGAGCATTTTATTTTATTTATTCTTCCACCTCCTTAAAATATTCTTAAAGTATTATAGTTTAATAACCTCGATATATTACATATTATTATATTTTATTATTTTTAGGTCATGAATGAAAACCATCTCCACCTCCCTCAAATGGGAAAGAAACTGTTGATCGTGTGTATGACGACTACCGCCATACAAACCAACGTAATTCGTTTTCCATCACCACTTATCATAGCAAGATATAATGATTTATTTAATGTTTATATATGAATTTTATGATATAATTGTAATTATTTAATTATAATATAACATATACCTTCTTATTTTCCATTCTATAGAGAATACGATAACATTGCTCGTGTGTACGGTGGATTTCTTCCACACAAAGTGATGTGATTCCTTTTTCACTTAAGATTTACATGAAAGGTAATAAGGATTAATTTAATTTTTATATATTATAATCATGATATATTAATAATTATGTGAAATTAATATATCATATATTTTCTTACCTTACATCCATTGAAAATGATAACATTATTCGTGTGTATGGAGGACTACCACCTTGCGAAGTGATGTGATTCATTTTTTAAATTTTATTATTACCACATCACATGGTTGGAAGATATAACTATATTTTAAAAAATAAGATTATATTGTTGATATAATGAAAATTATTTTAATATAAAATATCACTTGCCTTCTTTCTATCATGATCATTGAAAATGGAAATGGTACTCATGAATACATATGACCAATCGTCACCATGATTGAAATGTATTTAATTTTTCATAAACCTATTTCATGGGTTGTTTTAAAACTATAACTTATGTATAAAAATTATAATTATTTCATTATTACCATTCTATATATTATTAAAAATAATATCCTTGACCTTATTCAATTTACCAAACTGATTTTGGATATATGATCCATTTATTATTAAAAAGGCTAACGTGAAATTAATTGGTTAAGTAATTGAATTTTACATTGTAAAAATATAAAAGGGATAATAAACATGAAATTTTTTTTTATGAAAGTAAATAATTAATATAATTTAAATATTCATAAAAATAAATAAAACATGTGACTAATCAATCTCGAGGTAAGGGATCTTTCTAACCCACTTTTTTCACATTATGACCATTCTCTCTCTAACTCACATTCTCTATGTTTAATGTTTTGGAATGCTTCTAAATTCAATATACATATTTCTCTAAAATGTATATCTATATTATTCTTCCTTCTATTTATAGGAAAATAAAATCCTTATGACCATCCCTCAAATTCCTTATTTAAGGAATCTCTTTAGATTATGTTATGATAAAAGATTACGCAACCCATTTTTTCCATGGGTAATTCTTATGTTTATGCCTTATGATTGATATCCTTATATGGAATGCATAATCATGTATATGAATTGAATTTTATGGGTGGTACTAGAATTATATATCCCTATAATGAATTGGGTAATGATTTAGTATCATGAGATATCCTATATGGGAATAGGGAGTAAACCTAATCCATTATGGAACCTTTTTCCACCATGTGATGTTGTCATGGAAGTTAGCCTTGACTTATGTTTTTATCATGTTTTATATTTTTTCCACTTTACCATGTTGAAATTATCTTATGATATTATTCATTTTATTTTATTCTCGTATTTTATTACTCATGTACCTTCTATTTTATAATATAATCTTATGCCTTTGAATCGCGTTTTATGATTCCTTATCATGCTTATTCCCTTACTAGGTTTTTTGGATCACCCATTTTTTCATGTATTCCCCAAGTTATCCTATGCGTATTTAGGTGATAAATTGGATTTTAAAATCTCACTATGGAGAATGAATTAAGGATTCCATGTTATAATTTCATTTGAAGTGTTATGAACCTAGTCATCCAAAGAAACTAGACCTTTATGATCCTTTTGTTGAATTAAAGTATATTTATGTTTATAAATCATGTAATAATATGTGTAAAAGTCTTGGGTTAGTATAGGTGGCATCAACGGCATGGTTTAGTTAACCATTGCAAACTTGGACGAGAAAACCTTAATGTGAACCCTAATCATAAGTCTAAGGATTAGTCTAAGGATAATTTTAAAGATAAACCTATGTATAGGAAAATATCCTATAATTTTAGTGAATTATAGAGTGAGTGGTTTTTTAGAAATTATATCCCTGTCTGGATACTATAAGTGGACATGTTTCTAGCACAGATGTACCTTGGGATAATAACTTTGAAAAATTCATTTCGGTCTTGACTCAAGCATTACCTAGTATATGATAACATGTCTTACTACACACCTGGTTTGATACTCATAGGGGATATGTTTTTGAAATTTAAAACTCATTATAAACTATTATAAAGGGGAAAATTTTCCCATAAGAATTTATACTTGGAAATATATCATGGCTAACTTAGGATAAAACCTAGAAATTCATAAATTAATGAATATATTTCATTTATGATTTATACATTTAATGTTCATAATTTCTTATGTACATGTTTAATAGTTTAAAAATACTCATCCCTGATTTTTTTAGTTAGATGGATTGAAATAGGAGAAATTGAGTCAACAACCATTTTGATGGGTAATGTGATGACTAACTAAATGAAATGTCCAACTCGATGGAATCTTAAGTTGGGAACTTTATGAAAATACATTCTTAGCTAAATCAAGTTTTTAATCAAAACTAGGATTAGGAGGAACACCAGAATCCCCCCAAGAATGAGCAAGTTGAAATTGAGACCATTATATGACAAATGCATCAAACATTCATTGGATCTTCTGATTATTTAATCATGTAACAATGGATCATCTCCACTGAAAGGGTATTCTCCATCATTCAATGATTTGAACAAGAGATGGTTGTGATGGATGTTTATCACATAGATGGAGAATTTAATTAATGGTGGATGTTGATAAAAGAATACTAAGCTTGAGGAAGATACCAAAGGCATAGAGGGGAAGGAATTTTGGAAAATATTTTTTTAAATATATTTTCCTCACACCTGCTAACATAAAATAGAGAGGGATTTCCTTATCCTTTAGAAAAAATATATCCAATGTATCAGAGTGTTCAAAGAAAACTTCACAAGTATTGCATTATATTCATCCCGCTTTGTCATATCCCCTAAATGTAAATTTTATTGTTTCTTTGGAGGGATAAATCCAAGTCTGAAAAAAGCATTAGAAATTTGAGACTTTGAAATTTATGATGAGATTTTATGATGTTCCCTTGAATTAAAAATGGTGATCAGTGAATCTAAAGGTTCTCATGGGGATAAGAATTGGGAAATGTAGTTTATATTTGGCATTATAATGAAGGAATTGAACTGTGGAAAGAAAATACAACACCCCACTTATAAGAATTATAGGAAGAATCATCCTAGAAATTTTCTAAAGGGGAACAAAGAGTTATTCAGTTACAGAAAATAAGTTCACATAGTTAGTGATTCCTGATGGGAGAAACCCACTAATATGATGGAAAAATGGAATGTTCCAACCAACCCTCAACCTATTTTCCAATGTTACAACTGTAATGAATAAGGAAACTATTTGAACCAATTCACTAAGACAAGGGATTTTGATGAAAACAGACAAAAATAACCTCCAATTTAAAGATAAAAATGGGTGAGATTATTCCATCATAATAGTGGAGGTGGATCCCAACATTGAAGTGGTGATAGGTATGCTAATTATTAATTTAATAATAGTGAACATACATTTTTATCCTGGTTCTACACATTCTTTCATATCATTCAAGTTTAGTAGAACTATACAATCACCACCTCAAAACATGGAAGTTTTGTTATCAATGGAGACAATGAATGGGTCAATTATAGAATCCCAAGAATATAAATCATACCTATCCATATTTTTATTATTAAATTCCCAAAAAAACCTTTTGATAGTTACTTTATCTGAATTTCATGCAATTATGGTAATGGATTGGAATTGCTTATATAAATCTAACATAAAATTATGAGATAAGGAAATAACCCTCTAAATCATGAATCACCCTCTAATTTTGTACAAGTGAAATAATAAAGTTGAATCTCCTTTGCTATCATTATCAAAATAATGGATATTTTATTCATATGAGAAATAATATCTTGATTATATGATTAATAATAAGGGAAGGATCATGCTTGAAGATAATCTCATTATAAGAGATTATATTTATGTATTTCCTAATTAGTTTTATAATCTTTCCCATAGCTTAGAGGTTTAATTTTCAATAAAACTTATGCCTAGATATTTACCAATATATAGGAATACATATAGAATGTCCATTTTTAGTCTTTTAGAGTTGAAGAAGAATCTAGATAAAGGGCTTATATTCCAAAGTGTTTCACAATGGTTTCCACTAGTCCTCTTCATCAAGAAGAAGTATGGGTCAATGCACTTATGAATTGATTTTCATGGGATCAAAAAATCATGATAAAGAACAAGTATCCCCTTCCATGGATAGAAAACTTGATTGATCTACTATGTGAGGCTCAATATTTCTATAAGGAATATCTTTGATCGAGATATCACCAATTAAAGGTGGAGAAGGAAGAAATATTCCCCAAAACACATTTTAAACAAGGTATGGATACTATGAGTTCATAGTGATTCATTTTGGACTCCTTAATTCTCTAAAAATATTTATGGAATTGATGAATAATATTTGGAGATTACCTTGAAATATTTTCAGTAGTATTTATAGATGATATTATGATTTACTCAAAAATAAAGTAGGAATACGATGAGAATTTGAATATTTTGTTATAGACCTTGTGAAAGAAGAATATTATGAAAAGTATATTAAATTTGAGTTATGGATGAAGGAAGTTTTGTTCTAGGGTAACATTTTCACCAACAAAGGGATATATGTGGACCCTTCTAAGATAAAAGAAATTGAGAACTGGCCTATACCAGCATCTGTAATAGAGATCCATAGTTTACTTGAACTATCTAGGTATTACCAATGAATTGTGAATTTTTTTATGATTTTCAAACCCAATAAATAAGATAACAAGGGAGTAATTTTTTTCTGGACCAGTGAATGTGAAGAAAGTTTTAATGACTTGAAAAATAGGCTTATCGCTGCACTATTACTTTCACTGCCCTTAAGTGGGGAGATTTTTTTGGTATATAGTGATGGTTTAAAGAAGGGTTTTAGATTTATACTAATTTAGAATAATAAATTGTTAGCCTATTCCTCAAGGCAGTTGAATGTTTAGGAGTAGATTCATCCAAAACATGATATAGAGTTAGGTATAGTGATATTTTCATTGAAGATATGGTGGAATTATCTATATATAGAGAAGATTAAAATATATACAAATCATAAGAGCCTAAAATATATATTCATATAGAAGGATATTAACATGTGACAATGAATATGGTCAAAGTTGATCAATGACTATGACTTATCAATCCATTACCATCCTAGGAAGTCAATCAAATTTGAATATGTTCTAATTATAAAGGATCTGGTTACTTTATAAATAATGAGATTTTAGAAGGATCCAGTCTTCTTAGATTTTCACATGATGGATATGGTATTAGTAAAAGGATATTTATCCTACTTTTATCAAATAATTTCTCAACCATTAATTCTTGAGAGGCTCTAGGATGCCTAGAAAGAGGTTGAGGTTATACAAAAACAAGTATCAAATATTTTAGAGTCCAACTTTACTAAAAATGGGGTTATAATGTTTGGAACCTGAATATGTGTACCATAAAAACTAGAGTTGAAGAGGGATCTTATGGATGATGCACATATCTCATCCTTCTCTATTCATCTAGGAATAACTATGATGTATATAGATTTAATGAAAAATTTATGGTATGATAACATGCAGAGGGATATTACAAAAAATTTATCTCGATGCTTGGTATGCCAATAAGTTAAGGCCGACTGACATAAGTCTAAGGGTATGGTGAAACCATTTCCCATACAAGTATGGTAATGGGAAAACATGACCATGTATTTAGATGTTGGACTCCCTAAGACACCTAAAGTGAATAATTACATCTAGGTGGTAGTTGATTTACTTTAAAATTGAACACAATTCATTATTATCCATGAAGATTTATTTCTTAAACAACTCTCTAATATATACCTAAGGGAAGTTGTAAGATTTCATAGAGTGACACTCACCATTGTATCTGATCTAGATCTAAGGTTTACCTAAAGGTTATAGAGAATCCTTCAGCATGTGTTGGATATATAACTCAGCTTTAGTACCTCTTGTCACCATCATATGGATGTTTAGTCTGAGAGATCCATCTAAACATTAGAGGATATAATGAGAACTTATTCAAATGGATTTCCATGTATTTTGGGATAAACGCATTTCCTTATAATAGTTACCATATATCTCTAAAGGATATTCTTATAGTTTGTTTCTTCCCATCATTCATACTCTTATTTAGAAATCAATCCACATAATGAATCATCTCATTATAGTTAAAACACCTTACTACCTGTTTATCAAAATTGGTCTTACCACTACGGAGATATTTTTCTTTGCAATCATGAGTCATATGCCCAAAATTTAAACATCAAAAGAACTTCCTAGATTTCAAAATACTTTACCTAGGGTGATTTTTAGTACACCTATCACAAACTAAAATATTTTATTTCTTACCATTAGATTTATTTAATGGATTCTTACCATTTTCCCTCTATATAGATCTCCTTTTCTCCTTGTTGTCATGGAATACATGTTCATCCGTAAACACCATTTATACCTTATCAGTATAGTGAAAAAGTTTCTCATAAATTTTAAATTCATGATAGGCTAATGCAATTTGTTTTATTGGATTTAATCACAAGTAAAACTAATTAATTTTACAATCAAGACCCCAAATAAAATTTTTTGTCTAGCTTACTAATTAGGTGAACTTTTATTTATACACAGACAATAAACATTTCTCCATTTTTCTCAATTCGATGAATTTATTTTCCATCCTAATTTGAAGAACTTTAGGAAAATATATCTGAAGGAAAATACTCTTAATTGTTTCCTAACCCATGGCATCAATATTTTATCTTTCTATAGTATTGTTAACCATTGATCAATATGGATCAGTTTCAACTTCAAAACTATAAATAGAAATAGTTACATTTTGATGATACAAATAACTAATGACTTTGAATATATTTTATAAATATTTAATTCATACCTCAACTACCACTAAGTCATAAGATACACTAAATACTGGAGGGTGTTGTCTCAAAAAATTATACACTATATATATATATTCCTCTATGGTATATCTGATTATTCTCTAGTGTGGATGCCACCACCATATATAGCCTATTTCAACTGAGCCATCATAATAACAAACTGATCACTTCTAATTCCATCCATTCCAGGTTACTAATTAGGAAAGATAGTTTCCTCTTGTTTCCTTCCTTATTAAACATCCTTGTTTCATATATGGAAAACCATTATGAATAGATATAGTTTAGATAGAGAAAAATATTAATATTGAAATTATTTATTAGTATAATAATAAATTAGAATTTTTATAGGGTATTTAATTCCATTATCATAACCTCTAAAATTATCTAATCCTTTCCTATGATACTAACTATAAGAACCAACCTAAAACATTTCATAATTTTGAGTTTTAAGTCAAGAATTCACTCTCTAACATTTTGAGGATCATTAAAGTTTAAAGTTTTAGAGAATTAATTCATCACCCTTACATAAATAATCATTAAATCACAAATTTGAAACTTCTAATTAGTATCTATTTTTTCTATTATACAAAACTCCTAAGATTTAAAAAGTTTGTTTTCATGAAATTTAATTGAAATTTTCTTCTAGACCTAATCCTTATCCCCAATCATCCTTAAAACCCTTTGAAGAACATTTAAAAACATGGGACAAGAAGAAAAAAGATCCATTAAGGATATATAAAAAGATTGAAAGAAACCTGTTAGTCCTTGAATTCTCATAAAAAAATTCCTTCTTGAAAATATACTTTGAGCTCAAAATAAATATTTTCTTACACAAGAAATCAACTTCTCTAACAAAATATTTTCATAAAAATATTAATAATAAATATTAATGGAAAAAATCATAAAGGTTTATTTCCAATCATGAAAAACTCATCAATGAATTTTCACAGCGTTATACATTTATCCCTTAAGAAGTAGAATATACATTCCTTTAAACATAATCTCATTATATTACCTTGTGTAATCATAATATTTCTATGAAAATATACAGTAGGAATAGATAAATCATATAGTTAGCATGGAAAATCATTTCTACATCACTCTTATAATCACTATTACATATGGAATAACCTACCCATAAATTCTAATAATCACTTACGAGAAACCTAAATGGTTAAGTCCATATATTTAACCACTTTAGTTGAGGGATATATCAGGATAAATTATCATTATGAGCTATATCAGGATCACTCATCATCATGAACCATATAATCTCACCCTTTATCATAAAAAATAAACAAGAACCTAAAATAATCAAAAAACATGAATGCTTTTATATACATCATTTTACATAAAAAAACATTATTTTCACTGATAAGAAAACAATTCATGATATGAAAATATCTATTCCACTTAAAAAACCTTTTGAAAATACCCTAAAAAGGGAAATAAGGTTTTTCTTTGAAGAAAACATGGAATATTGTAAAGGAATATGAAAATTAAACAATATTTATAGAAATAGAAGAAACCATTGATTCTGTATACCTTAAAAAAGAACATTTATTTTTTTTTCTTTTTATCAAGATGTTCCGCATAAAATACATAAAAATATTCCCTTTAAAAAACTTTAAAACAAAGTACAAAGTGATATAAAATTTATTATACAATTAATTATATAAATATAAAAATATCCATAAAATAATTTTATGAATATGTACATGGAAGGAAAATATTTAGAAAATAAAATTTTCAAATAATTAAAATGAGGTTTTATGGAAAAGTGTCTCTTACCCCAAGTTTGACTTGTCACATACATTTTTTATCATCCTGAATAATAAACTTATGTTAATTATTTACTTTCTTAATAACTTATTCATGTTTATTATTACTTTTAATTTATTTATTACCATTTTATATACAATTAATTAATGAATTAAATCCACATCGAATGTTTTGATGATATTTGGATCATATGTTCGAAATAAATTTGGTAATTTGATTGTAGTCAAACTGGAAATTATTACATAATATCTAGAATAATAATAATTAAATAATTATCATTTTTATAAATTAATTATTCTTTTGAAACCAACCATGAAATATTATTATGAAAAATGTATTATGTTATAATCATAGAGACTGTAGGCTGTATATACACTTGAGTAACATTTCCATTTTTCAAGGAACCTGATGGAAAAAAAGGTAACTATTATTTTATCTTTAAATAATTATTATTATATTATGAATATCATATTATTTATTTCAATACACTTATATATAGAATCCTTGTGATGTGTTCCTGAAAAATGAATCACATCACTTCATAGGGGATGTAATCCACACGTACGCACTAATGACATTACATTTTTCAATGGATGGAATGGTAAGAAAATGAATGAAATATTATATTTAAATAATTATAAAAGTAATTAATATCATATATATATATATATATTGAATCCAACATTATAACCTTCTATGAGAGGTAGTGATGGAAAAAAATTACATTGTTTCACGAAGTGGTTGTCCTCCATACACACAAAGGAAAGTTTCATTTCCCATTTGATGGAAGAAGGATATGAATATAGGTTATAAAATTAACATAAAAAATAAAAATATATGTAAGATATGGGTTTTATTGGTTAATAATGGATAAATAAAATTTTATGGAGGTAGATTGAGAAATAAAACAAAAACACTATGTTAAGAACTATACCTCTTCTTCAAACAACATCTTTAGGTTTATACCTAAAGAAATAATAGATTTGTTTTATGATAAAATAGAGACATCTAAGAAATGGTAATGGATGTAATAAATGCTTTTATATAGATATTTTCCATACCAAAAGGACTTTTAAGTGTGGAAAATAGAGGATAGGGGGTGTCCTTTTATAAGTAGGGGCGATGACACACTTGGGAATTTTAAAAATTTAAAAATATATTAATGTCATTATCAAGTTAAATGGGTAAAAAATGGACCATTTTGGAATTTTATATGAGATAATTTTGTTAAATGGCCATAAAATTTGATTTATACAATTTTTATTTCATTTTAACCATTATAAATTAAGTTTAACCCTCAGTAAACCTATTTTAACCTTAACCGTGTTAATAATTTTTTTTACGATTCATCATAACCAAAATTAATCTTAACTTATTAAATATTATTAATTATATTTATTCCAAATATAGAATCCATTTTATCACATTAAATTCATATAAGTGGGGGAATTTAATTTAATATTAAACCAGAAAAATGTGTTGAAAAAATATTTTTAATAAAAATTCCTTTTTAATTATAAAATAATTTTTATGCCAAATTAAAATATAAAATTCATTATAAATACAATAATTGGATTATTAATAATATAATTGAACAAATTATACTTTTAAAATATTTTAAAAAGAAATTTAACATTGTAAATGCTTGAAATGAAAATATGATTTTCAATAAAAATTAGTATTTTCACTATTAACCGAAAACTCAAACTTTTACTAGAATTCAAAAAAATCATCCTAAGATAATTTAGACCTGATGGATTAGAAAATGAAGTTAATTTTTTAATCATAAAATTATATATTTTGAAATAAATATTTTAAATAAACCCATATAATACAAGATTATCCAATTTGGTTAGAAACAAATTTTTTTTCCGTTTTCACTAAAAAATTACCTAATATTAATATAATGAGTATAACTATAAAAAATATAATTAATGAATTTCATAATACTTGAAAATGATATATCTTAACATTATCTAGGTTCTTACATATATACATACCTTTCATAACATCACCTTTATGCTCATGTTTCAACCAATTACTAAAACCAAAAAATAGTTATGATAATATACAAAATATAAATGTGAAAACATCAATAAAAAGGCTTATTAACCCATAAAACCTTCATTTTTAAAATATAATACACGTGGTTCAACATATGACTCACTTTCTTCAATCCTTATTTATCCATGTTTTTTTCCCGATTTGGTTCTCTATCTTAATTAGTAAAAATCACACTCAAATACTATATAATAGTTCAATAGAGAGAATGTAAATTAAATATAATATATCCCATATGAGTTTTAATATAGGTGTAAATTTAGGCTTATTTTTCATTCACTAGGTGATGATTTAATTAATACCCAATAAATTCTTTTGGGGTTATTACCCCTAGGTATATCTATTCTAGAGCCTGTATCCACTTGTAGTATCCAAACTGCGATGTTATATCCAAGAGAACCACACAATTTGTACTCTACTAAAATTTTAGGATGTTATACAATTCATAGAATTATCCCTTATATTTATCCCTTGGGGTTTCACTAAATTTATCTTATCTTAATAAAAAATAACTGAACTAATACAAAAAAACAACTAAACACTCTCTTGATGCCAACTATAACACCCTAGATCCGTAATCCTGGGTCCAGTACTAAAAACATAAACTTTACAAATTTAATTTGATACCAAGTGATATTATCAAAGATAAAATTTAAAAAAAAATCACATCATTATTAAATCTGAAAAAAAATCTCACATAACTCATAGAAACTTTTGGTTTTATGTCTTTAAGGACCAGTTACATAGGAAACTTATTTTAAAAAAACATTTGAAAATTTATCTATAATCAAACAATACTATACTCCCTTATAGACTTATCATAGTTTACAATTTTCTTTATAACATAGGCAATGGAAACATAAAGAAAGGTTGAGCACAAATTCCTAGAAAGGGTAAACATAAGCGATAAAAATTGATGATCATAAGTGAGAATAAGATGAGCATATGGGTATAATTAAGATAAATAGAAAATCATAACCAATAAAGATTAGATCAAAAAACATGAGTCGTAAATAATGAAATATCATAACATAATAAATGAACCAATAGAGTGTAGAAACATGAGTCAATAAACATGATCCATGAGATCATAACATAGTCATAAGAATAATCATAAAACCACAGAACAAACATAATACTTGGAAGACATTGTTAACAAATCTAAGTTTGTACACACTTTATATTGTGAAAAAATAAACATATGTACATCCTTTTAGTTGTGAATAAATCCAATAATTTCTAGCCTTTTAGTTTTGAAAAAATAGAATTATATCCAAACATCATTATCTCATAAGATATAAATCCTTAACCAATGTCTTGTAGGGTGATATAGGACCCCGCCCCTAATCATCCATGCACATGAGTTCCACTTTAAATCATTTGATTCATCTTATCAAAAAGAACCCATGGAAAGAAAATGGGTTTCATATCATTTTTGAAATGTATCCACATAAGGTACTGTTCATAAATCCTTCAATAATTATAACATGATAAACCCATGGAAAATAAATGGGTATCTGATGACATGAAGTAACTTTATAGGTAAATATCATTCAATCTAGATAATAAAACATATGGTTTTTAAATGGTATTTATAAAGGGTATATATTTATGTTAATAATTTTCCCAACCAATCAATTTATGACATCTAGGTGAACACTCTTCAATCAGTGAAATAAAATACAAAGTGTTTACTTTGGAAAAACATTGAAAGGAAACTCATGTTTATACATAGAGGATGATTAGGTAGTGATAGATAATTCCCCCAAAAGAGAATAAAATTACATAATACATCCAAAGAAATAATTTTTATTGTAAAATTTGAAAAACAACCTTGATCGATCATAAGATATTTCAAGGTAAAATGACTTATATTAAAACAATTTTTCTGAGTTTTAGAAAAAATCACTTTGGAAATAAGAAATATCATTGATATTTTAAAATAAATTTAAAATAAATATTTTATTAAAAATAAAAAAAAATTCTTTTCGAAACTTTGAAAACATATAGAGAATGTTTTATATAAAATTATAAAGTTAATGGAACAATATGTTCACACTAAATTCTAGAAGATCTTATTTTGTCAACAACAACCCAACGAAAAAAATATTAAAATGATTTTCTTTTTAAAAAATTTAAAATAAAGTCAAGTTAGTTGAATATAATGTTTTTAAAATTTTAAAATATATATATAAGTATCCATAAAATATGTATTTATATATAAAATATTAACATAAAAATAAATCTCTTTTTATAATTTTAAACTACCTTTGTTGAAAACCACATAATTTTAAAAGATTATAAAATTTTCATTTAAATCATGGTAAATTGAAAAAAACTAACCAAGGAGAACCATAGGGGAATAAAATGATTCTAATATTGGAAATAAATACTATAAAAATTACTTATATGGGGTATCATATTAGAGAGATCAATATTTTAAAATGATGTTTAAAAATGAAATTTTACAGATTGAGTAACATTCAAATTAAAACTATTAATGGAAGAAGAGATTGAAATTGATCATAAAATACCATTAATGAAAAATATTTCATGATATAATATAAACTATAGGTATTATATACACTATATAGATGTAAATTGGTGCATTAAAATAAATGTGTGTCAGAAAATAGGAATCGAGACCAAGATACCCTTTTAAGTAACATAATTGTTGTGTTAAGAATCATTTGATAATGAAATTATAAGAATAATTTAAAAATCCAAAAAATATGAGGAAATAAAATAAATAATATCCATTAGTAATAATAAATTAATATTTGAAAAATAGTGTCTAATAAAAAAGTTTGTAACTCAATGAAAGAAAATCGTGTTAGTACAAACCCTTACATTATTAGAAACATTTGAATCAAAACCACATGAAGGAAATGATTTGAAATGAAATATTAAATGTCATTAAATATGATAGGATCATTACATAAAGTATTAAATGGTCATTATATACACCATTACAAATAAAACAAGGTTTATAATACAAAATATGTCTCAAGGGGTGAAATTTTGAGACAAGAAACCCTTACCGTTGTCCTAATTCGCTATGTGCATGCACCTAACTTATAAAATAATTAAAATAATTTTATTATATATATTATTAAAAAACATAAAAATAAAATTAATTTAAAAATAAAAATTTATTATTAAATGGTATTTACTTATTATATAGTTTATACTTATGTATGTTATTTTTCAAGAAAATTTAATTAGTGTCGACTTATTTTGGTAATTTTAGCGGCCAAAGATGATATTTAAATAATAAGTTAAATAATTAATATAGAATTTATAAAACCATAAAAAGAATTATTGTCCTATTAAATTTTAATTATATTAGTATTTAAATTTCGATATCCATCTATGAAAGAGTTTTATAGCATTTTTCAGGTAGGTAGTTAGATCGACCTAAACATAAACACACCATAATAAATAGATAATTATGTTTAAGAAATTGTTTAATTTTACATAAAATAATTATTAAATAATCATAATGATATTATTTATATATTATTATGTATTTAAAATATATTTTAGTTGTTTTGGATAAATATTGAAAATAATTAAGAAAAACAAAAAAACATTACTTCATAGAGGCGGTAGTTTGCACAATGTATGATTAACGTTTTCATTTCTTGAAGAATTTGAGGAAATTAAAGTGGATTTTAATTTGAATATAAATATTCATAAATATGATATATATTACAAATTTATTATTTAATTTCATCCTTACAACCAGCAGTGACAGGAGGTGGTGAAAATAGAAGACATCGTTTGGTTGAGGCGGTAGTCCGCAAAACGCATGATCGACGTTCTTCTATTTTTTTAAGTGGATGGGAAATAATAGATAATGATTTATCCATTAATATAATTACACTTAATTATAATAATGATAATGAGGTCATTATTTTACTATTTTTATAATAGGATTGGAATAAAATGATTAAGAAGAAAATTATAAGGATTAAGAAATACTTCACTTTGGAACCTTGAAGTTTCTCTCAAAAGTCTTATTGGAAATGAATGGATTAGGTTACAAATTGAGAACATATGCTTATGAAATTGATAAATTAATCTAGGAAGATAAAAATGGGATATATTTAAGAATATATTTAATGTAATGGGTGTTTCATTAAGGGTTTGAATTGCCCCATTTTATAAGTGAAGAAAATGGAACTTTTGTGAACACCTATTATTTTTCAATAATAGAATGACACTATTCAAGGGTAAATAGTTACAGAATCATGAAATAATTGAGTTAGGGTGATATAATGTATATAAATTCCCAAACAAGTATTTCCACAGGATTTTTAATTATTTTTCAATTCATCTACTCATATATTTTTACTTTTACCTTTTTTTTGTTTTTACCAAGGTAACTAATTTTTACCTAAGTAAATTATGTATTAATAAAAATATAAAAAAAACCCCTATTATAAAATTTGGAATTTATGAAAAAAAATTAATACCCATTTCATATAATTTAATTTGTAAAAAATATAAAATTTTCTTTAAAATGAAAATTTTATATATATAGAAATAAAATATTTATAGAAAAATGAAGTTTTAACCATTATGTGTTCTTAAACTTATTTAGAATTGATTAAAAATTAAATTTGTGTTAATATTATTATATATGTGTTTAAAAATATTAATATTTTTATTATATAAGATTGATAAATTTAATTTATTAGATAAAAATTATAGAACATTAATAAAACAAATATTTGAAAACAATCCGTTCACCATTATCTTGGACATTAACTTTAATCTTAGTAATATCATTTTTATGTTCAAAAAGGAAATTTAATTTATAAAATAATATCAACATATTGATCTCAAATATGGAATCCATTTTTTATTTAACTTTTAAAAGTTATAAAATCTTATTTTTAATGTATGCACATAAAAATAGTTTTTAATGTGAAATATCATTTGTGTTCCGAAATATTAAACATGTGTTTTATAAATTCAACATAGTACTTATAAATATTTTAAATTAATTATTACATATATATATATGTGTGTGTGTTTTATATGAAAAGGGGCTCATATAATTTTAATTTATTCCTGTGTTAAGATAATGTCATAAATGTGAAATTTTTTAGAAAAATATTTTCATTTTTACTATTAAATGGAAATTCAATTATGTTATAAAAATCTAAAAAGTTTCCCATAATATAATTTTGACATGATTAATTTAAAAATATCATTTTAAAAAATTTAAAATTATATAATTTTAAACTTTATGTTTTAAATTAAAATACAATAAATAACAAAAAACCTCTTTTGTTGAAAAAATACCTTTTAAAACTATTAGTTTTATTAATCTTATTTCTTATTCATTTATAATTTATTATAATATTTTTATCTACCAAAGGTTTTATTTTGAACCATTAATTTTCTAATATAATCTGTTTAGGTTGTTTTAGTTTGGTGTTGCCTGTGGAACAATATATCTGCATGGTATTTATTTAAAGGAAAAATTATATATTAAAATATTATGTTGTTATAGTTATAGAACATTTATAGAATGTTAATTAAGATATAAACTCTAAATATATTGGTAAAGAAAATTACCTATTCATTGGGAAACCTTCTTTTTCTTACACCATAAGCCTTTAAATGATGGTCCTCTATAAAAAAATAGAAGCTTTATAATGTGGGTAAGGAATTTAAGAATCTATTTGGGAAGGTCTTGGACAATCTAGATGGATCAAAATGTTTAAATTTGTGAGGGGAATAGGATATCCTTTTATAAGTGAGGCATGTGAAAAACTTGTAAATACTTAAATCATTAAAATATAATAAAGTCATATTCAAGTGCATGTAGAACCAAATGGAAAAATGTTTGATGATAAGATAAGGTATGATCAAAATATATTTAAAAAATAAAATTTAGACATATTTAATTTAGATTTTAAACATTATATTTTAGTTTATCCCCCTCATTAAACCACTTTATCCTTAATCAAGGTAACAAATGTTTACCACACTCCGTATTCATTATGAAAAAAATGAATGTGTTCACATTAACAAATGGATAAACCATATCGAAATATGGAAAACATTTTATTAAATTTATTTTCTATAATTGGTATAAATTAATTTTTAAAAATGATGCAAAACATAGTGAAAACCGATTTTAGAAAAATCTATTTTAAGCATAAAATAAAATTTAATCTAATTCACTACCTAGTAAAAACAATTAAATGAAATTTCAATTATTTTATTGAATATATTATATTAACATTTCATTAAAATAATTCCTTCATGGTGATTAATTTAATTTATTATAATAAACATACATTGCGTGCATAAAATAATTTCTTCAGAAAAACATGTATATTTTTACCATCAAATGATATTTTTATTCCCAAAAAATTTATAATTAATGAATTAATTTTATTTCTGTGTAAAAAATTATTATTCATAAGATTAATATTCAAATTTAATTTTTAAATAAAACATGTAAGAACCCGTGTTTTTAAACTGGATGAAATTCTGAGGGAATTTGAATTTTCAGAAATTACTGAGAGGGTTTTTTTAGAACAGATCTTTGAAACACAATTACAAAATTTTGGATCTTTGAAAGAGATGTTTTTGGACTTGGGTAAAGGTATGAGATGTTTCCTAAGTGTCTTGAGGAGTTTTGAGAGCATTGGACATAGAAAGGCCTGGTTTTCATATGTTGCAGAGGGCACGCGTTTATCTGAAACCATACAGCCCACTATAGGAAACCTTGTAGCCCTGTTCAAGGGCGAAGGAACATTTCACATGAGTTGCGCATGGTTTTCCAAACCATTTTCCTATCATACACATTGTTCTTTTGGAAGCATTAGCCACGTACTATACACCGTACGGTTTGTGCACGGTTTGGTAAATTATGCGGGTCAAACCATAAAGAAGAGTCTATTTAAAGAACTAAATTAAATTTTAATGAAAAAAAATAAAATCTCCCTCACCCCTCTCTTTCTTGAACTTCATTTCATAGCACCCAAAGGGGGGGTACCCTTGGATGCACACCACCCCTCCTCTACACCTCCTCGGATCTTTATTTTTTGCTATATTTCTCTCAATTTCTAATATGATCCTTCACAGTAAGCCCTCTCCTACATTCTCATCCCTTTTTCTAGTTATTTATTGGATTATCTATCACCCTACAGTGTTCAGAATAAACCCTAACTTATGGTTTGATCTAGTTTTTTGTGTTCTTCCAGTTTTAGAGTATGCAGGGGCTTCCTCGGGTGGTGTTGGTCCATGTTCCGCAAATCACCACTAAAGGAAAGGAGGTTTAGGTCGATTTGATCCACCGCCATCGACTTGGAGTATATTCCTAAACACATTATTTGTTTCACACTCTCTATTTATGGTTTAGTGGTGTTTATGATATCCAAGGGGAATTATTGTAGGGATTTTTGATCAATTTTCAAGGGAGCACACACATATTCATAGGTATAAATATATATAGGTATATATATCTTATGTGTGCATGTTCCCTCATGGAACAGGGAAAAAATGAATCAGTTTAAGGATATATATATATATATATATGGAAGTGTGTATATCTGATTAGGAAGCTTCTTGAGTTATAAACCTTTGTCCTGGCTATTCTTTGTGGTAGGGTCCCTAACAATACCCTTTTAAATTAAGAATGCATTAGTTGATTATAAAATTCTTCTTGATTATTTAAATTGAACATTATGGATTGAACTGCTTATGAAGAATAAAATGATTTTATTAAGAATAAAGTCATGTTTTTATAATAAAACCCCTCCAACAGAGGTGTGTTTCCTTCAAGCTAAAAACATAGTGAGTATACTGTTATTTTTTCTTAGATTGATGTTATGCAGTTTTCATATGCTTTCCTAGTTATAGGAAGCTTGTTTAAACTAAAGGGATATGGTTTGCTTAGCGAGGAGATGTATTTCCTCCATTACATGTTGATTCACTTGGGTTAAGTGGTTCTAATGAACTTGATTGTGATTAATTGGGTGGGAATACCCATGTGATAAGTGTAGTTGTAAATGGTAATAGATGTGGGGTAATCCCATGTGACTTGGTTGAGGGTAATTGGATAATTGGGTGCGAATACTTAGTAGGTTGGCTTGAATTTTTTATAGGTATAATTAAACAATAATTGATAAATGAGTGGGTAAACTCATAGGGTGTATTTAAACATGAAATGTCAACATTAGAGGGTATTCTCATTAGTTGAATTGTGATGTATTTAATTATGAAATGGTGGTATATGGGTGGGTATACCCATATGAATTTATTAAAAGGAAATGGAATACATGAGTCTATATACTCATGTAGTGTGTGATAATTGTGAGAAGGTAAACTCACTAAATGTAATAACGTGGTTATGTGAGTGGGTATACACAATAAGTGAATTTATATGGTTATAAGGGTGTGTATACCCTTATATTTATGTTTAAGGCCTCATTTTGAATTTTGATGAATGGGCAGGTAATCCCATGGTAAATGGTTAAATGGATTATATGAGTGTGTATACTCATATAAGATGGAATTTTTAAATGGTTTATATGAGTGGGTATACACATATGGTTTGATTTGATAAATGATTTGAAATTAATGAATTGTTTGATTGATGCCATGGAATTATCTCCATAAATCTGGAATGTGGTAGTGGATGCCTTGGGTTGATTATTCCTCTTGGGTCTTGATTTTGTGGGATGCCTTTGTCCTTACTACCCCATATATATTTCTTGCTTGGAATCATGTAGGACATGTTATTAAACATTCTCCTAGGACTACAATCAGTTCCTAGATTGAGTTTCCATTTGGACACCCATGGGACTCGATGTGGATGCCTTAAACGAGTTCCTCGGATTTGGCCCTTTGTGGTATAGAATTCTTATGTAGATGCCTTGTATGAGCTCCTTGGATGACCCTTCATGGTCTACACTTCATTATAAAACACATTTGTGAGGTATGTGATATGCTCAAATATACATCTTGGCCATGGTAAATTGTGACATGTTTGGATGTACGGTGAGGTCGTGTCATTTTTTTATCTGTGCATTGCTTATAGCTGCCTTGTTAAAGGAGCCTGACTATCTTGTGTAGGGATCCTTCTAGGGTTAAGTTGGTATAACTATTTTAGCATTTTACATTCTGTGAATAATCCTTACTAGTATTTACAACTTATGTATTTACCTGGACATTGTCTCTTTACATGTTGCACATATTGTTTAGGGCTTGACACCATTGGTGCCGACTTACTGAGATGTTATCTCACACCTTGATCAGGTACTATTTTAACCTAAGTATACTCTTCTTGTTTGGAGGTTTATGGATCTATTCTTGTGCTATTTTCACTTATACCTTAGAGTTAGAAGAAAAGGATTGAGCAGAAGCTCGGGATTCTCATGGAGATCACCTTGGGGCTTTGGGTCTTTCATTGTTTTTACACTAAGATGTAAAGAATGTTGTATTGTTTACTACTCTCATATTTTGTATCATCATCTAGCATGCATACATATATAAACTAGTATTGGCACATTTCTATATTCAGTTGATATCTCAATTGTCTTCTGGTGATTGATCATTACTTTATATCTTCTTTTGCTGTCATCTGAGTTTTACTGTCTATTTATCATTATGCACTCTAATATGAGGGTATAGTCTCCCCACTGACTATATTTACTTCCTCACTTATAGTCAACATTCTATGGCGTACGGGGAGATGCACTTGAGGTCATGTGGAGACCGGTCTGGCTACCGGTTTAGTGGAAATTCATGGTAGGGAATTACAAAGTGTCATTAGAGGTGTTTTTCCTTTATATTACTATTTGGGCTGGTAGACAGGAGACCTGGAATGTGTCAGTACTTGGTAGATAGTTGTGCTTGGGACTGATCACCCCACTTATGGGAAATTACCAATTGGCCAGGTTTGGGAATTGCTATTTATACTGTTGTTATTATAGCTTATATGATTTCACCTTGGGTGATTGGTGTATTTTCTTCTACTTATTGATTATGATAATTTTTGAAATTTTCCTTATCTTGGTATGGTGAGAGAGTTACATTACATGCATCATATTAGGCACATATAAATTCACTTCCCATTCATATATTCCATGCAATGTATCTGTATTACTAGGTTTTATGCTCAGTATGATTGTGTTCCTTGAGTGATGCCATGCTTGTTTTGTACTAGTTGAGGTGATCTATTAGCATTCCTATTTATTTATCATGTCTCTCTTGTGGTATACATTCTTAGCTGATTATATTCTATACTAACTTTTTTAGCATGTTTTTCTATTATTCCATGATTCTGTGTTATATAACACTTCTTTGTTACTATATATGATAACATGCTAGAGATGTTTTGATATGTAAATGGATGCATGGGCTGAAATTTGTTGGTTGTGTTCATTATGGGAGCCAGTTTCAGTTATAAGGTGTATGGGTGCCTTATAACTTGGAAAGGGGTAACCTGTGCATTCGAACCATTGAAAAATTGATGCAAAAATTTAAATGCTAATTGGAATTCGATGTGGTTAATGGGATCTAATTTTTATTTTATGAAGTGTATGGGCACTCCATGAATTGGGAAATGGAAATCCATATTAAATATAAAGGCATTATGTGTTTGAAATGGTGTAATGTGAGGATTTTATGTTTTGAACTTAAATGAAATTTTTTGATTAATAGAATCCAAATTCTAGTGGTAAGGTGTATGGGTGGCTTATTGATTGGTAGATGGCCACCCATGAGACTGAACCATTGTATAACCATCGCTTGTTTGGGAATGGTTATAAATGTAAAATTATTGAGTTTTTATTTGAAATGGTTTGTTAATTTTGAAAATGCTCAACTTGACCCAAGAAGGTCAATTGGGCATGTTTTTATGAAATGATCTTTTATGGGGTTTCTTTTTGAAGAACCTGGGTTGAATAAATGGGACCCTTTGAGGTCATCTTTGGTTAAAAAGAATTTTGATGCTAAATTTCTTATTAATGATGGAATTTCATTGAATGTTAAATGTTTAAAGAGTAAGATTGATATGACTTTCCTATTTTGGTCATGGGGTGTTTATTAAAACCAAGTGCCTTTTCGTGAAAAGGTACTCGTGGGTTGTTAAAATTCATTCAATTATTTAAAATATTGAAATGAATTAATGAATGGATTAAAACTGGAACCTGAAGTGGTGTCCTTTTTTTGAACCCTCGTGGAAGGGTATTTTTAAATGCTTCCTATGGTATGCCTTGGAACAGAGAGGTGAGCGTTTATCCACAGGTGTTTTCTTTTAGCTTGGGATGAAATGAAAAGGGGATCTTGAGCTTGGTGAAATTTGTTCTACATGACCAAGAGATAGGGTCAATGTGTATGATTTGTAATGGGATATCCCATGGTAGGTAGCGCCCTTAGAGTATGAGATTCCTTGTTTCTGTTGTGATATTTTTTATATTTGTGTCATTTGGGTGTTGTTGTCCCTAGTAGGAATTGTGGTTTTAAAAGGACACCCTTGTTCGGAGGGGTGGTCATTGTACTTTGACTCTTATTATGGGAGTAAGAATCAAGGAATACTTGGTTCAGCATGTTAGACATGCCTCAAGCATGGTCATCTTCTTAGGAGGTCTTTGAACCTCTCTTTTATTTAGTGATGGATGACTCAATATGCCTTCATCCAATTTATGGTCGTATGAGATGATGTGACATTGGATTTTGTGAACTTGGGGTTGTATGTGTTGACATACGTGGTACCCTTAGTGTGTTTAATGATGTAACAAACCGGTCAATTTTGATAATTTCATTTAGCTTTGTGATAATAAGAACGATCTCAGGTTGACTCCAGAGTAGAGTGACCAGGGTGTTATGTAAAAAAGTTTTTTCCACTACTCGGGAGGATTTTTTGGGACTCAGGTGTTCTAACATGTCAGTCAGTTTAAATTTTGACTTTCACACCAATGCTTTTAGGTGGTGATCATGGTTTTTGGAACGTCACATGTGCATTTAAGTTTCTTCAAAGCTAGTGCACTTGTCAGTGGCTAGTCTTTCCTTTTGATGATAGAGACACTCCTAAGGTGGGAAGCATCACATCGATCATGTTGTACATGTTAGTGATTTCTTGGCAGTACAACATTGATGAGGTTTTCATTATGCACAACCCTTTAGAAACATTTCTAGTTTTAGAATAGTTTCATTGGTAAGGATTGAAAGAATGTCAATTATTCAGGTGGTGTAAGCATCAGGGTTTGGTTTTTGATGTGTCGGTAAGTAAAGCCAATCAGTTGTAAAGAGTCACCCAATAGTGGTTTGAATGGTCTTCTTGGTGAACTTTGGTTTACTATTAGTGTTATCTTCTAAATGAGATGAGAATTTCCCCTATCTTGACCTCATCCTGGAGGCACTAATATGGCATCGGTTTTACACCACACTAATATTTAAAAATCCGTTGTGCTTGATAAGTGGTTGTTATCGGGGTTGTCCACGAGATGCATGGTCATTTGGGTTACGCCTTTACTCATGTCGAGGAATGACCGTTTTAAAATGGCCAAGTGATTTTTTGGTTTGGGAATGTCACTAGAAGTCAGATAAAGAATTCAGTGTGTGTGCTTGTGTTAATTGGGGAATTCCTTTGGAAGAAAGGCATTACGATTCGGTTGGGATGTGTCATCCACCTATGCTGGGCATCTTTGAGAATGATTACCCTAGTGTGTCTTGGTTTTTTTTCCTACTTGGTTTTGTATGTGGTTGGAAATGGAATCGTTTTAAAGAGAACATTTCAAGTTTAAGGGAGGTTGTTGGTTTTTGGGTTGGCGATGTCTTTTGAGGAAAGCACGTGAAACCAATTTTAGTTGGTTGTTTGCGTTTTAAAAATTTTCTTACATGTGGTCTCTGCTATGACCTCAAATGTAATTGGGTTCTCCTAGTTAAATAAGTCATGTGAGAAGCGTCTCTAGAATTCTTAGGATGTATCTTTTTGGAAATTATAATAGTGGAGAGACGTGGTTGGTTTTGGCCATTAAATGCTAGTAACCTTGGTGGAAAGCACCAATGGGCAGGTGGTTAAAGAAACAATGATGAGATCGTTTCCCTAGTTAGTGGGCTTGGTTATGATCCGTTTTGATGTTTTGGGTCAGAATTTGAGATTTGGCTCGAATTTTAAAGGCATAAGTTCCTTGGGAATGTGAAATGGTTAATGGTTCATTTGGCATTTAGAAACATAGTGAGATATCTTGAATGAATCCTCACAACCTTTATGGGTTGGGTGATGTTTTCGTAGTTCTTGAAGGCTTCTTGGGGATGAGATGTTTTAAGGTGGGTAGATTGTAAGAACCCATGTTTTTAAACCGGATGAAATTCTGATAGAATTTGAATTTTCAGAAATTACAGATCTGGTCATTTTTAGAACAGAACTTCAAAACATAATTCTGAAAGTTGGGATGTTTAAAAGTGATGTTTTTGTACTTGGGTGAAGGTCTGAGAAGTTTTCTAGGCAGCTTGAGGAGTTTCGGGATCACCAGACCCGAAAAGTCTTAGTTATGAAAACCTGTAGAGGGTGCATGGTTTGTGTGAAACCATGCGGCTCACTAGCAGAAACCATGTAACCTTGTTCAAGGGGGAAGAGACATTACACATGGGATGTACACAGTTTTCCTAATCGTGATCCTAGCCCAAATGGTGTGCTCTAGGAGGCAGTAGCCTCACACTATACACCGCACAGTTTGCGCACGGTTTGAAAAACCATGTGGATCAAATTGTGTGGATGGGTCTATATAAGGAATTAAATTAAATAAAGTGAAATGAAAAAAATAAAATAAACTCTCCCTCACCCTATCTTTCTCAACCCGCATCATGCAACACCCCTAGGGGGTTATCCTTTGATGCACACCGCCCCTCCTCTACACCTCCTCATATCTTCATTTTTGGCTGGATCTCTCTCGATTTCTCACATGATCCTTCACGAAAAGCCCTCTCATCCTTTATCCTCCCTATCTCCAGTGATTTCCCATCCTATCCATCTACCTACGGTGTGCGGTCAAAACCCTATATTAGGGTTTGAAACATTATTCTGTGCTCTTTTGGTTTTAAGGTATTCAAGGGATTCCTTAGGAGGTGTTGGTCCATTTTCCGGCAACCACCACTGAAGGTGAGGCATTTTAGGTTGATTATCTCCACCGATGTCGACTTGGGGTAAGTTCCTAAACCCATGATTTGTTCTGCACACTCTATTTAGGGTTTAGTGGTGTTTATATGAGACCTGAGGGAATTTTTGTAGGGATTTGTGATCAATTTCCAAGGGAATGCATGCATATTCCCAGTTATGAATATATATAGGTATATATATCTTTGGTGTGTGCATTCCATCATGGAGTAGGGAACACATACATATATTTAAGGATGTATATATATATATATATATTTGGAATTGTGTGCATGTGAGTGGGCAACTACTTCATTTAGAAAGCTTTCTCGTGGCCATTCTTTGAGGTAGGGTCCCTGACCTTACACTTTTAAATTAAGAATGAATTAGTTTATTATAAAATTATTATTGATTAGTTGATTTTAAAATTCTATATTGAACTACTTATGAGGAATAAAATGATTTTTTATGAATAAATTCATGTTTTTATAATAAAACCCCTCCAATAGAGGTGCGCTGTCTTCAAACTAAAAATGTAGTGAGTAGACTATTATGTTTTCTTGGCATGATGTTATATGGTTTTTCAATGCTTTACTATTTAGATGAATCTTGTTTAAACTAAATGGATATGGTTTTCTTATATAGGATATGTCTTTCCTCCTTTTCATGTTTATGCACTTAGGTTAAGTGGTTCTAATGAACTAGAGTGTGATTAATTGGGTGGGTATACCCATGTTATAAGCATAGTTGTAAATAGTAATAGATTGGGGGGGGGGGTAAACCCATGTGACTTAGTTGAGGTTAATTCATTAATTGAGTTGAAATAATCAGTAGGTTGGCTTGAATTTTTTAAAGGGATAATTGAACAAAAATGGATAAACGAGTGGGTAAACTCATAGGATGTATTTAAATATGACACGTCAACATGAGAGGGTATGGTCATTGGTTGAATTGTGATGTATTTAATTATGAAATGGTGTTATATTGGTGGGTATACCCATATGACTTGATTAAAAGGAAATATAATACATGAGAGGGTGTACTCATGTTGTGTTTCATGATTGTGGGTGGGTAAACTCACTAAATGTAACGATGTAGTTATGTGAGTGGGTATACTCACTAAGTGAATTGATATGGTTATAAGGGTGGGTATACCCTTTGTATTATGTTTAAGGCCTCATTTTGAATTGTAATGAATGGGTGGGTAATCCCATGGTAAATGGTTAAACGGATGATACGAGTGGGTATACTCATATAGAATGAAATTTTTGAATGGTTTATATGAGTGGGTATACTCATATGGTTTGATTTGATAAATTATTTGAAATGAATTAATTGTTTGATATATGCCATGGACTACTCTCTATGGATATGCAACATGGTAGTGGATTCCTTGGTTTGATTATGCCCCCCAGGTCTTGATATTATGGGATGCATTGGGTCTTTCTACCCTTTGGATCCATATTTCTTGGACTCACATAGGGCATGTCAGTGCACATTATCTTAGGACTCCAACCAGTGCCTAGACTGAGTTTCCACTAGGATGCCCATGGGACTCGATGTGGATTCCTTGGACAAGTTCCTTGGATCTGGCCCTTCGTGGTCTACACTTCTTTATATGGCACAACTATGTGGTATGTGATACACTCAAATATATGGCTTGGATGTGGTAAATTGTGACAGGTTTGGATGTATGATGAGGTCATGTTATTTGTTTATTTGTGCATTTATTATAGATACCATGTTAAAGGAGATTGAATATCTTGTGTAGGGAGCCTTGTAGGGATAAGTTGGTATAACTGTTATATCATTTTACATTCTGTAAAGTTTCCTTAATTGTATTTATAACTTACATATTTACCAACACACTATTTATTTACATGTTGCACATATTTTTTTGTCTTGACGTTGTAGGTGTTGGCCTACTGAGATGTTATCTCACACCCTAATCGGGTACCATTGGTACCCGAGTATACTCTTCTTGTCTATAAGGATATAGACCTATGCTTGTGTTGTTTTCTCTTTTACCTGGGAGTTAGGAGAAAAGGACTGAGTAGAAGCTCGGGATGCTCATGAAGATTGCCTTGGTGCTTTGGGTCCTTTTCTTATTTCTGCACTTAGATGTGAAGTATGGGGTATTATTTACTTCTTTCATATTTTGTATCATCATCTAGCATGAATACATGTATAAATTGGAATTGTACAAATTTATATATTCAGTTGATATCTTAATTGTCTTATGGTGCTTGATAGTTACTTTATATCTTCTTCCATTGTCATTTGAGTTCCATTATATGTTTACCACTATGCAATATGATAGTAGGGTATAGTCTCCCCATTAAATATCCATACACCCTCGCTACTAGTTGGCAGCCTTTAGCATATGGGGAGACGCTCTTGAGGTCATGTGAAAATCAGTTTGGCCATTGGTTTAGTTGAAATTCAGTTTGGGGCATTACAAAACACATATGAAAAAAAAATCTCATAAATAAATGCTTAAAAAATTTCTTTAGGATCAATAGTATTTACTATATAAATTTAAAATTATTTTCAAAAAATATATTTCATTAAAATACCATATAATTTGATTCATCTCATAATATATAATAATTATTCACTCAACCTTAGGGTTACATTCTTCAAAATCTGTCAAACACATTGAATTTATTGAAGATAAATATATTCTAAAATCTTAGGGTGTTAAAATCTAAACCCTTATAAGAATATATCTATCAAAATTATATCACACTGATATAAAAAAATGAGGATACCTCCATCCCATCACATTATTAGGATCTCATGTAGCGTTCATAGATATATAAATCATCTAGAGATACTTAACTTAGTGAGTAGTCTTATTCCGTAGCACTTTATCTCCATATTCCTAGATTTTTAGCAGTTGTTCTTTTTAAGAAATATCATGTTCCAACGGTATAACCAATGAGTTTAGTATATGTGAAGGATCTTGTACGTACTTCTTCAAAAGAGATATATGTAACACATTATAAACATGGGAGAGGTTTTTAGAAAGTGATAAGTGATAATATATAATCCCGATGTGATCAATAATCTCATAGGGACAGATATACATAGCGCTCGACTTCTCTTTCTTTCCAAATATCATAAATTCATCCAATGAGATATTTGAAGGATGCATCATCACCAAATTTAAACTCCATATATCATTGATGATCATCAACATAAATTTTATTTTGACTCTTGTCTACCCTAATATACTTCTGAATGACACTAGATTTCTTATCCATTTCCATAGCTACCTCAAGTCCTAATGGATTTCATTCTATAACTTCATCCTAGAATGATTTATTCCTACACTTATTTATATAGATTAATTTATAAGGATGTATATTAATTCTCAATTGAAATCAATTATTGTAGGAAATTTTTACCTACGGAATGTATTGATCCAAAACTCATTTGAAATCCCTAGAGTAATCTCTCTACATATCTTATAGGGTTTGAATGGTCCTATTAGTGTAACCATATATATGAAGATTATATGAAGTGATAAAGTTCAACTCTATATTAAAATCTTGCTAAATATTTCTCTAGAACATCAAGGTAACCATCACATCTCAATTAGATATAATTGATAATGGTACCCCATGAAACCTTATGACTTTATTAACACATAACTTAGTGAGATTATCAAGAGAAAAATATTATTTGATATCAATGTCATGTTCTTATTTATTAAGGTGATAAACTACAACCCAAATATATTAATGCCCTTTAGATGCTTTTGTGAGTCTCATGATGAAATCCATCATCGTGTTTTCCAATTTCCACTTATGTATGGGTAATGGTTGTAACATCCCTATAGAATTATATCTCATTGTCTTAACATTACAGTATATAAAGAAAAAAGATATATACTCTGTAATATATCTATTCATGCAATCTCACCATAAATTCTCTTTAAGATTTCGATACATCTTCATACATTTTAGGATGAATAGAGAATGATGAGATATGATATTAATCTAAAAAATATGTTTTTAATTATGGTATTGATGGGACACATCCTATATTATTGAAAATTATCATTCCACTAATATCATGAATGTATTTAGAAATATTCCTTACCTTATTTAATAGATCTGCATCTTCCTTTTATGCCTCATTGATCTTCACATAAATATATAGTTGAACATTCATTTTACAAAGATAATATATTTCTCCCTTTATTATGATTTCAAGGTCCATCATTTTAAAATCAATTAGTATTTGATCAATTTCAGTTCTTAAAATAGAAAAACTAGAATGGTTCTTCTGAATCAAAACATCTACCACCTTGTTCACCTTCTTAGAGAAGTAATGTACTTAATAGTCATAATCTTTAATCATCTCAAACCATGTCATCTTCCACATATTCAACTCTTTCTGTGTGAATATCTACTTTAATATTTTATGATCTATATATATATCACACCATTAACCATAAAAATAATGCCTTTGTATCATTAAAGGAAAAAATATAGTTTCCAGTTCCAAATCATGAGTCGAGTAATTTTTATCAAGAACCTTCAATTGGTTTGAGGTATAAGCTACCACCATGTAATTATGCATGATAACACATCTTTGTCCCTTATTTTATTCATCACTATATACCAAAAACCCTTCTCCACTATAGGTTAGTGTGTTCATAGGTTCACTGACCAACCTTCTCTTTAGTTCCTTAATTTTTTATTCACATTTATCCATATAAAAGAACACTATGCCCTTCTTTTTTAACATGGTCAGTGAATATGAAATCTCTGAGGAATTTATCACAAAACATCAATAGTATCCTAATAACCTAAGAAAACTATATATTTAGTCATCATGATTTATCTGGGCCATTTTTCAATGACTTACATCTTTGAGGGATCTAGAAATATACCCACACATGTAATTACATGACCCAATAATGATACTTTCTCTTTAGTTAGAATTCTTATTTTCTAAATTTGGTATACAACTTCACCTTCCCTAAGGTTTTCATTATAATATTAAAATAATCTCCATGATCTTCCATGCTCTTAGAATATATAAGAATACCCTCTATAAATACTATCAAAAACTGATCAAGGTAATATCTAATTAATCTATTCATTATAACCATGACGACATATAAGGCATTTGTAAGTCCAAATAAATTCACTATAAATTCATAATGACCATACCTCATATGGAAGGATACATAGACGTGTCCTCCTTTTTTACCACCAATTGATAATATCTAGATCTTAGTTGAATCATGGAAAACTAGTAATCTCATATCAATTGATCAAAAAAATCATCAATATGGGGTAGATGATACATGTTCTTGATAGTAATTATATCGTGTTCTAGATAATCAATGAAAATATTTAACCAGTATTTATTCTTATAAAAAATAATAGGTGAACCCCATGCTGACACACTAGTTATGAGTTCTATTGAAATTCAATTGGGGCCATTTTATATAGTGCTTTATATATATATATATATAGCACTAGTTATGAGTTCTATTGAAAACTCAACTTCATGATTTGGGGGGGGAGTAGGAAACTCTTTAGATAATACATCAGATTATTTCCAAAAAATATCTATATCATTAAATTTGAGTGTCTCCCCAACCATTTGAGATTGATACTACACATAAATAGGTAATATGACCCACAAATTGGAAGTGGTTTCTATTGTAAGTTCATATTCATCATTTCATAGATAAAAAATCATGGGTTTTTTTGGAATATCAAATATGACTTCCCTTATTTGGTAATTGATGTGGGATCTATATAGAGAGGTCTAATTGATTCCCAAATTCACATAAAATTAAACTAGACTGAGAATCACGAGATTTATAGTAATCAAATTTTTACAAAATTTTATCAGAGATGAGTTATAGACTTGAGATTTGATCTTCATATAATTAATATTTTGCATTAATAATTAAAAATATAATCATCGAGGTGCTGAAATGGTGCCTTTAATTAATTATTTTAATATTAAATAATTTTTATAACTATAATAAAATAAGATATTTGTTATTATAGAGAGAACGGTAAGTTTACCTTTCACTAATTGGTTTTTGTGACCCATTTCAGTGGTTGTGATCATATGAGATTTATATTTATCACTTCGATTAAGTGGTTATTGACATCGATTTTCCTAATTACCCAATTGATTAGAGTGATTTAATGGAACCGAATATCATATAATGAAAATATATATATTCATGCAACAATATTATAGAAACATTCAACATTCTATCATATCATAACCTGTGGAAATGAAACAGTTTTTTTAAACACCAAAAATCTATGAGAGGGGAGGGGGTGAATTAGAGTGTCAGTTTTTTCTTTAAATTAGACAGATCATGTTCCCATATTAGTGGGAAATTCTTAAACTTATCTGAATTAATTTTACAATCACTTAAAACCCATATACTAAAATATAAACTCAACACATAAGTTTTACTTGGTTTACCACTAAGGGCTAGTCTAAGGATCATACACCGATAGTGTGTCGGTAATATCTGAATCTACTTAGATTTTTATGTTTTTATGGATTAATTTTTTTTGGTCTTAATCAATCATTTCTAGGCTCACTACATTTACAAATATTTTAGGGATAACACTCTTCCTCCCTTAGATTACTTCTATCAAATTACTATTTCTCACTGATTTGGGAAAGTGTTTCTCAGTTTATCAACTTGAAAGTTTCTCCTTTATTTGAGCACATGTTTATTTTTTCATTATTATTATATATATAATACTTCAATAAATTCTATAAATTTTTCCTAAATTAAACTATGTTCATGAAAGTATTTTTTTTATGAAACACCATTTTTTTCTAAACCCCTTTCTTTTTCCACAAAAATGAAAACTTTTGTAAAACACCCAACTTTTCTGAATCTTCAATATTTTATAAAACTTATACATTTTAAAAAATCATATTCACTAAAATACCCTTTTCACTATTTAGTTCTGAACTATTCTTTTTAAAAATCATGAGTTCATGTAAAGTTCACAAATCATGTAAAAAATACGTTCGAGTAAGTATTTCATGAAATTAAAGAGATAAGTCCTCCTCCAAAACTTCAATTCATTAAAGGGTGATCAATAACCTATTTATATTTAAGAATCACTATTTATCCAAACTAAACAACCTTCTAGAAACTCTACTATTCTAGAAAAACACATCGCATCTAATTAGGCATTGAATACCTATTTTAAAAACTCTATCTATCACAAGATCATAAAATTGATCTTTCATAAGTGTTTTGACTTTGCCTTATTTCAATTATTTTTTAAAATTTCACAAACCCTTACATTGAGACAAAACCACTTCATTGGTTATTATAACATGAATTTCATGAAACTCTGAATTTTCTTAAGATTATTAGGTCCAATAATTTGGAAAACAATAGATAATTGCGCCACTTTCATGAATCAGATCACTTGGGTTGAAAACTCCTTGATCAAACAAGTATAAATTGACTATAAACACAACATAAAATCAATTTCCAACCATGAATAACCTTGGTTCCAACAATCTCTCTATTAGGTCTATTTTCAATCCAAAGATATTAAATAAAGCACAAATCTTAATGAAAAACCAAATAGAAGTGAAATAAATCATCCATCACTCAAGTCTACATGAGAAAAGTTTTGTGTATAAAACAAGAGTTTAAGATGGAATTTAATAACTTGATTGACCACCTATCAATCAAACATATATCCTAAGAGTTCAAAAGAGAAAAGAATATTTCAAGGGATAATTTCATGACTCGAGAGACCTCCTCTCTTGAAAACCTCTATTTCATTGAATTTAATCATTACCCCCCATTGGGAATAAACCCAAAGAAAGTATATTTGTCCCATTGGAACCCAAAAAAACCATATATCATGTCTCCCCCTAAAAATTACACCACTTTCATAAATATATAGAAATAGTTAAAAATACAGGGAGGTGGGTTAAATATAAACCTCATCACACAATAGGAGGTGATTGAACACCAAGTTTCAACTGATGTTTCTCAAAAATTAGTTTTCCCAATGGCTTTTCCAGGATGTATTCTACTTGATCATTAGTCACATAATGATCCATTTTAATCATGCATTGTCTAAATTTTTATTTGATTTAGTGAAATATAATCTTGATATTTTTTATATGATAGTGTTGAATTAGATTTTTTATAAGCTCAATCATGCTCTTATTGTTACATAATTTCACCACTAGATGTTTAAATATATCACCATTACCAGAATTTTTCTTCTTCATCCACAATAGTTGAGTGAATTCCTTTTTCAAAGAGATATAATCTTCTTTATCTATACTAAGAGAAGTGATTTCCTTAGTCTTTCCCAATTCACCCACAAATTTATTGACAATGGAGAAGACACCACCAGTTATAGACTTTCAATAAAAAAATCACTAGTATAGTCAATATATGAAAATAATAACAATTCATGATCCTTTATTGCTTAAAAGTATAATCTAAAATTAATATTTCATGGAATATACCTCATGATTCTTTTAACCACTATGAAATTCAATTCATTTAGATTATTTTGAAAGCGATCCACTAAATTTTTTGAAAATAATATATATAGGAATGCTCTATTAAAATATAGGAAGCTACTAAATATCCTCCTATATAGGGTTGGATCCACTACTTTCTCATCCTCATGATTCCCATGTTTTATTTTAATGGAAACTAGAGTCAATATTGGTTTAGAATCATGCATTTTGGAATTATTCAATATCTCTCTTTCATAATTTTATTGATAAATGAATGTGTATTCCTTCTTTTGAATTACCCACAACCCTAAAAAGAATGTGAGTTTACCAATCATAGACATTTAAAATTCTTGTTTCATGTGATTAAAAAATTATTCCACTGATCCATACTTTCTTCCAAAAAATATGATATCATCCACATATATAAGCATCATAAATTGGTATCTCTGGGATGTATTCACATAATGATTATGGTTAACCCTCCCCTTTTATATTGAAACTTCTTTAGATAAGAATAAATTCGAACGTACTATACTTATAGTGCCTAATTTAGTCCATATAGATCCTTATTCAATATATAAACTTTTTTCATCATTTCCAATCATAAATACCACTGGTTGTTTGATGTAAAAATTTTATTTTAGAACACCATTTAAGAATTCCATTTTTGACATCCATATGATAAAATTTGTACTGTATTTGAATTTTCATGGTTAAGAAGAGCATAATGAACTATAGTTAAGCTTCTATATAAAAATTTTCTTCAATATCAATTATCTTAGTCTATGTATAGAATTTAAAAACTAAGCGTGGCTTGTTTTATCACATTTCCTTTCCTATTGAATTTGTTCTTGAAAATCCACTTTATTTTAATCAAATTACGATTTTATATCCTTTTAAAAGGACCCCAAGTATGGTTTTTATTAATAAAATCTAGTTATTAATTAATGGCCTTAACCCATGATTCAACCTTCACTGTTTATTCAAACAATGTTAGTCCCACCATTGATAAGAGTATATAATGCACTATATTACTCAGTAATATTGTATGTGTTAGTGTTTTAAAATCTCCAATAATTTTTTATTAATCAAATTCTACTATTCTTATTCTCTTATAGAGTTATAGTAGTGTTTCTTCCAGAATTGTTTTATCATTTTATTATATGTTTGAATCATCATCATTTAGAGAACCCTAAATGTTAGGTAAGCCTTCTACAACATCTATATCTGAACCTTTTCCCTTTTCACCTTCTTCTTTATCTTCAAACATATCAATATATGAGTTCCTAAAGTTCTTCATATTTTTTTCATCAATAAACTTAACATCGTTTTTATCTAAAAAATTTCAAGTAGATAATTGTATAATTTATAGGCTATTCTCTTTATTGAGTGTCCATGGAATATTTCTTCATCTTAAACATCACCATACTTACACAAATTGTCTCCTTTTTTCCGATGAAAAATTAAATTCCAAAAAATCAAAAATACTTTATTAAGGGGTTATTTTATTCCATATTTCATAGAGTTTACTTTCCTTTAATAGACTTAGCCCTATCCTATTTTGAGTGCACAACGCAATTTGAAAATCAACTTTCCAGTAGTGATGAGAAACACAACCCTCAATTAGTATAGTTTTAGACATATTATTCAATTGTCAATTTATTAATTCAAAAAAACCATTTTTATGATGTTTTGTCACTAATGAAAACTCGTGATTGATCCCATGTTTTTCAAGGTAATTTTCAAATTAAATCGATGTGTATTATGTTCCATTGTTAGATTGTAATATCACAATTGTGCAGCCAGTTTCATTCTCTACTCTTTAGAGGTATCTCTTCATACATTAAATTACATATCATTTACTCTGCATAAATATCTCACATTATATTCCACCATAATCATAAAAAAATAATGAATTACCTTTTTCCATATGTTCTAGCCATATTCTTTAGACCACGCACATCTATGTGGAATAGATTAAGAAAATTCGATGCTCTTTTTCTACTCAATTGAAAGGAATATTATACTATATTTACTCAAATGAAAGTATAAGATGTATTTTCTTGATCACTCTTCAAATTGGCGATGTCTGCTAAAACCTACATCATAGAAAATTCTTCCATGCTCTGTTGTATAATGTGACCAAACCTCCAGTCACATTAGTTCTTTTTCCTCTTAAATTGTCAGGAAGTATGTTTTGTCTTTACTATCCACTTGGTATAAATTAGCATTCATCCTCCATCGATTCATGAGATAATTTTCTATATTTACTTTGATAGTTCATCCTTTCATATTAAATGTCACCACCAGTCCCGATTATTAGAGTTTACTCACACTTTGAAGATTATGAAGGAGAATTTCCACATAGAGCACTTCCATTTTCTTCAAATCATTGCCTATGAAGTGGGTATTTCCACCAAATTTGATCTTTAAAGAACCATATTTTCTGAATTATACCATTATATCAACTATTTCCTTAATATTTTTCAATAAATTCACATTTCCTATCATAGGTGAAGTTTTTATTTGTATATTTTAGTGTGATATTTTCTAGGTTGGCTTCCTTAATTTTCTTCTCTTCCTTCTACGAGATACCTGGTTGAGCTAATGCATAATATAGCCTCTCCAGTCTCTTATCAAAATTCATGGTTAAATCATACTATTCTTATTATTCTAATCAAGAGTACCTATTTTATAAAAAACAAACAACTGGTTACTACATATATATTACATATTAATAGATGAATATGCAATTCATTTTATAAAAAAACAAGATTTCTATAAAGGTTTAGTGTCTTTGGAAACTTAGATACATAAACAACTATTTCATAAGTGAACTATAACATTTCTCACTATTTTTTTCATAAAAATAACCCTTCTTAGACATATAATAATTAATAACTTTCTTTAAAACCTCGGGAAAGGAAATATAAGAAAGGGTGAGATTAGATGCTCATTAAGGGAAAATAAGGGAGATATCAATGATCAAATACGAAAAAATGATCATAAGTATATGATAACTTGATCATAACATTTTTAAAATGATACCCAATATAATATAGATCATAATATTGAGTCATGGTATAAATATTGGAAGTTCATAAGACATGAATCATAAATGAATCAATGAACATGAGCCATGTGAGCATAACATTTTCATAAAACATAGATTTTTGGTATACACATAAGCATAGAGAATCATTTCCTTAGTTTCTAAGGATCATTTCTAAGGATATCATAGTGTAATGGCTCCACTCCCAAAACTATCTTAGTAGTTAAGGTTTACTCCCAAGACTATTATAGTGAACAGAGTCCCATACTAAACTGGGCTCTCCCCCCATTCTAGTCAAGTTTATCTCATGAGATATAAATCTTTACCCAATAATTAGAGGGATGTATAATTCCAGGCCCACCCATCACATAATGAAAATCATACAAACATGTTCCATAAGATCATAAAATATTCATCATATTATAACCCATGAAAACGAAACAGGTATTATAAATATTTTATTATAACATAACCCGTGGAAAAGAAATGAGTTTCATAATCAATTCATGAATCCATCGTAGAATGACCCATGAAAAATAAAAGGGTTTTATAAACCTATTTTTATTATCATCATAAACCATAAAAACAAATAATAAGGATGATTTCTTTCATTCATTTCCCCAGTAAATCTTAGGTAACATCAAAGGATGTCATTTTAGATAGAAAATTATTTTAAAATATTACTTGAACCATTTATTGAGGAAAATATCCTTTCCACTTAGAAATCACTTATTTAAAATCTATAAAATTCAAAAATATCAAAGAAAAAAAATTACTTGAAAATAAACTTTAAAATTTTTAAAGTAATCTTTAAATCATTGAGTTTTCATAATGGTAGAAAATAAAATTCATGTCATACATGATAAAATAATAATTCATTTCACATTTTTGGTAAAAATTCAAAATTACCTAATTTTGGAAATGATAAGAAGACTTAATTTAAAAAAATATTAAAAATTCAAACAAGGGTAAAAAAGACTTTGAACAATCATTGGAAAAGTGTAAAAAAATTGAAACATTTTTAGAAAACATGCACATGGAAGAGAAAGGATTTTCGACCGAAGAGTGAAATAATGTTAGTTTTAAATAAAAACATTATTTTAGTCTCTTTAGTTACAAAATAGAGAAAAATGAATGGGAAATTTATATTCTCTATAAATAACTAGAGTAGAATAGAATTCATTAGATTATTGAGAGATATATCATAAAATTACCTCATCATAAACTTAATCATAAAAAATCATAATAAACAATGTTATTGTAATGTCAAACCATTACGACTTTGGTGAATTTTGAATTGTTAGCTTCATAAATTAAAGAAACTTATATGGATATTTATATTCCATAATTTTAATAATAATAATCATAGAATAAATTCATGGGAATTATATACACCACAAAAAATAAACAAGTGGTGAATATGTAATGTTTCCCATGAAAGTAAAATTGATATGAAAATCCCTTACCTCAAGTTTAATCTTTTAGATATATATAATTATAGTTCTATAGTAGATTATATTTATTATATGGGTGGTTTCAAAATCCCATACCCTAAGTCTCTACTTTATTCATACATGTTCTAACCTACTCTATAATAAATATAGGTTTATTATACGTCCACTATAGAACCATACTCATATATATCAAACCTTATATTACATACTTATAACCCTTTTCCACTATTTTATTAATAATTATTTATTAAAATAATTGTTTTCGGTGATAACTACTTCATTTTTCGTGTACGTTTTGGTTCATTGGTTTTGATATTTGTACTTTGATTATGGTTTCATCATCTATAAAATTTTAATAATGATATATATATCATATATATTCATTATATACATATTTAGAGTCATACATATAATTTAGATATGGAAAAATAAATTACAAAATTCTTGGAAATGGTAAGTCGTACGTACGCATGGATGTTGTTCTCATTTTTTAATGCATGAAATGGGAGAAAGGTAAATATTAATTATACTTTAAAAAACATTTTAATATCATATATATCATATATATTTATTAAATATATCATTATCACATCTATGTCAAAATAAAATGAAAAATGTTTCACATAGCTTCGTGGAGGTGGCAGTCCATGCATACAAACAAGTGACATTATAGTTTTCCAAAGGATTGGAATGTAAGAAGATAGATATGATATTATAATTTAAGGAGTATAATTATTTCACAAATATTTTATATATAATTAAAATTCATCATTATATCCATCTATTAGATGTGTTTATGGAAAACTATTTACATCGGTTCATGATGCAGTAGTCCGCTATACATAAGGAAGAGGAGATTAATATTGGTTATAAAATTAACATAATAACATATAATTATTTGTGAGTTTTTTTTATTTTAGTGTATTTAGTTACTATTTTAAGGATTTGGAAGAAGAAATAAAATAAATATTCTTAGTTAACAATGATACCACTTCTTCATAATAACTCCTTAGGTTAGAACCAAAGGCCTTCTTAGGAGGGTTTCCTGTTATGAATCATCATAATTAACCCTTACCTTTTTAGTTTAACCCCCGATATTCCCTTCTAACCTTAACCATCATAATTGATTTTTATAGTTTTTACTATTCATTATGACAAAAAACTGAGTTGTGCTTTTTATATAATTTCAATTATGATGATGCATAATATGTAATCCATTTTAACAAATTAAATTCATAATGTTTTTAGAATTTAATTTAAACTTAAACTCGTAGATGCGATGAAAAAGTGGTTTTCCAAGGAAAAATTTTTCATAAGTATAGAAAGTTTTAATATAAAAATTCAATATTAAATTGCTTCAAGTGAACTAAATTGGATTAATAATAATATAATTGAATTAATTTAATTTTAAATCATTTTAAAACAAGATGTAACATTTTAAATTTTTAAATGAAAATACATTTTTCTATAAAAATTAGTATTTTTCACTATTCAGTATAAAATTAATCCTTTGAGGAAATTGTCAAAAATTCAATCTAAGATAATTTTGACATGTTAATTTAAAAAATGAAGTTAATTTTGTTAAATTATTTTTTTAAAATAAATTTTTTAAAATTTCAAAAAAATAATTTTATTATTTGTTCACAAAAAGAAATGAAAACATTATTTCTATGAAAAATGTATTTTTAACCCATATAAAAACTTTACCAAAAATTAAGTAATTATTTATCAATATATTTTCATTATATAAAACCATTATATATAATTTTAAAATGTGGTTATTTTTACTCATACCACCATGTTTAATGGATAGGTTTTAATGGTCACATTTAAAAAATAATATTAATAGTATGTTGTAGTTAATTAAGCCACAGTGTTGCATATAACACAAGAAATCATAGAAATAAAATTTATTGGAAAAAATATTGCATAAAAACTTGGTTTGTTACATTATAACCTCCTTAAAATGAATTTCACCCTTGAAATTACATCACTTAGGTACAAATAACTTAGGATACTTCCACCTAATCCTATACTCATGTTCACATATATCTTCCTCAATTTTGTGGTTTGCCACAAAACTTTGACTAGGTGAGGGGTCTTGTTTCGTAGAAATTTCTCTCCATGATATAAAATATCCAAAAGTTTTTGTTTATATGAAACATCCTGATCTTGAGGTATGACCTATAAGTTTAGTATATATGACGGATCAAGTATGTATTTTCTCAGGAGAGATATATAAAACACATCATAAACTTGATAAAGGTTTGTTGGAAGTACCAAATGGTAAGAAAATATCCCTACCCGATCAAGAATCTCAAAATCACCAATATATATAGGGATAAATGTTAATTTCATTCTAAATCTCATAACCTTCTTCTATGTATAAATTCACAGAAACACCTTCTCACCAACTTCAAATTCAAGATCACATCAATGATTATCAAGATAACTTTTATATCAACTTTATTCCACACTTATGTGTTTTTTAATGGATATAACTCTCTCTAATGTTTAATCAGCCATCTATGGTCCTAATATATTTCTTTCACCATCTACATCCCAACTATTTAGAAATCTACACTTCTTTCCAAAGATGGCTTCATAAGGAACCATATAAATTCTTAGTTGAAATACATTATTGTAAGAAAATACAAATAGAGGAAGGTGTTGAATCCAAACACTTTTAAAATTCATAGAAAAAGATCATATTATATAATATAGGGTTTGAATTTTTATTTTATACTAATCATATATATATGGATGATACTCAGTATTGAAACTCAAATCTGTATCACGATCTTGTTGAAGAATTCACCAGAACTTCAAGTTAAACCTCATATCCTGATTAGATACAATAAAATGTGGTACTCCATGAAACTTTACCACTTACTTAAGGTATATTATAGAAATATATTTCATATAGAAATATTCTCTGATAGTTTAAAGTGTGCTTACATTGTAAGGAAATCAACTATAACCCATATAAAATTATTCCCTTTAGATGTTTTGGGGATCCTGAAGACAAAATCCATGATGATGTTTTCCCATTTCCTTTTTGGTATAGTTAATGGTTATAACATCTACTTAAAATTTTGTTACTCAACCTTAAATTTATAAAATACCAGGCATTAAGATATAAACTCTACAATATATCTCTTCATTCTATTCAATTGTAAATACTCTTTCGAATCTCTATACATCTTTGTACTTCTAGGATGAATAGAGAATGATGAACTATGAATTTATTCTAATAGATCATTATTAAATTTTGGTATGGATGTAACATATAAATGGTTCCTAAACCTTATCATTCCATCATAATCAAGGTTTAAATTAGGAACATATCTCACCTTCTTCTACAGGTCGACATATTCTTTCTATGCCACTTTAATCTTCACTTGTACAGATGGTTGAACACTCATTTGAGAAAGATACTATTTCTCCCATTCCTTCAAGATTTTTATTACCATACTTTTTAAATCCATAAATATTATATCTTTTTTGATCCTTATCACTGATAATCCATCATGATCCTTTTAACTCAAAGCATCAACCACTTTGTTCACTATCCCAAGGTGGTAATGTATTGAGAAATCATAATCTTTAATCAGTTTCAACCATATTCTCTAGACAATATTAAAATACTTCTATGTAAATATATAATTTTAACTTTTATGATTGATATATATATATATATATATATATATCACACCTTTCTCGATAAATACAATTTCTATATATCTTTAATGAAAAAGTTACCAAAACTAACTCTAAATCATGTGTTGGGTAATATTTCTCATGAACCTTCAATTTTTATGAGGTATAAGATATAATCAGGTCATTCTAGATGATAACACATACCGATACATTATTCAATGAATAAAAATATATTACAACCCCTTTTCTACTATAGGGTAATGTAATAATAGGTGTTCTAAATAACCACCTCTTCAATTCCTTAAAATTTTATCCACATTCATCTATCCAAAGGAACTTGGCTCCATTCCAAGTTAACATAGCGATTGGATTAGATAGTCAGAAGAAGTTATACACAAACTTTTGTAACATATATCCAAACCAAGAATACTATAGATCTTATACACCATGGTGGGTCAAGGATACTATTAAATTTTTTTTGTCTTTGATAGATCCATGGATATTCCCTCTCTTGAGATTATATGACCCAAAAATGAAACCTTTTTTTATCTAAAATTCACACCTTATAATACAATTTATCATTCCTTAGGATCTTTAATATAATTCTTAAGTGATATTAATTCTATTTCTTTCTATTTTAATATATAATAATATTATCTATAATGACTACCACAAACTAATCATGTTAATCTCTAAAGACTATATTCATTAAATCTATGAAAATATTAGGGGATTAGTAAAACCAAATGGCATAACTATACAATCAAAGTGACTATACCATTTATGAAATACTATCTTGGGTATATCCACCTTATCCACTCTCAATTGATGATATCTAGAATGAATGTCAATCTTAGAAAATTATTGACCACCATACATCTGATAAAACATGTCATAAATACAAAGTAGGTGATTCTTGTTCTTTATTGTGATCTTTTTTAGTTCCGAATAATCAATATAGAGTTGTATCGATCCATATTTCTCTTAAAAAATAACCAGTGCACCCCATGGTGACACACTTGGATGAATGAATCCTTTTTATATATTCTCCTAGAGTTTCATCTTTAATTTCGGCAACTCAATGGGGTTTATTCTATAGGGAGGGTTTGAATTAGGTGTAGTACAAAGTATGAGTTCTATTGAGAAGTCAACTTCATCATTCAGTGGAAGAGTAGGAAATTATTCCAAAAATAAATAAAAAAGATCCCAAAAAATAGGCATATCATCGATTTTTAGTTTATCTCCAACCATCTTCGATAAACACCCCTTTTGAATAGGAATCAAGACCCATACAATGTATGTGACTTCCATCCAAAGTTCATATCTATCATTGCACTGATAGATGATCATAGGTTGGTCTAGAATATCAAAAATGAATTCCCTTTCTTATAAATTTATGTGGTATTTATATTTAGAAACCAATTCATACCTATTATGATATCAAATTAAATGAGAGGGAGAATAATAAGATTTGTAAGAAGCATATTCCCACAAACTTAAGCTGGAAAAGATACAGAAAATTAGAATAAAATCATCATACCATTAGGGTTTTTTTCAGTACTAATTCAATATCAAATTATTGGTGTGGAATCTTGATACACTTATAAAATTCTTCACATATAAAAGAATGGGTAGATCCAGAGTCAAATAATATATTAGTATTTCTAGAGAGGATGGTAAGTGTACCTTTCACCATGTCATTTTCCTGCCCCTCATCGTAAATAGTGATCACATGAGATTTCCATTTGTATCTCAGTTTAAGAAGTTTCTGAAAGTGATCGTCATAATTAAACTTCTTATTTGGGAAATGGTTAACACAATTCTTATACTCCATTTATTTGAAACACTGTAGTATGGGTGGTTCATTCTATGTAACTTTCTTTATATTCAAATTATTAGCTAACTTCTTCCCATCACTTAGACATTTGATTGCTTGATGAACTTCCTTTACAAACTTAAAGAATTTACAATTACCCTTAATTAATTTTCCTTTATGTTTCCTTCCTCACTTAGAGCATGAAGGAAATCTCATCTTCTTATCTCTATGGTTTTTAGAGTTTTCTTTGAATTACATATTTCTTTTATTATCAAAACCATGAGATTGATGGGTTATCCAATCTCTATATCCATATTAATAGAAAATTAAATGATTTATTCATATATATTTAAGTACCTTATAGATAATTCCCTTCATAGACATGGTTTTATGCCGTTGAAGAATCGATCAACCTTACTTTCAGGTTATATGATAATACTATAAATGTACCTCACAAGTCTTATAAAATTCACCGATAGTAAAAAAGCTAAATCATCACCATTATTCTTTAGTTGATATAATTAATTCTCCATTATCATACAAATAATATTAGTTAAGTACATATTGAAAAGTAAGCTCTTAAACTCATCCCACTCTATAGATTCAATTTAATCATACTGCCTTGTATTCTTGATAAGAGTCCACCATTGATCTGCTTTACCTTCCAAATTATATAAAACTAAAATGAATTATTCATTATCAAAAACCTAGAGAATAGAAAATATCATTTCAATGGTACAAATCCATTTCTTGGAAACTATTAGATCAATAAAACCACTAAAATAAGTTGGATGTTTCATCATGAAGGACTCGACAGAATATCGTTCCCTCCTTTTCTTATTTGGAAGCTCAACATGATTTGTTAGTTGAGAAAGTTGTGTGAGCATAAAAATGAGATTTTCAATTCCACATCCCATAAAATTTGGTTGTACAAGATTAAAATCATTTCATTTTCCATTGAATTCGGTATTAACACAATTCCTTTAGGTTCCAAACATTGGATAAAATGAAAAAATTATAATGTAAGCAATAATAATCATACTGGAAAACCATATAATCATGAAAAATCATATATAGGATGCCTTAAATTGTGAAAACATATTTTAAATATATGATACCTTTGGTTTAACCTTGTTTATTCATGGGAATAATTTATTTAAATCCTTCATGATGGTTTGTAAAGAGATTGTGAATTCCCAAATCATATCCCCCAGGAGGGTCAAACTAGGTCTACAGTAGGGCTTGTTGTTGTACACCAGGTGAAAATCAAGAAAAATATCCACGTTCCCTTGTTATAGTTATTACAAAAGGTACAATTCTGATAGATCCAATTCCACTTATACTATCTATAGATGGATGTAATTATTTAGAAACCACTCACTCTATCCTTCACCAAAAGTCTTTGTCATTTTCCTATACTTTGAATCATAATAAGACTTATCCCTAGGGTTCACACTAAATTTTTCTCATCATAGTACCAAAGTTTAACTAAATTTATCCTATAATACCAAAAATAACAACCCATACTTTTCATACATTGATATTACATCTTAAGAGATGAATATTCAATTCATTTTACAACACACACATGAGGAGAATAAAGGTTTAATGTCTTTGAAAACTTAGATACATAGAAAAACTTGTTTATAAGTTAACTAAAACATTTCCCACTAATTTCATCATAAATATCACCCTTATTAGACATATCATACTTAATATCATTCTTTACAACCTGTTTAAAGGAAACATAATAAAGGGTGATCTAAGATGCTCGGTAAGAGTAATATAGAGATATTAATGATCACATAAGCATAACATGAGAACAAGGGTATGAGAACATGAGAATAACATTTAAAAACCATGACTTTTATAACATAGAACATAATATTGAGTCATGGAATAAATATTGGTAGTTCATAATACATAAATCACAAAGAAGTCAAAAAACATGGGCCATGAGAGCATACGATTGGTATAAAACTTAGATTCAGGGAATACACATAATCATAGAGAATCATTTACTTAGTACTCAAGTATCATTTAAAATTATATAATAGTGGAATGGGTTTACTACCCAAACCATAGTAGTATTTATGGTTTTCTCCGAATACAACCATATTAGAAAAAGTCCCATACTAAACTGGGTTCACTCCCCATTATAGTCCTTTTTATCTCCTGAGGTATCCATAATTACCCAATGCATTAGACGGATATATAATTTTAGGCCCAACCATAATATAATGAAAATAATATATATGTGTTCCATAAGAATGTAAAACATTTATCATATCAAAACCCATAAAAATTAAATGGGTTCATAAACATTTCATTATAGCATAACTTGTGGAAAAGAAATAGGTTTCATAATTGTTTCATCAATTCATCATGGCATGACCCATGGGAAAAGGAATGGGTTCCATACACATATTTTTATCATAATTATAAATCATCCAGATAAATAATAAGGACGGTATTATTGGATCATATCCCTAGTAAATCTTAATTAACAAAAAAGGATTTTATCTTACATGTAAAATTATTTTAAAAGATCCCATGGACCATTTCTTAATGAAAATATCCTTTCCAATTTGAAATAACTTATTTAAAATATAAAAATTTATTAAATATTAAAGAAAAATATTATTTTAAAATTACTTTGGAAACATGTAAAATATGTTTTAAATCATGGAGTTTTCATGACGACAGGAAATATCGTCCATGTCGTACACATTCAAACATAGATTCCTTTCACATTTGTAGTAAAAAGTCCAAGGTACCTCATTTAGAAAATAACAACGAGAATTATTTTAAAAAGTTTTTTAAAAATTAAAAAGGGTAAAAATTACTTTAAAAATAATTATATAATAGTAAAATCATGTTTGAAATTTTTTTTAGAAAACATGCACATTGAAGAGAAAGGACTTTTGATCGAAAGGGGAACAAAAGTCAATTTTACATAAAAACTAATTTTGGTGTCTTTAGTTTTCAAAGAGAGGAAAAATAAAGAAAAAAACTATTATATAGAAATAACCATAGGAGAATAAAATTCATGAGATTTTTGAGAGATATTTCTTTAATCATCAGAAACTTAATCATAAACAATCCTGATAAACAATGAGATTGTAATGTAAAATGATTACCACATTGGTAAATTTTGAATTGCAATCCCAATGAAAGAAATAACCTTAAATATATATTTATATCCCATATTTTTAATAATATTAATCATAAAATAAATTCTTAGTTAGTATATTCCCCACACAAAAGAAGAAAGTGGTGAATATGGAATTTATCCTACAAAAATAAAAGTGAGACAAAAATCCCTTACCTCAAGTCTCAAATTTCTCTGTACAAGTTCTAACTCCTATAAAATAAATATAGGTTTTTTATAAATATATTATTTAACCATAATTATATATATATATATAATACCATATATTATTTACTTATAACCTTATAGAACCCATTTATTAAAATTCCTTATTAAAATTACTCTTTCTGGTGATAACTACTTCATTTTCCATGTACGATTTGGTTCAGTAGTTTTAGTAATTTTAATTTGATTATGTTTATATAATATAAATAATTATAATCATGATATAAATATAATATAAATTCATTATATACATCTTTATATTAATCCATAAAATTTATTGATAGTAAAATGAATTACACCATTCATGGAGACAGTAGACCGTACATATACATTAACAATGTTTTCATTTTTAAACGGATGGAATGAAATAAAGGTAAATTTTAATTAAAATTTAAAGAATAATTTTTATATCATAAATATCATATATATTTTTAAATATATCTTTATTATAGTTCATTTCAAAAATAAAATGAAAAACGTATCACATCGCTTCATGGAGGTGGTAGTCCACATGTACGAATGAGCTATGTTACTATTTTCAGATGGAATAGAAGGTAAAAATTTAGATATGATATTATAATTTCAAGAGTATAATTATGTCATAAATATAATCAATATAATTTAAATTATAAATTATATACATTCGTGAGAGGTGGTGAGGGAAAATGAATTACATTAGTTAATGCGGTAGTAGCCTACTGTACAAACGATCAACGATTTCATTTCCTATTTGATGGAAAAAGAGATGGATATAGGTTATTAAATTTAAATAATAAAATATAATTATATTTTAGATAATTTTTTTATAATTTCATCATATTTGGATAAAATTTTATGGTGGTTAAAGAAGAAATAAAATAGAAACACATGGTTAATAATAATACTTCTTCTTCAGACAACCTCCTTAGGTTAGCACCAAAATAATTATTAGGAGGGTTTAATAATCAATATAATGACTCTAGGATTTGGGGAGGTAATTAATGAATGGATTTATTTAATTATTATACAAACAAAATAATTTGGAAGTGTGAATAGGAGAGAAGAGGGGGTGTCCTTTTATAAGTTGGGGAGAGGGCACACTTGGATTTTTTGAAAATAAAAAGACATACACACATTTTACACACCCAAAAATTCTCCAAAATGAATAATTATTGAACGAAATATAATATAAAGTTTAAATATGTCTATATAATATGAATTTGATAAGTTTATTGGTCATTTTAATTCTTATATTTCTAGTTTAACACCCCAGTAAACCCATTTTATCCTTAATCGTGGTAATTAATTTTTATAGTTTTTACTATTAATTATGACAAAAAATTAAGTTGAAATTATTATATAATATTATTTATTTTTACTAAAAATATTGAATCTATTTTAACAAATTAAATCAATATATGTTTCATAATTTAATTTATAATTAAACCTGCAGATGTGGTTAAAAGGCAGTTTCCCAAAGAATTTTTTTTCATAAGTATAGAATGTTTTAATATAAAACTTTAACATGGAATTGATTCCAATGACCAAAATTGGATTAATAATAATATAATTTAAGTAATTTTTCTTTTAAACCATTTTAAAAAAAGTCATATATTTCTAAATTATTTAAACAAAAAAGGCACTTTTCAATAAAAATTAGAATTTTTCAATATTCATCAAAAAATTAATCATTTCAGAAAATTCTAAAAACTTCACCCTAAAATTATTTTGACATGTTTATATAAAAAATAAAGTAAAAATTTTCAAATACAATTTCTAGAAGTGAAAAAAATAAATTTATTATTTTTTCATAAAAATCAATGAAAATCACTTTTTGAGAAAAGTGTATTTTCTAAGCCTATAATGAATTTATAAAAAAAATTAGTTACTTATTTATCAATAAATTTTATTTATCTGAAACCATTATAAATAATTAAAAAATCATTCATATATATAATTCTAAGTTCAACAGCTAGGTTTTAATGGTCATGTTTAAATAATAATATTAATAGTATATTACGGTTCATTAAAACTCCATATTATGTATAACACAAGCTATCATAAAAATTAAATTTATTTGAAAAAATATGTCATAAAAACATAGGGTTTTACATATTTTACATGATGATTTTTCTTGGTTGACCTATATTTACTGGTCTCTGGTTTTTTTATTTTATATTTTCCACTTTCCTTTTCTTATAATAAATGAATTTATTCCCAAAATAAGAACAATAAAAACATTATATATAGAAAATATTTCTTATATATGATGAAGGATATGGCTTAATTTTTCTTTTTGAATACTAGATTATTCCACATTTCGATATCTCCTTTTATCTTCACAGTAAGAAATGGTATGGTTTATAAATCTAAAGAATTGAAATTTAATAACAGAAAATATCTTCTCACTTTTAATCCTCCACATGTACCCCACTTTTGTATTAGTATTAGGTAGGTGATTATCTTTTCATGATTGATAAATATTTTCAAACCTATATTTTATTTGGTTTGAAGTTTTCTTTTTTAGAACTTTAGTTTTCTTTGTGCTTTCATATATATAACCAAATTTATGCTTCAATTTGTTTTGGACCATATCATTTCTAGGATTTTATGTTTCTATATCATAGAACATTTCACTTATTCCCATAAATTTTGGTCTTTTATCATTCAAATATTTCTCTACTCTATCAAATATATGTTTGAATATTTCCAAAAGATTTTCATTTCAAAACCTTCTGATGTTTAGCTTCTTCTTTGGTTTCACAAATTTTGTTATAGTTTCCATCTTACTAATTAAAGAAACAACTTCTTTTTCAAGAGCCTCAACAATATCAGTTTTCTCCTCAAACCTTGATGTTAGTTCATTGATAAGTTTTTCATTCTCCTCGATCATTAGTTTAAAATCAACAACTTCTTCTAATATTTCTTGAGTTTTAATTTTTTTTTCCTACCTCTCTTTCCAGTCATTCAATATCTACTTCAAGATAATCCACATACTCTAATGATTATTCAAAAAAACTCTAATATTTTGATTTTTATTTCTCTGAGTTTCAATCTCATCAATAACACCCTTATTTTCCACCATGATATCGACAACACCATATGGTTGATTATCTTTTACCTTTTTAGGTTATTTCTTTTTGAATGTAGATATTATGGAATCTTCAACATCATACATAAATTCTATTTCCAATTCCATTAAAAAGTCACTATCGTCATGATCCTCTTTGATAATGATGCTCTTATACTGTAATTTAATTCTTGATTTGATGTTACCATTTTATGGGAACCTCCCCCAAGGCCAATTCATAGTTTATTCTTAACTTTCATCTTCATAAAATTTTCTTTATCACCTTATATAAATTTTATTTACTTTTCAACATCAAAACAAGTTCAAATAAAGCATTCCTTTAAATATCCCTTTTCCTCCCTTGTTTTTTTTGAAAACAAGAGAATAAAATTCATCATCCACATATTCTAAATCATTAAGGTATTTATCATTTTAAAATTTTTCCATGGATTTTAATTTCATCTCCTTAATTTCTTGAATTTTTGTCTCTTCTATTTTAACTCTCATTTCTTAGACCACCAGAATGAATAGAATATCCTCAAGAGAAAGCATAGACAAGTGACTTTTCTAAAGGGTTAATAATTTTGGATTGTACATAGTTGGTGTAAGGACCCAACTTTAATCATTACATATTTTAGTGATTTTAAACTAGAATTCAATTTTCTCCCAAAGATATTTTAGATTTAGTGTTTTATAAAATTAGGACAGACTCTAACATAGTAAACCCATACATTAAAAGTAGACACTTATACTAAGTATCCATTTTTTCCACCAAATACTTTTTAAATAAAATGTGGTTTATTTTCATGATAAATCATTAAAATTTTAATATTTACCTCATTATTTTCCCTAATATTCCTCAAAATCTATGAAGAAAATTTTAAAAATGTAGGATGGGCACAAAAATCTCAGTAAGGGATATAAAAATATGAAATTTGTTAGTCTTGAAAAACATAAAAAATTCTAATATACTTACCTTTATCACATTATTCCTTGATATTTTGTAATAAATAATTTATATATATAAAACATGAACTATTTTATCAAATAATAATTTTAAAATAAATAGAAAACATATAATATTTCTAGAAAATTGGGGCATCATTGGAGTAACCAGCACAACTACTCATGAAAGACCTTCATAGTTGAATTCTGAACATTACCTTAGAGTAACCATCACAGATACATTTAGATTAAACATTATAGTTAATATTGGAATAACCATAAGAATATTTCCCAATTATCTCTTAGGATAAACCTAATTGATTATCTCTGTCTCATATATAAAATAACCATACGACCAACTTCCATACCAAATGCATTATAGGTTATAACATTACAACTTATCCTTGTTTTATCAAGGAATCACCCATAATTGGTTAAAAATGTTACCACCAATCCTTAGTTTATATAGAAATATCCAATCATCATAAAAATTCCCAATAACCATCACATAATTATAAATTATGAAATCTTTCATCCTAAAAACATTCTTAAGGCAAATAACATTTTGATTTTGAAATCACTTATTTTTAGAAAGAGTGCTCACATAAAAAGGAAAAAAATTCTTTGAAAATAATCCTAAAATATTATAAAGTAATATTTGAAGAAAATAATAGTCATTATGGTGATAAAAACAGATTATTCTTTATAAGTTAAAAAAATATTCCTTCTATATTTTTTTTCAGGAAAGTCATAAAGTACCTCATTTGGAAAATGACTTAAATGTTCTTTTTAAACAATTCTATAAAAAGTGAAACATGGGTAAAAATGACTTTAAACAATAATATAGGAATAATAATAACCTTATTTATATATTTTTTAGAAAAAAATTAATTGAATATGGAAGAAAAAGTGAGTTTTGAGGGAAACATTAAAAGGTTATTTTTAAAACAAAGTCTCCTATAGTGAGTTTGACTTGTCATATACATTATTTATCTTGTTGGATAATAAAATTATATTAATTTTATAATTTCTTTAGAATAATTTTAAATTTTATTATTTCTTTTATATCAATTATTACCATGTTTTAACAATTACTTAATTATTTAAGTTCACATCAGTTGTTTTGATGATATTCGATTTATAAGTCCAAAATGAATTCAGTAAGTTGGATATCATAAAAAATGTTGTTATTCCAGCATATATAGAATAATATTTCTGAAATAATTACCATTTAATTACATAAATTATACTTTTAAATCCATTCGTTAATATAGTTTCAAAAAATGAACTATGTTTCAAATCATGGAGACAGTAGACCGTAAATGCACTTGAGTAACGTTTCCATTTTTCAACAATCATTATGAAAAGAAGGTAAATATTATTTTATATTTATAGAATTATAATAATATCATATATATAATATTATTTCTTTTAAATACTCATATATATATTATCCATACGATGTGGTGGGAGGTGGTAGTCCACATGTACGCGTGAATGATGTTATCATTTTTCTATGCATGGAAAGGTAAGAAGGTAAATGATATATTATATGTTAATAATGATAAATATTTAATTAATATCATATATAAAAATTAATCTCATCATTATAACCTATCTTTAGATAAGGATATTGAAAATGGATTACATCGGTTCGCGAGGCGATGTCCACCGTACAAAAGAATGATGAATTATTTTCTAATTTGATGTAACAGGAGATAGATATATATCATTACGCTAACATAATAAAATGTTATTATATTAAATATATTTTATTTATTATTTCATCATGGTTTAAGAAGGTTTTAGGGATTTTTAAGAAGAAACAAAACTAAAACATGCAGATAAAATATATACCTCTTCTTTGGAAAACCTTATTTTCTAAAATATTTCTTTAAATAAAATACTCTAAAGATCATAATATCATCCAACTAGACCCAAAAGGGAATAAATTAGACCTTTTTATGATTATGTTTATTATATAATTATTCAATAATATTTATGTAAGTGTTTGGGTCATTTTATGGTTCTTATCATTTTATTTTTCACCCTTAATTACCCAATTTATCCTTTTGTCCTGTTAATTTTTTTACTAAGGTTACCATTCATATTATCCAAAAATTAAGAGGAACTATTTACAAACCTTTAACCCACTTATTCAAAATATGGAATAAATTTTTAAAAATTAATAACAAAGAATTTTCAGAATTTAATTAAAAGTTAAATTGGAAAAACACAATGAAAAACTGTTTCTTTAAAAAATGCCCTTTTAAGTATAAAATGATTTCATACTAAATTAAAGTATAAAATAAATTTCAAAACCCATAAATGGATTTATTAAAATAAAAAAAAACTAAATAAATTTTTAAACAAATTAAAAACATTATTTTACTTTTTAAATACTTTAAAATAAAATATAGTTTTTAATAAAAAGCAGTATTTTTCACTATTTCTTGAAAAATAAATATATTTAGAGAATTATCAAAAATAAATTCCATGATAACTTTAACTTGATTAATTTAAAAATGAAATTAATTTTTTCAAATTAAAATTCTATAATTATGAAATAAAAAGTTTAATTAAAATCATATAACAAACGAGTTTAAAAAGACCATTTCCTTTTTGATTTTAATAATTACTTAATATATATTTATAATAATTATAACTACATAATTCAAGAATAATAATAAATATTAAAATTATTTATTCTATTAGTACTTGGGTCGTTATATTCTCCCCCTTTTAGAAATTGCATCCTCAATTTTGAACTCGGGCTCGGTAACGAGGGTTTGACTTTTTAAAATACCTTTATCGAAATCCCATAATGAAAAAGGATTAATAAAACATCCACTTAATAAGAGAGAAGACATACGTATGAAGGTAATCGAGAGTTTTACATACAAGGTTTCCAAGTAGTATAATATAAGTGGGAAGTGAAAGCATGGAAATGAAAGAGAAAACTAACTCCCAATGACTAATAAAGAGTGATAGAGAGCATAGTCATAATATAGTTAACCATCAAAAAATTGTAAATATGTGATGGGTTAAAAGACCATTGATTTCTCATTAGGAAAATAAAACAAATAATATTTATATTTAAAAATACTATTCCTAAAATTGAAGAATTATTTTACTATCTATACTAAGAATATAAGAAAATATACTTACCTGATAAGTAAAATTTCATTCTTTATTCAACTTCCACTATAATCTAATATTTTTCTCTAAACGATGAGTGTTAATGTTAAAATATTCATGCCTAAAGAATCAAAGTCAACCTCTATGGATTATAAAATACAAAAAATTATAACTATCCATTCCTCATATATTTAGGAATTTACCAAAAAAATGGTTAGTACAAGATAAGATAATTCCTCTAAATAAATAAATCTTAAAATAAAGAGAAACTAATTTTAATCTCCAAAATTCAATAGTAATAAATGAAATTCAACTTGTATCATTCAATAAATAATTATCCTTAAAATTCTAAAAAATATTCAGTACTAATATTGAAACCCAAAAATGATAAGGATTTTATCACATGTTCTTCTAAGATAAATTAAATATTTATCTCTTAAAAATAACATCAATCACTCTTAAAGCCTCATACCAAAAAAGTAATTTCCCAAATCACATAATCTTAAACATATGCTAACTATTTATATAAATAACCTAAATCATCATAAAAATAAATAAAATAATATATGATTCCAAAATAAAATTCAACCTTTATTCCTCAAATAAAATCTCATAGTATTTTTTTACCTTAATCCAGTAATTCTCCCAAAAAGTATAGTAATTTTCTTCTGAAATGACGTTATAAACAAAATAAATTTCTAATTACATGGTTATATATTAGATAAAACTTATTTTCCAAAAATAAACTTATTATTTATCTATAATATCATTTTATGAAAAGGAAAATGACATATTGATCAAGACTTCACATAGATTAATCGTAGGCGATGCACCCTTTTTTCCTTTAGTTGTGGGTTCAAACCTCGTGGCTATATAGGATTTCTTCAGAGGGGGAGCACTCCCTAGAGTGATTTGTGCCTCAAAATCAGTTCTCATCACCAAGGTTAGGGTACCTTCATCTATTGGTCAATACATACCCATTTTCCTATGAAACATCTCATACAAGATCCTTGCAAGCCTTTTAAGCAAAATACTCAACCACTTCCTCCCACGTATCTTTTCAGAGGAACAAAGAGGGTTCATGTAGGGCTGGTACATCCATGGGGCCATCGGGATCTCAAAATAGATGGTGGAATACCTCAACAAGAAATGCAATGGGTTTAACATCATGATCAAAATCAACATGGGAAAGCATACAACATGATGAGATGGAGTTTTATCATGAAATCTATTCACCATTTCAACTTTAGCGAGTAGTCCAAAGACCTGATCTTCAGATGTTTTTCTTCCCTGTGGCTCATGGTGGATCTTATGGGAAAGTGTTACGGGTTCTTCAAATCTATCTGTGGCTTGCATCATGGAGATACTATCTCCCCCACCTTGTTCATACTTTCCCAAGATATTCTATCTAGAAACATTCACAGAGAGATCACCAACAGACATATGATCCCTTTTAGAACCAGATCAAGATCTAGTATAGTGTCACACCATATATACATGGAAGAAATCTTGATTTTTATGAATAGAAAGGAAATATTGATCAACGGTTTCAAAAAACATCATAGAATTCTATAGAATATAGAGTGGGAAAGATATAAACTTATCGAAGAGAAGAGTATACTTTCTAAGATCCTACTCCAGCCTCCACTGCCAAAACATCCAAGATAAGTTTGGCATCCCCAGAAGGCAACTCTCGATGAATTATCTTGGGTTTCCCATCTCCAATGGAAGAATCAAGAAGGTGGATTTCAATAACCTTGTCTGTAAAATCACAACCCACATTTATAACATGAAAAACAAGCTTTTCTCATTTGGCGGAAAGCTCACCCTAGCCAACTATGTATTGAATTCCATCCCATGCATTCCTTCTCGGTTACCAATCCCCCAATGGGAACATTTTTCAGATTGAGAAGATCCTTAACTCATTTACCTGGGACAACAGATAGAAGGGAACTTTTTGATGTCCTATAAGGAAAAGGATGGACCGAACACTTAACAAAGGGGGTGTGAATCTTAGGAATGTCACAGAAATCATACAAGTCATGTACACAAAACTTTCTTGGTCCATCATCGAGGGGAATACCATTTGGGGAGGATTAATTTGTGATAGATACGGGGATTACTGGAATAGGGGGGAGGTGGATTCCACAACCTATCACCCTTAGAGAAATGATTGCGTGAATCACTTATCACACTCGACAAAAAGGCACACTATATAATTAGAAAGGGATACATTCCATACTGGTGGGACAACTAGGTAGGGCACAAACTCTTCATTCCAAGATGCCATGCCCCATAGATTAATTACAACCAAGCTTTCATGTACCCAGTTTTCACCTCAACCATGCTTGATAATGAGAAAAGAATATTGTATGAATATATCATCATTTTTGACGAGCCTGACAAATGTGTTTACTCAGATACAGCCTTCGTCTCCTTAAGCTCCTTCTCTTTAATAGCTTTGATTCACACCAGATAGGCGAATGACAGGTGGGTGGATCATCTCTGGTGCAAAGAGATCCCAATGAAACTCAACTTCTTGGTTTGGAAAATCCCAAACAAAGCCATCCTGACCGATGATAAAATTCAGATTAAGGGTATCCAACTTGCCTCTCGGTGTATGTGTTGTGATAGTGTGAGCCTAGAGTCAGCATAGAATTTTTTTCTCAAAATCGACTGGGTGAGGTTGGATTGGGATCTGGCTATCCATCAGATAGGCTTTCTTTTTCATCGTGACTTTGGGTTGGACTTATCCAAAAGGCAGTTCCAAGGATCATAGAATAATTCTTGCGAGATCAAGCTTCATGCCATGACTTGTGCCGCCACTTGCTGGGTCATTTGGGAGATAAGGAACAAAGAGCATAAGGAATCTTAACGGACTTTCACATTCCTAAAGGTGCATCTGATGGCCTTGATAGAAGAGATTGGCTCCCTTCTTCCAAGAGAGAATAATTTAGTGGCCTCCAACCACATGCACTCTAGAAATCCTAAATGTGGTCACCCCCTAGACTTGGAAGATGGATCAAGTGGAGACCACCCTTTGACAATCTTAAGCTTAATGCAGGCGGATCATGCATCCACGACACTATGAGAGGAGGCGGGCTGGTACGTGACAACAAGGGATCCATTATTCTGGGATTAAATGCCTTTTAGGGCCTGGGAAACCCTATCGAAGCAGAAACTAGGACTCTCCTCACTTTCCTTTCTTTATGCCAGGAATAAAGAATCACCATCACGGTTGTTGAAGTAGACTACAGCCTTCTTTTTAACTTTCTACTCAAAAAAGACAGTACCCCTTGGTATCTTATTTTCCTCAGCAGGAGATTCAATCTCTTAATCTGTAGTGACATGGAAATCCTTCACACCTAGAGGGAGGGTAACTTCACTACTGATTGTCTAGCTAGTAAAGGGAATGTTGCGGGTAGACTATAGGTTTGCCTCAGTATAGGTCTTTCACCTCTGACTATAACTCTTTTTCGAGCAATGATTACTTTGAATTATATCATTTCAGACCACCATAAACTTGTGGTCCTCTTAATAAAAAACCATTTTCAGCCATCCATGTGGAAACACATACTCAGTATCCATTTTTCAAACCAAACCAACCTTTTTTAAATAATACATTGTTTCTTTTCCTGATAAATATCCAAATGTTTTATCTTGACTTCTTTATTTTCCATACTCTTCCATAAACTATATAAAAAACATTTTAAAAATGAGGTATGAGCATGAGAATATCAGTAAGGTACACAAAATGAATAAATCCATTAGTCCAGTGAAAATGCTAAAAATTCATAATATACTTACCTTTATCGCAATATTATTCTAGATTATGGAATTAATATTTTCCATATCAATAACACAATTTTTTCTCAAATTAAACTTTTAAAACCCATAAAACATAGATATAACATGTTTGAAATTTGGTACATCATTAGAGTAACCACAATAGGTACTCATGGAAACCTTCATGATTAGCTTCTAATCACTACATCAGAGTTACCATCAAAGAAACTCAAAGGATTAACCATAATATTTAATCTTTGAATAACCATTATAATATATTCCCATTATATCTTAGGTAAACCTAATCTATTATCACTATCTCATATATAGAATAACTAAATGGTCAACTAACATACCCAATGCATTGGAGGTTATAACGTAACCATATATCCTTAGTTTATCACAAAAACACCCATAATTGGCCAATAACATAACCACCCATCCTTGTTTTATAAATAAATCACCCATAATCATGGAAATTAATAATAACTATAACATAATCCTAAATCATGAAAGCTTACATCATAAAAACATTCTTAAAGTAAATGACCTTTTCATTTTGAAATCACTTATTTTTGAAAAATTGAGCACATACAAAGGAAACTTTTTCTTTAAAAATAACCACATAATACTATAAAGAAATATTGAAATATAATATTATTCATAGATGTGGGAAAAAATTCTCATTCTATATAAGTTAAAAAAACATGCCTTCCATATTTCTGTCAAAAAAATCACAAAGTACCTCATTTTGAAAATTAAAAAAGATTCCTCTAAAATAGTTTTGTAAAAAGTAAAAAATGGGTAAAAATTACATTATAAAATCATAAAATAATAATGTCAACCTTATTTAAATAATTTTTAAAAAACAATTATTTTAATATAGAATAAAAAGAGAGTTTTAAGGGAATCATTAAAAGATGATTTTTAAAAGAAAGTATCGTACATTGATTTCAACTCATCGCGTACGTTATTTATCTTCTTGAATAATAAGTTTAGGTTAATTTTATACTTTATTAAGAACCATTTTCAAGTTTATTATTCCTTTTATATCACTTATTTTCATGTTATAAAAATTACTTAATTATTTAATTTCACATCTGATATTTTGATGACCTTCGGTTCATAAGTCCAAAATGAATACAGTAGGGCAACTGTTGTCAAAATGGTTTATATTATATCATCAATAGAATAATATTCATGAAATAATTAAAAAATTTATACATCAATAATAATTTTAAATCCATCCATTAATTATAGTTATGAAAATTTTACTACGTTACAATCATGGAGACGGTAGGATATACAGAGGCATGAGTTTCATTTCCATTTTTCAAGGATCGTTATTAAAATAAGTTAAATATTAATTTAACTTTTCATAATGATCATAATATAATATATATCATATTATTTGTTTTAAATATACTCACATATATCATCCATGTGATGTGATGATCCAAAGTGAATCACATCACTTCATGGAGGTGGTAGTCCACACGTACACACAAATGATGTTATTATTTTTCTTTCCATGGAAAGGTAAGAAGGTAAATGATATATTATATTTTATGAATTATATACATGTAAATAATATCATTTATAAGTATTTATATCATCATTATAACTAGTATTGAGATATGGTGATGGAAAATGAATTATATCGGTTCGCGAAGTGTCATTTTGTCATACACATGAACTATAAATTATTTTTATAGAAGTAAAAAAACTAATTTTATTATTTTTTCACAAAAATAAATGAAAATAATTTTTTGAGAAAATTGTATTTTCAAATCCTATAATGAATTTTTAAAAAATGAAGTACTTATTTACCAATATTTTTTTATCTAAAACCATTATAAATAATTTTTAAAAAAATCATTCATATTCATACTTTGAAGTTTAACATCCAAGTTAAAATTTTCATGTTTAACAAAAAATATTAATATTATAGTGAAGTTCATTAAAACTCCCTATTTTTTATAACACAAGCTTTCAGAAAAATTAAATTTATTTGAAAAAATATGTCATAAAAACTTAGGGTGTTACATATTTTCCATGACTAGTTTCTTGGTTGAACTATATTTATATGTCTCTAATTTGTTTAGTTTATATTTTCACTTTCCACTTTCCTTTCCTTGAGGAGATATGCGGCTTGTATAGTTGGATTATTGGAAGAGGGGATCCCAACTTTTGGAAAGACAACTGGGTTGGGGAGCGCTTGTTTTTTCCTGGATGTCTGACATCGGATGTCACCTTCAGGGAAGCATATGAGTACCCAGTGTTCATTAGTTTTATTCTGAGTCAGTAACAAAAGAAGATGTTTGATAGTATATTAATGAAGGAGGAATAGGATCGATGCTTCTTTATGGGATCAAGTTCAGGTAGGTTCTTCATTTGAGGCTACAGGGAGTGGAAGAGCGCGGACATTAGCCTTGGGGGTGGGTCGGAGAAAATATTGTGTAAGGATATCCCAACCAAAGTGAACTTTCTGGTCAAGCGTGTCAAAAATAGGGCTCTTCTGACATAAAATAACGTCTAAAGTAGGGGAATCTTCCTGGCATCTCGTTGCTTCTGTTTCAATGCAGCAAAGAGAGAATCAACAACTTATATATTTTTCTAGAGTGACTAGGAGGCGGCTGTCTAGAGAATGTTCATCCATCTGGTTTGCTTCAATTTAGATCATTTTTTCTTCCAAGAGCTCCTATCCTTGTGGTTTCTCAGAGTGAAAATCAGTGAATCAGAAGGTAAGGTTCGAGCATGTATTGTCATTGTCATGTGTTGGGTTATTTGGAAGGCCAGGAACAATGAATGCTTGGGTTCCCAAAGCTCGATATTCTTGCTTTAGTTGAGAGTAAGATCGATGGTCTATGAGTTGGTCTCGCTATTGAGGATGGACCTACGCTTGTCTGTAGCGCATAATTTTCTGGGGAGGCCTCTTGCTCTGGATTGTTTTTAAGGGAGGTGGGTAAGATGGAAACCTCCTTCCAGTGGGCTCAAGTTAAACGTGGATGGATCTTGCATGCATGGCACTATGAGAGGCGGTGGGGTTTTACGTGACTCAGGAGTCTCGGTTTACCTGGACTTTAGTGCTACTTTGGTATGGGTAATTCATTAGGGGTGGAGGCTCGGGCCCTCCTTACGGGACTGAGGGTATGCAAGATCAGGGACTTCCAGGTGTCGGAGGTGGAGTTAGACTTAGAAGTCTTGGTTAGATATGTTCCGGGATGGTCGGACGCACCTTGGGAGCTGGCTTATATCATCAAGAGGTGTAGCTTAGAGACCAACCAAGGACTGTTCATGCATCACAATTAGAGGGAGGGAAATTTTGTTGCGGATGTGCTAGCAAAGGTTGGAAGTCCCAGGTATGAGGTAGTTATTTATGGAAGGTTGTGCTCTCTTTTAATTGAGTGTAGGTCTTTTGTGATGAGGGATGCCTTAGGGTTACATTACTTTTGGCCTCCTCGAGTGTCTGATATGTAATTTTCTTGTCCTAGGACTTTTATCATTTACATAAAAAGAAATTTACAGTCATAAATCCATATAATTTAAATTTAATAACAAAAAACATCTTCTCTCTTTAAATACTCCACTAGTACCCCACTTTTTTATTGGTATTCGGTAGGTGATTATCTTTTATGATTGAGAATTATTTTCAAACCTATGTTTTATTTGGTTTCAAGTTTTCTATTTTAGAACTTTAGTTTCCTTTTTTCTTTCATAAATATAACCAAATTTATGCTTTAATTTGTTTTGGCCCATATCATTTCTAGGATTTTATGTTTTTGTATCATAGAAAATTTTGCTTCTTCCCATAAATTTTGGTCTTTGATCATTCAAATATTTCTCTACTCTATCAAATATATGTATGGATCATTCCAAAAGATTTGCATTTTAGAACCTTCTGATGTGTAGTTTCTTCTTTGGTTTTACTAATTTTCTTCTAGTTTCAATATTACTCATTAAAGAAATAACTTGTTTTTCAAGAGCCTCAACAGTCTTAGTTTTCTCCTCGAATGATGATGTTAGGTCATTGATAACTTTTTCATTCTGTTCAATCATTAGTTTAAAATCAACAAATTCTTCTAATATTACTTGAGTTTTAATTTTTTCCTACCTCTCCTTCTATTAATTCAATATCTACTTCAATATAATCCACATACTCTGATGATTCTTCAAAAAATACTCTAATATTTTGATTTTTATTTCTATGAGTTTCAATCTCATTAAGAACACCCTTATTTTCCACCACGATATCAACAACACTATATGGTTGATTATCTTCTAAATTTTTAGGTTATTTCTTTTTGAATTTATCCATCAATGAATCTTCAAAATCATACGTCAATTTTATTTCCAATTCCTTTAAAAATTCACTATCATCATGATCCTCTTTGATAAAAATACTCTTCTACTGTAATTTAATTCCTAATTTGAAGTTACCATTTTGTGGGAACCTCCCCATAGGCCGCTTCAAAGTTTCTGCTTCACTTTCTTCATCATAAAATTTTCTTTATCACCATATAAAATTGTGTACTACTTTTCAACATCAAAGACAAGACAAATAAAGCATTCATTTAAATATCCCTTTTCCTCCCTTGAATTTTTTGGAAATAAGAGAATAAAATTCCTCATCTACATCTTCTTTATCATTAATGTATTTATCATTGTCAAAAAATTTGATGGATTTTAATTCCATCTCCTTAATTTCACGAATTTGTGTCTCTTCTATTTTAACTCTCATTTTATAGGCCACTATAATGTATAAAAGAACCTTAATAGAAATCATAGACAAGTGCCCGTTCTCAAGAGTTAAAAATTTTGGATTGTACATAGTTGGTGTAAGGAACCAACCTTAATCATTACATGTTTTAGTGATTTTAAACTAGAATTCAATTTATCTTTCCAAATATATTTTAGGTTTATAGTTTTAGAGAATTAGGAAAAACTCATACATAGTAAACTCATACATTACAAGTAGAAACTTATACTAAGTATCCATTTTTTCCACAAAATATTTTTTAAATAAAATGTGGTTTGTTTTCATGATAAATCATCAAAATTTTCATATTTACCTCATCCTTTTCCCTAATATTCCTTAAACCCTATGAAGAACATTTTAAAAATGTAGGATGAGCACAAAAAGCTCAGTAAAGGACATAAAAATAAGAAATTTGTTAGTCTAGTGAAAAATATAAAAATCCATAATATACTTACCTTTATCACATTATTCCTTGAGATAATGGAATAAATCATTTACATATAAAAAACATGAACTATTTTATCAAATAATACTTTTAAAATAAATAAAAGACATATAAATTTGTTTTGTAAACTTGGGGCATCATTGGAGTAACCACCACAACTACTCATGGAAGGCCTTCATAGTTAACTTCCAAACATTACCTTAGAGTAACCATCACAGATACTCAAAGATTAAACATCATAGATAATATTGGAATAACCATCACATTATTTTTCCATTATATCTTAGTATAAACCTAATTGTTTATCTCTATATCATATATGGAATAACCATACGACCGACTTCCATACCCAATGCATTAGAGGTTATAACATAACAACACATCCTTGAATTATCAAGGAACCACCCATCATTAGTTAAAAATGTTACCACCAATCCATAGTTTATAATAAAATATACAATAATCATAAAAATTCCCAATAAACATCAAATAATTATAAACCATAAAATCATTAATCATAAAAATATTCTTAAGGAAAAAAACATTTTGATTTTGAAATCACTTATTTTTAGAAAAACTGCTCACATACAAAGGAAAAAATTTTCTTTGAAAATAATCATGTAAAATTTTAAAGGAATATTTGAAGAAAATAACAGTCATTGTGGTGAGGAAAACAAATTATTCTATATAATTTAAAAAATTATTCCTTCTCTATTTTTTTCAAAAAAGTCACAAAGTACATCATTTGGAAAACGAATAAAATGTTCCTTTTAAACAATTCTATAAAAAGTGAAACATGGGTAAAAATGACTTTAAACAATCTTATAAGAATAATAATAACATTATTTAAATCATTTTTAGAAAGAAAATCAATTGAATATGGAAAAAAAGTGAGTGTTTAGGGAAACATTAAAAGATTATTTTTAAAATAAAGTCTCTTATAGTGAGTTTGACTTGTCAAATACATTATTTATATTCTTGGATAATAAAATTAGATTAATTTTATAATTTTATAAGAATAATTTTAAATTTTATTATTCCTTTTATATCACTTATTACCATGTTATAACAATTACTTAATTATTTAATTTCACATTATTTATTTTGATGATATTCGATTCATAAGTCCAAAATAAATTCGGTAGGTTGACTATCATAAAAAATGTTTTTATTACATCATATATAGAATTATATTTCTAAAATAATTACCATTTTATTACATAAATTATACTTCTAAATCCATCCCTTAAATATAGTTGTGAAAAATGAACTATGTTACAATCATGGAGACAGTAGACCGTAAACGCACTTAAGTAACGTTTCCATTTTTCAACGATCATTATGAAAAGAAGGTAAATATTATTTTATATTTATATAATTATAATAATATCATATATATCATATTATTTATTTTAAATACTCTTATATATATTATCCATGCGATGTGGTGGGAGGTGGTAGTCCACATGTACACACAAACGACGTTGTCATTTTTTTATTCATGTAAAGGTGTGAAGGTATATGATATATTATATTTTAATAATTATAAATATTTAATTAATAACATATATAAAAATTAATCTCGTCATTATAACCCATATTTAGAGAAGGGTATTGAAAATGAATTACATCGGTTCATGAGGCGGTATCTGCCGTACAAAAGAATGATGACTTATTTTCCAATTGGATGTAATATGAGATAGATATATATCATTACACTAACATAGTAACATATTATTATATTAATTATACTATATTTATTATTTTATCATGGTTTAAGAAGGTTTAGGGATGTTTAAGTAGAAACAAAACTAAAACATGTAGATAAAATCTATACCTCTTCTTTGGAAAACCTCATTTTCATAACAACTTAAGACCTCTAAGATTGGTATACTTCCAAAAAAATACCTATATAATGAGATTAGGGATACTATGAAATTATTTGGGTAGTTTTTGGATAAACCAAATGGGTTTTTAATTTTGAATAAATGAGTAGAATAGGTTTCATTTTATAAGAGAGGGGAGGGGCACTCATGGAATTTCTTAAAATATTAAATTAATATAAATTAACATTCAATTATAAATGGATATAAAGTGAGATATTTATAAAATAAAATCATTATGGGTCAAAATAACCTCATAAAATAAAAAGTATACTTTTTTAAAAATATTAATACCCTTGTCTTTTGGTTTTAACCCCTTTAACTCTTACTTTGACAACAATATTTTTTACCCTTTAAGGGTCAATATAGTTGCCATAAAATGAAAAAAATACCCATAAATGGACCATTTTTAATTTTTTAAACCTTATCCTAATAAAGTTTCAAAATTTAATATTTATAAAAAAATTATATCATTTAAAAAATATTATTTGCTATAAAATATCCATAATATCAATTTTTTGAACTATTCATTACTTTGACTTTAATAAAAAAAATCCAAAATTACAACCACATATTTGATAATTTCTAAAATATGTCATGGTCACCTATAAAATTAATTTATCACATTATTTATCTCAAATTATATATAATTTAATACTTTTAATATCATTTATTTGATTTTTTCATTAATTAAATAATTAATGCATCACTATCAGGCAAGAATTTGATGTAATATCACTAAAAATAAATTTCCATGATGAATATAAGTATTTTATCTTTAAAAATAATTATTATATTCGAACATATCCTCTGGATTACACTCTATTAAAAATATTACACTAATAGAAAACCAGAGTGTGATATGCCTCACATTTCTTTAAATAAAATACTCTAAAGATTATAATATCATCAAAGTTTCCCAAAAAGATAATAAATTAGACCCTTGGATGATTATGTTTTATATATAGTTATTTAATAATATTTATGTAAGTTTTTGGGTCATTTTATGGTTCTTATCATTTCATTTTTCTCCCTTAATTACCTGATTTATCCTTTTATCATATTAATTTTTTTCACTAACATTACCATTCATATTATCCAAAAATAAAGAGGAACAATTTAATAAACTTAAATCCATGGATTCCAAATATGGAATTAATTTTTAAAAACTAAAAATATAGAATTTTCAGAATTTAATTTAAAATTAAACCGGAAAAACACAATGAAAAACTCTGTCTTCAGAAAAATTCAATTTTAAGTATAAAATGATTTCATACTAAATTAAAGTAAAAAATACATTTCAAACCCCATAATTGGATTTATTTAAATAAAAAATAACTAAATAAATTTTTAAACTAATAAAAAACATTATTTTACTTTGTAAATACTTGAAAATAAAATATTATTTTCAATAAAAAGCGGTATTTTTCGTTGTTCCTTGAAAAATAAATATATTCAGAGAATTATAAAAAATTCATCCCATGATAAATTTGGAATGATGAATTCAAAAATGAAATTAATTTTTTAAAATTAATATTCTATAATTTTGAAATTCAAATTTTAAATAAAATCATATAACAAACGAGTTTAATAAAACCATTTCATTTTTGATTTTAAGAATTACTTAATATACATTTATAATGATTATAACAACATAATTCAAGAATAATAATAAATATTAAAATTAATTATTCTATTAGTACTTGGGTCGTTATATTCTCCCCCCTTTTAGAAATCGCATCCTCTCAATTTTGAAGTCGGGCGTGGTAACAAGGGTTTGAATTTTTAAAAAACCTTTATTGAAATCCCACAATGATAAAAGGATTAATAAAACTTCCACTTGATAAGAGAGAAAACAAAAGTCTGAAGGTAATGTAGATCTTCACATACTAGGTTTCTAAGTAGGATGACATAAGTGGGAAGTTAAAGCATGAAAATGAAATAGAAAACTAACTCCCAATAACTAAAAACGAGTGATAGAGAGTATGATCATAATAAAGTTAACCATCGCAAAAATTTAAATATGTGATGGGTTAAAAGGCCATTAATTTCTCATTAGGAAAATAAAATGAATAATATTTCTAATTAAAAATATTATTCCTAAAATTTAAGAATTATTTTATTATCTAGAATAAGAATATAAGGATATATACTTACTTGAGAAGTAGAATTTAATTCTATAATCAACTTCCAATGCAATCTCATCTTTTTCTCCAAACGATGGGTATTCAAGTTGAAATTTTCATGCCCTGGAATCTGAGTCAACCTCCATGGATCAAAAAATAAAAATAATAATAAATATCAATTTCTCATATATTTAAGAATTAACCAAAAAATGGTTAGTATAAGATAATATAATTCATAAAAATAAATAAATCTTCAAATAAAGAGAAAATACTTTTAATCTCTAAAATTTAACGGTAATAAATGAAATTCAACTTAGATTATTCAATAAATAAATATCTTTAAAAAACCTAAAAAATATTCTGTACTAATATGGAAACCCAAAAATCAGATGGATTTTATCACTTGTTCTTCTAAGATAAATTTAATATTTATCCCCTGAAAATAACATCAATCACTCTTAATGCCTCATACCAAAAACTAATTTACCAAATCACATAATCTCAAATATATGCTAAATATTTATATTAATAACCTGAATCAGTATAAGAATAAATAAAATAATACATGATTCCAAAATATAATTCAACCTTTATTCCTCAAATAAAATCTCATAGTATTCTGTTTACCTTAATCCTGTAATGTTCCCAAAAATTATAGTGATATTCTTCTGAAATGACAATATAAACCAAATAAATTTCTAATTACATGGTTATTTATTATATAAAACTTATTTTCCAAAAATAAACTTATTCTTTATCCATAAGATCATTTTATGAAAAGGAAAATGACATGCTGATCAGGACATCACATAGACCAATGGTATGTGATGCACCCTTATCGCCCTTCGGTTGTGGGTTCAAACCTCGTGGCTATGAAGGATTTATTTAGAGGGGGAGATCTCCCAAGAGTGATATGCACCTAAAAATTGGTACTCATACCCAAGTCCAGGGAACCTTATTCTATTGGTCAATACAAACCCATTTGCTTATGCAACTTCTCGTACAAGATCCTTGCAATCCTTATACACAAAAGACTCAACCGCTTCCTCCCGCCTATCATTTCAGAGGAACAACATGGTTTTATGTAGGGAAAATTCATCCAATGGGCCATTGGGATATCAAAAGAGATGGTGGAATACCTCAATATTAAATTCAATGGGTCTAACATCATGATCAAAATCGGCATGGGAAAATCATATGACATGTTGAGCTGGAGTTTTATCATGAAATATCTTCACAATTTTAGCTTCAGGGAGCCAGCTAGAGACCTGATATTTAGATTTTTTTATTCCCCATAACTGACAGTAGATCTTATGGGAAAGTGTTATGGGTTCTTCAAATCTATTTGTGGCTTGCGCCATGGAGATACCCTCTCCCCCACCTTGTTCATCATTTCCCAAGATGTTCTATCTAGAGACATTCACAGAGTGATCACAAACAGACGTATGCTCCCTTATAGAACTAGGACAAGATCCAGTATAGTGTTATACCATATAAAAGTGGAATTAAATTTGATTTTTATGAATAGAAAGGAAAGATAGATCACCGGTTTCAAAAACATCATGGAAGTACACATAATCTATAGTGGGAAACACATCAAATTATTGAAGAGCAGTGTATACATTCCAAGATCCCACTCCGGCCTCCACTCCTAAAACATCAAAGAAAAGTTAGGCATCCCCATAAGGCACCTTCAGATGGAGTATCTTGGGGTTCCCATCCTTAATGGAAGAATAAAGAATGTGGAGTTAGACAACCTTATTAGTAAAATCACAACCCACATTTATAACTTGAAAAACAAGCTTTTCTCATTCACCAGCAAGCTCACCCTGGCCAACTATGTCTTGAAATCCAACCCCACACATGCCTTCTCCGTTATCATCCCCTTAAAGGGAACATTTTCTTGATCAATAATATCCTTAACTCGTTCATCTGGGACAAAAGTTAGGAGGGAAAGTGTCAATGGGATGCGTGGAAAAGGATGGACAAACCGCTCAACAAAGGGGGTGTGAATCTAATGAACATCACTGAAAGCATATAAGGCATGCACACAAAACATGCTTGGTCCATAATTGAGGGGAATTACCTTTGGGGAATATTCATCCATGATAGATACGGGGATGAGTGGAAAATGTGGGGAGACAGATTACACAACCTCTCACCCTTAGCAAAATGCATCCGTGAATCACTCATCACACTCGACAGAAAGGCACGTTGGGTTATTAGAAAGGGAGACATCTGATACTGGTAGGACAACTGGGTAGGGCACAAACTCTTATTTCCCAGATGCCCTATTCCAAATATTAATTTCAACCAAGATTTATTATACCCAAGTTTCACCTCAACCACGCTTGATGATTATAAAATAATGTTGTATGAAGATATCATCATTTCTGATGAGCCTAGAAAATGTGTTTACTTGGATACAACCACTGGTTCCTTCAGTTCCCACTCTTTCCTCGCTTTGATCCACACTAGAAAGGAGAATGGTAGGTGGGCATATCATCTCTGGTGTAAAGATATCCTAATGAAACTCAACTTCTTGGTTTGTAAAATTCGCAAAAAATCCATCCCGACCGATGATAATATTCAGAGGAAGGGTATCTAACTTGCCTCTCGGTGTATGTGTTAAGATAATCTGAGCTCAGAGTCAGCATGGATTTGTTTCTTGAAATCAACTGGGTGATATTGGAATGAGACCTAGCAAGCCATCAGATAGGAATTCTTTTTCATCGTGGTAGTAGGTTGGACTTCTCAAACAAGAGATTCCAGGGATCAGAGAATAAGCCTTGTGAGATCATGCTTCATGCCATGACCTGTGCCACCACTTGCTGGGTTATTTGGTAGATGAGGAACAAAGAGCACAAGGAATCTTAAAGGTCTTTTAAATTCTTGAAGGTGCATCTGATGGTATTGATGGATGAGATTGGCTCCCTTCTTCCAAGAGAAAATAATTTGGTGTCCTCCAACCACTTGTTCTCTTGAAATCCTACTTGCGGTCACCCCATGGATTTGGAACATGGATTAATTAGAAACCACCCTTTGAAAGTATTAAACATAATACGGATGGATCGTGCATCCATGACACTATGAGAGGAGGCAGGCTGGTACGTGATAGCAGGGGATCCATTATTCTGGGCTTCAACTCCTTTTATAGTATGGGAAACCCTATCAGAGTAGAAACTAGGTCTCTCCTCACTAGCCTTTCATTATTCTGTGTACAAAGAATCACCATCACAACTATCGAATCAGACTCTAGCCTTCTTGTTAACTTCATGCTCAAAGAAGACAGTACCCCTTGGTATCTTATTTACCTTAGTAGGAGATGTAATCTCTTAATCTTCAGTTACATGGAAATCCTTCACACCTGGGGGGGAGGGTAACTTCACTGCTGATTTTCTAGCTAGTAAAGGGAATGTTGTATCTAGACTATAGGTTTACCTCGTTACAGGTCCCTCCCCTATGATAGTAACTATTTTTTGAGTAGTGATTCCCTTGAATTGTATCATTTCATACCCCCTATAATCTTGTGTATATCTTAATAAAAAGTAATTTTCATCCATCCTTATGGACACTCATACTCAGTATCCATTTTTCGCACCAAACCAAACTTTTTCAAATAAAACATAATTTCTTTTCATGATAAATATTCAAATGTTTTATCTTTACTTATTAATTTTCCCTAATCCTCTATAAACTATATGAAAAATATTTTAAAATTGTGGGATGAGCATAAAAATATCAATAAGTTACACAAAATGAAGAAATCCATTAGTTAGGGGAAAAACATAAAAATCATTAATATTCTTACCTTTATCACATTATTCTTTGAGATTATGGAATAAATATTTTCCATATGAATAACATAGTTGTTTCTCTAAAAAAACTTTTAAAACCCATAAAACATTGATAGTCTATGTTTGAAATTTGGGACAACAATGGATTAACCACGACAACTACTCATGGAAACCTTCATGGTTAACTTCTATACATTACCTTAGAGTTACTATCATAAAAACTCAAAGGATTAACCATAATATTTAATCTTTTAATAACCATCATAATATATTCTCATTATCTATTAGGTAAACCTAATCTATTGTCACTATCTCATATATGGAATTACCATACATTCAACTTTTATACCCAATGCATTGGAGGTTATAACGAACCACTCATCCTTGATTTATCACAAAACCACCCATAATTGGTCAATAACATAAAAACCATACTTGGTTTATAAATAAATCACCCATAATCATTGAAATTCCCATTAACTATAAAAAATCCTAAATAATGAAATCTTGCATTATAAAAACATTCTTAAGGGAAATAACCTTTTCATTTTGAAATCACTTATTTTTAGAAAAATTGTGCACATACAAAAGAAAAAATTTATTTGAAAATAACCACATAATACTATAAATTAATATTGAAATATAATATTAGTCATAGAGGCGAGAAAAAATCTCATTCTATATAAGTTAAAAAAATTCCTTCTATATTTTTGTCAAAAAAGTTACAAAGTACCTCATTTGGAAAATGAAAAAAGATTCCTCCAGAACCGTTTTGTAAAAAGTAAAAATGGGTAAAAATTTCATTATAAAATATTAGAAGAATAATAGAAACCTAATTTAAATAACTTTTACACAACAATTAATTGAATATGGAATAAAATAAGAGTTTTAAGGGAAACTTTAAAAGATGGTTTTTAAAAGAAAGTATCTTACATTGAGTTCGACTCATCATGTACATTATTTATCTTTTTGAATAATAATCCAAGGTTAATTTTATACTTTATTAAGAACATTTTTCAATTTTATTATTCCTTTTATATCACTTATTATCATGTTATAAATATTACTTAATTATTTAAGTTCACATCTAATATTTTGATGATATTCGGTTCATAAGTCCAACATAAATACAGTAGGGAGACTATGGTCAAAAAATTTTGTATTCCATTATATATAGAATAATATTCATGAAATAATAAAAATTTTAATACATAAATTATACTTTTAAATCCATCCATTAAGTATAGTTATGAAAAATTAACTATGTTACAATCATGGAGGCGGTAGGACATACGTACGCATGAGTTTCATTTCCATTTTTCAAGGATCATTATTAAAATATTTTAAATATTATTTTAACTTTTCATAATGATAATAATATAATATATATTATATTATTTGTTTTAAATATACTCACATATATCATCCATGTGATGTGGTGATCGAAAGTGAATCACATCGCTTCATGGAGGTGGCAGTCCACACGTATACACGAATGATGTTATCATTTTTCTTTCCATGGAAAGGTAAGAAGGTAAATGATATATTATATTTTAAAAATTGTATAAATATAAATAATATCATTTATAAATATTTATACAATTATTATAATCATCATTGAGAGATGGTGATGGAAAATGAATTATATTGGTTCACGAAGCGGTAGTTTGTCAAACACACAAACAATAAATTCTTATTCTAATTTATGGAATAAGAGATAGATATCGGTCATTTTAATAACATAATAACATCAAAATATTTTAATTATACTATATTTATTATTTTATCATGGTTCAAAAAGGTTTGAGGGATGTGGAATAAGAAATAATACTGAATCATGAAGATAAAAACTATACATCTTATTTATAAAACCACATTTGCTTAACACCTTAAAACCTCTAATATTGATATTATTACTAAAATAAGACCTCTATAATGAGGGTATAGATACTGGTAAATTATTTTTTCATTTATTGGATAAATAAAATGAGTTTTTATATGTGATGGAAAGATAGAAATATGTTCCCTTTTATAAAAGAGGGGAGATACACTCTTAGAAATTCTTAAAATATTAATTTAATATAAATTAATTTTCAATTAAAAATGGTACCAAAGTGATTTATTTATAATATAATATTAGTATGGGTATAAATAACCTCATAAAATATAAATCCTACATATTTTTATTATATTTACACCATTTTCTTTTGGTTTTAACCCCTAATTAACCTTTTAAACTCTTACCATGACAACATGGTTTTTTACTCTTGGAGGATCAATATATTTACTTTAAAATAAAACATTAACCATAAATGGAATATTTTTAATATTTTAAAACTTATCCTAATTAATTGGCCAAATTTAATAATTTTATTAATTTTACATCATTTAAAAAAATATTATTTACTATAAAATATCAATAATATCAATTTTTAAAACTATTTATTACTTTGAATTGAATAATATACAAACTTGTAAAATTAAAACCACATATATTATTATATCCCAAAAATTTTATGGTTGTATATAAAATTATTTTATCACATTATTTATCCCAAATTACATTTATTTTAGTATTTTTAATATCCTTCATTTGATTTTTCTATTAATTAAATAATTTCTACATCAGTGTCATGTAAGAATTTACGGTAATTATTTCTTCACTAAAAATTAAATATAAATTACCATGATGGAGATAAATATTTTATATTTAAAAATACTATTTGTAGCAAAACATAACCTCTAGATAAAACTATTTTTAAAATATTACACTTATCAAAAATAAGAGTGTGACACATTTGACATTTCTTTTTATAAAATACTATAATGGTCATAATCTCATCAAAGTGGTCCAAAAAGGTCATACATTATACCCTGGGATGATTATGGTTGAGATATAACTATAAAATAATATTTAAGAAATTTTTTCTCTCATTTTAGGGTTCTTACCATTTTTTACCCTTAATTACCTGATTTACCCTTTTTCCATGGTAATAAAAAATACTAAAGTTACTATTCATATTATTTAAAAATAAAAGGGACCTATTTAATAAATTTGAAACCAATAATTTGAAATATGGAATATATTTTTCAAAATTGAAAACATAGATTTTCTATATTTTAATTTGAAGTTAAACCAACAAGACATAATGAAAATAGTTTTTAAGAAAAATTACCTTTGTAAAATGTTTTTGTACGAAAATCAATTATAAACCCCATTTAGAAACAAAAATTGGAATAATTTAAATCCAAAGAAAATAATTAAATTTTAAAACTAATAAAATACATAATTTTACTTTGTAAATACTTTAAAATATAGTTTTCAATAAAAATCATTATTTTTCATTATTCCTTGAAAAATAAATATTTTCAGAGAATTATCAAAAACTCATATTATGATTATTTTTACAAGATGAGTTTAAAAACAAAATTCATATTTTCAAATTAAAATTCTATAATTCTAAAATTGAACTTTTAAATAAAATATTATAAGAAATGAGTTTAATATAACCATTTCCTTTTTGATTTTAATAATTAAGTAATATATTTTTATAATGAATATAACTACATAATTCATGAATACTAATAAATATTAAAATTATTTATTCTATCATGACATGGGTTGTTATAGGTGTAAAACTTTTCAATATTTTCTTTATATTGTTAATATCCTTAATCTCTTCTCCAATATCACGAATTTCGCTAACAAGTTTAGTAAATTGATTAAATAAAATATTTTAATTTTAATTAGGATTCATTTTTAGACCATGAAACTTATTGTATAGAACATGGAGTTTTAACTCCTTCAATTTGTTATCACCTCCATATAGATTTTCCAGTTTCCCCCACATGGCCTTTTTTATAGTGAAAAACATCACCTTCAAATATATTTGATCTTATTGAGCTGTAGTTGGAGAATTTTGAACTTTGAAATCTACATCATGTATTTTACTATTCGATTTAGTTATAGGTAGTCCTATCACATCATTGAATTAAATCCTATCAAATGTGGAAAAGATTGCTTCCATCTTAATATATCATAGATTAAAACCTATTATGTTATTTTAAATCTAGAAGTTACTTCCATTTAAAGGGAAATTCCCCATATATTCATTGAATTCTCCATCACAACAAAACCTAAAGATATATTTAATGCCTATAACCCGATCCCTCTTATTCCACTTGTTCTACCCTAGAACACCATGAGAAGGGAGGGGTTAACTAGGGTTTCAAATTTTTCTTTTAATTAGATGAATCTTATCAACATGATGGTAGGAAATCATTAAACTTATCCGAAGGAAATTTTCAATCACCCAATACCTATATGATGAAATAGAAAAACAATGTAACTATTTTACTTAGATCACCACTAAGTTCTGGTCTATGGAGCATACACCGATAATGTTTTGGTCACAACAGAATCCACTAAGCTTCACTAGGTTTTATGTATTACAATTTTTTGGTCATGGTCACTTAATTCTAGGATTACTAACTTTATAAGAATTTTAGAGATAACACAATTACATCCTTAGGTCACTTCCATCAACTACCACTTTCTCAATGATTTGGGTAAAGTTTTTATCAATCAACTTGAAGGTTTCTTCCATATTTAATTAAATGTTGATGATGATTTGCATCATGATGATTCAATACAAAATAAAAAGTTTTCTCAAATTAAACTATGTTCATGCAATTATTTATTCATAAAACTCCCTTTTTTCCCAAAAAAAATCTTTTTCTGAAAAGTTACCAAATTTTACAAAACTCTAAACTTTTATGAAAATTATACCTTTCTTTAAACACATTTCATTGAAATCTCTTTTCTCTATTTAGTTCTCAGCCATTATTTTCTAGAAAAATCTGTTCGTTTAAAGTTCCTAATTCACATAAGAAATATGTTCAAGTAAGTATTTTATGAAATTAGAGTGATAAGTCATCCTACAAAACTTTGACTCTTATAATGATGTTCAATTGACCATTTATAAGAAACAATAACACTTTCACCGAAGTCCACCACTTTTTTGAAACTCTACCATGACCAAACAATTCACTGCCTCTGATTCTCTATCACATACTTGTTTGTGGAACACTATTTTTCAAGAGTTCATAAAACATGATCTTTCACTAGCCTTTTGACTTTTCCTTATTTCACGAGTTTTAAAAAAACTTTTTTCAAAACCTTACCTTTGAGACATATGCATTTAGTTTTTTCTAAGAACATGGCTATCATAAAACTATACCTTTTCTCTGGATTTTTAGGACCATAAATTTTGAAAACACTGGAGAATTTCACCACCTTCAACATTGAGTCCACCTACACAAATAATATCACTTGGATTTCAAACTCCATAATTAAACAAGTGTGGATTGAAAAGAATAAACCATACCATAAATTCCTAGTTTTGAATAACCTCGAGTCAAACAATACCCCCTTTGGGTTTATTTTCAATCTAAATAGAAATTCAATAATGAGAAAACCTCAAACAAAAACTTGATAATAGTGATATAAATCATTCATCGCTTTATGTCTATGATTGTGAAGCTCAGTGTATAAAACAAGAGATCAATAGAGAATTTAATGCATTGAGATACCACCTGTATTTCAAACCTCTATTCCATTGAACTTAACCATTACGCCCCTTTGGAAATAAACACAAAGAAACTGTATTTGTCTCCTCATCTCCCAAAATAATCCCTGGATCATATCTCCCCTTAAAAACTACACCACTTTTAAAAATAGATAGAAAAAATTAAAAGAACATATAGAGGGGTGAAATCTGAACCTACTCATGTAATTATGGGTGGATGAACACTAAGGTTCAACCAATGTTTCTCAAACATTACTATGGAAAATAAATTAGTCATGATGTCTTCCACTTGATCATTTGTTCTAACATACTCTATTTTAATCTTACCTTGTTTAACTTTTTCTTTGATTAAGTGATATCCAATATAGATATGTTTGGTATGAGAGTGTTGAACCATATATTTCATGAGCATGATCATGCTATTGTTGTTATAGAATATCACCATCATCTATTTCACCTAATCACCAATATCAGTAAATTAATGTTGCATCCATAACATCTGAGTGCATTCCTTTTTCACAAAAATATTTTCAATATAATCCATACTAAGAGAAGTATTTTCATACTTCATTCTTAACCAAAACACACATTTATTTACAATGAAGATGTCCCCACCACTTGAGGGATTTTTGATCCACCACATTACCAGCCCATTCAACATCAAAAAATGATAAAAATTAATGATCATTTCCTTCTTCAAATTGTAATCCAAAATTTAGAGCACCTTGAATGTACCTCATGATTTTTTTAACCACTATGAAATGATCTTCCTTAATGTTAATTTAGAATCGATTCATTAAATGTGTTTCAAAGCTAATATCTAGTCATGTTTTAGTTAAATACAACAAGTTTCCAATTATCCTCACATACAGGGTGGGATCTATAGCTTTTCCATACTCTTGCTTCCCATGTTTTTTACCAATGAAAATCAGAGTCTACATTGGTTTGGAATCATTAATGTTGAACTTATTTAATAGTTATCTTGCATATTTTTTATAAGAAATAAAGGTGTATTCCTTATTTTAAATCACCTATAGCCCCAAAAAGCATCTGAGTTCACCAATCATGGACATTAAAAATTATAATTTCATGTGATTAACAAATTCTTTTACCAATATATGATTTCTTATGAAAAATATGATATCATCCACATACACAACCACCATAAATTGATCTCCATAGGTTATATTCACATAGTGATTATGGTTGAAAAATATCCTTTTAAATTATAGATTCTTTAGATAAGAATCCAGTCATGTATAACCTACTCACCATTCCTAATTTAAACCATATAGAGCCTTCATTAATCTACAAACCTTTGTTTCATAATTTATAGCCAAAAATCCAACTGGTTGTTCAATGTAAACTTCTTCTTCAATAAATTCATTTAATAATGTCATTTTGACATCCATATAACAAACATTGTTCCTACTTTTAATTTTCATGGCTAAGAAGGGAAAAAATCACTCATCGAGATACTAGAAAAAAGTTTTATTTAACATCAATTCTCTCAATATATGAATAGAATTAACACACTAATAATTCATTTTTTTCTTATCATATTTCCATTCTTATCAAAAAATTTCTTAAATATCCACTTTGTTCCAATAACAATATAGTTTTATTCTCTATTAACAAGGTCCCAAGTCTATTTTTTATCAATTTGATCTAGTTATTCATTCAGTCCCTTAACCCTTGATTCATCCTTCATTTATTCTACAAATGAGGTTGGTTACACCATTGATAAGAGAGTAGAATGTGATATATTCCTCATTCTCTTTATTTATGTAGGTGATATCCAATCCAAAAAAATGTTTGATTGATCAAAATATGCTCTTCTAATTTTATAGTGAGATTTCAGTTTATTTTCTTCCATAATGGTTTCCTCTTCTGATTCCTCTTCTGAATCATCATCATTTTGAGAACCCTGAATGTTCATAAATCCTTCCACAACTTCTATATTTGAACATTTTTTTTTTCAACTTATTCTTCATCTTCAAACATATCAACATATGATCTCATTGAGTTTTTTAGAATTTTATCCTCAAGGATATTGACATCATTACTCTCCAAAACTGTTCTAAGCTTATTATTGTAGAATTTATATGATCTACTCTTTATTGAGTGTCTAAGGAATATTTCTTCATCTTTAACATCAACAAAATTTCCTTAATTTCTTTTTTTTATGAAACGTTTACTTCTAAAATCTTAGAAATACTTTAGTGAGGACTTACTTCCATGTGATATTTTATAGGGTGTCCTTTCCCATCTTAGACTCCACCCTATCCAATTTTGAGTGTACACCATGACTTGAATAGTCTCTTTCCAATATTATTGATAAATGATACTATGAATCATCATATTTTTTCCATATTATTCATCTATCAATTTCTTCATTCAAAAATAACATTTTGTTAATGTTTTCTCACTAATGAAACCTCATAATTGATCCCATGTTTTTTGTAGTTATTTTAAAATTCAATTGACATGTAATATGTTTTATTTTCAAACCATAATATCTTTATTGTGTGGGTAGTTTTATTCTCAACTCTTTAGCAACATCTATTCATGATTTCAATCCCTTATCTTTTACTCTATATATACATAAGACATGAAATTATTCCATAATGATCAAAAAAATAATGATGTGACACTCTCTATATGTTCCACCCACATTCATTCAACCAAAAAAATATGTGTGGAAAATATATAGTAGTTTTTACATCCCTTTTCTCTTCATCTGAAAGGAATTCCAGACCATTCTCCATTGCATTCAAGTATCACATATTTTTTATTGATCATGCTTCATATTAGGGATATCCACTACATCCTTCATCCTTGACATGTTTTCCATGATTTTTTGATTAATGTGGCCCAACCTTCAATTCTAAAAGTATTTTTTCTCTTCAGTTTTTATGAAGTGAGTGTTATATTTACCGTCTAATTGATATATATTACTGTAGAGCCTATATGGATCATGTAGGGATATTTATAGGGTCTTTCAGGGTGTGAATCAGTGTACCCAACTTTTTACCAACTTCTACTTTCTTTAAATTAGCCCCTCTACCCTTGAACCTCTAGCCCAATTAAGAAGAATGCATTTGTTGTATGAAATGTAGATAATAATGGAAAAAATAGCACACAAATACTTTTACACGGTTTGATATAAATAACTACTCATTATTGTGATCAAATTGTGATTGATTCATGGATTATCTTATCACAATAATTTATAGTGATTACAAACACGTAGAATTGGTGTAAAATATTTAGGTAGGAAATAAACAGCCTTCCTAAGTCAGTGGTGTTCTTTATACTAGTTCCACTAGCCTTCAATGGTGTTGTTTATAATGGAACCATTAGTTCTTAAAATACATTCAATAAACACAATTAACACGATATCTCTACTATAGTGGATGAATTTTCATCAACTTGATAATCTTGTTCCTATACTAAAGGACTTCAAATGACACTAAATCAAAAATATTTTATGCTCACCAGCCTTATTCTCTTAAATAAGTGGATGATTCTACTTCCAATTTAACTCACTAATTTTTCAAAATGAACAACTAATGAATATCTAAATGCATGAAAATTTGACTTCTTACTTACTCAATCAAATTCTCGGGTAGATATTTCTTCTTTCAATGAAGTTCCCGACCTCAATTCACTTCATGCATGTGTTACATGCCATCTGAAATAGTTATGTTATTATATGGGATCTTTAATTGTTTGTTTTGGTTATCTTAATTAGTCAATGTTTGTACGTATGTATGGAAGAATGTATTCATTATTCTTTATTCTTTGAATAATTCAAATCCTTCTTCCCCCTTTCTTTCTTCACGGATTCACACATGCTATATTTTTCAATTATGGTTTAATGTATGTGTCATGCATGAACACATGAATTGTCTCCATTTCTTCTTTGCACACATGGTCCGCCTTAGTTTTTATTTCACATTTTCATGAGCATGAAATGATTCACTTTTTCTTGCACACTAACCCGAATGGGTATAGCCTTTCATGCCCACAAACTCATCTTATCAAGATGTAGTGTAGGTGTACATTGTATTTGTGTGTTAGACTCATTCATGCAAGATAGTCAGGCATGAGTCTCTTATGTGCATGAAATATTTAGTGTTTCCTTATTCTTATTCACAAAATATAGTGTAATAAACACTGTCTTGTGGATTTCCCAATATAATCACATGAACTCAGGATGTTTCACGATCCTTATACCATATAAAAATATAGAGAGATGATTTAATATGTTGTCCCTTAATGCTTTGCTGAAAATGTTCTTTGAGAAGATCCTTCAAGAGTGTGTTGCACTTATTGAGGGTCTCTGGGATCCTCTTCTCCTTTGTGAAAGGAAAGTACTTCATGAGTCTCCTCTTTTTGAACCAAATATTAATGGTGGATCTATTTTCAGTAAACATGATATTTCTCTCTCGATCGATAAGAAAACACCTCATCTTGGTGCCTCAATATTTATAGGTTGAACCAACGGCTTGTATCAATGAGATTCACCAACTCAAATATCATATTTTATGCCATGTGGAAGGCTGATATAAAGATCCAAAGATCATGTATTTTAAATCTTAAAATGCATGTATCTTAAATTTTGTATGCTGTAAAACATGGCGTAAATGCTTTAAAAACTTGTGATGATCCTTTTCGGTTGTAAATATCATACTCCTCCATTTTTAAAGCATCACTATATTAATGGTGATCTACTGCTATATTTTCCTCGTGCATATTCATTTTTAGTTCATTCTAAGATCATATTAATTGAGTTTAATGCATATATATGTGACAGTAGATCACATGCATGATTTCAGTTCGATCTGAATCAATCACCTCCTTAGAAACATCATAGAAAATGGATAGAAAGTGATTAGCTATGTAGGACAGTTTTCTTCAAGCTTTCTGGTCCATTTAATTTTAGGAGGAGTATTGGAGGATAAATATGATGAATGGATGAATGAGATCAAATCATCTAATGGTGTGTGTTTTATCTGATTTTTAAGATGCAGAAACAATACCCACATTTCATTCATCACACATCGAAATGGACCAATGTCGCCTCTCTGGTATATTAATCAAGGTATATGGGGATCATCTTAGTAGTCTCTTCCTCTCTCCTGGTACCACCTTGTACTAGTTCTGCAGGAATACTCTATGCCCACCTCTTTAAGACCCTGTTAAAGACCCATGAATTCCCAACACATGGGCATGCGCTCAGGGGCTTACACATGGACCCTACCACTTGATGGATTTCTCATGGATGAATCCCATTAGGTGTGGTAGAATTCGGTCCCATAAGAGCTTGTTGTTGAGTTGTCCTCATCTAGCCAGTGGGTTATTGCCCTATTTTTTATCAAGGGAAGCCTTCAATAATTGGAAATAATCCACGTATTATAATTGAAATGTCAATCTCAATCCAACAAAACCAGTCACCAAATTCCAATCACGTAAAGACTTATTTCTTCTGAAGGGGTTTTATTATTCCAGAAAAGTATATATATATATATATATATATATATTATGGAATATATATTTTTCATGGAAATCATAAATACCCTTCTTCTCTTCATGAAAATTGATGATTTCCATGGTCTTCAAATATCTTATTCAACAATTATACAAGGAATTAGCTTCTTATCCTCATGCATTAAAACATGATGGATGGACTCCTTCAATTATTCTCCATACAATTAATTCTTTCAGGGATACCTTTAAACTTCCTTTAATAGTCACTTCATCATTCAAATTAATATTTTCACGGTCTTCATCAAATAAAATGTTGAAGACAATGTAAAAACACCTAGTTCAATAATTACATGTCTTTGAATGTAATAAAAGTTAAAAAATAATCTGATTTTACAACACAGAGAATTTATTAATCATAAAATCCAATTCTATGAATCCATAACAATTCTAGAGGAATCATCACCAATCATGGGGAATTATCTTACCAAATTTCAACTAATGATTCCATAACAATTCTCTAGGCATCATCACAATGACCTCTTTAAGATGTTGCACACTATTTCCAACCTTATCCTTCCATGATTAATCACTGATCATGGAGGAATTCATCATACACTAACTTTTGATTCCTTCTTATATATTGAAAATAAACACAAACATACTCATCATCCATCCACATGGCCTTTTCAATTACCATTCATCCTTTAGCATTTCATGAGAGAATTTATTACCTTACCTTTGATAGTTAATCCATTATGATTAAATTTCAGTATCAGTATTGAGTCACTTAGTTGACTCACACTTAGGATCTATTGACGCAAACCTTCCATACAGATAAACATTTATTTTCTTATGCTCATAACCTACCAAGTTAGTATTTCCACTACCTTTGATCTTTAAGGAACCATCATTTCTAAATTACACTATTCTGTCAACTCTTTGTTTAATATTTTTCAATAAATTTTCATTTCATGTCATTTGGGATGAGAATCTAGTATCAGGATTCTAGGTGATTTTCTTCTTTATAGATTTTAGTGTGATATATATAAGGTTTGGTTTATCAATCTTTTTCTTTTCGTTTTAAGAGATACCTAGTTGAGTTGAGGTGTATGATGGCCTCTAAAATCTCTTCTCAATATGCATGGTTGAATCATTATCATCTTCTTATTAAAAATTATAGTACCTATTTTATATAGTGAATTTTCTTGGTTGACCCATATTCACTTTTCTTTGAGTTCTATAGTTATTATTTCCACTTCCCTTGGATTGCAATGAATAGATTTATGCCCAAAGTTATAGCAATAGAAAAAATATCCATAGAAACTATTTCTTCTATATGATGAAGGATATGGTCTCATTCTCCTTTGTTGACTACCAAGAGATTACCCATTTATATTTCTCTTTTACTCTTCATAGTAAGACATGTTATAACCAATAAATTCACAAAATTGAAATTTCGTAAGAGGAAATATCTTCTCACATTCATTTCTCCACATTTCCCCCAATTTTTCGTATCACAAACAAGTCCATTTATACACATATATTTTGTTCTTTGATCATTCAAATCTTTCAATGCTCCTTCAGATCCATGTTTGACTCTTTTGAAAGATATGAATAAGAGAACCTTCCAAAGTGTAGTTTCTTCTTTAGTCCCTCTATTTTTGTTCAATTTTCTATCTTAATCCTTAAGGTAAAAACATATTCTTTAATATCCTTAACAATATTATATTTCTCATACAACTATGAAGTAATTTCATTGATAATTCTTTCCTACTCTTCAATATTCAGTTTAAAACCCATAGCTTCTTCTGAGATTTCTAGAGTTGAAAAATGTTTTTCAACTTCTTATTCTAGTATATATATAATGGTATAGACCTTAAAACCCATTAATTTTAAATAATTATAGTGGAAAAGTGTGAATATGGTATCCTGAGGAATTTGGAGGGTAAGAGTAGAAGAGATAGATAGAGAGAGAAAAGATTTTAGCTGAAGGGAGTCATGTGGCATAGAGCCTAGGGATGTTTCATAAGGGTTGGAGGCTAAAACATGGATGTATTGATTATGGATCAGGATCTTGGGAGGAGTTTTTTGGGATAATGACCTTTTAGGGTAGCATCATTATAGAGATAACATGTGGTATGTAGGTTAGTTCTCATAAGAGGGGTTATAACATAGTGGTTTCAACTGCAACGTAGAGTCACGGGTGGAGGTTTTTAGAGGTTTTACCCTTTTAAAAACTACTATTACTTGGAGAAGGGGGTATATCATAGCCCCAAACTTATTTTATAGGATCTATGTTGTGAAGATAGATGAAAAATATGGAGGGTCTTTGACCAGTACGGCTACTGTGTGGTGAGAGGTGTTGCACCATAGTTTCTTCAGTTTTTATTAGTATTGCAGTATTGGCCTATAGGCTGAACAATGGACTTATGTTTTCCAGGATAGGTATAAAAACCAAAAAAAACATTAGACTGAATCAATTTTCCAATATTACCCTCATTTCTTGTGTTACCCATGTTCATACCAAGGAGATATTTAAACCCCCTTTCTATGGATTTTGACCATGACATTAAAGGATTGATGTGTGATGGTTTAGGTGAGTTCCTCTATTCCTTTTCCCCTACTTCAATTCTATTTCTTCATATAATGAGGGGCTTATGTTAGGATAATTAGTGTTTTTGTGTTATTTCTATGGTATAATTATGTGGTTATTGTTTTCTAGGATATTAAAGGTGTTCTCCATTATTGTAGTGTTTGGTGGTGGATTTCCACTTGGTTCAACCTTGTGCAGTGGATAAAAAATCTCCATTTTAGGTTGGGGATCCTTAGTTTCTTATCAAGATACATATTATGGTATGAGGCTATGCTCTTATTATATTTTTGGAAAATATTTTGGATATGGATAGTGATAGAAATTAATTGGATTAAATTTCAATTTAAGGGGGAGGGTTTTAGACACATTCTTTTACTAATTTGATATTGTTATTTATATTGAATTGTATGAGATTAATGCCTTAGTAAAAAACATAGTCATTGGGGTATTTTTTATCTATTATTGTTGTGATTATTAAAACATTTTTTTGTGTTGTTTGTTATCATAAAAAATGGAAATTGGATAACCAATTATATCTGGTTAATAAGACAAGAAATTGACGGCTTGTTTGAGAATTAACTTGAATAAAGAGATTAAATGTGGTGAAAATACCCATGCTAAATCAGAAAAATGTTAAATTTTTGTGATTTTAAAAGTGTTGTGATGTGTGTTTGTAGTGTGTGGAATTGATGTGTTATTGTGTGGTTGTGCTTTGGGGCAGTGATGTGTAGTTGCAACATGGGGTGGCTGTGATGGAAAAGTGGTTGTGATTTGGTTGTGGTAAGAAGGATGTGGATATGGATATTAATGGTGGTGATGGGAGGATGTTTGGATTAAAAAGGATTATGGGGTGTTTTTTGTTGTGGGATTGTGATGTGATAAGTTTCTTGAGTATAAATGGAATTGGTTGATAATGTTTTGAAATAAAATTCATTGGTTTGTTTAATGGTATGAATGTATAATGATCAAATTAAAATAAGAATTATAACATAAATAGATGTTTCCTAAGGTGAATTTAAATGGGATGGATAATTTGTGGGTTAAATGAATGGAATTGATAGGTAAAATAAAATTTGGAAAATGGAGTAATTTGAGAAAGGGGTTGAAATGTAAAATATAGCTTGTGGCTTGTTGTGTGGTGTTGTGTATTTAGTGGTGGATATGAAAGTGGTAGTGTTATGAGGTTGGGTGGTGATATTATGAGTTGTATAGTGCTTTGTTTATAAACCCATAGGTTGGTCTTCTGTGTGTGACTACTACTATATATATTCATATTATTTCCTTGTGATTTCTATATACACCCCACCCATGTCGACCACCTTGGACCAAAACCTATATATATATATATATATATATATATATATAATGGTGGTGTTTTTTCCAACACCCTGTTGATGAGGATGGATGGTGGGATACCTGCTCTATCTTCTAGAAAATTTCAATATGCATGAGATGTGATAGATAGAAGTAAAAAGTGAAATAGTGTTGGTTGTGATGAGATGATAAGGTGAATTATGGTGGGGTTCGTGCATGGTAGGAGGAGGGAATGAGGTTTATGTCCATCATACTCATGATACCCTACTATTTTGGTTATGACTATGATGTGATGACCCGGGTGTCAGCATGAAGGATGTGATGTGATGGTCTAGGTGTCTGTGGGTGGGATGGGATGTGATGAGATAGACCAGATTTTTGTGGGTGATATGTGATGTGATGTGATGTTATATAGAAGATACTGGTGTTCAAGTATGTATGATGTTGGGGCGTGAGAGTGGAAAATTATTGGGAAAGTGATGTATGGTACCTTTCATTGATATGATTCATATTATGTTATTATATTTGAAAGTTCATTTTAGTGAGTGATATATGGTGAGGATGGGTTTGGTTAGTTGACATGTTTAGGTGTTGTTAGTTCTATAGTTTTTTTATTGGTGTATTAGTATTATCTTTTCACATGTTCATGAGAGACCATGGGTATCCTACTAATTATACCTATATTCTCACCCAACATATATACAAACTTCTTTTTAGGAATATAGGAGTACATCGTTGATGGTGCTAGAAATTTATATCACAGGATTTGGAGCAGTTTCTATGTTGATACCTTATATTTTATTTTGGGTATTTATTTAGAGACTTTTATTTTTATTCGGTTACATTTTATACATACATTGTGTGATTGTCTTAGTTTTATTTATCTTATGTTATTTCATGGTGATTTAATGATTATTGATGTCTTATCTCTCGATCCTATATTATAGACTTTAATGCCTCTCATTTGTGATATTTTTATACCCTCAATGTTAGTCTCCAATAGGGAACTACTTGAGATGTGACTCGGGGGTCATTATCTCTCATCCATAATTTTTATCCTAGGTAGGGTACCTTTGGAGGGATGGAGTTGTGAAAGAGTGGTATCAGAGGGTTTGGTTGAGAAAAATGATATAGTTCAGAGTTAGTAACAGTAAATATTGCATTTATTGGTAAGTAAATAGTGTTAGTTGATCATGGTGAATGAAATAGACCCAAGAAGTCTGGCTAAGACATTATATTTTAACCCCCCTCCTGTGATCCTACACAAGGACACTAAGTCTAATAAATTACCATGTGGGCGGAACCTCTTGTAGGGTAGAGACCTAGGATAGGTACATTTACCCTTATTGACTTGTGTTCTTTTTAAATTGGTTGGTTTTGGTTCTAAGAAGTAAAAAATAATTAAATAAATCTTAATAAAAGTATATACTTCTGGGATTAAGGAACCCTTGTTTCCCTTTCATCTATTGATACTAGTTTTCATATGCATGTGGTTTAAGAAGTTGATGTTCATCAGGCTAATCTGGTTGATCGTTGAAGGTTTTATCCAATTGAGGAGGATGATATCCTAAATATTTTCTTTAGATGTGGGTATGGGAACTTTGAGTTTGTGGTCATTCTATTTGGTTTCATGAATGCATCATCTTTTTTCATGGGGATCATGAACTAAATGTTCATTGAATTCCTAAACCAGTTCATAGTCGCGTTTATCAATGACATATTAATATACTCAAAGTCATAGGAGGAGCATGTTAATCATCTCATGGATTTATAGAAAGTTTTGTGGTGCCACCATCTCTATATAAAGTTATACAAGTATAAATTATAGACATCAAAGGTTTATTTCCTCATATATGTGGTGTCTCAGTACGATGTATCCATGGACCCATCAAAGTTTGACATAATTGTTTCTTGGGTAGCACCCAGTAATGTGGAAGAGGTTTTTAGATTCCTTGGTCTTGTAGGATATTATCAAATCTCCATATCCAAATTCACAAATATCATCACCCCATTTATAACTTTAATTAAAAAGGATAGAGATCTTATATGGGCTAATCAGTTTTAGGTAGTGTTCGACTACCTGAAGGGGAAATTTTTCAGTTCTTTATTGATTTGGTTTGTAGAGGAAGGGGTGATGTTGGAGGTGTTATTTGATGCTTCTCATATGGTCTTGGAATGAATCTTGATGTAATAGAAGATAATAATATCTTAGGTAACTTGGAAGTTACATCCCCATGAGTGTAATTATTTCACCCATGATATAGAGACTGAAATGGTTGTGTTTTCATTGAATTTGTGGTAGCATTACCTCATTGGGGTGGACTGTGGTCCTTACAGTTCAGAAGAGCTTGAGGTATGTATTTTCATAGCATGATCTAAATCTGTAGTAATAGATTTTGATAGTGATTCATTAGGATTATGATTTTGAGATATCTTATACCTCAGAAAAAGGGAATGTTGTAGTTGGTTCTTTAAGAATGATGTCATAGAAGGATGTTTCTAAGGAGTCAAAAGATCCTTGGAGGTTAACGGAGGAGTTAGAAACCTTGAACTTCGATGCAAGGGTGGTTGATTATAGAGTTTTCTTGTTTTAGATAATAGTGTAATATTATATAATGTAAAAGGTAGAGGAGTCTCAGTGGGATACACAAAGTAAAAGGGGATGTGTAATCTTGTTTCCCATGGTGATTCTCCAAAGATATGGATGGAGGATGGTCAGAACTGGATGATGTTTTAGGAGTGGCTGTTTTTTCTGGTAGTGATACATCATGGAGTCCCTCATGAGTTTCATAGCTCACATTTGGAATCACACCTAGTAGTGTCAAATATGTACCATGGTGTGAGGATTAAGTTTTGGTGGATGGGGATGAAATAGTTGGTTGAAGAGTTTTTAGCTTTGTGTTTGGGTTTATAATAGGTAAAGGATGAGAATTGCGTTCCTGGCGGATTTTTTTAGGCCTTGAATATTCTCGAGATTAAATGGGACACATTTTAACAGATTTTATCACTAGGTTACCCCAAAGTTTTGGAGGATGTGATGATATCTTGGTAATTGTAGATCAGTTGACTAAATCAGCCCACTTCCTAGAAATCAAGGAGTTGGGAGCCATGTATTTTTTTGTAAAGGTATATAAATGAGGTGGTGTAGTTTCACAAGGTCTTTTATCTTGAATCATGATACACATATTACCTTGTGAGTCAGAAGGGGATTACATTATGATTTTGGAACTCATTAGTGACTTAGCACTATTTTTCACCCTTATATGGATGGGTAGATATATTATACTATCAATATTCTATATAACATGTTTTTGGAATGTATCTTGGACTTTGTTGGATCATGGGATAATCACTTTCTTTTCGTTGAGTTTTATTAAAATAAAAAATATCACTCATCCATTGGCATGGCCCTGTTTGAGGCTTTTTACGGGCAGTCATGTCATTCCCCATTGGGTTGGGCCAAAGTTGGGGATTCATTAGTTCTCAATCCTAATTTGTTGAAAATAATGAGAGAGAAGGTTTAGGTTATTCATGATTGGATGAAAGCAGCGCAAGAGCAGGAAAATTTGTATGCCAATTGTTGGAGGAGGCCCTTGTATTTTGATGTTAGAGATGATGTGTTCATGAAGGTATCCCCTCGACATGGTTAGAAGAAGTTTGGTAGAGAGAGTAAGATCTCTCTCAAGTTTTTATGACTTTTGAGGTGTTGGTGTGAATTGGTGAAGTGGATTATCCATTGGTACTTCTTCCACAACTAGACGATCGATGATGCCTTCCATGTCTCTTAGATCCATCAGTATCTTTGTGAGGAATTCCTTGTCATTTATTGGGGAGAGTTTGATATCAAGGAAGTTATGAAATTCATGCAGCAGCTATGGATACCCAAGATCATTGGGAAAAGGTGTTTCATGAATAGATCATTCCTTTGGTATATGTGTTTTAGAGGCATGGTGTCCTAGAGTAGAGTACTTAGGAGAATGAGATGAAAATGTTTCCCCAATACATAGAGTTGTTTTAATTTTTTTATTTTTTTTCTTGAGGATTTAATTTTTGAATCTTACTGGTTTATGAGATGTTCTTATTCTTATTGATGTGATGCGTGATTAAGCTTCCAACGCATAAAGAAGTGAAAACCTGATTCTAAATTGAGATGCATTATACTATGACATGACTGAAGCAGTGTGGGTGAGTTAGTTCCACCCAAAGTTAACAATATCTTAACATGGAAGATATAATTCCTTGATTTTTATACCTGGAGACTTAATTGTGTGATGGTAGTAGTGGTTGTTGGCTTGGCATTTGTGAGGGATGGGATGGTGGTGCGGTTGGCTGTGCGAAAAGGGTGGTGGTTTGTGGTTGATGTATATTACTATTTTAAATTGGTTGTGAGGTGAATTTTGTAAATTTTCTTATCTAGTATGGTGTGTTTGGTTAGTGGTTGTGTTTTGTTGTAATGATATCCTTGAGATATATCTCGAGGGATGGTTCTTTGAACCATTTCCCTATATCCTTACGGATTGGTTTTAATTCTCATGGGTGAAAATAATTTGAGATGATATTTAATGGTTTGGACCTTATGACCTATTACTTTGTAGAAATTATTCTGTAGAACATGTATGGAGGAAGTTTTATGGATTTTGGTGGGTAATAGGAGGAGATGGAGATAATATTTTAGCTGGAAGAAGTTATGCGGTGTGGATCCTTGGGTTGCATTGTAAGGTATAGATAATATGGTGTGGAAGTATTAGACATAGTGTAGTATCCCAATATAAGTTTTTTAATGCTAATATCCTTTTTAGGTAGCTACGACATATAGATAGCCTCTGGTAAGAAGATAGGTTATCACCTAAGTGGATACGGTGTGGGGTCAGGGGGGAGGTTTTCAGAGGTTCTTTCTTTTCAATCACCACTACGCTATGTTTAAGGGGTTATGGCATAACCCCCTCTTTATTTTATAGGTTCTATGGTGAAATGATAACTCAAAATCCTAGAGGCCCTTTGACCAGTATAGATTTATCATAGTGAGAGGTGTTATACCATATTTTCCTCAGTTTTTAGTAGTACAACAACATGGTCCTATAAGCTGTGTCGCGGTTTTATCTTTTCTAGGATCGGTATAAAAACAAAAAAAATCCCTCAGACCTAATCAATTTTATAATATTCCTATCATTTATTAGGCAACCCAAGTGTGTACAAAGGATCTCTTTCATCTCCCTTTCAGTATATTTTGAACTTGAACTTTGAGGATCAATTTGTAGTGGTTTAGTTGAGTTCTTCTCTTTATTTTCTCTTATTTTATTTTATTTCATTGTCTAGATAGGGGATTATATCTATAAAATAATTTTTTTAGTGTTATTTTGTCTTTATAATGGTGTGGTTATTGTTTTCAATGTTTTTAAATATGTTCTCTTTTGTTGTGGTGTTCGGTAGTGGATTTCCTCTTGGTTTAACCTTATGCAGCGAATCAAAAATATCCGTTTGAGGTAGGGGATCCTTCATTTCTCATCTAGTTGTATCATTTGGGATGGGGTTATGCTATTTTTATATTTTTGGAAGATATTTATCATATAGATAATAAATATAATTAGTTTTATTAAATATAAATTGAAGGGGGGTTTGAATGCATGTTTTTACTACTTTGATATTTTTATTGATATTGAATTGTATGGAATTAAATCCTCATTGAAAATCATAGTTTTTGGGGTATTTTTTTCACTATAGTTGATGTGATTATAAGAACCTTGTTGTGTGTTTCTTATTATCACTAAAAATGGAAATGGGATAACCACTTATATCTGGTTAATAAAATGGTTTCCTGGGAGATTTATGGAATGTGTAAGAATTCCCTTGAATAAATAAGTAAAATTTCAAGAAAATCCCCTTGATAAATCTTAAAACTATTATATTGATGTTATGTGAAAGGTGTTATGATTTTTGGTTTTAGAGTGTGGAGTTGATGTATTGTGGTGTGTTCATTCTATGGGGTTGTGATGTGTAGTTTTAATGTGGGGAGGTTGTGATGGAAAATTGGTCGTGTTGTGGTTTTGGTAAGGAAGAAGTGGACATGGTTGTGACTATTGGTGATGTGTGGTTGGTTGGCTTGATGAGGATGATGGTTTATTTGTTTGTATTGTGTTTTGATGTGATATGTTTCTCGGGTAGTAATGGAATTGGTTAATAATATTTTTAAATTCCATGGGTTGGTTTTCTTAATGGGTTGAATGGATAATAAACTAATTAAAATGGGAAGTATGGCTTGAATAGTTCTTTATTAATGTGAAATTAAATGGTTTAGATAATGTATGGGTTAAAATAATGGAATTGGTTGGTAATATGAAATTTGAAAAATGGATTATCTTGATAAATAGTATGCAATTTGAAACATGGATTGTAGATTATTGTGTGGTGTTGTGTATTTAGTGGTGGAAGAAAAAGTGGTGGTGCTGTGAGGTTGGGTGGTGATGTTGTGAGTTGGATAGTGCTTTAGATGTGAACCCATAGGCTGGGATTGTGTGTGTGTGGCTAATATATATATATATATATATATATATATATTATTTTCTATTGATTTCTATATGAACCTCACCCATGTAGATCCCCTTGTGTCTACACCCATATATAAATATATGTGGTCATTTTCTCCAACATCATATTGATGATGATGGATGGTTGGATACTCAATCTTCCCCACTCTATCTTAAAGGAAAGTTAGACTTTGTCAAGTTGTGATGGATAGAATTAAAAATTTAATTAGTGGTGGTTGTGATGAGATGATGATATGGATTATGGTGGGGTTCATTCATGGTAATTAGAGGGAACAAGGTTGATATGCTTCATGTTAATAATACCCTACCATTCTGGTTATGGTTGTGATGTGATGTGATTGCCCAGTTTGGGGGTGGGATGTGATGTGATGTGATGGCCTAGGTGTCTTTGGGTGATATGAGATGTGATGTTATATGGAAGTTATTGGAGCACTAGGATGTAAAATTTTTGGGTGTGATAACATAAAATTAGTGGGAAATATGTGTAGGGTACCTTTCATTAATATGATTTATATTATATTATTATACTTGGATGCATTATTGGGCGAGAGGGCCTTGGTGAAAATTATTTTGGTTATGGATGCATTAATATGATCTTTTCACGTGTGAAAGAGAGGCCTTGGGTATCCTATTAAGTATACTTGTATACTCACCCTACCTATATAAAAACTATTTTTAGGTTTAGATGAGGACTTCATGGATCGTGCTGGACATTTTAAGCTCAGGATTTGGAGTAATTTCTATGTTTCTACCTTGACTTTTATTTTGGGTATTTATTTGGTGACATTTATCAATATCTGGTTTCATTTCATAAATTCATCATGATATTGTCTTAGTTTTATTTATCTTATATTATTTCATAGATATTGATTGATCATTTATATTTTATATACCGATCTTATATTATAGATGGTAATTCATCCCATTTGTGAGATTTTCATACCCTGGGTGCTAGTCGCTAACCTGGGGCCAAGTGAAGGTTGGAATCTCATTATCTATCTTCTTTTACCACTGAACCAAGAGAGGTACCTTTATAGGGAGGGTTTGTGATAAGATAAACCCATTCTTAAAGACAATCCACGCGCTCAGATGAATCTTTTGAAAAAAACAATCTTTCTATTTTCTTTATCTGTATATAAATATCATCAAAATCACACTAAAGTTTTACCTTGAGATCAAAAACACCAACTAGATGAATGTATTCATCTTTTATAGGTTCTTCCTTTTTTAACTATAGTATTAATGGAATCTTAAACATCATACTTAAACTCTATTTCTTTTTCCTGAAAAATATCTTTATCATCATGCTCATCTTTTCTAACGAAGCTCTTTCTTTCTAATTTCATTCCCCGTTTAAAGTTTCTTTTTTTGTGGAAACATCCAAAGTGGTATCTTAATAGTTTCATCTTTAATTTATTTATCATTAAATTTTCATGAGTGCCTTATAGAAATGTTCTATTATTTCCAAATTTAAAACAAGTTAATGGAATATTTCCTTTAAATATTCATTTTTCTCTCTTGAATTTTATGGAAATAAGAGAATGAAATTCATCATCCATATCTTCTATATCATCAATGCCTTTAGAAATGTCATGTTTCTCTATGAAATTTAATTCCATATCCTTTATTTCTTAAATTAGTGTATATTATGGTTTAACTATCATTTCATATTCCATCAGACTTCTTAACAGATCATCAAGTGAAAGAATAGGATGATCCCTTTCTATAATAGCTAAAACTCTCAGATTTTACAAATGTGGAAACCATATAAATATTTTCTTTAAAATGATAATATCCTTATTTTCATTACCAACACCTATAATCCTTATAATAAATTTTATAATTTTATTAAATAAACTATCTTTATTTTTTTCAAGTTTCATTTTCAGATCATCAAACATATTATGTAGAACTTGGAGTTTGGTCTCATTCAATTTGTAGTTTCCATTATATATATTTTATAGTTTCTCCCACATGGACTTTACTATAATTAAACTCATAAAAAGCAAATATATTTTATTAGATAAATCTTTAGTAAGATAATTTTGAGCTTTGAAGTCTAAATCAAATGTTTTCCAATCTAATTCAATCATGGACTATCATGTTGCATCATGAACCTGGATCCCTTGAACTATGGAAATAGGAACAACCATACCAAGAGTTCGAAGATGAGATCCCATTTTTATTTTACAATTATACATGTTTCTTCCATAAAAATGGTAGTTCAACTCACATTTATGGAAATATCCATTAAAACCAAACTATAAGATATATGTAACACATCCAACCTCATCCCTCTGATAAAACTTATTAGACCCTAGAAAACCTTGAGAGGAGAGGGTTGAATCAGGGTGTCGATTTTTTCTTTGAATTATATATATGTTTTCCCCATGATTTTAGGAGATTATTAATCATATTCGAAAGAATATTTCAACCACCCAACACCTATTTTTTGAAATAGAAACACAAAATTGTAGCTTTACTTGGTTCATCACTAAGTTCTAGTCAAAGGAGCATACATTGAAAATGTATTAGTATTACCAGAATACACTAATATTCACTATTTTTTTTAGATTACAATTTTTCATTCATGGTAACTCTATTCTAGGATTAGTGCCTTTATATTAATTTTTGGGATAACATATTGCCTCCCTCAAATCACTTTCGTTAACTCCACCTTGCTCACTACTTTGGTTGGAGTATTTATCTATTTATATACTTGAATGATAATTCTATATCTGAGAACACGTTGATGATGTTTTACATCATGATGGTGTGAATATGATGCTTTATTGTCTTCCATAGACAAATATGAAAATAAACTACTTTCATGAAAGTATTTATTCATGAAACTCCCTTTTTCACAAAACCCCTTTATTTTTCTGTAAAAATACAACCTTTTTAGAAACATTTAATTTTTAACAAACTTATATATTTCATGAAACTTATACCTTTTTTGAAATTCTATTCACTGAAATCCCATTTCTATACATAGTTCTCGACCATTTTTTTAACAACGTTTTTTATAATGTTCTTAATTCACATAAGAAATATGTTTGATTAATTCTTTCATGAAATAAAAATAATATGTCCATCTATAAACCTTTGATTCTTCAAATGATGATCAATGACCTATTTTTAGGTGAGAATCGTCATTTCTCAAAACTCCACCACCTTCATAAAACTCTACCGTGCATAAAAAATGAATCACCTATGATTTAAAAATGTATAATTGTTCACAAAAATAGATCTTTCACAATACCAAAAACATTATATTTCATAATAATTTTTATTTTCCATCTTTTTTTATTTTTCTAAACTTTCAAAAAAACCTTTCCTTTGAGATATAACCACTTCGTTGTTTTTTAGAACCTGAATTTTGGGAAACTCTATCTTTAGTCATGATTTTTAGGAGAGAAAATTCTATAAACATTGTAGAACTATTACACCTTCAACAATAAATCCATCTAAATGGATAAGATCGCTTTTCTTGTAAACTCCTTGATCAACCTAGTGTGGATTGACAATAAACACAACATACCATTAATTTCTAGATGTGCATAACCTAGCGTTCAACATGTTTCATTAAGATTTTATCATCACATAACCATAATACATATAGATATAAAACATAGATAGTATCATTTGATCATATACCTAATAAAGTATATGAAATGTTAAATGATGCTGACATAGATGAAAAATAACTTTAAAATCATTTGAACATTTCTTTAAAAACTGGGAAAATATCTTATTCTTTTGTAATATTTAAAAACTAAAAATTCACTTGATATTGAGAATTATATTTTCTTTGAAAATAATAATGTAAAATTTTCAAATCATATTTAAATAAAATAATTTTTATAATGGTGGTAATATCCATTCATATGGTAATCATTAAATCAAGTATTCCTTTCACATTTTTAGTAAAAAGTCTATATGTACCTTGTTCAGAAAATGAAAAAAATAACCCTTTTAAAGCATGCAAATAATTTCAAATATAATAAAAAATGAATTTAAATAATAATTTTATCATATAAAATAATATTCTTTAAAACCTTTTTTTAAACATTGAAATGAAAGACAAATTTCATCGATCAAAGAGGAAATAAGGTCGGCATTTATTAAAAATAACATTTTCTTGGTCAATTTAAGTACCAAATAGTGGAGAATTAAAGGATAACATGAAAAAACAAGAAATAACCATAAGATAAGAAACAATATTAGGCTTAAGAGATAAATTGAATATAAAAATATTAAAGGAAATTCAAGTATAAACAATCTTGACTAAAAATGAGATTGAAACATATACCCTTACTGATTTGGTAACTTTTGATTCATAACCCATTGGAATAAAAAAATAAAAAAGGAATATTAAATTACATTAATATGAATAGATTAATGATATGATATTTTATACTAGAATTTTATACACCATATAAACATGAAAAGTTTCTCAACAAAACAATATCAATATGAATAACTCTTATAGTTTTAGTAATTTATGATTCAAAAACATCATAAATGAGAGATCATTATATGGATTTTTAAATCCTAAAAAATTTTATGATATTAATACTAAAATAAATTCATAACCAGTATATACACCCTAAAAAGTAGTGAATATGGAATATGTCTCATAGAAATAAAAGTGAGACAAGAAACACTTACCTCAGATCTTGTGTAACACCCTAAGATTTTACAGTATGTATATTCTTAAATAAATTAAATTTGTTTGATAGTTTACATTGTAAAAATGAACCATGTTAAAATATTAAATATTAACATGAACTTTGTAATAGTAATGTGACTATTAATAATAGTAATCTTTCCATTAGAATAATACACTAATCTATGAAAGTAAAAAAAAAATTAATATCTCATAAATGAAAATATGATATATTTATATCATGGAATAAGTAAATAAATGAATTGTTGAGTCATGGATGATTTATGGATGAGTTAATAACCAACTATTTTTAACTCACATGCTCTTGTTGTCATATTTAGTCATATGAATAAATATTATTGATAGTCTTGATCCAAAATAATAAACTAATGAATAAAATAATAAAAAACCCTCTCCTCTACTATTAATATCAAGTATTCTCCTCACACATTATAAGATTTTGATCTTGATTATATTATACCCATTTAATTTCCTAATTCTCTTCCTCAATTTTTAGTCTTTGTGGTCTCACCAAAAGACCATTTCCATGTTCCCTAAGGAGGTTCTCAAGGAGACAACAATCAAGAGGTAAAACCCTCCCTCTTTCTCTTTTAATTTATTTTCTTTACTTATCCTTCCCTCAACTAACCTACCCAAAGTAACATGATAACCCAATTATAATATATATATAATGTAATTTTATTTTCTTAATAGAATAACCATCATTAAATCTCTTCTCCTCTCCTTTTGTTCTAAAAATAAAAATATCATTTGTGAGGTTTCGATTCACCGCCTTCGTGGACGATGAGTTTTCATTTTTAATTACCAACATAAATTAAATTAATAAAACAATTATTATTGTTTAATAATATTTTAATATAAATATTATAAGTTATATCATATCCAAGAACCAATACATAAACATATATTAAGTAAAATGAAACATGTTCATGATAGCCGTAAAAACCGCCAAAATAAATTAAGACACTTTCATCAATGTTATATCTAATGAATACTTCTAATACCATATAAAAATGATATATAAGACCATTTAAAATTATGTAATTTCATTAAGAACATATAATTTAAATTCCTTAAGATTATTCTCATTTTATATAAACTTACATACTTATATACAAGTAAACTAATCATGAAAACCAAGAAAAAAATGCATCTAGAACAACAAAATAAAACATTATAACCCATCGAAATGGATATAAATGAACATAATAAAATTATAATAAACAAAATATCTATTAAATAGGCTCTGAATTAATTAATTAATTAATATAATTTTATTATCTTGGATAATAATTACAAGTGAAGAACACTTTTGGATACAAGGTAAGGGTTTCTCATCTCACTTTTATTTATACGAGATATTCCTTACCCACCACTTATTTATTGTGTGTCGTGTATGAATACTGAAATTTTATATATAATATAATGAATTTATTTATCTTAATGGTATTAAATGTTTCATTTTATGATCGTTAATTTCATAGGGAATACAATTCGACTGTTTGCAAAGTAGTAAGAGATTCTCTCTGAACCCCCATTTTTTATTCAGGTTACGCTTTCTCTCTATTTACCTCAATGTAATTATTATTTATTATTTTTTAATCTTCATATATTATGTGTGTATTATTCAAAAATATTTACCTTGCTCAACTATTCTTTCTTTTATGGGGAAATACATGTTTTATAAGGCTTCCTTTTCAACTCTTCTCAATAAGTAAGCCTGATTAAAGGTACCTTCCCAATTTCTTACTCATTTTATAGTACACTCCATAATTTGTTTTAAGACACCAGTATTTTTATAAAATAAATATTTTTGTCTTGAAAAACTATCTTAGTTTATTTTTGTTTAATGTAAACAATTATTCCTTTGTCCTCTTTAAAGACTCTTTTATTTTCCGTTAAACCTCACTAAAGTGGCTCATTTATAAAGTTTTTTAAACACTATTTTTACCTGTTTCACTTAATTTGGAAATAAATTATCATGATATATGTCTATTTTACCTTATTAATGTATATATAATATTTAAATATATTCTTTCATGGAAAATTTTATTATATTCCAATTTTTTATGCCTTATGACATGATTACGATACCCATTTCTTTCTATGAGTAACCCTTATGTTAATTTGTTATGCTTAATTAAGGTTGATCTATTATGATAACATATTCCATATTTATTGAATGTTTAATGATCATTTCAAATGGGGATGTAATATCTTAATACCATTCTCTATATTACTCTGGATAGTTCAGGATTATTTTTACAGATTGGGGAAATTATTCAAATTTAATATACTAGTTTCAATATGAATGTATATGTGATTATGTTTCACCCCTTTTATATGAGGAATGATTTGGACTTATTAAGTGTTGGGAGGGTCCCACTATAGACCTTGATGCATAGTTAGGTCTCATGAGGCAAACTAGATCATGTTTTGGATGATACTATACCCATTTATGTAGACTTATTGGTTGAGGCCTTAATGGAATGTTTATGGTGTCCCACATTATGAATTCCCTCATTATGAGATTATTTATTGATAATACTTGTGACTATTTCACTAGTATAATATATGTGGTTAATTTTCATTCTCATATTATTATGAATTTATTTGATCAGATTTTATTCCTACTATATTATGCTCAAGATTATGTTCTAATGGGATCTATTTTTAGTTATTAACCCTAACTTATTGTTTATATTTATTTATGACAGTTTCTTATATATTCTTACACTTATTGAGCATCTAATCTCACCCCTTTATTATGTTTTATTTTCCACAGGATTCCAAGATATATATTATGATTTACATATAGTGATAATCTCAAAGAATAGAAATGTTTACAAAGGAGTTTCTATGTTGTATTTGATTTCAAGTTGTAATGTAAAATGTATGTTTGTATCTAGTTTTCAAAAGCTACTAAACTATTAGGTCCTTTGGGAGGTGAAATATTATTCATAGTAATAATACAATAAATTATATAATTGGCTTCAGGATACTGGTTTTGTGGTCTTTAAAGTTGTCATCAGAGAAGGTTTAGTTGAAACTTTGGAAACTAGATTTATGAAAACATAGATTAGGGAATATAATACTATAACTAACTTTGAGATTAGTTATTCTTAAAAATTTTTACTAGTTTGAAAATTTCATAATCTCATCTAGTGTATTCCATTATTTAGAAATGGATCCTAATAGAAATAATATAAACTGCATTAATGCACATATTCCATGTAGGTATTTCCCTCCTATTAAATATAATAATGTTGGATTTGGAGATGCAACTAGAGCTAAAAAACTTACAACTATACCGAGAAAAATGACTTAGGTTATGATAAATAACCTTACTCTCATGGAGTAGGCCGATCCAAAATGTGGTGTAATAATGTTACACTAATTCATGTAAAAACAACCTCCATAATTCAATGGGACTAAAAACCCATTTAAAGTTTAGAAATGGATAAGTTTCTTAGAGAAGTAATTTATTTCTTTGGGAAGAAACAAAAGGGAGAATTTTATCATGGTAGTTTATCATCTATCAAGATATGTGAATCCATGGTAGTCATTAATTAAAAACACAAATGAGGAGGATGACATTGAAATATGGAATGGAAGGATTTTAAATAATTTTTCTTGAAAAAATATTTACCTCAAGAACAACGAGCAGGTATAAAGAGAAGATTCTTGAGTCTGAGACAGAAAGAAGATGACTAAGTATAAAGCCAAATTTACAAGGTTAGCAAGGCATGCTATAGAATACATACATAATCCAAGTAATCAAGATAAGAAGAGGACAATAGAGAAAAATATATATAAATGGATTAATGGAAATAAGGAGTTTCTCACATGTGATAATTGTTGAAGGAAACCCCCTAGTAATTTCTTGAAGGGAATAGGAGTTTTCTAAAAGTATGGAGAGAAAGGACACCATGATTTTGATTTCAAGGGTAATAAAAATGTTCTAATGTTCAATTATTCAACTTTAAGGACATTTAAAACAATGAAAATCAATGTCCCAATATTCAAAGTAATATACCCCAAAAGTGGCAAATGGATAATGGTAAACTTTATACTACTACCAAAGATGAATAAGAATGATTAAAATTCATGTGTTTGGATTCAATAATTATTTTATTTGATTATTTTATTAATAATTCATTGGTTTTATGAATCATGAGATATATAAGGATTGTACTGCAGTACTACTTCTTTAAGGAATCAAAAACATTTGATGAATAGAAACAGTAATCAGAAGAAGTGATCCTATTATAAGTTGACCTTTTTGAAAAAAATGACTTGGGAAAGATAACCCTAAATATTTTCTTAATGATGAAATAATAATAAATGGATTTTTATGGGATAGTATTGGTGACCATGAAGGTTTTTAGTGATTTGATGGTTTATGTTATGTTGGAATTATTAGATGTTTGGATTTAAGGAATACATTCAACAACATGAGGTTTTACTATCAGAAGTATGCATGTTTCAAAAAATATTAAAGAATATTAATGTATTCATATATTTGGTATTTTACATTAATAGATACATTATTTGGGTAAATCTTATGTTAATTTTATTTTAGAAATTATTTACCTTCCCTTTAAAATTTTGGACATTAAATTTGGAAAAGGTAGTTTGGATGAGACTTAAGGTAACTAATTATGGGATGGATTAAGTTTAACTTTAGATATTATTGTATGAGGTTATTTTATGATTTAAAATATTAGATAACATGTGATAAATATTTTTCTTTTGGTAAATATTTAAAGGTCATAGGATTGAATTAAGGATCATTTGATTAAAGTGCTTCAAGCATAAAAATTTATTCTGAATGTCCATCTTTTGGTTTAAGAAATGTAGTGGATATGGATCAAAGAACAACCAAATTATGAGATTATACTTATGACATGGGAATAAATCAAGTAATTTTATTTTCTCAAGTTATTTTTAGGATAGTAAAATAATCCCTCAACTATAAGAAAAGGATTTTGGAACAAAAACATTTCCTGTTTAATTTTATTACAAATAAATCAATGGTACATTAACTAGTCACAAATTTACAGTTTTGTTATGGTGGACTTTATAATGACCATGTTATATATCACTATTTTATCAGAAATTTATAGTTATATTTTTCTTCCATGCATATATTTTCAATAATGTTATCCTATTAAAATGCCTAATTTTGTGGTGACCTTCACATTTACAATTTCCTCTTTTTAAGAGGATGTTTTATTAATCCTTTTTATTATGTGGGATTTCCTCAAGGTTATTTTAAAATGAAAACTCCATGATTACCAATCACATGTTTAAATTGTGAGGATGTAATTTTTTGAAGCATGGGAGAATATAACACCCCAATATTTTACAGTACGTATCTTCTTAAATAAATTCAATTTATTCGATAGTTTACATAGCACAAATGAGCCATGTTATACTATTAAATATTAAAATGACCATTTTAAAAGTAATGTGTCTGCTAGAATAGTAATCTAGACATTATATTTATATCTTCATCTATGAATGTATAAATAAAATTTAGGTATCTCATATATGAAAATATGATATATTTATATCATGGAATAAGTAAATAAATGAATAATTGAGTCATGGATGATGTATAAATGATATAAGAACCCATTGGTTCAAAATAAAATGCTCTATTTACTTTATTTAGTCACATGAATCAAAATAATTTATAGTATTGAGCCAAAATAATAATCTAATAAACAAAATAATCAAAAAACACCCCTCTCCACCACTATAAATACAACACCTCACCATATATTTTTCTCACTACTTATAAGCTTTGGATATTACTTATATTTTGACCAATTACTCTCCCAAAACAATTCCCCAAGTTTTGGTCTTTCTGTTCTCAACAAAATACCATTTCTGAGTGCCCTAAGGAGATTCTCAAGGAGATGAAAATCAAGAGGTAAAACCCTCCCTCTTTCTCTTTTAATTTATTTTCTTTTATTATCCTTACCTCAACCCATTATAAAAAGTAAAATGATAAATATAATATCATATATATACTATAATGTTATTTTTTTAATGGATTATTCTTCATAAATCTCTTCTCCTATCATTTTTTTTCAAAAAATGAAAACATCATCCATGAGGTGTCGATTCACCACCTTTGTGGACAATGAGTTTTCATTTTTCATTACCAACTTAATGAATTGTCATAAAACTATTATTATGTTTTAATAATATAATTATATAAATATTATAAGTCATATAATGTCCACAAACCAATATATAAACATAATATTAAATAAAATCACACAAGTTTGTGATGGCTGTAAACACTGCCAAAATAAATTAAGACATTTTCATCAAAAAAATCTAATGAATCATCCCCATACCATATAACCAAATGATATATAATAACATTTAAAATTATTTAATTTAATTAATAAAATATAATTTTAATTATTTAGGATTATTCTCATTTTACATGAACTTTCATACTTGTATATAAGCGAACTGATCGTGAAAACCAAGAAAAAAATACACCTGAAAGAACGAAATTGAACATCATAACCCATCATGATGGCCATAAATGAGCATAATAAAATTATAATAAATAAAATATATGTTAAATAGGTTATAAATTAATTAATTATTAAATGTAATTTTATTATCCCAGATATTAAGTACAAGTGAAAAATGCTTTCGAACACAAGGTATGGATTTCTCATCTCACTTTTATTTCTATGAGATATGCCTTACTCAACACTTATTTCTTTTCTGTGGTGTATTTATACTACAATTTGATATATAATATCATGAATTTATTTATCTTTATGGTACTAAATGTTTCATTTTATGATCATTGATTTTATGGGGAATAAGGTTTGACTGTTTGTAATGTTGTGAGGGATTCTCTCTGAACCACCATTTTTTGTTTGGGTTATGCTTTCTATATCTTTACCCCAATGTAATTCTTGATTATTCTTATTTAATATTACTAAATTAAGTTTTTATGCTCCAAACCTATGTAACTATCTCAATTATTATTTCTTTGATGGGGAAATAAATGCTTTATATGGTTTTATTTTTCATTCCTCCCAACAAGCAAGCCCAATTAAAGGGACCTTCCAATTTCTTACCCATTAAAAAGTACAATACATAACATGTTTTAAGACACCAATATTTTTATAAAATCAATATATTTATCATAAAAAACTATCTTAGTTCATTTATGGTTTCATGTAAACAATTATACCTTTTTCCACTTTAAATACTCTTATATTTTCCCTTAAACTGCATTGAAGATAATCATTTATAAAGTTTATTAAACACTATTTTTACATGTTTTACTTCATTTGGAAATAAATTATCATGATATATGTCTATTTTAACTTATTAATGTTCATGTATGATTTAAATTTATTCTTTCCTGGACACCTTTAGGATACGTCGATTTTTTATTCCTGATAACATGATTACGATACCCATTTCTTTACATGGGTAACTCTTATGTTAGTTTATTACAATTAATTAAGGTTGACCTCTTATAATACTATATATCATGTTTTATTGACTTTTTATTATCATTTTTACTAGGGATGTACTATCTTGATACCATTGGCCATATTACTTTGGATAGTTTATGATTATGTTTACTGATTGGTGAAATTATTTACATTTATTATACTAGTTTCAATATAAATGTATATATTATTATATTTCTTCTATTTAATATTAGGAATTAATTAGACTTTTTAAGTTTTGGTAAGGGCCCTTTATATCCCATCGATGTATCAAAAGGTCCAATGAGATAAACTAGACTGAGTTTTATCTAAAGCCTTACCCATTTATGTAGAATTCTTGGTCAAGGGTTTGATGGTATATTTATGATGTCCCACATTATGTATTCCCTAATTATGACATTATTTATTTCTAATCCATGTAATTATTTTACTAGTATAATATCCATGGTTAAGTTTCATTATCATTTGATTATGGAATTATTTTATCATCTTTTATTCCTACCATATTATCTCTAGATTATGTTTTAATTGAATGTGTTTTTAGTTATTCACCCTGCCTTATTTTTTATGTTTATTTTTGATAGTTTCTATTGTATTCTTACAAAAAGTGAGCATCTAATATCACAAATTTCTTATGTTTTATTTTACCTCAGTATACTAAGATGTATATTATGATTTACATGAAGAGATATTCAAGAAGAATAGGGATGTTTTCAAAGTAGTTTCTATGTTGTATTACTTTTCAAGTTGTAATATAAAATTTATATTTGTATTTGGTTTTCAAAAGATACTAAACTATTCAGTACTTTGGTATGTGATCACTTTTCCATAGTACCAATATAATAATGTAATGCACCGGATTTGGGATACTCAAGTTGGGGTATTTACATCTTGAATTTCTTCTTATGCACTATGAAAATCCTATGAAATAATATTATATTTATTATAAATCTATACCAGAAACATATTCATGATTTTATGAAAATATAATATTCATTTAAAATTCCCAATTACCCATTTATTACCAATTTTTCATTAAAATCAACATTCATGTGATAACATGTATGTTTTCTATGCATGTTTCGGTTTGACGGTTATGGTCCATACACCTTGGGCATGGTTTCATCATCTCCAAAATTTTAATAATATTATTTTTATCATATTTATTTATTATATAAATATTTATAACCATTCCTATAATGCGGTGATGAAAAATTAATTACATAAGTTTTTGGCAATAGTAGTACGTATATACACATGAGTAATGCTTTCATTTTCTAACATGTAGAAATAAGAAAATATAAATAATAATATATATCTCTAGAATCATAATAATATTATAAATAACATATATATTCATTAAATACATCCATATCACAATCCATGTATATAATACATGAAAAACAAATCACATCGCTTCATGGAGGTGATACTCCACACGTACACACGAACAATGTAATCGTTTCTCATAGGATGGAAATGTGGTAGAAAATGGTTTTAACATCAACATAATAAAATTTATTTCTATTGAATATAATAATTTAATAATTTTGATATGTTTATATAATATTTAGAGGATATTAAAGAAGAAATAAAATTGAAATATATCAATAAATACAATTACCTATTCTAAGGAAAACATCATTTGGTTGACACCTTACGCATTCACATGATGGTAATTTTGAAAGAATAGAAGATCTTGGATGTGGGGAAGATATTTATGAAGGTATTTGGTTAGGTATTTTATAATATATATAGATCGAAAGGTTTTATTTATTAATTATAATAGAGCCTCTTTTTATAATTTAAGTGGGTGAGAAACTTGTAAATACTTAAAACACTAATATATAATAAAGTCATATTCAAGTGAAAGTGGAACCAAATAAAAAAATGTTTGATGATATGATAAGTTAATTTCTAAATATATTCAAACAAAAAAAATTAGTCATACATAAGTGATATTTTAAACCTTATCTTTCAATTTAATCCCCTTGTTAACCCTTTTTATCCTTAGTTGAGGTAACAAATTTGTACTATAGTTACTATTCATTATGAAAAAATGGAAGTGTAATCATTACCAAATTTGAAAAATCTGACACCAAATATGGAGATAATTTTAAGAAATTAAATTCCTATAAGTGTTATAAATTTATTTTAAAATAATTTCACAAAACCAAATGAAAACTATTTTTAGAAAAATGATTTTTTTGAGCATAAAACAGAATTTAATATAGTTCCTTACCTAGTAAAAACCAATAAATGAATTTTAACTTATTTTATTGAATATATTATCTTAAAATGTCATTAAAATAATTCATAAATAGTAATTAATTAAGTTTATTAATATAAACACACATTACATGCATAAAAGTATTTTTTTTCATAAAGAAATCTTGTTTACATTAAAATGCTTTTACTTTCATTCCTAACCAGTTGATAATAAATGAATTATTTTTCTTCATTTATGAAAATAATTTTTTATAAGTTTAACATTATGAATATAACATATATGACAAAAACAATTCTCATAAATAATACATTTCAAAATAATTATTTAGGATTGGTGGTAATTCATAAATTATTTAGAAATTATTTTCAACAATTATATTTCCTTTAAATAACATATAATGTTTTTAATTTTATAATGTATAAGCATTATTTACATAAGTTTAGGGTTGTGTTATTTATTATCTATTAGATACATTGAACTTATTAAATTTAAATATGCACTAAAAATTTAGGGTGTTATATATTATATGATTTGTTTATAAAAATAATTAAGCTCCTTAAGAGTACACATTGGTTCAAATGGTTCCTTTATATAACAAATCATTAATCCAGATTTATAAATCCCAAATATAGAATTATTCCATCCAATAAAAAGACATTATAATTATGGAAAATCTATTATATAACTCTACCCCAAACTAAATCTCACATAGAGGGGGTATTTCCACAAAATATTCAAGAAAACATATCTGGGATATATTAAAAAACTCTTATAAGATCCTTAATATTCATCTATATGGAATTAAACATCATTCCTATAAATTAGAAAATAAAAGTTTTTATTCATACGAAATTCATCTGATGATCCTGCTCACCAAAAATGTCACACATTTACCTTCTATGTTAGTGAAAATCACTAACCATTAGTAACATTCAATGGAGTTCTACATGTATTAAAAAAATATATATATCAAGGATACCATACCTAGGAAAATATATATTCTCCCCTATCTAGTCTAAATAACACCATCATTCTCTGGTACCATTTTACTTATGTCCCAATGCTCAGAATATAGATGGTGTTATAAAAGAGTGTATTGTTCTTGGGTTGATTAATGTATATAAAAATATAGAATACAAGTAGATAATATATATAAAGACCACTGATCCTCATAGTGAAAGCATATCATCATAATATTCGTGTCATCCCCTATTACTCATCACCCTTGGTATTTTTGAATGGCCCGAAGCCCTTCATTTTTATTGATTTTTGATAAACCCTTTTTCAAGGGATGAAGGGGAACCCTTACAAGGCCCGTAAGCTTAGAGATTGCATGGATCATAGGCTTAAGAGACATTACATGACCCGAAGGTCTTAGAGAAATAAACCAAACTATAACTACAAGGAACTTCCCCTCCCCATCATCTGTATCATGATGGTAGCTCTCCACATTTTCATGGACGTCCAGCTAAGCTTCCCGTGAAAGTACATGCTAGTTCTGATGTCATATGAAAACCCTATAATTCTTCCAAATTTGTTTGGTTCTACTCTGGTGAGTACGCCTACTCTAAATCCTCCTATGAGGCTGCTCCTTTTTTGTAGATTCTTTTTGGGGTAACTGAACTGATCATGTAGCTCGAAGGCCTTGAGGTGGCCTGAAGGCCTTGAGGTGTCCCTAAGGCCTTAAATGTGGACCAAAATCCTTACAGAACGGAAGGCTCGGGTGGCCTAAAGGCCTTAGGGACTCCAAGACCAAATCGGTGGCCCAAGGTGAATAGTTCTAGCTACTACAGTACCAAACAGTACTCGCTACAGAAACTGATACAGTACCCGCACAGTACTACTACAGTACTGCTACAATACTTGGAATTATGCATCCACTTGGATTCAAACCTGGGTCTCGTGGATGCTCTTAGAGAGATCTCACCAACTGGGATAAGGCTCATGTGCATCACCCTTGGTATTGATCACTACATCATCCAAGATTATCTAAAGGTTTCTAAGGGAGAGGAATATCCCTCAACCGTCCTCTCTCTATTCTATAAATCATCAGTAGTATAAAATACTCATGATATTATTATGGTTATAGCAAGGATCAAATAATGACAATGGTGGAATCAAAATAATTTGAGGCCCACCCAAAATTATGTTACCATATCCATACTGATCTCTACGAAATAACATACACATATACTATCGAATCCATTATCATCTAAAGAATTAACGCATGATATCTAGATTCAATATAAGATTCCACAAACTACTTGATATTGAGAAACAATATAATGATGGTTGAGGAAAACCCATCACAATCCTTAACCTCAACTCACCTGGGTAATATTAACTCCTGTATTTCTATCTAGTTCATGGAAATTTCTTATATATCACATATATAAATGAATCAATCAATGAAAAATTCTTCTCAATAACCATAAATTTAATAATTACCTCAATATATGCCTTCAATGTAAAGGGGATAGCTTTCTACTGAATCATTAGATGTAGAGATCCATTAATGTTTCACCACCTCACATGCGCATTTTTAAAGGTATTAAGGGAAAAATATAGGATATTCATGAATTCTACAATGAACTCTCATAAATTTACATTCTATTATTAAATTGAGAGTATCTCTAATTTTTACCCAACTCTAAGCATAGATGTTAAGAATTCCATTCTAAACAAACTCTATAAAAACTCCCGCATGACCTAAAAATAATCACTAACACCAATATATATAACCCACCACTATTTATCCACCTATAATAATAGGATTACTACTAATGAAATACAATGAGTGACTCAAAATCTAACTAGCATAAAATACATCCAAATTTACTCTATTCATTTCTCCATGTTTTGGTCAAAAACAAATCCTTTATAAATTTTTGAATCCTATTGTTTTATCCCTCGTAGAGTCATCCCCCATAAGTCATAAACTTTTTGTTAAATCAACCAATTAACATCCTAATGATCTTTTTTTATTTCTCATTTCCATTCTATGTGGTTTTGTTAACTAATAGCCATGTATATAATCATAAAAAAAATCTACAATCCCTATGATATAGAAATAATTTAAGGTAATTTAAATTAATTTATATAATCCTTTGAAACTATAAAATTAGAATTCATGTGAAACTAATAATTATACATGTATCATACCAATTTTTTACCCCACAATCATTACACTCTCACATAATTTTATTTAGCAGACTTTACATGGTCTATGTTTTAGAATATAGGGGACCTGTTATATGCTTAGTTTATTTCTATAGTTTAAATCACATAAAAAGATTAAATGATATTATTTCATTACCAAACCAATTCAATATTAACTAGTGGATACTCTAAACTCTTTATTTAAATAAACACTCACTCTGATGCAACTTTTCCATAACTGAACCCCATAAAGACCCCATAGAGATAGCGATGAGATTAGTTGTGACCCACGATCACAAACTTCAATGGTCCATGTGGTGGAGACTAGAACCAAGGGTACCGCAACTATAATATGTGAGGTATTCCCCTTTTTAAATCTAGGGAAAATTGAATCATCAAATCAATAACTCTTAAAAATATATGATAAATAAAAATTATTAAAAAAAATGATATATCAAATATTTTTAAGAACAACTCAAAAATTCAATACCAAGAACCCAAAAGGATATTAAATAAAATAATAAGAAACTCTTATAATGTCATCCAACTTCCATGGTCATGACCTAGTAAGGTCTATAATGATATTAAAAATGTTCTTCCAAACATAGAAAAATAATATATAAAAATAGGGTTAATAATAACACATACCTGGTAGGATCCAAACCAGGAACACTCAGGTTAATTTTTAAGAAATATACTATAGATTAAGAGAATAAGTAGTAAAACTAACTCATTATCCAATCCCAAGTAAAATCTATGATCTTTTCTTATGATATGCACACTCTATAAAATAAAATCGTAGTATTATTATAATAAAACCATTAAGATGTAATAATAAGGTAACCCTTACCTATTTCCCACTGATATAGTTATTATATATCTAAACATCATACATACTATGACTCTCATCCCTTCCCATTACCATATACTCTATTCTACCATAGCCTCAACCTTATAATACCATAACCACGTCCAAGTACACATTATCCAAAACTATAATGAAATCACAACATTGAAGGGAGAGTATGATAGGGGATGTAGTTATCTAGTCATTTACACAATATCGTGAATATTCAAGGTTTATATGATAACCATATCTATAAGGTTTTTGGTTATGTTATTTAACTCGGGTGATGGTGAAATGAAATGGTGAATTCCATTTCAACCATTACCGAACTAAGAAAATATAAAATGATATATATAGACTCACATATACCAAATATTTATCATGCATCCTATAAAGGCTATTTATAGCCATCATAGCATATACATCACCTTCTTCATTCTATTCAACCTCTACATAAAACCATAAAAATATAATTTTAACAAACACTCACAAAAATTATGGCTCAATAAGTTAAAACATTAATTCTTCCACCACATCATCATTTATTGAGTTTCTACATAATTTAATTACCATACTAAAAAATAATTTTTAGAATTTATTAATTTATTCCATTAATTATCTAGGGCACCTATAATATCATTTTTCCCACTTATATCAAAATCAGAATACAATCATATCTATATTATGTTATCATTATATCAATATCTACTATAAATTTATATGGGTCACTACTTTTTAAAGAATTAAAATATCTCATCCCATCCATCCTTATTCTATATAATCCAAACTATTCACTATAGAGTCATGTTTTATTTCTAGCCTTTTGAAATATACCATGTTTCAGAAAAAAGAAACACAAAAAAAATAATAAGACATAACATATTCCATAACAATCTCACTCCACTAATTATCAATTAATTTTATATAATTAATAAAAATTGACCCACTTAATAAATTAATATAAAGTTTGATAATTATACATAAAATATTAATTTAATGAATGTTCCTAAATCACATACATCAATCTGGTGGTTTAACTCTCATGTCATTATAGAATGAGATTCAAACCACAATATTTCCAAGTCATTATGGATTATTTCCCATGAATCTATAATAAAAAATTATTATTTCAATTCTTTATTTTTAATGATGCATTGATTTCTATATATATATCCTTATGAAGATGTAAAAGTAAGCACAATAGCGAATAATCCTTAAAGGCATACCTAAATTCATGTATTTCTGATATAATGAAATGAAAAAATAAAAAAAATGTCCAATGATGCCCACAATCATTTAAGAGTCCCTATCAACCCCTAATATTCACCAAATATGATAAATGATCAAATGAGAGATATATTGTGTGTTTAAATTTATAATGAAATATTTATAGTCCAAATAACAATGTGGTAATCTAAACCATTATATAGAATTGGTTGGTCAACTTTGATATTAAAACTAGTACTCCCTAGATCATGATCTGCCTAAAAATTTTCTATTTGTTTCATTTTAAATATGTGGCTTTTCAAACTAAACAAAATCATGGTTTTAATTTCTACATAATGGTTACATGAATCTCTAATCTAGAATTTTCCATCCATCCATATTCTTTTTTTTCTAGTTTTTTCATATAGAAAAATGGTAAAACAATCCCAACATAACCATCAGTGTGGTTATCCCTAACTATGTTAAGGTTTTATACTATCTAAACCATGATAAAAATTTAGAGTAGTGGTATTATAATTATAATTTCTTCATATAGAGAATCCTTATCCTAATACTGAGAGACAACACTATGTAGTCTAATTCCATGGATTCATATTTTTCAAAATTATAAACTATACTAATAATTATACCATATTTCATCTCAAAAAAATAACATCAATAAGGAATAAAAACTATAATTAGGTTTACTTCCACTGCATTATTGTTCCTTACTAGAACACACAATTCCCAATGTACTCAAAATTTACAAGGTCCAACTAATATACTATACTAATACATTAGATACACCTCAAAACACATTCATATTAAAAAATAAAAAACATATATAAAATGAAAAAAATTGATAAGAAAAAATTCCAAGTCACTAAAATAATCATAATTTTGAAATATTTAAGACATGGTTATGCATACTATAAATTATAAAAATAAAGTTACTATTATAATATGTACATAACTCATTTTCTCTATCAGTTAAGGAAGTTACGTGATGTATCAAGATCCTTAGAGTATATCTAGTGGAACCACATGAAAAAAGAGATTATAAAATATACATCAGGGTTTATAGTGTACCTGAATGTTAAGGAATAAGGATAGAAATCCATGGTGATGATGTATCCATAACCTATACTATTGTGTAAATGAAAAAAACATCATCATTTTCATGGCTCGTTCCTACGGGGCCTGTACCATGACTACCCCAAGCCCACCTATAATAGACCAGGGGATGGTGACTAGCATCGGGTAGGCATATAACACACATGTGAGGCCTTAGCTTAATGTACCTATAAACACGCACACATCTCCAATCCCACACAATGATAAAATATAAAAAAAAGGATAACTATGCATGCATAAATATAAAATCCTACCATCAGAGTATGAAAACAAGTACAAGAAAAATGAAAGGTCCAAATACAATCCCGCCACAAAGAAATTGAAAACAAGTCCAACATGTAAAGTGGGTGAGGACTAATGTCAAGGTCACGATAGGAACACACCACAATCTATCTGGAACACTATGCTCCGCCTAGACCTGGTCCCTCTAGGACTCCATCAAAAGTTTGATCATCTACATAATACATGATACGTGCGTGAAATTCTCATATGGGGTTGAGTTTAACAATACTCACTAGGACACCCCAAAATCAGTAAGTATATAGAATCAATAATAATACTAGTAATCTCATCATAGGTATATGACAAAAACATATATATCAAGAACATCCATATATTCTCAATGTAGAAACACAGTATCAAGTAAGATCACAACCGTATTTCCAGCCTAGGATTATTTCTTGAAGGTTACACATAGAACTCATTAAGAAGAATACACTCCATGAATCATATAACACTGATGAAATCCATCTAAGATGTCATGCTCATTAGTTCTCACCATAATTAGTTCAAATAGGAAGTCTGAAAGAATAATACATATATGGGGATCACACCCAAGGCTATAGGGTATACCAACAACCCAATCCGGATTAACCTACTATGTAGGGGATCGATTACCACACAGTGTTGGTCATGATGATACAAATAGCCCTATCTAGGTAAATAATGATGATAAAGGCCCTCACTCCAGGCCTCAGGAAGGGATTCCCACAACTCTATCCATGACTGAAGTTTCTCATAGGGGATCACAATCTTATTCATACAACGCAACTCTATACTAAACCCTTAGGGAAACGATCAAGGGAACATACCCAAAGGAAATTTATCCAAACTAAAGAGTAAAAGGGATCCAAAGCATCTTTAAAGGAGTACACATCTTATACTGGTAGTACATGACATGTCCCTTTGGCATCAGATCCTACCTGCGAATAGCATTCATTGCCTGTGTCCGTTTTCAAGTACATGGAATGTATGAGCCAATATACTCTTGAATACGTTCATATAAATATGGACTTGTATGTGTTTGCATAATTTCATGGGTATAATATAACCCCTAGACTAGGGTCACACACCATGTGATACCTATCACTCACTGTGTGATATTTTTCTTCTCTATGGAACCCTAGTGCCACACATGGGTTCTACTATTGGAAATCTAACCATTCCCAATGCTTCTATACCAACAGTTTGTAAAAACCATTGGTATAGGTCCCCTTTCCCAACAGTTTGGCCAAACCGTTGGGAAAGCCCACTTTGAGGTCACTTTTCCCAATGGTTTTCCAAAACTGTTGGGAAAGGGTATGGCTTTCCCAACGGTTCTGCCAAACCGTTGGAAAAATTCCACTTTGTGGACACTTTTCCCAATGGTTTGGCCAAACCGTTGGGAAAGGGTATGGATTTCCCGTTTGGCCAAACCGTTGGGAAAAGTATACTTTGAGGCCACTTTCCCAAGGGTTTGGCCAAACCGTTGGGAAAGGGTGGGTACCTATCCCAATGGTTTGGCCAAACCGTTGGGAAAGGTCCCCTATATACCAACATAGCTCCCATAATCAAGGACCTATACCAACGATTGTGAAAACCATTATTATAGACCTATACCAATGGTTTTGACAACTGTTGGTATAGGTCCTTTGATTTTTGATCGACTCTTCTTACCAATAACATTATATAAATCAAAATTTAAAATAATTATGATAATACATATATATATATTTATGAAATTATGTTCACAAAAGTCATGTTAGTTTAGTGGTTAGGTCGTTCAATGATAAACTAGAGGTCCTGGGATCAAATCCCATCGAATGTTTTTTTTAAATACATATACCAACAGTTTTATGGAACTGTTGGTATAGATTTTCATATTACTTATACCAACGGTTTTCCAAACTATTGGTATAGGTCTATACTAACAGTATTCCAAAAACCATTAGTATAGACCCATCCCAATGGATTACTTTCCAATGGTCCTCCAAACTATTGGTATAGGTTATTTTTCCAGTAGTGTTCCCACACGACATGTAATTCTGGATTACACACCATGTAACATATGATTTCACAGAACCCATGTTTTTTCCTTCTCATAAACCCACACCACCATTTCCTCTAATTATTCCACTAATATTGCATGTAGATCATAGATCTGATCCAACCAAGCCTCATAATTACCTGATTACTATAAACCATGCATTAATTTTCTTAGAAATCAATAGTCAAGATGCACCGTCATCACAGGTAAAAAACACAAAGAATGGTTATCCCCAAATACATCCCTAATCGAACATCCATCATTGATTCTCTATACCATCATCAATTCAATCCTATATTTGTGGTATCAATCCATTTCACAAAAGAATGGGTGAACAAAGATTGATTTCTCAGGTATTTAGTGAACCACCAGTCCAATGATACACTGATGATGAATTAATGAAGAATAGTGGGATAAAACTAAGAAAAAAATGGAATGAACCTAGGATGTTTTTAGGATGTCCTTGATCTATTTCCATTGTAATAATATATGAATATCCTAAAAAAATAATTTCTCCCAAAAATCCCAGAAGAATGATCCCACAACTATAATACAATCGAACCTCAAATAAATTCATTAGTTGATTGATCTATGTTCATAATAAAAATAATAAAATAGGTATGAATATAAAAAAATGTACTACTCCAATTTGGATCAATAACTAGTGAATAATTATTGAATGTCACTATCATTGGCGATATATACACATTATGTTGGCACAACGATCCTTGATCCCGACCTGATCTAATATCATTATCTAAGAAATTATCCAACGCTTTCTCAATTCTGAGGGTTATACAGTAAACCATGAGAATTGGTAACAATTTTGTTAAATAGAGAAAAAAATTAGGTCGTTGCGTCACATAATAAAATAAAAAAAATAAATTTATTTATTTTATTATTTCTCCCCACGATGACTTTTAACCAAACACTCTATGCCAATAAATTTTATGTTTCATCTAGGGTATATCCCAAACTCTAAGATCAACGAAGGCCTCCAATTTTTTATCTGTTCCTCCATTTAAAGTTTTATTCCACTTTTTCAGGAAAAATGGGTATGCGTTATATTTAATATATTTAATATATTTTGAAAACTAATTCTGAGCTCACCGAGCCTTGGAATATCGTATTATCTAAGTGACTAGCTCTGAATATAATCCATAGAATATCCTAAAGTAATATATATATAAATAATAGTCATTACATTCTCCCCACCTTTGGGATTTATGTCCCAGAAATCCAAAATGAAAGACCACACGAAGAGATGTGGGTACTGTGCACACATCTGGGTTTCCCACTCATAGGTTCTCTCCTAAAGATTCATTTTCTTCTACCAAAAACTAACTAATGGAATAATTTGCACATGGGGGATCTTATCACACTGGTCCTTAATCTCTTCCGGTTACTTATAAAAGTTATACCATTCCTTGATTTATATCTCGCCCCAATCGATAACATGTGAAGGTTTATGCACGTATCTCCTTAGTTATGACACGTGGAATATGTCATGTACCTAGTATAATTATAGAAGTAGAGCTAAGTGATAATCTGCATTAAGAAATCTACATAGTATAAAGAAAGGGACAATCAATACCATAGAGAAATTTCTACCCCATCCAAATCTCTGCAACCCACATCAAGGTGAGACCCACAAGAACACATGGTATGTCTCCTCATACTCTAAAGGCCACTTTCATCAGTCCGCATATGAGTTCTAATGGATTTGTGCAATACTCATCCACTCCTATATGATCCTTACCTTCTTTTCCCTAGTTGTCACCAACTTTGGACCCATAAGTTCTGACTCTTTTCTATCGTTCCAACATAGTGGTGACCTATAGGGTCACCTATACAAGGCCTCTAATGGAAACATACCGATGGTGGAATGGTAATTATTGTTTTAAAAAAACTACACTAGTGGTATTTGATCCTCCCAACTATAACCAAAGTATAACAAGAAAGCATACAACATATCCTTCAAGACCTGAATGGTCTGCTCAGTCTAGCCATCGGTCTAGGGATGAAATGTCATGCTCAAATGAAACTGATACCCAAAGACCACTTAGAATCCATTACATAACTGATATGTGAATAAATCATCATATTCAGAAACAATCATTATGGGACCACCATGGATTAATATTATATTCTACACATATAAGCATCCCAATCTCTCAACTGAACTATATTTTTTTATAGCTAAGAAGTGGGATGACTTGGTGAGTTGGTATATGGTCACCCATATGGCATCGTGTCCCATGGATGTACGTGGTAACCCCATCACAAAGCCCATGAATATTCAGTCCCACTTCCACTTTGGAACAATGGGTTGACAAAAACATGTTGGAACCTGGTTCTTAGGCTTTAATTTCTAACAAGTCTGGCATTTAGAGACAAACTGTGAAACTTCATTCTTCATCCCTGTCCACCATAACTATTTCCAAAGGTCTCATTACATATTATCCTCACCAAGATGTACCGCTAAGGGTGAAGTATGGAACTTCCTCAACACCTTCCCTCTCATTGCAAATAGTACCATCTTCCATTCTCTTAAAAGAATGACATACTCCTCACCATTAGAAAATCCATTAAGATCATGTCTAGTGAATATCTGAGTATGTGGGGTCTCATAATCGATATCCCCAAGCTTTCCACCATAAATCTCTATAAAAAAAGAGGTATAAAAACCATCGACTGGAGGTAAGCTACTTTATCCCCATAAAAAAAGAAAATTGTAATGAGACCAGTTTCTCTGACTCTTTACTTAGAAATTATGAACAAGATCTCATACTAAGGAAATCTACTACCACATTCCACTTCCTAGGAGTACAAACCATATCGAATTCATAATCCTAGAGGAAATATAGACATCTCCTCTATCCTATGTTAAGATCTTTCAAAGAGAATATATACTTGAGACTCTTATGGTAATAATAGAATATAAACTACTCACATATCAGGTAGTTTCACCACATATTTATTACAAAGATTACCACTACTAACTCAAGATCATGGGTTTTATAGTTCTCCTCATGTGGACTTAAATGACAAGAACCATAGGAAATAACCACCTCCCTTTACATCAGAACACTATATACTTGACACCATCCTCTGGTAATCTCAAGATGGGAGTGCTCTTTAATCTCTACCTCAACACCTAAAAAGCCTATTGGAACCTCTCTGTCCACATGAAATGTCACGAACCAAGATGGGTCTTCATATGATCTGGTACCTGAACTAATATTTGGCTTGTCTTGAAGGGTATTCTCGATCCCCACAGGGTGGAAAAAAGTGACCAAGTTTCAAAAATAAAAACATGGTAATGATTTTACCCAGTTTATATATGCGTAAACAACCCACAAGATAAAATAAACCAAAACTGAAAACACACGACCAAACAAGGGATAACCAAAATCTATATTTAATGTTTAAAACTATGAAAAAACACCAAAGTGGCTATAAGAAAAGGGAACTAAAACTCCATCCCAAACATACATACAACATAAGAAGCAACATACTTAAGCCACCTCCACCAAAACCCAAATGAGAAGACCACTATAAAACCAAACCACAATCACCGAACATCTTTCCTTTACTTAAGTAAAAATATACAAGTCTACATACACCCAATGGTGTATATAGGGTGTGAGACAAATCCCTATAGGATGCCACCCAAAATAAGTATTCCATGCTATAACATTAAAAAACAACTTAACATGCACATTTATGTGATGGATTTTAAAAAATTTCTAAGAAATTTTTTTATGGAAAACATTCTCAAAAGGAATCACTTTCAAAGAAAAACCATTTCACAACAACTTACTTCAAAATGAATTCATAAATGCACACACATGAGGTCCACTGTATATCGGCGGTTAGCACCACAGCATATAAGGAAGAGCACCATGGGAAAATCCCTATGGTTAATCTAGATTGAGTGGAAAACTAGAACATCAAACCTCATTTAAGGGTGGTATAGAAAACACAATCACAGTTTTCTCATTCACAAGCCAATAGGAGGGTAAACCCCAATGGCCTAGTGGTCTCCCATCAGCATCATAGTTTAGTTAGTGTTGTAAGAATCAATCCTTCTAGATGAAATCGGGATGAACTACTTCGAAATCATCTAGTGTACTAGAACTAATCATCCCACCTAGATACCCTAGATTCCCTTATCCTCAATTTCATGTTCACATGTAACACATATCACCACTCTCACAAATCAATGCCAATCATTTTAAGAGAATCTCCATTTTCCACAAAACAAACCCTTTTATATTTTACTCATGCCAAAAACTACTTTCAAATACAATCACCGTCACTTACACATATTATAAATTCCCTTTTTTAAAAACACAAGAAAATCATACAATTGATTTACCAATTCCATGGTCGAAGCCCCTTTGTAAACCCATACATAAGAGAAGGTCATTTTTAAAAAAATATTTTTATCATCTAAATGATTTACAATTTATATTTAAAAGTGCACAACAAGACCAATATGACCTAGTATTACATTTTCATTCAAAATCCTATATCCAAGATCATTTTCACCTTATGTTCCTTTGAAGACACGTTTTCACCTTTCAAAAATCCCAGAAAGCATTTCCATGAAACACCACACTAAAGTACCCACAAGAAAGCTTTCCATTTTTCTTTATAAAATATATTCCCATCACATGAGAATTCCAAAAAACATAAAAATACCTTTCGCACCATAAAATTAAACCATGGAACGTGTTTATAAATTTAAAAAATCATATTAAATTCATATAACAATGTTGTTGAATGGAACCACCTACCTTGAACCAAGATGTTTCCCAAAAATGATGTGAAACCCCATCTATACTAACATGTGACCCTAGGAAGGCAATATCTAACAAAAAACAACAATATCAAACCCTATTTAACAAGAACAACCCCTAAATTGACCACCATTCCCAATGGAAAATAGAAACCCCAATAAGGAAGAGGATAAACCCTAGAAAAGAGAAGAAAATCAAGAGAGGGGAGAATTACATGAAGATCCCTTGAAGAATCCAATAGAAATTGCCCAAAAATGGAGTTCCATGGGATCCATGAGAGGGGGGAGGAATCTAGGGATAAAGATCATGAATGGGGGATAAAAAGGGGTGAAATGGGGTTAAAATCAGGGAGAGAGAAAAGAAACCCCCAATTTTTTATGATCTGGATAGGACGCATGATTAGTCCATATAGTTTTTCAAACCATGCGGTGACCATCAGCCCATCTCTGCAGAGGAGGGTAGTCTGCACGGTCAAAATTACTATGCAGAATCTATGTGGTAGCTTCTGGTCAAGACCCCTACATACCACATGGTTTATGGGACAAGGTGAATGGGCATGCACGGGCCGCTCGGTAGCTACTACCTTGACCTCCAACCTTCCACACGATTACCTGGGCATTGCACACAGTTTATAATAACCATGAGCCAATTATGAACCACACTATGTCCACCCAAAAACTTACATTTTTCTCCAAACACTCAAAGGAAACCTGAGGGGGAAAGCTAGTCCAAGGAAAAATGAATGAATACCCCAAAAATTCAAACTCGTTACACCCAATTCCCATGAAAATAACTAAGAACCAAACCCAAACAAGATCAAAGGGTGAATTCAAAAACCCTGGTGTGACAATTCTCTCAATCATAATGCTTTCCACCCCTAGAAATTTATTCCAAGGTTTGACCAGAAAATAAAAAATTGTCACTCCTTCACAGCTTAAGGAGATTCATAACAAACATCAGATGAGAAGAAGACAAGAACACTATAAGAAATAAAAGAGGGTTAGAAGTTGAACTCGGGAGGCTAGAATGATCTCCTAAATATGTTCCACCTTACCCCAAAATCAAAAACATCTCTAGTTGATCGATCAAAGGAAAAGAACTCTCATAACACACAATCACACCTATTCATCCAAAACACCCCATAAACTACCAAATAAAACTCATATAATATACCTGATACATACGAACAAATCCAAACTACATCTAAAAGAATACCTCCATAACCTTAGTTCAAAAAAACTACTGGGAACACTCCCACCCCAATACTTACTCAAAGGAAAAACTCAGAATTACATGGATCTGTACGAGACAATCCATTGCGCACGGCAGGTCTCCCCACCATAAGAGCCAACCCTCCTAACCAACTAGAACAAACTGACATGGTAAACCTGACATGGGATAACTTGAGAACTTCCCACACCAACCAACATAAAAAAATGTAGGAAACCCAACATAGACCAAACCCCCCACCAGAAGGGTTTAGACGAAAGAAACTTTAAACCATATAGAGAATTCAATGTGGTTCACCATTCGAGTGAGACGTTACCATCCTCAATTGATCCCAAACCAAAATAGATATTGATTCATAAGGATGTCCATACAAGGACCATAAAATGGAGACTCACATCCGATAAGGCACAACCACTAAGGTTTTAAGAAGATGAGATGACAATGCCTCCTCATAACTAAGGAGGAACTCTTCCACTCCTATGGTCGTAATATGGAAATGAGGTCCCTATGTATATTTCTATCAAGAGGGACCATTAGGAATAAAAAACTACATAGGGGTATTAAATGGTCTCCATTTCCCATACTAAAGATAGATTCTAGACTAAGGTCCCTTACACACCTAGGGGTCCTGACTACGCACCAACTTCACTCCGAGGCTTATGGCTAGAGCCCGAATATTTGAAGCATCTTCTACCTCTTAGTCATGCATTGAAGTCCCCTGATCAAAACTCTTCTTTTCAATGCCACAGCACGCCTCATGGAAACCTAGACAACACAAACACAACACAACACACCCTGATACCCACTCTACCTTAACATGGTACTTCACCGTGATAAGGAATTAGAATATACACACACATAATCCCTTTCTCCGTAGATAAGAAACAATTTGATAGGTTCCACAACATCCACATTTTCATTTGAACAAGAACACGACACTACAAGATGCTATTGAACATGACCATTACAACCTAAGGGGCCTTATAGGAAAAGGGATTATAAACTGATTTCTGAACAATAAACAATTTCTAAAAGTATCCATAATAGCCTCTTATAACAAGATTTACCACACTAGAATCTAATAATGATCTCTTGCTTAGAAGAAACTGAAGAAAGATCCAAATACTATTTAAGACAATAGCCAACACCAAAAACCCAGACCACTTTCTGATATCCTCACTGGAATTCCCTTCACCACTTCTAGGCAAGACCTTCAAGCTTGAAGGCATCAAAATTAATCTTCAAAGAATCAAAAAACTCAATAAACCAAGGTTTCATTCAATTCATTCTATATATACTTCCACCGTGAGAGGATACACTTAACCAAAAGAGATGTGGATTCAAGTTTTTAAGCTCAAGAATAAATTCCTTACTTTAATTAACTGGAGGGTCTACCGATGAGAAATCACCCATGGACACACTTCGATTATGCACCGATTCTTTATGGGTGTATCTACTAGCCAACAAGGGAAACCAAGGATCCAAAAAAACCGCCCCATCGGCCAAATTGTACCACAAACAAACATTTAACACATAGAGGGATACAAACCAAAGGCTTCCAGAAACATTTTTTAGAATAACCCACTAACCATTATTTCAAAGCTGACTCATCGAAAAAAACACAAACTCGAAAAAACCCTTTAGACCTGAAGGTAAATTGAACTCAAAACATTCTGAAAACAATATTCCCAAAATAAAAAAAGAAACACCACACCATCACGAGTTATCGTCACACCACATTTTCCTTTAAAATCATTTTTTAGAATAAAAAAATATTGGTGGGTTTCACATTCACCAATGGCATCCCATTGAGTCTCATAAATGCATTTTTCCCATGCCAAACTAGGAACTCATCCACTTTCCACATGTATCCAATGCATGTGATCACTCACAGGAATACCAAATGTTAAAACAAAAAATCTTTACACTTTCAAAAATAGACATTCAACCCACATCTTCAACTTCCCCAACCCACTTCCCATTTCAAAAAATCACCAAATCCTCTTTTCAAAAACCGCTAGCCACAAAATTGAAACCAAATTTGAATCTCAAAAATTGCTTTATAGAAACATTAACCATTCTATTAAAACCCAATTTTCAAACTCTACACATAAATTCAAAAAAAAATCATTCCATTTATAAAAAAAATAGCTGCACAACAAACCCCACTTCATTAATAACCATTTAATTAAAAACTCATATATTCTCATTTAAAACAAGTTTCCAAAACCCTTTCAAAAATAAATCTCCATTTTTCTAATGACCAATTTTTTATAAAACACAAGTCTTTATTATAAAAACATGAAATCATTGAAATAATTATTATTCTACACGAAGACAATTTCATAAAGATACATTTGTCTAAATTCCCATCAAAATTATTCTGAAAATTCAATTTCTGTATTCTCAAAACTAGACCATTTCCACTTTAAAATTCAGTTTTCACAAGTTTCAAAACCAGGGTTTTCAAAAAAAAATCAAAACCCAAGGAGATATAAGACTCATATCAAAAGGGGGAAGCTAATGGAAGTGGGTGACTTGGTCATATGGTTGGTGGCCATATGTCAATCACACCAACATCACATAGAGTATTCTAGGACCATTTCCCCAACTCTGTATGGCTTTCTAGGCCCTACAAGATTGATGAAACCATTGTCCCAACTCCATTTTCATTTACCAAACAAAAGACAACCCCAAGAACCAAATAATACAAACAAAACCCAACTTCCCATGGTGAATTGATTCCTGTCATGAGGTGTGCTGGTCAGGCACCTTACTCATAACAAAAATGTCAATTTTCAACAACCCTATCTTCAGTATACCTAGAATCTTTCCCAAGTAACAAGACCCAAACGAGCGTGACCTACTATGATACCATTTTTTCATGAACCCAGCCGGGTTTTCATCCAATCTGACGTCTGACTCAATCCATGTAATGGTCTGAAGGGGTTTCCTGATCCCTAGAGGCTGGCAACAAATGCCTGAGTATCAAAAATAAAAACATGAGAATGATTTTACCTAATTTAGATACACGTAAACAACCAATAAGATGAAATAATCCAAAACTGAAAACACACAACCATATATGGGATAACAAAAATTTAAATTTAATGTTTAAAAATTTTAATAAAACCCCAAAGGGACTATAATAAAAATAGAACTAAAACTCTATCCCAAAACTTCATGAAACCTAAGGAGCAACATCCACAAGCCACTTCCACCAAAACCCACATGAGAAGACCACTAGAAACCCAAACCACGATCACTAAACATCTTTCCTTTACCTAAGTAAAATAGAATAATTCTACATACACCCATTGGTGTATATTGGTTGTTAAACAAAGCCCTATAGGATTCCACCCAAAATAAGGATTACAGGATATAAAATTAAAATAAAAATCAACATGCACATTTATGTAAAAGATTTTAAAACATTTTCAAGAAAAAAATTTATGGAAAAAAATCTCAAAAGGAAAAACTTTTCACAACAACATGCCTCAAAAGGAATTTATAAAAACACAAAAACACACACATGAGGTCCACCATATGCCAATAGTTAGAATCACATCATATAAGGTAGAGCAACATTGGTAAATCCCTAAGGTTAATATAGTTCAAGTGGGACACTAGAAAATCATACCTTGGTGAACAATGGCATAGAAACCACAATAAAAACTTTCTCATGCACGATCCACTAGTAGGGGAAACCCTAATGGCCTAGTGGTCTCCCACTATAAGCATAGTGTAGTTAGTGTTGTAAGTGTCAATCCCACTAGATGAAATTGAGATGAACCACTTCCAAATCATCTAGAATACTAGAAATAGTCATACCACCTTGATAATTAGGATTACCTTGTGCTCAAGTTCATGTTCACATGTCACGCATATCACCACTCTCACAAATCAATGCCAATAATTTCAATGAAATCTCCATTTTATACAAAACAAACCCTTTTCCATTTTACTCACACCAAAAACTGCTTTCAAATACATTCACCATCACTTACTCAATCCATAAATTCCCTTTTTACAAAACACAATAAAAACATACAATTAATGAACCAATGATATGGGATAAGACCCATTTTAAACCCACACATGAGATAAGATCATTTTTAAAGCAACATTTTCATCATTTAAACAATTTAGAATTCATATTTAAAAGTTCACAACAAGAAAAACATGCTTAAGTATTACATTTTCCTTTGAAAACCTACATCTAAGCTCATTCACACCTTGAGTGCCTTTGAAAACATGTTTTTCACCTTTCAAAAAACCTATAAAACATTTCCACAAAACACCACATTAAAGTACACACATAAAACCTATCCATTTTCCTTTATAAAATCCATTCCAATAAAATGAGCAAGACAAAACACTTAAAAATACATTTTTCACCACATAATTAAACCATAGAACATTTTTATAAATTTTAAAAAATATATTAAATTTATCAAACAATGTTATGGAATAGAACCACCAACATTAATCCAAGAAGTTTCTGTAAAATGATGTGAAATCACATCCTCACTACCACGAGACCCTAGAAAGGTAAGATTCAACCAAGAACAATAAGATAAAACCCTATTTAACATGAAAAAACACTAAATCATCCACCCTACCTGTTGAAAAACTGAAACCCAAAGAAGGAAGAGGAGAAACACTATAAAAGAGATGAAAATAAAGAGAGAAGAGACTTACATAAATATTACTTGAATAATCCAAGCCAAAATCTCCCAAAAATGGAGGTCTAATTAATTCATGAGAGGGGGAGGAGGAATCTAGGTAGAGGATATCAAATGGGGGAGTAAAAGGGTGAAATGGGGTTAAAATAGAGGAGAGAGAAAAGAAACCCCCAATTTTTAATGACCTGGACAGGCTGTGTGGTTAGTCCGCATGGTATGTCAAACCGTGTGGTGACTTTGCGCCCATCTCTACTAAGGAGGTAACCTACTGCATAGTTAGTCTGCATGGTCTGACATACCATATGGAATCTATAAAATAGATTTTTTGCAGAGACCCCTAGCTATCAAAAAGTTCTTGTTATGAGGTGCACGACCATGCGCTGGTTGTATGGTAGCTTCTTCTTCGACTTGTAACCTACAACACAGTTATCTGGGCAGGGCACACAGTTTCTACTAATCGTTTTCCAATCGTATTCCACACTCTGGTCACCCAAAAACTTACATTTTTTTCCAAAAATTAAAAGGAAACCTATTGTGGGAAGAAATACCAAAGATAAAATGAATGAATACCCTAAAAATTCAAACTCATCACACCTAGTTCTCATGAAAATAAACGAGAACCAAACCCAACCTGGAACAAAGGGTGAATTCAAAAAACCTGGGCGTGACATGAAAGGCTACCCCTTTTTGGTCTAATATATCAATAGAGATGGCATCCTAGAGAAATCGTGTATGAATCTCTGATAGTAGCCTTCAAACCCAAGGTATATCTGCACCTCCATCATTCTCTTGGGTGGTTCCTAAGATAACACTGCCTTGTCCTTTACCATGTCCACTTCCACATTGTCTACTAAGATAACATTTCCCATAAAGTGGACCTCCTAAATACAAAACTGGAACCTAGAGAGGTTCTTGTAAATTTGGTGCTCTCAGATTACATTAAGAACCATCCTCAATTGCCTCCAATTCTCCTCCCCGGATACTGAGTACGCTAGGTTATCATCAATGAAGACTACCACAAACTGATGTATGAAAAGATGAAAGATCCAATTCATGAATCTCATGAACACTACTAGGGAATTTTTCATTCCAGAGGGAATCGCAAAGTACTCATATTTACTATAAAAACATTGTAAATCCTTATTTGGTATATCCTCATCCCATAATCACAGCTGATGACAGTGTGATATAAGGTCAATCTTTGAGAACCATTATGCCCATCTAAACTGATTGAAGAGTTAATAAATACTTGGTAGTGGACAATTATTATATACGGTCACCTGGTTTAGTTGATGGTAATCCACACACAACCTCAAGATACCATTTTTCTTCTTTACAAACAAAACTGGGGCTGCCTAGGGTGAAACATTGAGTCTGACAAAGCCCTTCCTCTCCAAGTCCTCAAAATGCACCCTCATCTCACAAAGATCTATGGTAGAAATATGATATGGTAGCACAAATATTGAGGCCATATTAGGGTGTATATAGATGTATAAGTCTATCTATAGGTAGGGAGGTAATCTTGAAATTTCCAATGAAAAACGTCCTTATACTTCACCAGCAGTATAAGAAACTAAAAAAATCATAATATCCACTACACTAAGGGTCATGATGTCCAACTAATGATTAATCAGATACAACGTCTTACGCATGAGTCCATCCTACTCTTCCTGGGTTTCTATTTCACCTATAAAGGAAAGCCTCATCCCGTCGCTATGGACACACTGCATCCTCTACTTGAACCAGTCTATATGAGAATGAATTGTAGATAACCATTCCATACATAAGATGATGTTGTAAAGACTCAATGTTGCTACAAAGATATCCCAAAAGAAACTCTATTCTACAATAGTTAGGTATCACCATCATAATAAGTGTGTGATCTTTGAGTCACCTTTAGTAGGAGTCTCCAAGAACAAGGGTCAAGCCAATGGCTCAATAGGAATCTATAAGTCTTAGACTAGAAAAGTGGAAAGAAAGTAATGACTTGCATCTATGTATATGAATACTGAAACTAAGTATGGAATTCATAGATCATACATCGTATCATCCCTAGAGATTCTGACTCCTAAGCCTGGATTGCCTGTAGCTTCCCTCACCCTTATTACTAACTCACTAATCCTTGCATGGACTACTTGTGGGGTAACAAGTCATAATGTCTACCACCTCCAGTTTCTCTCCCAACTCCTCTATCATGCCCACTATCCTAAGGAACTGCTTTCTCCTACTACTACCTCTACCCATGAGGCCCATCCACTATCTTTCTATCAGTCGTACGATGGGTTAGACAATCCCACATGAGATGTCCCCTTCCATTTCAAGAGTGGAAACACCTCTCTCTAAGCATAAAAAACCCATCCAGTAAGATCTGAACTACATAACCTCTTTCTTGGGATCTCCTTCTAAAATTTATTACACATCTAGTTCCCTGTGTCTATTTTCAATTACCATCCACTGAAGTCCTATCTTCTATGTTCCCACTACCAGGACCAATTTTCTATGTCTTCTCAACTAGGAAACTCTTCACTACCAAAGATTTCTCTAATACCCCGTCATAGGTAGGAATTCATATAGGTATCATGTTGGATTGTATGTCTCTATGTAGCCCTAAATCAATGGTCCAATACTCAAAGAACATATCACACACTATATTCTTAGTTACAGAGAGAGTTTGGTTAACCTCAATGAATACTCAACCATAATTTCACTACCTTAATAAAGCTCTAAAAGTTCATAGATCCACACATTACTTAACATGGCTAGAGAAAACTCATCAAAAAAGCCACTCAAATTCTGACCATACAAGAGTCACCTCATCATATTACTGAGTCATTAAGCCCCGCCATTGTCCTACAGAGCCATAAATAAGCTTCACTATCTAGACAACCATCTAGTCTACAGGTTTCCTAACCAGATGAAAGGATTTTTTCATTGTATCAATCTAATAATTAACTTCCTATGGGTCTGGATCACCTCAAAACATGAGGGGTCCTTGTTGCTAAAACTCATGAATCACACTAAGACTTCGCACCTCATATATTGGTACTACCGATACCATCTGTTTCTCGAAAAGTGGTGGTAAGATTAGTGCAACACCTAGTTTTAATAGCTCCTGAATAGGTCTCTATATCGAAGCCCCATCACCGAGAGGATCATACTCATGATCCTAATGCTGAATCCTATATGAAACAAATCATAGAGGCATCCTAAAATAGACAATATATACCATGGTTAATGAGTATATCTAATTAGATGACTCAAGATGCACAGGGAAGACACAACCTATTCCTTTATGATGAATGTAGAAATGTTTTCCCTACAACTAGTGTCTACATGTACCAAGTCAACAATAATGTTTTTAGAGTCCTGGTGAATGGATATGTCAGCCTTCATACTAGCACTGGAGTCCTTTTCCTGAGAGAAGAACTCAAAAAACATAACACTATTTACCCAAACCAACCTCATGGACTTTTTTCCTAAGGTAGAACCGAATCCTTTGATACCAGTATATAATGACCTATCCCAACAAGGTCCATGTTGTGACTATCCCAAGTCTGACTCTAATGGGCTAGGGGATGGAGACCAGCACCATATAGGCATATCACACCCATGGGAGGCCTTATTCTAATACACACACACACACACACACATCTCTAATCCCACATAATGATGAAATGTAAAACAAATGATAACCATTCATGCATGAATATAAAATTACACCATTAGAATACAACAAAAAGTATTATAAAATTAAAGGGCCAAATACAAGCGCACCACAAAGAAACTGAAAACAAGTCCAGCATATAATGTGGGTGAGGACTGCTGTCAAGGTAACAATTGGAACACACCTATGTCTTTCTGTATCACTAAGATTTACCTGGTCCTAGTCCCTCTAGGAATTCATCAAAATTTCAGTTTTTTACATAACATATTTCATGTCTAAAAAAACTAATGTTGGGGTGAGTATAACAACACCCAATAGGAAATCTCAAAATTAGTAAGAATATAGAATCAAGAACAATAGTAGTCATCTCATCATAGGTATATAACTATAGAATATATAACATAAACATATATATATACTCAAAGTATACACATAGTCTCAAGTAAAATCACAACTGTATTACCAGCATATGACTCCTTATCAAAGGTTCCATATAGGACTTTTCTAGGAGAACAAACTCCACAAGTCATATAACACATAGGGAGTCTATCTAAGATTCTGTTCTAAATGGGTCTTTCAATAAGAAGTTCATGCTAGAAGTTTAAAAAGAACGATACAAAGATAGGGATCACACCAAAGGCCATGTGGTATACCAATAGCCCAATCCATATTAACCTACTAAGTCGGGGATCGATGCCCATGTAGTGTTGGTCACAACAATACCAAGAACCCCACCTCGGGAAATAACAATGATAGATGATCTCACTCTGGGACTCATGGATGGATTACCACAACTCTAACCAAGACAAAAGTTCCACTGAGGGTATCACCATCCTATTCATAGGATGAAACTTCATACTAAACCCTCAGGGAAAAGATCAAGAGAAAAACCCTAACAAAGATTTTCTAAGATGAAGAGGACAACGAATCCAATCCATATCTGAATAAGTAAACAATATGTATTGGTAGTACACAATGTGTCCCTTCGGCACCAGGTCCTGCCCATATATTAGGGATCTTGATCGTTTCTATTTATGAGTACAATTTGTGTCATTACATGTGTACTCCTGGCTGTATCTGTGTATTCCTGGTAGTGTTCATGTTTGTGTACCTTATCGGGTACATGCTGAGCTTCCAGGCAGGGGTCACACACCGTGTGATATTTATCCTCTTCATAGAACCATAGAACCACACATGGGGTCCCACATGGAGTGTAATTTAAAATTACACGCCCTATAATTAGGGATTTTATAGAAACCATGGTTCTTCCTTCACATATGCCTATTCCTCCATTGGAACTGATTCATCCACTGATCTCTCCCACAGATCAGAGATATGGTCTAACCGAGCCTCACCTTTTCCTAATAATTGGAAACCATGCCTCAATCCACTCAAAAATAAACCATTGTGTTGCACCATCAGTGCACACTAGAAACATGTAGAATGAGTATCCCTAAATCCATACCCAATTGATAATATGTCATAACCACTCAACCCCATCATCAATCTGAACCTGGATTTGTAGTGCCAATCCATTGCACCAATAAATTGGTGTGTGATGATTGGTTTCTTGAGCATTAGTTGAACCACAATTCAAGCAAGACACTGATGATGAATGAAAAAATAATAGTGGGAGAAAATTAAGAAACAAAAAATAGGAACAAACCTCGTCCATGTTTGGGTTGGACTTAATCCATTTCCATTAGAATGGTGAATGAAGATCAAAAAAATAAATAATTTCTTCCAAAAATACCAGTAGAATAAGCCCGCACATGCAATACAATCGAACGATGAATCAATTTCATTAGTCAAATGATTTACATTTATCATTGGAATAATAAAACAAGTATGAATCAAAATAAAACAAAATCCTAACTCTACATAGACCAATATCTAAAAAATAATGATCACATGTTTTCTATCATTGATGAGATCCACACATTAAGTTGGCACACTGGTCCTCAATAATGATAAGATCTATTGCCATCTGCCATGAATTTCTACAATGCTCTCTCAATTCGTAGGGTTATGTGGAAAACCTTATGAATTGTTCATAATTGTTTTTAAATAGATAATATAATTAAGTTTATACATCACTTAATGAAATAAATAAATAAATCAATAAATAAATTTTATTATTTATTCCTGCAATGAATTTTAACAAAACGCTCAATGCTGATAATGTTTATGTCATTCCTAGGATAAAGCCCATGCTCTAAGCTCAATGAGAGCCTCAAATTTTCGATCTGATCCTTCATTTAATATTTATTCCACTTTTTTTAAAAAAATTGCACGCATGATATTTAATATACTTAATAAATTTTTAAAAATAATTTCAGGCTCACCAGGCCTCGAAATCTCATGTCATCTCAGCACCTAGCTCCAAAAATAATCAATACAATATTTTACAGTAATATATGAAAAAAATAGATTCATTACAACCATGGAATTTTTTAAGGGTCTTTTGTAGTCATCTTAGGGAAAATATTCCATATGGTTTATGATGGATCAACTTATAGTCGGAATTCTCGAAGTCCTTCATTTTTTTATTATTTTGATAATCCACCTTTCAAGGGGTGATGTGGAACCCTTATAAGGATCGAAGGCTTAGAGACAATTACATGAACCATAGGTCTTAGAAGGAATCACCCAAATAAAAAAACTTAAAACTGATCCTCCCCAGCATATTTCATGATATCAGCACTCCACCTGTGTAGGGCTGGTCGACTATCTGTCCTATGAAAATCCACATAGGCCTGGTATCGATGGCAATGTCATACCCCCTCATTCTTTCAATTCTGGTTAGCTCTGCTCTAGTGAATCCACTGTAACGACCCAAACTTTTGTTAATGAAAATCCCTCTTAATCTAATTAAATAGGTGAAATGGTTATAAAACATATGCACTTATTTTGTTTTATGTTTTTTGGATTTTAAAATACCATTAAGAATTGTGACCATTTCAAATGTATTCATTGATAAGTGATCACATGATTAGTATAAATATAGGGCCTTAACAAATTCTTTTTACTCAGACAAAGGAAGTGATGGCCACATCCAGTAAACTTGCCCTGTATGAAGCCCATTTAACAGAGCTCAGAAAGGAGGTTGCATCTTTGGTCTTCACTCTTTACCAAGCCCAAGCCGAGCTTGAATATTTTAAGCTCGAGTGGAACCGCCAATGGGAGAAGTGGAAGTTGATAGAGATTACCACTCGAGCAATGTTATCTGAACCACCCCAAGAGTCTATCACCATCACGCACCTTACCCTAAGGTCTTATGCGGGTGTTTTAAGGGGTTATGTAACAAGAACCTAGTACTATGATTATGTACATTATTTTTGTATATAATAATTAATGTACTTTCATTTTATTATTGTTACTTTATAAATAGTTTTTAAAGCACAAATAGTATTTTTAGTTAAATATTCAACTAAGAAATATATTTTGATGAATTAATGGATTTTTTAATTAAATAATATTTTAATAAAATATTATTATTATTATTAAATTAATTTTTATTAAATATAAATAATCATGTAATTTTATGAATACAATTGTAATTTTTATTAAGGTTTGAAAGCCATTTTTGTCAAAGCCCGTGAATTTTTTATAAATGTCAGTTTTTATTTTTTAAAAGTGAAAATTAAAATATTTAGAAAATTATTTAGATTAAATAAATATTATTTCTGGAATCAGGACATCGAAATTATCCAATGGTGAATTTTTCATAATTTTCTAAGATAGTCAAATTTTTGGGTAAAACATTAAATACAGTATAAATATATAATGTGTTTTATGACATCATAAGGACCCAATAGTGATGTAATAAAATACTATAAACTGTATTTTCGGCCAATATATGTTTTACCATTAAAATAATGTGATTTTGGGTTTTTTTATTTATTTTTCAAAGCTTTAGTGGACCCTCCAAGACTTATATAACATTTTATCTTTTTAAATTGTTTTTCTTAAGAGTGTGACTCACCTCCATATAAACAACCCTATTATTTTAAAATTTTCGTACATTTAACTTATAAAATATTGTTTTCCCCTCCCTTTTTTCAGAAACCAAGGGAAAAAATCATGGGTTGGTTTGTGGTTTTGTTTAGTTTAATGTTAGGTGTCCCAAACCTAAATAATAAACAATTACCTCTCCTTTCCTATATAAACCCACCCATGCTCCCACTTCCTCTTTGCTAAAAGCCTTTGAAGTTTGTCCAAACTCGGACCCCCTCTCTATATAATCCTCCCAAGGTCCCGACCTTCAAGCTTTCAAAGTTACTCTTCAAGGTAAGGGAATCTTTCACCCACCTCTTTTAATCCATGACTTCCATTATATCATGTCTTCTAGTTTCCATCTCTTTATGTCGAGGGTATGTTATTATATGTTATCATTACTATCCATTTCAAATCTAATTTCGATATACCCTTTCTTCTCTCATCAATTTTTTTTTTTTGAATTTTTATGTGACGTTGTTAGGCTGCCGAATGTCTCGTAAAAGAAATCACATCTTCTCTTTTCCATCATGTTTCCTTTTCATGCGGTATGTCATTAAAATATTTATACCATGATCTTATTATGTATCCATACTGTATTATTAATTATTTATTAGTGTTTTACCCTTTTCCCCTCTCTTTTAAATGTTTTATAAAACCGTGTTATATAGTTGTTAAGCTGTAGAAATTTCGCCTCAAAATTTTTATCTCTTTCTCTATGGAAATTCTCTTGTATTTTTCATGTGAATACCCAGAACTATTTCGTTTCTATGGGTGTTCATAAATATATAAATATGATATATTTGATTCTGTGACATATATATAACCCTCTCTACCTTTCCATGGGTTATAAATGACAAAATGATCTTATTTTTTTAGAACTTTTAAAACATCACGATCTTGAAATGAAACCCATTTCTTTTATCCTCCTTGGGTTATTTATGAAATGTTTTATTATGATCTATGTGGATCACATGAAAATAAAGACATATTAATGGTGTACCCTGATAGCGCTCCAATTCATTGGGTAAAGAATTTATCTCTAGAGATGATAAGTTTCACGATACCTTGGTGAATAACCTTGGTAATTTTTATGACACCTCAGGGTTGTACCTTGGTTTTTTTAAAAGTTTGGGGCCGAAGCCTCATTTTATTATTTAAATCAAAGACCTATTTAGACTAGGTAGAGGGAGACCCATTACATATCCTAAATTCCCAAGGCCAAGTGGCCTTAATACAAGGCTTGAAAGCCCTTTTTTTGGCCCAAAGGGCCCCTTGGTGAATAGTACTGCTACAGTACCCGAGCTGCTACAGTACCACCACCGCAATAGTTCCCGCACAGTGCCTCCTCTACTACAGTGTCGTTGCCACTGCAGTTCCGCTACTGCTATAGTACTACTACGGTGCCCTGCTATAGTAAACAGAAATTAGTCCCTGCCCATATTTGATCCTGGATCTTTTGGATGCCAAGCAGGAGCCTATACCACTAGGGTATAGACTTGTTGGCATCAGGGTTGTACCTTGGTGATATGTCCATGAATGTCTAAATGAAATGTTGTATTCACATATGCAAGTTATGTTTCAAGTTCTTTTCGTTATGATATTACTATACTTTTGTTTCTCATGTCCTTATGTTTTTATCAAGTTCTTATTGATATCACAAGTAAATTGATTCCCTTACTTTCCTTACTGGGCCTTCTGCTCACCCTTTCCTTTGATGTATGTCTATAGGTTATAAGATGCAGTAATTGTACTTAAGATGAATCTATGATGAATCCTTACAAGTGGATTAGAATAATGGTTTATGTTGTTTTCATGTATTATGTTCCTGATTTCTAAGAAACTAGACTTTAAAGATCCTCTATTTTTAAAATGTAATGAAAAGTTATGTAATAAAAATGTGGGATGTTATAGTTGGTATCAGAGGATAGTTTAGTTATTTGTGTAAATTAGGCTATGAAAACTTTATGAATAACCCTATATAAAATTTTAAATATAAGAAAACTTCTTGGTATTTTGGTGAGTAATAAGTAAGTGGTTTATCAAACAAATACATCCCTATATGGATACGAACAGGTAGAGGTAGCTCTGGCACAGATGTACATAGGGGTAAAACCCAAAAACACCATTTTGAGCTAGACTCGAATAGGAACTGGTGCACGAAAATGGGCCTTGCTGCACTCTTGGTTACGACACTCCCGAGGGATATGTTTGGTTAATCGCAAGCTTTTTATGAATCATTATGAAGGAATTATAGAGAAATGTAATTGTTTAAGCATGATGTTTTAAGACATAAAATATTTGATAGTTAAAAGATTTTTAAATGAAATAAGTTTCTCACTAAGGTTTTATTCTTTTAGAAAATGGAGGGCAATAGTAGGAACTGTTCAAATGGTGACCACAATGGACCATGCACTGACGGCCCTCCGATGGAAGTCAGAATGGAAACATTCATGCGAATGATGAACCAAATGACTCAAGTTATGGGAAATAACTTGAATCAATATGAGATACCAATCTCACCACAAATAGAACAACTTTCTATTGAATCCTTTATGTGTCAACAACAACTAACCTTCAGTGGATTGACTGACCCATTGATTGTCGAACAGTGGATCAGCTCCATTGAGAAGATCTTTTCTGTGCTCCGCTGTTTTGAACAAGAGAAGGTTACCCTGGCTGTCTATCGCTTAGAAGGAGAAGCTGGTCAATGGTGGGAACTGATTAAAAACACAAGGCTAAGAGTGTAGGCTGAAGATATAGAGTGGGAAGAGTTCAGAAGGATATTCTTCAACAAGTATTTCCCTTGATTAATGAGAACAAGAATGGAAAAGGAGTTTCTTAAGCTGAAGTAGAAGGAGAATGAATCTGTGGGAAGCTACGAGATGAACTTCACAAGGCTTTCACGTTACACCTCTATCTTTTTCATGGACCCAAATGGCAAGGTTGATAGATTCTTCGGCGGACTGAGTCCTTATCTACGGAAGAATCTAGCTAACCGAGACTATGATAGCTATGAGGAGATCATGCGGAGTGCGATGAAAGTCGAGCTGGATTATGGTGAGACATAGTGGTCTCATAAAACAAACGACAAGAAGAGATCGATGAATCCCAGCTTAGGTATGACCTTTGATCAAGGAAGAGGAGGTAAGAAAGTGCAACTTCCCATGTGTAATAAATGTGGGAAGAAGCATTCGGGGAACTGCCTTCTCGAGAGTGGGAAATGCTAAAAGTGTGGAAGAGATGTCCATATTGCAAGGAATTGTTGTATTGAGGTGAAACCTCAACTTCCAAACACTAATGACAAGGGGAAGATGGTACAATCCCTAACTAATATCCAGTGCTTTAAGTGTGGACAACATGGTCACTTTGCTAATCACTGTCTAAATCTGAGGGCAGTGGAGGGGAACCACCATCTGCCTCAACAAAGGACAAGGGAGAAAGGTCGTGATTTTTCTATCATGGTAGATAAAGTTGAAGCTCCAAATTATGAGGTAGAAGGTACTCTTGTTATTCTCTCAAATATATCAAGTACTTTGTTTGATTCTAGTTCTACACATTCCTTTATTTCCTCCAAGTTTGCAAAGAATTTAAAATCAACCCCTGATTTTCTAAAAGTAGAGTTATCAGTCAAGACTCATGGTGGGATTATCTAAGCATTGTTAGTGTTTATAAATTCTAGTATTTACTTTGGTGAGAACAATATTATCTCAAATCTAGTAGTCATTCCCATGATGGAATTTGACATTATACTAGGGATGGAATGGCTCTCAAAGTATAATGCTAAGATCAAATGCATAAGTAAGGAAATATCAGTAGTCTAAAATGGAAAACCTACAGTTATCTTCCAAGGAGAGATATCTCAACCTGATCTTTGTCTATAAGAACCCCTTACATCCTTATTTATGGAGTTAATCGGTAAAGAATAAGAAGAATATGAGAGTTTAAGGATAGAAAATGTCCCCATCATCCAGGAATATGTTGATGTATTTCCTAAGGAGTTACCCGAACCTCCCCCAGAAAGAGAGGTAGAGTTCTCCATTGATCTCATACCTGGATCTCATTCGATATTAAAGACCTAGTATAGGATGGAAAATGTGGAGTTGGAGGAATTAAAGAAACAACTCCAAGATCTTTTGGAGAAGGGGTTTATCTGACCGAGTGTGTCTCCTTAGGGAGCACCAGTTCTCTTTGTAAAGAAGGATGGATTTATGCGAATATGCATTGATTATAGAGAACTGAATGGGATTACATTAAATAAAAAATACCCTCTTCCAAGAATTGATGACTTATTTGACCAACTTCGTGGGGCTCAATTCTTCTCTAAGATTGATCTTCATTCTGGTTATCATCAATTGAGGGTGAAGAAATAATATATTCCAAAAACTGCCTTCTAATAAAGATATGGGCATTATGAGTTTGTTGTTATGACCTTAGGACTGACTAATGCACCTGAAATTTTTATGGATTTTATGAATAGAGTCTTTAAGGACAACCTTGATAACTTTGTGGTAGTTTTTATTGATGATATTCTGATATATTCCAAAAGTCGCGAGGAGCATGAAGATCATCTAAGGGTTATTTTGAAAACTCTATGGAAGGAGATGATTTTTTGGAAAGTTCAGAAAATGAGATTTTTGGTTACAACAAGTTGCTTTCTTGGGGCACATTGTTACCAATGAAGGAATCACAGTTGACCTTACAAAGAAAAAAGTTGTAGAGGAGTGGCATCAGCCTACAACAATAATCGAGATTCATAGTTTCCTTGGTTTAGTAGGATATTATATAAGGTTTGTGAAAAACTTTTCATGACTTTCTAATCCATTAACCAAGTTAACTCGAAAAGGGGTCAAGTTCTTCTAGATAAAGGAATGTGAGAAAAGTTTCCAAGAGCTGAAGAAGAGATTGGTTACTACACCCGTGTTAACTCTGCCCTCAAGTGGAGAAGGATTCGTTATTTTTAGTGATGCATATCTGAAAGGTATTGGGTGTGTGCTCATGAAAAATGAAAAATTCATTGCTTATGCATCTCGATAGTTGAAGACTCATGAGCAAAACTATCCTACGCATGATTTGGAGCTAGCTGTAGTCGTTTTTTCTCTGAAGATATGGAGGCACTATCTTTATGGGTAGAAATGTGATATATATACAGACCATCAAAGTTTGAAGTATATTTTCACACAAAAGGAATTGAACATGAGAAAAAGGAGGTGGTTGGAACTTCTTAAATACTATGATTGTTTAATTCATTATCATCCCAGAAGATCAAACAAAGTTGCTGATGCATTAAGCAAGAAAGACCCAGTTGTTCTTTCCATGATGAGGATTCAAAAATATCCTTTGATCAATGACCTAGTAAATTTAGACATGGGAATAATAAGGGAAGGGACATCATCAACCCTAACCCATATTATTTCTCAATCTTCATTACTAGAGAAGATCAAGAAAGCTCAGAAAGAAGATCCTTTATTATATAAGAAGTTTGAGGCTGTGAAGGATGGGAAGTTTCCTGAGTTCATTAGTGATCAAGAAGGTGTACTGAAATTTCATACAAGACTATGTGCTCCATCTATTCCGGAAATAAATAAGGAGTGGATGGATGAAGCTCATAGCTCTACTTTTTCTATACACCCTCCGAGCACAAAAATGTATAGGGACATTCATGATCATTATTGGTGGGATAATATGAAAAGGGAGATTGCTGACTACACTTCAAGGTTCCTGGTATGTCAGCAATTGAAGGAAGAGCGAAAACTTCCTAAAGGGGTATTGCAACCACTACCCATACCAGTATGGAAGTGGGACAATATCACTATGGATTTCGTCACTGGTCTCCCAAGAACATCCAAAGGAAACAACGCGATATGGGTTGTTGTGGACCGTCTAACCAAGACTATCCATTTTTTCTCCATTCAGGAAGACTTATCTCTTGATCAACTTTCCAGGATTTATGTGAAGGAAGTGTTAAGGCTGCATGGAGTTCCACTTTCTATCGTATCTGATCGTGATCCAAGGTTCACATCAAAATTTTGGAGAAGTCTTCAACATGCTCTAAGAACTAAATTGAATTTCAGTATGGCCTATCACCCCCAAACTGATGGACAATCTGAAAGTACCATTCAAACACTCGAGGACATGATGAGAACATGCTCAATAGAATTTAAAGGTGGATGGGATCAACATCTCCCTTTAGTTGAGTTCTCGTACAAAAATAGCTTCTACTCGAGTATTCAAATGGTGCCCTATAAAGCTCTATATGGGAAGTGATTTAGAACTCCTACTTTTTGGGATAAAGCTGGTGAGAGAAAGCTTCTTGGACCTGATCTTGTACAAGAGATGACATAAAAAGTCCACGCCATCCAACAACACATTAAGGCAGATCAGAGTCGGTAAAAGAGTTATGTCGACAACCATCGAAGGGACTTGGAGTTTGATTTTGGTGACAAATTATTTCTTCGGATTTCACCTTGGAAAAGATTCATGAGGTTTGGGAAGAAAGGAAAGCTCATCCCTAGGAACATTGGACCCTATGAAATCCTTGATCATGTGGGATTAGTGGCCTATCAGCTTTCACTTCCTCTAAATCTTTCACAAGTTCATGATGTTTTCTACATATCCCTCTTGAGGAAATACATTCCTAACCCTTCACATGTACTAAACCCAAAGGTGGTACAATTGGAACATGACCTCTCTAATGAGGAGCATCTGATGGAGATCTTGGATCGTAGAGATAAGGTTCTACGCAACAGGACTACCAAACATGTTAAGGTGTTGTGGAGGAACCACAAATGCATAGAAGCCACGTGGGAACTAGAGGAGTCTATGAGGCATAATTACCCACACCTTTTCTCTTTTTAAGGTATGAGTTAAAATTTCGGGGATAAAATTTCTTAAGGGGGGAATATGTTAATGACTCAAACTTTTGTTAATGAAAATCCCTCTTGATCTAATTAAATATGTGAAATGGTTATAGAACATATGCACTTATTTTTGTTTTATGTTTTTTGGATTTTAAAATACCATTAAGAATTGTGACCATTAATAACATAGTCTTTGATCATTGATCACATGATTAGTATAAATATAAGGACTTAACAATTTATTTTTACTCAGACAAAGGAAGCGATGGTATCATCCAGTAGACTTGCCCCATATGAAGCCCATTTAACAGAGTTCAGAAACAAGGTTGCATCTTTGGTCTTTTCTCTGGACCAATCCCAAGCTGAGCTTGAACACGTTAATCTCAAGCGGAACCGCCTACGATGGAAGTGGAAGTTGATAGAGATTACCACTCAAGCAATGTTATCTGAGCCACCCCAAGAGTTTGTCACCATCGCGCACCTTACCATAAGGTCTTATGCGGGTTATCTAATGGTTTATGTAACAAGACCCTAGTACTATGATTATTTACATTATTTTTTTATATAATAATGATTGTACTTTCATTTTATTATTGTTACTTTGTAAATAGTTTCTAAAAGAACAAATAGTATTTTTAGTTAAATATTCAAATAAGAAATCTATTTTCATGAATTAATGGATTTTTGAATTAAATAATATTTTAATAAAATATTATTATTATTATTAAATTAATGTTTATTAAATATAAATGATTGAATAATTTTATGAATGCAACTGTAATTTTTATTAAGGTTCGAAAGCCATTTTTTTCAAAACCCATGAATTTTCAATAAATGTCGGTTTTTGTTTTTTAAAAGTAAAAATTAACATATTTAGAAAATTATTTAGATAAAATGAATATTATTTCTAGAATCGGGATGTCGAAATTATCCAACAGTAAATTTTTCATAATTTCCTGAGACAGTCAAATTTTTGGGTAAAAAATTAAATACCGTATAAATATATAATGTGTTTTATGACATCATAATGACCCAATAGTGATGTAATAAAATAATATAAACTGTATTTTCGGACAATATATGTTTTACCATTAAAATAATGTGAGTTTGGTTTTGTTTTATTTATTTTTCAAAGATTTAGTGGACCCTCCAAGACTTATATAACATTTTGTATTTTTTAATTATTTTCCTTAAGACTGTGACTCACCTCCACATAAGAAACCCTATTATTTTAAGAAGTTTGGACATTGACCTTATAAAATATTTTTTTCCACTCTCCTTTTTCAAAAACCATGGTCTGGTTTGTGGTTTTTTTTAGTTTAATGTGAGGTGTCCCAAACCTAAATAATAAACAATTCTCTCTTCTTTCCTATATAAACCCACCCAAGCTCCCACTTCCTCTTCACTCAAAGCCTTTTAAGTTCATCAAAACTCTACCCCCCTCTCTCTATAATCCTACCAAGGTTCCCTCAATCCTCCCAAGGTCCCGACCTTCATGATTTCAAAGTTACTCTTCAAGGTAAGTGTAGGACCCCGGGACACCCTGAGAGGGGAGGGGTGAATCAGGGTGGCAACTTTTTCTTCTTTAAGTTGTGGATCTTGTTCCCACGTTGGTAGGAACTACTAAAACCTGTATGATGGATATGAACAGTAATGAAACATTCACATGCAGAGAGATGACACAGCTGTTTTTACTTGGTTCACCACTAAGGGCTACGTCCAAGGAGCATACGCCGACAGGTTGTCGGTCGTACCTAAATCCACTAAGCTTCACTAGCTGTAGATTACAATTGTTCGGGCACAGTCACTCTGTCCCAGGCTCACTGCCTTTACAAAGGTTCAGGGATAGCCCACTGCTTCCCTCGGGTCACTCCCGTTGACTCCCCCTGGCTCACTGCCGTTGGTGAAGTCCCACTCAGTTTATAGACGTGAAGGTCTCTTCAATAGATGTGCATTGAAGTTCTTTGTCTCCTGTTCAGCATGAGACTTTGCTCGCATCAGGGTTCAGAGTTGATGCTCTTTATAGTTCGATCTTTCTTCTTTAGTGCAATGACTGAATGCACTAGATCCCCTTGTATTCGTCTGCCTGAATCACAATCACTTATGCGATTGCTCAATAAATGATGTTCATCTTACTCGGAATTCTTCAGAATCAATTCACCATGTATGCATGAGATTATGCATGTATCATTTAGATTCCTTCTTCAATCTCGCTTTGCACCAAAAGTATCAGACAATCTTCAGCTCTTGTGCAGCTCCAGAAAGGCGGGCGTGCTTCAACAGTGTCTGGGTCTCCTTTTCAAGCCCGGCGCGCAAGTCTCCCGGCGGCGCGCAAGTCTCATGCGCGCAAGTATAACCTGGCGCGCAAGTGTCTCCAAAGCACCTGCGCGACTCTGCCTTCTTGAACTTCAAACCTGCGCGACTCACTTCCTTCCTTGCCCAAATCACCTGGGGCACTCAACCATCAATCGGCGCACAACCTCTACTTGCGCGACCCAAATACCACTTGCGCGGTTCTACCACCTGCGCGACGAGAGCTCGAACAATCTCCAAGTCTTGAGCTCCATGTTGAATGAGGAGGGGTGGTCCAGTATTTATAGGCAAACTGGACCCCTTGCGCGGCGGCGCGCAAGTTTCTCCTTGGCGCGTAAGTCCACTTGCGCGACTTAACCAACACTTGCGCGACCCTCTTCCCTTTGTCAAATTTTGATCTTCTGATCTCGAAAAACCATAGATGCGCAAGTTCCACTCCTTGTAGGTGTCGTCGCGCAAGTCCACTTGCGCGACTTAACCAACACTTGCACGACCCTTATGCCTTTGCCAAATTTTCATGTTCTGATCCTTAAAAGTATATGGCGCGCAAGTTTTCTATCCTCCAAGTGTATGGCGCGCAAGTCCCTTTTCCAAAATCACTTATTCTTTATTTGTTGATTTTGAGGCCCTGAAATTTGGCAAACACTGGAAAACGGCGCCACCTTTTATCTGCTCTTTTTGTACCGCCTCCAGATCATCCATTCCTCTGTCAAAGTTCTTGAATCAAACATAGATCGTTGACCACAACTCTTGAACTCGACATGTGACCACGGAATCTCCTTTGTCAACAAATTTGTATGTCGTTTGTTTGCTTTGTCGACAAGCACGATCACCTCAACAACACTTCTTCTTGGTGATCTGTATCCTTCAGCAATTCTTTTGCCTTTATCACGAACTCCACTATTGTGATGTGTATTCTTTGAAGGAACAGCTTTAGTGCCATCATCTTCTATGACAATGTGATGTGCATGGCCATTTCATAAGTCAACTCATTGTCACATTGCCTCCTTCATCAACCGTCATGATCAACTTCATGCAAACCATGTAATTCAATCCGTCAAGAAGTCTCTAGAATGGTTCTCATGCAATCATGAGTAATTGCATGGTCTTCATCAAAACCCATTGTTCTCATGCAATAATGAGGAATAGCATGGTCTTCATCAAAGCCCATGGTCCTTATGCAATAAGGAGAAATTGCATGGTCTTCATCCAAAAACACCATCCTTCTTTAATCATACTTGGATGGATTACTCCTCACATTCTTCATTGTTGTAAACAATGTATCACCTTTGACACATGTTCTTTGAACTTACGATCAGCACAACAATCGTCTGAATCACTACTCCTCTACTTCATCGGAGTACTTCATGATCTCCCTCATTGTGAGCTTTCATTCCTCCATTTTATTGGAGTACTTATTGATCGCTTTCATTTTGATATTCCATTGACAACTATTGACAACAAATACAATCCTATACACAAAGTGGTTCCAACAATCTCCCCCTTTGTATTTTGTTGTCAATACCTTATACATCTTCTGAAATGAATTTGTCAATGTCAAAATGAGAATCTTCTCAGCAAATCAGCATTTCTTTTCATTTCACTTTCTCTCCCCCTTATTGACAAGAAATACAAAGCATATGGTAGGGAGGGTATCAATCCACACTTAAGAAATGTTTCATTAACCATTTCACTCTAAGTCTACTTGAGCAATGCTCGATGTAGAAAACAAGAGGATTTGATTAAGTCAACAAGGCTATCCAATATCCACAGATCATGATACCAACATGAGATGATAACTCATGTATCTTGTCTTCAAGGGTTTACCACTTTATTTCCAGGTAGAAGAAGATCAACTATGATAGAGAATAATCAACCTGAAACTCCTGCACTCACTTCAGCAAATAGATCACAAACATTCAAGTGCAATTGGCAGGATAAGTGGCCTTGGGGCACTTTCATTCTCTTTATGTCACTGATCAATTCAGTTACTCCCCCTTTGTAAAATAATCTTTGATCTGAGTAACCAAGGGATAGTGATTGAGAAATGACATACCTTCTCCATTGGTGTGTTCTTCAAGAAATTCACAGAATAACTGCTTTTGAGTCCACCTAGAGTTGATATTGATTGAAACAGTGATTATGGAAGCTTCTTCATTTTTCTCCCCCTCAAGGGAAACACTCATCATCATCTTCATCAAGAGTGATCCTTAATCATCATAATCCTTGAATATCAATTGAAGAATCTACTAAGGATGGAAACTTCTTTAGCTTCGCTATCAAGAGTTGACAGCATTCACTACTTCTCAGGTTCTCCCCCTGAGAGTATGCTTCACCTTCAATTCCCTGCATTGTTAGCACAAATACAATACACAAATGATTATGGGAATAAGGTGGATCTTTCTTGCTTCATCAAGAAGACTTGCTTGGTTGAGGTTCTTTTCTCAACCAAGTTCCTCTGTTCATTCCAGTCTTCATGCCTGCTCCTCTGAACATATGTTCTGACATCTGTTGGTGTGGCATGGCTCTCTTCACACTCTCTTCTACTTTGTGTGGAGAATTGTTCTGCTTAGCAGCCATCATGAATGATACATTCTTACTCCTCTTAACGACTGCCTCTTGCTCTGGTATTAAGGTTAGGCAGCCTTTTGCAATGTGACCAGACTTCTTGCATCTCTCACACAGAACTTCTTTGACACGAGTGCTTCTCTTTGTTTGCAATCTCCCAAGCACCGTGTATTCATCATGTGAAAGTTTTCCTTTTCCTTTATCACCAGCCCTGGCCTTTTCATCTTCAAGATTCCTCATTCGTTTCAAATCTTCTGGCCAGATGACCAATATGTCATTTGGAACTTTTGCAGCTGGTTTAGATCTTCCACATGGGTTCATCCGAGATTCATCCCACTTAGTGTTTCTTTTGGATGAATGACCCTTCAATTCCATGGATCTAAAATCCTGGGTCTTCTCAGCTTCCCTACTTGAGATCTTCTTGGGGAAGTGTGTGTTCACAACATTATTTTGATTTCTCCCCAAGGTAGCTGCTTCATTCTTTGATGACATCAAGGGTCTTCTTTTCTTTTCGACAGTGAAAGCATGTTGATGTGGACATGTGCCTGCATTGTGACCGCTGCCATTGCATACATCACAGATGTTATCAAGAATTCCAAATCTGTTTGCAGTAAACAGATGCTTCTGGACCTGCGGATGTTGCTTCTTCTTCTCTGGCTTCCTCCCCTTTGATATAGGCTTTCCCTGTGCTTTTCCATGAAAGGGATTATAAAAACAATCCAGTGCACAGTGCCCAAATCTATTGCAGCACCAACATTGGCCCACAAATCTTTTCTTCTTTGTTTCTTCAGTATTAAGTTGTTGGGCCATCTGCTTAATCGTTTGTGCTCTATTTGAGGAAGAAGCTTCCTCCTTTTTCTTCTTATCCACCCTATTCATGGTGATAGGTTTCTTCTTCTCACCTTTCCTCATCCATACTTGTTTAGAACTTTTCTTCCCATCTGCACTTGTAGGAGTGTACTTAGAAATATGAGTACAAGATGGTTTGGATGGTACCTTCACTTTCTCCGTTGCTTGTGATAGATCAAAGAGTGAAGTCATGATCTTCTTATCACATGTTGGAGTTATTTTGACAATAGAATCCTCCAGTGAGCATTGAGTACCAGCAGCAACTGATTCTTGATGTGGATAATCAAGAGTGGTCATATTCTTCTTGTCACATGTTGGAGGCATTTCAGCCTTAGACTCCTCCAACGAACATTGAGTGCAAGCATCACTCATTTCATTCTTTTGTGAAGTCTCAATATGTGTGTTCTCAATCTTGGTCAATTGATCTTCCAATTTTTGACCCACAATATTGAGGATGATCTTCTGATCTTCAATCGTGATCATCTTCTCTTCACAAGTCTTCTTCAATCTTTCAACCTCATCTTCATGCATCTTAACTTTGTTTTGTAACAAAGAGTCAAGTTCCCTGAATTTAATGGAAGTTTCTTCCAAACAAAAACTCTTGACTTCATTGCTCTTCTTCAGCTCAGCTTCAAGTGCATGGATCCGTTCTTCCAGAGTATTGCTGACTTCACCTTTTTCTTCAAGGGATTTCACCCGTTTGGTGAGCTTCATACTTTCAATAATTTTTCCTTCCAGCCCCTTTTCCATATTGTCATCTTCCCTTTCTAATCGATTGATCTCATCCTGCATAGATTGGAATAGGCTACAAATAATAGCAACCCTTTCTTCTGGAATATCATGCAGATATGTTCTGAGTTTTTCCTGAAAGCTTGAATTAGGGGTATCATCCTTTCCTCTGGATGAGTTCTGAGCCACCTGCTTGATACTTTCCAAGCCTAATGTTTCTTCATTATTGGAATGGCTTGGAGAACAAGACACTGCATCTTCTTTGGATATGAGGGACTTCTTTAGCTGATTTTTCTCTTTCTTTTTCCTGTTTGTCATGGTCTTGCTGGATGTAGACGACTGCTCAGAAACTTCATCAAGACTGCTCTTCATTGTTGACTTTAGGAAAGAAACTCAAATCCTCTTCTCAATAGAATTACTGGAGAATATCCAACATACGTTAACCTTTCCCTCTGATACCACTTGTAGGACCCCGGGACACCCTGAGAGGGGAGGGGTGAATCAGGGTGGCAACTTTTTCTTCTTTAAGTTGTGGATCTTGTTCCCACGTTGGTAGGAACTACTAAAACCTGTATGATGGATATGAACAGTAATGAAACATTCACATGCAGAGAGATGACACAGCTGTTTTTACTTGGTTCACCACTAAGGGCTACGTCCAAGGAGCATACGCCGACAGGTTGTCGGTCGTACCTAAATCCACTAAGCTTCACTAGCTGTAGATTACAATTGTTCGGGCACAGTCACTCTGTCCCAGGCTCACTGCCTTTACAAAGGTTCAGGGATAGCCCACTGCTTCCCTCGGGTCACTCCCGTTGACTCCCCCTGGCTCACTGCCGTTGGTGAAGTCCCACTCAGTTTATAGACGTGAAGGTCTCTTCAATAGATGTGCATTGAAGTTCTTTGTCTCCTGTTCAGCATGAGACTTTGCTCGCATCAGGGTTCAGAGTTGATGCTCTTTATAGTTCGATCTTTCTTCTTTAGTGCAATGACTGAATGCACTAGATCCCCTTGTATTCGTCTGCCTGAATCACAATCACTTATGCGATTGCTCAATAAATGATGTTCAGCTTACTCGGCATTCTTCAGAATCAATTCACCATGTATGCATGAGATTATGCATGTATCATTTAGATTCCTTCTTCAATCTCGCTTTGCACCAAAAGTATCAGACAATCTTCAGCTCTTGTGCAGCTCCAGAAAGGCGGGCGTGCTTCAACAGTGTCTGGGTCTCCTTTTCAAGCCCGGCGCGCAAGTCTCCCGGCGGCGCGCAAGTCTCATGCGCGCAAGTATAACCTGGCGCGCAAGTGTCTCCAAAGCACCTGCGCGACTCTGCCTTCTTGAACTTCAAACCTGCGCGACTCACTTCCTTCCTTGCCCAAATCACCTGGGGCACTCAACCATCAATCGGCGCACAACCTCTACTTGCGCGACCCAACTACCACTTGCGCGGTTCTACCACCTGCGCGACGAGAGCTCGAACAATCTCCAAGTCTTGAGCTCCGTGTTGAATGAGGAGGGGTGGTCCAGTATTTATAGGCAAACTGGACCCCTTGCGCGGCGGCGCGCAAGTTTCTCCTTGGCGCGTAAGTCCACTTGCGCGACTTAACCAACACTTGCGCGACCCTCTTGCCTTTGTCAAATTTTGATCTTCTGATCTCGAAAAACCATAGACGCGCAAGTTCCACTCCTTGTAGGTGCCGTCGCGCAAGTCCACTTGCGCGACTTAACCAACACTTGCGCGACCCTTATGCCTTTTCCAAATTTTCATGTTCTGATCCTTAAAAGTATATGGCGCGCAAGTTTTCTATCCTCCAAGTGTATGGCGCGCAAGTCCCTTTTCCAAAATCACTTCTTCTTTATTTGTTGATTTTGAGGCCCTGAAATTTGGCAAACACTGGAAAACGGCGCCACCTTTTATCTGCTCTTTTTGTACCGCCTCCAGATCATCCATTCCTCTGTCAAAGTTCTTGAATCAAACATAGATCGTTGACCACAACTCTTGAACTCGACATGTGACCACGGAATCTCCTTTGTCAACAAATTTGTATGTCGTTTGTTTGCTTTGTCGACAAGCACGATCACCTCAACAACACTTCTTCTTGGTGATCTGTATCCTTCAGCAATTCTTTTGCCTTTATCATGAACTCCACTATTGTGATGTGTATTCTTTGAAGGAACAGCTTTAGTGCCATCATCTTCTATGACAATGTGATGTGCATGGCCATTTCATAAGTCAACTCATTGTCACATTGCCTCCTTCATCAACCGTCATGATCAACTTCATGCAAACCATGTAATTCAATCCGTCAAGAAGTCTCTAGAATGGTTCTCATGCAATCATGAGTAATTGCATGGTCTTCATCAAAACCCATTGTTCTCATGCAATAATGAGGAATAGCATGGTCTTCATCAAAGCCCACGGTCCTTATGCAATAAGGAGAAATTGCATGGTCTTCATCCAAAAACACCATCCTTCTTTAATCATACTTGGATGGATTACTCCTCACATTCTTCATTGTTGTAAACAATGTATCACCTTTGACACATGTTCTTTGAACTTACAATCATCACAACAATCGTCTGAATCACTACTCCTCTACTTCATCGGAGTACTTCATGATCTCCCTCATTGTGAGCTTTCATTCCTCCATTTTATTGGAGTACTTATTGATCGCTTTCATTTTGATATTCCATTGACAACTATTGACAACAAATACAATCCTATACACAAAGTGGTTCCAACAGTAAGGGAATCTTTCACCCTCCTCTTTTAAGCCATGACCTCCTTTATGTCGTGTCTTCTAGTTTACATATATTTATGTTGAGGGTATGTTATTATATGTTATAATTAATTTCCATTTCATATCTAATTGTTGAGAGACCCTTTCCACTCTCATCAATTTTTTTCTGAATTTTTAAGTGACGTTGTTAGGCTGCCGAATTTCTCATAAAAGAAATCACATCTTCTTTTTTCCTTCATGTTTCCTTTCCATGTGGTATGTCATTAAAATATCCATAGCATGATATTATTATGTACCCATACTTTATTATGAATTATTTATGAGTGTGTGACCCTTTTCCCATCTCTTTTCAATGTTTTCTAAAACCATGTTATATAGTCGTTATACTGCAGAAATTTCACCTCAAAATTTTTATCTCTTTCTCTGCAAAAATTATCTTGTTTTATTTATGTGAATACCCAGGAATATTTCGTTTATATGGGTGTTCATAAATATATAAATATGATATGTTTGATTCTTTAATTGACATACATATAACCCTCACTCCCTTTACATGGGTTATAAATGACATAATGATCTTATTTTTTTAGAACTTTTAAAACGTCACGATCTTGCAATGAAACCCATTTCTTTTATTCTCCATGGGATATTTATGAAATGTTTGATTATGATCTATGTGGATCGAATGAAAATAAAGACATATTAAGGGTTTTCCCTGATATTGATCCAATGCATTGGTTAAATAATTTATCTCTAGAGATGACAAGTTTCACGATACCTTGGTGAATAACCTTGGTAATTTTTATGACACCTCGGGGTTGTACCTTGGTGATATGTTCATGAATGTCTAAATGAAATGTTGTATCCAAATATGAAAGTTATGTTTCAAGTTCTTTTCATTATGATATGCCTATAATTATGTTTCTCAAGTCCTTATGTTTTTATCAACTTCTTATTGATATCACAGGTAAATTGATTCCCTTGCTTTCCTTACTGGGCCTTCTGCTCACCCTTTCCTTTGATGTATGTCTCTAGGTTATAAAATGAAGTAATTGTACTTAATATGAATCTATTATGAAGCCTTAAAAGTGTATTAGAAGAATTTTTTATTATTTTTCATGTAATATGTTCCTGATTTCCAAGACACTAGACTTTAAAGATCCTCTTTTTGTAAAATATAATGAAAAGTTGTGTAATAAAAAAGGCGGGATGCCATATCCACCTTCCCAGAATCCTCATCTAAAGCCTTGTCCCTTATATTATTCCTAGTACATATGCATAATAATGTGTCCTGAAGGCATTAGGTTGGCCCTATGGTCTTAAGGTGGCCTGAAGGCCTTGAGAGACAACTGGATCGAAGGCCTTGGGTGGCCCAAAAGCCTTACAGGACCTGATGACCAAACCAGTTGGACAGAGGCCGAGATGGATGAATAGTTCTGGATGCTACAGTACCGAACAATGCCCACTACTAGAAATTAAGCCTTTAACAATGGTTCCAAATTGTTGTTAAATGATGGATAACTGTTGGTATAATATATACCAACGGTTATCCAAACCGTAGGGAAGTAATCCATAGGGAAACACATATGCCAACGGTTTCTGGAAAACCGTTGGTAAATGTTTGGAAATCTACATTATACCAACGGTTTGACATAATAGTTGGTATAAATTTTCACCAATGGTTTAAAACCATTGATAAACATACTATTAAAACGGTTTAAAACCGTTGGAATATAGTTTTGTATAGCCTTTTACTAATGGTTTGTGTAAACCATTGGTAAAGGCTGGCCATTTCACTATATTCCAATGGTTTGTAAACCATTGGAAAAGTGTTTTTACCAACGGTTCTCTAGAACTGTTGGTATAAAACACATTCACAGCCCTATGCCAACAGTTTACAACCATTGGCATAGGCTTTGCTGTGCAATTCGGGAAGCAGCCTGTTGTAGGCTACCCATTCTACATTTCCAACTTCCCCTCCAATTACCTACAATAACCAACTTTAACACATACATATAAACAATTAATTCATATATATTTAACACATAATTCACCCTAAAACTATACACATACAGAATTAAAACATAATTCATAAGGTAATTATAAATATACATAATTGATTTAGAATTCAATTCAGAATTGAGATGATAATTACATGTGAAATCCGGAATTCAATTCATAATTGAATTCTGAATTGAATACATACATAATTTAATTATCAATTATGAATACAATACATAAAAAATTGAATACGTAATTATATGTGTTATATAGAATTAAGAATACATACAAAATTTCATTTTTTATAACACATACACAATTGAATTCAGAAATTAGAAGCGAATAACCCCAAAATAATAAAATTGATAAATGACTTCAACCAAACACAAATATAATGTCCCATGGTTTGGGGTCAGTGTCTTTGAACATAGTGATGATGATAATGGGTGTGTATCAATGATCTTGTGTGACTTAGGTAATGTAGTTGTCCTTGGCGTATTAAATGTCATGTGTTTTAGAATAAGGGTAGGAGTTACTCACATGAGAAGTGGATTGTGTAAGGCTGGACCATGGATCCTTGTGTAAAAGTATCAACACAATCAGAATACATTTGGTCGGTTTTCCGTATGTCAGTTGTTTTCACTTAAAATGTTGTCCATTTTAAACAAAATACAGACACTTCAAGTGATACCAGCCACACCATGCCTCAGATTGAGTCGGGGTTGACTCTTACACATCACATATGACCTATGGACTATTGTCCTAAAGTATCAAGAGAATCTGAATGCATTTGGTCAGTTTTTCGTATGCCAGTTGTTGTTTTCACTTAAAATGTTGTCCATTTCAAATAAAATTGAGACACTTTGAGTGGTACCAACCACACCGTGCCTCATATTGAGGTGAGTTTCACTCATACACATCAAAAATTACCCATGGATCGTTGTTCTAAAGTATCAGCACAATCCAAATATGTTTGGTCACCTTTCCGTATGCCAGTTGTTTTTACTTAAAAGAGTATCCATTTTAAACAAAAGAAATACACTTCGAGTGATACCGACCATAACGTGCCTCATATTGAGGCGGGGTTGACTCATACACCTCAAAAATGACCCATAGATCATTTTCCTAAAGTATAAATAGAATATGAATGTGTTTGGTTGATTTTCCCTATGTCAGTTGTTGTTTTCACGTAAAATGTTGTCCATTTCAAATAAAAGTGAGACACTTTGAGTGGTACCAGCCACACCATGCCTTGGATTGAGGTGGTGTTGACTCATACACGTCAAAAATGACCCATGTATCCTTGTGATAAAGTATCAATACAATCCGAATATGTTTGGTCAGTTTTTCATATGCCAGTTGTTTTTACTTAAAAGGGTGTACATTTTAAACAAAAGAAAGACACAACGAGTGATACTGGACAAACTGTGCCTCGTATTAGGTTGGGTTTTACTCGTACACGTCACATATGACCCTTGCATCGTTTTCCTAAAGTATCAACATAATTTGAATGCATTTGGTCAGTTTTCCGTATGCCAGTTCTTGTTTTCACTTAAAATGTTGTCCATTTCAAACAAAAGAAAGACACTTCGAGTGATACCAACCACACCATGCCTCATATTAAGGCAGAGATAACTCTTACACATCACATATGACCCATGTATAGTTTTCCTAAAGTATCAATAGAATCTGAATGCATTTTTTTGGTTTTTCGTATGCCAATTGATGTTTTCACTTAAAATTTTGTCCATTTCAAATAAAAGTGAGACACTTTGAGTGGTACCAGCCACACCATGCCTTATATTGAGGTGGTGTTGAATCATAAATTACAAAAATGACTCATGGATCCTTGTGCTAAAGTATAAATACAATCCAAATAAGTTTGGTTGGTTTTTCGTATGCCAGTTGTTTTTACTTAAAAGGGTGTTTATTTTAAACAAAAGAAAGACACTACGAGTGATACCAGCCACACTGTACCTCGAATTGAGGCGGGGTTGACTCCTACACGTCACAAATGACCCATGGATCCTTTTTCTAAAGTATTAACACAATCCGAATGCGTTAGGTTGGTTTTCTGTATGCCAGTTATTGTTTTTACTTAAAATGTTGTCCATTTCAAACAAAAGAAAGAAACTTTGAGTGATATCGGCCACACCGTGCCTCATATTGAGGCTATATTGACTCTTACATGTCAAATATGACCCATGGATCTTTTTAATAAAGTATCAATACAATCAGAAAGTGTTTGGACCGTTTTCCACTTTCTAGTTGTTGTTTTCACTTAAAATGTTGTCCATTTCAAATAAAAGTGAGACACTTTGAGTGGTATCGGCCACAACATTCCTCATATTGAGGCGGAGTCGAATCATACATGTCAAAAATGACCCATGGATCCTTGTTCTAAAGTATCACAACAATCCTAATATGTTTGTTCAGTTTTCCATATGCCAGTTGTTTTTACTTAAAAGGGTGTCCATTTTAAAAAAAAGACACTACGAGTGATATCGGCCACACCGTGCCTCATATTGAGGTGGGGTTGACTCATACACATTAAAAATTACCCATGTATCCTTATGCTAAAGTATCAACACAATCTGAATGTGTTAAGTCAGTTTTCCGTATGTCAGTTGTTGTTTTTACTTAAAATGTTGTCCATTTCAAACAAAAGAAAGACACTTCAAGTGATACCGGCCACATCGCACCTCAGATTGAGGTGGGGTTGACTTGTACACATCTCATATGAACCATGGATATTTTTCCTAAAGTATCAATAGAATCTGAATGTTTTTGTTCAGTTTTCCGTATGCCAGTTGTTTTTTTCACTTAAAATGTTGTCCATTTCAAATAGAAGTGAGACACTTTGAGTGGTACCAGTCAAACTGTGCCTCGGATTGAGGCGGGGTTGACTCGTACACGTCAAAAATGAACCATTGATCCTTTTGCTAATGTATCAACACAATCCGAATACGTTTGGTTGGTTTTCCGTATGCCAGTTGTTTTTACTTAAAAGGGTGTCGATTTTAAACAAAAGAAAGACACTACGAGTGATACCAACCACACTATGCCTCAAATTGAGGCGGGGTTGAATCGTAAACGTCACAAATGAACCATGGATCATTTTCCTAAAGTATCGACACAATCCGAATGCGTTAGGTTGGTTTTCCGTATGCTAGTTGTTGTTTTCCTTAAAATGTTGTCCATTTCAAATAAAGATGAGACACTTCGAGTGATACCGGCCACACCGCGCCTCATATTGAGGTGGGGTTGACTCTTACATGACACATATGACCCATGGATCATTGTCCTAAATAGATTCCGAATGATTTTGGTCAGTTTTCTATATGCCAGTTGTTGTTTTCACTTAAAATGTTGTTCATTTCAAATAAAAGTGAGACACTTTGAGTGGTATCGATCACACCATGCCTCGGATTGAGGTAGGGTTGACTCGTACACGTAAAAAATGAACCATGGATCCTTTTGCTAAATTATCAACACAATCCGAATACATTTGGTTTGTTTTCCGTATGCCAATTGTTTTTACTTAAAAGGGTGTCCATTTTAAACAAAAGAAATACACTTCGAGTGACATTGGCCACACTATGCCTCAAATTGAGGCGGGGTTGACTCATACACATCACATATGAACCATGGATCGTTGTCCTAAAGTATCAACACAATATGAATGCTTTAGGTTGGTTTTCTGTATGCCAGTTGTTGTTTTTACTTAAAATGTTGTCCATTTCAAATAAAGGTGAGACACTTTGAGTGGTACCGGCCACACCATGCCTCGGATTGAGGCAGAGTTGACTCATACATGTCAAAAATGACCCATGGATCCTTGTGCTAAAGTATCACCACAATCTGAATAAGTTTGGTTAGTTTTCCGTATGCTAGTTGTTTTCACTTAAAAGGGTGTCCATTTTAAACAAAAGAAAGACACTACGAGTGATAGCAGCCACACAGTGCCTCAGATTGAGGTGGGGTTGACTCATACACATCAAAAATTACCCTTGGATACTTGTGCTAAAGTATCAACACAATCTAAATGTGTTAGGTCGATTTTCCATATTCTAGTTGTTGTTTTTACTTAAAATGTTGTCCATTTCAAATAAAAGAAAGACACTTCGATTGATACCGGCCGCACCGCACCTCGGATTGAGGCGGCGTTGACTCATACATGTAAAAAATGACCCATGGATCATTTTTTTAAAGTATCAATACAATACAAATACATTTGGTTAATTTTCCGTATGCTAGTTGTTTTTACTTAAAAGTGTGTCCATTTTAAACAAAAGAAAGACACTTTGAGTGATATCGGTCACACCGTGCCTCGGATTGAGGCGGGGTTGAATCGTACACGTCACATATGACCCAGGGATCTTTTTCCTAAAGTATCAACATAATATTAATGTGTTAGGTCAGTTTTCCATATGCCAGTTGTTGTTTTCACTTAAAATGTTGTCCATTTCAAATAAAGGTGAGACACTTTGAGTGGTACCGGCCACACCATGCCTCGGATTGAGGCCGGATTGACTCATACATGTCACAAATGACCCATGGATTCTTGTGCTAAAGTATCAAAACAACCCAAATATCCCAAGATCTCTTAAGGGTAGATCTCCTTTGATCCTTGGGCGTTTTGAGTGCCATCAAGTGCGGATTGAAGATACAGGTGAGTCTAATCCTCTCCTTTATTCCTCTTTTCGATTAGGGTTTTCACTCTTCTCTCATCTTCTTCTGAAGCTCTAAAACCCTCTTTTTCATTGGGATTTAGGGTGAATTTTGAAGAGAGCTTAGATTGGGATCTGAGATGCCGAATTAAGAGTGTGATTGACTTCGGAATCAAGGTAGGTGTTCCTTAGACTTTCGTGAATTGTTGTGATGTTTTATATATGTCGAATCATTGCTCGCCCAATGTTGGGGTGTCGGGTTGGGGGGCTATCTAGGGTCCAGGGAGGAGGGTGGGGGGGATGTCTAGGGGGATGTTTGGGGGGTTTTCTGAGCTATAGGAAGGAGGGTGGGGAGGCTGTCCGGAGTCCAGGGAGGAGGGGGGGGCTGTCCGGGGGGCTGTTCGGGGGGCTGTCTGGGGTATATAAAGGAGTGTGGGGAGGCTTTCTGGGGGGATGTCCAGGGTATAGGGAGGAGGGGGGTTTTCCGGGGTCTGGGAAGGAGGGTGGGGAGGTTGTCTGGGGGCTGTTCGGGGTCCAGGGAGGAGGGTGGGGGCTGTCTGGGGGGCCATTCAGGGTCTAGGAAGGAGGGTGGGGGCTGTCTAGGGTCCAGGGCGGAGGGTGGGGGGCTGTCTAGTGTCCAGGGAAGAGGGTGGGGGATTTACAGCGTCCAGGAAGGAGGGGGGTTGTCCGGGGTCCAGGGAGGAGGGTAGGGGGCTGTTCGGGGGATGTCTGGGGGGTGTCTGGGGTCTAGGGAGGAGGGTGGGGCGGCTGTCCGGGGGGGGGGGGGGGGGGGGCTGTCTGGGGGGCTGTTCGGGGTCCAGGGAGGAGGGGGCTGTCCAGGGGGTTGTTTGGGGTCTAGGGAGGAGGGTGGGGATGTATGGGGGGTTGTCCAGGGGCTGTCTAGGGTCTAGGGAGGAGGGTGGGGGGACTGTCTGAGGGTTGTCTGGGGGGTTGTCCGGGGTCTAGGGAGGAGGGTGAGGGGGTTGTTCGGGGGGCTGTCCAGGGTCCAGAAAGGAGGGTGGGGCTGTCCAGGCTCCAGGGAGAAGGGTGGGGGTTGTTTGGGGTCCAGGGAAGAGGGTGGGGGCTGTCCAGGGTCCAGGAAGGAGGGGGGTTGTCCGGTGTCCAGGGAGGAGGGTGGGAGGCTGTCCGGGGGCTGTCTGGGGGGATGTCTGGGGAGCTGTTAGGGGTCTAGGGAGGAGGGTGGGGGGGTTGTCCAGGGGGCTGTCTGGGGGGCTATCCAGGGGGCTGTTCGAGGGGCTGTCCAGGGTCCAGGGAGGAGGGTGGGGGCTGTCTGGGGGGCTGTCTGGGGAGCTGTCTGGGGTCCAGGGAGGAGGGTGGGGGGTTGTCCGAGGGGTTGTTTGGGGTGTTGTCTAGGGGCTATCTAGGGTCCAGGGAGGAGGGTGGGGGGCTATCTGGGGGCTGTCTAGGGGGCTATCCGGGGTCCATGGAGGAGGATGGGGGGCTGTCTGAGAGGCTGTCTAGGGGGCTATCTGGGGGGCTTTCCGGGGTCCAGGGAGGAGGGTGGGGGGCTGTCCGGGGGGCTGTCATGGGTCCAGGAAGGAGGGTGGAGAGGCTATCTAGGGGCTATATGAGGGGATTTCCGAGGGGCTATCCCGGGTTCATGGGATGGTATTTACATATTTTCTAATCAAATTATTTCTAGGTTAAAAATAATAATTTCATTATATCAACTTTTAATTAGACCACCAATTTTCTAAATTCCACTGAAAAATTACAATTTCATTAAAATAAAGGGATTTCATAGCAAATCATCAAATCAAGTTTTTTTATATATTGATAAAAAAAATAAAGACAATGTGACCTACCTAATCACACATATATTCAGGCACAACAAATCAATAAACATCAAAGGTCAGTAATATCAGCCAAAAATGTAACGGATCAATCTGTTCCTCATCACCATCACTGTCATCGCCATCATCTTCACCCTCACCATCATCCTCATCATTATTCCCATCATCATCCCTGCTCTCATCCTCGCCCTCGTACTCAGCCTTGGCCTCCTCATCTCCCTCCTCCTCTGCCTTGGCCTCCTCCTCCGCCTCCTCCTCCGCCTCGGCCTCCTCCTCACCCTCCTCCTCCTCCGCCTCGGCCTCCTCCTCTCCATCATCTCGACCACCACTAGAACTGCAACCTGGTGCACCATATATAGAACACATCAATGAAATATATTCATCACAAGCAGTGTTGGCCTATGGTGGAAGTGTTGGACATAAAGCTTCCATCAGTTTCATAAATGCAGTGTTTGCCATAGCAGACTGTTCTGCCGTCTCTATGGCCCTTTTTCACCATGTTCTTTCTATGCCTTAACCTGCTTCAACTCGGTGGCACTAAAACTCATACCTGAGGAGGGCCAATACCTTGTCGGAACTATACTCTACCCAGGTCAGAAGCGTACTCTACCAGGGTTCTCATCACCCAACACCTGATGTAAGTGATCATTTGGCCCAAAATTTTCAGGTTCCTGGGAATCGAGGGCCTCTAAATCAGCCTGTTACAAATATAAATAGATTATTGAGTTACAAAATAGAGATTAAAATTTTAAATCAACAAAGTAAAACTTACAATCTACTGCTGAGTTGGTTCATTAACTGCACTTCTATCTTTCTTCTTTCTACTCGAGCAAAATAGTTTTCCTTGAGGCACACGTCCTTTTATATTCAATTTATGCCTCTACAATGAAATTGAATTTAGGAAACCATAATTAAAAATAAGATACCAAAAAAATATTAATTGCATAACTAAAATTATATAATAACTTTTGCAATCGAATAAATTATGGAGGAAGCAATAGAAAGTGCAAGTCGTAAAGAAAGATTATAAACTGTCATACCTACTGTCTCTTATGATCTGGCATCGTAGTATGTCCCAATGTGTGGATGTATTTATTATCATCAATGTTTTTTTATTTCTTCTAGATGCATCCTAAATAAAATTCAATAATTAGTATTAACGAAAAACATGAAAATTTTAATTTAAATACCTCCAATTTGATTAATACTATAAATTGGCTAGTCGTCCAATGAGTAATCATCTGTCAGTATTGTTCTAATGGACAATCATCTACAACAAGGACCACCTTTAACTCTATTCCCACTCTAGCACTCCATCCAATGTAAAAATCATGCTTATAAGATCTCCAAAGCTCGCCTAGATCCTTTAGACATGTTGGTCGTGCACCCTCACCATCGAGGAAATTAAACCACAGCTGAAACAAAAATATTAATTCATATAATTACAAAAATTAATATATTTCACTAAATACAACATATTTTTGTACCCATATCTATGCCCAGGCTTTATCCTTGACTTTATTTGGCAGTTGTCTCCATGAGAGTGGGCTGACAAGAATGATATCAGAGTATTTGGAAAGCGTCACCAAAAAACTCCGACCTTGCTGCCCTGGTTTTTCAATCATCTGACTATCTTCATTGTAGTCCACCATCTACTATGTACGGAGGTTCCACACCTCACACATGTGTGTACTCCCTCGCCCCAGCCTTCTATCAGTAGATGTATTTGTTATGAAAAAAAAACAAATATTTTATCAATACATGTTATAATGAAAATAAATAATGGTGTAACAATTTTTTAGGGTTGTATAAGTATACTTGTTGTAGTCTGATCAATGGGCGCCGCTGGATTTGTAGAAACTGAAGGAACACCCTGTACAGATGGAGTGAGTCCCAATGTATACTCCACAGGGATAGACTCTGGCGGAGAAGGAGTCGAAGAATATGGAATATAAAAGCCTAGAGAGATCGAAGTAGTAGTAAAATAATATGACAGGGATGGCTGGTCAAATGCTGAATGGGGAGTGGGAATCATCATCAGATATGGAACAGATGGGTGAGGAGGGTCAGATGTAAAGGGTGGTGCAAACATGGGAGGCCTAAATATCTCGTGTGTCCCTAACGGCACACCAAGATCAAAATGTGGGATGGATGGTCTGTCAATGGGAGGGGTAGGGTCTAATCGGATACACTGACCAGATCATCTAGCTCTCGTACCACCACCCCTCATACAAACACCCCGAGTATTGGGACCACTACTAGGCTTCTCATCAAATAATTGTCTCCTAATAGATGGATCCTAAAAAAATGTTTAAAAAAATTAATCACATGAAATTATATATAATTTAAATAAATATATTTGAAATAAAATATTCACTGTAGGCACTAGTGGTGGAATTCCCATCTCAGTCATGTGACGATTGTTGTCCATAATCTGTTTTTGTCGCCTCTCTTCAATTGGTTTCATTTCCTACATATGAAAACAAATATGGAAGTAAATAGAAAAGTATAACTAAAATGTAACCCAAAAAACAAAATAAATTAGAGGGAATAGGGGGATTCATTGATAATTTAACTAACCATTATTTTAGGTGAGCTTGAACAAATATATAATGAAGTCAATAAATCGTACAAGATGTGATAAAGAAATTTAATTTTTAGTAGGGTGATTATTTACTAAGTTTCATCATTCTATTAAAATCATGGAACACTGATTCTATTAGATTCATATGTGGAAAAGCAATTATCAAAATTAAGGAAAATTTTAATTTCTTTAGCTCAGGTAGATGATGCAGGTTTCAATACATGTTTTGTAGAAAAATGCAAACCATCATGTTCATTACTTAGTAAAATTTTAAAGAGAGGTCTTAGAGTCATAAAAATTTTATACAAATCATAGTTGAAGTATTAAAATGTTCACCAAGTTATAAATGTTGGTTTCGTAGGTTTAAATATAGTTCAATTCCAAATTAGAAAATGCAATTCGAATAAAATTTTCAACCAATAAACATTGAAAATTCACATAACGATCAAGTCAGATAGAACATATTTGTAATCAATATTAAATAAATTTTAATAGAACCAACCTTAAAACCCCAAATTGAGATAAACCAAAAGAATTGAGAACATGAATAAATGATTTTATATATTTTCCACCACAAATTTAACTTCACGGTCAACTCTGAAAATTGAGCTATTAGAGTCATCAAAATAAATAAATGGATTGAATCCATTAGCAGTAGGTATGGTATCAATTCCAACATCACCATCATCAAAAATATGTATTGGAATTACTTCAATTATGACACTAAATTCATGTCGAAGTTGGTCTCTGAAATAAAAAACTTGTTTATCCATTGATGCCAATACATATGGTTCTTCGGTAGCAAGAGTGCGAGTCATATTAATTACTCGAAATCTACAATCATCAATAAATGTGCCCTATATCGTCATCGAATCAAACCAATGGCATTTCATCATCGTAACTTGTCCAATAGAGTAATAATCCAACATTATTATTTTTTTAACGACTCCATAATAACCTTCATTTTCAAATCGTGGTCTATTATCTTATGCACTAGCATAACAATCTGTTGTGGTAGTAACCATAACACCATCATGTTGTGTTCTCATGTTCTTTTCTCATTCAGTGACAATAAATTTTTACCCATTGATGACAATTGATTTACAGTCACGAACCACAGTATTAGGACCAAAATCCAAAGCTCTTATTTCTTCCGAGATAGAGTCAGAAAGAAAACTCAATACCTACAATATAAATGAATATTAAACTTAATTAAATATTTATTTAATTATTTTAAACAGTAATATTTTTACCTTCAATTTTAACCAAGCAGAAAACTCTTTGCTATGAAAAGTCTCCCTCCTTCTCAAAGATAAAGAATAATGCTTTCTATTTATCATTGTTTTATGTTTCGTATAGATAAAAAATAAGAATATTTTAACAGATATATATATGTAAGATATACATATTCAATTTAGTTACCTGATGTAGTCATCAAACAAATCATAGTTGAACAAAACTGTGTGATGTGCCATCTCCCGCTCTTCAAGGCTTAATGCCTTCAATGTATATGATCCAGGAATTCCTCCTGTTTGAGGAAGTGATGGAAAACTAGGTTCAATTTTCTCATACTATTCTTCTTCATTTCTCATTGGTCTGTTCATTCTTGTAGTAAGATCAGACAAATACATTGAGTAGAAATCCATACATTCTTGAGCCAAGTAACCGTTCACAATAGAACCTTCGGGATGATTCATGTTTCAGACATAAGACTTTAATGTGTAGATATTTCTTTCAGTTGGATACATCCAATGAAAATAAACAGGTCCTCTGAGAAGTATTTCAGTGGGAATATGGATAGTCAGATACAGCATGAATGTGAAAAATGATGGAGGAAATATTTTCTCCAACTCACACAAAATTAATGGGGAATCTGTCAACATTTTTTGTAAGAAAGACTTGGACAACTTCTTAGCACAAAGATCTCTAAACAAATGGAAAAACCGAATAACATTCACCCTTATATTATTGGAAAAAAGATGAAGGATTGCTATTGGAATCAACTCATGTATAAGAACGTGATAATCATGAGTCTTCAAATATTTTAGCTTCAACTCTCTTCTGTTAACCCGTTTAGATATGTTGCTTGAATAGCCATCAGGAACTCTAATAGTCTCTAATACGTCCAAAAATTGTTTTCTTCTATAGGTGTCATCACAATTGAAGCACATGGAACTTGCCATTTATTTTCACTGATACGCACAGGATGCAATTCTGGTCTGATTCCCCAATCCACCAAGTCATGCTGAGACCGTAAATCATCTTTTGTATTTCCCTTAAATATTTAGAAGTATCAAAAGAAACATTTCACATATATTCTTTTCAATGTGCATTACGCCTAAGAAATGACGTAACAAATTGGTTGACCAATAATGAAAATCAAAAAAGATACTCTACTTCCTCTAATTATAACAGGTTTCAGTGGAAACATTCTTTCTCTTTCCAGATTTCATTTGACCCTTCTCGAATAAAAAAAATCTTTCAATTTAAGCACATCAGTTTCAGACATACATTGAGGTGGATCATCGGTATCTATGGTATTATCAAATCTTCAATGATTATTTCTATATGGACGGTCCATTGGAAAGAATCATTGATGTCCCATAAAACTGAAACTACAATGATGTTTTAGTATTATGGATCATGTATTCTTCATAAAAACAGGACATGACAATTTTCCCTTCGTGCTGCATCTAGACATCATTGCATAAGCTATAAAATCATTGATCGTCTACATAAGCGCAGCACACATATAAAATATGTCTTTCGAATATGCAATGTTTATGCGCACACCCACATCCCAAATAAGTTTTAACACTTTTATTAAAGGTTGCATATATACGTCAATATCAATTCCAGGATCAGAAGGGCCAGATATGAGTGTACTCATGAAAGTGAAAGGTTTTTTCATACACAACCATGGGGGAAGATTATAAATGTGTATAAAAACCGGCCATGTGTTGTGAGAAGTAGGCATCTTCCCAAATGGATTAAAATCATCGCATGAAAGACCCAGCCTCACATTATGCACGTCAGCTGCAAAATCAGGATATCGAGCATCAAATCTTTGCCATGAAAATCCATCTGTAGGGTAAACCAACTCATCATTAGTCTTATTTCTCTTGATATCATGCCATCTCATTTTTATTGATATTTCATCATACATAAAAAGATTCTAGAGTCTGGGGATCAATGGAAAGTGCCACATTACTTTTTGTGGCATGCGGGATGGTGTTTCATCGGATTTTGACTTCTAGCGGGATGTTCCACATTTTATACAATCATTTCGTTCAGTGGTTTCTTCCCAGAATAAACTACAATATTTCGGGCAAGCATGAATTTTGTTTCTTGAAAATCCAAATTCCTCAACTAACTTCTATACCATATAGTGGTTTGAGGGAATATCTATATCATCTAGAAGTAAATCCTTCAAGAAGGTAAGAATGTAATCGATTGTTGTATTAGAAATCCCATACATAGTTTTCCCATGAAACAATCAGATTAAAAATTCCAGCTTTTTTCATTTTATCGCACTGTCGATATACTGGAGTCGTGGCAGCATCATTTAATTTTTTCACCCTGAAAATATCATCATTTTAATTAAATGCATCATATGCCCTCATATAGAAGTCTTCTTGAGTAGAAATCCTTTCTTTTTCATGATGACAAATAAATGAAAACTATTCATCTAACAAATTCTCTAGTCTAGTCCTTTCATTTCGATCATCATCAATTTGAGATTTCATTTTATCCCCATTGTGATACCACACATAGTAGTTTTATTGAAAAAAAATATTTTATTATGTGGTAGCTGACTTCTTCATAGCTCAACCAAGGTCTACAAAAACAATTGGAACATGGGCAATGTATGCGACCACTATCTGAAGCATTGTGAAATGAAAAATCTAAAAAGCTCTCCAAATTGTTTTGAAAATCGCTTGAGATCTGATCGGTTTCATACATCCAACTTCTATCCATTCTATAAAAATAATTATTATAATCCATTTGGTTATAAGCAATTCAATCAGATTTAAGTTTAATCGAAAATATATTTAAGTAAACGAAAAAGGAAGGAGTTTCTAGTTGAAGTAGTGAACTATTAAAACAATGTAAAGATATACTAATTTAGTTATGTGTGCCTAAATTTGAGGTGAGATGTGTTTTGTAATTTTTTCATTTATCACATATAATAAGACACCATAGACCTGATAGAACATTGTTCAAGATATTATAAAGTGAAGGCTATTCATGAAAGATGCAGAATGTTTAAAGAGAGTATTTTAAATAATTTATTGATGCTAAAAAAATGGAAATATTGTGAAACGTTAGTACATTTTAGAACACCCAAACTAAATTCCACAGAAAGTACCATATCACCCCGCTAAAAAAAGGAAAACCACCTACACCACTACCCCAACCGTTCCCAATCCCTTCACATGGATCATCCTTATATCCATTACCCATCTCGATAAAATATGACTAAACAAACCATTTACCATCTTTGAGTGGGGATACATCTCACCAGCACCACCATTAGTCGATATGATTCACTAACTACATAAAAGGAGTGGCTATGAAGACTTCAAATCAAGTTGATTCATATAATCATTACACTTGAATTGTAAAATGAAAATATAAAAAAAAACTACAATTATTGGTTATGTCATGCCACACAAGTCACCACCTGCTTTAGGTCAAATCAAAATAGAAACAAAGAATAATAGATGCAAAACATTAAAACTAAGTTAATCCTTACATATTTGGAGTGTAGAAATAAAAAATTGATTGACTTAAGATGGATTTATAGGGAGGAAGGAGTTCCCATCCTATGTAAAGAGAGAGGCCTCTAGTTTAGAATCCAAGGGGGACTTCCCCAAGGCTTCCTAAATCATAATCACTATGAATACAAGGTATATTTCCCCAAGGTATTCTAAACCAAATCCTCATGAATCCAAGGGGTTTTCCAAATGGAATTAAAAGCTATGTTTTTTACATGAATTATTGGTTGGTTTCTTCAAGTAATTCCAAATCATTAATCAAAGAACAAGTACTCAAAAATTAAATGAAAATTTATTTATATTCATTTTCAATAGGTCTCATATAAGAGGCACATGACTCAGATCCCATTATGTGTTATAGGCATCCCAAATCATTCACTCATGTTCAATAACTCATTCTTGGCACCCCTATGGTCATACCTTTCATTACCCAATTAGTTACCCAAGTCAAGCGCACCCCATGGGTGGATAAAGTTTAGGCTTCTACACTAATAGGTTGTTCATGGATCGTAAATAGGTTTAATTTCATAAAGTATAGACAAAAACATTTATTTTTAAATTTGAGATTAATAATAATGTATTTCAATGATACTACACATCATAAATAATACAAAACAGTGATACTTTTAAGAGATAGTTTATAAACCATCTTCTATATACTCACAGACATCTACCAATCAAGTATTAGTCATTGATTCAATATCAAATAGTGTGAATCATTAAATTTTCCAAAATCCCTAGAAATAGGGAATAATAACTTGATCTTTATAGATAGTGAAATAAATGGAGAAAGGTTGAGAATAGAAGGATATCCGCTCATAGTTGGGATAAACAAAACTAGAAAAGAATAAGATACCTCAAATCACCATGTTAGGTCCCAGAGTTTGGTAGACCACACACCATGTAAATTACCTCAATGATGGCTTCTATGTGGATATTTGGGAAGAGTTTGAAGGAGTCTAACCTGGATGGGGGAGTTGCAGTCGATCGGATGAAAGACCTCGGGTTAGGGTTCACCTGCGCGGGGGCTTCTGGAAATCAGGGAAAATGTCTGGCTTCTATGTAATTGGGGGCTTGGGTGCTGTATTTGGGGGGGATTTTTCCCAACGGTTTTTAAAAACCATTGGGAAAAGCATTGACTTTACCAACGGTTTGTACAAACCATTTGTAAAGGGAGAAAAAAATGTAGATTTCCCAACTGTTTCTTCAAACCGTTGGAAAATACTTCACTTACTCAACCTTTACCAATAGTTTGAATAAACTGTTGGTAAAGGACCCCTATACCAACGGTTCTGTTGAACCGTTGCTATAAAAGTGTTGGGAAAACTCAGCTTCCCAGTAGTGGCCCACTATAATACTACTACAGTACCAGAAATATGTCTCCACCCGTATTTGATCTCGAGTCTCTTGGATGCACTTTCTGAGTCCTCACCAACCGGGCTGAGGCTCATATGCATCAACTTATAGAGACTATACAGTTCATCACAACTTGAGAAGGATTTTCACTTAATCAAATCACCAAGATATATATCATATAATTAATGAGGTTGTTTGTAACACAACAATTGAATATATACAACCAATATCTATGGTTTATATCAAAGTTTTAAAGGATAATTGAAAAGTAATTGACATGAAGTTGACATTATATTATAAAAAATAACCCTTAAATATATTGTTACTATAAGACTATTCAAACATTAGAATACATTCATATATATTTCTCTATAGACTTAAAAAGGAAGTATGTATATCTTCATTTTATTGAGTTATCATACAAAAATATATCAAAACCATATAGAAATATGGACCCATATGAACCTAATTATGGGAATAAGTGAATATATTAGACATGGTATGATTATATTGGATAAAGAAATATATATGGAAAAGAATTTGTCGATGAAAGAACAAAGAATATCTAGGCCATCCAACAACATATCCGAGCAGTATAGAGATGACATAATATATATGATGAAAATCATCATAGAGACCTAGAGTCTGATGTTAGGGATAAATTAATCCTTTGAATTTATCCATAGAATATAGTTATGAGTTTGGAAAAAGGTAAATATAATCCTTAGGTATATTTCCCCTTTTGAGATTCTTAACCATGTTAAAGATGTCTTCGAACAATTGGAACTTCAAATAAACTTATCTCAACTATATAATGTGTTTCTTGTATCTCCCCTGAGGAAGTATATTCCTGATAAATCACCTTTAATAAACCTAGAGGTGTTATATTTAGAGAATAGTATATCATACAAGGAGTTTCTACTAAATAACTTACACCAAAATGATAAAGTGCTAAGAAAAAAGAAAATTTTCCTTTTGAAAGTACTATGTATAAATCATATGTTTGAAGAAGAAATATGAGAACCTAAGGATGTAACTGAACAAAATTACCCTCATCCAATTTTTATTTATATTTTGAATGAAAATTTCAAGGATGAAATTTTATAATGGGGAAGAATATAACATATTATGCTTTCATATAAATATTTTTTACCTAAATTTATATATTTATTAATTTATTCTTTGGAAACATGAGTATAAGATTATATAATAAATAAATCATATAAACTATATATAAAAGAGAAAATTATTTATTTCATAATTGAATTCTATAAATGAATTATAAATAAATTCATTAATATTAATAAAAGAACATCATATAGTAAAAAAAGTGAGTTATATTCTATAAAAGTTTTAAATTGAATGATTTTCTTAGAAGTACCATAACTGTAACACTCTAAGATATTGCTATATATATTTCCATTAAATAAATCTATTATGTTCGATTAGTTTCTACACACACAACATTGAACTAAATGAGATGAAACATATTAAATGATTAATATTTTGAAAATTAGAAGAATATTAATTCCTCTCATAAATAAAAAATATTAATCAACTAAAATTGATCATATTTAAAGGATAAATAATTAATATGATTTAATATCAAAAAGGATTGTTCTTTCTAAATTTATTTTTAAAATGTGTTTCATATTTTATTTTAATAAAGTACATTAAACACATTTAAAATATTAGTATTTATAGACATATATATTAACATTATTTAAATTAGATACTAATAAAAAATAATATTAAAAACAACTAAAAATATCATAATTATTAAAAAATGGTTTTATTTATATTTTTATTTTCATACAAAAACTAAATTTATAAATTTTAGAATTTTATTTTTTAAAAAATTAACTAATTTTTTTATTATTCATTTCAAAATTATCATATGTTGAATTTTTGGGATTTTTTTGAAAATATTGATTTTTAGCTGAATAGTGAAAAATATCGGTTTTACAAAAACCACTACTTTTATGACATAAATTCGTATATAAAAAGAATTAAAAATTTATCAAAACTTTTTATTGATAATATATTTATTTTATGATAAAATATTTTATTTAAAAATATTATGATTAATTTAAAAACCAATATTTTTCAATTTAAAATTTACTTTAAACTTTTTTAAAACAATTTTTATGCATTATTCATTTATTAATTTAAAATTTATTTTTTAAAGTTTTAGAAATTTAAAATTATGAAATTATTTTCATTTTTAATATTATCATATTATAATTATATAATAAGGTAAATTTCATTTTTGGTCATAATAATAAGTAATATAGTGTAAAAAATAGTTAATGTGGTAATAGAAAATAATGGTAAATAGATAAATTAGAGATGAAATGCCCAAGTAACTTAAAAATTTATCCATTTTGTGTTTTTATGAGATATAAATCAACCATGGATTACCCCCTCTCCATTATTTTTCACTTTTTGAGGCACCATCCTTTAAATATGGCATGACATTAACATAAGATTTTGAGTATTTACAAAAATGCCACTCTCCTCACTTATAAAAGGGGACTTACACCACCCCTTTAAATACACCATAAAATTACAATAACTATTGAAAATATTCCATTTTTTACAAAACTTATATCCCTATTCCTTATTTTATATCCTCTTAATCTAAGGAAAATCCTTAAATCCTCTATTTCCAAGAGGCACTCTAAGAAAATGTTTAAACTCTCGACGTAAGTACTAATCACTTATTTACCCTTTTCATCTATATCCTCCTGATACTAATATTTTCTTAAATTATAATACAATGAAATAAATATTATTAATACAATGAAATGTTATTATGCTTATGGTGTAACCACTATCCACTCTTCCCTTTCTTTAGAAAAATGATAATCTTATTCATGTGTATGAGTGTAATACCACAACCACAAAGTAATGTATATAATTTTTTTCATAACCAAATTATATGGATGGTTCTAAAAGGATACTTAATGAATAAATAGAATATTTTTAACATATTTATTATTTTAAAAATATAAAACATTTTCTATCTCTCTTCCATTCTTTGTAAAATTGAAACATCACATGTGTGTTCATGCGAACTACTACCTCTAGGGAATTCTATATTTCATTTTTCATCACCACCATTCATATATTTTTATATGAATATAATTAAATACTAAATATTATATTATTAATTAAATTTTGGAACCCCAGAACCTCACTCTTAAATCTGGTGCCTTATAGATTCTCAGACATAACTATCCCACAATTACATGACTTAAAGAAAATTTTGAATTAAAAACATTCCCAAGACCCTTTAGGTTTATATATTTATATAATTAATAAAATCATAATCAAATAAATCTCATGTCTTTCTCTACTATTGTAATTTTTTCCACTATATATGAAACAACTTAATCAATAATAAGTCATCAAAAAATTTCAATAATTATCCATACATGATATCTTGTTAGGAATATCATGTGTAAAACTTTTCTCCATAACCTATGAAAATAATAACATAATAAGGGGTTATATCAGATGCTCAATATGGGAAAACATACAACTGATGAAATCATGGCATAAACATGGCATAAATATTTTGGTAGGAATAAGTATCCATAAAAATTACATAATCAAATAAAATTGAGAGAATTATATATACATGGTAGCAATGAAAATTAATAGATAACATGGATAAAGAAATATAGTTCCTTAGTGATGAAATACATAATGTTGGATAGTTGATTCAATACCATAATCCAAGACATCATGAACTTAGACATCATAATCTTAACATAAAAGAAATATCTTTTTCTAGGAATATATACACAAAAATACACAAAAAATTATGTCTAATGAGACTTATCAATGCATAATGGGTCTATATAATGTCATTACCCACCCATAACTTATTTAAGAATAATGCATTCATTATATGAGATATTGAGTAAACAATACATAATAAATTTTACAATAATCATATGTATTGGAATAAAAATATAAAAATTTCCATTACTTTTTCTCACATAAATAAAATGGACGACATGATCATAACTAATCTAAAAAAAGTTAGATGGTCAGACAATACATATTTAACATACTAATAATCATTGATATTGGAATAATAACATACATAACGCTAATACTCCCCCCCATGTAAATAAAGGAGACAACATGATCATTACCCATCCAAAGAAATAAGATGGATGACCAAAACAATTAGATACAGTATTAAAATAAACATCCATATTGAAATAAAAACATGAAAATTACCATTACTTTTTCCCATATAAATAAAGGGGATAACATTCTTTATAGGTGAAAATAATACAATACGAATTTTATAAAATATGATGTTCACATAGTATAGAGTAATGAGTATATGAATAAGTAGAAAATGGAATAACATGATCATAAAACGTACAGAGAAAAAAAAGAGGATAGGTTTAATAGAACATATCCCTTGTGTAATAAAGGAAACCAAGAAGGATGTTGAAATATATAAAAAAACATCCTAGAAAAATAATTATTTGAATAGTATCATGGATGAAAGGATCAATAGTATAATTTTTTGACTCCATGAGTTAAATTCCATAAAGTTAAATATCTATTAGACTCATGAGTGTAAATAATTTGAATATGAAAAGGAAGGTGTAAGTGAAAACATAAACCATTTTTTTATAAATCATTTATAACATCGATGTAAAAGACGAAGTTGTGGGTCACTTAAAAAAGTATTTTTGTCTCGAATGGCCCGAAGGCCTTTTTTTTTATTTTATTATATATAATCCCCCTTTTAAGGGTTGAAGGGGTACCCGTACATGGCCTGTAGGCCCAAGGCACAAGGCCCGACATGACCCGTAATACATGACCCGAAGGCCCAGAGGCATACCATGCCCAATACATGACCTGTAGGCCCAACCCACTAGAACTGCCCCTCCCCAGATTCTGCATCATTGATTGCCTTTAGCTCCCCACCTGCATTGCTGATCAGCTAGCATTGCCCCGTACAAAGATGCACGGTGCCTGGTCCCGATGGCGGTTCAAAAAGTATTTTTCAAAATGAGAAATGAAAACTCTTGGAATACCATTAATTTTAAAAATAATCATCAATAATATGGTCTTAATAAGACATAATTTTTTTCTTAGATAAATTTGGAGAGGAAAAAAACATATGAAATTGAAAGGCAAAATCCTTTTCATTATTTTGAAAATACCTCTATACAAAACTCACATTGTAGAGAGTTTAAAAAAAGTTAACTTGTATCAAAATATATTTTTTCCTATATATTTTTATAAATTAAAATATAATATAATATTATAATGGAATAACCCAATCATGTAAGAAATAAGTTCATGATTAAACAATATAACTCAAGGAAATAAGACTTGATTTAACAATATACCTTATGAAATCATACTTATTGAAGTAATAAATACTTTAAAAAGGTGTTTTAGGTGGTATAAATGTAAATAAAGAAAATTCCACATAATATAATAAATTTTTATAATTTACCCAACTTTTATTTTTAATAGAAAGATCATAGCTGGTTTATTGAAAATTGAGTTACTAAAAATATTTACAAATGGGGAAATAATTGTTTAAAATCCACTTGATGAAAAGGAAATAATTTGAATTAGTATTTCCAATGAATAAAAAAATATGTGATAATGATACATCTATGGGTATTGAATACACCATTCAAATAAAAACAATGTGTATAACAAAAACACATCTTAAGGAATTAATGTTTGAGATAAAGAACCCTTGCGACTTGCATAACATTTTGATCAAAATACCTACCAACAGTTGGCCTATAATTGAACTTAAAATAAAATTATTAAAATATAATTTAGGATATGATATTTAAAAAAGTAATTATATGCACCACATAAATGAAATATGGTTCATAATACCAAATATGTCTCAAATAGAGAAATTTAAGATGAAAACACTCACCTTGGTTTTGATTTGTTCTGGACTTGCACCAAAAATCCTCAATATTAAAATTTATTTCATTAAATAAATTAACAAAAACATTATTCATAAATAAAACCGTTTATAAATATAATTTTAATTCATTATATATATATAAATATTAGTTATTTTTTACCTATTTTCAACATCGAGTGTAAGTAATATTTATTGCTTTGACCTAGTTTTTAAAAAATAGTGTGGGTATTCGTTCTTGTTAAAAATTTCATAATTAAAATACAATTACAGATATTTTATAATATTTTCCATGAAATTTATCAAACTATAATTGAATAACATGTTTTTTTACAGACCATGAACATGAAATCAATGATGATCATGTTTCGATGATTCTTGATGAATAAATTGTGTTTTCATAACTAATGAGTTAAATGATGATATAAAATTACCTTAAAAAACATTATATACATATTTATATACTATTATAGCAATTAATTAGTTCTCATATTCATCCATGATTTAAATTTATAGTATTGTTCAAGTGGGTGGTTAAACTGACCTAAAAATAAACCTTCCATGGTTAGTGGATGATTATGTGGTTTTTTGGTTGCAATATAATTTCAATAGAAGAAAATTGATCTTATATGGTTATTATTAGTTTGATATATCAAAACTTTAAATAATTATAAATAGAAGGTAATTTATATGAAGTCATTACTTAGAAATAAGATATCATTTTTCTCTTTGTATAATTATTTTAAATGATTAAATTAATGAAGATCATTTGTTGATTATATCATCAGTAGGATATAAAATTTTTCATAAAATAAACTTAATGATATTATAAACATAATATTTATACATTAAGCATATTTTTTATTTCTATCCATGTTTGGTGGTGATGAAATGAAAAATGAGAATTTAATCATTTTATAGAGGTTGTAGTCCACACGTACGCATAGTCGATTTCATTTTATATGGAATGGGAGATATATATAATATTTTTTTTCATTTTATAATATATAATATTTTATAAATATCATAATTATTTATTAAATTAAACACTATTATCAACTATGTATGGTGTTTAATGAAAACGAAATATGTTGTTTCATGGAGGCGGTAGTCCACACACACACACATGAATATCATTTCCACTTCTCATAAGGGGAAAATAGAAAAGATAATTAATGATTATTACCATATAATAATAAAATTAAGTATATAAAAAATATTCAATTAATTTATTAGGGATTTTAAAAAATATAATTGGAAAATAAAAATTGGAAAAGAAATAAGTTATGTAAAAATGATTACTCACATTGAGAACTTTAAGATTTCCTTGGAAGATCCCTTGGAAGTGGATGATATAGGATAATATATAATAAAATAAGATTAAAATAGAGAAATATTATTCTAGGGTACAAAATAAGGGTAGTGTTTCAGGAAGAAAATGAAGTTTTAGGAGGGCCTTGAAGGGGTGGTGAGAGGCCCCTTTTATAAGTAGTGATAATGATTTTTTTTGTAAATTAATGCTGGCATTTTTAAAAAAAATAATTTTAATTATAAAATACATATTTAGTCTTATAAAAATGTTTCATGAATTTAAAATTCATACTTATATAGTTATAATGTCATAAAATTCATGTTATTTGTAGAGGCAATATATTTCACTATTCTCCTAAAAAATCAATCTTTTTAGAAAATTTCAACAAATTTATCTTAAGAAAATATTTCTATGATGAATCAAAAAATAATATTAATTTTTTAAAATTAAAATTATTAAATTTTAAAATTTTACTTTTACATAAAATTATGAGTTATAATTAAAAATTATTTTTATAAGAAAATAGCTTATTTAGAATATTAAACATTCTCATTCATATTTCATATTATTCCAATTAAATTAGTATTAAAAAATAATTAATATATATTATATTTTACCCTAATTAATCACATTTTTATTGAAATATTAATTTATATTTAATAAAAAATTAAATATTTATAAAAATACACTTCTAAGAATAAAATGACTGTATTAGTCATTTTAGCTATACCAATTGAATTTCATTAATATTAAAAGTTACATTTATTGTCATTATATAAAATTTTCATAAAGTTATTAATCTTATTCATTCCTACTAATTCAAGGGTTAGGTTTTAATGGTCTTAATGTATTGTGGTTTCTTTTTATTCTGGTGTTGTCTTTGGAACAAGATATAAAACATATTGGAATATTTAAAGTTAATCATATATTAAAATTTTTAGGTGTTAAATTCTCCCCCTTAAATAAATTTCATCCTCAAAAATTTAATTATCACCTAAAAATATATAATGGTATCTATAAATTATAAATATCATGTGGTATCAACATTAATAATATAGGTAAGTCTAGGAAATTCACCTATAGAAAAATATACATATTGAGTTTCATTCCAACAATTTGAGAAAAAAACCTCTCGTGGTTGGGTGTTAAGATATATTTTATTTTTCAAGTTTATAGTAATAATTTTAGTGATATGTTATAAAAGGTTGTTAAGAAATATGATTCCCTATTTTGGTAATTAGTATGAATATAGATGCATATACATACCGCACACATCTATCTCTTATCCCCTATGCTTCTTCAACTTGACGGAACTGGTGATAAGTTGAGGTCAAATGATATATTTGATTAATAATTATCCTCTACCTCATAATAATTCTTGATATCCATGTTTAGACCCATTATATCCCTTTATATAGTAGCCTCCTCCACTGCACTGACATACGAACCTTCCAAAATACCCCTTTCCTACATCACCAGCCTCAACAGATAACCACCCATCTCTTCACTTTCCTATTTCACTGGTCCCTACACTGCTCACTCCATGAATACCCCACAACTAAATGTAGGAATAAGATGGATTCCCTACCACATTGTATCTATATGGCTCTTCATGTGCCCAAATAGGGCCTTCTAAGACCAAAATAGTTTTCCACACATGTTGTAGGGGATCACTTACTCTAAGGAATCAAACCTAATTTTCAAACTGCTCCCAACCTTATGGTCATAGGGTTTCCTCCTACATTTCTGCCCCATTTTCATGTTATGTTTCATAAATGATGATGACCAGAGTTTGTATTGTACTTCCACCATTGGTATGGTGATTTTAAATTATATGGAAATATTGGGGATGGTATGTGGTGATGGTAAATTTATGGATAATGATGAAGATAATCTGTTTTAGTCTTCTACCAATGTAGTGATGGTATGATATCTCTATAGTGGTCGTTGGTTATTGTCTCTACTACCATCCATTTCCCAAGAATGAAGATGTTGTGAGTAATCTAACCATGATTCAGTGAATTGTGAGTGTATGTTTTAATAGTTAATTCATTAATAGAATCATATAAATTTCATATAATGTAATAACAAGAAGATTCATATTTCCCTAAGCATCATCTTAGAGTAAAATAATCATACTGCAGGAAGTTTAATTCGATTAAAAAATCACCAGGGTAGTGATTTAATAATTTATTGAAAACTTCCTAGATACACTTGGGATGATAGAACAAGAATCCAGTAAGGAATCCAAAAACTATTTAGTGGATGATAAGTGTATATTCTTTCTTTGTTTTCATGATAAACTTCCATCAGTAGAAGTAGCACAAGCTTTCCCTTATTTCCTTTATCTTAGAGGATATAGATTTTTATTATCATTTTTAGCCTATAGTTCTTTTACTTCAAACTATATCACTCATAGTTCAACATAAATCATTCATATCTCAACCAATATCATTCTAGGTTCAACTTGTGCTACTCTTTTTTTGGGTCTTCTCATACTCTTTAACCTAATCCCATTAAGTAAATAGAAAATCAATATTTCATAATTTGTCATAAAAATAATATGATTAATCAAAGAATATCTCTTGGGTGTTTCAAACTAGGTCTTACGTTAGGCCGCTTATTCATTAACTAGATAATAATTGACTTAATAACTGATCCTCCCTTTTCATGGTTACTACCCTTAGGTACATTTGTTCCATAACCTGAATCCACTTATAATATCCAAAAATGGATTCAATTTCTAGGATAACCACACAATATCTACTTTACCAAATCCTTAAGATACTATCCTATACATGTGATTCTCACATAAACTTGTCCTTATGGGTTTCACTAAATTCATCTGATCTTAACCCCCAAATAAAAAGTGTATTTTTACCTTAATGTAAAATTATAGAATATCTAAAATGGTTGTTTATATATTTTAAATTTCAATCAATATTAAATTATTTACACTTAAATTATCCTCAACAAACAATCTCTAAAGTTATTTAAACCCTTCTTTGATATCAACTATATCACCCCAGACTTGCATTCCCAGATCTGGTGCCTAAAACACATACTTTACAAACTAATTTCAATATAACTGTGGATTACCAGACATAAATATCCCATAATTACTTGACATAAATAAAATATTACATCATATACATTCCCAACACCTTTTGGTTTTATAGCATTATAGAATTTGAAAAAATCATAAAATAATAAAGCCCATGTCTTTCTTAAATATTAGACATTTTCCCACAATATAAGAAACTAATTAATAAATAATAATTCTTCATCATTTCCCATATATTTTCTATATAATCTATCCTATTGGGAATATCATATGTAATAATTTTATTTATAACTTGGGTAAATTTAAACATAAGAATGGGTGAGCTCAGTCACTTCATAAAGAAAAATATAAAAATGATACAATCATGGCATAAATATGGAATAAATATTTTGGGAGGAATAAGTGATCATAATAATTCAGTAATCAACTAAAACTGAGAGAATATAATTTCCATGGTATTAGTAAAAATAAATAGATCACATAGATAAAAAAATTGGTTCCTTAGTGATGAAATAAATTGTTTCAAAAAAGTAATTCCATACCATAAGACAAGACATATTGATCTTACAGACAATGTAATATATTTTTCTTGGTAGGAATACACCAAAATAACCAAAAATTTTGATCTCATGAGACCTGTTGATGCCTCGAGAGGCTATATAATGCTTGGACCTACCCATCACTTTTTTCAGTCCAATGAATTCATTAAATAAGATATTGAGTAAAAAATACATAATAAAATTTTACAATAATCATCAGTATTGGAATAATAATATACACAACACCAATAAATTTCCCCATGTTAATAAAAGTAATAACATGATCATAACCCATCCAAAGATAGAAGGTGGGTGGTAAAATAATACATAGTAAAAAATTCCAATAATCATTCGTTTTAAAATAACAACATATAGAACACTAACACTTTTCTCCATATAAATAATAGGGATAAAAATATTACAACCTATACAGAGAAATAATATATATGGTTAACCAATACATATTAAATAGGATAATAATAATATATATTGAAATAATAGCATACAGAATAATAATTCTTTTTCCCATTTCAATAAAAGAGATGACATTATCTCTTGGTGAAAATTATCCAATCTGAATTATATAAAATGTGATGTTTAAAATGTATATAGAAATGAGTACATGGATAATTAAATTCCATAATAATATGATCATAATCTATATATAAATAGAATATGGATGGGTGCTGACATTGATGAAAAAAAACAAACTTGGAAAAGAATACTTCAAATGATATAAAGCAATAAACGATCAAGAATATAATTATTTGATACCATGAGTTCAGTAACCCAAAATATAAGTAAATATTATAGGATAAATCATGAAACATTAACCCCATGAGGATAAATCCTTTAAATATTACAAGGAAAATTAAAGTGAAAACATAAAAGAGTTTTTTAGAAAAAAAATCTAACATTGACATAAAACACGTTCTTATGAGTCACTTACAAAAGAATTTTTCAAAAGGTGAATTTAAAACTTATTGAAAACCATTAATTATAAAAATAATATTCAATAATAGGTCATTTAAAATACATAGGTATTATCTTGGATAAATAAAGATAATAAGAAAAAATATATGAAATTGAAAGTAAAAACTCATTTTTATTATTTTGAAAATAAATTTGTTTAAAACTCTAATTATTAAAAGAGTATAAAAATTAATTTGTATAAAATTATATTTTTCTACATAGAGGTATAAAAATTTCCATATAATAAAATTTTTGGGTGCAAGAACCCATTCATGAAAGGAAGAAGTTCATGATGAAATAATATAACTCAAGGAAAGAAGACTTTAGTTATCAATATCACTTATGAAACATACTCCCTGAAGTACGAAATACTTAAAAAATGTGTTTTATTTGGTATAAAATTAAATAAGGAAAATAAAACTCAATATAACCAATTTTAATAATATACCCAACTTTTAATTCCAAGAGGGTGATTTTAACTCAATGAATGAAAATTGAGTTACCAAAAAGCATTACAACTGGGGTTACAATTGATTAAAATCCATTTGAAGAAAAGGAAATGATTTGGATTAGTATTTATAATGAATAATTAAAATATATGATAAAGATACATCCATGGGTAGTGAATATACCATTAAAGTGAAAATATGGTGTATAACATAAACATGTCTTAAGGAATTGAATTTTGAGATAAAGAACTCTTGCGACTTGAGTAACATTTTAATCAAAACCATTTAAACGAGATGTCATATTAATAAAATTAAAACACTATTATTAAAATATAATTCATGATATGATATCTAAAATTTTCATTATATGAACTACATAAATTAAATTAGTTTCATAATACCAAACATGTTTCGGGAGAGGAATTTGAGGTGAAAACCCTTACCTCGGTCCCAAATCATTCTGAACTTGCACCAAATCTCCTGAATACTTAAAATAAGTTCATTAAATAAATTCAAAAGAAAATTATTAATATATATAACCATTTATACTCCTCATTTACAATCATTCTACACATAAAAATATTAGTTAGTTTTTATACCTGTTTTGAAGACTGGGTGTAATTAATCTTTATCACTTTGAAATAGTTTTGAAGAAATGATGTTGGTATTCATTATTGTTAAAATTTTATTATTAAAAGATAATAAAATGTACCTAAATATATGTTCCATGATATATATAAAGTTATAATTTCATTCTATGTTAGTTTTGGTTACAAACCATGAAGATAAAATTGATGATGATCATGTTTCAGTGATTCTTAACTAATAAAATGTGTTTTCTTAATTAATGAGTTAAATAGTGATATCAAATTACCAGAATAAAAAATTCATTCATATATTTATATCATATTATACCAATAAACTATTTATTACACTCATTCATGAAATAAATGCATAGTATTGTTCAAGTAGGTGGTTAAACTGATATAAATATAAACCTTCCCAGATTAATTGATGATTATAAGTTAATTTATTTTTAATATAATTATGCCAGAAGAATAATGACCTTATTTGGTTATTATTAGTGTGATATATAATCATTTTACTGAATTTAAAATATGATATAATTTATATAAATTCATTACTTGGAAAGAATGGATCATTTTCCTCTTAGTATGCTTGTTTTAAATGGTTGAATTAACATGATCATTTATTGGTCATATCATTAATATATACTACAATTTTTCATACCATAAACATAATGATATCACTAAAATTATATTTATCCTGTAAAGATATTCTCATAACCATACATTTAGGGAGTTTATGAAAATAAAAATTAAAATCAATCATTCCATGGAGGCGGTAGCCTGCACATATGCATGGTTGGTGATTTTATTTTATATATAAAGAAAGAAATTTATAATATGTTTTATCATTAAATAATATAAAATATGTTTTAAATTTCATAATTATTTAATAAATTAAATATTATTACCATCTATGTAAGGTGGTTAAGGAAAATGAATCATAATGTTTTATGGAGGCGGTAGTCAGTGCACACACACACAAATATCATTTTAGCTTTTGTTAAGGGAAAAGGGGGAAATGTGGTTAATGATTATTACCCTATAATAATAAAATTAATTATATAAAAAATTATTATTTCATAACATAGGGACATTAAAATTATAATTGTAAAATAAAAATAGAAAAGAAATAAGTTAAGTCAAACAAACTACGAACGTTGATCACTTTGAGATTTCCTTGGAAGATCTCATGGAAATGGATGGAATAAGATAATATCTTGTGAAAAGAATATCAAAAGAGAGAAATATTATTCTATGGGAATTAATAAGGTAAGGGTTTTAGGAGAAAAAAATAATTTTTTGGAGTTCCTTAATGGGGTTTCTGGAATCCCTTTTTATAATGGGTGCGAATGACATTTTTGTATATATTTCAACATAATATGAAGGAAGAACATGATCAAATTGTCATAAGGATCCATAAATATATAATAATTCATTTCAGGGTGATATAAGTTCTATAATATATCAACAATTTTAAACATGTTTTTAATGTGATTCAAGACCATTACCCCATGAATTATTACCTTTTCTATTTAATCTTTTATCATGGTAACTAGTTTTTACCTAAGGTAACTTAAACATTATTCCTAGAAATAAAGTGATAATTAATAGATAATTTGGACCCAATGATTATAAATTTTAAATCTATTTCATTTTATTCAATATATAAAAGTGTTAAAATTTAATTTTAAAATAAAATGTTTAATATATTAAAAATAATTTTTGAGAAAATCTTACTTATGTTCAAAAATAAAAAATATGAGTTTGTAAATTAAAAACAAAATTTTTAGAATAAAAAATTCACTTAAAAAATAAATATTTGGTCTTATAATTTTTTTTCATTAATATAAAATTCATACTTATATATTAATAATGTCATAAGTCATGTTATTTGTAAAAATGAAATTTACCACTGTTCACCAAAAAATATATTTTTTTTGAAAAATATGAAAACTTCATCACAAGAAAATATTATTATGATAAATCCAAAAAAAAATCTTCTTTTTTTCTAATTTAAATTATAAAATTAATAAATTTTAACTTAAATAAAAATATGAGATTTAATGAAAACAATTTTTATTGTAATATTTTTTTAGAACATTGACCATTATCATTGATATTTACTATTATTTACTAATTAAATTAGTATTAAACAATTATTTAAATAAAATATATTTTATCATAATTAATCAAAAAATTTAAAATAAAAATGCATATCACATGGAAAGGCAATATTTTGAAAAATATATTTCTAAGCATAAAATGATTGTATTAGTCATTTTATCTATACCAATTGAATTTAATTAATATTAAAATTATCAATAATTTTCTTTCTATAAATATTTCACAAATCATTTACTCCTATTCATTCCCTCTAATTCAATAGCAAGGTTTTAATGGTCTAAATACATCACAGTTTTTTTTAGTTTTTTATTGAATGTGTAGAAAGTTAATGGACACATTGACTTAATTAATGCTAGTTATTTATTAAAATTTCATGTTGTTACATAAATAATTGTTTGTTTTTATTTATGTAAAATTAATTTTAATATTTAACCCATTATTTAATATTCCATCTTTCATTCATAAAAAAACAAAACAAGATCGTTACTGATTTCATCTTGATGAATGATGACTTAAATTATCATAGATTGATAGAAAAGATTTATAAATCATTATAAAGAATCCATTATAACACTTTGGATAATCTATTAATGATAAACATGGTATAAAGGAATGGTAATCAACCTTGACACTTTAAAGTACGCATGAAATAATCAAAAATCATTAACATCCAATGATGAAAATAAGATATAACTAACTAATGAATGAATAATAAAATATTTCAATTAAAATTTAGAAATAGAAATAGATATTAATAAGGTTTTTAAATATGTGATTATTAAGGTTATGTTTATGATACATGGGATTAAGATGCTTTTTGTAAGTCGAGAGTTAAGGTAAGGGTTTCATCGCAAATTTCCTTCTATGGGAAAAGTTTTATTTTATGCATCTATTTTTTTTTATATAGTATATATCCTACCTAATTGAAATATTATATCATAATTATATATTTATTTATGGTATTTAAGGTTTCATTTAATTTTTTCTCTTTCAAAGAGGGTTTGATTCAAATATTACAAAAGATATAAGGGTGTTTGTTAACTCAATATCATTTTGTTGAGTTTTAAAGCTTCTTCTTGAACTTTATTATTATATATTGGGTAAATTATTCATTGTTATTTTATTATAATATATTTAATCTTTTTTATGGGTATTTATATTTATTTATTATAAAATTCCTTTATGATGATTCTTACATAAAAATATGATGTATGTAAGTGGTTTTATTGACTCAACATATTTCTTGAGTAAAAATGATTCTTTTTATACTATAATTTTACAAGATGGGTTTCTTATATTACAATATGATATTATAATTCATTTACTCAATCTTAATTTTTTGTGTAATTACATTGATGTACTTCATTCATCATAAAATTTGATGATGTTAAGAATAATTCCCATTCTTTGAAAATGGGCTCATTTTCTTCCATATCCATATTCACTTTAGCCACTAATTTTATCCTTTAATATTTTGAAATCCAAATATGTTTTATTTATAGAAATATTCTAATTTATCTTTAATGATTTTCAAAAGAAATATGTATCACACACTTTATAATGTATGATTCAATAATGGTATTTTTAAAATATTAAAAAGTATTTCCCTTCTATGTTCGTATTTTTATTTTCTACTCAAGATTTTATATGGAAACTATTATTTATTTTACAATAATCAATTATTGAAGATTTTTTTAAAAATTAAATGTTTTTAAAATGTTTTCACTTCACCTTTTTTAAATATGCATATCTTTTTCAAGGCACTATTATTGAAAATTCTTTTAAAATGTAAACGTTTAAAAATCATTTAACCTTTATAAAATCATTATGTCTTTCCTCATAGATTAATTATTGTTATTTCTTCCCAAATATTTATTTAGTACTTATTCTCAATTTTTTTAAAATTATATCTTAAAAAATTATTCATAACTTCTTCTTCTTATTAAAATGTTAAGAAGTTATTTTTAAATACTCTTTTATGTTTCGATTCAAGTTTCCTACGTAACTCTAAATAATATACCTTCAATGAAGATATTTTTTATTAACACCCTCATAAATTCATTTATGAAATACTCATTTTGGATGATTTAATTTTTGGTGTCAAACATTCAAATTTTTATATCATGTTACATGATAACATTTGGAAATGATATGAATCACATATTGTTTCCATGGGTTTTCATGATATGACGAATGATTGATATATTATGGGATATATATGAATGAATAATTATGGATAGGGGTACTATATCACCCCATAATTTATTGGTTATGGTTATATATATAATGGGATAATAAAGTGTGGACAATCTTATGTTTTTTCATAATATAAAGATAGGACATACTTGGATTTTTTTAGAACATAAAGGGTAGGAATACTTGTACTTTTTCAAAAAATAAAGAGTCAAAATAATTATTTTCTTACAACATAGAAAGGTATACATAGTTGTAATTTTTCAAAAAATGGTGTTTCGCTAGGCTTATTTTTGTTCCATAATTCCTTGTTATGATTTGTTTCAAAGACATACCATATTTCTATGTCATAAGCCTATGATTATGTTCCATAGATCATGTTTATTATATCACACTCTTATTCCATGGTACATGTTTTTTTCATTTGAGATTAAATGTCCTTAAATATTGAATTATGGGAAACCGTTATTATTTCATGTTTTTTAATTAGATATTTCTCTCATGTTCATGTTTTCTTATATGTTTATAATATAACTCTTGATGAAATGTTGATGAGTTTTTTCCTTGCTGAGCATTTTAGCTTACCTATTTCTTATGTTTCCATTCCCTTGGTTATAAAGATGATTATAAATTATTATAATTCTAAAAGGGAGTCTAGTGTGGCTCTATTATAGATAAATGTTAGTAGGTGTTATAAAATAATCTTCTTATATAGCTAGTCTTAAGAGAAAGTAAACCATTATGTTCTAGGATTGATAGATTATTTATGACATGTAATTTTTAACTTTTATAAATCGTATAAAATAAAGAAATGTATAGCTTGTTTCATCTAAATAGGTATCAATAGTATGTGTAAATTATGCATTGTTAGAACTGAATCTAGGAGTGAAGGTATGAGGTGTGTTAGTTGGTATCATATTAAGGTTTAGTTATTTTTCAAGATTAGTTTATTTTTTTATATTGGGATAAGATAACTTTAGTGAAAACTCTAGGTATAAATCTAAGTATAGGATAACATACTAATTTTTTGGTAAAGTATATATTGGGTAGTTTCTAAGAAATGACATCCCTATGTAGATACAAATAAGTGGATGCAACCTCTATTAAAAACATACATAGGTTTGATAGCCATGAAAAGATTGGTTGGCTATTAACAAAATCTTCAACTAGTGCACAAAAAAGAGAATAACTACACGCCATGTTTGAAAATCCGGTGAGATATGATTTGGTTAACCATTTTTCTCTTTACAAGCCTATATCAAGGATTTTAACACATCTTTATGGTATGGTTAGAGAACCAAATAGGTGATATACAATGAATATCCCAGATTAAGACCTACAAATTTATCTATTAGTGTACATATTACATATGTAATTTTTTTATTTTTTATAAATATTTTTAAATTTTATAAGGTTATTGAATTATGTATTCTTATCATTAAATTTAATTTATTCTTGTTGTGCCCAAGTGATTGCATTTGTTGTCAATAACTTGTCAATGAGTGCCAACTGATTAAGTAGAGCTTGAAGAGTGATAAAGCTTGAAGAATGATGGTTGAATAAGCATCATAAAATCAGACGATTGTAGAGCTGATCTTAAGTTCAAAGAACTTGTATCAAGAAGATACAATTTCACAACATTGTTAGAAGTCCATGAATTTTCTTCACAATGCATGAGGAGATAAAGAAGTGCCATCCACTATCACTAAGTGGATGAGGAATGAATAAGGGATCTATCCACAACCTCTAAGTGGATGAAGTGAAAAGATGAACCATCCACTGCTATTGAGTGGATGAAGTGGTTTGAAGAAGACCATGCACTATCTCTTAGTGAATGAGGATTTGAAGATGATCTAACCTCATCTCTGATTGGATCATTGAAGAATAGTGAAGAAATATTTGATTCAAGAGCAACGGTTGAAGAATAACCTTCGGGAATTCCTTCCTAATTAGAGAATAAATGTTGAAGAGGAGATGAGGAATTCTAAAGAAGAAGAGGAGGTGAAGTAGAGGATAATGTCATGAAGAATACTTGTTCCTACTTGGTTATTTAACCAAGTATACAAGGGGAGATTATGTAAAAAATAGGGCTTGCCCATGAGCTAGCTACCCAAGCTTCAACCCAAGGCACATGTGGGACCACAAGGGGTCGACCGCGCCCATGAGGAGGCCTAGGCAGAGCCATCCCACGGGAGGCCGGGCCGTGTGTAAGCCCATGTCACATGGAGATTAATCCCACATAGCGTGGGCGCCAAGGGCGTGCCCGTGGAGGAGCATAGTGGGCACTAGAGCGCGCCCACAGGAGAACCAGTGCAGGGCGGCACCGAATGGGGGAGAGGAGAATTCTGAGCCGATGTTGGGAGGGGCTGTTTGTTAAACCGCGCAAAAATCTCAGCGTGTTTTGATGTGGGACGGCATTTTAAAGACATGGATCTAATCTTGGACTTCCATATGATCTCGCATCTGATCTCAGCCGCATGATTCATCTCATTGCGCAACATTATAATCCTGGCCGTCCACGATCATTAAACGCGGATCCAATGGCCGTGGGGTTGTCTTCAACCTCCCGCCGGCTGAGGGTCATCCCGCGACGTCTCCCACAAACCAGAGCCACCCAAGAAAGGTAGATGGAGCTCTTGGACGTCTCTAATGGAGATAGGACCACCAGTGTGTTCGTCTCCTCCTCATGAACACATGCATGCGTTAAAAGTTGCATACAAGAAACGAGTTAAAGATTTCGAACGAGGCCGAAGCAAACGGAGTTGCGAGGCAGAGTGTTCGTGCATGGAAAGAATAGGAATAATCCATGCGTGTGTTTGAGGACGCATGCACATGAAGTATCTACGTCAAAAGGAGTCTGCGTTGAATGAAAGATATCGTGATTCTCGGCCGTATCTTGATCTGCGTTTGAAGATCTCAAAACGCCGAAGATCTCGAGCCTTCAAAGATTTGATCCCCACGGCTTCGATCGAAATCTTTGCCTACAAAAGGAGAATCCCAAACTGAGAAGTGCTGCTGATATTTTGAGAAGAAGTCCCGCATAGCTCCGTGAAACACGAAGAGAAAACTCTCGTGCCTAAGCGAGACAGTAAAGGCCGGAGCCACCCGAGGCTCTGTGGGGACTAATCGCGCAACCCCTGCGTGAAGGGAGGAGCATCGGGTCACCCTACGCGCTCCCTTTGTGTGGCAGGAATAATCTGAGCTACGCACACCTGCCCGCCTTCTCTGCCCGCACACATGCACGGCAGGAGGAAGCTATCGTGCCACTTGCGCGGTAGAAGGTGTTGCTGCCACTTTCACGCCTGCTTCTCCCACACCTTGCGCGGATTTTGCACTCACAGACTTGTGCGGCAGAAGACAGGAGTGGCCGCACACTTGCACGCCCTCCTTTGAAGTGGGTTCGGGTGAAGTGAATCCCACACACCTTGTGAGTGGGTGTGCATGCAAGGAAGGCCACATCCCATCTCTTGGGTTGTGGGGGTGTGTGCACAAGTGAAGAAGAAGGGATTGGATGTATGTACATGCATGCATATTGAATAAAAGTACTGGTGAGCAAGACCGAAAAGTTCTCCTAGATTTTGTTGAAGCTACTTGAAGAATTGAACAACACATTTGAAGAAGAGAAGTGGAGATGTGAAGAAGAAGATGTTGTGAAGTTGGGGGGTTTAACCAACTTGTAATTGGGGGGTATAACCAATTACCGTGTAAATATCTTCTGGCATAGTTAAGAATCTGTGTTGGGGAGTGTAACCAACACGACAAGGAGTAGGTATTTGTACCAAACCTTGTAAATCTCTATGTTCTGTGATTTCATTATCACTGCACCACAAAAATAGTAGATCTAGGCCTTAACCAGCCATAGAGGTTGAATTGACCATTCAAAGGGAACAATTCTTAAAAAGAAAAAGTTATCACTGATTCACCCATCCCCTCTCTGTGATCACAACTGATCCAGGCATTTCAAGTGGTATCAAAGGTAGGTTTCCTCTGTTAGGATCTACTTCTGAGAAAATGGAAAATATGAATTCTGTTAATAGTAATGGTGTTCCTACATTCGATGGAAAGAATTACCACAGCTGGAAGAATCGGATGTTACCCTACCTTCTATCTCTCGGCCTTGAAGTTAGATATGTAGCCTTATTTGGATTCCCTCCCCTTACTAATGAAGCTGCTATGACACTGGATGAGAAAAGAAATATGGAAGTTGATGGTAAAGCTCAAAATTCCATCCTTATGTCACTCTGAGAAAAGGTATACACAAAAGTCATGGGACTCAAGAATGCTAAAGAAATTTGGGACAAATTGGAAAGCAGTTATGAAGGCAACATGAAAGTCAAGGAAGCCAAATTACAAATTTGGAGAAGCAAGTTTGAAGATATCAAGATGGGAGAAGCAGAAAATATTGATGATTATTTTACAAGAGTCAATGAAATTGTCAGTAACATTCGGGGCTTTGGAGAAAAGTTGGAGGACTCAACTATTGTAAAAAAACTAATGATAAAATTTCCTAATAGGTTTGACTCCAAAGTCTCAGCATTAGAGGATAGAGATGATATCTCTCTTTATTAACTACACAACATTCTCATTGCATATGAAATGAGGAAGATACCGGTATTCAAGAAGAATATCAAAGATTATATGGCTTTCGAGGCCATGAGACAACTCAAGATAAGAGATGACGAAGTCTTAGAATCAAGTGAATCTGACAATGAAGAAAAGGATGAAGACTTCAACAAAATTATTTCTCTTTTATCAAAAAGGTTTGGAAAAGATAAATTCAAGGAAAAAGGGAAATTACCACCGAGGTGTTTCAATTGCAATAACATCGGACACTTTTCTGTTAACTGCCCCAAGAAAATATTTAGTGCTCCAGAAGTTGAAGAAGAAAAATCACAAAAGAAGAAATGGAGTAGAAACCCAAGAGAAGGAAACAAATTTGGTGCAAGAAAGAAAAGGTTCATTCCAGGTGAAAGAAGAAGCTATGTGAGCAAAGAAGAAGAATCAGACTCCACATCAGCCAGTCAATCAGAAGAAGAAACAAATTTTATGGCTCATGTGGAAAAAGGGTTTGACACCTGCAGCAGTAAAGATGATGAAAGTGAACGAACAGATCTTGAACACATGTTGAAATATGAATTAGAGGCTTGCCTTGAGAAAAAAAATAAGCTCAATAAAGAGAAGAAACTGTTACAAAAGGATACCAAAAGGATGACTGAGGAGTTAGAAGAGTGTATGAAGAAAGAGACACTGTACATTGATGAAATCAAGAGACACAAACTAAAGACAGCTGAGCTGGATAAGATAGTAAAAGATCTTGAATAGAAACTTCACCTCAAAGAAGAAGAGCAATCAGTGACACAGTCCAAGTGGATTGAAGCACAAAATAGCTTGACAAAGATGAGAGAAGACTTTAACAAGGATGTTGAGGTCAAGGCAGAATCATCTCATGCTAGTGCTCAGAGGCAGGTCAACTCACCACTAAGTAAATCTCAAAATACATATGTTATCTCTAACAATGTAGGTTCAAAGATGAAATTGAGAAAGATAGGGAATACAAAAACCTGTGAAAGATCATCTTCAATGGAAGAAAGGAAATCCCCAGGAAGGACTACTCAAATCTTGGACAAAAAATTACAACATGACTCCTATCAGCAGAGAAGGTCAAGGTTTAGAGGCTAATGCTGGTGTTGTGGTGTGTTTGGACACAAGGCCTATGCATGCTGGTATAACATGTCTCTTACAAGTATGAGGCATGAGTCAAGAGTGATACATCCTGAAACCAAGAGTGTATTACAGAAAGCAGCAAAACTTCCAATTCAGAACAAATATGACTATCTGGGTGAAGCTTGTGGAAGATGTGACCAACAAGGTCATAGAGATGATAAATGTATAACTATCCTTCCTGAACAAAGATTCAAAGACATGAAAGGAAAAGGAATTCAGGAACCCAATGAAGAAATCACATGCTTTGCTAAAGTTGCTCTAAAATCCAGCAGTAAAACTAAGTCATGGATCCTTGATAGTGGATGCTCATCACACAAGACTAGTGATACAAAAATTCTTAGCAACATAGAAAGTCATGAGGGAGGAACTGTGGTGTTTGTAAATGATTTTTCTCTGAGAATCAAGGGAGTTGGAAAGGCAATGATTGAAACAACAAATCTAAAATCCAATGATGTGTTTTTTGTTGAAGGATTAAAGCACAACTTGCTCAGTGTAAGCCAATTATGTGATGATGGACATTAGGTGTTGTTCCAGAAGGATTCATGCATCATCAAGAGCTCAAAGGATGGAAAAATCATCACTCAAGGAAGAAGAACCTCTGGCAACCTATTCCAAATTAGTGAGTCCATCAATTCTTGTTACCTTAGTTCTAAGGATGAAAACAACCTCTGGCACAAAAGACTTGGCCATATTGGTCAAAGGAGTATGAGTAAAATTTTAAAGTACAATATTGTATGAGATCTTCCAAAATTAAAGAGAGAAAGAGATGAAATTTGTGACACATGTCAGAAATGAAAACTGACCCATAGTTCACACAAAGGAGTAGATATCATGTCTACTAGGCCTCTTGAACTCATCCATGCAGACATATGTGGACCGATGAGACAGAAGTCTACAAGAGGAAATCTTTATTTTATAGCCTTCATTGATGATTACACTCAGATGACCAACGTCATGTTCATGAAACCCAAGTCAGAAGCAATCACAATGTTCAAAAATTTCAGGAGGCAGTATGAGAAAGAACTAGGACTATGTATCAAGAAAGTGAGATCATACAATGGAAAAGAATACACTTGTGATGCTTTTGAAAGATATCTAGTCAGGCATGGAATCAAGCATCAATAAAGTACACCATATACTCCACAACAGAATGGAGTAGCTGAAAGAAAGAATCGAAGCATAGTTGAAATGGGGAGGACTATGTTAGCTGAGCACAATATCTCTAAGTTTTTTTGGAGAGAAGCGGTATGCACAGCTATACACATACAAAATAGATGTCTCCTGAGACCAAAAACACAAACGAAAGCCTATGAAATGTGTTTTAATATAAAACCAACTGTTAAATACTTTTGAGTCTTTGGAAGTCCTTGCATCATCAAGATTAAAAACATTAATCTGGGAAAGTTTGAAGAAAAATCAGAAAAAGGAATCTTCATGGGTTACCTACCTGATGGAAAAGGATACAGATGCTGGAATAAGAGGTTGAACAAAATGATTGATTGTAGTGATGTCAGAATAATTGAAAACAACACCAAACCATACCTTGTGGATAATGATGACTCAAAGAATGACACAACCTTGGAACAGAATAATGAAGAATTAACTGATCCAACACCAACTGCTGGTGAGATCAACTCTGAACACACCAGTGATGAAGAGGAAGGTAATGAAAATGGAAGAAGGAGATACAACAAATTAAAGAAACATTTCAACACAGAAAATGTCCTTGGTAACCCACAGTCCTCAGTAAAAACTAGAAGAATATTGAGATTGGAAGATCAGACTGCACTGGTTTCTCAAGTTGAACCTCACACAGTGGCTGAAGTAGTTGAACATGAGGAATGTATACAAGCTATGCATGAGGAAATCAATCAAATAGAAAATAACTCCACTTGGGATCTTTTTCCAAGGCCCAAACATAAAAATGTAATTGGGACAAAGTGAGTTTTCAGAAACAAACTCAATAAAAAAGGGGAAGTTTCTAGAAATAAGGTCAGACTCGTATGCAAAGGGCATTCACAAGTGGAAGGAATCGACTTTGAAGAAACCTTTTCACCAGTTGCAAGACTGGAAACTATCAGAATGTTTTTAGCAGTTGCAGCACACAAGCAGTACAAGGTCTATCAGATGGATGTTAAATCTGCATTCCTAAATGGAGATCTTAAAGAAGAAGTGTATATAGAACAACCAGAGCGATTCGTGCTGGAAAAATATGGTAGTATGGTATGCAGATTGAGAAAATATTTGTATGGATTGAAGAAGGCCCCTAGAGCCTGGTACTCCAAATTGGATGGTTGTCTCAAGAGCATGAAGTTTGTCAAAGGAACAGTTGATAGTAATCTCTATGTCAGAGAAATGGCCACTGGTACTCTCATAGTCATTATCTATGTGGATGATATTATTTTTGCTGGTGACAAGGAAGGATTATGTGAAGAATTTTTTGAGCAGATGAAGAGAACCTTTGAAATGTCCATGCTTGGTCAAATGACATATTTTCTAGGATTTCAAGTGGAACAAAGGAAAAACTCCATATTTCTTTCACAAGAAAAGTATGCAAGGGACTTAGTGAAAAGGTTAGGAATGGAGAGTTCAAAGTAAGTCTCAACACCCATTTCTGTTGGAACCAAGCTATGTAAGGATGAAGAATGAAACAATGTTGATCAGAAAGAGTTCAGGAGAATTATTGGCAGTCTCCTTTATCTCACGGCTTCAAGGTCAGATATAACATATGCAGTGACCTTGTGTGCTAGATTTCAAAGTGACCCAAAAGAATCTCACTTATCAGCAGCTAAAAGAATCTTGATATATGTGAAAGTAACCCTTAACTATGGACTCTTATACAAACACAGTACAAACATAAAGTTGTTGGGATTCACATATGCTGATTGGGCTGGTGATTGTACTGATAGAAGATCCACATCTGGTGGAACCTTCTTTCTGGGAGAAGGATGTGTTAGTTGGTACAGAAAGAAACAGAATTTTGTAACATTGAGCACAGCCGAAGTAGATTATGTGGCAGCTACACATGCATGTACACAAATGATTTGGATGCAGGTGAAGCTAGCATATTTGAGAATTAAAGCTGAAAAACCATTGAGGATCTTATGTGATAATCAAAGTGAAATTGGATTGTCTAATAATCCTATACAACACTCCAGATCCAAGCACATTTATATAAAATATAATTTCATCGAAGAAAGGGTCGCCAGTGGAGACATCAAGATAGACTACATTTCTACTCAAGATCAGGTGGCGGATATTTTTACCAAAGTTATGCCTACAAAAATATTTGTTGAGCTAAGGCTGAAAATTCATGTTCAGCCTTCTCCTCTCACTTGAGGAAGAGAAAGGTCTCTCATTATTCCCTAAATTTATATGATTTTGTACTAACATGTAGGTAATTGAAGGAGATTATTGCATCCCTTGAGGGAGAGAATTGGTTTCTGAAGTTGTGCAGGGTCAAGCGGTTATGCATTCAGGGAATGAATTCCCATTTATCCCTTTGCATTTATTGGACAATAAGGGGGAGAAATCATCAGCACACACGTTGTGACATTCTTCAAAGTGTGCTTAGGAGTATTGATAACCAAATACAAAGGAGGAGATTGTTGTGCCCAAGTGATTGCATTTGTTTTCAATAACCTTTCAATGAGTGCCAACTGATGAAGTAGATCTTGAAGAGTGATAAAGCTTGAAGAATGATGGTTGAAGAAGCATCATAAAATCAGACGATTGTAGAGCTGATCTTAAGTTCAAATAACTTGTATCAAGAAGATACAATGTCACAACATTATTAAAAGTCCATGCATTGTCTTCACAATGCATGAGGAGATAAAGAAGTTCCATCCACTATCACTAAGTGGATGAGGAATGAAGAAGGGATCCATCCACAACCTCTAAGTGGATGAAGTGAAAAGATGAACCATCCACTGCTACTGAGTGGATGAAGTGGTTTGAAGAAGACCATGCACTATCTCTTAGTGCATGAGGATTTGAAGATGATCCAACCTCATCTCTGATTGGATCATTGAATAACACTGAAGAAATATTTTATTCAAGAGCAACGGTTGAAAAAGAAGCTTCGGGAATTCCTTACTAAGTAGAGAATAAATGTTGAAGAGGAGATGAAGAATTCTAAAGAAAAGGAGGAGGTGAAGGAGAGGAGAATGGCATGAAGAAGACTTGTTCCTACTTGGTTATTTAACCAAGTATAAAAGTGGAGCTTATGTAAAAAATAGGGTCTGCCCACGAGCTAGCTACCCAAGCTTCAACCCAAGGCACATGAGGGACCACAAGGGGTCGACCGTGCCCATGAGGAGGCCTAGTCAGAGCCAGCCCGCAGGAGGCCGGGCAGTGTGTAAGCCCGTGCCACGCGGAGATCAAGACCATGCAGCGTGGGCGCCAAGGGAGAACCTGTGGAGGAGCTTAGTGGGCGCTAGAGCGCGCCCGCAGGAGAACCAGTGCGGGGCGGCACCGGAGGGGGGAGAGGATAATTCTGAGCCGATGTTGGGAGGATCTGTTTGTTAAACCATGCAAAAATCTCAGCGCGTTTCGATGTGGGATGGCATTTTAAAGACACGGATCTAATCTTGGTCGTCCATCTAATCTCGCATCCGATCTCATCCGCATGATTCATCTCGACGTGAAACTTTATAATCCTGGCCATTCGCGATCATTAAACATGGATCCAACGGCCGTGGGGTTGTCTTCAACCTCCCGCCGGCTGAGGGTCATCCTGCGACGTCTCCCGCAAACCAGATCCACCCGAGCAAGGTAGATAGAGCTCCTGGCCGTCTCTGATGGAGATAGGACCACTAGTGTGTTCGTCTCCTCCTCACGAACACATGCATGCATTAAAAGTCGCATGCATTAAACAAGCTAAATATTTCGAACAAGGCCGAAGCAAACGGAGTTGCGAGGCAGAGTGTTCGTGCATGGACAGAACAGGAAGAATCCATGCATGCGTTCGAGGATGCATGCACATGAAGTATCTATGTCAAAAGGAGTCCGTGTTGAATGAAAGATATTGTGATTCTCGGCCGTATCTTGATCGGCGTTTGAAGATATCAAAACGCTGTAGATCTCGGGCCTTCAAAGATTTGATCCCCACGGCTTTGATCAAACTCTTTGCCTACAAAAGGAGAAGCCCAAACCGAGAAGTGCTGCTGATATTTTGAAAAGAAGTCCCGCGTAGCTCTGTGCAACGCGAATAGAAAACTCTCGCACCCGAGCGAGACAGTAAAGTCCGGAGCCACCCGAGGCTCTGTGGGAACTGATCGTGCAACCCCTTCATTAAGGGAGGAGCATCGGGTCACCATGCGCGCTCCCTTTGTGTGGCAGGAATAATCTAAGCCGCACACACCTGTGCGCCTTCTCTGCCCGCACACCTGCGCGGCAGGAGGAAGCTATCACACCACTTGCGCGGTAGAAGGTGTTTCTTCCACTTGCGCGCTTGCTGCTCCCGCACCTTACGTGGATTTTTCACTCAAAGAATTGCACGGAAGAAGACAGGAGTGGCCGAACACTTGCGCGCCCTCCTTTGAAGTGGGTTCGAGTGAAGTGAATCCCACACACTTTGTGAGTGGGTGCGCATGCAAGGAAGGCCACATCCCATCTCTTGGGTTGTGAGGGTGTGTGCACAAGTGAAGAAGAAGGGATTGGATATATGTACATGAATGTATATTGAATAAAAGTATTGGTGAGAAAGACCGACAAGTTCTCCTGGAGTTTGTTGAAGCTACTTGAAGAATTGAACAACACATTTGAAGAAGAGAAGTGGAGCTGTGAAGAAGAAGATGTTGTGAAGTTGGGGGGTTTAACCAACTTTTAATTGGGGGTATAACCAATTACCGTGTAAACATCTTCTGGCATAGTGAAGAATCCGTGTTGGGGAGTGTAACCAACACGGAAAGGAGTAGGTCTTTGTACCGAACCTTGTAAATCTCTGTGTTCTGTGCTTTCATTATCATTGCACCACCAAAAGAGTAGATCTAGGCCTTAACCAGCCACAGAGGTTGAATTGATCTTTCAAAGGGAACAATTCTTAAAAAGAAAAAGTTATCACTGATTCACCCCTCCCCTCTCAGTGATCACAACTGATCCAGGCATTTCAATTCATGTAATGGATAAATAAAGGATAAATAAAGATAACAATGGGTTCCATAGAATATGTAATTATTATCCTAATTAGAAACCAAAATTTAGAGGACTTAGAGTGAAAAATATTATATTTATGCCTAATTATCTATCACAAATTAAAATTAATAATGTGAACTTAATTGATTTTAAAAACACACGAAATAATATAATGATATAGTCTCATTGGAGTTTATGCAATGAATATGATAAATGAAATATTATTTAATTTCTTTTATGTCAAAATGTGGGAAGAGGCGCCTTAGGGAATATCTCAAAGGAAATGCAAGATGTTTTACCTACAATAAAATTGGGTATGGGTCAAGTAAAATCCTATTTAAAGACTACTATTTAAGTGGATAGTGATAATTAAGTAATTTTTGGTATGCCTATTCTTTACTCTTGATTTCAGGATGTCATATGTCGTGCAAGTTTTCACCAAGTTTTAGATACTGAATTATAAACAAAAATACATAGTGTAATTATTATTGTATTGAATGTATATGAATATCCTTTAAGGTTTGTGAGATTAAAATTCATGAGAGTCATATTATCCTTCCTTTAGATGAATTTGATGTGACTTTGGAAATGTATTATCAATACATAAAATCTATATTAATCAATGATATAGGGAACTCACATTTCATATTTTAAACAAACATAGGATCACCTATCTATAAAAGGATGACTATGAGGACTTTTAAAAAAATGAACTCTATTATTGGAATTATATTATATTATAATGATGGATTTTTATCTCAAATAATTAGAGAATAAATAAATATTAGGATTAACCTATTATTTAGAAAAGTGATATGTTTCTTAAGTTTTTTATGTTAAAATCTATATAGAAATTATATCATGAGTCATGTATATATTATATATAATTTTATTTTATTTTAACTAGTAATTTATAATTAAAATTTCGTGAAATAAATTTATTTAAGGGTGGAATATAAATCCCCAATATTTTATTATATATCATTCCTTTGAATAAATCTATTGTGTTTCAAAGCTTGCTCTATATGAAATATCAAAATAAAATGAGACAAAACATAATACATGATAACTATTAATAAAATTATAAGAATGATAAAACCTCTAGTAAATAAAAAGATATCACTCAACTATGATTTCTTATATTTTGATGATAAATTATTAATATAATTTAATATTAAAATGGATCGTTCTTTCTCAAATAACTATTTTTTTTAAATATTGTATACCTTATCCTAATAAATTAAATTGACCACATTTAAAATATTATTATATGTTAAATTATAAATTAACATTCATTAAATTATAAATGGATATACACTAATATTAAAAATGCTTAAAAATATCATTTTCAATAAAAATAGTTTTTCTTAATATTTTGTATTTTCAATTAAAAAATAAATTTATAAATTTTAGAAATTAAATTTTATAAATTTAAATTAATTTTTGAAATAATCAAGTTAAAATTTTATTAAGATTCTTTTTTGTAATTTTTATAAAAATGTTTCTTTTTTAGGTGAATAGTGAAAAATATCATTTTTATAAAAATGAGGAATTTTGTGACATTGACTAAGATATAAGCAAGACTTAAAAAATTAGGAAACCTTTTTATTGACTAAATATATTTTTTATAAGTAAAATTATACATTTAAAAATATTAATACTAATTTATAATCCTTTATTTGATATTTTAAAATTAAAGTTATATGTTTTCTAAAAATACTTTTATGCAGTATATATTTATTATTTTAAAATTATTTTTTACCACTTCTATAAATTTAATATTATTAAATGGTTTTCATAATTTAATTAAAAATATTCATATTATCTAATAAGTTTAATTTCATGTTTTTCATAAAAAAAATAGCGAATGGAAAAAAAATAGTTACCATGGAAAAAGTAAATAATTGTAAAATGATAAATTAAGAGAAAAATTCCTAAATACCTTAAAACTTTATCCCATATTTGTGTGTATGAGAGATGTATCAATAAATAATCATAACTTATCCATTATTTTCTACCTTATTATGCACCATCCTTTGAAAATGACATGACATTAATATAAAGTTATGAGTATTTACAAAACTTCCACTCCCCTCTCTTATAAAAGGGGACTTCCACCACCCAATTACATATACTATAAAATTAGAATTACTATTGATCCTCTACCCTTATTACTTTTTTAAAGCACTATCCAAAATTTTATATTCACTTAATCCATGTAAAATCCCTAAATCCTTCATTCCCATGATATACTTCAAGAGAAGGTTCAAACTCTCAACGTGAGTACTAATCAATTCATTACCATTTTTCTACTCTATTCCTCTCCTAATAAAAATTTCCATTATAATATAAAAGAATAATTGTTATAAATATATTTAAATTTTATTATTCTAATTATATCACCTCTATATACCTTTCCCATTAGAAAAATGAGAACGTCTTTTGTGCGTATGTGTAGAATACCACATCCATGAAGAAACATATTTCATTTATTTTATAATCTGCATAAGTGGATGGTAATAAAAGGGTATTTAATAAATAAATATTATATTCACAAAATGTTTATTATTATGAAAATGTAAACTATTTTATATGTTTATTGTATTCAATGGAAAATGAAAACATCGCCTATGTGTACATGCAAAATAGCACCTCCGTGGAACGACATATTTTATTTTTCATCACCACTATAAATGGATGGTTACAAGAATATAATTAATTAATAAATATAAAATTATTATGTAAATATATTTTTTGGTTATATAAAAATTATTTTAATATTTAACTCATTAATAATGATATTCTTGTTCATTCATTAAAAATACCAAAACAAACTCATCACTGATTTTGCCTTCATGAATCATGAATAAAATTATCAAGGAATGAAAGAAGAGATTTATAAATGATTATAAATAATATTTTCAAATACATTTTATAATCTTGGAATAATTAAATTGGTATCAATGAATTTTAATCAACATCAACACTTTAAATCATGTGTAAAACAATCAAAATCGCTAACATCCAATAATAAAAATAAAATATAACTAACAAATAAATGAATAATAAATGATTATAATTAAATATTATAAATAGTAATATATATGAATAATTTTCCTAAATATGTGATTAATATGATTATTTTTATTATATAAAAGATTAAAATTATTTGATGGAAGTCTAGATTTAAGATAAGGGTTTCATCTCAAATTTTCTTCTTTGAAACATGTTCTTTATTATGCACCTATTTTTGTAAATATGGTTTATATGTTTCATATATTAAATATTACCACATGATTCTATAATTATTAATGGTATTTAATGTTTTATTTCAAGTTTTTTCACCCAAATAGGTTTTTAAACAAATGTTACAAAATCTATAAGGGTGTTTCTTAACTCAAAGTCCTTTCATTGAGTTATAATGCTTATTCTTAAACTCCATTATTATATGTCATGTATATTCTACCATATTATTTTATTATGATGTATTTGCTATTTTTTCTATGGATTTACATTTCATTCATATAAAATCCATTTAATATGATTATTCCATAATAAATATTATGTTTGTAAGGAGTTTTCTTTATTTATCTTGTTTTCTTGAGTCATAATGATTCCTTTTTTAATATGGTTTTACAAGTTTTTTTTCTTATATTCTATAATGATATTATAATTCCTTTAATATATCTTTTCTAGGTAATTATTTTGATGGATTTTTTTCTTTATAAAATTTTACGATGTTAATAATAATTCTCATTCTTTAAAAATGAACAATTTTATTCCATATCCATATTCATTGTTCCTGCTAATGTTCTCCTTCATTATTTTGAAATACAAATATGTTTTGTTTTTGTGAATATTCAAAATTTTCATGACCATTTTTAAAACTAAATATTCATCACTCCCTTTATAATGTGGGTTTCAATAAATGTATTTTCAAAATATTTAGAAATATTTCTCTTTAAAGTTCACATTTTCATATTCCACTCCATATTTCCCATGGAAAAAACATTATGTCCTTTTCAAGGCTCCCTTATTGAAAATTACTTTTAATATTTTTTTAAAAAAATATTATCACTTTTCCTTTTTGAAACATTTATTTATTTTTTTAAGGTTCCATTAATAAAGATTATTTTTAAAATTAATTTTTTTTTTAATTTTGTTCACTTTAAATTTTTGATACCTTTATGTATTTTTTTCAAGGATTCATTATTTATATTTATTTCCAAATCATGATTTTGAAAATTATTTCATTTCAATTTCTCAGAATTTATCTTTTTTGTAAGTGATTCATCACTTCCAATTTTTATGAAAAATCTAAGAAATGTTTTCTAAAAACTATTTTATATTTCACTGACATTTTCCTAATTAAAACAAAACGGATAATCTCATATAGAGTTATGTTTTATGAATAACCTTATAAATTCCTTTATGAAATACAAATTTTGGGTGATTTATTTTTTCGATTCAACCATTCTACTTTTGATATCACATAATGTGATTAAATTTAGAAATAATATGAAGCCCATTTTCTTCACAAGTGTTTTCATGATATAATGAATGATTGATATCTTATGGAACATAGTTTAATGGATGATGATATGTGTGGTGCTATATCTCCATCTAATGCATTAGTTATTGTTTTTTATCTCATAAGTTAATGAAGTAGAGACATTATTGTATTTTTTCACAACTTAATGGGTGTACATATTCTATTTTTATGAAACATAAAGGGTGTACATACTTGGATTGGTTAAAAATATTAAGGGTGGAAATACTTGGGTCTATTCACAATATAAAAGGGTTAAAAAACATGATTTTTCAAAAAATTATGTATCCCCATGTCTATTTTTGTTCCATAATTCGATATTAATTTATATTTGAATGAAATTACATATTTATATATCATATTACTATAATTATGCTCTATAGATCATGTTTATTATCAGAATATCTTATTCCATGATACATGTTTATTCATTTGAGATTACATGTCTTTATATCACAACTTGTAGAAAACCCTTATTATTCCACGTTCTTTTTAATAAGTTTTTTCTAATATAATCTTGTTTCCTTATATGTTTATGATCTAATCCATGATCACACGATGATACATTTTTCAATTACTTGGCATTTGATCTCACACATTTATTATATTCCCATTCCTTGGGTTATGAAGTTAATGTTAACTCATGAGAACTCTATAAATGAGTTCAGTGTGGCTCAGTTGTGGATAAATGTTCACAAGTGTTGTAAAATAAGATGCTTACATAACTAATACTCAATGATTCTATACCTTAGGATTATGATATTGTGATATTATTTGTTACATGTAATTATTAACTAATGCAAATGATGTAAAATAAAGATATGTATAGCTTGGGTCATCGAACTTGGTATTAAGATTATGCGTAAATTATGTGTTCGGAGAACTAGATCCAGGAATGTGGGTTCAAAGTGACTCAATAACTATGAAAAATACTATACATGGAAAAAAATTAAAAATAAGAAATTTATTTTTGTAAAATAAATATTGAAAAAAATTCAGAAATCTAAATAGATGAATAATGAAGTAATTAACTATTATATGATAGAAGTATAAGAGATATAAAACCATTTTAAAGGAGAAATATATATTCTCAACAGGATATTTATTATAATAGTAACCAGAAAATTAGAATAATATTTTTACTATATTAATAATAACTATAATATTGAGATATTAAAATAAATGTTAGAGTAACTCATTAAGTATGTTTATAAGTAATGTTTAAATAGAAAATAAAATAATTTATAAGTGTAAAATAAATATAAAAAATTTACTAAAACCATTTATCATGATGTAAATATAATTATAAATTTTTAGTAAAAATTGTATTAAATTCATTAATAAAAAACCAAATTTATAAACTAAAAGTAAATAGAGGGATATAATTTATAAATTTAGTTTGGTAAATTGAGATAGAGTTATAGGTTTTTAGGGGATATTTGGATTCTATTTTATAGTGATATTGTACATCATATATATTTATATCACTATAGTGTTCTATTATATCTTTAGAGGTGTCTCATCACCCAAAGAATATTATAAAAAAATGTTTCTTATTCCTAAGGTTAAACACGCTAAATAATTAAAAAATTTCATCCCATTAGTATTTTTTACTACACATAAAAAATAAATTCAAATATACACAATGGTAGATTATCTCATAATTTTCCCAACCTCATCTCAAAGGAATGACATGGGTTCTTCTAAAGAAGGATCAACTAAGAGGATATGATGTTAGCCTAAGATATGAATATTGAGTATGTATAATGCTAAAAATGGAAAAAGAAAAGTATTATAAAAAATGAGTAGAATTATATATTTAATGAAATTCACCAGTGTGTATTCTTATACTGACACTGTGACATACTTTTCTATTTTTAATCATCATCATGGTTATATTTATCTTTGATGGAAAAAAGGTTTAGATTATCTTTCTTTGCCAAAATCCTAATTTTATGTGATCCATTTTCTCTTAGACTCTTCATTATTTTATAGGATAATCTCAACCAAAAATTTAATAAAGTAGTGTAGTAGGGGTGGTTAGGCATTAAATGTGTTGTATGGGATCTCAAAAATTTATCACCAATTTTTTATAGATGACATGATTTCCTTTATTAATAGAATAAATAAAAACATCCAATTTTTTAAAGATATTATGAGGAGTTATGAATTATGGGGTGGGTAGAAGGTGAATCCCCAAAATATAAATGTCCATGTTTATGGTAGGTACTCATAAAAAATATTATAATTTATTGAAAGTTATCTTTTTTCAATAAAAAAGATCATCTATAGTGACCTAGGTATTTATATTAAATTCCATTTAATGTATTAATTAATATTTATAAAGGAGGTTGTAAAACTTTTTTGTTATTATATAAGACATAGGTTCTTTAAAAATAAATAATATAATAAAAATAGTATCTATAACCACACATGTGTGAGAAATAGATAAATACTTAAAATTTTACCAGGTTAAAATTTAAACATATATTTTGTGTTCAAGATAATGGTTTTTACCCAGGATTGGTGTAACTTTTATTTTTTCCTTTGGGACTTGAACTAAAAATTTTGATGTTTCAAATTAAAATATCTATCTTGGAATCCATGAAATATTTTTTTTTATAAATGTATCATTATAAACATTTTGGTAGATTGTTCATTAACATTAGATGAGGTGTAATAGATGGAACATGACATTTTTCTTCATGATTTAGAGCATTCTTCCTAGAGTCTTCATTAATGATCACAAGGCAAGGATTTATTTTTGAAGCTTTGTATTTTCATCATAATAGAAGTACTTTTATTGTTTTTCCTCATTATTTTCATATCCAGATCTATACTCCTTAAATATATTTTTTATTTTGAATATGACTTAATATTATTTTGATAATAAACTATATATTGAAAAGAATATTATTTTAAAATATGTTTTTATATTAATTATCTCCCATGTCACACAAAAAAGAATAAATTACATGATTTATATTTCTTTTCTTATTTTGTATTATCTAATGATTAATTTTTTACTTGAATATGATATGGGTTAAAAAGATAATTGATTGAATATAAATTTTGAACATTAAAATATCATAAAATGGGGAATAATTGTTTTTCCAATTAATTTTGTTGATGTAATCTCGAATAATCAAAATGAAAAAAATTATTGTTTTAATTAATGGATTCCTCCTATTTTTTTAATTTATTTAATTCTCTATTGATCATTGATTTGAACCTTCTCTCTAATTTCTTCCAATGTTCTTTGATGAATGTGAACACGAACTCATGTTTGGGTGCTCATGACTTGTATCAAACTCCATTATTTGATACTACCATTCTCACACTTTCCATTTTGATTCAATCATGATTATATGATGAAAAAAATAAAGGAATAGTGATATATTTGTGCCCATACAATACTATAGTGTTGAAACCAAGTTTGGTGGAATCAAATTGGGGCATGTATTTGATAGAGGATGGAAGGTGATGATTAGAATGATGACATATAGTGAAAAATATTGAGAATACTTTGATATAGTTTTTGATGGAATAAATATTGGTTAGTATTGGGGGCATGGTCATAGGATAAGGTGATGGTCATGAATAATGTGGGTTGTTTTGCATTCCATAAATGGAAAATAGGATTACACGATGTGTATCCCTCCAGTTTACATGTAATTTATTCTATAACTTATAGTGATGCAGTTTATGTTCTTATATAAATTTGACATTGGGCATGACCATGGTCTCATTCCATGTATTTTGAGAATTGTGTGTCTTGGCATATACCCGATTACACGCCAGATTAGCTCATCATACCCACATGACATGTAACTTAGTAGACACATTGTGTATATTAGAAGTAGTGGATCAACATGTATAAATATTACACACTAATTTTTCATGATTTACCACACATTATATACCTCTACAAACATTCCAAATACTTAGATACCTAAAATGGATTCCTCTAAGAGTATACCTCCATCTTTCCCGATGGTTTTACATGCCATGTACCCCATTAGTATAAACCATGTAGGTTTTTCTAACAATAAATTTAATTTAATGGAATATTCATTGTTAGTTCCAAGTCGTAAATTCCATTTACTATATATCATGTGTTTTTTATAGGATAGTTCTAAGTATTCTTGATGTTTTCTTACCTAGATGTCATCTTTAGACAATCAAGTAGTTTTTTATGATTTTTTTCTTTTATAAAAAATGTTTCAGTGTGTATATATTTATCCTCTAAGGATTATTTATAAGGTGTTTAAGAATTTATAGTTTTTTAGATTTAAAATTATTATATTATAGAGTGGTAGGTACAATTATAATAGAATCTAGGTCAGTAAACCCTTGTTAGAATATCAATTTTAGGGTGTGGGTCCTCCATATTCACAGTGTATTAGGAATCTTATTTAGTGATCAGGTGTGGGTCCTCTATATAAACATTACACAAACTGAGGTGTGGGTCACCCATAGTGGTTGGTGGCCACTCGATTGATGCACCCTATTTAATGTGGAAAGGGTCCCCCACAAATTCTACTATTAAGGGATGATGTGGATGTATCAGATGTGAGGTAGTTTCATGGTTTAATATTATTATTATATGGGTTATATAGTGTATCAAATGTTCTTTAATTCATTCTCTCCTATATTTATATCTTCTAGATATTCTTAAATAATCATTGATTTATCTTTTAAAATAATGGATGACACCCTGTAGAGAGCCGACTCAACTTTAGAAGATGGGTAATGTTGAACCCATTCCAATGATTCAACCATCGGTCATTTATTAGTTAAGTGATGATGATTTAGTTTAGGGACCTAATTGAGAGATGTTTCTCCTATCATATGAGAAAATATTTAATACTTCACCAGTATAGTTGAGATAAGAATCACGCATAACATATATATTAGTACCCATAGAGTAATATGTGACAACTCGTAGGTTGGGTGTGCTTTATGACTTATAGAGATTGAGTTTTTTTAGGTTTGATATTATCTATATCCATAAAAAATGTGGATTGGATAGATCCCATAACCTAAAATTTTTATCTAATGTGGAAACTGACTAAATAAAATATGGTTATTGCTATAAGTTTTTTTTTATGGAATAGTAGACTATTGGTGGTCATTGATTGTGTGGACTCATCTTTAGGCTACTCTACACTGGTTTGAGTTTGAGTTCTTATTCAAATAGTATTAATATCTATAAATAATAAGTATGGTTTGAATCTAAGAGTTTATAGACCTCTAGTAAAGAATCATGATATTGTCCCGATATGTTATGAGATTGATGAATCTTATGAGCTACTCCAAAGATATGGACTGTGTTGGTTATCTTTAAACTCAAAAGTTTGAGTAATGAATATGATGATATATTATACATGGGACTATACCATTTTTTATTCTTAACTATGATAGAGTTTGGGAGTGATATTTAGTGATCAATAGTTTCTAGAGGAGTCATAGACAAGGTTTGGAGTTGGGCTGGAATATCCAGGAGTAGATTTATTTCTAGAAGCAAGATGAAGTTAGGTGATAGGATCATGTCATAAGATACATGTGTATTGATGATCCCAAACACAAAGGAAAGTTTTTTAGGGGTCTCATATTGGTTCCACTCATCCAAGATATTGAGATTATTTTGGATGATTCTTTAGAGGACATATGGATTAAATCTTCACCACCAAGTGAGTAGTAGAGGATGGCTAGGGAAGCACTCGATATACCTCACTAAAATATTCATTGTAGAGAATGGGGACCTATCCAATTTAGAAATTTTTTCTCTCTTAAAATATATTATGGAAGGTAAGGTGGTGGTATAAGAGAAACTAGGTGTGGATGGAGCGATGATCCACTTCCTCTATCACTACCTCCAAGTAGGATATGATAGTTATAGGGTGTCAGAGGTAAAGGAAGAGTTTAGATAAAGGATATGGAGGGATTTAATCCAGTTTTGACCATAATTGTTTGAATAATAATTTATATCTTCTCAAATCAAACACTCAAAATTATTTATACCGATAAAGGTAAATTGTTACCTTCTACGTCCTTTGTTCATGTTTAGAATATTCTCCTAGAACACCTAGACTGACCTCTTTGACTAGAGACTCTTATTAGAGGTAATTATTATGTCTCAATTATCCATTTACAGTTTGATCTTAATTTTAGAATAGATACATTTTTATGGGTCCTCATTATTACAAAGATGAGATATTATGGTGATATTCACAGCATGGATTGTTTTTAGTAGTCTAGTCATAGGTGGATTATTATTAATGTTGGGTTATATGTGATCAACTATATTGGTTGAGATTCACTATCACTGGTGATTGGGAAACTTTGATGATATTTCTGGGGCCAAAACACATGATATTGAATTTTATTACATACCAGTTGGAAAAATTAGCTATGTGTGCCAAAGATATTGTAGAAGAGGAGGTACCTGTAGTAGTAGAGGAGTATATCGACATTTTCCCCAAGAATATCCTAAGGGTTTCCTCTCATTGATTGTTTTAGTTTTTAATAGATGTACACCACATAACAATACTGATATCTTCTAGAGCTTATTGGATAACCCTAGCTGAGCTAAGGGACTTAGAGGTGCAGTTAGAGGATATTTTGTGGAAAGGTTTTAATATGCCCATTGTGACCCCCTTGGTAGCTCTTATTCTCATTGAAATTAAGTTAAATGGGAGTTTTTTGAATTTTATTAACTATCACTGCTTAAATCAAGTGATAATGAAGAAAAAATAACCTATTCTAAGGATAAATTATCTCTTTAAATAGTTAAGAGGATAAAAATGACTTTCAAATATTAATCTCAAGTCTAATTATCACCATCTTTAGGTTTATGGGGTTGATATCCTGAATATGACATTAAACTATTACTAAAATCACTATGAGTTATTTGTGATGATGTTTTTTAGGATGAAAACCCTTTAAATTTTAACTTGACTCATTAATTGGATCCTTCAACCCTACCTAGACTAGTTTCTAGTGGGTTTTAACGATGGAATCCTCATTTATTGTTGATAAGTTGAGTATAATTCCAATAATTAAGGATTTTCAAAGACATAATTTGTGATAATTATCAATATTTAAATGTTTAAGTTCTATATATGATAATTTAAATTTCTATTGTATATCATATAATAGGGTAAAGTAGTTTTTGTTCTGGTGAAGGTATAGGTTGTAATGTCCTAGGAGCCACCCATGATGGAGTTTGTGGTATGTAGTTTACCTTGGTTGGTGGGGGTATTAATATGTATTCATGGAATAATTTTCTCATATATCCACCCCTATGATGTACCTTACATGTAATAGAGAGCATATATCTAAGATAAGAATTTCTAGAGTGAATTCAAGGAGTTGAAGAAGAGACTAACTAGTGAATTGGTTATGTGGTTACCTAATGTAGAGTTTAGTATGAGTAATATAATGATTACTCTAGGTATGGGATTTGTTTTTTGATGATTCACAAATGATACATGATAACTTATGGGTCTAGTTAATTTATACCAAATGAGAAGAATTATATGACCCATTACTTTTAACTGAAAGTAGTGGAGTTTTCCTTCATTGTGTGGGTATATTATCTTCTCAGTAATATTTTAATAGTCTTTATGGATCACAAAAACATCCAGTATATATTTTACAATGGTAACTCAATTTTTGGAATATTACGTGGATGGAATTTCTAAAATACTCATTCATTTATATCTATATACTCTATGGAAGGGAAATGTTGTTGATGATTACCTTAACGGGAAGTCTATTTTTCAACTAATCAGGAGGCTTATCCATTTTCATTATTATAGTTTGATTATGTATATTAATTATATGTTTCTTACTAAAGTTCAATATTGGTGGTCCCTACTCTTATTTACTATGTAAAGGAGGTAAAACGTGAATATATTGACTAGGATATTCAGTAAGATAATATTTTATCTAGAGACACACTGGTGGGATTATTTAAAGGTGGGGATCATGTCGTCCCTTTTCATGGGTAAGATATAGTACCTATGTTGATGTATGAGGAGGCATTTAGTGTATACCACACTAACCATCTGTTAGTATATTCTATGATGAATAAGATTAATCAGGGTCAAAAGAATAGTTTTGGTGGCTTGTCAGGAAGAAAAGTTTTAGAGAGGGTATTTCTCTCTTCCTAAACTATCAACATGTAAAGGTTGAACACTAGGATCCTATAGGTTTAAGAAAACTATCTAAGTCTATAGAGTGAATTTGAGACAATATATATGTATGTATTTTATGATTGTAATTACATGATTGGTGGAAATCCATGACACTGTCTGGGGGATCATTGATTGACTAAAAATGTCATCTCATTTTCATTTAATTTTTAGAGTAGTATTCTATGGATATTTTGGTACATCATTATATAAACTATATCATTCAGTTTCATGGGTCACCCTCTATGATTGTCTCTAACCATAATTCTTGATTCACATCCAGCTGTGTAGGACATTTTCATGATTTTTTAGGACCCACTTTAATTTGAGTATGACATTCACCACTATAAGGATTATTAGACCAAGATGAATATTTTATTTATTGAGGATATATTACATACATTAATTATATATTTTTATATGAATTGGGATGATAACATTCCATTAGTTGAGTTTTTTTACAATGAAAAATAAAACTCTATTAACACCTTTTGAGGCCCTATATATGAGACCCTATAAGTTACCCAATTACTGGATGGAGATTTTAGATTCATTGTTTATAGGGACCAATTTGGTTTTGATGATGATGGATATGGTACATGTGACCTAAGAGTGTATGATGATATCCTAAATCCATTAGATGTATTATATATATTGAAGATGGATACTATTAGGATTTTATGTGTGAGACTATGTGTTGATGGTCACACCTCAGTGTAGATTGAGGATGTCTGGTAAGGGTATCAAGTTATCCTCAAGTTTCATTATACCATCTCAGATTCTGAGTAGGGTAGGCGTAGTTTCCTATTTCCTAGTATTACCATCATATATATATCAAGTTCACACCATTTTCAATGTGTCACATCATAGGTGATATGTGCATGAATCGTCAAAAAATATAGATTGGGTTAAGCTAGACATTGAGGATAACACTACCTTTACAAAGAATCTAGTGGCTATCTAGGATTAGTATGAAGTTAACCTTTGTGAGGGTGATATCTTTATTTTTGGTCTCATGTTAGTATGGGGTAATTTGGGATATCTCTTAGGAACATGAAAATTAGATATGATCTCAATACCTTAACCTATTTATATGAGTTGGTATTTTCATAATGAAAATCATTGAAGGTGGGGAGGATTTAAGGACCTATAATTTTCTGATAAATGCATTTGAATATTTTAAATGATATTTATAAAGGTGTTCATGAAGCTGGTTTGATATTATATGCGATATAGGAAATCAAAAAATAAATTAAATAATAAATATAATGTTTATATCTATGTGCTCAAACAATATAATAAATTATGGAAACTTCATCATTTATCATGATGTATGATAAGACTCGTGATTCTTTGGATATTACCCATTAATGTTTCTTTAAAGACTCGTATTTCCATGTAATTTTTTTTAATTATATGGAATTATTACGAGTCTACGAAAATTGACAGCACGCAATTCTGAGGCCCGATGTGCCCGGAATGAATTTATGAACTTTTTTTAAGGTACGTTCAGTAAACGCACGAGCCAACATTTTCTAACTTTTGAACTAGTGCTCAGATTAAAAATCTGAGGCCACCATTGAATCTGTAGTGCCAGGATTCGCTTAAGGGAGGCTTTACTTCGACCATAGTAGGTCTGGAAAAAAAGTTAGATTTTGGGATTTTTTAAAAGAATAATAAAATAACTTTGTTATTTTATTTATTTCTTTCTTTTCCTCCAAAGGAAAAGATACGGTGTGGGACCAAAGGCATGTCAAGCCATTAAATGGCTTGAACCTTCAAATATTATGAAACATAATCATTAGAGTTTAGGAAGGTTCCTATTAAATGAACCCTCATAAATTCTATGAGTTTTGCTCACCCTCCCCCTCTCCTACTTATATGGAGCTTGCGGAGAGGTAATGGAACGACTTCACCAAGAAAGGAAGTGTTGATAAAGTTTCATGACTCCAACCATGGAGGATGGTGCGGGTTTCAATGGGCAGTGATGGGTGATGTCGAATCACGAACCGAAGGACGGTGATTGAGCGGCAATGTTGGCAGCTTGTCGTGGGGACAACTAACACCGACTCACTTCCTCAATCATGGGCACTCCCCATCGTTCTTGAGGTATGGATTTATTTTTTTATAATTCCATTTGATTTTTTAATCCAACCCTCTTTATATCAAGCTAATGCCGAGGGCGCGCGCCAAACAAATAAGGCCTGAACCCTCCACCCTTATTGGCATTTTGGTGCATTCATCATAAACTTTATCTTCGGTTGGGTGAGAGCCCGGACAGCATACGATGGCGGTGGATAGCACCGGCCGACCGCAATGGAGGCAGTACGTCAATGCCTTCCATAGGAGGAGGTTGTGTCATAATGTCGCAGCATTCAATGGAGTGGTTGCCACCGGCCGACCATGGTGGTGATGCGGCGCGCCATCGTGTGCTGTCGGCAGAGAAGGGCCACGGCTTTCCAATCGTGGTGGGGCCAAGTAGAGCAGTCGACAATGGTCGGATGTAGGTGGAGGCATTGGTGCACAACTATGTGCCACCGGAGGAGCCGCGGCTCCGACGCTGTAGTGCCAGGACCCACAGTGTGTCCTGCGGGTGACCTGGTAGCACCCCTTAGGAATTGCTGCTTCGCCTTCCAAATGGGGAGGGGGTTTCTCCCCTTCCGTGCCAGCTCGGGCGGATAGCATGAGCCAGTGGGTTGCACCGTGTTGTAGGTCGGGCCACACATGCCAGCGGGCCAGGCCCCATCACGGTTCGGGCCACGCGATCCCAGTGGGTCGGGCTATGCCCCCTTGCGGGTCGAGTCGGGCCTAGCCCAGCTGGCTGAGCCCACTATGGTCCATCCTAACTGGGTTGGACCTAGACTGGGTTGGGTCAGGTTGGCCCAGACCAGGTCGGTCCGGCCGGGTCGGACTAGACCCGGACCCAACCAGGCCCAGTTTCGCTTAAAAAACCATAACTTGAAATCTGGGTGTCTGTTTGATGAATCGTCTGTGGTGCTAAGACCCTTAGAGTGAGATGGTCCTTTTTGTATACTCCACTTGGGTTTTAGTTAAATTTGGAGTATGACTGTGTTGGATCGAACCCGAATCCAACCGGTTCCTCGAAACTAAAACTCTTATAACTCACTGATCGGGCGTCCGATTGACGCACCATCTATCGTGTTGGAACCCTTACGACATTGAGGTCCTTTAGGTTACTCCTTTGTGGATATTAGTGGTGGTAGATGTGTGACTGATATATCGAGGGGCATATCCTACGGAAATTGAGCGCACTGGGTGCGAGGAATCTGGTGACTGGCTATAACGTGAAGAAAGAACATCGATCCTAAGTGGGTCAGCATCTATCGATCTTGTGTGGGTCAGCATCTATCAGATCCTATGTGGGTCTGTGCTCAGTGATCCTGTGTGGGTCATCACATACCGATCCTCTGTGGTTTAGATCCTGTGTGGGTCAGCAGAGGTTATTACTTATCGATCCTGTGTGGGTCAGCAGCAGTGCCTCTTGACAGAATAAGATGATCTATATTATGACTAATCATTTGTTCTTCTGTACTTAAGTTATACCTGGTGTGAGATGAGTCTTTACCTTCTTGGAGTTATCTTCGTGGTGTTACATGTGTTGTACTTCTATCTTCATGGTGTTACCTATGTGGTAATTCTACCTTCATGGTGTTATCTTCGTGGTGTTACCTGTGTGGTACTTTTATCTTTGTGGTGTTACCTATGTGGTATTTCTACCTTTGTGGTGTTACCTTCGTGGTGTTACCTTTGTGGTGTTATTTTCGTGGTGTTACCTGTGTGGTACTTCTAGCTTTGTGGTGTTATATGTGTGGTGATTCTACCTTCATGGTGTTACCTTTGTGGTATTCTACCCTCATATATGAGATGAGTATATCTTGATAACTTAGGTATATGTATGGGCATATAACTAAGTAGAGTTGATGTCTATCACTTCGTGTTTGAGATGGAGGTCTGGATTTGTGGTTTTTCCTTTGTAGAACTCAGGGAGACCTACAGGGGTCTCAGGGTACCTATTGAGTATCGTTATACTCACCCCTGCATGGGCTATGCCCGCACCTTGTTGTGTCTTGTGTAGGCGACGGATAGCATTGATCAAGGCTGAGAGAGCCAGGACTGGAAGGTGCTCGGACGTGGACCATTTGGCATGACGTGACATAGGGACTACTGATCATGAGTTGTACCTACCCTTTAGGTAGGATCCTGGATGGACGATCCATGATCTTTTTTTCACTTTTTAGTTGTATTTTTACTTTTCAGTTGTACTTGTACTTTTCAGTTGGGATTGTATTCTGGCCCCTTTACTTTCAACACACTTTTACTACAATATTTTACTTCGTGGTTTCTTCTTGTTATGTTCTTGGACTGTGTGTCTATACAGGTTAAAAGGCAATGCCTTCCCATTTTAGGGATACACCTTTCCAATTCTAGTCTCCAGCCCCTGGCCTATGGAAGGGGGGCTTTGGGTAGTCACGGCATGGGCCCCGAGGACAGTTCATGACAAAGTGGTATCAGAGGAGTCGGTTCTACTGAAGAATTGGGACTCTGATCTTTTCTATGTGGCAATAGTGTTAAGTGTTATGAGTGTTGTTTTCAGTTTTGGGGAATCCAGTATTGGTGTGGTGGCCAACGTATCCATACACTAGGACCCTAAATTCTGATTTTCGACTATGTTCACGGAAACACTGATTGCGTGTGTTTTTGAAAAAAAATCTTCTGATCTCTTTGAGTTAGTTCACTAGGTATAACTTATTGACCGTGGATCGCCTGCCTTATTTTAGGATGTCGTCACATAGAGAGTCATCCAGGATTCCTGAGAGAGTACACGATGACGGCCCACCGAGTGATGATGCCTCTGTGCAGGGCCCTCTTATGGCGTTAGCACCTTCGGGTGGTGTACCAGCAGCATCACTACCCATTGGGTAGTCGTTTCCACCAGCCCCACCAATAGAGGATGCATGCCTACTAAGTGTGTTTCATGAGTTTCAGAAATAGAGGCCACTGAGGTTTCGAGGAAAGATAAACCCACAGGCGGCTGAGGACTGGATGGAGGCTATGGCCAGAGTTTTTCTCTTAGTTGGGACACCGGCTGATCTGAGGGTGATCTTAGCTGCCAGTCTCTTCTAGGGAGCAGCTGGAAGATGGTGGAGTCTGACACTCCAGTAACATGAGGAGGTGAACCTCATCTGGGAAAAATTCTAGGGCCCTTTCAGGGTAGAGTTCATCCCGGTGACTCTATGCCCAGTGCATATACAGGAGTTGCAGCACTTACGATAGGGCATCATGACTATGGCCCAATACTCGGTGAGGTTCACTGATCTCTCCCGATACTCCACCGACGTGGTACGAGACCCTTTCTTTAGGGCCCAGACCTTTTATCAGGGTCTATGACAAGAGATCAGAGCATAGATGGTATCACTCAGCATTCCGATGTAGGTTGGGGTACTAGAGTGAACACTTTTAGTGGAGAGATTCCTAGCTGAGCAGGCACTGACAGTGAGAGCCACCACCGGACGTCAGGTAGCAGAGTCATCTGCAGCAGGTAGTAGATAGATGATGTAGGGGCCCAAGCAGGCCAGAACTTCTGGTGGATGACCTCAGGATATAGGGTTGGTGGTGCGGGGCTCATGGGATAGAGGAGAACATATTAGGAGTATGAAGTGCTTCTAGTGCGGTGGGTAGGGTCACATGGCTCGCGACAGCCCGACCCACCTTACAGACGACCGGTAGATGGTCGAGGGACCGCCAAGGAAGAAGCAGAGATTCAATCGGGGAGTTCTGCAGGTAGCAGGCAGACGTGGCAGAGGAGCTAGTCATGCAGCATTCGATGGGTGATGATTCTAGGTTCTACCGCCACCACCTCTAGGTGGTCCACCCTGACCACAGGGAGTAGGTGGATAGAAACGAGCTCATCTCTAGGAAGCTGAGGCCTATGACCACGGTGCTCTGAAGATTATTAGAGGTACAATCTGTGTCTACTCCACCTTAGCTTCAGTACTTATAGACACAAGTTCCAGTCACTATTTTATTGCCACGGCCCACATTCAGAGCTCAGAGATTCTGGTGGATCCGTTGGCTCGATCCTTACGGCTATAGACTTCTACAGGAGGGGATTCGATGATTACACACTGGTACCGGTAGTGTGAGATTACTCTAGGAGGTGAGAGCTTCAGCTGGGATCTTCTAGTTACGGCATCGAGGCCTTACTACTTCATCTTGGGTATGGACTGGTTATCCACAGTCCATGCCCAGATTAACTGTATTTGGTGCAAAGTGCAGTGTGTCTGCAAGGATGGGACCAGATTTTCCTTCACCAGTGAGAAGGGAACCTTTGCAGCACAGGATGGACTTACCCGGAGGAGGGTGCAGCCGATCACACATCAGTTGGCTAGCCTTACCCTCGAAGCAGTAGATGTTGAGAGTCCGAGCTATCCTATAGTGGTGGACCAGTATGACGATGTCTTTCTTGATAATGTTTTTGGACTAACTCCACAAAGAGAGGTATAATTTTACATTGACCTATACCCCAAAACAACACTGATATCTATGTCGGCATATCGGATAGCTCCCATGGAGCTTTGCGAGTTACAGGTACAGTTGGAAGACTTGTAGAGGAAGGGGTTTATTAGGCCCAGTGTTTCTCCATGGGAAGCCCCGATTTTGTTCTCCAAGAAGGCTAATGGGAGTTTGAGACTCTGTGTGGACTACTGAAATCTGAACCAAGTGACCATGAAGAACAAGTATCCACTTATGAGCATTGATGATCTTTTCGATCAGTTAAAGGGGGCTCATTGGTTTTTGAAGATAGACCTCAGATCAGGCTATCATCAGCTCAGGGTACGAGATGAGGATGTGCATAAGACAGCCTTTAGATGTTGGTATGGACACTATGAGTTCTTTGTTATTCTATTTGGTGTGATAAATTCCCTATTAGTGTTCATGGAACTCATGAATAGGATATTTCATCTATACCTCAATCACTTTTTGGTGGTCTTCATCAATGACATCTTGATATACTCGGTGTCAGAGGAGGAGCATGCCTACCATCTGTAGATGTTCTAGATACACTCTGAGAGCACTAGCTATATGGTAAGCTCTCAAAGTGCCAGTTCTGGATACGACAGATTCACTTCCTGGGGCACATTATCTTGGAGGATGGAGTTGTAGTGGATCCGGAGAAGATATAGGTTGTGCTTACTTGGGAGCCACCCAGGAGTGTAACCAAGGTGTAGAGTTTCTTGGGGTTGGCTGGATACTAACGGAGATTCGTGCCTAACTTTTTTAAAGTTTTGGCACCCTTTTCAATTTTGACAAAGAAGGGATATCCCTTCATATGGATGGAGAGATGCCAGAAGAGTTTTCAGGAGCTAAGGCAGAGACTAACGAGTGCCCCCATCTTGAGGCTACCAAAAGAGGGTGTTGGGTATATAGTCTACTACGACGCATCAGGGATTGGACTTGGATTTGTCCTGATGCAGGAGTGAGTAGTGATCACTTACAGTTTGTGATATCTGAGACAACATGAGTAGAACTACGCTACCCATGACCTGGAGTTAGCAGCAGTGGTCTTTGCCTTGAATATGTGGTGACATTACTTGATGGGCGAACATTTTACAGTCTACTCTGATCACAAGAGTCTTAGGTATATATTTTATCAGAAGGACCTGAACTTGAGGTAGCGACGATGGTTGGAGTTCCTCCAAGACTATGACTTTGAGATATTCTATACTCCTAGGAAGGGAAACGTGGTATAAGATGCACTCAGTAGGAGGTCTGGTCTACAGTTGTTGAGTGAGGTGATAGAGAAGCTAGTCATGTTGCAGATATCATTCATGGATAGAGATGGAACAGCTTACCTCTAGTCTATGACTATCACTCCCCTACTTCATCAGCGAGTTTGGGAGGTACATCTTGGGGACATTGATTGTGAGGCTCGACGTGCTCAGATATCCTTAGGGTAGGCACCTGATGTATTTTCTAAAGGTGGGGAGCATGTCATCCTCTTCAGAGGACGTACCATGGTACTTGTGGTGCTAAAGGAAAAGGTGTTGAGGGAGTTTCATACATCCCCTCTAGAGGTACATCCTGTTGTGGAGAAGATGTACCAGGACCTCTAGTATCAGCACTGGTGGCTAGGGTTGAAGAAGGCAGTGGGAGAGTTTGTTTCTCGATGCCTCACTTATCAGCAAGTGAAGGCCAAGCATCAAGTTCCAGCAGGCTTAGCACAACCACTAGAGGTTCCAGAGTGGAAGTGGGATGGAATCTCCATGGAATTTGTGATAGGGCTTCCATGTACGTCCAGGGGACATGATTCCATCTGTGTGATCATTTACCAACTCACCAAGTCGTCCCACTTCCTATCTATCAAAGAGTAGGTATCAGTAGAGGGATTGGGATGACTCTATATATAGAAGATTGTACGACTTCATGGGGTTCCATCAATGATCGTCTCTGATTGTGATGCATGTTTTACATCCCGGTTATGGAAGAGATTACAGGAGGAGTTTGGGACTCAACTATGTTTGAGCACCGCCTTTCATCCACATAAGGATAGTCAGATGGAGCATACAATTCAGACACTGGAGAACATGTTACGTGATTGCATCCTATATTTTGGCTATAGTTCGAAGGATCACTTTCCCTTGGTGGAGTTCTTATACAACAACAGTTATCACTCCATCATCGGTATGGCACCATTTGAGGCCTTGTACGGTCAACCATGCAGATCACCTCTATGTTGGATGGACCCAGGGGAGTCAGCACTTATGGGTCCAGAGTTGGTACAGGCTACCACTGAGAAGGTGCAGATCATCTGGGAGTAGATGAAGACTACACAGAGAAAACATAATTCTTATGCTAATAGAAGGTGGAGACCTTTGGAGTTCGAGGAGGGATACCATGTATTCCTACGGGTCTCACCGCGATGAGGTTTACGGAGTTTTGACCGAGGTGGAAAGTTATCACCGAGGTTTATCGGACCATTTCTGATACTTAGGAGGTAGGTGAGGTGGCATACCACTTGGAACTACCACTGTAGTTGGAGAGGGTGCACGACGTCTTCCATGTATCCCAATTGAGGAGATACATGCATGACCCATATCACGTCATCGGCCATGGTGAGCTGGGATTTGATGATGGGGCGACATTTACAGAGGTTCCAGTGGAGATTGAGGATCGACAAGAGAGAGTCCTTCGTGGATGATCGATACCTCTAGTTCACGTTCACTGGCAGCATGGGAACCTCCAGGAGAGAACTCGGGAGCGGGAGGCTCGAATTCATGCTCAGTACCCCCGTTTTGTTTCTTATTTTATGTTGTGGATTTCAGGGACGAAAGGCCCTAAGGTGGGGAGAATGTAAAGTTCCAGATTTTCCATGTAATTTTTTTAATTATATGTAATTATTATGAGTCTGCAGAAATTGATAATGCATGATTCTGAGGCCTGGTGTGTCCAGAATGAATTTCTGAACTTTTTTAAGGTACGTTCAGTAAACGCGCGAGCGGCATTTTCTAACTTTTGAACCGGTGCTCAGATTAAAAATATGAGGGAACCGTTGAATCTACAACACCAGGATTCACTTAAGGGAGGATTCACTTTGACCGTAGTAGGTCTAGAGAAAAAGTTAGATTTTGGTACTTTTTAAAAGAATAATAAAATAACTTTGTTATTTTATTTATTTATTTCTTTTCCTCCAATGTACAAGTGGCAATGTTTGACCAACGGCGTGTCAAGCCATTAAATGGATTGACCCTTCAAATCTTATGTAACAACGTCATTAGAATTTAGGAAGGTTCTTATTAAATGAACCCTCATAAATTCTATAAGCGTTGCTCACCCTCCCCCTCTTCTATTTATATGGAGCTTGGGGAGAGGTAATGGCACGACTTCACCAAGAAACGAAGTGTTGATAAAGTGTCGTGATGCCAACCTTGGAGGATGGATCTGGTTCCAGTGGGCGGTGACGGGTGATGTCAAATCATGAACTGAAGGACGACGCTTGAGCGACAACGTTTGCGGCATGTTGCAGGGACAACAAACACCGACCCACTTCCTCAATCGTGGGCGCTCTACATCGTTCTTGAGGTAAAGATGTATTTTTTTATAATTCCATTTGATTGTTGAATCCAACCCACTTTCTATCAAGCTAACACAGAGGGAGTGGTCCAAAAAAACAAGGCTCGAACCCTCTTCCCTTGTCAGAATTTTGGTGTGATCATCGCAAACTTTATCTTCGGGTTGGGCGAGATCCTGAATAGGAGACGATGGCGGTGGCTGGAACCGACTGGCCATGATGGAGGAGGCACGTCAATGCATGACATATGAGGAGGCTAGGCATTATTCCACAACAATCAATGGAGAGACCGACACTGACCAGTCACAGTGGTGATGCGGCGCGCTGTTGCACGCTGCCAGCGGAGAAGGGCCATGACTTTCCAGCCACAGCGGGACCAAGCAGGGTGGCTGGTAACAACCGGCCATAGGTGGAGGCAGCGGCGCGTAACGGTGAACCACTAGAGGAGCCGCGGTTCCAACACCACGGTGGCGGGGATCTTCAGTGGGTCTCGTGGTTGACCAGGTAGTGCCCCTTAGGTGCTGCCGCTTCACCTTCCAAATGGGGAGGGGGCCGCTCCCCTTCTGTGCCAGCTCGGGCAGACCACGCAAGCCAGCGGGCCGCGCCCCATTGTGGGTCGGGCCGCGCATGCCAGTGGGCCATGCCCCATTGTGGTCCAGGCCAAGAGAGCCTCTGCAGGTTATGCCTCGCAAGCCTAGCGAGTCGCGCCTCTACAAGTCGGGTCACGCGAGCCCAACGGGCTGGGGCGTGCCCCCTTGCGGGTCAGGTCGTACCTCGGCCCAGCGGGCCAAGCCCGCCACGGCCCCGCCCTACCAGGTCGGACCCGGACCGGGTTGGGTCGACCCAAACTGGTTTGATTCAGCCCTGACCAGGTCAGGTAGGCCCTAACCGGGTTGAGTCGACCCAGATTGGGTCGGACCGGACCTGGACCCCACCAGGCCCAGTTTCGCTTAAAGGGCCATAACTTGAAATTCGGGCGTCCGTTTGATGAACCGTCTGCAGCAATGGGACCCTTGGATAGAGGTGGTAATTTTGGTATACTCCAATTGGGTTTTAATGGTAGTTGGAGTATGGATGGGTTGGATCGAACCTGAATCCAACCAGGCCCTCAGAACTAAAACGCTTATAACTCACAGACCATGTGTCCGATTGACGAACTATCTGTCACGTTAGAACCCTTAAGACATGGTGGTCTTTTGGGTTACTTCTTTTTGGAGATTAATGGTGGTTGATGTGCGATGGATATCTCGAGGGGAAGATCCTACAGAACTCGAGTGCACCGGGTGGAAGGAATCTGGTGCCTGGCTATAACGTGAAGAAAGAACATCAATCCTAAGTGGGTCAGCATCTATCGATCATGTGTGGGTCATCATCTATCAGATCCTATGTGGGTCAGTTCTCATCGATCCTATGTGGTTCAGTGCATACCGATCCTATGTGGGTCTGATCCTATGTGGGTCAGCGGGGGTTATTACCTATTGATCCTGTGTGGGTCAGCAGCAGTGCCTCTTGACAGAATAAGATGGTCTAGATTACGACTAATCATCTATACTTATTTACCTAAGTTCTACCTACTGTGAGATAAGTATTTACCTTCGTGTTGTTATCTTTGTGGTGTTACATGTGTGGTACTTCTATCTTCATGGTGTTACCTATCTGGTACTTCTAACTTCGCGGTGTTATCTTTGTGGTGTTAACTGTGTGGTACTTCTATCTTTGTGGTGTTACCTATGTGGTACTTCTACCTTTGTGGTGTTACCTTCGTGGTGTTACCTTTGTGGTGTTATCTTAGTGGCGTTACCTATGTGGTAATTCTATCTTCATGGTGTTATCTGTGTGGTACTTCCACCTTTGTGGTGTTACCTTTGTGGTATTTTTCCCTCATGTATGAGATGAGTATATCTTGATAACTTATGTATATGTATGGTAATATACCTAAGTAGAGTTGATTTATATCGCTTCGTGCTTGAGATGGAGGTATTGCTTTGTGGTTTTTCCTTTGTGGAACTCTGGGAGACCTATGGGGGTCTCGGGGTCCCTACTGAGTATCGTTATACTCACCCCTGCACGGGCTACGCCTTCACCTTATTGTGTATTATGCAGACGATGGACAACATTGATCAAGGATGAGGGAGCTAGGACTGGATGGTGCTCAGAGGTGGACCATTTGGCATGACATGACATAGGGACTACTGATCAAGAGTTGTACCTACCCTTCAGGTAGGATCCTCGGTGGATGATCCAGGATATGTTTTTCACTTTTTAGTTGTATTTGTACTTTTCAGTTGTACTTGTACTTTCTAGTTGGGCTTGTATTCTGGCCCCTTTACTTTCATCACACTTTTACGACAGCAGTTTACTTCATGGTTTCTTCTTGTTGTGTTCTTGGACTATGTGTTTATATAGGTTAAAAGGCAATGTCTTCCCGTTTTAGGGATACGCCTTTCTGGTGCTAGTCGCCAGCCCCTGGCCTATGGAAGTCAGGCTTGGGGTAGTCACGGCACGTGCCCTGAGGGATGGGTCATGACAGTTTCACTCTTATTTTTATGTTTAACTCATTCTTTTCCTATACTAATATCTCATCCTCCAAAAATAGATCTCTAAAAAATGAATATTTTTCAATTTTATTATGATAATATACCAAATATTCAAAAGAATAATATTTAAAGATATTATTATTTTATGTGAATTATCTCTCATTCCATGTAAAAAAAATTATATTAATTTTTGAAAATATTTTTATTTCATTTTTTCTCATTTTTTATGCTTAATTTTGACATCAATATGACAAGGGTTTTGAAGAGACCATGCAATCATCGAATATGAGTGTTGAATTTTTTTCAATATAGATATGAGAAGTTCATTCGATGTATAGTTAGGTTTGGATTATGTAGAATATTCCAATAAATTAATATAGAATGATGAGTTTCTACTCATACATCATACACACGTGAGAAAAGGAAGATAATATTGTCATCATGAAATGTTTGGATAGACAAGTTCTAGAAAATATTCCCTCACACTTAATGGTCATTGATATAATATTAATTATAAAGAATTTCAATTTCTAAATATGAAGAATGGTTTCTCATAAGAAATTGTATTAAACTATTTTAAAACATAAGGAAAATATATAGAAGACCTTATTTTGTAAATGGGATAAATTATACATTCCATGTAACAAAAATATTTCAACCTTGGATATCCTCAGGATCAAGGCTCTACGATCATGTGGTAATGACCAATATTAACTTCAGCTAGACTAGGATGGTATGTAGAAGTAGAGAGCTAGTGTGGTTGAACGATAATATTAAAAGGGGTGAGTATAGTGCATGGAAACCCTAGGAAATGAGGTCTATTGGTCATATAATGGATTGGCGCGACATGAATTCGACATCCTATTATGGATAATTTTTTGTAATAAAGTAGTAGCCGCATGAAGATAAAATGGGTATATAGCTCAAGTATGAGGGTACTATTCACAACATAAAACACACTAATAAATTTTTTATCGGATTTCATTGGATAAATCTTTTCTACACTTCTAGTGTATTTATGTGGGAGTTATCAATGCATGGCCTTGTTTCACACCACAGTCACTAATACAACATCATGCTTGTTCCGGTCATCCCATAAACCATAATTAATGTTGGTTGAGAGATTAATTCATGGAAGATATCATAATTTTGAGAATTTCTATGAGGTAACGATGTATGTATAATGTTTCCCCAAGATGGAACTCTTTAATGTTGTATCCTATTAATTTTTGTTGTGTCAAAGATTTAAATTTAATCACTAAGAGAACATACTCTTAATTTTTAATTCTAAAATATGATATTGGTTTGATTGAGAAGAATGACTGGAATATATATTGTATACTTAAAATTAAAATGTTGTTGTCTTCATTTAATGTTATTTGAATCATGGTGACTGGAAGTTCATTTTGTTTCAAGTTGAGTCAATGAGAAGATAATAAGACAATTAAATAGAGAAGTAGAAGAATATTAGTGCCCTAGAAATTGAGAGTAATTTAGAAATATAAGTTATAATTTAGTCAATATTTTTAAATTATTTACTTTAATTTTAATGTTTGAACTCCAACTAACATTGTTAATTTAAGGAAAACAGTTACATTTTCAGAATAAAATAATTTTTCAGGTTGAGTATAAAAAATGGTTTAATTAAGGATTTTAAAGTGTTTTTATTCATATTTGATATTAACTGATAAGGATTTAGTTTTTTAGGTGATGATTTAATAGGAATTTTTAATTTTATCATGAATTTGGAAACAACATGGAAATTCCAATTTTTTCCTTCTAAATTCACTTTTGTATTTTTTTTATAAAAATTTATATGTATATAGTTTTTATTTTATATTTTCGATAAAATTGAAAAAAAACATTTTTCAACATATTTTATTTGAATAACTAGATATAGATCACACTTTTTCATATATATATATAATGGGCTATAAAATAAAATATGGATGAGATTCATCAATTTGTACCATACTTTAGTGACTGATCCATAACTATTTCACCTTTTCTCATATTTGGATAAAATTATGACACAAATAAGAGGGCTCAAAAATGAATATTTCATTCAATAGGATAAAAATTTATGTGCTCATTTATAGGGTAAACCACAAGGCACAATAATAGGAATATTCATTGACTCAATTTTTTTTTCAACATTCCTATTTGAAAATATTTTACTCAAGCCTCACCTTTACTCTACAAATAGGGGAGAAAATGAGAAATGAGGAGGTTCAATAATAACTATTTATATAGAGTTCTATTGAATTTACAGATTATTTTTACTCTGTATTTCATTTCTCTTTCATTTATTATCCACATTTTACATCATTTTAATAAAATTATTTTATTTCTCTCAGCCATTCTATATCTTTCCTCCCTCCATCCCATTATGCAACATGATATCTAATACTCATGTTCATAAGAAACTAACCTAAGGTATATCTTATTGTAGTAATCTAGTGTCTGAGCCCAATAATATGTTTAATATTTACTTTGGGTTAATCTAAGGATGGTTTGCAGTGAGTCTAATCCTCATTGTGGATATCTAAGGGTTAGTTTATTATTCTTCAACCATTCTACCTCAATCAAGAAGTTGTATGTGTAATTTAGTTGGAAGTAACTAAGGTCACTGTATATACACAAATAGGTAATAATATGATGTGCATAGATATAATGGAGAGTGTTCAATAAGTGTTAATGAAATAGGACTATGATAGTTCTATCCTGATGACTCGCTTAGGAGAATTTCCTTTCTTCCTAAATTCATTCATTTTTTCACATTTCATATTAATATTTACCTTTATGTTCTATATTTTATAAAACCAAAAATAGAAAATTTCATTACTTTCATCAATAGAAAAAATACAAAATTTAATATAGTGAATTTTAAATAATGAGTGATTGAACTGTGAATGGTCCTCGAGTGAGATGACCCTAGAAAACAATTGTGCTATAGTAAGAATATAAATTATAGATTTTCTATCACCCTATAAAATAGGAATGTTAAAACATGGATCTCTTGTAGGAGAGTCAAGTAGTTCTTTCACTTACGCTTTTTATTAAATTTTTTATAAATTTTTTATTTCATTCAAAATAAATTAAAAAAAATAGCTCACCCTCACCAATGGAATATAATATTTATTTATTTTATAGATAGGCAAGGAAATCTCCAAGAATAATTCTCTCAGAAAATGAGTTCAAGGAGCTCATCCAGTATCTTTTAGAAAACATGGAGAACTGAAGTGTAAAATCCTTAGCCAGGGAACTGATTAGGTTTCCCTACTACTTTCTAGAGTTTTATCAAGAAGTAGATGAGGCAAAAAAAATGAGTCCCCCTTGTTTCGACCAAATTATTTAGAAGAAATTAGAGAGGTTGAGTCCATGAATAAATACCATTCACATCCAAACCATCTTAATATCAAGATTGATACCTTCTACCAAGAGTTAAGGGAGTGTGATGAAGAATACTTACCTAGTGGTGTATATATGGGTGATTAACAAGTTATTGATGAATTTTTTAATGAATTTGTAAGTATTGATATACTACATAATCTTTCTATATTTAAATAATAAAAATTAGTATCTCTCTACCTATCTTTATATTTGGATGAAGAAACCACCCGAGTGGTGAAATTTGAAGAGAATATGGAGGCATCAGACTACCTACCTCCATCCACGGAAACTATACTCCAAGAGTAACTTTATTGTGATGAAAAAATGAGATCAATACAACTAAAGGAGATTTTATTTTATTTAAATAAATTTCCCTTAATTTTATTTAATCTCAATTAGTAATTAACTTTCATTGCTTAAATTTTTTAGATTATGATCAAGCATTAATTTCCATGTTTGATGAAGAAGAAAAATAATATGCACCTAATGAGAAACACATGGAACTCCCTAAAGCTACTAAAAAGCTATTAGAAGGAGTATATGAATAGAACCTAGTTCTATTTCATGAATAAAATAATTTATTGGATATTTATTATGAAGGGGAGGATTTTTGGCATTGATTTCACATGTTTTAATTTAGTTTAAGTATAAATTTTCACTAACTTTCCCTTTAATAACTATTTTGATACAAAAACATGTGATAAAACCATATAAGTGATGGAAAATCCCAAGGTTGTTATGAATTAATTAAATGAGGAAGTCACATTCTTAATCCTACCCCAACCTTTTAAGCTATATCTTATTTCCATGGGGATTTACCTGATGAAATATGCTAATGGAATTATATATAATCAACATGAAGTGAATTAATTTGGTAGAAAAAATATGTATTGGTCCATATAAAGGAAGATATACCCACCATATTATTAAAGATAATGTTGGACAAAAATCCCTCAAGGTATCATTGAATCATTTTTAAGTGGTTGTGTTTGTTGACAAAGAGGGCCTCCATGTTGTGTTTGTTGTCAAAGAAGACCACGATGTTCAATTTGCTAAAAAAGTAGGGTTTTCATGGTGATTTTTTGAGTTACAGAGATATTTTTGACAACCTATGTAGACAATGAATGATGAAAAAGTAATGGACAATCTGGAGGCGGTACAAAAATAATAGATACAAGGTGGCGTTGTTTTCTAGTGTTTTCCAAATTTTTGGGCCTCAAAATCGTAAAATGGGGGAACATGTTTTTGGAAATGGAAGTTCAATGCAAGATCTAATGTGGTTTGGAAACCTTCACGTAAGGCATGTTTTGGGGTTAGAATGTTGAAAAATGGAAAAGGCGTGATGCGCGTGAAATATTTGAAAATGTGCACAAAAGATGAGGTTGCATGAAAGAAACTTGTGCACCCAATGCGATGTCAAACAAGGTTTTCGGTGCTCTAATATAATCTTGTACAACATGGTAAATCTTCCACGCAAGGGTCGGCGATTCCTATAAATAAGAGGTGACCTCCCCTCATTCAAAATAGCTCTACACTTAGAGAGAATCTAAGCTCTAAATCGCGTAATAATTTTAAGAAAAGGGAGTTGCGTAAAATATTTTGTGTTGCGCGCAAGCTAAGAAAGTTGTGAGTAAGATTTGAGTTGCGCGTAAGATTGAAGTTGCATGAAAGGGGTGTTTTGTGACAAAAGTGGAATCTTTCATGCAAGGCATTAAAGTTATGTGCAAGACGCAGTAAGGGTTGCGTAAAAGATTTGGAGTTACCCAGTAGTATTCTGGTAAAGTGGTTTCCATCATTGGAGGAAAATTGGACTTCAACAAAGCATCTACATATAGTGGAGGATGCATTCATTTGTGATAATGAAGGGACCTAAATGTCTATAAACTATGAATGGATCTTCTAAAGAAGCAGTGATCACACTTCAGTTGAGAGAGCATTGAGCTTTCAAATTTTTATTGGTTGTAAACTAAGAGGGATGGTGAGTCCACTTTGAACTTGTAAACAGCAGTGCACTTATAGTGGATTTGGTACATCGACACATCATTGGTATATGCTCCTTGGATGTAGCCCAGTGAGGGTGAACCAAGTAAAGATCGTTGTATCATGTGCATGATTTAATTTCTGTTTATTCTTTGCTACAGGAAAGAGAGAGAAGAGAGTTTTTCTTAACAGCGAAACAAGATCAATAGGGGCAGTTGTTTTAATATTTCATACCCTAATTCACCCCCCCCCCCTTTAGGGTATCTAACCTAGTGGACCTAACAATTGGTATCAGAGGGAAAGTTTGATATCAGTGTTTCTCTCTCTAATAGAGGTCACCAATCACAAATGGATTCTGATATTCTACGGGAACAATTTTCATCTATGGAAGAATAGGATGAAAAAATACTTTCGATCTTTGGGAATGGATGTGTTTACAGCAGAAATTCATGGTATAACAGTCTATATTAATAGTGGTGCTTTATCGGAAGCTGAGCGTAGAGAATTGTATGTTGATGCCAATGGAATCAATGCTTTAGGGGGATCCCTATCCAATTCTATCTATATGAAGGTGATTTCATGAAAAACATCACATGCTATGTGGGAAAATATATTGAACATATATGATGTAGATTCAAAGGTCATTGAGGCCAAGATGCAAGTATTGTGGAACAAGTATGAATATCTGAGAATGAACCCAAATGATTCTGTTGATGCATTCTTCGACAGGGTAAATGTTGTAGTGGAAGACATGCAAGGTCTTGGAGAAGTTATTGAAGACATAAAGATTTTGAAGTGCATCTTGAGGAAGCTTCCACCTTAGTTCAATCCAAAAGTTTTAGTTTTGGAAGATAAAGACCCAAAAATGCTGGCATTGGATAACCTTCATAGCACCCTTGTTGCATATGAAATGAGAAATGATGATAAATATGATATGGAAAAGGGAAAATCTAAAGAGGTGGCATTCAAGTCCATAAAGAACCTCACCATTGAAGATTCTTAGGAAGAAGAAGAGACAGATGAGGTGATTTTATTCCTTTCCTCGAATCTTCAAAGAGGAAGAGGAAAGTTCAAAGAGAAACTTCCACTTGATTGCTTTACATGTGAAAAGGTTGGTTATCTTGCAGCAAGGTGTCCCAAAAATTTCCAAGAAGATGATGATGTCGATGAAGTCCAAATTCCCAAGAAGAAGTATTCAGCTAATGGGAAAGCCAAGAAAAATTTCAAGATAAGTTTATTTAAAAATAAGAATCTTCTTTTACAAGAATGTGGTAGTTCAGATGAATCTAAGGTTGAAGAGTTTGAAGATATAGAGAACTGCACAGATCTGGGAGAGAATGCTATGGTAGCAGTTATCGGTAGTTCTTAGAAAAAAGAAGAAATCAACACTGATGAAGAAGAATAATAAATTTAAGGAAGAGTCTACATGGAAACTGAATTATAAGCAGCTCTTGAAGAGATAGATGTTTGGAGAGAAAAAACAAAGAAATCCAACAAGGTAGTAAATGATGCCAAACTCTCCATGCAAAAAAAAGGAAGAATATAAGTTTGAGCTGGTAAAAGAAATTGAAAACCTTAAGTCATCTAGGACAAAGTATAAGGCCCCAGCCTTAAACATTACTTAATCTTGAGTTATTACAAGATTACACATTGAGGATCTTTTCGGGTTTAGAGTTTTAGAGAATTAGATCATAAAACTTTCATTACATTCCACATATAAACAAAGTGGTTACATAAAGATAGTATTATTCAATCCCATCAATGGAAACATATTTAAAATAAACATTCATTCTTTCTTGATACTTCCTTGACACTATCATCATATCATGTACCTTTCCCTTGACCTGTGAAAAACATTTCAAAAAACTTGGGATGAGCATAAAAAGCTCAGTAAGAGATATAAAAATACGGAAAGGAAACATCGGTACATATATACATAAGGATGAGATCATACTTTACCCATAAAACATAAGCACTTTAACATACCTCATCAAATCATGAATAAATCATAGAAATCATAATACATAAAGGTAACTTGAGGTATTCATAACATTCTTACGTAGGGAGTAACCCTCTTGGTTACGTTTGTAATACCCATCACAGTATATTCCCTAAATCTCTTCGAAGAAACCTTAACGTTTCACTCCTTCGTGTTACCCAATGCATTGGAGAGCTATATCGGGCTCATCCGCCCTTAGTTTATCATGGAACCACCCGTTTTCATAATAATGCCCAAGAACCTCAACATAATCATATCACATAAAACATGCATAAAGGAAACATAACATTCCCACCTTTCAATCACAAGATATCAATACAACACATTGATATAAAAACATTATGAAAACCATTTTCGATACCAAAATAAAAGAAATATAAAACATGGTATTTATTTTTCTTTTAAAAAGAAGGTATGGCTTGTAGAGGAAGTCGAAACTCAAATAACGGTCACGAAGGTGGAGAACTCGTTGTCGCTGCATACGTACGACAAAAACATTCCCTTTTGTTGTTTAGTAAACACTTTGTATAAAAAAGATTCCTTTTGAATAAACATAAAATTCAAAGGGTTTTATACACCGTATAAAAGAAAGTTGTGTATAAAATAAAATATGCCTCAATGAAAGGAGATTGAGACGAAGTCTCATACCTCGGGTCCGACTTGACTCGATCGTTCTTTAATGTCCTGAATAATAAACTTGAGTTAATTTCTACTTGCTTAAGAACCTTTTTCAAGTTCATTATTCCATTTATATCACTTATTTCCGTGTCATGAACACTATGTAATTATTTAAGTTAATAACGGTCGTTTTAACGATCATTGGTACTTGAGTAAAAAATAAACCCTTTATAATTACAAGTTGTTCATGTATCCATTATATCCAGAATTATAATCATTATGTATATATCATATATATCCAGTATATACATGCATTTATAATATTACATAATCATTTAGAGGTAAGAAATGAAATGCACCGTTCATGGAGACGGTAAGCCGTACGTACGCATGAACGCTACTTTCATTTCTATTTCGTATTTTATAGAATGGAATCATAATGATATAAAGGTATATTATAATTCCAGTATAATATCATATATAATATCATAGTTCCATCCTTTATACGTCCCACATATGGTATTTAACGAATCAAATCACTTTGAGGGGGCGGTAGTCCGCACTTCCTTAAATGAAGATATCGCGTTTACCCATAATGGAAACCATAAAGTTATGACCAAAAAGAAAAATACAGAAGCTTAAGGAAAACATAAACATATTATATATCATATATAAATATAGTGACATATTAATGGCCACCTTTGAAGGTGTTAAAAGAATGTTGAACAATCATCGTTTTGGGAGGCATAAATTCACCATCCACGGAAACAGTATGTTTGTTAACCATTAGATGTAGGTGTGTGTAAGTGTATCTCGAATAATTTTTATAACAACATCCTAGTATATTGAGGATACTTGATTTGTTACAAAAGAAAAGAATAAAAAGAGTTTAGGGGGTTGGAGAAGCAAAATAAAACAAAAGGACTCAAAAGAAGACATTACCTTAAAATCGGGTAACTCCCTTTGGTTTGAGCTCAAAGGCTTCCTTGGGAAGACTTCTGCCCAAAGTGAGGCTTCAAGGAGTAAGAGAGGGAAGTGGAGAGACAAAATGGGCAGGGTTTGGCCGAGCCAAAGGCTTTGGGAGTGTGGGTAAGGAGGTAGAGGTGGGGGCCTTTTATAAGAGGAGAGGAGGGGCACTCTTGGAAAGTAAAGATAAGTCACTTTATTTTAAAATGAGTTTCGGATTCAAAAGGTCCCACATTGATATAATTCAAGGATACGGTGATAAGGGTTAGAAATCCACTCATCCAATTGGTTTTGTCCATGTTTAGGTTTTATATTTTACATTAACTTTCCATTTTATTTAAATTGTTAAATAATGAGGTCATCGCTGCATCATCATGATGTCATAAATAATTTAATTTATTTAATGTCTAAAAATTATAAAAAAAATACTATGATGTAAGAAATCTTTTTATCTTTCTAATGAATATTTATAGTCAAAAATCTGACTTGTATAACCCCATATAAAAATTGTGTTAGTAACATAACTCATGTTTGTGTCATTTTTACTTTAACATTAAATAAAAAGTTATTTATGTCATTTCCCAACCAAAGTGGCTCCATGGGGTCCCCAAGTTGACCCATGGATTTTCTTGGTCGGCCATGACACATACAATAAGGTTAGGACATGTGTCTAGGTCATTTCATATTATTAAAGCATTATTTTTACCTTAAACTACACTAATTACCACTAATCGCGATTAAAAACTTAATAAGTTACTATTCACCAAAAAATTATTTTAATCTCATTGAACCACATTTTACTTCTTAATGACAACCATGTATGTCGGATTTTTGAAATTCAAAACACAAAGGTGGAAAATTTTCATTTAAACGAAAAATCAGTTTCTTTAACTACCACTTAGTGATTTCACTATTCATCAAAAATTGAAGTTTTTCAGAAAAATACCAAAACATCACCCTAAGCTATATTTGATATTCTGAATTCAAAAATGAAGTCTATTTTACAAAATTCAAAACATATAAGTCACATTAATTAATTTAATAATTAATTCCCGCTGTCAGAGCAAATAGCGTGTTTTTATGAAACAATAAGTATCAAAAGATTGACACCAGTTTAAGTCCAATTTCAAAGTGAAATTGATTCCAATGACCACCATTGAATTAAATGGTAAAAATATATTCTAATTTCACTTCAAAACCAATTCAAAATATAATCTAATCATATAAATAAATTAGATTAAAAAGCAGTTTTGATGTAAAATGCATTATTTTTCACTATTCATTAAAAAATGAACATTGTCAGAAAAATACCAAAAATTCACACAAGGTAAATTTTGATGTCCCAATCATAAAGAATAAGTTTATTTTGACAAACATAGTTTATAAAATTGTCAAAAGATAGATTCAAAAATGGTTTTCCATCAAAAGGCAGTAAAACAATCTTTTAAAAATATTAGTGTATTTCATGCTTAAGATTGGATTTATTTTCATTTTAAGCCTCTAAAACACTATCTAGTTCATTAATAGGAATAGATAAAAATATCTATTATTCATTACTTACTTGGGATGTTACATCCTTCCCCCCTTTAGAAAATTGCGTCCCCGCAATTTATTTACTTATCGAATAAATGGGGGTACTTATCCCTCATTGCATTTTCAGATTCCCATGTTGCCTCTTCCATCATGTGGTTTTTCCACAAAACCTTTACCTGCTTAATCACCTTATTCTGTAACACTTTCTCCCTGTGGTCAAGAATCTGGACCGGTTGTTCCTCATAAGATAGGTTCTCTTCCAGCTGAACTACCTCTGGACTCAAAACATTATATGGATCTGGCATGTACTTCCTTAACATTGAAACGTGAAAAACATTGTGTACCTGAGATAAACTCAGAGGTAAAGCCACTCGGTAAGCAACTGATCCAACTCTCTCTAGAATTTCATATGGTCCAATGAACCTTGGACTCAGCTTTCCTTTCTTACCAAATCTCATCACACTTTTCCAAGGATAAACCTTGAGAAAAACATGATCACCTACCTCGAAAGATAGATCCTTCCTCCGGTTATCCGCATAACTCTTCTGCCTGCTCTGAGCTGTTCTCATGTGCTTCTGAATCAGCTGAACTTTTTCTGTCATCTCTTCTACCAATTCTGGTCCCATCAACTTCCTTTCACCCACTTCATCCCAGAAAGCTGGAGTTCGACACTGCTTCCCATATAATGCCTGAAATGGTTCCATTTGTATACTGGAATGAAAACTGTTATTATATGAAAATTCAACCAAAGAAAGATGTTGGTCCCAACTTCCCTGATAATCCATAAAGAAAGAACGTAGCATATCCTCCAAGGTCTGAATTGTTCGTTCTGACTGCCCATCTAATTGAGGATGAAAAGCTGTACTAAAATTTAATTCAGTACCCAATGACTTATGAAGGCCTTTCCAAAAGTTAGAAGTGAAACTGGGATCACGGTCAGATACAATGGAGAGAGGAACTCCATGTAACCTGACTATCTCTTTAAGATACAAACGGGAAAGTTGATCCAGGGAAAAAGTATCTCGTATAGCAAGGAAATGAGCAGATTTGGTCAAGCAATCAACAATAACCCAGATTGCATTATTACCTCGAGATGTCTTCAGTAATCCCACAACAAAGTCCATGGATATATTCTCCCATTTCCACTCTGGCACTGGTAAAGGCTGAATCATCCCTTTCGGTAACTGTCGCTCTACTTTAACCTGCTGACAAGTCAAACACTTCACAGTAAAATCAACAATATCTCTTTTCATTCCATCCCACCAGTAATACTCCCGCAGATCTCTATACATCTTAGTACTGCCAGGATGAACTGAAAACGAAGAACTATGAGCTTCACATAACAACTCTCTCTTCAACTGTGAATCACAAGGCACACACAATCTCTTCCCAAATCTCAAAACGCAATCATTATCAATGTTGAATTCATGCAACTTACCTTTCTGAACCAGCTCTACCTTTTTCTGCAACTCACTGTCTTGCTTCTGTGCTTGCTTGATTCTATTTGATAGAGATGATATCACTGATACCTGAAACAAAATAGAAGAACATCCTACACCAATAACTTCTATGCCAAAGTTCATCAAATCCTTAACCAAAGGATCACGTTCCAAATGCAACATTGCTAATGAAGCATTACTTTTTCGACTCAAAGCATCAGCCACTTTATTTGATTTTCCCGGATGGTAATGAATTGTACAATCATAATCCTTGATTAATTCTAGTCATCTCCTCTGTCTCATGTTTAACTCTTTCTGAGTGAATATATACTTTAAACTTTTGGGATCAGTATATATTTCACACTTTACTCCATACAAATGATGCCTCCAAATTTTTAAAGCGAAAACAACAGAAGCTAATTCCAGATCATGTGTAGGGTAATTTACCTCATGATTTTTCAACTGTCATGAAGCATAAGCAATTACCTGATCATTCTGCATTAGGACGCAACCAAGTCCTTTCAATGAAGCATCACTGTATATAACAAACTCACCATTCCTGGAAGGTAGTGCCAAAACTGGATCATTCACCAATCTTCTTTTTAATTCCTGAAAACAATCATCACATTCTTTTGTCTAGATAAACTTAACACCCTTCCGAGTTAGCTTATTCATTGGACTAGATAACCGTGAAAAATTTCTAACAAACCTTCGGTAATAGCCTGCTAAACCAAGGAAGCTATGAATCTCGGTTACATTTGTGGGTCTTGGCCAGTCTTCCACAACTTTTGTTTTTGCAGGATCAACAGTTATCCCATCTTTAGAAACAATGTGGCCAAGGAAAGAAATTTTTTGCAACCAAAACTCACACTTGCTGAATTTCCCATACAATTTATTTTCTTTTAAGGTTTGAAAGATAACCCTTAAATGTCTTTCATGCTCCTCTTTACTTTTAGAAAACACCAAAATATCATCAATGAAAACCACCACAAACTTATCCAAGAACTCATGGAAAATTCTATTCATTAAGTCCATGAATACAGCAGGTGCATTGGTTAGCCCAAAAGGCATTACTACAAATTCATAATGGCCATATCTTGTACGGAACGCGGTCTTCGGAACGTCTGCTTCCTTTACCTTCAGCTGATGGTACCCCAATCTCAAGTCAATCTTTGAAAAATACTGAGCTCCCTAGAGCTGATCAAACAAATCATCGATATGAGGCAAAGGATATTTGTTCTTAACAGTGATATTATTCAAGGCTCTATAATCAATGAAAAGTCTCATTGAACCATCTTTCTTTTTAACAAATAAAACAGGATCACCCCATGGTGATGTGCTAGGTCGAATGAAACCTTTCTCTAATAAATCTTGCAATTGCTCCTTCAACTCTAAAAGTTCAATTTGAGCCATTCGATAAGGGGGTTTTGAAATTGGCTTAGCATCAGGAACTAAGTCAACAGTAAACTCAACTTCCCGATCTGGTACTATTCCAGACAACTCATCAGGAAAAACATCAGGATACTCATTTACCACTGGCACATCATTAATCTGAACAGTTCCCTTGTTTTCAACAATGTGTGCAAGGTAACATTCATTTACATCTTTTACAAGTTTCTTGGACTCTTGATAAGTTATCAACAGTAAGGGTTCATTCTTGTACACAAACTGAAAGTCTTTCTGAAAAGAAACTTTTTTAGCTCTACAGTCAATCTTAGCATGGTAAATAGAGAGTCAATCCATACCCAGGATAACATCAAACTCTACTAGAGGTAAAACAATAAGGTTTGCAAGTAGGTTCTTTCCACAGATAAGGATAGGAAGATTCTTATAAATTCTTTTTGCCTCAACATTTCCCCCAGGTGTTTTTACCAAATGTTCAGGAGACATTTCTTGAGATGGTATTCCCATTTTACTAGAAAAGGTTTCAGATATGAAAGAATGTGTATACCCCGAATCAAAAAACACACTGGCATAATCTGAAAAAACAAACAAAGTACCTGATACAACTTCATTTGATGGACCGACATCTGCTGAAGTAGTTGCAAAGGATTTCACCACCCCTTTCTGCTTGTAGTCTAACTGATTCCCATCACTAAAGCTCTTTTTCGGACACTCGTTTGCATAGTGACCCATCTCATTGCACTTATAACATTTCACTAACTGTAAATCAAATTTGATCTTACCTTCACCTTGATCCTTTTCAGTGCAATAACGAGCCTTATGTCCCATCTTACCACATCGGTAGCACTTTCTAGAATTCATAATACATTCCCTAGCATGCCTTTTGCCACATTTATCACAAACTGGAAACTTAGTTTTCTTACCATCATACTTTTTTGAAGAATTCTTACCTTTCTCCTGCCACCTCGGTCTCTTCTTCTGTTGGTTGTTATAGAACACTTGATCATCAGAAAACTCCATTTCCACCTTCTCAGCACATCGAACAAGCTTTTCATAACTTTTAAACTCACGAGAAGCTAATACCCTTCGATATTTTGGCTTTAATCCTGAGTAAAAATGATTGATTTTACTATCAAGGTCTCGGATAAAATTTGGAGCATACCTTGCCAATCGAGTGAACCTTTCTTCATAGGTAGCCACTGAGTCTTCCTCTTGCCTCAATTTCAAGAATTGATTTTCCATCCTAAGTCGAACAGCCTTAAGAAAATACTTCTCAAGAAACATACCTTTGAATTCATCCCAGTCAAGAGCATCAATCTCATCGGCGTCCCTGATATTTTTAACCATAGACCACCACTGATCTGCCTCACCCTCCAAACGGTAAATAGCAAGACTAACCTTTTGATTGTCTGAACACCCCATGACATCAAAAATCTTCTCCAGTGCTTTAATCCACCCTTCAGCTAGCACAGGGTCAGATGATCCTCTGAATGATGGGGGATGTTGCCTCATGAAATGTTCCACCACTAACATGTTCCTCTGCGGTTGATCTGGCTGATCTCGTGCATGGATACCACCACCATTTATAGCCTCATTCAACTATTCCATCACTGCAACAAACTGTTCAGTTCCAATTCCGACCATCTCGGGATGCTGATTCGGAAGGTTATTTCCTTCTGTATGCCTTCCTAGCACTGCTTCCCTATTTCCTCTGCGGAAAACCATTCTGAACAAACATGTCTTAGATGAAGCAACATGGTAATCTTAAAATGCTATATCACTTCAATTTGAACATAAAAAAAATATTTTTGGATAATAATTTAATAGAATTCTAACTCCTAAATTTATCTAAACCGACCTTTGATACCAACTATAAGGCCCCAGCCTTAAACCTTACTTAATCTTGAGTTATTACAAGATTACACATTGAGGATCTTTTCGGGTTTAGAGTTTTAGAGAATTAGATCATAAAACTTGCATTACATTCCACATATAAACAAATTTGTTACATAAAGATAGTATTCTTCATTCCCATCAATGGAAACATATTTAAAATAAACATGGATTCTTTCTTGACACTTCCTTGACACTATCATCATATCATGTACCTTTCCCTTAACCTGTGAAAAACATTTCAAAAAACTTGGGATGAGCATAAAAAGCTCAGTAAGGGATATAAAAATACGGAAAGGAAACATGGGTACATATATACATAAGGATGAGATCATACTTTACCCATAAAACATAAGAACTTTAACATACCTCATCAAATCAGGAATAAATCATAGAAATCATAAGACATAAATGTAACTTGAGGCATTCATAACATTCTTACGTAGGGAGTAACCCTCTTGGTTACGTTTGGAATACCCATCACAGTATATTCCCTAAATCTCTTCGGAGAAACCTTAACGTTTCACTCCTTCACGTTACCCAATGCATTGGAGAGCTATATCGGGCTCACCCGCCCTTAGTTTATCACGGAACCACCCGTTTTCATAATAATGCCCAAGAACCTCAACATAATCATATCACATAAAACATGCATAAAGGAAACATAACATTCCCACCTTTCAATCACAAGATATCAATACAACACATTGATATAAAAACATTATGAAAACCATTTTCGATACCAAAATAAAAGAAATGTAAAACATGGTATTTATTTTTCTTTTAAAAAGAAGGTATGGCTTGTAGAGGAAGCTGAAACTCAAATAAAGGTCACGACGGCGGAGAAGTCGTTGTCGCCGCATACGTACGACAAAAACATTCCCTTTTGTCATTTAGTAAATGATTCATATAAAAAAGATTCCTTTTGAATAAACATAAAAGTCAAACGGTTTTATACACCGTATAAAAGAAAGTTGTGTATAAAATAAAATACGCCTCAATGAAAGGAGATTGAGACGAAGTTCCATACCTCGGGTCCGACTTGACTCGATCGTTCTTTAATGTCCTGAATAATTTACTTGAGTTAATTTCTACTTTCTTAAGAACCTTTTTCAAGTTCATTATTCCTTTTATATCACTTATTTCCGTGTCATGAACACTATGTAATTATTTAAGTTAATAACGGTCGTTTTAACGATCATTGGTACTTGAGTCAAAAATAAACCCTTTATAATTACAAGTTGTTCATGTATCCATTATATCCAGAATTATAATCATTATGTATATATAATATATATCCATTATATACATGCATTTATAATATTACATAATCATTTAGAGGTAAGAAATGAAATGCACCGTTCATGGAGATGGTAAGCCGTACGTACGCATGAACGCTACTTTCATTTCTATTTCGTATTTTATAGAATGGAATCATAATGATATAAAGGTATATTATAATTCCAGTATAATATAATATATAATATCATAGTTCCATCCTTTATACGTCCCACATATGGTATTTAACGAATCAAATCACTTTGAGGGGGCGGTAGTCCGCACTTCCTTAAATGAAGATATCGCGTTTACCCATAATAGAAACCATAAAGGTATGACCAAAAAGAAAAATACAGAATCTTAAGGAAAACATAAACATATTATATATCATATATAAATATAGTGACATCTTAATGGCCACCTTTGAAGGTGTTAAAAGAATGTTGAACAATCATCGTTTCGGGAGGCATAAATTCACCATCCACGGAAACAGTATGTTCGTTAACCATTAGATGTAGGTGTGTGTAAGTGTAGCTCAAATAGTTTTTATAACAACATCCTAGTATATTTATTATACTGGAGTTGTTACAAAAGAAAATAATAAAAAGAGTTTATGGGGTTGGAGAAGCAAAATAAAACAAAAGGACTCAAAAGAAGACATTACCTTAAAATCGGGTAACTCCCTTTGGTTTGAGCTCAAAGGCTTCCATGGGAAGACTTCTGCCCAAAGTGAGGATTCAAGGAGTAATAGAGGGAAGTGTAGAGACAAAATGGGCAGGGGTTGGATGATCCAAAGGCTTTGGGAGTGTGGGTAAGGAGGTAGAGGTGGGGGCCTTTTATAAGAGGAGAGGAGGGGCACTCTTGCAAAGTAAAGATAAGTCACTTTATTTTAAAATTATTTTCGGATTCAAAAGGTCCCACATTGATATAATTAGAGGATAAGGTGATAAGTTTTATAAATCCACTCATCCAATTGGTTTTGGCCATGTGTAGGTTTTAGATTTTACATTAACTTTCCATTTTATTTAAATTGTTAAATAATGAGGTCATCGCTGCATCATCATGATGTCATAAATAATTTAATTTATTTAATGTCTAAAAATTATAAAAAAAATACTATGATGTAGGAAATATTTTTAGCTTTCTAATTAATATTTATAGTCAAAAATCTAACTTGTATAACCCCATATAAAAATTGTTTTAGTAACATAACTCATGTTTGTGTCATTTTTACTTTAACATTAAATAAAAAGTTATTTATGTCATTTCCCAACCAAAGTGGATCCATGGGGTCCCCAAGTTGACCCATGTCTTTTCTTGGTCGGCCATGACACATCCAATAAGGTTAGGACATGTGTCTAGGTCATTTCATATTATTAAAGCATTATTTTTACCTTAAATTACACTAATTACCACTAATCGCGATTAAAAACTTAATAAGTTACTATTCACCAAAAAATTATTTTAATCTCATTGAACCACATTTTACTTCTTAATGAAAACCATGTATGTCGGATTTTTGAAATTCAAAACACAAAGGTGGCAAATTTTCATTTAAACAAAAAATCAGTTTCTTTAACTACCACTTAGTGATTTCACTATTCATCAAAAATTGAAGTTTTTCAGAAAAATACCAAAACTTCACCCTAAGATATATTTGATATTCTGAATTCAAAAATGAAGTCTATTTTACAAAATTCAAAACATATAAGTCACATTAATTTATTTAATAATTAATTCCCGCTGTCAGAGCAAATAGCGTGTTTTTATGAAACAATAAGTATCAAAAGATTGACACCAGTTTAAGTCCAATTTCAAAGTGAAATTGATTCCAATGACCACCATTGGATTAAATGGTAAAAATATATTCTAATTTCACTTCAAAACCAATTCAAAATATAATCTAATCATATAAATAAATTAGATTAAAAAGCAGTTTTGATGTAAAATGTAGTATTTTTCACTATTCATTAAAAAATGAACATTGTCAGAAAAATACCAAAAATTCACACAAGGTAAATTTTGATGTCCCAATCATAAAGAATAAGTTTATTTTGACAAAAATAGTTTATAAAATTGTCAAAAGATATATTCAAAAATGGTTTTCCATCAAAAGGCAGTAAAATAATCTTTTAAAAATATTAGTGTATTTCATGCTTAAGATTGGATTTATTTTCATTTTAAGCCTCTAAAACACTATCTAGTTCATTAATAGGCATAGATAAAAATATCTATTATTCATTACTTACTTGGGATGTTACACAAAGAGCTCAGAAAAGATTAATGGACATATGATCAAGATTGAAGAAGAGAAATGGGATATCAATGGATTTAATAGAAAAGTAAAATATCAATTCAAGAGTATCGAAGAAATTGAAGAGGAAGTCATCGGTCTATGATGAAAAGTGAAGTATTAAGAAAAACTCTTGACCCCAATGTGAAATCAGGAAAGAAGATCATTCAGAATACTGAAAAGATGGAAGAGGGGCCTAGTAGTTCAGTAGTAAAGAAGCAACAATCAAGCTCCAATGATAAGTTTGACATAGGGCTCGATCGGAAACATAAAGAAGTCATGGTTGAATTCAAACCGCAAGTGCTCGTTCCGAAATTGACGATTTATTTGGGTACAAATCAAAATCAAAAAATTAAAGGAACCGAAGGAACTACTGGAAATACAGAAGTGACACGTAGGAATGTGTCTTTCAATAGGTGTTATTGTTGTGGAACGATGGGACACACACAAAATGTTTGTTGTATAACTAGAAGATACTGAAGGGAACAAGAACAGAGGTGGAATCCAAACCAAGAACGATTCTCTAGAAAATATTTCAAAGGGAAATATTTTTTATTCGGAGGATTTGGGCACATGGATAGATATTGTACTTCAACCATACAGAGGAATGTGCTAAAGAAAAATCAAAATGTTCACAAGTAGAAGAACAATGAACCAACAGGTGATTTGAAGATGAAAAATAGATTTGCAGCATTGCAAGATGAAGTCAGTCCATCATACTCTGAGAAAGATCAGAATTCTCAATATATACCAAGTGTGAAGACAAAAAATATGGACCAAGAAGAAGAGATCAGAGAAGGCAGTAGTTGCTGAAATTGATCTTAAAGCATCAGATCATTATGGTGTGTGGATCCTTGATAGTGGTTGTACATCTCACATGACAGGCAACAAGGATCTGGTTATAGGCATAAAATATGACAAAGAAGGAGTTTTCAATTTTGGAAACGATGAATACCTGGAGATAATTGGACCAGGAAAGGCCAGGTTTGGGGGGAAAGAAATAAGACGTGCTGATGTTTTGGTTGTATAAAGTTTGAGTCACAATTTTCTCAGCATCAGTCAACTGTGTGACTCAGGACATTCTATACGATTTACCAAGAAAACATGTGTCATCAAGGGAAGAGATGGTATAGTGATACTATAGGGAAAAATGACAAAGGGGAATCTCTACTTGGTAAGTGGAGAAGATGATATGTGCTTTTTATCCAGAGAGAAAGAAAACAAGTTGTGGCATAAATGACTTGTTCATCTATTCCAACCATCCCTATAAGATTTGGTAAAGTTTAATGCAGCTAGAGACCTCCCTAAGCTATCACAGGATCATTCTCACATGTGTGATTCATTCCAACAAGGTAAGATCATCAGAAAGACATATAAGGCAAAGGAAAAAAAGTCTACAAGAGTGCTTGAATTGGTGCATGCTGATGTTTTGGGCCTATCACACCAAGAGAAATTTATGGAAGGAGGTACTATGTTCTTTCATTGATGACTATAGAAGAATGGCATGGGTATTTGTTATTTCCCTTAAGTGTGATGTGTTCAGCTGCTTAAAACAGTACCGTAGGGAGTGAAAAAGGATGCTTGGATAGAAAATTATGAATTTTTGTACTGACAATGGTACGAAATTCACAAACAGTCAGGTGGAATACTATCTCAAGAAACATGGGATAAGGCATCGAGTTTCCTCAGTGAGAACTCCCCAAAAAAATGGAATGGTTTAAAGGATAAATTGGATCATCAACAACATGTCCAGAATGATGCTTATAGAAAAATTCCTACCAGAAAGGTTTTGGAAAGAAGTAGTGTTGACATCGGTCTATATTTCTAATATAGCTTTGTTGTGTCTGAAGGAAAGACTCCATATGAGATGTGGTATGTAAAGAATCCAACAGTGAAATACTTTTGAATATTTGATAGTAAGTGCTTCATTATCAACAAGGAAAAACATAGGAAATTTGAGTCACGTGGAGATGAGAGGATATTCCTTGGAAACTCAGGAAATATCAAAGCATACAAATGCTTTAAAAAATTCTGGGAAAAGTAGTTGAGATAAATGCTGTCACTATAGTGGAGAATGAAGAGATAATTCAATAGCACAGTGAAAAATTTCCTGATGAAATTGATGAGGAGAAAAGAAATGTAGGGGGAGCAGAAGAGGCTGATTCTGATTTAGAAGAAGATACTTATGGTGATCATAAAGAAGTAAAATTCGTATCTGCACAGAATCCAAGGAGTTGAGCTGAAATTGACAGGTAGAATATCATTGGAGATCAGTTATCTCTATTTCATACAAGAAGAATGAAATCATTGTAGCAGATATCTTTCCTATCTTAGGTAGAAACTAAATGCTTTGTTGATGTATCTGAAGATGAAAACTGGATTCTGGCTATTAATAAAGAGCTAGATCAAATTGAGAAGAATCAAACATGGGAGATTGTTTTGAGGCCAGCAGATAAGAATTTCATCAGAAAAAAATGGGTTTATCGCAATAATATGAATGAAGATGGCATAGTGATTCAAAACAAATCACGACTAGTGTGCAAATTATACTACCATATAGAGGGAATAGATGTTGATGAGACATTTTCACGAGTTGTAAGGCTGGAGACAATCAGATTATTCCTAGCCATTGCAGTGCAACGGAAGTTCAAAGTGTTCCATATGGATATCAAATCTGTATTTTTTAATGGGGTTCTGGAGGAGGAAGTTTATATTGAGTAGCCATATGGTTTTCTCATTCATGAGGATTAGAACAAGGTTTTTCGGTTAAAGAAAGAGTTGTATGGGCTAAAGCAAGCACCAAGAGCATGGTATTCAAGGCTTGATCTATATTTGAAGAATCTTGGATTTCAGTGTGGTGGAGTTGATTACAATATCTATTTCAACAATGACAGTAATCAAAGTATGATAGTTCTGGTTTATGTCGATGACATAATATTTGTTGGATCAGATAAATCTCAGTCCATAAAGTTTTCCAAATTCTTGAAAAGTGAGTTCGAAATGTCAATGATTGGAGAGCTTATGTTTTTCCATGGTTTATAGGTGACACAAGGAAGGAATGGAATTTTTATTTCTCAATCCAAATATGACAAGGAGGTTCTGAGAAGATTTGGAATAGAAAATTACAGGGATAAGAAGACTCTGGTTGCTACCCGGAAGAAATTATCAAAAGATGATGATGGAAAAGAAATTAATGTAACAGAATACATGCAGGTTATTGGAAGTTTACTGTACCTGACAACGAAAATACCTGATATTGTTTTGCCACATGCCAAGCAGCGCGATATCAAAGCAATCCCAAGTAAATCCACATGCTTTCAGTGAAACAAATACTTCAGTATATCAAAGGAACTATGGATTTCAGTTTGATGTATAATGAAAAATATCAGCAAGATTTGTTTGGATTTATAGATAAAGATTGGGCGGGTTCAGTAGATGATAGAAAATTAACATTAGGAGGTACTTTCTATATTGGTGGATTGTGTATTTCTTGGCTAAGCAAGAAGCAAGATTTCATTTCATTGAGCACCATAGAAGCTAAGTATATTGTAGCCACTCAAGCATGCACACAGTTATTGTGGATGAAGCAGCAGCTTGATGATATGGGAGTTGAAGTAAAGTCTTTGATCAGAATCTAGTGTGATAATTCAAGTGCTATAAATCTTAGAAAAAATATCATCCATCGCTCAAGGACAAAACACATTGAGATAAAGTATCATTTTATAAAGGAGAAGGTTGAGTAAGGAATCGTGAAGTTGGAGTATGTGCCTACAGAGCTACAGGTTGCAGACATTCTGATAAAGGCCTTACCCAAGGAAGATTTTCAGAGGCATCGACTAGCTCTGGGAGTTTAGTCAACTCACCGCACTTGAAACAGTGTGGTTGTGAGAAAACTCCCCTCTCCCCGAGGTATGGTGTGTTTTCCTTACTATTCTAATCTGTGCTCTCTACTATGTTGTAGACAAAAAAGGAGTGATCTTTGGGTCCATTGATAAAGGGGGAGAAATAGTGACTCCAAAAGGGGGAGAAACTATGGATAAAGAAGGGATACAATGTCTTTTTCAAAGACATGGGGAGAAACTGATAGGTGGAGCAGTGAGATAGGGGGAGTTTATTAAAAATAGGTGAAGAAGATGATAGGGGGAGCACCATGATGAGAGTATGTGGTGTTCAAAGTGATCATCTAAAGCTTATCTTGGACAACACAAGTACCCAAGAAGTGAAGTAGGAGAGCTTTAAATCTGACGATGCTAGAAGTGATCAATCAAATAATAGATATCATGATAGTTTAGGATCGTGATAAAAGCCTAAGAGTGGTGCTGGAATGGTGTTAGAATGTATCCAGTGATCAGAAATTGGTATTAGTTTGGTATCAACAATTGGTTTCAAAAATTGAAGTGATTCATTGATGAACTTTTCATTTTCTCTTGTTTCTCAAACAGTGCATTTCTCATGTGGTCTTAGAGTATGTGTTTAGTGAATCCTTGATCGCTATCAGAATCGCAAGAGGAGAATGGTGGATGAAGCATTAACGAGGTATCATTTTATGAATGAGTTGTCAACAAACCCAAAGGGGGATATTTTTGGACAAAAATCCCTCAAGGTTTCATTGAAGAATTATTGAGGTGGTTGTGTTTGTTGACAAAGCGGGCATCCATGTTGTGTTTATTGTCAAAGTAGACCATGATGTTTAATTTGTTGACAAAGGAGGGTTTTCATGGTGAGTTGTCGAGTTCCAAAGATATTTTTGACAACTTATGTCGAAAAAGAACGATGACAAAGGAATGGATGGTCTGGAGGTGGTACAAAAAGAACATATACAAGGTGGCATCATTTTCCAGTGTTTGCCAAATTTTTGGGCCTCAAAATCAGAAAATCGGGGAACATGTTTTTGGAAATGGAATTTGTGCACAAGATCTAAGGTGGTTTGGAAACTTGCGTGAAAGGCATGTTTCTGGGTCATAATGTTGAAAAATGGAAAATGCATTATGCACATTAAATATTTGAAAATGTGGGCAAAAGATGAGGTTGCGCGAAAGAAACTTGTCTGCTCAATGCGACATCAAATGGGGTTTTACGCGCTCTAAGAGAATCTTTCACAACATGGTAAATCTTCCACGCAGGGGTTGGTGATGCCTATAAATAGGAATTGACCCTCATTCGAAATAGCTCAACATTTAGAGAGAATCCAAGCTCCAGATTGCGTAATAATTTTAAGAAAAGGGAGTTGCGCAAAAGATTTTGTGTTGCGCACAAGCTAAGAAAGTTGCATGTAATATTTGAGTTGCATGTAGGATTGAAGTTTCACACAGGGGATGTTTCATGATAAAAGTGGAATCTTGCGCGCAAGGCATTAAAGTTGTGTGAAAGACGCAGTAAGGGTTGCGCGAAAGATTTGGAGTTACCCAATACTACTGTGGTAAATTGGTTTTCATCATTGGAGAAAAATTGGACTTCAACAAAGTATCTACATTCAGTGGAGGATGCATTCATTTTTGATACTAAAGGGACCTACAAGTCTATAAAATGTGAGTGGATCTTCTAAAGAAGTAGTGAGCACAATTTAGTTTAGAGAGTAGTGAGCTTTCAAATTATTATTGTTTGTAAACCAGGAGGGACAGTGAGTCCACTCCGAACTTGTAAATAGCAGTGCGCTTATAGTGGATTTGGTACATCAGCACATCACCATTGTATACTCCTTTAATGTATCCCAGTTAGGGTGAAACAAGTAAAAATCGTTGTGTCATGTGCATGATTTAATTTCTATTTATTCTTTGTTACAGGAAAGAGAGAGAATAGAGTTTTTCTTAACATCGAAACAATATCAATAGGGGCAGTTGTTTTAATATGTCATACCCTGATTCACCCCCCTCTCAGGGTATCTAACCTATTGGACCTAAAATATGATATATGGTACTTCCTATATGTAGGTAGTAAAAACCTAGAGTCCACTTGTGGGACAAACCAAGACTTATCACTTTGTTTCATTTTCCTCTTTTTATTGATTTTTATTTTTATATTTTATTTTCAAGTATTACTTATAGTTTCTTAGTGGGAAGAACATAACATACTAAATAAAAGATATCACTCTAATAAGTCATGTTGTATTTCTCTTTTATACTTTATTTTTTTTCTACCTAGTTTAAATTCTATTAAAAACTAACAAATCAATTTCAGAATAAAAATGGGGTACAAACGGTTTCAATATTGGGGGTACTACCAATATATTTAGGATTTGAATGTTTTATTTTTTATTTTTGATGTTTTTATTGTTATTAGTTTATAAATATTAGCATTAAATTATGTCTTTCCAAGTGAAAAATATCATATTATTTGTGAGGATTTCACTGATTTTGAAGTCATTGTATTTGTATGTTTTCAAAGAATGTTGTCACTTCCTTCATGGATTTTTTATCTTTGTAACTGGAAAGGATTCTAGTTGAAAAGAATTAATTTGAATTAGATTTATTACATGAGGAAACTGTAATATTGAACTTTATCTTGATTAAAATTTCCATTTTGAAAAAGAACACCTTTGGATCCAACCAAAATGATATTCATATAATTTATTTGAAACCCAAGTAAAATGGTAAATTGGGATCCCACATGATGTTTTGAGATATTAGGCACTAAAACAAATAGTTAAAGGAAAATTTAAAAAAAATACAAAGGAAAAAAATCAAAATAAGTAGAATAAGAAGGGGGTTGTATCTTGGTAAGGTCAAAAATAACTATTACTTGACAAATGATATTGTTATAACAATTACAATTAGTTTCACTAGGAGATCATGTGTGGTTGGGTGATGGATGTGATATTTTTCAAAAATTTATATTTTGAAAAAAATTCCTAATTATAAAAAAGTAATGGATTTGGTTGTGAGGAATATTGAACACTAGATTAAGTAGGGGAAGTTGACTTATAAGAATGTTGTATTGGTTGTATCAAGGAAGTAGAAATTAGAAATTTGGTATAAGAATATTTGAAAAGTGGGATTCATGATAACAATGCTTTTTAAAATATTAATTCCACTAAATTCCATTCTATTAAAAAACCTATAACATGAAATTTTTCTTAAATTGAAGTGGGTTAGTGGATAAAAAATTTAGATACATGATATTTTTAGTGAGGAATGAATATTTATTTCTCTTCTTTTCTAGTTTTTATGTTTGAAATGTAGGTAGGATGATTATTATTTATTAAGTGAAATTCATTTTATTTCTAATGAGCACAATTTTTATGTGTTAGGGAATTGAAATGGTTAATATTTTCATATTTTCATAAAATTTTAATGTTTGAAATCCCATGAAAATTGTTAATTTATGGGTGCTAGTTACATTTTCAGAAGAAAATAATATTTTAGGTTTAACTGATTTTTTTCTGAATTTTTTATTTTAAAGTTTTTTTATTCATATTTGATATTAATTGATAAATGCACACCTTTTTAAGTGATTATTTAATAGGAAATTTTAATTTTAACATGAATTTTCGAACGTCATGGAAATTCTAATTTTTACCTTTCAAATGCACCTTAGTGTTTTAATTATTAAAATTTCAGTGTCATTTTTTTCTTTGATATTTTTTGATAGGATTGATAACACATTGGGATACATATTTTATTTAAATACCTTGATCATGATCAGACATTTCATGGAGATAATGGGCCACAAAGTCAAATATGGATTGGATTCATCAATCTAGACCATACATCAATTATTGGGCCACAAATATTTCATCTTATCTTGGATTTTGATAAAAATTTTAAACCACTTATAGGAATTAAAAATTAACATCTCATTAAATTGGATAAAAAAAACTATCATTTGGAGGGTGAACCATAAATCACAATAATAGGGATATTCTTTGACTCGATTATTTTCAACATTCCTATTTGTAAATAATTTACTCGATCCTCCCCTTCACTCTATAAATAAGGGACAATACAGAGAAATAATGTGGTTCACTCATAGTTATTTATATGGAATTGCACTAAAATTTTATTTTAGTTTTTATTTTTATTTTATTTATCCTTCATTTTGTATTTTCACTTTACTTAATTATAATAAAATTGTTTTCTTTTTCTCTCCCATTTCATCACTTCTATCTCTCTACCATTATTCATTGTTATCTCTCATACTCATGGTCAAGAGTAAATAACTTGAGGAATATCATGGGGGAGTAATACAGTGTTTAAACCCATGCCTAGGTTTAATATCTGCTTTGAGTTAATTTGAGGATGATCTCCAGTGAGTTTAATCCTCAACATGGTTATCTAAGGGAGAAATTATTATTATATAAACATTATCCCTTAATCAAGGAGTTGTAGGTGTGATTTAATTTGAGGTCATTGAGTGCACTATATATTTACAACCAGGGAATTAGAATATGTTCACACATATGGCATATTGTGTTCATTAAGTGGATATGAAATAAGACAATGATGGTGCTCTCTAGATGACACTCTCTGAAGAATTTCCTTTATTTTGTAATTAATTAATTTTTTTCACATTGAATCTTTATATTTACTTTGATGTTATTCATTACATAAAACCAAAAACCAAAAAATTAATTTCCATTATAAACATTAAAAAATAAAAAAACATAATATTGTTAATTTGAAATAATAAATAATAGAACTATGAAATCTCTTCAAGTGATACAACCCTTTTCAGAAATTGTGTTGCATTAGTAATATAAATTTTTACTTTTTTACCATCCTATGACAGGCATGTTAGGTTCTGTGGAGGATAATAAAATCTAATAACATTTTTTAATGCATAGCCTTAAATTTTTCAGGGTCGTAAAAAGATTGAATATAAAATGAATTTATCAAAAGTTATAAGGGGTGAGCACTATATGATTTTTCTAATAAATAACCCTTAACAACATTTTTAGTTTGTGTGATCAGTGAGAGTAGGTTGGGAATAATCAAACTCTCTGAATTTTTCACATCCATAAATTCTTTTAAAGTTATTCATTCTTTTTTGTGGGGGTTTCTTGTACATTTTTGGAGGAAAGGGTAAGTTTTCATGATTTGGGCCAAACCGTGAGCCCATTTCCATATTTAAAAACCAATTTGTTTCTTTTATAGATCTTTCATTTTTCAAAATTATTCACCCATTACCCTTCCAACATGGCCTCCCCTAACCTATAAATACAACCATATCCTTGTTAAACTCATAGGAATCCATAATCATGATGGATTTGGGTTTGTTATTAAGGTATTGGGCCATCCTGTAAGCCCATTTCCAGTTTTTTTTTAAAAATTATTTAATATATTATTAATTTTTTACTATTTTTCAGTCATTCAACCTCCCAATAAAATCCAAAATCCCTAGGCACACCCCCATATTCTTGTATCCCTCTTTGGAGCTCATTTACATTGCGGATTAGGGAGAAACTTCTCAAGCTTTCTCAAATCATCCAGATATGAAGAGGTAACTTGTTTCTTTCATAACTCCTTAAATTTTTACTCTTTTCCCCCATTTCAGTTTTCACTTGACCTACTCAACCTTATTTGAAAATAAATTTTATTTTTGGTTGTTTGGAAATTTATCTACTGGTGTATTGAGGGAATTTTATTCAAGATATCTCAAGTAAGTAGGTTTCATTTCTTCCTTCTCCCATTTGTTTAGGGTTTATTACTTTTTATTAGGGTTTCATCCATATTTTCTTGAATTTCCTAATTTATAGAATGTATGGATTATAAAATATGGTTTGATCTTGGGTTTATTGGTCTAATACTATGGTTTTAGGTTTTATTTAACTCCCTTGTGGTGTGGTGGTGGTGTGGGTGAACTTTCGCACAAGGATTCAGTGTTTTAACATTTTTGGTAGGTGATTCCATGTGTAAGATATTAATGATGATTTTTCTTGATTGATTTATTTATTTAGAATTTCCTAATATATTTTGTGTGGTGAAAAAAACTATTTTTGGTAGAATTGGTTGAGTGGTTAATTTTAAAGTATCGTTTTTGTGTAAAAATGTGTGTTTGTCTTGTGTATTCCATGTTGTGCCACTTGGGGATATTTTATACTTCATGAAATTATTTTATTAAATGGTTATAGGGATTCCAATTCTGATTTTATGTTATATTTTCATGCATTTTGTTTCAAAATAGGGTTTTTAGTATGATTTTAGATGCAAATCTTGGATACACTCCTTGGAATTGTTTTATAAAGGTTTTAAATGGTTTCTTGAATTATGTAAGAGGTGAAAATATGTTGGAAAACTATTTTGGTAGGAGTGTACTTTTGAGATGTTCTATTTTAATGTGAATTGTATGTTATGTGATTTTTACTATCTTAGAAATGTATTATAAAACTGTTTAAATTATTTATTAAAGTGTTAAAGAGATGTGAAACGCTTTGTGGGTTGTTTTGGTGTGAGTATGGTTTCAAAATGAATTTGAAAGAAAAAGGAAATTATGTGATGTATGTGTGGGATTTTTGGTGTGTGACTGATTTGAAATTATATTTGAATTTAAAAACATTATTTCATGGCTTTTGGAACTTTTTTTAGCACAAGAGGGAAAACCTGAGTAACTGGGTGGGTGGACGTGTACTAGTATGCTAGTGATCCTGTGGGGTTTGGCCCCTGTTTCATGTAGAAATTTTGACGATGACAACACTAACTAAACTATGATGATGATGATGATGTTTTAAGACCACTAGGTTATGGTTATTATCCCTACTAGTGGGTTGTGTGCATGAGAATTGATATTTGTATGGTTACTTTCATAGAGATACAAGGTACCTGGGACCCACAGTAAGCTAGTGCCTAGGGGTTACTTCGCGTTTCATGTGATCATTATATACTTTATACTTAATGTCGGCATATGGTATGTTTAGATGGAAAATTCAGTAGCTTTGGAGTTCTATTTAAAAGTTTTGATTTCTTTTAAAGTATCCCACTTGAAAGCTATTTTTATTTAAAGTTACATCTTTTAGAAATTGTTACTGTTATTTATTATTTAAAAAACATGCAAGATTTTTGTCTTATAATTATTATAACATGGAATGTTTTAGTGGTGGAATCCCAATGGGCTTTGGATTACACCCTTCTTACACCTTTGGGTGTAAGTAGACTTGGTTATTTTGTCGCATGTCGGGGTAAAGCTTTTAGTGCCAATGGTTCGGGTTTCTATCGGTCCTTCTTGGTGTAGTGTTGGAGAAATGGATTGAGGGCGGTGACTCTTGCCATGAAGAGATTCTTGGGCTGTCCTTTTTAATTTTTTTCCTTTTTAATAGTCTTTAAACATTATTTTAAATTGTGTAATTAAATTATGAAATTTTGTAAAATATGGCTTTGTTTAAAAAATCCAGATTTAGTTTATTTGATTCTTTTGTTGTTTTATGTTTATAAACTCAAGTAAATAATTCTCAAATTTATTTTTTTGATACCCAGGAACTTGTTCCAGCCCATGGGGATTGATATTTCCCTTCAGGTCTTTCCTCGAACCAGTTTTGGTGTAGGTTTTTATGGTGATCAGATTTGGTTCGTGACAAAATGGTATCAGAGCAGGTTCGTTCTCTTGGGTCATGTTATTTGGGGAAGAGTCGGGATAGTCTTGAGCCAGGATTTTCGAGACTTGAAATTCTGTTTATGGGTAGTGTGTCTAGACAACACACCTCATGACGTGATTCAAGTCTCCAAGGGAAGCCAGGATTTATCTGAGTCCTTTTTTTTCTTGGTTTGATGATGATTTGGGGAAATAAAAAGAGAGTTGGGATAATTGTCTCAGTAATCTCACAGGGCCAGGAAATCCATGTGGATCCATTGATATTTCCCTAGAACACTCTTCATTATTATAAAGTGATTGGCATATGGCTGCCAACCATATTTCCAAGTCACCCACTGAAACTAGTTTCCTCTCGCATTGTCTTGTGTCTCTTCGTGTTGGAATATTGGAACTTGGTTTTAAAGAAAAAATGAGTTGATTTAAGAAATTTGAACGTTTATGAAACAATTTTTTAGTAAAGTGGAAGTTTATTTATTTTTGAAGTGGTAAAAATATTTTTTTAGAATTGTTTTGAAAGGGAAAATGGTGTGTTTACCCATATTTTGAAAGTAGGAACTATGTTAAAGTTGGTTTTGAAAAGGTGTTTCCAAAAGAGTTTTCTAAACTATTGAAAGGTGTTTTAATGGGATGAAATGTTTTGGAGGTCATGTGTGGAGTTTGGAAATGGATTTGGATTTGGTAACTAGAGATCATTTTAAAAGTTTTATAAAATTTTGGAATCTTTTTTTAAAATGGGGAGAGTTGAGTTCTCAATTTAATATGGATTTATGAAATACAGTTTTTCATGAAATTAAAAGTATTTTTAAATGGGATGAAATGTTTTGAAATTAATGTACATGAATTGAATGTGAGTTTTTATTGAATAATTGGTGATATTTTGAAAATTTTTGTAAGAAGTAAATTGGGTTTTTATTTTATGGTTAGCGGTCTTGAAGAAAAAGTAAGTATCGGTTGAATGTTTTGGTTTTTAAAAGTGGAAGAAATTTTTGTTTTAACCTTTTGTATTTCCATGATAGACCACATTCATGTGGTTATATGGGATGATGGATGGTTAATGTCATGACTGGATGAGTGCTGGGATGGATATGAGGAGGGTGCCCGGTGTGGCACAGAAACATGCATGTGTGAGGCTCGGGGGGTACCATTAGTGGATGCGCTAACCACCGAACCGTTTGTCTTAAAAGAGATGATTATAAAAGAAAAATTGTTTTCTTGATGAATGTTTTGGGATGGTGTGTCTTATATTTTTTTGGAAATGTTTTTGTTGTGGGATGTTTTGAGTCCAAGAACCCCTCTTGTTTGAACGGTGTTTTGGGTTTGTGTTTGGTTGGTAAGCTAGGTTGAAGGGCTGGTTAGTGGTCTCCTTAATAGAAATTTTTTGGGATGCCTTTACGGTGGTCCCCTTCATGTTTTTGGATCTACTTTGTGGTATGTTTTGACCATTGTACTAGCTTATTTGGGTCCTTGGGTTCTCTTGTTGGATAAGTCATACCCCGATTAAGAGTTAATGCATGACTGAAGTGTAGACCAAATTGTTTCATCATTGGAAGATCCTCCAGTTGATCAATATAAGGAATATTTTTCTCAAGCTTTTTTGATTGAGTATACACCATTTCCTTTCTTGGTTTTGTGGATCCTCTTATAGTGGGAGAGTGCTCGTGGAAGGTTGAAAGACACCTTAGATTCTTAAGTTACCTGATTCATCGTAGGTGAAAGTAGTTTGGGTTTGTTAGAGTAGATGGTGTCTAAGAGGGACTCTCGGTTCTTAGTAGTATCTTTGAATCTAGGGTTCATGTTAAACCACCAACATAGGAAATATGGTCATGATAGGTTATTATGGCCACTTGTTGGAATTGTGTGTTGTTTAGGGACTTGGCATAAGGTTACTTTCCATGTATTGTTTCTATCAGTCACAATAGTCAGGTTTACTGATGCCTTGTAATGTCATGTTCTCATTTGACTATAAAGGTTAAGTTTTACAATATTTTGTGAGACTTTTCTTTTTCAGAAGTGTGTCTCATTTCGGGAAATCTTGACATCCATTTTTTAGAGTAAGGTATTTCTATATATCCTTTCCTCTTTTAGTTTATCTTCCAAAGAAACAAGGGGTGATGTGTGTGCATCTTCTAAGCACTTTTTTTGTGAAATGTAGGGATAGGTTAAAGTGATTTTGGAATGTGTTATGTCTTGGTGAACCCATCTGGGATCACAGTGTAGTTTTTTGGGGCACCGAAAGAAGAAGTTCCATTTGGGGGTTTCCTGAGGCCTAACTGCGAGGCTGAAGATGCTTCGATCAATTGAGTTGCAGCCATAGGTCCCAAAGTGAATCTTGCGCATATTCAGGGAAATCCCAGGGTTGTTAAAAATTGTTGGTCTAATTCCCGTCCTCGGTATGAAATATGGGAATAGTTTAAACCTATGGTATTTTCGTCTTTCTCCAGTTGTTATTGTTCAGAGGAAAGAGGTAGTGGAATCTCGTTACCATGTTATCTCCTAAGTTCATACTTTTCCCCCTTTGGTTTCCTTTTAGTTTTTAGAGAAAAGTATAAAAATTTGGATAGGCAGATTGTGGCGCACGATTTGCGCATAGTTAGTAGTAACTGTGTTCCAACCTAGGAACCAATGCGATAAGTGACAGTAGCTACCACACAGTCTCTGCATGGCCATGAACCTTGGCCCATGTAACCATTAAAAGTTCTCCCTTTGGATAGAATGTTCCACATGGTTAGCCCACGGTTTCCCAAAACTGTGTGGACTAACCATGAGGTTGTGCCAACTATTTAAATTTTGGGGTCTTTTCATGCCAGCTCGTGCTAGTCGGTTAAGATGGTTGGTTCTTATAGTGGGGAGACTCACTATGGGTCTCATATATGTTATTTTGGAAATTTATAATGAAATTATACCCCTTATGTTAGGGAGTCTGTTCGGGCCTCCCCCTGTTAGTGTCCTGATTCTGTCTTGGGAAAAATTGAGTTTCCCCTTATGGTGGGGAGTTTGTTTGTGTCTCCCTGTATTAGTAACTTGGTTTTGTACCTAGTGTTGGTCTGAAAATAGGTAGTCTCATTTGGATTTATTTAACTTTTAACTTCCTCCTTGAGTAAATGTTGTTATTGGAGTGTTCCCAATAGTTTTTTTGAAGTAATATTGCAGTGACCTCGTTCGTTTTCATTGTTCATTTTAGGTAAGTTGCTTGAGTCTTGTTCGGATAGTGTTTGAGGTGTTTTGTTTTGGGGTGTAGTTTAAATATGATTGATCATTTCAGGAAGTGGTGTATGTTTTTTTGTGTGATAGTATTACATGATTGATTAATTGTAGGTGTTTTGGCCTTTTGGGGGTGGGTGAAACTTGGAAAAGGAGTCCATTTTGGCCTTTTAGTTGGGTTTGGTTTTTAATTTTGGACTTATTGTGACTTTCTGAGGGTGGAAAATTTTATGGTGGAGAGAATTTTCACATACATAAATTATTTTAAATGTATTTTTCATTTAATTTCCATTCATGTTTTTTTGTGGGGGTTTCCCATACATTTTTGGAGGAAAGGGTGATTTTTCATGATTTTGGCCAAATCGTGATCCCATTTCTAGATTTAAAAATCAATTTTGTTTCTTTTATAACTCTTTAATTTTTCAACATTTTTCGATTATTACACTTCCAAAATGGCCTCCCCTAACCTATAAACACGAAAATATCCTTTTTGAACTCATAGGAATCCATAATCATGAGTGATTTGGGTTTTTTATTAAGGTATTGGGCCATCCTGTAAGCCCATTTACAGTTTTTTTTTTAAAAATCTATTTAATATCTTATTAATTTTTTAACTTTTTCAGTGATTCCATATCCCAATCGAAGCCAACATCTCTAAGAACACCCCTATCTTAGTTTCTTCCTCTTTGAAGCTCATTTCCATTGCGGATTAGAGAGAAACTTCCCAAGCTTTCTCAAACCGTCTAGATTTGAAGAGGTAACTTGTTTCTTTCATAAATCCTTCAATTTTTACTCTTTTCCTTCCATTTAAGTTGTCACATGACCTAATAAGCTTTATTATAATCTAAATTTTATTTTTGTCTAGTTGGAAATTCATATACTAGTGTATTTTTGGCCGTTTATTCAAGATATCTCAAGTAAGTGGGTTTCTTTCCTTCCTTCTCCCATTTGCATAGGGTTTCTTCCTTTTTCTTAGGGTTTCATCAATATTTTCTTGAAGTTCCTAATTTACAGAAAGTAGGTATTTAAACCTAGGTTTTTATCTTGGGTTTATTAGTCTAATAATGTGGTTTTAGGTTTTATTTAACTCCCTTGTGGTGCGGCGGTGGTGCGGGTGAACTTTCACACAAGGATTTGGTGTTTTGACATTTTTGGTAGGTGATTCCAGGGGTAATCATTTCTTGATGAGTTAGATTAATTTATTTATTTATTTATCATGTTATTAATGTTTTTTTGTGGTGAAAAAAATATTTTTGGTAGCATTGGTTGAGCGGTTAATTTTAAAGTAGCATTTTTGTGTAAAAATGTGTGTTTGTCTTGTGTATTCCATGTTGTACCACTTGGGGCTACTTTATGGTTCATGAAATGGTTTTATTAAATAGTTATAGGGATAAAAATTATGTTTTTATGTTTTTTTGGCATGAATTTGGTTTCAAAATAGGATTTTTAGAAGGATTTTATGTGCAAATCTTGGTTATACTTCTTGGAATTGTTTTATGAAGGTTTTAAATGTTTTCTTGATTTATGTAAGGGGTGAAACTATGTTGGAAAATTGTTTTGGTTAGAGTGTACTTTTTAAATGGTCTATTTTAATGTGAATGGGCTGTTATGTGATGTGTACTATCTTTTAAATGTTTTATAAAATTTTTTAAAGTATTTATTGTAGTGTGAAAGAGATGTGAAACGTGTTGTGGGCTGTTTTGGTGTAAGTATGGTTTCGAAATGAATTTGAAGGAAAAAGGAAATTATATGACATGTGTGTGGGTTTTTTGGTGTGTGTGTGATTTGGAAATGATATCTAAATGTGAAAATGGTATTTTATGGTTTTTAGAACTTTTTTGAGCACAAGAGGGAAAACCCGGGTAACTAGTTGAGTGGACGTGTACTAGTATGCTAGTGATCTGGTGGGGTTTAGCCCCTTGTTTCATGTAGAAAGTTTGACAATGACAACACTAAATAAACTATGATGATGATGATGATATTGGGGGACCACTAGGTTATGGGTATGATCCCTACTAGTGGCTCGTGTTCATGACAATAGATATTTTAATGGTTATTTTCACTGAGATACGAGGTACCTGGGACCCACAATGAGCTAGTGCCTAGGGGTTATTTCCCGTTGCTTATGCCAATTATATTATTTATAATTACCATTGACATATGGTATGTTTGGCTGGAAAATTCAGTATCATTGGTGTTCTATTTAAAAGTGTTGATTTCTTTTAAAGTATCCCACTTAAAAGTTGTTTTTATTTAAAGTTTCATCTTTTAGAAATTGTTACTAGAATTTCTTGTTTACAAAACATGAAAACTTTTTGTCTTATAATGATTATCACATGGAATATTTTATTGGTTTTATCCAACTGCGCTTTGTCTCACACCTTACTTACACCTTTCGGTGTAAGTAGACTTGGTTATTTTGTCGCAGATTTGGGTAAAGCTTTTAGTACCAATGGTTCGGGTTTCTATCGGTCCTTCTTGGTGTAGTGTCATGGAGATGGATTGAGGGTAGTGCCTCTTTCCATGAGGAGGTTCTTGGGATGTATTTTTTGGTTTTGTTCCTTTATAATAGTCTTTAAACATTGTTTTAAATTGTGTAATTCAATTATGAAATTTTGTAAAAGATGGTTTTGTTTGAAAAATCCATATTTGGTTTATTGAATTTTTTGTTGTTTTATGTTTATAAACTTGGATAAATCGTTCCCAAATTTATTTTTTTGATACCTGGACACTTATGCCTACCCGTGGGGATCGGGAATGCCCTTCGGGTCTTTCTACGGGCTAGGTTTAGTGCCAGTTTTGATGGCGACCAGATTTGGTTCGTGACAGAATTCATGTAAGGTTTACCAAAGAGGATTCCTTATGGGTTATACATTTCTACTACAATTATTTTTCACAAAGTATATTATGAAATGTTTCATTACATAAACACCATTAATGAGAAAACCAAGACATTAATACATGTACATTACATTGTTTTACAATAATATTCATTGAAAATCACATAAATCACACCTAATTACCTAATGGTTTAGCTTCATTGGAGATTACATGCATAAACAACTTATTTAAAAATATTTTCTAAATCTCCCATGAATATACTTTTCATATGATTCCCTTTTTGTAACATCATATATAATACTCTTATTCATAACCTGGGGGAAAACACAAGAAAGGGTGAGAAGATATGTTTAGTAAGTATAAAAATAATATATATCAATCAAAGATACTAATTAAGCATAAAATATTAACATGGGTAGGGGAACATAATCATGTTACATGGTTATAACATAATAGGATCACATTGTATAAAACATAGATCATAAAAAATGATTCATGACATAATGATTTTAGCATAACATAAGACATGATCCATAATAGAGTGGAATCATGACTCAATAAGTAGAAGATGTGATAACATGACACAGGTACATTGTGTAACATTAGAATTTGTCACAAGCATAAGAATAGAAATAAAAAAATATGTTAAGGATAACCAAAAAGATATTAATATCATAAATAACCCAATTGAACACCTACCAATAATATAGTGTACTTGGTAAAATCATCCACATACCTTAAAATAGTGGACCAGGTCTAACCACTGTTATCCCATCCCAATCTCATGATATAGAAAACATTACCCAATTCATTGGATATATATAATGGACCAACCCATCAAGTAATAATATACCATACATATGTGTTCCATATAAACCTGAAAACATTCTTAATTCCATCATATCTTAATTAACCTATACAATTATACTGTTATCATGGAAACATCCATAAGATATTCATAATCTAATTAGATAAAGAAGGTGCATGGTGTCATTAGAGCATATTCCTAGAGAATCATAAGAAAAATTAATGGATTCTAACATAAATGATAACCCCATATTGTAAGAGTATTAGAAATTTTCATTTTAAGATAAAAATAAATTTCCTTTTATTTTAATAAAATTTATTTTAAAATGAAAAATTCTCGAAAAATGGTAACATATAATACATTAGAAAGAAGGGAGATTCTTTTCACACTTTTTTAAAGAGAGTTAATGTTGGATAAAAAAGAATACACCATGAATGTTAAATGAAGATTACTTTGGTAAATAAAGTCTTTCATATTTAAAAATACCATATAACATCATAAAATTAGATATATAACATATATAAAAAATAAATAATATTGATAAATATTTTCAATCAAAAAAGAAGAGTTAAAGTAGTTTTTTTTATAAAAATCAATTTGAGAAAATTGTAAACCAGGGGTGAGGAAAAATGGTAATAGGATATATAAAAAAATGAAACCTATTTGGAGATGTAAATAAATTTACTTTTAGAGAGAAATTTAAAATAATTCCTTCAGATCAAAAATTATTCATATCAATCTTGAATTAAAAGTGAGATTGGAAAGAAAACTCATTCCTTTACTATCGAATTCCAAGAAATCACATTATCTTATTATAAAAATAAAAATAAAATCCATATTAATATATTTTAGAACCCAATACATATATATCACATTTTATATGAATCAATTATAATTATTTATTACATATATATTAGTTAGTTATTGTTTATTTCAATCATCAAATGTTAGTAATTTTTATCAATTTATACAAGTTTTATAATGGAGTATCATACCACATTATATGATGCCAATTTAAACATTACCGTATTAGTAAAGTTAGTGTAATCACTATTTTATAATGATTTATTATTTTCCAAGTTCATTTTATGGAATGTATGAGTATGTTTTGTGATAATGGAATCCATAACAATCATTTTTCAGGTAATTTACTGATTACCATGAGTTTATTTAAAATGATACTTTATTATTATTTCATCCTTATAGAACCATATTCACAAAATATAATACTACTTAATATCATATATTACTAGTGTAAATGTCTTTATTATTATTCTTGGTGAAAATTTTGATGTTGGTATCACATCGTTCATGTAGGTGATTTAATTGACCCAAAAAAGAACATATTATACTAAAAAATGAGTAAGAGTATAGAGTTTTATGATAGTATTATCATTTTACCAGAAGAATAAAAATGTTAAAATAATATCATTAGAGGATAAGATTATATAGACCCAAGCATTACGTACATGGAAATTACATTAATTTTTCAAAATAATTAATACATGACAAAAACCGACACCCAAACACCATATTAGTTTAGTGCCTTTGTAAAATTGGAACATACTCTTCTAACTTGGTGAAAGATCTTCAACATCTCCCATAAATATATTTCCCTTTCTGTTTTACCACATAAAACCTTTATCTATATCTTGGGGAAAAGAAAACATAAAAAGGGTGAGCTCAAATGCTCAGTAAGGGTAAACATGAAGATCATAAAACAAACCATAAACATTTGAACATAAAAACATGAACATAGATTTTAAACAATCAAACTCTTAAGTCATGAAATAAAACTTGGTAGTATGTAAGGCATATATCATAAAGTGACATTAACCATGATAGGATAGAATTGGAATAAAACATGTAATTATGGAAAATTAATAAGCACATAACATGATTTCTATAGTATCCCAGGAATTGTTTCCAAGACCATCATAGTAGATAAAGTCCATTACTGAATCGGGTTTACTTATCGTTCTAGCCATGTATTACTAAACCAGATTTACATTCTATTCCAATCGTGTCTATCTCATGAGATATAAATATTTACCCAATGCATTGGATGGAGATATAGGTCTCACCCATCTCATAATTAAATCATTCTTACATGTTCCAAAAAAAACATAAATTATTCATCAAAGAAAAACCCAAGAAATAAAATAGGATTCTTAAACATCATTTCATCATAACATAATCTATATAAGATAAACGGACATCATAAAAATAATTTCATCATAAAAAAATTAAAATAAAAGTAATAATATGGATAGAGACATAACCCTATGTCATCTTAGATGGAAAATAATTTTGATAAAATACTTGAACTTAATTCCTGAGGAAAATATCCTTTATTCTTCAAAAATGTTTTATTTTCTCAAAATGACATGAAAATTTAAAAAGAAAATAATTTATTTGAAAATAAACTTGAAATATTTTAGAGTAATATTAATTGAAATAGGTCATTATGAATATGTAAAAATCTGTTCATGCCTTATAAGTTTAAAAAACATTCTCCTTAAACTTTTACTAGAAAAGTAAAAAAGTACCTTGTATGGTAAACAAAAGAAAGATTCCCTCCATACCACATAGTAAAATTTAAAAAGGGTTAAAAATGAATTTAAAAATAAAAGGAATAATATAAAACATTTTATGAAAACATTTTTAGAAAACATGGACATGTATGATAAATATAACCCCAGTAAATACTTATGAATAAACAATCTTGGATAAAAACAAGATTGGAAAAATTATCCCTTACCTTAGGTCTGATATGTTTTGTATGCATATGAAACTCTTGTATAATGATTTAAATAATTTTAATGATTTATTCCAGAATCATAATCATTTTTATGATAACATTTATGACCATATTTTAATCCGTTAGTTAGTAACATTTCATTGTTACTCATTATTCGGGTATTCACTACTTTAGGTTCTTATGTATGTTTGGTCAAATAATTTATTATTTCTATTTTTAGGTTATAGTTATATCATTTAAATCATGATATTATTATAATATATATCATATTTATTCATTAAATTAATTTATATAATCATGGTTTTATAAATATTATGTAGAACGAATCACGTCACATCGTGGAGACGGTAAGCCGTATATATGCACGAGCGATGATATCATTCCAATAATTATTGAATGGTATTGAAGTGGATGGTGTATAGTATCTCAGAATTAGTAAAATTTTATAATAATAATATATATAATTATTATTTACACCATTATACCCATCCAAATAAGGTGTCGGTGAAAAAATAGATTACACCAGGGCGTGGAGACAGTAAGTCGTACGTACGTACATGCGGTGATTTTGTTTTTCATAGGATGGATATAAGGTGAAAAAGGGTTATTTAATATTTTTAATAACATATCAGTATATTATTGATACTTTTGTTATTAATTTATAATGAAACAACTAAATAATATGAAGTATAAGAAGAAAGAAATTTGAAAGAATCGGTGGAAGAGATTACGTCTTCCTCGACGCGCCTCCTTTAAATTTCCTCTTAGGGCACTAGAGTTGGTATTTTGAGAAAAAAAACCTCTAAAATCTAACTAGGTAAGTGGAGAAGATAAATGGGTAGGGTTTTAATGATATTTAAGGCTCAAAATGGAGTGAATAGAAGAGGGAGGAGGTTCCCTTTATAATTGAGGTGAGGGGCACTTTTGGAAACCTCAAAAATATTAATTTATAATAAAATAAAACCCCAATTAAAATCCTCAAAAATGTCCCAATTTATAATATTAGATGTGATAGGGTTATTATAACATTAACCAATAAATTTTATACACGTTTTTATGTCAATTTAAGCATTATCATTTTAATTAACACTTAGTTATTCTATTTAATTTTAATTGTGGTAATAACATTCTAAATGATTAATGGTTATAAATATTTACATATATAGTTTTAATTGAACCTAAATAGGTATTTAATAAAATTTTAGATCTTATAATTATCACTTTGTAATTTTTAAATATTTTTTTATTTTTAAATAATTTAATAAAATGTTATTTTTACAAAATATCAATAGTGTCAATTTTGACACTATTCATTTATTTGATTTTAAATAAAATACCCAAAAAAGATAAATTAAAAAAATATTTAATACACTCCTAACATGTCATATTCACCTATAAAATTAGTGCATCACTTAAATTAGTTCATATGATAAAATAATGTGTGGGACTGAGCTCCTTTTATAGTTGAAAAGAGGGGTTTTTTCATAGAAAATTGGAGTTAGGTATGGGGTAAGAATGGAATCACATGGGGGTTAGGTGTGTTTGGTGAGTTAGGTGAATTAGGTGAAGAAATGGTAGGTGAGACATTTGGATATTATTTTAATACCTAAAAAGGTTTTATAGAAGGTGTAAGTGACCTTTAATTATTAAAAAAATTGAGATACTTCATTTACACATTTTTACCCTTATTAATCTTGATTAAAAATTAACAATGGTAATTATTTTATTACTAAAAATATAAGATAAAACTTTTTACCAAATTTATATGTGATAAATCTGAATTTTCTCTTTGTTTAACCTAATTAAATTTATAATCATGAGAAAAAAACTTTTAAATTAAAACGTATAATGTGTACAAAACCTGTTTTTGTAGAAAAATGATGTTTTAATTATTAGGTGTTCTTAATATTATTTAACATTAATTTACAATTAAATGAGTGTTAATTTATTTTTGTATATATTTAAACATAATATTATAGTATTAATTTAAAATATATTCCTTCAATTTAAGAAAATAAACAGTATTTATAAAAGTTTCATTCCTTAAAAAATAATCATTTTACCGTGTTAACTAATTTTTAACTAAGGTAACTTAATGATTATTCCTAAAAAAATAAAGTGGACCTTATTATATAATTTAGATCCAATTATTCTAAATTTAAAATTCATTTCTTTTGATTTAATTTCTAAAATTTTAAAAAAATAATTTTAATATAATAAATGTATAATGTATTAAAATAATTTTTGAGAAAAATATTACTTGAGATTTAAAATATTAAATATAGGTTTTTAAAATATAATAAATATTTTAAAATGTATAATTTCAATTTTATAATACATATTTTTCCTATAAAAAGGCTTTATAAATTTATAAGTCAAACTTATATATTAATAATGGCATAAAAGTTGCAGTATGGGTATATTTTACTATTCATTTAAAAATCAATTTTTTAGAAAAATATAAAAAATTATTACTAAGATGATTTTGAACTTATAAAACAAAAAATGAAGTTAGTTTTATCTAATTTAGATTCTATAATTTATAAAAAAAATTAAATGAAAATACAAAATATAAATAAAATTTTCTTTTTTTTAAATAATGTTTTTAAAGATTAAGTGTTCTTAATATTATTTCACATCAATTTCTAATTTAAATGATGTTAATATGTTAGTTCATATGTAATAATATTTTAAAAGTGTTGAATTTAATTTATTAGGATAAGATATACAATACATAATAAAATGGTTCTTTAAAAAAAGAAATATTACTTTTATACTAAATACGCTTTAACAAATACCATTAAAATTAATTATGCATAATCTAAAATTTAATTTTACTACACCGTTAATATTAAAATCTTTATTTGAATTTCATCTATACATATTATCATGTTTTAATAATATTATTAATATTGATATGTAATTCATAAATATATATATATATATATAATATTCTAATATAACTTCATCTATACACATATCTATAGAAATTATATGACAACTTTTCCCATAGAATAACCACTTCGAGAGTCCATAGATGACCAGTTCGGTTAAATATAATTCCATTAGGATACATGGATAACTCCCTAAAACTATATAATTTCAACTCAGACAAGGTTAATTTATAAGTCCATTAACACCCAACAACAACCTAACAAGTTAACTACACCACCCGAGCATAGAGGTACTACATCGTCATCACCATCGTTATTGCCATCGTCGCCGCCCAGGTGTACCGAACGATAGTATCACATGGCCTGCAATCATAAATAAACATGCATAGGGGTTCATTCAAATAAAATTTCACCAAGAACCCATATGTAAAAACACATTATAATTTGTTGACACTAAGAAGTTGAGTCCTCCATCATCAGTACAATCATACACAAGAAGCATATATGTCATGTAAAAACTATGTGTTGAATATGATGCATGTGATTCCACTTTTTGATATGGCCAAGATTCAAATACATATGAAATAAAAACCCTCAAAATCCATGTGAATAACAGAAGATTAAATCATATAACCATAGCAGTGCAAACTAAGAACATAAATCATATAACCTAGTAACATGGGCTCCCCCCAGGAAAGGTGCTTATGGCACACCATACCAAGTTTCAACATAAGCTTTGACACATTACGATGTTGCATATCTACCAAATCCCTAAAACAAGAAAACAATATAACCTCCTTCGACACCATTTTTCAATATCCCGATCTGAAACATCAGGTTCAGTTTAGAATAGTACATGACCTCAGACATGACTCTGCATATGCCAGAGGCTATTGACTTGTAGTGAGGGTCTAATTTGGAATTGTGAGGAGACTATACCCTCCATAAAATTAAAAAATAAAAAATAAATTACCAAAAATGTACCCATTATAAAATCAGAGTAAGTGGAAAATAATATCATACCAACTATATGAATGAATGCTGAAACAACAAACTCAACAGTCACAATTGTAAATAAAACATTGATCACAAACTGAGTTGATCCCATACATGATAGAAAAGAAAAAAAAAGTAAAATAGGCTCTTCAACACCCAACCTTACCTCATCTCTGTCACTAGACTCGTAATGAGCTATCCCTACAGACAATCAAACTCAAGACTTGAGCCAAACTATACCTGCAACAAGTGAGGGATGCTCGGGTACCGAAGTTTCATGGTCGCCTTAGTAGGGTGTGAGTAAAAGTCAATAAGACGCCACTAATGTGGTCTAGTACCCAACCAGTAATAATATTATGTATGTTTATATGACAATCTCAGTATAAAATAAACAAGCAATACATAAATTTCATAAGCATAACATGTAATCACCAAAGAATAAACAAGTAAAAAACACCCATATACTAAGCAGTCATGCACTTAACAAACTATAAAAACCCATAGAAATACCTCCTTAGACATGACTCCAGTGAGGATGTCAATATATATCACCCCACGTCACAAGACGTGCCTCAAATACCAATATAGGCTGGCACCCTATGCTTTTCAGTTCAAGTTCTTCCTTAAAGGAGATATCGCACACCCCACCCTAGTGGTGGTTGTTATCAGGAACACCACATGCCCCACCCTAATGTTGGGTGTTATTAAGAACACCCCACACCCCACCCTGATGGTGGTTTTTATCCTCAGATTGTGGTAAGTCCCACCAGACATGTATGCCATAATTGAATAAACTCATCACCCCTGCATGGAATTCTCCCACTTTTTCCTGTAGCTGATATACTCTTAATTTTCATGCATGGTTTACTCCAATATCAATAAAAATTTTCGTGATTAGACCCATACCATTAAATGGTCCATATTTTGTAGCTATCACCATGACATCATGCTCCCCCTCCAAGGGTCATTTAAATAAAACTAAGACACCTGATCATCCTGATACCTGAAGTAAGGTTCCAAGGGATATTAAATTACATATTAAACACATATCATAACAAGTAATAATAATAAACATCCGGAACATTTCTCAATATTCTACACACAAATCATATGATCACATATCAAACAAGTTATCACTACTACTCAAGCACACTCATGTGATAAAATCATTGAACATGGTCTCACCAGAAACACATGCACCCACATGTTATCAAACATCAAACATGGTCACATGAGAAACACATGCACACACATGTGATCAAGCATCAAACATGGTCGTATTGGCTACACATGCACACATAAGTGGTCAATACATCAAACACGATATTTTAGGATCTAGGTCTCATTTAGAAATACTACACATCTAAGGAGGGTCCATTTAATTCAAGGAATTCATAGGTGATCAAGCCTCGACCATAAATATAGGACATCAATCCAGTGCACAAGGGTCTATCGTGACCCTTGAAAATTTGTCTAATTACATTATCCATAGTTTATTTAATTAATTAAGACTTAGGTATCACAAATTAATTAATCATACTTGTTATTCATAAAAAAACTATGAAATTAAGGTTCATTCACCCAAGGTGGATAACCTCATACCACATTCCAATAAATGTGTATAATACCAAAGGGGAGAGTACACAGGACCACCAACCTCAAACAAAGTCAACTCTCATCCAAGAAAATCCCAGCAGCTTTGTATGGGACATCCAAGTCCAGTTGTCTTCCATCAAATGCCATGAAGTTCTACTTATTCCCAAGCATTAAAAATAATTAATTATAACTAAATTAAAATTAATTAAAAGATTAAAATCAATCACAAAAAAATGAGAAATATTCAATTGACGAAAGACTTACCAAATATCATCACCTAGTCAGAACCACGACCAAACATCCATGGAAGGTTTGTAACATTCTTCTAACTTCATTCTAGAGGAAATACCTATTGTGTGGAAATGTAACAATGACCAATTTAACATAATTAAATTAGGACTATTAAGAAACCAATCAAGTGATGTACCTTATCCACATTATTGCCCAACGGAGCTTGAGCCACTCCCAACATACTCTTGATTCTAAGATGGTAAAAATCCCCAATTCAATTCCATGTTACATTGGCCAATTTAACTCAATTTGATAATAAACCAAAAAAATCATCAAGGGACTTAACTTCAAGTAAATTCATGTCAAAAGTATGTGTTTATTGTCATTATAAATTATTTAGCCATGTCAATACAAATCCCTATCAATCTCAGACAATTTTATCAAAATATGATGAATTTTTTATTGAATTATCTATTTGAAAACAAGCCAATGATCAATAAAGGAACAATATGATCGAGGAGAAGAGGATCCAAAAAAAATTGGGACATAAAAGGATTGTAGAGGATTAAAATTACCAAGAGGATCATCCATAATGAACGACATAGTGATCCACCACCATACAATGAAGAATGAGGCCAAGATAAAATAATAACATAGGATTTCACATAGATTCGCCAACAATTTCCATCTAGATCCATCTTGGATCAATGAGAGATCTTATAGGGAGGATAATGGAGGGGAACAGTTGAATAGTCCTCAAAAAGATGAAGAAAACCTATTAATTTCAAGGGGTATTTAGTGGTGAAAAGATAAAAAATGGATCTAATTTAAACCATGCCCAAAATGTCACATTGGTGGGATAGTATGGCCTTCTCAGTAGTAGGGTTTTTGACCATCCCATTGACTAGTATGTGTTGTGTCAGCATCCCAGCTACTCTGGATATCCTCTGTTGAAACTATAAGCTTCTATTCACCCTTCATGTTTCCATTCAATTCCAAAAATCACCTATTAAAGATATTAAAACTATAGCATCTTGGTTCAACACCCTGTTCTCTGAACGATCAATCAATCAGATAGAAAGTTCAAGTTTCCTCCAAAATTTAAGGCCCAAAACGACACAGATCATTATAGTGTCCATGGTCAAAGTCATGTGATCATGCTCACAAATTCTTATATCCATATACTTATTTAGTATTTTTTATCATAGTAGCTTAAAATCACTCATGGGTACCATTGTGATTTACTCACAAAAATGATCCAAATAGGTGTATTCAAAATTTTAATAGGTTTCATAGTTGTTAATCATGTCATCCAATATTTTTAAAATTCCAAAAACATCACTTAAAAAAATTCTAATGGACATGAAATTACCAGCATCACCCCAATTTACAAGACCACCCGCATCATGCTTCACCATCTCCACTGATCATCCCACCTTTAACCATCACCAAATAGATCACCTCACTAAGTCTCCCCTTAGAGTTCTCCTGCTTACTCTATTCACCTTATCCTATACTTCATCGGACCATAACATGATCTATAGATCTAAAATAACACCCCATTCTTTAATTTCAACCCTCACACAAAGCGATCAAACCAAAATCTACTAGGCCTACTTTATTGGGACACACAACACTCTGCCTGTGGACAGAACAACCCCTTTAACTTGGAAGGAGTTTTCCATTGAGAGCCTCAAGTGATTGAAATAAAATGATGAGTGGTAAAGGTAGTTATTTTAATCCTTGTTCTTAGAGAAATAAAATTCAATTCCTTTCACATTCTATTTCTTATTGATTAGTGAATCATATCAAGTGATATCAAAGGCTAGTTGGTGGTAAAAATACAGTGAGCATAGAATATTTTTTGGTGAATAGAAAATTAAAGTTTCTAATATGCATGATTTTAAGATAGATTTTGGAATCTCATGTCAATACAATTCCAATGGTTCAAATGATATAAAAAAACTGAGCTAAAATAATCCCCTAGAGGAAATAAAAGTTTGGGTCAAATTTAGGGCACTAAAATACCCCATTGCTGGAGATGGCGACATTGTTTCAGTATCACCAATGTTTTTGGTGATTTTTTTAGTAGCTGCTCCAATATTCCATGTTAGCATCACGTCATCGTAATGTCGTCAGTCAATCTCAACCTTTAATATCATTTTTTCATATCTTAATCAATCAAAGTCCATTTTGGATGATGCAGAAGTCTATTTCGCCATTTTTTACTATTCTGGATGCAATGGTGTAGTCCACTTTTCAAAAAATTGCACTATTTTTCATAGAATTAAAATTAAATTGATGGACCATCAACGAGATGGATAATATTGTTGACTTCCTAAAACTACTCAATTTTTAAGTCTCAAATAAAATATCACCTCAATGTTAATGGTCTATTTGACCCTATTGAGAACAAGGGAGTTAACCTCAATGCCACTAAGGAAGCCATGTGGAAGAAATTGAACAATAAAATGATTGGTAAAATCCACCAATGGATTGATCACAATTTATACCGCCAATTTTCTCAAGATACTAGAACATACAAACTATAGATGAAGTTGGAGAATACATACCAGTCAAAGGAAGCTCAAAACATGATTCTCTTATTAAAGCAGTTGATGAATCTTTGACTATAGAGTGGAATCTCAATAGATGAATACCCCAACAAATTCTAGAACCCATTGAATCAATTGGTTGTTTCATGTAAGACTATAATTGATTAAGATCATGAAAACCACTTACTTTTAACACTTCTCAATAGTTTGTATACACCAGTAGTCTCCCTCGTCAACTTGGTGCCCAACAACAAACTTTCCATGATAATGGTAAAGGATGCACTATTCAATAAGGAGTCTCAAAGTAAGGGTGTGTGTTACACCCAAATGAAAGATCTCATCATGGAAAATCAAGGGAGAAAACAAGGAAGTGGTTGAAAGATAAGAATAATGGGTTGAAGAAATAGAAAACGAAAGTCTAAAGATGGGTGAAGACCAACGTGCAAATGTTACCGTTGTGGAATAGATGGTACATATGAAGAAGTATCAAAAGTTACTCTAAGAGAAGGGTTGAGGTAGTAACTAAAAAATAATAAATGGATATGCACATGTGAATGTTACTGGATAAGTTATTATTTATTCCAAGGATGAAGAGACTTTCACTCACACATCAGCCAAGGCATATAATAAGTGGTCGATACTACAACATCATACCACATCACTTTACATCGTGAGTATTTCTTAACTTATCTGGTCGCTTTGGAGCTATTAAGATGGAGAATACCAGTTCAATAGAGATAATTGGAATGGTTGATATCAAATTCAAGATGAAATTTAGATATACAATTACCTTGAAGAGTGTATGACACGTTACAAGCCTGTGAATCAACATGTTATCAAGAATAGCCTTTGCAAAACAAGACTATGAAAACATCTTTAGAAATGGTGCATGGATCATGGTGAATAGTGTGACATTCCAAACCCATCTCACTTGATAATAAACAATCCTAGTTGGCCACATAACCTCAAGAACACCTTCCCGTATGCTAGAGGATTCCAACTAGCAGCGAGGGTCCATGGTGGAATTGTGGGGAGACTATGCTCTCATGATCAGAGTGTAACACAGTGGTATAATCATACCAATCAATAGAGGAAGCATAATAGATAACAAAATAGTTGAAGAGTAAAACTGAATCATATAAATAACCAAGTAATCCCAACTATCAATGTCATATACAAAATGATGATCATGGAATGCTATACAAAAGGGGAAATATAGGGGAAATAAGGGAACATACATATGCAACATGCTATAAAAAATGAACAAAATAACCAAGGTTATCACTAGTAGCATATCAAGAATAGGTTTGTTCCTCTACCTCTATACACCATCCTAGCATGGTTATCAAGTGTTCATGACAGGTCTCTTTCCCTTGTACCTACCTATATCCATCAAGTATGTCTGGGTACCAAACAGAGGCCTGAGCAGGGTGTAAAATAAACTCAATAGGCCACCACCAATGGTGTATAATACCATACAGTATGTGAATATATAATAAATAGTGTGAAGATAATAATAAAAATAATAAATGATGTGTGGTAAATAAATAACCCACATAGGTCTGGGTTCCTATGGAACACATGTCCTCTGGTACCTACTTCGGCCTAACCTTTAATATCTTATATTAATCAGTTAGTCATGATTTAATTTATATCAAAGTATCAGGACCAGGATCATAGCCTAAGTGTCCCTCATGAATCATATCTAATTAATATTTTTATAATATGTACATCATAGAATGTAAGGCTTTGATCAAATCCATTTTTGTGCTTTGGCTTGGAAGATGCATCGTATAATCATTTCATTTAATATTTCAAAGAACCCGATCCTGTCATTGGAATCCCTAATTTGGAACCCAGGTATCTCTCTAGGAATATTTGAACCCATTAACTTATTATCCCATCCTTTTCATTCCTCATAATAACCCTAGTATCACTATGGGTGTGTTATAAAGTCATCACCCTGTGATTCCATCCTTGGCAATCTACAATAGGAGCCCAAGTGTCACTTGTGGTGTATAATGATTGGACCTCTAATTCCATCCTTGGTATTCCATAAGGGATTCAAGTATCACTTAGGAATAGATAATGATCGGACCTCTGATTCTATCCTTGGAAGTCTATAATGGGAATCCAAGTATCAATCAGATGTATATAGTAATATACCCTATATGTTCTTCCTTGGCAGTCCACAATGGGAGTCCAAGTATCACTCGAGTGTATTCAATCCAGCTACCAAGTGAGTATGTCCAAGGAATTCATATGAGAACCCATGTGTTACCCACAACACATGGAAACATGAATGGTTATAGGCCCAAATACTAACCATACCATTTAAGTTCACATTCAACTCATTTGGACATCATATTTTTACAAGCAATTCACTCACCTAAAAAGGTAGCTCAAGTAAAAGAATAGGATTATATGGACTAGAATCACATGAATCCTCCCATTCATCTTAATTAGGAAATTGGATTTAAAGAAAATATCAAGCCTAAGAGAGCTAGAATAGTATCCAAGGGCATAGAGACATAGTCTCACATTCCCCCTTTTCATTTGATTCAATTACATTGCAACCATTTCATTTAAGATCCCAAAGCGAGGGGTAAAGAACACACCTCTAAGTTGAATCAAATTCATAGTACACCCATTGTGGTTTTATCCATTTTAGAAACACACCCAATGGTGTGGTTAAAATTCAAGTTCTTTAACCTTTAATGATATATAAACGGTCTCATATATCTTATAAGTCAAGCCTACCCATTTAATTTAAGAAAACTTCCATTTAATAAGTAGACCTAAAAAAATATGGAATGGAACACAATGGAATATATATAAACACCAAGTCTTTGATGGAAAAGCACGATACTACCTACCTCAGCTTGGTAGTCTACTTCACATCCATTGTTGGCCACTAAACCGGGCTAGAAAGGAAGAAATAGAGCAAATAGACAAACTCCCTAAAAATAGGGAATATGAGCTCACACCAAAATAAATCCATCGGGAGGAAGATAAATGACTAAAGGTTAAAGTGGGATATATATATTATTTGTACACAACCAATGATACTAACAATAGCTCAATCGAAGTCCAGATAAAGAAGATATCACCAAGCCAAGCTTTAGGCATTAAGGAGATTCGTTAGAGGAGAGGAGAGTTACTGTGAATGGGAGAGAAAGGAAAAAGGAGAGGAGAGTTAAATATAATAAAATGGTAAAATGTTAATTTTTCAATTTTAATTGGTTGCATGGTTTGGCTACATAGCTGGACAAACCGTGCGCCAACCGTATTCCCAGCTCTGTCCTAAGACACCCCTTGCACGACTTGTAGTGCAAGGTTATAAAAAATGTGTATAGACTATTTGTACCCTATGTATCATTCCTACATGAACATGTGGCATGGATATATGGTTTTATAAAACCATGAAACCCCTGACAGTGCACATGATCACTATGCATGGTTTTTTCTAACCATGTGGACTAGGCAACATGGTTTCTACAAACCATGTGGCCTAGTTTTTTTCTCCAAAAGTTAGAGATTTGGGTTCCAAACAAGCCTAGGATGCTCCCAAACCCTTTCTTAAACCATATGGTACATTTATAAGGATAAAATAAAGAGTTTGAGCCATAATTTAAAGAATACGTACCTTATATAAAATCCAGGTTCTTACAATCTTCCCCACTTAAAGCAATTCATCCACGAATTGTCCTTCCAATAGTAGTAAAGCATCATCTGAGAATAACTTTGATCATTGGGAATGTACATTGGCCTCCCTCTCCCAAGTCCCTTCATGTACACAACCATTCTACCATATCACTCATACCATAATAACTCATTGGCCTTAGAGAACCTTTGTGCCATGATTAACAATATGAATAGGGTTCTCCTCAAGACATGCATCTCCCTCCAACTCAACTTCCTTAGGTTACAGAACATGCTATAGATAAAAATGATACTAGAGAATATGGGATACATGTAAGATGTCATACATGGACCAACACCTCTAAGGTAACTGCAACCGATAGGCTACCAGCCCGAATCTCTACAGAATCTCAAAGATCCCAATGTAACAAGGTGATAACTTCCTTGTTTCTGAATCCTTCTATGCCCCAGTCTAGGTGAAATATGTAAGAAAACTCATCTACCCTCCTTAAACTCTAGTGGTAAACAATGAAAATCAATGTATGGATTCTTCCTTGACTGAGCTATATACATCCACTTCCCAATAAGAAGAACCTGCTCGAAAGTCTTCTGAATGATATTAGGACCCAATAGTGCTGCTTCTCCTACCTATAATCAGCACATGGGTGAATGGAATGTCCTACTGTATAGGGAATCACAAGGATCCATCTGTATAGTCTCTTGGAAGATGTTATTATAAGATAACTTGGTGAGAGGTAAGTGTTTATCCTAATAACCTCCAAAATCAAGGACGCATTCTCAGAACATGTCCTCCAAAACTTGTATCATATGATTAGACTGATCGTCGATCTGTGGGTAATATGCCATACTCAGCAGTACATGGGAACTCAATGCCCTTTACAACCCCTTCCAAAACCACAATGTGAAGTGTGATTATTTTTATGATATAATAGAATTTGGAACTCCATGGAGGCATATGATCTCAAGAATATATATCCTCTCAATATCATCCACTAAAAAGGACTCCTAAATAGGTAATAAATGGGTGAACTTTATCAATCTGTCTAAAATCACCCATATGGTGTCACTGCCTCGAGGTAAAATCATCCCACTTCCACTCTCTAATAGATAATGGCTATAAAATCCCCACTAGTTTCTAGTATTTTACCTTCACCAACTGATTGGTGAAACATCAAGTAACAAACTCAACCATCTCCTTTTACATCCCCAGCCACCAGTATTGGAGGGGTAAGTCACGATGCATCTTGGTAAGATTGGGATTTACTGCCCATATAGATTCATGAGACTCTCACATCAAATCCTCTTGTATTTTTTTAGGAACCCAAATATGTTAATGAATGTGAAATATCTCATTCTCATCAATGGACCAACCAGGAGGTGGGTCATCACCTAAAATACTCTCCCATAGGACCAAGCCCTCAGAACCTGATAACTGCCTCATCTATACTCTCTCTATAGGAAAATAGTTCACTGATAATGATGTAAGTATAGACTATCCATGATGGTTTTGAACCTCTATGTTCATCTTAGAAAATAGGGTCATAAGTTGTCACTCACTACTGGACTCCTGAACTACCTGTGTCTGAGTACTCCTACTCATGGCAGTGACAACTGCATTTCCCTTTCCCAGTGTATAGGAAATCTCAAAGTCAAAGGACTATAGGTATTTAACCCACCTTAGTTTCCTAATATTTAAGTCACATTGTGTAAACATATACTTAAGGATTTTGTGGTCCGTATACACCAAAAAATGCTCTCCAGGTAAGTAATGTATCCAACAACGTAAGGTGTGAACAACAACAGCTAACTCGAGATCATGCATTAGGTGGTTCCTATTGTGTGTCCTCAAATGATGAGACCTATATGCCATGAATCACTCCTTCTACATTAGAACTGATCCTAGAACAATGTCTGATGTGTCACAATAAACTATATTGCTCCTTCCCTACTCTAGAAGAATCAGGATCAGTTCTGAAGTTAGTCTCCCTTTCATCCCCTGAAAGGATGTCTCACAAGCTTATGATGATATAATCTTCACACCCTTCTTAGTCAAGCCTATAAGAGGTGATTATAGGCATGATATTTCCTATATTAAATGCATTTAGTAACCATCTAGTCTTAATAAAATCTCTATATCAAAGAAATTATTCGGCTGCTCTCAGGAAACTACAGCTCTCACCTTCTCTAGGTCAACTTATAATTCTATGTCTGAGATAATATGAACCAGGAAGTGAACTTTATCCATCCAAAAGTGGAACTTTGTGAGATTAATATATAACTGATTCTATCTTAGTTTATCTAATATGATATCAAGATGTTTGGCATGATCATGTTGAGTGTGATAATACACCAAAATGTCATCCATGAATACCACCATAAATAAATCTAGATATGGATGGAAAACACCATTGATTAGTTTCATGAAAACTACTGGTGTATTTGTGAGACCGAATGACATGACCAAATACTCATACAATCCATATCACCTATAGAATGTTGTATGTGGTATATATGATGGTCTAACATGCACCTAATGATAACTCGATCTTAGATCAATATAAAAGGAAACCTTTTCTCCTTAGATCTAGTCATAGAGATCATATATATGAGGCAATGGATAACAGTTATTATCCATAATCAAGTTTAACCAATGATAATCCATGCGAAGCCAGAGGGTACCATATGCTTTCTTGAATAAAATGACAGGTGAAGCCCAAAGAAAAGAACTGGGTCATACAAAACCTTTTCTTCCAAATCGTCTAGCTGCCTCTTGAGCTCTTGAAACATAGTAGTAGTCATCCTATAAGGAGGAATAGACACTGATGCAGCTCATGGAACTATCTTGATGGAAAAATATACCTCTCTCTTAGGAGGTAGTTTCAGAAATTCGTCCGAGAAAATGTCCCTGAAATGATCTACCATTGGGGGGAAATCCTCTTGATGTGTTCTTTGATCATCCAATATAATCTATTAATATGAAATGTCATCTTGCTCAGCTCATGATTCTCTAGTCCATCACGGATTTACTGGACATTCAATTCACCCTTACGAATAAAAATCCACACAATAGTGATGTGAAAGTCACCATTCGGTGATAGAAGTCAACATAATCATGATAGGGAACCAACCTATCTATCCTGAGAATGATGTCAAACCCTGTCATCTCAAGGATAAATAGATCCCATATGAAGCAGAACCCACCTATATTAAGAGGGAACTCCATGCACTTTTGTGAAATCTCCCATCGTATCCCCAATAGAGTATCAAGTGTCATCACACCACAAGAAAACTAAACATTGAGCCAAATTCTCTCCACAACAGGAACAAATGCAAAGGAATGAGAAGCACCTATATCGAAAAGAGTAGATACTAAAGTAGAGGCGACCGGGATATTACCTCTCGCTATATAAGGTTTGACACTCTACTCTTCAAGTATCAGGTGCACTATATACATTTGGCTTGATCTGCAGCCCTGAGATATAGTCTAGCTATCCTAAGCAGGTCTACTCGGCTGATGTTGTGAGTCTGGTGTCTGGCTACCCTATCCACGACCACCACCTTGACTTGACTGATCGGTCATACTCCAGCTCTCTGCCTGATGAGAAGTTGTTGACCCCTCTCTTAAACATGTTTTGGTGAACTCTCTCTCACACTAGATACTAGAGGAAAATATCTACAAAATCATTGAAGATGACATATCTTGCTACAAGATTGACACTCAACTGGGTCCCTGGTACGCTAGGGTCTCGTATGTCTCGGTCTATCACACTGATGGCACCTCACCTGGCTACCTGAGTACGCACCATGTCTACTAATATCACCACGTGGAAGCTCCAAGTGACACTTCCTACTTTTGATTGATGTAGTTCCATATCTAGGTGTCAAACCTCCCTAGATCTCACCCCAACCTCTCTCACATTACACTTAGTGATAAGCTCCCGTCAGTTCAAGTTCTTTCTTAAAGGAGATGTCGCACACCCCACCTTGGTGGTGGTTGTTATTAAGAACGATGCACGCCCCACCCTAATGTTGGTCATTATCAGGAACACTGCATGCCCCACCCTGACGGTGGTCATTATCCTCCGATGATGGTAAGTCCTACCAGACATGTGTTGACGTAATTGAATAAACTCATCACCCCTGCATAGAATTCTCCCACTTATGCATGTCGCTGACATATTCTCAATTCCCATGCATGGTCTACTCCCACATCATCAAACATGTATGTGATCCAACCCATACCATTAAACAAACCATAGTTCATAGTCACCTCCATGTCATCACTCTCCCCATCCAAGGGTCATTTGAACAAAACTGAGAAACCTAATCATCCTGATACCTAGAGTAAGGTTCTACAGGCTTTGCAATACCATAAAAAACATGTATCATAGCGAGGAATGATAAAGTGTATCAAGAACAATTCTCTAGAGGCTACACATAAATCATATGATCACATATCAAACAAGGTCTCACGACTACTTAAGTGCATACATGGGATTAAAGCATCGAACATGGTCTCATGGACAACACACACACACATGTGATCAAGCATCAAACATGGTATCTTGGGCAACACACGCACACACATGTGATCAAGCATCAAATATGGTATTTTAGGATTTAGGTCTCATTTAGTATAACTACACATCCAAGGAGGGTCCATGTAATTCAAGGCATTCATAGGTGATCAAGCCTCGACCATCAACAGATGACATCAATCCAGTGCACAAGGGTCCATCGTGGCCCTTGACACTTTATCCAATTACATTAGGAATAATTTATTTAATTAATTAAGACTCAAGTATCATTAATTAATTAATAATACTTGTTATTCATAACACATAATGCCCATGGTGGCGAACCTCATATCACATGCCAATAAAAGTGCATAATACCAAAGGGTAGAGTACACAGGACCACCTACCTCAAATGAAGTTAACTCTCATCCAAGTAAAGCCCAACAACTCTTTTTGAGCCATCCAAGTCCAGTCGACCTCCATCGATTACCATGAGGTCCTACTTATGAAAGGGGGTTATGAAAATAATAAAAATTTAATTTTCAGTCAGTCACTATCCAAAATACTTACCGAATATCATCGTCTAGTCGGAACCACGACCAACCATCCATGGAAGGTTCATAGCACACTTTTGTCTTCATTCTGGGTGAAAGACCTATTGCACAACAACGCAACAACGACCAATTCAACATAATTAAATTGGAACCCTGAAGAAACCAATCAAGTGACGTACCTTAACTGCATTGTTTTCCAATGGAGTTCAAGCCACTCCCAACATACTCCTGGTTTTAAGACGAGCAAAAGCCCCAATTCAATTCCATGGTATGTTGGCCAATTTAACTCAATTTGATCATAAACACCAAAAAAAGAATCATCAAGGGACTTGCCTTCAATGAAATTCCCATCAACGACATGCATTCGTCGTCATGAGACATCCTCTAGCCATGTCGATCCAAAGCCTTATCAGTCTCAGACAATTCCATTAAGATCTGATGGAATTGTTATCCAATTCTCTATTTCAAAACAAACCAACAATCAATCCAGGAGCAAGATGATTGAGGAGAAGAGGATCTGAAGAGAATTGGGACATCAAAGGATTGCAAATGATTAAACTTATTAAGAGAATCATCCACGAAGAACGACATAGTGATCCTCTACCATACAAGGAAGAAGGAGGCCAAGATCGAAGAAGAACATATGATTTCACTTGGATTCGCCAATGATTTCCATCTAGATTCATCTTGGATCAAGGAGAGCTCTTGGATGGAGGAGAAGGGAGGTGCATGGTCGAATAACCGTCGAAAAGTTGAGGTGAGCCTATTAATCTCGGGGGGGCTTTCGGTGGTGAAAAGACCAAAAGGTCCCTCATTTAAACCATGCCCAACGTGTCCTGTTGGTGAGCCGATGCAGGCTCACCGACGTACTGGTATGACCTGTTGGGCAGCAGGGCTGCTGCCCCGCCCCATCAGCTAGTCAATGTTGCTGCAACACCCCGACTGCTCTGGGTATCCTCCGCTAAAACTTTGAGCTTCTAGTTACCCTTCATGTTTTCATTCAAGTCCAAAACCGCCTCTTAAAGATGTTCAAACTTGGAGCATCTTTGACACCAGGTTCTCCGAACGAGTTGTCCACCAGATGAACGGTTCAAGTTTTCTCCAAATTTTGAGGCCCGAAATGACACAGGTCGTTACAATGGTTGTGGTCAGAGTCACTCGATCATGTTTGCACACGCTTATGTTCAAATACTTATTTAGTATTTTTTTATCTTAAGAGCTTAAAATCACTCAAGGGTGCCATTGTGATTTATCACAAAAACGAGTCAAATAGGTGTATTCGAAATTTTCACAGGTTGCATTGTCTTTAATCGTGACATCCAATATTTTTAAAATGCCAAAAACATCCCTTTAACAATTTATGTTGACCTTGAAATTACCATCATCTCTATTTGAAAATCATGTGAGTTGTGGTAAATTGATATTAATGTTATTATTATTCTCATTATTTTAAACACCACTAATTTACCATGGGCATACCATGTTTGAACGATATCACTAAAATATCCCCTCAACATTCATTTAAGTATGCGTGTAATTACATGTCTAACCGAGCATTATCTTATCAATGCTTGTGCGGATTATATATGTATTTCTATATACGTGTCTAATTATATACAAAACCATACATGAGAAGTGAACAAAGTGCTCAAAACCCACTTTATGGGTTCTTCTATTACTATTATCATTTTTATTATACGGTAATTGTCATTATTATTATTATTATAATTTTATTAAATTATGATTTATTTATTTATCGTTTCCCCCCTTAAATAATCGTCACTTTTTCTAGGGTTTCATCGCCGCAATTTGCAGGACCATCTGCATCGCACCGCGCTTCACCATCTCCACCAATCATCCAACCTCCATCCATCGCCGAATAGCTCGCCTCACCAAGCCGCCCCCCGGAGTTCACCTGCTTCCTCTATCCGCAGCACCTCCTTCTCCAAGTGAGAACCGAAGCAGCTTCCCGGAGTACCGATTCCGGCCACTTCAACCACCGCGTCGCACCTCCTCTCCTCGAAGAACCAGCGCCGCGCCTCACAAAGTTCGTCACCGTCGTCCTTGCTTCGAACACCGTCGCCTTCTCCTCTACTTCGCCGGACCGTACCACCTTCGCTAGATCTGCACCACCACCGCAGTCTGCCCGTGGACAGCGCGGCCCCTTTAACTTGGAAGGAGTTTTCTAGCTGCAGATTTAGGTGAATGCATCTTCATCCCGCGGACAGCACGGTACCTTTAATGAATTGCATATTTATTAAATGAATTCAATGAATAAATATAGGAACACACTTACGTCGACCTTGCATATTAGATGATCATTAGGAGCTTCCTTTAATCATCCAATACGAGTCAATCACATATTTGTATTCTAAGAGATTTGAGAGCTTCAAGTGAGAGGAAGAAAAGCATAATCGGTGAGGGTAGTTTTTGTAATCCTTATTAGAGAAATAAAATTTCATTTTTTGTAATCTGTGTAAGGTGCCTATTTCCTGGCACGAAATTGGTGCATGTTTGAGTCCCGTCACACTTGAATTTAACCGGGGGCGTGCGGCGTGCAGGTGGTGGGTTGAGTCTAAGACAGATGCGGTGTGACGTCAACTTATACATCGTTACCCAATGACACGTTTGACAAAGTGCTCTTTGCGGTGTCGGGGATGCCTCAGGTTCAAGTCTCCTTACCTTCCTGCATGTGTGTATTTGCATGTTTTGTTTGTAATTTCTAATTCTCCTTTCTTGATCATTTGTAATTATTTTTTATTGATTTGTGAATCATAAGTAGTATAAAAGTCAGGTTTATGGTAAAATTGTGGTGAACATAGAAGATTTTCCGATGACTAGGCAATTCAAGTTTCTTGAATTCATATTTTTAAGACAGATTTTAGAAGCTTGTGTCAATACAATACTAATGGTTCAAACGAAAACTAAGCTAAAACACGCCTTTAGAGGCAGTCAAAGTTTTGGTCAAACCCAGGGTGCTACAGTACCACATTGTTGGAGATGACGACATTATTTTGATGTTGCCAACTGTAGCGATCATGTTTTTTATTACATAACTATTACATCATTTTTTAAGTTAAAACAACATAATTGAGATACAAATCCATGATCAAAATGTTTAGTGTCTTGAACAAATTATGCTTATACGTAACTTGTACATAATAAAACATAAACACTTATTTAAATTCTTCTTTATCCTTTTAAAAGCTTGCATTATCCTTAGTATATATAATCGCTTGAGGATATATATCAAAGAAAGGGACGAGTTAAAAGCTCAATAATATGATAAATAAGAGACATGAATCAATATAATATAGGTGACTATAATCATCATCATCATATCATCAACATAGCATTGTCATCAACATTATGAGGGAAACTAGTGATAAATGCATGGAATGTGACAATGCATAAAAAAATGAAGGGGAATTATAAAAAATGAATAAAAAATGATGTCATTTGGGTCATTTAGATCATAAAAATGAAACATCATGTCATAGTGATCAAATACCACACATAGTTGTGAACAAAACTAACATTATGTTCATGCATAATATTTGTGCATAATCATAACATCGTCATCGTGAACGAAGCTAACATCATGTTCACACATATTACACATTATCACATGAGATACATCACATTTCCCAATGCATTGAAGAGCTATATAATTTCAGGTCCACCTGTCACATCATAATATTTACATAATCACGTCACATCATAATATTTACATAATCATGCATTCCACATAGAACATATTAAAATAATAGTCATGAATTAATCCATGGAAATAAATGAGTTTCATGAAGATTTCATTAATCATGATTTCATGTTTAAATTTGGGGTTCTCAAATGAAAAATGGAAAAACATATTTGGTATAATAATAATCATTCTTGCATGAAGAAGAAAAAACTCAAGAGGAGTCAAAGATGTGTTTTGGAAAGAAGAGTTCTTTTAGATTTTTTTTGTAGTTGTCATACAATCAAGTAGGAAACGTGTATATCTTCAAAAAGAAAAGGGAATGATAACGAAATGATATTTATGGAACATTAGAGGAGTATTCATACCAAAGATGTTGTGAAAGAGGGATTACCCAAAGAAAAGGAGTTTGGTTCGAGAATCCCCTTACCTTCATCCCCGCTTTATTTCATCACTTTTGAGCTTCCTGGATAATAAACTTAAATTTTTTAAAACATCAATCTATAAGTGAATTATTGTAATTTTTACCACTATTAGTACTCGCCTGTGCTATTGCACGACATATTCGATTACCAATTTTTCTTTTAATATGGGATTAGTATTTATAAAAGTTGATAAGAATCAATAATGTTGAATAAATTTTAATCAGAATGTAATGGTGTATGATAATGGGATAGGAGTGCATAAAATATAGAGACACCATTTAAATTGATGATAAAGAAAAAAGATAGATTAAAAGTATATGAATTTCTAAATTTTGAGGATGGAAATTTGAATTTATTTTCAACTTCAACAATCACAATAATAGTAATGTGTTCACTGAAATAAAAAGTGAAAGATAAATCAAAGATAAGACAATGATTGTAATAATAAAAATGAGACATGTGGAAATGATTTAATTAAAAATAAATTGTATGAGTGAGCAGTTTGTGAAAAAAATGGAGTGAAACTATTCATGATGTATATGGAACAATATAGAATGTGGGAGGTGGAAATCTTTTCACAAATACCCCAGAGAGCTTAACCCTTGCAATGCACCTAAGACCTCCATATCAAGCTAAAAAATTATAGGCAAAAGACAAAGAATGGAAGAATAAATAATATTTATTTCCCTAGAGACGCTACACAATAATGTATCATACCACCCAACACCTTTAACATCACGTGATCAAACTATTTCAAATGACAAAACCTTTGGACATTCAACCAAAACCAACAGGACTGACCCAACATGCCTAGATGAAAAACAATGCATCAGATCCAAGATGAGGGCAGGCTTCTAGCCATCCTTATGTGCATCAGTTCCTTTTGTTGTTGCGTGCATCAGTTCCTTTTGCTGTCGCCTCAGCTTCTTTCTTCTTTTTGTCTTATGAGGAATCATCATCTCTATATTGCACACTCAGCTATGTCAAAAGACATGATTTACAAAGGCATGCATGAGAGAAAGGAATGCATGGGAGAAAATTTATAAATCAGTATAGAGTAATTAAAATAATACATAAAATGAATCCCAAACTATGATATCAATACAGAGTAATTCATAAAGGCATGCATGGGAGAAAATTTATAAATCAGTGCAGAGTAAATCATCTCCCATACTCACCTATGAAACCGAGTAATTGATTTACAAAGGCAACATTGTTAGTTTAAAAAAGGCATGCATGAGAGAAAATTCTCCAATGCTCAGATATAAAGGCAACATTGTACTGATTCATAGCCTAAAGAAAACATTGCTAGTTTCATCTCCCATTCTCAGCTATAAATTTTCTGGACTACTCTGTACTGATTCATAAATCAACAAATTCTCCCATGCTCAGCTATGAAACTAAAGTGTGCAAAAGTCATAAATCAATACAGAGTAATTGATTTACAAAGGCATGCATGGGAGAAAATTTATAGCAGTGTTATTAAATCAAAAATACAGTCTTGAGTTTATTTCGTAAAGGATTTAATGAATGAGATATGAGTAAAGGCCTAACCTGTAACAATGTTGTCACTAAGAAATAGCAATGTTGATTTTTTTTAATCATGAAGTATTGGTGCATAAAAATAGAATAGGAGTGCATAAAAAATACACAACATTGAAATACTTGAAAAAAGAAAGGATATATATAATACATGTTCCAATGATGTATTTAAACATCCACTGGTCATATTAAAAAACTCCACAGAGTACATGATCCAGTTTTAAAAAACATGTATCACAAGTGTTATATAGTACAAGTACAAGAAACTAATAACTAAGAGAAAAGAAAATGATCCACTTGTCATGAAATCCCCATAGGCTTCTCTGTTTCATGATGCTGCGTATATCACCAAAATCCAGTTAGTTTAAACCCTGTCACATTGAATGCATGAATGAAAGCATGCATTAATGTTGACTATATTTAAAGGAACTCTCTTAATCAAAGATACAATGTTCATGCTCATGCAAGGAGAAAGAAATATTGAAAATTTTGTAACTCTAAAAACCCAACATGAACTATCATTAAATTCCTCCGCACACAGTGAGCCCCTGCCCCAATTCAATGCACAACAGTTGAAAAAGGGCAAAGCAGTAGCACAGGCTCACAAGTGATCATGCCAAATGCGAATTCTTCCATGGTTTGATGAGGTTGATGATTATGAGATATAATATCACCTAGCATTGCGACGACTCCATGGGCATTGATGTCCATGCATCCATACCTCTTGAACAACAGAGATGCTCTCATTGTGGTCCGGAAGGAATTGCTCCACCACTTCTGTTCTGCTCTTACTTCCATATCTTCTCCCTATTTTGGCATTCAATGTGTGTAGATCATTATGGTTGGGCCAGATCCCGATCAGTGCACTGTTGGGGAACAAATAAAAAATCATCCTGGAAAAAACCATAAAAGGTCAAATCTCTGAATGAGATTTGGGTAAAAAATGGTTGCTTTAGGTACGGTTCTTCATTAGCAATATGGATACAATTATGCAAAAAAAATTGAAAACGCTATGTATGAGCAATTAGGAAATAATTGTACATGAAATCTAGAAAATAGATAGTTTTGAATAAAGTTTACATATCAAAATGTGTACAGAAATGCTTTATTTCAGAAAACAATCTGGTGTTTATATATTACACACCATTATGGTATTTTTTACCACACCAAAACAGGAAATTAAATTGATAGGAGGCAACAATCATGTTGTTTTTGTACAGTATAAAAATTCAAGCAATGTAGATTGAACACATAGATAACAGGATAAAGAAATGGCTGAATGCTTTCTATAGAGCAACATAAATTTCAATTAATGTTTCTGTACTGTACAGAATATAATAATAATTTCACTACAAATAGGAATTCAAAAAATATTAATGAAAACAATTTAAACAGTGAACATATATGTTTACCATATGTTTACAACATCACATTTCAGTCTATTTTTCAGTTTTCCTGTTTACATTTCCCTTCGCTCTGCTGTCTAATTTAGTATATTGAGTCATTGTAGCCTTGTTGTGTCAACATATGTGCACATTATCTTGCAGTTAATCCTCATTATCAAAACCACATGACATGATTTTCTACATAGAAAATATTGTTAGAAGATTTGAAGCTAGAATATGCAGCAATTAAAATCATTGAAACACATATCATAGCTTTAATAGTTTACTGTTATTTAACAGTGTACAAGTGTAGATTGAAAGGAAAGTTAAAAAAAAATTAAAATACATAATATACATTTATTTATAGAAATTGTTGTTAAAATATTGGAAATAATTAAGAACTTAGTATAGATAACAGTTATATAAGTGAATAAAAAATGGAGACAGATGTGCTAAAATAAAAAATTTGTTTGAAACATGATCAAATAATAAAAATTCTGTTTGGTTTCATGCACCATGTTTTCACACAAGTACCTATACAGATTAAAAAAATTAAGTGGAATGGTGTGGAAAAATGTTCCTATATGCCGGAAAATGAATACAAACATACCAATACAAGTAATATGCAATATAAAACACTATATTTTAACTTCCAGTTTACCTATATTTTGCATTCATTGGCTTTGCTAACATGAAGGTGTGTTTGTTAACATAAGTATCTTTTTGGTTGCATGCACAATGTTTGCACAGATGTACCTGAACAGAATAAAAAAATTAAGTGAAATGGTGTTAAGAAAGCTACCTATATGCTAGAAAATGACTAAACACACACCCATATAGTTTAAATGGTAAAAGCCTTATTCAATAGAAGGATCTTGTTTATGTGAAGAAAAAAAATAATATATAACAACAGATGAGCCGTAACATATTACCTAAAGCTCCATGGAGTATATAATAGAGGGGTACATTGAACGATAAAATCTAACCGAACATATGGGTAGATAGAATGAATATGCACGAGTTAAAATAGGACAAACACATCAATCATTCCTCTATAATAGATGGCCATGGTTATTGAAGCTATGAGTACATGTAGAAAAAATGGACATTCAGTGGGAATAATGGAGGATTAAAAGTGAAAGCATACAATAGAATCGTTTTATTCACGATGAATTGCTAAACAGTGGTGTATGATACAACATTCTATGTTTTTTCATTAATTTGTAAAATCAATTCAGATGTATGGGTAGTTTGCAAGAAATGAATAGCTAGATACATTCTCTTAAAAGTGATTAACCTATATGAACATAGAAAGGTCTTTAGTTTTTTATGTGTAATGTACAAAAATGTGTTGGAAATAACTGGTTAACCCAATATGTGTGCAGTGGAGATGTAACAGATATGGTAAAATATATTTTTTTCAAACATGATCAAATAATAAAAACTAACCCATGCTGCAAATAATTTGTAAAGATCCACAGGTCTGAAATTCTTCATTGCTCCCATTGCCATGATGGGGTATTTCTCCAAATTTTAGTCTAACTCCACCATGTGACCTAGTATGTAGGATCATGACCATCCACAGCTCATATCATAAATGTGAAATTTAAATTTTCTTAAAAAACAACTTATAAATGAAGTAACAAACTATTCAAATTATAATTAATAGTTGTAAAAGTTTCTAAGACATCATCACAATAGTAATAACCGAAACAACCATATTCATCTATACTAATCCATAAGGGAATGAGGCATTTAAGTTGGTAGTAAACAAAGTTAGCAGTTTTAAAGTGGTAAATGAAGAACAAAACATATGGATGAAAAATTAATTTTGTGTGGTAAATAGTAACATGACATATTGAAAATTACCTATCCACTCTTCTTCATATATTATCATTTCAACGATGCTAACCAAATGAGAGGAATTATGTGTATCTGTTGGGTAAATGATTCCACTATCAGAGGGGACTACTGCAAGGTATTGATGAAAAATAAAATGAATGAAACGGTAATATTCGATAAGAATAAGTAACAAATCAAATAAATTATATCATATGAAATAATTCAAAACAACTAAACCCTAACCAATGCAGAAAAGGGTGAATGAAAACATAGAATCATCAAAAGACGGTTTTTTTTGTTTCAATTAGAAACCTGAAAAGGAAGGAAGAACGTAGAGGATAAAAATATAAACTTACATGTGAAAAAAAAGCAAAACAACACTGATAGATATGTAGTATCACTGTCAGAGAACGGTAGATGGGAAAACTATAGATAAGAATAAAACATCTAACATGATTTAAACTCTAATTGTAAATAATATGAGGGTGAAGCTTCTCCAGTTTTTCAACATGATTCCTTTCTAACTGCAATTAGAGAACTGATAAAATAAAACAATATCATTATAGTAAACCAAAAACAGGGTGAATGAAAACATAGAAACTACTATTTTGGTCAATGCTAGGAGTATTAATGATAGAGTTGATTCCAGCAAACCATATTCACCTCTAAAATCAGCGGTCAACGTCCCAATATTAGCCTTCTTTGTAAATACATCATTTAGCATGTGTTTCTGGTTGTATTTGTTCGCGCCCGAGTGCCAAATGTGTAACATTGTAATTCATACAACCTGTCATAAGTTGTTTTGTACTCACTCATGCTTTTCCCTTATCCTAACAAGCTTTTCATTGTGAGTAACTCTCTAGCAGAGTCGGTGATCATCGATTCCCTGAAATGGATTAAGGAAGAAGATAAAAAATGAATTTGATAAACAAAGTGTGCCATAAAAGGCAGAGTTAACAGACATTATGTCATTATCAACATGCTGGGGGGGAGATAGATGGAACTGTTTCACCTGGAAAAACGAAACAGATTGACATTTATGTAACATGAGTCGCATAACAATCTCAAAAAACGAAACAGATTGAACCTAGTGGATCCTTAATTACTGATTCTGTTGCGCAAAAAGTATCGAAATACATTGTCAAGATTTTGTATGAATAGAGTTAAAGGGAATACTTAAAAGCAGAGAGAATCAATGGAGAAAGTTTTGAAGGAAAAGTCACCTCATTCTGGATGTGTTCGGAGCAGGTTCAATCTGCCCGATGCGTAAACGTCCACGCGGTGTCGAGATATGAAAATAAAGAGGAAGATATATCTTCATGATATGCACAACTGTGAGCATGATATATGAAAAGATGAATATTCTAATGAAAAAAACATGCACCTTATAGATATCAAACCTGTATGTCAGCTTCACTGGGTGGGCAACTCGAAGCCCAGACAAGATTAAGTTATGAAAAACCACAGCCCGCAACCTCTGCAACCTGGCTGCTAAATCTACAGTCAGTTCACTCCCAACGGATTGTCCATACGAAATAACATCTTCCTGCTTAACCCCATAAGTCTCTTCCAGGCATCTATAAGCAGCCTCAATATCAGCATAAGTGTTATGTTCACTCGGATGAGAATACCACTAATATCGTGTGTTTGAACTGTTCTTTGATTATTATTATTTTGGTAGAGGCCATTGAAATTCAACGCATCGCTCTTGCTCCCTTTGTATCTAAATCCCCTATAAACAATTACTAAAAGTTATAAAGTTTGAGATTATTAATCCTATTTATCCATTTGAGCAGTAGAATGCACCTTGCCTGAAGACCGTCTATACCCAGAATAATCATATCTGCAAACAGCCGTCGGCTAGAAGTTACGTCAGTTCGAAATTTTATAAGCAGAAACAAAGAAAGGTTGGATCCAGAAAATTGACCCCATCAAATAGACTCGATGATGAAGGCTGAGTTCGCAGAACGACTCTTACATTTGACCCAGATCCGTAGCGTTGACGTGATAGTATAGAATAGTTAGGGAAGCAGATGTGTTTTTCACGTACTGTGCCATAATTTCATTCTTCTTCTTCTTCGTACGCAGCTTCAAAACGTCAGTAGTTTCCTTCTAAGAATCATCTGAGATCGTTAACCTCCCGGTGGCCTTGTCGGCGATGACCGTATTTGACGGGGGGCTTGGCGGGGATGACCGTATTTGACGAGGGGCTTGGTGGGGAGAACACGAACCTTCGCCGCCATCGAAGACGCCACGAGCCCCATAACCAATCCCCCCACTGCCCCAAAATATGCAATAATAGAAGAAAAATCGAAGGTTAAACAAACGAATCCGGATGTAGTGTAAACCATGGCATTTGAATATTACTAATCCTGAAATATGAAAGCACAAGCGTAATTTCAGTCAAAATTCAAAGGCATATATGAATATTGATCATTCATTTTCCTATTTATAGTGAAATGATGAAAACCTAATTCATTTTAATTTTCAACTAATGATAATAAATATTAAAATGAAACTGAATATTCAGCATGCATAAAAATCTGAACTGAACCTTCAGAGCCTTTGGGGCTGTCGGATTTTTTTTCCAGTGATTGGAGACATTAACCCATGCCAAGAACCTTCAACATAGAGCTCTCAACCACTTTAAAAACCCGACAACATGAAAATGAATTAAAAAAATATATTTGAATCCAGATTGCATCTTGTTGTAGTGTGAGAATCAATATCACCATTCAATTCTACTTTGAAGCCTTATAAATAATAAGTACATGTAGAAAATGGAAAAAAATAAGTGCATTCATTTTCAAAAATTCAAAAATTTCCTTACTATATGAATGCAATCATCACAACTTGGGTTTGATGGGTGATCTTCATTGTTGAGCCCATGAATAGAAATTTATTCTTCAAACCAAGTGTGTAGATGATATAAAGTAGAAATCCCAACATGAATAATGAATGTGCTATAAAAGAAATTCATGGAAACTGTGAGATGCTAATTTAGAGAATAACATGCAGTTGAGTTGCATGCATTGAAGAAGAGAATGAAAGAACCATTAATAATATCATTAATAGTAGCACTGTTTGGAATATCTATTATTGTCAGTACTAAAAAACAGATATGAAACATAGTTAAATCAACAGACATTTAACTGTATGAACTGAATAGGAAACTGACCTTAGTATTCTCATCGCCTGTACGATGAAAGAATGTCTATTTGGCGATAGAAAAACAATATAAAAGAATAAATGTATGGGATTCATTAGTATTGTAAGACAAGTTATGAAGAAAGGTATGGTGATACTACATGAATATAATAAATAGTTATCTGGAATAATAATATTTACTGATGGTTAGTCAAAGAATTCAAAAAATAACAATATCTCAACAGCTGAGAGGTGATTTGGAGGAGGTCAATGGCTGGACAAAAATGGAGAATATGGGAACAATTGTTGATAGGAAAGCATGTATAGGAGGTGTCCACCTGAAATCAGAGAGCAATCACCGGTTTATAACCATTAATGTGTACAAAAAATTAAGAGCATAAAACAATAAATATGTACAAAATATTTAGAGAATCCAAAACATTCACAAATTACAAATTTAATCCAAAATGATATTTTTCAATATATCCAAAACATTCAAAAATCTACCACCACATACTAAAATTAAAGAATTGGAGTGAAACCTGATTCAGCCTTCCACGTAACTGGTTTTATCTTTCGTGTTTGTAGTCTGCCTAAAATTTCAAAACCACAACAATATATGGAATTAAAGAATTAGAGAAAGGAAATATGCAAACCATAGACAACATATAAAACATCTAAAGTGATAAGTAATTAATTGTTTGAACCATGTGAGCAGCTAATAGAAAGTAGAAAATCCAACATGAAATATGAATGCACTGGTAAATATGAAAATATAATATACCAGTCTGGAACCTACATTATAAAACTTATAATAGTTATCAATAGATGCACTTCAAGCAATGAGATTCACAAACACATATATATTGATAAAAGGCTAATTTCTTCCTCTACCTATCATAATCTTAGAGAAAATATGAAAATATAATATACCAGTCTAGACATGCCTCTTTTTTTGTCCACAACTGCAGAAACTATCTCGGCCTCTTTAGGAAGATAATTCATTACCCTTTAATTGAAATTTTCATCACCAGGGTTGTCGATATCACCCTTGCAAGCTTCCAGCCAACATTTCGTGGCCACTTGGAATCTCCTGAAATTGGTTTAGAAAATTAAAAATCAGCTTCTTGGGAAAAGCCGGTTCTAACATTAAATAGACCACATGGTTAACATTCAGTAGACTGCAAAACAGAAACATATATATAGCACAAAAAATGGATAAACAAAATGGCAGATAACGAACCACAAAAATGAATCTTTTTCAAAATGTTAATATTAGTAAAAATTTCAGAAGAATCAGATGAGTCAGCCACATAAAAACTCTAGGAAAATATCAACTGCAGAGAATGTCGCTCAATTATTTGATGTAGAGGAAATACCTGTAGAAGATGACGAAGTAGATGTGGTGTTTCGGGAGGATGAACCGTAGTAGAAGACGAACAAATTAGCGCGGAAGATACTGATGTTGTATTGTGGGTACTGCTGGATGATGGGAGGGGAAACGCGAGCAGGAACCCAAGGAGCAGCGGTGGAGGGGTGACGGGAGTGGGAACTGTAGGAGCGTCGCCGAAGGGGAAATAGTAGTGGGAACCGTAGGAGCAATGACAGAGGTGAAAAGGGATGTAGAGAGAAAATCGAGAGAGGGAATCAATAACAACAGAGGAGGAGTAGCGGGAACCCTAGGAGCAACGGTGGAGGTGAAACATGAGCGGGAACCATAGCAGCAGCGTGAATCGTAGGAGAAGGAAACCTTGATTGGGAATCATAGGAGCACCGAGAAATCTAGAGCAGAGGTGCAACAGGAGCGGTCGAGGAATGAAAAAGGGACGAACAATGGAAAATAGAAACGTGGGAGAGGAAAACCACGATGGGGAGGGTGAGCGGGAGCGGGAGTGGGAGGAAGAGCATGCTAGAGAAAGAGAGCGGTGGAGGGTCGTGGTGGCGTCTAGGGTTGACACGTATGGAAAATGGGATGTGGAGGATTAATAGAGTGACATGTGGCAGTGAAGAATACCTAAGATTAGTATATTTAGTAGATTTATCAATTATAGTCATTTGGTTATATTTCTTAATTTCCCTGGTTATAAGATATTCATTTTGATATCATGCTTTACTTAAAAATTTTCCGTTTTGCCTCAATTTTGCTATTTTGTTAAATGTAATTTACACATTAGTATAATAAATTTCGGAAACATGGAATACATGTAATTACATATTTATATATTATATATAATTCATACTGTCTATCCATGAAGGTGGTTATAAGCACTGACTCGACAACATCTCCATAGGTGGTCAATCAACCTTTGACGGGACATTATTGGGAGAGCGGGAAAGGGAAGTTTGAATATATATATATATATATATATATATAGTAAATATGATTCTTATAGTAGGTTAACATTATTAATAAAATGTTAACTTACCACCTAATTAATCTTATAAGGTTAAGTTGTAAAAGGGGTGGTGAAACAAGAAAGAGAAGAAGAAAAAAAAGAGTTGATGGGAACTTACTTAATATTCATTGCAACTTCTCTTGTACGATACTAAAACTCCCTTGATGCTTGGAGTTGGATGACTCCAGAACATCCCTAAGGATTCTAAGAGGCTTGAGAGGAAGAATTTTGGAAAAAGTTAGCCTTTAGAAAGTGGGGAATGAGCGGTTTTCCAAGAGGAGAGAGATAGTTTATTTATATTTGAGTGAGGTATTTTTAGAATAAAATATTGAATAAAATATTATATCAAAGGTAAAACATGTAATAGTGAATTTTTGACAATATAAATCATATATCAATATAATATAATAGGTTTAAGACTTTAAATCTCCTTTATAATTCGAATTCATTAGTTTATTAAAAAAGAAAGTTGAAAAAAAGAGAAATTGTTATTTCAAGGAATCACTTTTAACTTTAGGTTTTGGAAACTTCCTTTTAGGTTTGGAAATTAAGTTTATTGTATTTTAATGAAACATTTATGAAATAAAATATATCATGGTCGAACCTCAAGTTCTAGAAAGTATTATGTCACTATTAAATCATGAATGATGTAATTTAAGAAACACTAGTTATGTAAAAAACTATATTTTTACCATTCACCTGAAAATTGAAGTATTTCAAAAAATTACCAAAAAATCACTTCCGGACAATTTCTATGTGTTGATTTCAAAAATGATATCCATTTTATCAATATAAATTTCTAACATAGGTAATTGAAATAAATTTCTTACATAGGTAATTTTAAATTTTAATAAAAATTATGATTTTTTATGAAATACTTTAAAATACAGTTTATAAAAAATGTGCTTATATTTTGTTTGAGTTTTTTAAACATGATATTTATTTTTATGCATTATAATATTTATATTTACTTATATTAATCATGATAAGTATTATTTATATCATAATTTATTATTTTGAGGTAAAATTACTATTTCAATGGTCATGTTATTATTCCCAACAGTCAGGTTACTATTCCCAATGGTTAGATTACTATTCTAATGATCACATTAATATTTCAACGGTCACATTACCTCTTATATATAACATTTCATTCTTTCACTCAATATTCAACTCAATTTCTCTCAAGGTTCTATATTTCCATTTTTTAAGACATTGATTGGTTTACTAATATTTTGTTTCCTTTCTATAGTGTTGACAGTGGGGGAAATGATTCTGGTAGATTGGGGAAATCTATATTTTTCCATTTTAGTTTTTTTATTTTATATTTTTTGTCCATTTGTAACGTTTGGAATTTTAATTGGTTTCATTACTGATTAATGTAACAATATTTATTAATGAAATAAATTATTGGCATCATCTTTATATGTATAATACTATATAGTATATTACAACACACATTTATTTCAAGAGACAAATATCATTTATAAACTTCTAGGTTGTTGCATTTCTTCCCTCTTTAGAAATTTCATCCCCAAAATTTTAACTCGTATTCTCAGTTGAGAATAGGTGAGGGTACTTATGTTTCATTTTTTCCTATGGTTCTCACGTTGCCTCTTTATACTTATGGTTCTTCCATAACACTTTGACAAGGTGAATCGTCTTATTGCATAGAACTTTGTCTCTACGGTCTAAGATCTTCACTGAATGCTCTTCATATGAGAGGCCATTCTCCAGTTGTACCACATTTGTATTCAGTACATGTGAGAGATCAGTTATGTACTTCCTCATGAGTGATACGCGGGACACGTCATGAACTTGAGCTATACTTGGTGGAAGTGCAAGTCGATATGCCATTGCTTCTATGCAATCAAGTATCTCAAAGGGGCCAATGTACCTTGGGTCAAGATTCCCTTTCTTTCTAAATTGCATGACTTTCTTCCATGGTGATATTCAAAGGAAAACTTTGTCTCCAACTTCAAACTCCAAGTTCCTTCGACGGTTGTCACCATAGCTCTTCTACTGACTTTGAGCAACTTTTATATGTTGTTGGATGTCTTGAACATTCTTTGTCATCTCTTGCACAAGGTCAGGTCAAGTAGCTTTTGTTTGCCAACTTTATCCTAATAAGTTGGAGTTCTACATCGCTTCCCATACATAGCTTCATATGGAGCTATTTGAATACTTAAGTGGAAGTTGTTGTTATATGATAACTCGACCAACGAGAGATATTGATCCCATCCACCTTTGAATTCCATTGAGGAGACTCTTAGCATGTCATCGAGTATCTGAATAGTCCTTTCAAAATTTCCATCAATTTAGGCATGATAGGCCGTACTAAAATTCAATTTCATACTTAAAGCATGTTGAATACTTCTCCATAATTTAGATGTGAACCTTGGATCATGATTAGAGATGATCGAAAGTGGAACCTCATGCAGCCTCACCACTTCCTTCACATATATCTTGATAGAATTTTCAAGTGAGAAATCTCCCCGAATAGCAATGGAGTGGGCAGTCTTGGTGAGTCGATCCACTACAACCAATATCACATTATTTCCTTTGGATGTCTTTGGAAGACTAGTGACAAAGTCCATAGTGACATTATCCTATTTCCATGTGGATATAGATAATGGTTGCATCATCCCTTTGGACTTCTGTAGATCTTCTTTAACTTTCTTACATATCAGACACCTTGAGATATACTCCACAATCTCCTTTATGTTGTTCCTCTAGAAGTGATCTCAAAGATCACGGTACATCTTGGTACTTTTAGGGTGGATGGAGAAAGATGAGCTATGCGCATTATCCAATAGCTCATTCTTTATCTCTAGTGATAAAGGTACACAAAGTCTCACTCCAAACTGAATCACACTGTCATCATCGATGTGGAACTCATATAACTTCCCTTCCTTTACCGCTTTCACCTTCTTTTGTAGCTCCAGATCATCCCTTTGTGCCTCTGTGATCTTCTGTTGGATAGATGGTTGAGAATTAATTTGGACAAGGTGGGATGTATTCCCTTCCATTATGATTTGAAGATCTATCCTTTGCATATCCATGAAGATAAGGTCTTTCTCAATCTGCATTATGGATAGAGTTGCAGGTTCTTTTCTACTAAGAGCATCATTTACCTTGTCCACCTTTCTCAGATGGTAGTGAATAGAGCAATCATAGTTCTTGATTAGCTTCTAACCACCTTCTTTGACGCATATTGAGCTCCTTCTGTGTGAATATATACTTTAGAATCTTGTGATCAGTATACATATCACACTTTTCACCATAGAGGCAGTGTCACCAAATCTTCAGAACGAAGATCACATATGCTAACTCCAGATCACGCATCGGGTATTTCTGGTCATGGATCTTCAACTTCACGAGATATAGACTATCACTTTATAATTCTGCATGACTATGCAACCTAATCATTTCTTCGAAGCATCATTGTATATCAAAAAACCTTATCCACTTGTTGGTAGTGTGAGTACAAGTGTAGTGATTAGCCTCTTCTTAATCTCCTTAAAGCTTTCCTCACATTCTTCTGTCCATAAATACTTTACCCCTTTCCATGTTAACTTTGTTATCGGGTTAGACAATCATGAGAAATTTCTCACAAAACGTCGGTAGTACCTTGTTAAGCTAAGAAAACTATAGATTTCTGTGACACTAGTGGATCTGGGTCATTCCTCAATTTCCTTTGTCTTTGAAGGGTCCATAGAAATTCTCTCACTTATGATCATGTTCCCCAAGAATGCGACTTGCTTCATCCAAAAGTCACACTTACTGAATTTAGCGTACATTTTCTCCTTCCTTAATGTCGCCAACACAATCATCAGATACTCTTCATGTTCCCCCTTTATCTTGGAGTATATGAAAATATCATCGATAAACACGACCACAAATTTGTCGAGGTAGTCTCTAAAGACACTATTCCTCAAATCCATGAAGATTGCAGGGGTATTAGTAAGTCTGAAGGGCATCACTATGAACTTATAGTACCCATACCTCGTACGGATGGTTGTATTCTAAATATCTTCCTTATTCACCTTCAGTTGATGATATCCAGAATGAAGATCCACCTTTGAGAAGTATTAATCTCCTCATAGTTGATCAAACAAGTCACCAATCCTTGGAAGATGATACTTGTTCTTTATTCTGATCTTGTTGCGCTCCCGGTAATTGATACATAGTTTTATTGATCCATCATTCTTCTTGACAAAGAGCATGGGCACACCCCAAGGTGATGCACTAGGGCGTATGAACCCTTTGTCCAAATGCTCTTGTGGCTTCTTCTTTAACTCATCCAGTTCGATCAGGCCCATCTTGTAGGGGCATTTGGAGATAAGAGTGGCATTGGGTATAAGTTCTATTGAGAACTATACCTCACAATCTAGGGGAAGTCTGAGTATCTCTTTGGGAAATACATCAGTGCATTCTCTAATAATGGGCATTTCCTTTAGGTTGATACCCTCATTTGACTCAATCATTTGGGCAAGGTATGATTCTTTGTAGGGTATCAACAGCCACACCATTGAGGGATTTTCCAAAGCAGATTCATGATCTTCCTTGCATTTGTAGAGGAGCATTGGATGGTTCAGAATATGAAAAGAGATTTCCTTTTTCCGACAATTGATGCGTGCTCTATACAATAAGAGCCAATATATGCCCAGTATAGCATCAAATTCCACCAAGGGAAGTATTACAAGATTCATTAGAAGAATATTCCCACAAACACTTACAAGAGAAGAGTCCAACACTTGGGTTGCGATGATTGCACCATTAGGTGTTTTTGTAGATATCTATACTTCAAGGTATCGATGCTTCGATTCAATAGTTCTAACAAACATGCAGGATATAAAGGAATGTGTAGAACAAGAATCAAATAAAATTTGTCCCATTCTTGAGTGAATAAGAAGTGTATCTTGTACGACTTCATTTTCATGCTCCACTTCAGCAATAGTGATTACATAAAATTTCCCTTTATCCTTTGGCTTTGGTGGTTACTGATGTTGATTACACTCAAGAACTCATGGTTTAATGCACTAGCTTGCATAGTTCTCTTGCTCCCTACAATTGAAGCATTGAACCATGAGTGGTGTATTAGGAGGTGCCTTCCTTTCCTCCATCATGTTGACCTGATTCTTCACATCTCTTCGACATTCATGAACTTGGTGACCTTCTCTCTCGCACTTGAAGAATTTCCTCATCCCTTTTAGAAAATTCCCATGACGTTTCTTCCCATATTTTTGACATATGGGTAGTTGGATCCTCTTTCCTCCTTTTTCATTTGACCCATCAACTTGAAACTCCATTCTTCTCTTCTTATCTCCATAACCATGAGACCATTCTCCAAACTCCATCTCTACTTTAAGAGTACATCAAACCACTTTTTCATAACTCTCGAAGTCTTGGATAGCTAGAGCCTTTCAAAGGTGTAGTTTTAAACCACTAAAGAATCTATTTATTTTGTTGTAATTGTTGATAACAAAACATGAGAAGTATCTTGAAAGCCTTGTGAAATTTTCCTCATAATCCATGACACATTCATCTTTCCTTTGCTTCAGCTCTATGAATTCTCTCTCCATATTTGTTCAAAGAGTTTGAGGGAAATACTTATTAAGAAATATATTCTTAAAGTCTTCATACTCCATCTCATCTATTTCATCCTTCGGATTGGTGTTCTTAATCAACACCCACCATTGATCAGCCTCTCTATCTAAATGATAGACAACCAGAGTCACATTCTCCTTTTCAAAACAATGGATCACAGAAAAGATCTTCTCCATTGAGTTAACCCACTGCTCCACGACAAGGGGATCAAAAGTTCCACTAAACTTCGGTGGTCGATGCCGCATAACAGACCCAATGGATAATTTCCCCTTCTTGGGTGAGGATGGATGTTCCATGTGGTTTAGGTTATTGTTCATAGCTTGAGACAGCTGGGTAAGAATCTTCATAAAGTTTTGTACTCCACCACCCATGGCATTGTGGTGTCGTTCGGAGAATCATTGCATTGTCCCTCACACGGGTTATTGGCCTAGTTTCTCCTGGTTCCACCATTTTCTAAAATAGAAAAGTTTTGAACAAAATGTATGTTAACAAAGCATGAATAATTTATTCTTTTACACAATTAACAATAAAGTCATATCTTATGGGATCCTTATTTTTATCCTTTTCTAAAAATATTCTTCTAGGATGTTTTACCTATATATAGTCTTATACATATGATTTTCACTCTTGTATTCTAATCCTAATTCCCAAATTAACTAAACCGCACTCTAACACCAACTACAATGACCCTATTTTTTCTTACATAAATATTACATCATTTTTAGCTAAATAACATAGTTGTGATACAAATCCAGGATCAAAAGGTTTAGTGTATTGGGAAAATCATGTTCATACATAACTTGTACATAATAAAACATAAACATTTATTTAAATCCTTCTTCTTTATCCCTCTAAAATCCCGCATTCTTCTTTGTACATATAATCACTTAAGGATATACATCAAAGAAAGGGGTGAGATAAAAGCCTAGTAAGAGGATGAATAAGGGATATGGATCCATATAACATAGGCGAGCATAATAATAATAATCATCATATCATAAGCATAAGATCATCATCAAAATCATGGGGGAAACAAGTGATAAAGACATGGAATGTGATAATGCATAAAAATAAAACATCATGTCATAGTGGTCAAATACCACACATAGTTGTGAACAAAGCTAGCATCATGTTCACACATAACATATGCACATAATCATAACATCATCATTGGGAACAAATTTAGCATCATGTTCACGCATATTACAAATTATATCATGATATACATCACATTATCCAATTCATTGGATTGCTATATAATTTCTGGCCCACCAATCACATCATAATATTTACATAATAATGCATGCCACGTAGAAAATATTACAATCGTAGTCATGAATTAACCCATGGACATGAATGAGTTTCATAAGGATTTTATCAAACATGATTTCATGAATAAACTTGGAGTTACCAAATGGAAAATGGAAAACATATTTGACATAACAATAATCATTCTTGCATGAAGAAGAAAAAACTCAAGAGGAGTCAAAGATGCATTTTGGAAAGAAGTGTTCTTTTGGAAAATCTTTATATTTGTCATAAAATCAAGTAGGAAACATGTATATCCCCAAAAATAAAAGAGAAGAATAATGAAATGATATTTAAGGAACATTATAGGAGTATTCATACCAAAAATGTGGTGAAAGGGGGATAACCCAAAGAAAAGGAGTTGAGTTCAAGAATCCCCTTACCTTTATTCCTGCTTTATTTCGTCACTTTTGCACCTCATGAATAATAAACCTAGATTTATTAAAACATTGATGCAGAAGTGAATTATTGTAATTTTTACCACTATTTATCAATTATATTAATTTGATTTTATTTCTTAATTTCCTTGGTTATAAGGTATTCATTTTGATATCATGTTTTACTTAAAAATTTTCCATTTTGCCTCAATTTCCCTATTTTGTTAATTGTAATTTATACATTAGTATAATTAATTCCAGAGGGATAAAATACATGTAATTACATATTTATATGTTATATATAATTTATACTATCTAACCGTGAAGGTGGTTATAAGCATTGATTTGACAATGTCTCTGTAGGTGGTTAACCGACCTTTAACGGGACATTGTCGAGAGAGTGGGAAAGGGAAGTTTGAAATTTATATATATAGTAAATATGATTATTATAGTAGGTTAAAATCATTAATATAATGTTAAATTATGGACCAATTAATCTTATAAGGTTTGATTGTGAAAGGGGTGGGGAAAAAAGAAATAGAAGAAGAAAAAAGAGTTGATGGGAACTTACTTAATCCTCAATGTAGCTTTCCTTATACGATACTAAAACTCCCTTGATGCTTGGAGTTGGATTACTCCAAAACATCCCTAAGGATTATAAGGGGCTTGAGAGGAAGGATTTTGGCATAGGTTAGCCTTTGGAAAGTGGGGAATGAGTGGTTTTCCATGGGGTGGGAGATGAGTTATTTATATTTGAGGAGAAGGGTATTTTTTGAATAAAATACTGAATAAAATATTATATCAAAGTTAAAACATGTAATAGTGATTTTTTGACAATATAAATCATATATAAATATAATATAATGGGTTTAAGACTTTAAATCCCATTTATAATTTGAATTCATTAGTTTATTAAAAAGGAAAGTGGAAAAAAAGAAATTGTTATTTTAAGGAATCACTTTTGACTTTAGGTTTTGGAAAGTTCTTTTTAGGTTTGGAAATTAAGTTTATTCTATTTTAATGAAAAATTTATGAAATAAAATATATCATGTCCAAAAATCAAGTTATAGAAAGGATTATGTCACTATTACATCATGAATGATATAATTTAAGAAACACCAGTTATGTGAAAAAATGTATTTTTACTATTCACACAAAAATTGAAGTATTTCAGAAAATTATCAAAAAGTCACCCTTATAAAAATTTCGATGTGATGATTTCAAAAATTATATTCATTTTTTAAAAATGAATTTATAACATAAGTAATTTTTATTTTTAATCAAAATTATGATTTTTATGAAATACTTTAAAATACAGTTTATAAAAAATGTGTTTATATTTTCTTTGAGTTTTTAATCACTTTATTTATTTTTCAGCATTATAATATTTATATTTACTTATATCAATCATGGTAAATATTATTTATATCATACTTTATTATTTTGAGGTAAAATTACTATCCCAACGGTCAGGTTACTATTCCCAACGGTTAGGTTACTATTTCCAATGGTCATGTACTATTCCAACGGTCACATTACTATTCCATTGGTCATATTACCTCTTATATATACAAATTCATTATTTCATTCAATATTCAACTCAATTTCTCACTAGGTTCTATATTTCCATTTTTTAAGATGTTGATTGGTTTACTATTTTATTTCTTTTCTATAGTGTTGGCAGTGGGGGTGATGATTCTATTCGATTAGGGTGATCCATATTTTCCCATTTTAGCTTTTCTATTTCATATTTTTTGTCCATTTGTGGTGTTTTTAATTTTAATTGGTTTCATTGCTGATTAATGTAACAATATTTATTAATGAAATAAGTTATTATCATCTTCTTTATATGTATAATATTATATAATATATTATAACACACATTTATTTGAAGAGACAAATATCATTTATAAACTTCTAGGTTGTTACACTGACGTTTCTCGACCGTTAATATCATTTTGATCATATATTGATCAATCAAAGTCTGTTTTGGACAATGCTGAAGTCGATTTCGCCATTTTTGACTATTCTGGACACAATAATATACTCCTCTTTTTTTTACTATTTGTCATAGAATTGAAATTTAATTGATGGACCATCAATGAGAGGGATGATCATGCTGACTTCCTCAAACTACTCCATTTGGAAGTCTCAAATAAAATATCACCTTAATGTAAATGATCTCTTTGACCCCATTGAGAATAAGGGAGTTAACCTCAATGCCACCAAGGAAGCTAGGTGGAAGAAATTGAACAAGAAGATGATCAGTCAAATCCACCAATGGATCGATCACAACGTTTACCACCACATTGCTCAAGAGACTGGCGCATATAAACTCTAGATGAATCGGAGAATACATACCAATCAAAGATCACCCAAAACACGATTCTCTTATTAAATCGGTTGATGAATATTCAACTACAAAGTGGAAGCTCAATAGCTGAACACCCTAGTGAATTCCAGAACCCAGTGAATCAATTAGTGATTGTGGGTAAGACTCTGATTGATAAAGATCAGGAAAATCACCTACCTTTTACACTTATCAATAGTTGGGATACACTGGTGGTATCCCTTAGAAACTCAGCACCTAGAGAGAAGCTTACCATGCCATTGGTAAAGGATTCACTGTTCAACAATTATGCTCAAAGGGTGTGAATTACACCCAGACGCAAGCTCTCGTCATTGAGAGGTGAGGGAGACAATAAGGAAGTGGTTGAGAGGAAAGAATAAAGGGTCGAAGCAAGAGTAAAGGAAGGTCCATAAATGGAAGAATACTAACGCACAAATGGAACAATTGTGGCATGGAGGGCATACATGAAGAATAGGTGTCAAAAGTTACTGTTAGAGAAGGGTCAAGGTAGTAACTAACAAAGAAGGAATAGAGACGCACATGTGACTGTTACTGGACAAGTTGTGATTTTTTCCAAATATAAAGAGAATTTATCTCACACATTAGGCTATTTCACATAATGAGTGGTCGATACTGTAGCATCATACCACATCACTCTGCATCATGAGTATTTCTTGACTTATCTAGTCACTTTGGAGCTGTCAAGATGGGGAATACTAGTTCAGTGAAGATCATTGGCATGAGTGATATCTAGGTCAAGATGAACATTAGATATACAATCACCCTGAAGGGTGTTTGACACATTCCAAGATTGTAACATCCTGATATTTTAAAAAGAAATACTATGTTTGATAGCGTACAAGATACACAACATTGAACTTAAACGAACAACAAAATTTTATTATTTAAATTTGACTGTTGTAACCTACCTGTTAATTTGGTGGGTATGAATAGTAATATCTAATTTATGAAATAAATATATAGTTTCCACTCAATATAAATGTATTGGTAAATTATTAGAACGTAATAACATAATTTTTTGTAAAGTCGTTTTATTTTTCAGGAATACTTTTTCTTCAAAAACGAGTTTTCCTTCTTTTTATGAGTGAATATTATAAATATTTTCAGTAAGTTTTAGAAAAAATGAACTTCATTTTTTAAATCAGCATATCAAAATTAGTCTAAGGTGAAATTTTGAAAATTTTATGAAAAAGTTAAATTTTTGGTGAATAGTAAAAAATATAGTTTTTTTATAAAATATGGTATCTTTTGTGATATCGTCAAGAAAAAATTATGATATAAAAATTTATTAAACTTATGGAATGACTCATTTATTATATTATAATATAATTATCATCCAAAAATAATTTATAACATGTAAATTATAATTTATTTCATGATAAATATGAAAATCACTTTCAATGTTGACGAAGTGTTTACGCGACACTGGAAAAGTTAAATTCGATGTCTTATAGCTAATAATTGAGAGGTAACAAGTCTTTGCACAACCTTTTTATTAAATTTCATCCATAAATGATGATTTATACCGATAATTTCTAATTTTGGAGTTATATAAAAAGAATATTATCCAAATGATTGTGTAATGCTTGCGCACGACTAGAAAAGTCAAATTAACTAATTAAATAAGTTGTCTTGACATGGATATGATTAAATATACATAATGAACGAATATAAATGATTATATTAAGCCTAATTAATTTATTTTTTGATAGTATTTTTTTTAATTTTTATATATGAAATAATTACCTTATATGCTTATGTAACACTGATGTAGTACTTGTGAAAGCAGAAGAAAAATAAATAAAATGATTTTAAAAACTCTAAAATTAAAATGATAAGAACTATTAAATAACCCAAACACTTACTTTAATATTATTAGATGATTATATATCGATCATAATCATCCAAGGGTTGAATTGATGACCTTTTGGAGCCACTTGGACAAGATCATGACCTTTATAGTATTTTATTTAAAGAAATGTCAAACATGTCACACTATTATTTTTAATAAGTGTAATATTTTTAATATGGTGTAATCCAGAGAATATGTTCAACTATAAATATTATTTTTAAATCTAAAAGAGTTATCTTCATCATAGTAATTTATTTCTAGTGATGAAATAATTACATTAAATGCTTACTCAACACTGTCATAGTAATTATTCAATTATTGGAAAAATCAAATAAATGACATTAAAAATATTAAAATAAATATAATTTGAGATAATTAATGTGATAAGATAATTTTCAAGATTACCTTGACATTTTAGAGAAATAAATAAATATTTGGTTTTAATTATAAGTGTTATCTTGATATTATTAAAGTCAATGCAATGAATAGTTCTAAAAATTGACATTATTGATATTTTATAATAAATAATATTTTATTAAACGATGTAAAATTCACAAAAATCTTAAATTTGTCCAAGTGATTAGGATAGGGTTTAAAATATCAACCACGATCCATTTATTGGCCGTTTTTCATTTTATAGTAACTACATTAAACCTCAAAGTCTAAAAATCCATGTTGTCATTGTAAGAGTTAAAGGGGTTAAATAAGGGCTAAAACCAAAATATAAGGGTGTAAATATAATAAAAACTCATCTTATTTTTATTGTATTATGTTATTTCTAACCATACCCATCTTATATTAAAAATTAATAAGTTTGGAGCCCTTCGGTATTAAATATTATTTTATTATTTTGAGAAGTTCCAAGAGTGCCCCTCCCCTCTCTTATAAAATGGAACATCTTCTTCTAATTTCTTCACACTTAAAAACCATTTTTTTCGGAAATTAACTTCTCAAATACCTTCCTAGAATCCCTCCCCTCATTCTAGAGTTCTTGTTTTAGGCATAACACCTACCTTAGCGGACTTATGCTGTTAAATAAAGGAAATTTTCCAAAGAAGAGGTATCATTTTTAATCAAGCATTTCTATTTTTTTATACTTCTACATCCCTCAAACCTTATTAAACCATTATAAAATAATAACTATAGTATCCTACATATACTCAGATGTTATTATGCTAGTGAAATGACTTATATCCATCTCGACTTCCATCAAATGAGAATAGAATTCATCATTTGTGTGTACGATAGACTACTGCCTCACAAACCGATGTAATACGTTTTCCATCACCATCTCTCAAGACTAGTTATAATGATGAAATTAATGTATATATATGATATTCATGACATATTTATAATCCTTAGAAGATAATATATCATTTACTTTCTTATCTTTCCATGCATAGAAAAATGATAACATCGTTCGTGCGTACATGTGAATTATCACCTCCACGGAGCGATGTGTTTCGTTTTCATCACCACATCACATGGGTGATATATATAATTATGTTATGATCATTATATAAATATAAAATAATATTTACCTTCTTTCCATAATGATCATTGAAAAATGGAAACATTACTCATGTGTACGTACAACTTACCGTCTTCATGTTTGTAACGTAGTTCATTTATCATAACCATCTTTTATAGTTGGATTTAAAAGTATAATTGTTGTATAAAATGATAATTATGTCATGAATATTATTATGTAGATTATTGATAATGAACACTTTGAACTTAGTCAACATACCAAAGTCATTTTGGATTTAAGTACCGAATATTATCAAAACGTCCGACGTGAACTTAAGTGATTATGTAATTGTATATAACTGGAAACAAGTGACATAAAAAGAATAATAAAATTTCAAAATCTTCTTAAGAAAGTAAATAACTGGCCTAAGTTTATTATTCAGGAAGCTAAAGAACGTATGTGATAATTTAGACTTAAGGTAAGAGACTTTCTTTTAAAAACATTCTTTTAAAGTTTCTTTTTAAAAAAGTCAAAATGAATGTTTTTAGATTATACAGAATGAGTGTCTTTTTACGCCACCATGAAGCCTCAATTATTTGAAGATTTCATTACAAGTTAAGGTTTATTTTCAAAGAAATTGTTTTCATTTATAAGTGCACAAAATTTTAAAATAATAACTATTTCCAAAATGGAAATTTTATTTTCCTCAAAAATGTTTTTTAATGATATCTTCTTCATAGAAAAACCCTCTTTACCTTGTTTTTGGTATTTTGGTGTTGAAAATGGGTTTTTAAATGAACAAGGTATTTTGATATCAGAATTTATATATTTGTTTTAAAGAGTTTTTCAAAGTTTTTATGATGAACAGAGAAATCATAAATTGTTCTATACATGATATGGTACTTGAGCATTATATTTGAAGTGGGTGAGCCCGATACAACTTATGCAAATGGTTGAGGCCCATTATAGCTCACGTGTGAGCTTAATATATCGTATACATTGGGTTCACCCAGATAATACTGGGTGAGCCCATTATAGCTTCAGGTGCACCCAGATAGTGCTCCAATACATTTGATAATGTTTCTTATCTTGAGAGGAAAGAAGGAGGGAGTTATCAAAGGGTTTTTCCTATGAATTTAACTTGGATCCAATTATTTCTGACATGGGTTTGAAACAAGATATGAATGTGATGCTCGAAGTTTCCTAAAAAGAGTTTTTATTTTCTTTCTATGAGTTTTTAAGGTTTTCTTTGAGTATAAAGTATGTGTGATTTTCATGTGGAAATGTTTTATTTCATATGCTCAAAGAACTTTTAATACAAAGGTAAACTTTACATGGGATTTCATGTTTTTCACTAGAGTAAGAAATTTCTTCTTTTTATATCCCTTACTGAGATTTTTTTCTCATCTTAAGTTTTTAAAAATTTCCATAGGTTTTAAGGATGAGTAGGTACATGGATGAGGTCAAGATGAAAAATTGTGAAGATTTCTCATGAAAAGAAAACATGTTTTATTTTAAAAAATTTTGTTTGGTGGGAAAAATGGATACTGAGTATAAGTGTCCACTTGTAATGTATGAGTTTACTTCGTAAGATTTTGTTTTAATTCTCTAAAACTCTAAACTAAAAAGATCCTAGGAATTTTAAGAAATTGGATTGTAGTTTAAAAACACTAGAATCTATAATGTTTAAGGTTGGATCCTTACTATTAGTATTAGAGGAGGGTTTAGAAAACTTTTTACAGTAGGAAGTTTTCATGTAACTTAAGAGTTATTGATAAAATCATGGTTTTATAAGCTTGAGGTTGATCATAAGTTCAATATCTTAGACACTCTTTTTTAGGATTTATGTAATGAAATTTTGAAGTGATTAATGACATTTTAGGAGATGTTTTATTGAGTTTGGGTATATGTAACCCTTAGTTTTAATGTGAAGTATTGTTTACATGTATATTTTGTGGACATAATAACCTTTAGGGTTTATATGATCTTTGATTTTGAGGTAATTATGGGTTATTACATTTTGGTATTTAAAATGAAAGGTATGAGATAAGCTTGGAGGTTAAAACATTTCCTTAATATTGAATATATTAAGGTTATTTTTTAGGATGTTTTTGGAAGGATTATATTAATATAGTTTTAGAAAAAGGAAAACCTATGAGATGGGTGACAAATTTTCACGTCCGACAAGACCAAAAGGATTGAACCCACAATTGACGGGTGACAACAGTGCATCACCTACCACTAGACTACGTGATGTCCTTGTTAGTATGGCATTTTATTTTTAGTTAAACGATTTTATGGATGAAGAATACATTGATTTTGGGAACATATGTTTTATCATATAGATAACCATTGCGGTTGGAAAATGATTTGGTAATTAAGTGATTAATGTTATTTTGAAATATGTTCACTATTTTGGGAACCCTATATGATTAAGGTAATCAGAATACTATGAGATTTTATTTGAGTAATAAAGGTTGAATTATATTTTGGAAGCATATATGATTTTATTGTGGATTTATGGTGATTCAAGTTATTTATGGAAATGGTTAGAATATATTGGAGATTATGTGATTTAGGAAATTACATTTTGGTATTATACTTTAGGAGTAATTCATGTTATTTAGAGATAAATATAAAAATAATCTTGGAAGACTATGTGATCAAATCCTTCTAATTTTCGGGGTTCAATCTTAGTATGGAATATTTTTCTGGAATTTTAAGGAAAGTTATTTATTGAATGATCTCTGTTGAACTTTGGGTATTATTGTTGAAATTTGGAGACTAAAGTAGTGTTTTTCATATAATGGTTTATTCTTTTTGGAGAATTAGCTTATCTTATACTAACCATTTTTGTATTGGTTAATATCTAAAGATAGGAGGAATAGATTATTTTTCTTTTGTGGATTTTGTGATCTATAGAAGTTTATTCTAGTGCTTCAGGCATAAAAAAATTATACTCATTATTTGGAGAAAAAGATGAGTTTGTGGTGGAAATTGATTGAAGGATGAAATTCTTCTTATCAAATAAGTATATTTCCTTATATTATTAATCAAGGTAGTAAAATAATTCCTTAACTCTAGGAACAGGATTTTGGAACAAAAATTTTATCTGTTTAATTTTCATAAATAAATGGCCTTTTAACCCATAATTGATTTATGGTTTTGTGATGGTTAACTTTCTCATGACCATATTCTATATCACTCTCCATCAGTACTTGGAAGTTACATTTTTTTTCTATACCCATGTTTTCACTTTCTAATTATGTTCTCCTACTTGGAAACCTAATACGTGTTACTCCAAATGACCGTTGTACTTCCATTTTCTTTCTTATCAAGTGGAAGTTTTGTTAATTCTTTTTACGATGTGGGATTTCAACAAAAATAATTTGAAAAGTCAAACACTATTGGAAAACAGGATATTTGCGACGGGATCCCTTCGCAAATAGTCTTTAGCGACGGGGCCCCGTCGCAAATAGCCCATTGCAGAAAACGGCGTCACAAATATTATTTTTTGCGACGGGCCCATTGCAAATAATCCTCCGATTATATATATTATATATATAAATAAACCTTTTGCGACAGATCGTCGCAAATACTATTTGCGACGAGGCAGTTCCCCGTCGTAACTAATCCTTCGATTATATACATTATATATATAATAACCTTTTGCGATGAGCCCATCCTCCCGTCGCAAATACTAAAATTAATAAAAAAAATATTTAATAAAATTATTATTAATGAAAAAATTATATTAATATTATTAAAATAATAAAAAATAAAAAATATTATTATTAGTAAAATAAACAGACATTAGAAAATATAATACTAAAAAATATATTTAGTAAAATTATGATTAATAAAAAATTAATATTAATTTTATTAAAAAAATAAAAAAATAAAAAAATAAAAAATTATTACAATTCTCAATATTTACAAAAAAAATAAAAAAATCATAAAATGTTATTATTATTAATAAAATAAACAATTATTAAAAAATATAATACTAATAATAAATAATAAAATATTAAAAATAAAAAAAATTAAATTATGCAATATTTGTACCAATATAAAAGACAGAAACTGTAAATAGTTCATATTACAATAAATTTTAAATTTAAATGTTTTTAACATAAAAAACAAGTCATTAGGGGGGTAGTCTTCTGGAGGAGGTGGAGGAGCTGTAGGAGATAGTGGAGTAAACTCCATCCCTAAACTACGAGTCAGACGACGCATGTACTCCATCTGCTCGTGATGCTGCTGCTGCCATCGACACATCTCCTCATGCTGCTGTTGCTGCTGTTGTCGCTGACATATCTCTTCATGCTGCTTCTGCAAACTCTCTATAAGCTCAGATTGAGTTCGCAACTGCTCCAGATACTGTGAGGCAGAAGATGATGCCTCTCCACGAGCTCCTCTCGAGCTGGACGCCGACATCATAGTAGTACCATAATAAGTATCAGGAGTCAAATGAGAGCTGATACCAACTACTCGGCCCTTCTCAAAGCCATACTGCGTCGCCTGCATCCATGCCGCCTCATCAAAATGGTGGGCACTGGTCTGCTTAGTCGTCTCGTCCTGACTCTCAGCCTGTGTCTGAGAGGTCGGAACCTCATACGACTCCTTTAATTCCAATTTGAAGTTAAAATGGTGAAAATATTATATGCAGTTAATTGTCAAACTGAAAAAATAATACTAACCACAATTTGACACTGGCGATCACCTCTAATCTCTCCAGTGGCTGGATCACTGTACATTCTCCGATAAACGTTGAAATCCGTAATATCGGGATGCTCGACTGCCTACAGAAATATAAAATAAACTGTTTATATTTAAAGTTATATAAAATATTTAAAAAATATACTTACCAAATGCTCTCTATGCGTACTGAATGTACAACTATCAGCTCGATGCGTCACCTCCTGTCTCCCCTGGTTCTGCCGTCCCACTGAAAATCTCCTCTAAAATCCACCACCCAACCAGTGTAAACATAATCCATCCCAAACGTGAGATGAAATGTACTCTGGTCGGTGGGCTCTACACAACTCATAAAATTCTGTCACTCCTGCTTTCTTAATGCCTGTTCTTCTCAAATTGTGCAAAAACTGACGGAAACAATCACGCATAGACACCTTCCATGCCGCGTGGATAACATCACGTATGCTATCATTAATGGGATACCATAAAACCTAAAAATAATTTATAATATCAAGTTATTAATAAAATAAATTTCAAAATAAATATTCTTTATTTACGTACCACCCAATGATCAAACATGTCGCATTGCACATCAACGAGAATCTGTTCCCATGTGATCCATAACTGAGAAAAATAATTGCGCAAGATAGCGCTCCCCTGTCCAATAGCTACATGCACAAAACTGTGAAAAAAATAAATAATCAAACAATTAGTATATATATAAATAAATTAATGAAAGCTAACTAAAATATACAGGTTACCATACTTCCGTGTGTGTGGATCGAATCCAAGATGTGGACGTCGCTCAGGGATAGGGTCAGGAATCATTAATCACGCAAGACTGCGCTCCCTTCGCATACCCCCTGAACCGTCAGTAGGCTGAGGGTCAGATGGTCTACAATCCCCCTCATCCAAAGGTAGATTAGCCTCCCACAACTCGCGAAATAGACCAGGATCCATCTGAAACAAAATTGTTGTTGTTAATAGATAGTTGAAAATAACTATTATATATAGATATATATTAGTTATGATTATAACCAGTATTTAACTGTGTCAATGTCAATCTTCATCCTCATCTCCATAACTGTCCATGTCAATGTCTTCATCTTCCTCCCTAGCATCATCAATATCCATATGAGTTTCAGTTTCATCATCTCTTGTCATTTAAAATTCATTTGTAACTTCATTAACATCTTCATCATCATCAATCCTTAATTGTGGAGTGTCATCATTGATATTCACGTCTCTTTGTGAAAAAGATATATTTTGAGCAGTCTCTTAAAAAATTTCAATTCCTTCCCCTTCCGCAGAACCACATTCAGTTTGAGTAAACTGATTTTCCCGAGATTTCATTTTTATTATTCTCCACCAATCACTCAAGTCTCTTGAAGTAGCACAGTACTTTGTGTAATAAATTTGATGTGCCTGTTGAGCCAGTAAAAATGGTTCATTTATTGCAAGAAGACTTTTATATTTAATATCGACGATTCCATGAGTCGGATGAACACGCAAGCCTATCTTAGTATCCACCCACCGACATTTAAACATCGTTATGTAATTCTGTCCTAGATAACACAACTCAATAATTTCATCCAGAATGCCATAAAAGTCAACTTAAGTTTCTCTGTGATGCGATCCTCTCAAGCAAACTCCACTGTTCATTGTTTTTTTTTTCCCCATATGCACGTATATGAAATTGAAAACCATTCACCACATATGCATTATAAGATTTAACCATTTTAAAGGGTGGGTTACTCAATATGCACAATCGCTTATCAATTTTATCACCATGTCGAGACACCTGAAAATTTGTAAAATAATTATTAATATGATAAATAATAAACAGAATTGATATTAAACCATCAATAATTTATGTTACCAGTTTTTTTAACCATTGAGAAATTTTTTTTGTCTGCGTTTTTCAAGAGCAGTTGCTGTAATTTGTGGAAGTTGTTTCTTGATATGATTATCATATAACCTACAAATAAAATAAATTTACACACTATAACATAAATTATAGAATAAGTGATAAAAACACTCACACTACAAATGATGTCATTTCTTCATAGTTGAACAAAACATATGTATGAGCTCTGTGATGTTCATCATCTGAAAGCCATCGTTCATAAACTCCACCGAAACCAAGATTTGGCTGATTAAAAACTGATAATTGATTGTCCATTTCTTCATTAACATTCCCCTTGTTTCGTCCCATGCGATTGCGTTTTGAGGGATATTGAGATTCAAAATAATGAGAGCATAAAAAAGCAATTTCCTCTTGCAAATAAGTTTCAGCAATTGTGCCTTCAACTGATGCTTTGTTACGTACTTTTTCTTCAATTTCTGCATGCATCTCTCGAATGGGTACATCCATCGAAACTGTACTGGACCTCCACATTTAGCTTCATGTGGCAAATGTAATATCAGATGTTCCATTGAGTCAAAGAAAGCTGGCGGAAAGATTTTTTCCAGTTTACATATAATTACAGCAACATCTTCTTCCAGTTTTCTTAGCGCGTCGTAGTCTGTTGTCGCTGCACAAATGTCTCAAAAAAATATGATATGTCTGTTATCGAATCCCAAATCATAGAATTCAACAAACCTCTGAATCCAATTGGCAGAAGTCTTTCCATCATAACATGACAATCATGACTTTTTAATCCGGTAATATACCCATTCTTAACACATCTACCCAAATTGGAAGCATAGCCATCTGGAAGTCGTAAATCTGAAATCCACTGAAAAAATAGTAAGCGACTCTCTTTGGATAGTGTATAAGCTGCTTTTGGCTTTATTAACCTCTGTGATCAGTAATTTTCAAATAGTTCAAGTTCTGGTCGCCTGTAAATTTGGGCAAGATCTAATCGTGCATTTACAGTATCTTTGGTCTTACCTGGTGTATCCAAAACTGTATGAAATAAATTATCAAAATAGTTTTTCTCAATATGCATGACATCCAACACGTGACAGACCAACAAATCAGAACAACATGGAAGATTCCAAAAAATGCTTCGTTTTATCCAATTATGTTCTTTCCCAAAGCCATGAATTTTCTGTTGGTTTACTGTTGGCCCAAATGTGATGGGAGGTAATGAAAATACAACTGATTTTAACTCTGTACCTGAGATCATTTGTGGAGGTTCATCCCTTTCAATTATACCTTTTCTGAAATGAGATTTGTTCCTCTGAAAAGGATGATCGGTTGGAAGAAATCTGCGGTGACAGTCAAAATATCAAGGTTTTTTTCCCATTGACGAGCATAAAGGATTTGTTGTCTTTCATACAGTAAGGACATGATTTCGGACCATATGTACTCCAGCCAGATAACATGACATATGCCGGAAAGTCACTAATCGTCCACATCAATGCAACTTTTAATATGAAATTTTGTTTCACAGCAACATCATATGTACTAACACCATCACTCCACAATGCATTTAACTCATCAATCAATGGTTTCAAATAAACATCAATATTCTTTTTCGGATGTCCTGAGATTAACAAGGTCAAAAAGATATAAGGCTCCTTCATCAACATCCATGGAGGTAAATTGTACGGAGTTATAAAGACAAGCCAACATGAATATCGACTACCATACGAACCAAATGGACAGAAACCATCAGTAGAAAGACCCAATCACACGTTTCGGGCTTTTAAATCAAAAGACGGATGCAGATGGTCAAAATGTTTCCATGAATCACCATCAGATGGATGATTCAAGCTTTTATCAATTGAAATCTTGGTTTTGTTCCATAACATCATTGACGCTATATTCTAAGACATAAATAAGTGCTGCAACCTGGGTGTAAGGGGGAAATATCTCAACTGTTTTACTGGAATTGATCTAGACTTCCCTGGTTGAGCTTCTTTATACCTCGATTGTCCACAAGTGAGATAACTATCCAATGAAACATTTTCACCAGAATATAAGATGCAATCATTTGGACATGCATGAATCTTCCGATAACTAAGGCCCAGATTATGAACCAGCCTCTTGCTCTCATAGTAATTTGAAGCCAACACATTTCTTTCAGGTAACAGTGTTTTAACCAAAGAAAATATCTGATCAAAACAGTTGTTTGACATTGCATTATCTGATTTAATAGACATAAATTTTGTAACCACTTATAATTTTCTTATCTTGCAACCAGGATATAATGCATCCTCAACATACCTCAACAACTCATAAAATTCAGATGGTGCCAACTCAGGAGTTAAATCAATATCATCTTGAGTTTCAGTTTGTTGAACAGATGGACCTGCAACATCATATACTAAATTTTGAAGTTGTGATGGATCCAGAATCAAGTTATTAGTATATTCTCTGGAACCGCGTTCTCCGTGTTGATACCAATAAATATAATCTGGTTGAAAACCAAACCGCAAGAGATGTCCCCCAACCTTGTCAAATGTGTCAAACGTTCTCAGAACACATTTTTTTACAAGGACACTTTATTGTGCCTTTTGAAACATATTATAGTTTTGATGATGCAAATGATAAGAAAGCTTCAACACCCTCAATTATTACAAATTATTACTAATTATTACCAATTATTACAAATTATTACTAATTATTACTATTTATTACTAATTATTACTATTTATTACTATTTATTACTAATTATTACTAATTATTACTAATTATTACTAATTATTACTAATTATTATTAATTATTACTATTTATTACTATTTATTACTATTTATTACTAATTATTACTAATTATTACTAATTATTACTAATTATTACAATTTATTACTAATTGTTCCTATTTTTTACTAATTGTTCCTAATTATTCCTATTTGTTCCTATCTAATTATTACTAATTATTACTAATTATTACTAATTATTACTAATTATTACTAATTATTACTAAGTATTACTAATTATTACTAATTATTAGTAATTATTACTATTTATTACTAATTATTCCTAATTATTCCTATTTATTACTATTTGTTACTATTTGTTCCTATTTGTTCCTATTTGTTCCCATTTGTTATGATTTGTTACTATTTGTTACTATTTGTTACAAATTCTTACCATTTATTACTATTTATTTGTAATTATTACCAATTATTACTAATTATTACTAATTATTACTAATGATTACTAATGATTGCTATTTATTACTATTTATTCATATTTATTACTATTTATTCATATTTATTCATATTTATTACTATTTATTCCTATTTATTACTAATTATTCCTATTTATTACTCATTATTCCTATTTATTACTAATTATTCTTATTTATTACTAATTATTCCTATTTATTCATATTTATTACTATTTATTCCTATTTATTGCTAATTATTACTAATTATTACTAATTATTCCTATTTATTACTATTTATTCCTAATTGTTACTATTTATTCCTATTTAGTTCTAATTATTTTTATTTACTACTATTTATTCCTAATTACTACTATTTATTCCTAATCACTACTATTTATTCCTAATTACTACTATTTATTCCTAATTACCACTATTTATTACTAATTACTACTATTTATTACTAATTACTACTATTTATTACTAATTACTACTATTTATTACTAATTACTACTATTTATTACTAATTACTACTATTTATTACTAATTATTACTAATTATTCCTATTTATTACTAATTATTACTATTTATTCCTAATTATTACTATTTATTCCTAATTATTCTTAATTATTACTATTTATTCCTAATTATTACTATTTATTACTATTTACTACTAATTATTACTATTTATTACTATTTATTACTAAAATACAGATAACAAGACAATTTAAATCTAATTTAATTACAACTAATCAACAATAATTAAAATTAACATAAAAAAATTAAATAAATACTAAACTAAATAAAATATAAATACCTTTAAACTTGATCTCCGATTGATGTAAGCACATTCACAACTTCTCCGTAAAAAAAATTAACTGAGAGAAAATTTTCACTCTGAAATTCGAGTTTTGAGAGAGAAAAGAAGTGAGAAATGAGAGGAAGAGAAATAAAAATAGAGGGGGTATATATAGGTTAGATTAGTTGCGACGAGACTTTTTGCAACGGTAAGCCCGTCGCAAATAACTTTGCTCGCATTAATTGTTGTCGGTGGTTAAAAGGGTATTTACGACGGGACTCATCACAAAAGGTGACCTGCCGACACACCTTTTGCGACGAGACAATATCCTGTCGCAAAAACCCATTTACTACTGCTAGTATTTGCGACGAGATCCGTCACAAATATCCTCTGACCGACACATTATTTGTGATGAGGGATCCCCCCGTCCCAAATAACCTTCCCGCGCTTTGGCGCGCATCTCGTGCCAAAGCGCGCATTACCTTTTGCGACGAGACCCCAAATCCCGTCACAAATAACAAGTTATTTGTGACGAGACGAACCCCCATCGCAAATAACCCCTGGGATGGACTTTTTGCGACATGAACTAATCCCGTCACAAATACCCCGTCGCAACAATCTGTTTTTCCTGTAGTGAAACACCAAGTTTTCGATCCCGAGTTCAAATTGCAAGGATGAAATTTATTGGGGGGGGGATGTAACATATCGATACTTTAAAAATAAATACCGTGTTTGATAGCGTATAAGATACAAAACATCGAGCTTAAACGAATAATGGAATTTTATTATTTAAATGTGACCATTGTAATCTAGCCGTTAATTTGGCGGGTATGAATAGAAATAAAAAAATTTATGAAATAAATATATAAGTCCTAATCAATATAAATGAATTGTTAAATGATTATAAAATAATAGAATCATTTTTAGTGAAGTCATTTTATTCTTCAGGAATATGTTTTCTTCAAAAAAGAGTTTTTTTTTTATTTTTATGAGTGAATATTTTAATTAATTTCTGGAAGTTTTATAAAATTTATTTGATAAAATGAAATTAATTTTTGAAATTATCATATCAAAATTATTATATTGTGAAATTTTAGATTGTTATGAAAAAGTTGAATTTTTGGTGAATAATAACAAACACAGTTTTTATAAAATACAGTATCTTTTATTATATCGCAAAGAAAAAATTATGATATAAAAATTTATTAAAATTATGGAATGACTAATTTATGATATTTTAATATAAATATAATACAAAAACAATTTAGAACATGTAAATTATAATTTATTTCATGATAAATATGAAAATCTCTTTCAGTGCTGATGCAGTGCTTGCACAACACTAAAAAAGTCAAATTTAGTGTCTTATAGCTAATAATTGAGAGGTAACAAGTCTTTTCATGACCGTTTTATTAATTTTCATCCATAAATGATGATTTTGACTTATAATTTCTAATTTTGGAGTTATATAACAAGAATCTTATCCAAATGAATATGCAATGCTTGCATAAGGCTAGAAAAGTCAAATTAACAAATTAAATAAGTTTTATTGACATGGATATGAGTAAATATACATAATTAATGAATAAAGAAGATTATATTGAGACCAATTAATATATTTTTATGATAGTAATTTTTTTTAATTTTTATATATGATATAATTACCTTATATGCTTATGCAACACTAACGTAGTAGTTGTGCAAGTAGAAGAAAAATCAATAAACTGATTTTAAAAACTCTAAAATTAAAATGATAAGAACTATTAAATAATCTAAAATCTTACCTAAATATTATTTTATGAGTATATATCAACCATAATCATACAAGGATCGAATTTATGATCTTTATAGTATTTTATTTAAACAAATCTCAAACATGTCACACTTGTTTTTAATAAGTGTAATATTTTTAATATGGTGTAATCCTGAGAATATGTTCGACTATAAATAATATTTGGAAGGATAAAGTACTTATACTAATCATAGTAATTTATTTCTAGTGATGAGATAATTACCTTAAATGCATATTCAACACCGACACAATAATTATTCAATTAATGGAAAACCAAATAAATGATATTAAAAAAATTAAAATAAATATAATTTGAGATAATTAATGTGATCAATAAATTTTATAGATGACATTGACATGTTATAGATATAATAAATATTTTTTAATTATATCTGTTATCTTGATATTGTTAAAGTAAATGTAATGAATAGTTCTAAAAGTTGACATTATTGATATTTTATAATAAAAAATATTTTATTAAATGATATAAAACTTCTAAAAATATCAAATTATAAAAATTGATTAGTATAATATTTAAAATAGTAACCATCTTTTATTTATTGGTCTTTTGATATTTTATAGTAACTATATCAACCCTCAAAGTGTAAAAATCCATGTTGTCATAGTAAGAGTTAAAGAAGTTAAAAAAGGGTTAAAACCAAAACATAAGGGTATAAATATAGAAAAAACTTATATTATTTTTATTTTATGAGGTTATTTAGAACCATATTCATATTATATTCAAAATTAATATGTTTTTAGCCATTTGGTATTAAATATTATTTTATATCAATTTATTATTTTGAGAAGTTTCAAGAGTGCCCATCCTCTCTCTTATTAATGATAACCTATTCTTCTCATTTATTCACACTTAAAAACCATTTTGGTTCAAACATTACCTAACAAAATACCTTCCTTAATATCTTCCCTCATTCTAGAGGTCTTGGTTTAGTCATAACACCAACCTTAGTGTACTTATGGTGTTAAACAAAATAGATTGTCTGAAGAAGATGTGTTGTTTTTAATCGAGCGTTTCTGTTTTGTTTATTTTGCCACATACCTCAAAAAAATTTCAACCATGATAAAATAATAACTATTGTATAATACATATAATAATATGTTATTATGTTAGTGTCATGACCTATATCCAACTCCATTTCCATTAAATGAGAAAAGAATTCATTGTTTGTGTGTACAACAGACTACTGCTTTCCGAACCAATGTAATTTGTTTTCCATCACCATCTCTCAAGGCTGGTTATAATGATGGAATTAAGATATATACATATATATATATATATATATATGATATTCATGAAATTTTATCATTCTGAAAATATAATATATCATTCACATTCTTATCTTTCCATGCATAAAAAATGATAACGTTGTTCGTGTGTACGTGTGAATTATCACCTCCACGAAGTGATGTGATTCATTTTCTTCACCACATCACATGGGTGATATATATAATTATATTATAATAATTATGGAAAGATACAATAATTTTTACCTTATTTCCATAATGATCATTGAAAAATAGAAATGTTACTCATGTGTAAGTAGAGCTTACCATCACCATGATTGTAACGTAATTCTTTTTTCATAACCATCTTTCATGGTTGGATTTAAATATATAATTTATATATAATAATTAGAATTATATAATGAATATTATTATATATATGATGGAATCTTGACCACTTTGACCTTAGTCAACAAACCAATCATTTTGGATTTAATTATCGAATATCATCAAAATGTTCGAGGTTAATTTAAGTGATATAAAAGGGATAAAAAAACATGAAAATGTTATTAAGAAAGAAATGATTTACCTATGTTTATTATTCAGGAATATAAATAATGTACGTGACAAGTTGGACTTAATGTAAGGGTCTTTCTTTTAAAAATCTTCTTTTAAAGTTTATTTTTACAAAAGTAAAAGGGAATGTTTTTTTAACTTGTATGGAATGAGAGAATTTTATCTCCATCATGACACCTCAATGATTTTAAGATTACTTTACAAGTTTAAAAGATTATTTTCAAAGAAAATGTTTTCATTTATAAGTGCACAACTTGTTAAAATAATAAGTGTTTTGAAAATGTAAATTTTATTTTCCTCAAAAATGTTTTAATGATATTTTCTTCATAGAAAAACCTTATTTACCTTGTTTTGGGTATTTTGGTATTGAAATGGGGTTTTAAAAGAAAAGGTTATTTTGATATCATAAAGTGTTTTACATATGTATTTTAAAGAGTTTTTCAAAGGGTTTATGATGAAAAGTGCAAGCATAAAATGTTTTATTCATGATATGGCTCTTGAGAATTATATGTGAAGCGGGTGAACCCGACACAACTTCTACAAAGGGTTGAGCCCTATTATATATCATGGGTGAGCCTGATATATCTTATACTTTGGGTGCATATAGATAGAACTAGGTAAGCCTGCTATAGCTTTGGGAATTCCCAAATAGATCTTAAATGCATTATATAATGTTCCTTGCCACGAGAGTTGAGAAAAAGGGAGTTATTGAAGGTTTTATCCTATGGATTTAACTAGGATCTAGTTATTTCAGACATGGGTTTGAAATGGGATATGAATGTGATGCTCAAAGTTTCCTAAAAAGAGTTTTTATTTGATTGCTATGAATTTTAAAGGTTTTCTTTGAGCATAAAGTGTGTTTGATTTTCATATGGAAATGTTTTATTTCATATGATCAAAGAAATTTGATGAAAAAGGTAAAATTTATATGAGATTTCATGTTTTTCATTGGAGTAACGAATTTCTTCCTTTTTATATCTCCTACTAATATTTTTGTGCTCATCCCAAGTTTTAAAATGTTTTTCACAGGTTTTTAGGATGAGTAGGGACAAAGATGAGGTTAATATGAAAAATTGTGAAGTTTTTTCATGAAAAGAAACCATGTTTTATTTTAATTTTTTTAGTGTGAAATATGGATACATGGTATAAGTGTCCACTTTTAGTGCCTGAGTTTACTTTGTAAGAGTTTTTCATAATTCTATAAAACTCTAAACCGAAAAGATTCTTGGAATTTTAAGAAAGTGAATTTTAGTTCAAAAACACTAGAATATGTAATTCTTAAGGACAGATCCTTACAAAGATAATGACTCAACCTATTATCAAGAATAAACATTTATAGATAAGGTTATGACAACATCTTCAGAAATAGTGTATGGATGATGGAGAAAGGCACCATCATCATTCTCTTAGGACACATATGTGGTATATTGTATAAAAATCACGTGAAGATATATGAAGATAGACTCAACATGGTAGAAGGAGAAGTTTCATCAAATTTATGGAATATGAGACTCAACCACATGAGTGAAATAGGTTTATCCACCCCAAAAAAGAAGTATCTCAATGTTAACAAGGATGAGTCACTACATCCTTACAATAACTACTTACACAGGATGTAATATAGAGTCTCATTCAGTTCTAATTCATTGAGGATATTAGTGTTACTGGATATGGTACACTTTGATGTATATGGTCCCATGGTGGTGGAATTACTGGGAGGTAACAAATATTTCCTAACCTTTTTTTGATGATGCATCTTGAAATGTGTGGGAGTACTTTTTATGAAAAAGGATCAAATATTGTATTACTTCAAGATGTTAAATGCCATGGTGGAGTGTGAAACTGGAAGGATGATGAAGTTTCTTCATTTAAACAATGAAAAAGAGTACACATCCAGTGATTTTAATTCTTATTATAGGAGTTAGGGCATTCAACATGAGAGGATGGTCCCACACACACCACAATACAATGGAGTTACATAAAAGTTGAATAAAACCATCATGGAGAAGGTCAGGAGCATGATGAGTTTGACTAAGCTTGGGAGAATCTATTTGAGTTTCATTCTACCACATCAACAGATCACCACCAATCCCCCTAAATTCAGAGATTCCATAGAAGAGATGATCTAATAAACATCCCTCCTACTCTCATTTATGAGCATTTATATGTTTGGATTTTTCACATGTCTTCAAAGAGCTCAAAAAAATGGTGAATGAAAGATCTAATTCATGCATCTTCATTGTGTATAGTGATGAGGAGTTGTGATACAAGGTTTAGGACACAAAGGAGAAGAAGGTGATCAGAAGTAGAAATGTCATTTTCCATGAGAACATGATGATCAACAATATTGAAAATCCCAAAATGTATCTAAGAGAAAGTGTCAATGAATCAATTACTAATACAACACTCGTACCAACATCACCTGCAACTGAAGAGGATGAGGTGAAAGAGGACTCATCAGTAACAAAATAGAAGGAAGTAGATGAGGATATTGAGTAGGGGAGACTCAATCCTCCCCAATAGAATTTGTAGATTCATCACAAGAACCCGGTAATGGTGTGCCTCCCAAACATAACACTTTATAGGTTCAAATATTTTCATGAGGAAGGATATCTTCAAAAAAAATATGAGTTAGCGTACCTATTTCTGAATAATGAGGGCGAGTTAGTAGGATATCGGAAAGTAATATCTCATATAGAAAAACTCATCTGGATACATGAAATGGAGGATGATATGGATTCATTGATGAAAAACCAGAAATGTAATTTGGTGTAACTACTCAATGGTAAAAAGGAATAAACAAACAAATGGGTGTTCAAGATAAATAAGGATGAAAATATAAAAGAGGTCAAACAAAAAGATTGGTTAGTGGTCAAAGGATTTCTTCAGAAGAAAAGATTTGAATTTTATGATATCTTTTCACCCATGTAGAAGACAAGTTCAATCAAATTCATTTTCTGATTAGTGGCTAGCTTGGATTTGGAGTATGAGAAGATGAATATGAAGAAAATTTTATTTATGTAGGCCCCACTGGGGATATATATATATATAAAGCATCCTGGAGATTTCTAGGTTTCTAGATAAGAAAGCCTCTTGTAAAAATTTAATAAGATATTGTACGAATTGAAATAAGATTTGAGATGGTGGTATAAGAAGTTTGAATCATTCATGGAGAGTCGTGAATATAAGTGGACACATGCAGACCATTGTGTTTAGTTCTAAATATTTCAGGATGTTAACTTCTTTTCTCTCCTACTTTATGTTAATGACACGTTGATAATTGTAAAGGATTTAACAAATATTATCCAGTTGAAGAAGGAATTATCCATATATTTTTATAAGAACTAATTGGGATTTTTCAATGGATTTTGGGGATGTAAGTCACAAATGACAGAAAGAGGGGGTTTTTATTACCATCTTATGAGAAGTATATTGAATGTATTTTGAAACTTTTCAAAATGGATAGAACCAAATCAGTGATCATTCCTATACCTAGTCATATGAATTTGAGAAGGATTTCATGTCCATCATCTAGGAAAGAAATCAAGGTGATGAAGGGATGCCTTACGCTTCAATAGTTGGAAGTTTTATGTACTCTATAGGCGTACAGGTCCATACACTTCCCATATAGTGGAAACTATGAGTTTTTTTCTCTTTAATATCAGGAAGCAGTACAGAGATGTAGTCAAGTGGATTCTATTGTATCTTAAAGGTATATTGAAACTATGTTTGTGATACAGGGGAGCTAATCCACTATTAGAGGGATATATAGATGCATATATGAATGGAGACCCCGACAATAGGAAGTCTACATTAGGATACATCTATACTTTTGTAGGAGGGGTTGTATCATGACAGTCAAAGTTTCATAATTATGTATATTTATCCATGATCAAGGAAAAGTACATTACTACTACATATGATATTAAGTAGATTTTATGGTTAATTTTTTTTATCCATGATCTTGGATTCATCTAGTAGGATTATAGGGTTCATTGTAATATTTAAAGTTCTTTAGACTTGAGTAATAACTTCACATATCATTCCCAAATAAAGTTAATTGAAATTCATTATCATTGGATACATGTGGTGATGGATCATTTGGTGTTGTGACTTATGAAGATCCACATGAAGGATAACCTATAATACATGCTAAAAAAGATGGTTGCTTGACAGAAGCTAGGTTTTTACAGATGCTATAGTGGATTTTAGCTATAGGGGGAGAATTGAAGGAATTTTCTATCTATTGATGTAGGTGCATGAATCTTCCATACAAATGGATTTAATAGATTTCAAAATCATTTAATGTGTTTAATTAATAAATATATAAATAATATATGTTAATACATTGAATTTTGAAAATTCATTTTCATTAAATAAAATGTGTCAAGCGTGGGTATATAAGGAGGCCTTGAGGAGCTTCCTTGAACCATATAATTCTGAGAAAGAGAGAAAATTTGTATTGTAGGGGAGCCTCGAGATCTCAAAATTAGAGAAAGGTAGGAGTGGAAGGGGGTGGGTTTTGTAATCCTTGTTCTTAGTGAAAAAAATTTCCATTCTCTTCTCATTCCCTTTCTTAGTGATCAGTGAATCACAACAAACTTTTCCACCATGTCATATCAATATAGTTGCCTCATTGATTTGATTTCATTTACAGGGAAATCACCTTATAGATAGGATATGGATAAGGCATAGTAGTCAACATTCCCTACATCATCTCTTTTAGTTTTTGACTACCACGACAATCAATGGTGGTGATTCTATCTACAAGAATAGTCCCAACATAAGTACAAAACATTTATTCATGATAATCACTACATCAACCACGACGGTAGGGATAGTTCATCGACCAAGTGGTCGGGAAACTTCAGTGATGAATAATCATGAATAGAGATAATATTAACATTTTTATTCATAAATATATCTAATTAATTGAGTAACAATTGATGAAACTATATATTTTAAATTTTAAAGCTGCAATTAAAACACATGAATGAAATTGGCATGGGATTACAATCCTATGACAGGGCACCATTTTCTCTCTCTATTCTCCTATAAAAAACTCTTCTTGATTCATGTATCAATAATGATTACAATGGACCTAAAATTACTATTTATAGACCATTTTTAAAGTAGGTCTAATGCAAGCTTGGACACTGACGCCCCATTATGTCGACCTTAAGTGAAAAATTGAAAGTGTTATCATAACGCATAAAATTAATTATATGTAAAATGTTTATTTATATTATATGTATGAATTCAGGTAATCTATCAAATAACATTAAAGGTTTTAGAGTAAGTATTTTAAATAATTTAAAAATAAACCAAATGTTTATGAAAATTACATTTATATAAATGAAATTATTTCATTGAGGGTAATTAAGATCTTGATTCCCCTATTTTACCTTTACAATGGTTCACCTAGAACCAAACCTTGAAACTACAATCACTTTGTTAAGGTTTGTACCTTATGCATGGAATGTGGCCTACCAAATGATACTGATATCTCAAGTAAGTGTGAGAGAAAAAGTACCCTTCAGTTTCCAATCGAAAAAACATAATATTCCCACTTAAAATCACAATTCAATCGGTTATGAAATGGAAAGTGTTTCATTCAATCATACCAAAAAAATGCATTCAAAGTATAATCATATTGATATACAACTAAAATAAATATTTCAAAAACAAATTACATTAAAATAATATAAAAAAGTGTCAAAACTCCCCCATCAAGTGTGTAGCTCCCTTGTAACGAATGTCTACCATTTAACTCACCATTGAGAGGAGGAGGATTGAATGGATCTACTCCTTCACTCCATCTATCCTAATAAGAATAGGGTGATTTAAAACCTCCAAGGTGATGAGAAGAACCCTATAACTCTATAAAATTAAAGCACTTCACCCCTAGGCTAAAAATGAAAATGAGGTTTCCAAGGTGCCAATTTATAGGCAAAGTGGTAGGTGGTTTTAGTATCCTATTTTTGTAATACTACTTAAAACACATATTTAATCTATGATACAATCTTATCTAAAATAAAAAAAAAGATTTTTTATCCACCTATTGACTATATACACACCAAATTTGGAGTCAATTGGAGGTCTTTAACTTGATTTATGCCTAAATTACATAAGTGACCTTATCACTATGAACAGTGAAGATTATCTACAATGATGATTCATTTTAGGATTTTTAATAGATTAATTGGTATTAATTATCTTCTAAAACATTTTATCTAAGATTTATAGGATGTGTAAACCAAATTTGAGCCCCATTGGTTTGACAGATTAGGCACGATGTGGATTTTAGTCCACATTTGTGTTTGATTTTACACGTAGTTTTGGCTTATTTTGCTCAAATTTTATCATGACCTCCTCAAATCGCCTCCACCTACCATGAACACATGAAGAAAAGTTAAATTTTACATTTAAAGATTATTTAACATGAATTAAATGGATCATATGTAAAGTATAAATGATTCTAATGTTGATAAATTATAACTAATAATAAATTAAAAACATTGGTGTAAGGATGGAAATGAATAGTGAATCTCTATATGATTACACCCCCAAACCTAAACATTTTCATTAAGAAGAAAATTCACATTTTAGAAAATTATGAATACAGATATTCCCTTGTTCATTAAGATTTAATGTTCAATGGAAATTCAATTTACTGTTTCAATGTGAGAAAAGTAAGAACCACACCATGCAGTCAATCTCAATAAGCATGAAAAGAAGTGTCTTAAAAATCACATCAGAATGAAATTCAAGGAGATGATTGATAATAATCTTAGTAAATAAATTCAAGATTTAACTATGCCCCTAAATCCCCATGTGTGTGTGTGTGATAACCACTTTATTCTTATCTTTGCACTTTTTATTCAGAAAATATTGGTTATTTTAAAATTTTCCGACATACCTGGTTCTTTGAACCAAACCCACCCTATAACATTTTTAATAAAATTTCAAAACCTGCTCACTTAAGCATTCCAAGAATTAAGACCTTTTTTTGTTTCATCCTATATGTTATGTTGTATTATTATTTTTTGATTTATTATTATTATTATTATTATTATTATTTTCAACAAAAACATTAGGTTTTAACCTTAGGTCAATCTGATATAGTTATGAAACTAATCAGATAACGAACGAACATATGGGAGAACCATTTTATAAAGCTTACTAATATTAACCTAACTCATATATACCTTCAACTGAGTAAGAAAAAATAACATTTCGTGAATAGGTGCAATGATGTGTGGAGACATTAAATGAAAAAAATTTCCATAAAAATCCCACATAGATAATATCAACATGTCTAAGGTTTTGTAAAGATATAACCATTTATATCATTGAAAAACAACCAATTTTACCAAAGTTACTCATCAATGTTAAATCCCTACTCATACTGACATGCCATCAATGAAATAAATTCTCTTTAAATGTCAAAACAACTTGAAATTAGGGAATTCAACATGCATTTTCAATATATTCCATGATGGTAATAAATGTACAACATGAGATTTTTTAATTTTGTTATTATTATTATTTACTAAAAACAAGAAAAACACAGGAAAATAAGAAAAGGTACAACCTTTTTATTCATGATGTTTCTTTCCCCCCCTTTTTACCTAGAATAAAATAAAAATATAAAATTATTATTTAGAAAAAAAAACATACACGGTGTATACAATAATATACATCATATGTATTTATTTAAATTGAAATACAAGGAACAAACTTTTACATCATGGTTAGGGTGGGGTTCAATGCCGATTATCACCCACAACCATTGGAGAAAATTTTGTACCTCCAAAATTTTACTATCTTTTTGGTATTTTATATATTAAAAAACAATATATACACACAAGACACATTGTAAAATAATAAACATGATGTGTATTTATTTAAATGAAAATAATTTTAATAGATGTGACTCCTGTGATTGGAACGAGATTCAAACCTATGACCGGTTCAATTCCATGGGTCGTCCATAACCAACAAATCCCTATTCATTCCTTTAACATGTTATTATATTTTTTTATATTTAAATTATTTTCTTTTTTAATGGTATTATAAATGATGTGCATGGATATATATGACATATAAAAAAATATAAAAAGAAAAGGAACGAATCTTGAACTAAGAGTCGAGCGGGGATTCAAACTACCGACCGACCACTTCCCAGAAGCTCGTTCAAATATCAACAGAGGCTTCATTACTAGTTTTTATTCATTTCTTTTATGTGTGTGTGTATTATCACACAACATCATGAAATACTGTTACACACCATGTAGTTATTTAATTATTTAATTAACTTTATACTAAAATATATAGTGGAATTTTCTTAAGTGGGGGTGTCTACCTCTCTAGTTTAGCCTCAATAACTAATAAAAATAGAGGCATGTATGTGGATGGGATAATACTGATAATTTTAATAAGTTCTCATCTCAATGATTTTTCACATTCTCATATAAGGTCAAACAATCCATAATCATGCTTTAATGATGGCGAATTCGAAAAAGTGATAGGAAACATATTTGTATCCCTAAGAGGGATGTTTTTGATTAAAGGGAAATAAAAAGAAAGAGGGAAGTCTATGAACTCACCTATCAGCTCAAATTATTCATCCTTATATGAGTAATTGAATTTATAATTTGAGATGAATCATCGATAGTTAATCCATCCTTGAAATTTATAAAATTATTGATTAATAAACATGCTTGAAAATTTCATAATTCATTAAAATATTTAGCGTCATTTCCATTTCTTAACATGTTTATTAAAGAGGAAAAGCATAAAGGGGAATGTAAAAAGATAAGTGGTAAAGGAGAATTACTATCAAGGTACACCACTTCAGATATGAACTCATAATACTTAAAAAAATAAGTTAGAACATAACTTGGTATACAAAATTATAAAATTTAAAATAAAAAAACAAATCATAGAATAAATAATGTTATTATAAGAAAACACACACTAAATGATGGTGCTCCCCGACAATGATGTCAAAATTTCAATGAATTATTGAGAAACATAAAATTAAATATGTTTTAAAATTTGGTTTATAGTATATGGTATACCCTAGACTATATCTCAAGGATTATTTAAGTTTTTAGGGTAAGTATTTCATATAAGTTAAAAAAAGTGGTTGGAATTTTGAAATAGTTTGAAGTATAATATAAAAAAAATTGAGTTGGGTAAAAACATATATGAAAAGAATTAGTATTTAAAAGGACTAGGAGAAGTTGATAATTGAAATTTTACTACACATAATTGAAAATTTATAGTTTGAAAACATATATTTGGTTTAATGAAAATCTTTGGTTGAGGGTAATGAAAATCTTGATTCCTGTCTTTTCCCTTTAGAATGGTTCACTTTGAACCAACCCTTGAAACAAAAATCACTTTATCAAGGTTTGGACTATATTACTAGAATTAGAGCTCCAAAATCATACTTATATCTCAAGTATGTGTAAGATAAAAAGTATCCTTGTGTTTTTCAATTAGAACAATACAAGATCCCACTTAAAATCTCAAGACTATCAAACTATGAAATGAAAAGTGTTTCATTCAATCATTCCAAAATAATGCATTCAAAGTAGATCCATGTTAATTCAAAACTAAAATAAACATTTAATATAAAAATTACACAAAACTAGTATAAATATAAGTTTTATAACTCCCTTGAAAAGTGTGTTTCTCCCTTTCAATGATTGCTCACCATTTACCTCGCCATCGAGAGGAGGAGGAGGCTCAAGTGTATATCCTTCTTCTTTTCATCTATCCCTATGAGGATAGAGAGATGTGTAGCCTCCAAGATGATAATAATAATCCTATAAATCTATAAAATTATAGAATTTCATACCCTTGGACAAACTTTCAAATGAGTTACATAAGGTACCAATTTATTGGTAGAGTGAAAGGTTGTTTTGACACCCTATTTTCAAAATATCGCTTGGAACTAGAATTTTTTCTAGGAGACAATATTATCTCACTTTTGAAAAAACAATTTTTTCCTACACAATTACTATCTCAACCCCAAATTTGGAGGTAATTATAGGTTTAGAACTTTATATATTCTTAAATTACATAAGTGACCTCATAACAATGAATGGTGAAGATTTTCTTGAATGATGATACATTTTTGTTCTCTTAATGGATGAATTGGGATTAAGTACATTTTAAAAAAATTGTATCATAGATGTTAAGGTTTGTTTAAACCAAGTTTTATCCTATTTATTTTGATAGATTCAGTAAAATATAGATTTTAATCCACATGTGTTCTTGTGATTTGGCGTAGTTTCAACTTGTTTTTTACCAAATTTCATCATGTCTCCCCAAATTGCCTCCACCCAATAGGAAAAAATTAAGACAAGTAAAATTTAAATTTAAAATAATATTTAACACGATTTAAATTAATTATATGTATAGTAAATTTATTCTAATTTTGATAAATCATAACCCATAATCAATTAAAAAGATTACTATAAGGGTTGAAATGAATAGTGAATCACTACATGATCTAACTCTGCATCCCATGCATCATGGTGCTGTTGGAATCCAATTTAATGTTATGGTAGGTGATAAAATTTAATAATTTTTTTTTTATAATTTAAATAATTAATTAGTTTAATCTAATAAAATTCATGAAAATTTAGTGTCCTCTAGAATTTTTCAAAATTACACACTAGGGTAAACGATACATTCTAGATCAATGGTGTATTTAGAATAATTTTTTTGAATTGTTTTATATTGTAGTTAACTATTTTTACCCTTAAATTTAAAACATGAATACAACCTTTTAAATAATTAATTATTTGAATTATCAATTGTCCTATAATTAAAATCTCTTCCAATCCAAGTCAAATAATTCTAATAGGGAAAAATCCACATTTTAAACTCAAAAAAACCATCAAAAAGTTACTAAGGTCATTTACTGGGTTAAAGTTTTATTTTACCCCTTCATGTGTAAAATTAGTAAAATGTCCTCAAGATTTAATAAACTCCAAAACTATTTTTTTAATCTTTACATGTTTTTAGATTTTTTTTATTTTTTAGTTTATTTTTACCTTGCATAATTCATGTTAAATTCTTTATATTGGTTATTTTTATTTTTTATATTTGATTTTTGGCCTATGGAATGGAAATTATCCCCTAAATCTACGAAAATTAACATGCGAGTCATTAACCATCGATTTATTTAGAAACACAACCAAGGTAGTCAAGTCTCAAATCAAGGCCTAAGTTGGGATACATTTCAAGTCCTAGGTCTAGATGTGTCGAATAATGGAAACACATTATAGAAATTTTCAATCAGACCAACACACCTCCATAATTCTCTATTGACCACTATACCTTTCATTGGAGTTTCTCAAACTAAAACTAATAATAAGTCTCTTTACTTGAGGTTAACAAGGTTCCATGTATGTGAAATTTTAAATAACATATTTCTTACACCATTCTAGAGATGGGTTAAATAAAATATGTTTGTGCATGTTATCAAGCATGAAAAAATATTTATGTAATTAAAATAATATTTTTCTCATCCATATGATAAGAAAAAACATCATTGTTAGGCTTAGTTGTGAATATTTTTTTCAGCCAATTTTCAAAGTCTTTTAAAAGGATTAGTTTCTAAAATTATAGAAGGAGTGAAGGATGAGTTTTGAAGTGTTAAATATTCACTATAAGTTGCAAATTGATTCATTGTAATTAGTGTGTTGTTAGCGATTTTGTTGATTGAGTGGTGATTTTATACAAATATCAGATGGACATAGAATCAGATGGACTCATTTACAAAAGGATGGGCGGGGTAACTTGTTTGTAATGAGTAATGTTCACTTATCATCTTCTATTTTTTAGTAGTGTTATTATATTCAGAGTTCTTGTAACTCAAGGGTTTTCTATCTTAATCTAGCAGTTTTAGTTTCATTATGTGTAATAGGACTAAGTTTAAACCACATAAATTTTATGTTGTTATTATTTTTTTTCTTTCTATTCATTTGTTTGTGTAATTTCTTATCTAGATGCGAGATGATCTGGTATAGAGATTCTAGATCCTAGTTCTGGAGTTTGGTTGCTGACATTGAGTGTTTTCTATTTTGGATGTTCCAAAATCTTGTTCTGTATTTAAGGATTCTAGAGAAAACCATCCAAAGGATAACTTCTAGATCTTTGGTTCTAGTAAAAAAAGTGGTATTAGAGATTGGTTTTAGAGTTTCTAGTGGTCAGTCCCTATTTTGAATTTTAGAGCTCAGTATAGAGCATAATTTTGTTCTTGGAATTGTAGATAAATTTTGGTAAGAGGTTACTAATCCCTTTTACATTTTTTGGATTCAATAGGAGTTCATCGATTAAAGAAGGATGGATTTGGAAGAGGGTAAGATACTGATTATTAAAATCAATGTGTTAGCTTTTGTATCCTAGAGGATGGATATTTAAGACTATCTATTTGAAATAGATATGAAGGTTCAATTTATGGGAGTTAAACTGGAAGCAATGTCAAAGGAATAATGGGAAAGGATGGATTAGAAAGTACCAAGAGATGTTTAGATGATGCTTGCCTAAAACATGGCCTTCAATATCTGGGAAGTGAAGACTACTGATGAGTTGATGCCCACACTTTCCAACATGTATAAGAATCCAACCGTTATGAAAAAATAATTTCTAATGCGGTGACTTTTTGGCATCAAGATATCAAAAAATAAAGTTAGTAAAAAATCATGTTAATAAATTAAATTTGATTTAGAGTTAGTTAGAATTAGTGGGAATAAAATTCACTGGGTTAGTGTAGGCACTAATTATTCACTCATCAGTCCAAAATAATTGGATGTGATGGTAACTGTGGTGAGTAATTCTAGTAGTAAGTCTAACTTGGAGATTGAGGGTGTTTGAGATCTAATTCTGAATGAAGAAATTCAAAGGAAGAATTCACAGGTCTTTGTTGGAAATGCATTCAATGTGTAGGTTAGGGATGTCCTATTTCATTAAAAAGATAGAAGTTAGGGAAGAGAAAAGAGGGATGAGTTGAGGTAATTTGGTTGATCCTGGACCCATGTACTAACATTTTAGGAATACTGGGGCATTTAAAAAAAATTATAGGTATCAAAGGGTCATTTATAAAAGTTTTCTATTAGAATTTCATAAAAAAATACTATTTTAGAAGATAAGAATAGTGTTATGCCCCTGTCCCGAACCTCAGGGAGTGATAGAAACCTTGGTTACAACAATCTCCCCCTAAAAATTTCTTGAGTGGTTCAAACCCATTCCCTATGATTTGATACCAGTTATAGGACCTTATATCCCTCCATACATGATACAGTCTACTTTTCCTCACTACCTCATGGATTTAAAAGGCCTCATGTAGAGGTAGAATCAATACGAATTATCAGTCCTCTATCTCGCCTGTTCTTTGGATATTTATTATCAAAGGGAGATAAATACAACACAAATCCATTTATGTTTCATCTCTTTATGTATTCACAAAGGTGTAGAACCACTAAATAGGGTGAGAATATAAAGATATGAGTTTAATATAATGGGATAGATATCACTTATTTAGTGGGATCATTTATTTAGAGAGAGTTAAAAAGTGGTAATCTTTGAGATTATTATGTGAAATATTCTAAAATATTTGGTAAACATGTTTATAGAAACATTTTATATACAGTTTTAAGGGAGAATTATTAGATTTGAAAGAAAAATTATTCACAGTTGTTATCAATAGGTATCAAGAGTTGTGAAGAGAAGTGAATGAAAATCACTTTAATGGAAAACATGATTTGATTATTGAAGGTTCTTGTTTCCTATACCGAGTTCACTAACATAGGCTTATAATTATTTAATAATTATTCATTGGTAAGTTTAATGAGTTTTAAGAGTGATTCATGTTCATTAGTTAAAGTTAAAATTCAAAGGGGGGTATTTTTGAGACCAAGAGATATTTTGGGGTGATTATTGAGCCCATGAATGAAGAAGTTACTAATATATGAAGTTGAAGATGTATCCCCTAGCACTGTGGTGTTTTTATAGGGAATAAGAGTTGGTGGAGAAGAAGTGGGCTTGTTTTTTTTGTTTTTTTGTTGTTGTAAACACATAGATCATGTTTAGAATCAATTATTATATTTTTTTTCATTTATAGGTGAAGGTTGTTTGTATATTTGGTAGAATTTTGGAGTTATCTAGAATAGTTTTTGGAGTTGAGCATAATTAAATATGAAATATGGCTACGTACCTTATGCATACGGGTCATTCTATAGGGAATTGAAAAAATGGAAAAGTTCTCCAAGACCCTATGATGCGTAAAGGTAACTCTAAGTTTAAGTCTGTAAAATTTATAAAGGTAATAAATATTCCATGTATACATAATATTAGTTCTAAGTAGATCAATGGAAATTTAGAAATTTGGAATCTGTAAGAGTAAAATTCCTTATATTCTTAAAGGTAACTCTGATCGGATGTGGAATTTTTCAAAGTACTGAGATTCAATGTGATGCGTAAGAGTGGGTTTACCACATTTATAGGTTCATATAAAGCAAATGAAAATGCAAAAAAAAAAAGAAATTTAATCATTTGTAAAGGTTATTCTACCAATATTTAAAGGTTGATCTAGAAAAAAATGGAACACATTATTGCCATCTTCCAATACATAAAGGCATCTCAGGGGCTAAGGAAATATGTAAGGGTTATTTTGGTATTATATAAAGTTTATCTAAAATTTTATCTACATACATAAGGGTCATTTCGTGATATATATGGGACACTCCTCTGAATACATAAGGGTTATAAAATTGGAAAAAACGTGGGACTTCATAATTTAAAAGGGAACAATTTTTGGAATTTAACAAAGTGTGTTAGAAGAATAATTTATGGAAGAGAAGGATAATTTGGAAAAAATAAATATAACAATGTTGAAGTTATTCTTTTAAGAAATAAATATCATGAAGGGAAATCAAAATGATAACAATGGAGAATATTGGTCATATTGTGGGGATGATTATCACACTATGATTAAATCCATGGGTATGTGATTTAAAATAAGTTATTTCATGATGTGAATCCATGATAAATAAAATCTAGCATATTATTTGGTGGTTAGACATATCATTTTTGGAATTTATGATGTTGCATCATGTTCATGAATATCTAAAGAATAAGAGTTTACAATGTGAAGAAATGTGTCAATCCATGGAAAGGAAAAAGTAGTTAGTGGAACTAGTTTTTCACACTAAAACATACACAGTCATTTCATTATGACCTAGATAGTACCAAATAATAAGAATCTAACAATATCATGTATGAAGGTATGACATGTCCTATAGATAGTATCAGATCACAAGGCACATGTTCAAACCACTCAGGAAATGGTGAGGGGGATATTGTTGGAACCAGGGTTTCCAGCCACCCCCAAGGTTCAAAATATGGGTCTAACAACCCTATCATGTTTTGAGGAATCACACCATGACCCTAATATGTCACATCATGGAGTTGTGTCCCAAGTACCACATGGGGTGAGGAGGAGTCCCATGTGCTGATATAAATATCATATAGGAATTATTCCCCTATAAAAGGCCTTTTAAAGCCATGTAAAAGTGTTATAAAGTGGAAAATATCATGTATAGAGGGATGAACGATCATTTAGTGCTCCATATGTAACACCCTGATCCAAACCACTAGGTCTGAGTCGAGCTGTCATGCGACCTCATTCGCGCTTCCCCTTATACAAGAGGTTGCTGACTATCAATGAGGGCCAATAGGAACATTACAGGGATACTATTCCCCTGGTACTAGGTAAACATTAGAGAAAATAATAGAAGATATAAAAAATAAATAAAAAGATAATTAATAAATAAATAAATCATTAAGTAGTGGCATACAAATAAAGCACCAAAACATGCAGAAATAATATGGCATGCTAATTACATGACCCAAACAAAAAAAGGATCCCCATAAGTGGTGGATCAATGTACATGGTAAAGTAGATAAACAAAAATAACAGCATTAATCCAACCTGAGTCCATACTGCAACTCCTACATACCTACTAAACCCGCTCAACTACTAACTATAGGGATCCTTCCCTTTACCAAATCCCTAGTTATGAAATCTATAAGTGCACCCAAATTCCTGAGTAGGGTGTGAGTATGAAACATGGTAGGACACCACTAAAGGCCCTTAACATCAGTGTATAAGATATACTAGTGCATTCCATGAAAGTAAACAGAACATAGGTAAGCTAGAGGTATATCACACTGCAAAATATATGTGTAGGGTCCTTAAAGACCGAATTTCCCTAGTTCAATACCATGTCAGAAATAACATCAAACAAACATGTCCAAAAACATTTCCATTCTAAAGGTATATCCAATAAACACCTTTAACACATCCTATCGAATGTGATATCCCATATATATATATCGACCTTTTTTCTAACACATCCCTCTTGGGGGGATAATCCATATTGATCAACCTGCATGCTTAGCTATAGAAGAAAAAAGAAACAAAAAATGAAAAAATGTATATATTATGAAATATCAAACAACATTTCATATCAATAAAGAGTCACATTTGTAACAAACCATATTCAAGAAAACATAAAACATAGGTTTCATAGGGCTAAACACTATAACATCCTGGTTCCGGAAGCCACCCAGAGGCGCCCCACACCCGGTTGGTCACATGACCTCAAGCGCATTTCCCTGAACGCCAGAGACTGCCGACTAGAAGCGACGACCTTGGGTGTGATAGTGGGGCAACTATGCCCTCATTGGCAGAGTAACACAGTGGAAGAGAAACAAATATACAATAGTGGAAGCAGTAATAATGCCAAACAAGAAGAAACAACAGAATACCGGTGAAGAAACAACTGGAGCACACATATATAAATGATGCATGATACATATGTCTAGGAAAGCATCCAAACAAGTCATAATGCTAAAATAAAAAACTAAACCAAAGTACAAGAAGAACAAGTAAACAACTCCCCAGCATCGCAAGCCTTAACTTGGTCCCATGTTCTCCAGATCCAAAGCAGTCAAGTACCTGAAGTAGAAGGGCACTTGCCCTTATCTATACCTGCAACAATATAATCTGTTTGGACCCAAAAGCATGACCTAAATACGTTGTGAGACTAATCCAAGTAGGCAACCACCAAAAGATCTGTGCCTAACATTTAGTGAATATATATGGAAGGAAATAAGTAAAAAGAAGCAGCAAATAAGGAAGTGCTCAGTAGTAAACATTCCCACAGTTTCAAAGCATTCAATTCCACATCGCAAGTAAATGGATAATCACAAACAGGTAACCCTATGGGATGTACTCATAGCCTATCCCCTTTGTTCATACCTAGAAAACACAAGCAACCCTATGGGAAGTACACACAATCTAACCCCTCTAGTTCAGCTTTTGTATAGGCTCTCTGAGGAAGCACTCAATGTCAATTCTCCTTATAGAAAAGTATGATTAAAGAATCTCTAAGGAAGCACTCAATGTCAATTCCTCTTGTGGCTTCGTAACGTAACTATAGACCCTTTGAGGGAGCACTCAATGTCAATACCCCCTATGGTCTCATAGCATGATAAATAAACAGATACTCTGGAGAATCCCTTACGTCCATTCTCCCTATGGTATACTACACCAGGTTCTCACAGCCCTATGTAAGTTAAACAAGCATGGCAATGCACATCGGCCAAAGTAAACCTCAAGAAATACTTGGCTAACAATCTACAACATAACAACATGGAATCTAAACAAAATCACTCCATCCTACAATACTAGGCATGGAAAGAAAATAGTAGCCTAACAGACAAACTATACCAAACAATCATAAACAAAATATGCATGGGTAAACACTTCCAAAGCATAGAAATTAACCCTATTCACATTCAATTAACCTCTATTCTAGAATACAAGCATAACAAGAAATTAACAGGGCTAAAACCGTAAACACGCAATACCTTATTCAAGGGTATTTGGTACTTTTGCACATATAACTCAAAGTATTTCAATGGAAAGGCACGAACCACCTACCTCAATGTTGCAGGATCGTTATACGTGAACCCCAAGCCTTGAATCTCCCAAGAACACTGTAGATCTACAAAAGCATCTAAAAATTTCAACCAAGGTTAACTTTATAATGAGGAGGAATCAGGAAATGAAGCTCTAGAAAAATGAAGAGCTTACCGAGGCAATCCCAACGCAATCAACGGTGGTTGATTCGGAGAACAGACGCTCAATCGGGAGCTCAGAGAAGGATCACGACCATACCCTCGCTCTCGGACGAACCGAACCTAGAAGGAGGGCTTTCTTCCAATTAGACGCGACCCCGGTCCGTTTAATTAAAAAAAAGAAAGTACAAGACTTTCACTTTATAAGTACACGACGTGTACTTTCCCTTATTGGCCCCCATATTAGGCAGTCTCCAGGTCACCACACACAATCGTGTGCATGCTCGCTACATGGCCAACACCTGACTACCCGTGGTAACTGCGTACACAGTGTGTACTCATAAAGTACATGGCACGTTCTTAAGAAATTTCCAGAAACTATTCTTTTCCTCAAAAACACCAGAAAAAGGAAAACATACCTGAAAAGAAGATCCAGGTTCTTACAAACACACACACACACACACCAAACAATCATGCTAAGAATCCATATAACATGCACTAAATTCAAGGACTTACTACCTTAGGTACAATGATGAATTGATGATGAGGGTTTATGTTTAAATCTAATTGCACCACTAAAGATTGAGAAGACCCACTACCAACAATGATTCAGGTATGAAAGATGCAAAGGTTCTAATTCCCTTAATCTGAGCAATAATTTTATCAAAGATCAACAATTCCCTCATTAGATCATGTCAAAAACCTTAGATATGATTAATAAATCTATGATCTAATTAGTTTTGATAAAGGAGAAGAGGATAGGATTGATCTAGAATAAATAATAACTCACTATATTGGAATCATGGGATCGAATCGACATCTAGGAATCAAATATAGAATACAAAAGGAGTTGAGGGTGCCCAAAACACCTAGAGAGATCCTAGGGTTTAGAGTAGTGAGAAAGGAGGTGAATGAGAAAATAAATGTTCACTTTATCATTTAATATGTTATAACCAACTACATTCATAGCATAAATTATGGATCCAGGTCATTAATTCTCAATAAATCCAATACACCAAAAATTGCATCACCTTTGCTTAAAATCTCAAAGCCCCATTCACTTTGTGTATTTACTCACATGTTTTGAAAGACTTTTACTTATTGAAATTGGATTCATGGATTCTACCTAGAATACATTCATGCTATGAATATTCATTCACAGTGTGAACCAAATTCTATTGCTAGTTTCTAACATTTGATTCATTTCCTTCTCTGAACACCCATAACACGCATCAACTGATTTAATTACACTCTTAATATGCATCAAATATTAAAAAAAATGTACCTAAAAATTAAGGATGTCACAGTTCTACCTATCTAATGACTTCTCACCCTCAAGAATTGACCCTGAAGGTCTGCTCGAAAAACTTGGTCCACTACACGTAAATATCTTCTTCCCACTCCCATGTAACTTCTTTAATACATATGTACTGCAATTAAACCCAAAAAAATGGTATTATCTACAACATATGAATCCAATTCTAGATCAACATTCTCAAAGTTAAGAACATTCATATGATTGGGATCATACCTTTGAAACTGAGACACATGGAACACATTTTGCATACCTTAATACCATGGAGGAATATTCAACCAATATTCCACCATCCCGATGTGTTTGATGATCTTGAATGGAACAATGTATTGTGTTTCAAACTTTCACTTATTCCTCAAATGTCTATGCCCAAATTGAGGAGAAACCTTAAATAAAACTCTTTCACTCATGGAGAAATCCACGGGTCATCTCTTCTAGTCGAAATAGGACCATTGTCCATTTTTAGCCATGAATAAACACTTCGAGATCAACTACACCCGCTCCGAGGTCTCCTACAACACACTTATCCCAACAGCTAAAGATTCATTTTCCACATACTATTATAGTGGTGAATTATATGGGAACTCATACTGTAACACACCAAGATCATATGGTACATTTTCTTGTTAAATTTAATAACTTGTGTTTCACATAATACCAAGCTTAAACGAACTGTGATATACTATTAAATATTATTATTTTAACACTAGCCATTAAGTTGGAGGGATTGAATAGTATTAAAAAAATTATGAAATTTACATATTATATATTTAATATATTTTTTACATTCATCCAAATTATTTTATAGACAGAAGATTAAAATGAATCCAATTTTACGAATTAAAAACCAATATTTTTCTAAAGGCAGTTTTACCTTCTTTTAAGAGAGAACCTATTTTAAATATAATTTTTGAAACATTTATATAATTTATTTAACCAAATAAAATTATTCTTTTAAATAGTAATATAAAAATTTACTTTGGTTTAATTTTTTAAATTTTTCTAAGAAGTTTCACTTTTTAATGAATATTAAAAATACCGCATTTTAGTTCAAAACTCCATTTTCATCTAATTTATTTACATAGTTAAATTATGTTTTGATTTTTTAATGTATAATTAGACCAATTTTATATCATTTAAACAAATTTAGGTAATGGGAAACCATTTCACATTAAATTTAGATATAAAAAACTAAGCAATCTTTTTGTCATTTTTACTTTAAAAACTCTCTTTGTCATCCCATCAGCGGGATTAAATTAAACTTAATTTTTCCACTTCTTTGAATTGAATTTTGAAAATGGATATATAAAGTTGTAATTAGTATGAATATTTTAGTATAATAAGATCAAATTAGTTTTTTTTAAATTTTAATAAAAGCAATTAAAATTAATTACCATAGTTAAGGGTGAATCGAGTAATTAAGTGTAAAAATAATATTATAAACATTATAAAATTACCCTAACACCTGTAAAAATTTTATTGGATGATTATTTTTCATCCCTAATCATTAAAGGATCCATTATGAGACCATTTATGGCCTTTTTTTTATGAGAATATAACCTTTATAATATTATATTCAAAGGAAAGTCAATTTTGTCACACTTATGTTTTTAACAAATGAAATATTTTTAATATGGGGTAATATAAGGGATATGTTAGACTATAAATAATATTTAGAAATATAAAATGTTCATATACATCATGGTATTTTAATTATTATTTTTAGTGATGAAATAATTACTTTAAATGATGATACTGTAATTATTTAATTAATAGAAATATAAAAAAATGATATTAAAAATACTAAAATAAATATAATATTAGAAAATTAATGACATCCACGAATTTTTTATGCTAAATATACAAATTAGGGATGTATTAAAGTTTTATTTCAAAGATATAAAGTTGTTATGATATTTCTAAAAAATTAAAATAATGAATAGTGTCAAAATTGACATTAATGACATTTAAAATTAATAATATTTTATTAAATGATATAAAATCATAAAAATGTAAAATTTAAAAAATTATTGGTATAAGATTTAAATTTTCATCCATGACTCATTTATGGTTCTTTTGACATCTTATAGTAACTATATTATCCCTTAAAGAGTAAAAAAGACAAGTTGTCACGGTAAGAGTTAAAGAGTTTAACTAAAGGTTAAAGCCAAAAGATAAGGGTAAGAATGTGACATAAACTTGTATAAAAATTATTGGATGAATATTATTCTACCCTTATCACCTTAATATATAATTTGAGTTGTTTAGTGGACAATTTTCCATGAAAATAAGTTATATATTATTTAAATCAAAGATAGTTACAAAAATTCACTCTTTGTATTTAATATCTTTTATGTGCCCACAGAGGAAAAAAAATAAAATATGAACAAAAATAAATGTATATTTTAATAGTAATGAAATTATTTTTATTATAGAAATTTATTTTCAATTTTTATAAATTATATAACTACCTTAAATGCTTCTTTAATGCTAAAACAATATTTATTTAATTAACAAAAAAAATAAAATAATTGATTTTAAAAGTATTATTTTTGATATATTTGGGATTATTTAATATTTTTAATTATTTTTATATATCTATAGGATATATTATAGGTGTTTGAAATAATTATATTATAATTCACACTATCATGATGTCTTTGAAGTCAAATTAAATGAATAGTATCAAATTTGATAATAATGATATGTTATTGAATTAATATATCATTGAATTATATAAAAATAAAAAAATGTTAAATAATAAAAAATGAGATAAAATATTTTCTAAAATGTATTTTACCATTCATTTATTATCCAATTTAAAGTATTTGGATCTATAATATCCTTATTAGATTTTAATATTTTGAGGATTTCCAAAAGTGCCCCTCACCTCAATTATAAAAGGGAACCTCCTACCTCACTTCCTCACAACAATTTGAGCCATCTAGATCAACTAAAATATGAAAATTTATCTCTCCAAAATCCTTATACAAGTTATATAAGTTTTGGTACTTTCAAAATACCAATCTTAGACCCCTTAAGAAGAGATCTAAAGGATGTTCGCTGAAGAATAAGTAATTGTTTTTACTAACTCATTCAATCTCATTTATTATTATACTTCATCTTTATGTATTTTTTCCATTAAAAATTAATAAATAAAGTATAATATATATTATGATATGTTATTATTATTATGGTACAACCATATTACATCATTTATCCATCTTATAAAAAATGAAAGCACCGCGTGTGTGTACGTACGACTTACCATCTCCATGTTGTGGTGTAATATGTTTTTCATCACCTCTTTACTTGGATGAGTATAATTATAGAGAATATAAATGTATATGATATTTATAAAATGAGATTTATTCTGAAAAAATTAATATACCATCCACTTCCTTACCCTTTCACCAATAAGGGTACGATACCATCGTCCGTGTGTACGTATGACCTACCATCTCCATGATGTTATGTGATTCATTTTCCATGTTAAGAATTAAATAATGATTATAAAAATGTATATAATGAGTAAATATAATATATATTAACATAATATAATTATATAGATGACCTAAATATATCCTATGCATAAGAAATAGGATTTACACAACAAAACATGCATAGGAAAATGAAGCAGTTAACACCCAAAATAAGGGTAATAATGAAATATTACTGATAAGCGGGTGATAAATAGAAATAAGAAGATAATATAAGATATAATAAATATTAAAATAGTTTGTTATAAATTAATAACATGATTTAAACTATTTTACAGGAGGTTAAATCATGTACAACCAAAAGGAAGTGTGGGGTAAGGGACTTTGTCTCACTCTCTTTTCATTGAGGCATAGTTTAATGTTATACACCCACATTCTATTATAAGGTGTATATTATGACCCTTTGAATTATAATGTGATTAATTTATTAATTATCATGTTATCTAATGTTTTTTCAAATTTTATTCTTTCACGGGGATTATGATTTAAATGTTCAAAGTGGTATGAGACACCTTGAATGTTTAAATATTTTATTATCAAATCTTTTTCTCTAATTCAATATTCTTGATAATATTTTACATATTTATTTATATAGATATAAAAATATTATAAAGGAAATGTTATTTCTATTTTTAATTTCATTAAATGTTTTTCAAAAGTAATCTTCCAATATTTTTCCAAAATAAGTTATTTTATGACTTTTTCGACAAAAAATACCAAATGAATGTTTTCTAACTTATACGAGATAAGCAATTTTTATACCATCCAGACACCTTAATGTTTTTAATCTTCATTTACAAGTTTACAATAATATTTTCAATGAAAATTTTTTCTTTTAAAATTTTGAGGCCTTTTAAATAAATCATTTCAAAGCAAAAATATGCATTTCTCTCAAGAGATTTTTAATGATTTTATTAGAGTATTTTCATTTATGTCAACATCCTTTGTTGGATCTTATGATTGATTGAACTTGATATCTTATGACACCATCTACCATCTTTTGTTGAAGGGGTTATGATCAGTTTGGCTATGGATGTTCCATTTTGATACCATTCATGGTTTATGGTTAAAGTATTCACATTTCATATGATAGTATTTCAATAAGAATATTTATATTGTTTATGTTTCAGCCTTTTTATATGAGGAATTCATTGGACTTAGTAAGTGACGAGAATTTCCCGCTATAGCCCCTCAATGTATCGGTATGCATCATGAGATGAAATCAGTTGGTGAAAAACCCTCCACATTTGTTTCCAAGAAGATATAAATTTTTAGGAGGATAGATCTTGACATAAATCAGATGGGTTTCTACCCACAAAATTAAACTTTCTATAGGATAGATCTTGACAAAAACTATCTTGAGGATAGATCTTGATAGTAAAGACATCCAAAATTATGCATCCGGTCATTTTTATTATTCCATGTGATTATTTAATTAGTTATAATATACATGGTTATGTTCCCTAGATCATGTGATTATTTAAATTTCACGTGTTTCAGTTATTTACCTGTCTATATTGTTTATTCCATATTTAATCATAGATTCCACTGTATGCTTACCCATATTGAGCATTTGAGCTCACCCCTTTCATATGTTTCATTTCCCCCTAGGATTATGTGAATTATATTATGAATGATATATAGGGTTAATCTAGGAGAATAATGGAATTATCAAAAGATTTTCAATGTTGTACTTTATTTTTTAAAATGTATTTTTTTTCATGTGTATATCTAGTTTAACAAGACTACTACACTATTCTGTCCTTTGAGATTTCATTCCTTACAATCATGCCAATGTAATAAAGTAATGCACCGACTCTGGGATACTGGGGTCAGAGAGTTACACATGTAGAGCCTCAAATAGAGCCATCTAAATTTTGTAATGGAAGTTTTTTATTATAGGAAAACTTTAATAGAGCCAAGTGATCATCCCAAGATCCTTGGAAGTTTATTACATACGCTCAAATCATATCATATAAATTCTAGATAATTCACTCTAAATGCCTGTCAGTATGAGGATGAAAGGCCATACTCAACTTCAACTGAGTCCCCATTACCTTCTACAAGCCTTGCCAAAACCGTGATGTGAACTAAGATTCCCTATTAGATACCATTATTGAAGGGACTCTGTATAGCCATATGATCTCTCAAACATAGATATTTCCTAGATTATCCATTGAGTTAGTATCCCAAATTTTCAATAAATAATCCACCTTAGTTAACTAATCCATTATAACCCAAACTGTATCTTGACCTCTCGGTGTCCTGGGAAACCCTATCACAATGTATATGGTCAACTCATCCCACTTCCAAGTGGATGGAGTAACCCTATAGGTCTTTGATGCTTATCCTTGATCCTTTAACAAGTTAGAAAATGAGAGACAAAGCCTTCAATTTCTCTTTTCATGCCAGACCACCATAACTACTGTCTGACATCAAGATGCATCTCAATCGACCCTAGGGGAACTTCCCACTAAAAATAATTAGAGGTTTTTATAAGTTATTCTCTCATGGAATAAGGGACAACCACTCTTCCATGAACTAGAATCATACCACGTCTATCTAAGATTCTGTAAAGACCCGTAAAATTCAAGGGAAATTTTTTCTTAATTTTCTTTAGAATTTTACAAGAGCACGGTTTTAGACGGCACCTGATTCCGAGGCCCGGAGTGCCCGGAATCAATTTCCGAAGTTTGGCTCGGGTACGTTCAGTGAACGAACGAGCGGGAATTCCTAACTTTTGATCCGGTGCTCGGAATTGAAATCCGAGGGCACCGATGAACTCGCAGCACCGATGAACTCGCAGCACCGATATTCGCTTAAGGAGACCTTTTCGGAAGTTGCGTTTGTTGCGAGACGAAAGTTAGTTTTTGGGAGATTTATAAAAAGTTGAATAAAAAAATTTGGAATTCTTTTTATTTCACTTTTGTAGGTTAACTCCTCTCAAAGGGAGTTATGGGTGGGACCCACACCCACTTAACCTCCCTTGAGAGGATTAAGTGTGGTGGGACCCACACGAACCTAAACCTCTCATCTTCCCCCTTTAACTCCCCTCTCTCCCTCTTAAAAGTTTGTTAACTTAACATCTAATTAATTACACATGACATGTATAATTAATTAAGTGTTATGTTTTTGAATTTTAAGTTTTGAATTCCTTGGCTTGGTAAATAAAATAAGGAGGAACCTTATTTTATTTGGTTAGTTTTTGTTTAGCCAACTTGTGAGGATTTTTGAGAACTCCTCCTCCTTCTTCTTCAACTTGACGAAGAACGCCGCTCCTCTCTTCTTCGTCTTCCGTGTCAACGAGAGGGAATGCCGCTTCCTCCTCGGACTCCCTTCGTCGGCATACGAAGATTCGCCAACGACGTATCTCATCGGACGCACCTCTTCATCATCGGATTTGACGAACGACTACCGCGACGCCCGACCTCCGCGACGTTGTCTTCCGCGGGACGTTGACAAATCTTCGAACCTATACCCAAGGTAGGGGTTGTTGATTATTGTTTAATTATTCTATTCTTGCTCGTGGTTCGCATGACTAACGTGAGGAATTTGAATATTTTAAGTTGTGTTATTATTTAACGTGAGGGGGGGGGGGGGGGGGGGGCGGACCGCATGAACACGGCCGAACCCCCTCCATCGTTCTTGTTGATTTACCTTGCGGGTGGAAACAAGGTGGCGTGGTGCCGTCGCACCACGCGGTTAATCGTGCGATTATATTACGCGACGCCGTCGCGCGCGCACCTTGGAAGAATCATCATGAACGCGACGCCGTCGCGCCGCGTTGAAAGAAATCAGAGGCACGGCGGAGGGACGTGGTGCCGTCGCACCGCGCCGGACGACGAACACCGCGGCCGGTTCCGGGCCGCGGCGGAACGAGAAGACCGGCGGCCGGGCCGCCGGCGTCGGAAGCCGAAAAGGGGACCAGATTTTTCCGGTCCCGTTGGAGAAAACCGGCCGGCAGTTGGCCGGCCGGAAGGTCAAAGGCCGGGGGAAATAAATTCCCCCGGCCAACTTTAAAACCCTCCTCATTTAAGAGGAGGGCGGTTCCCTTGAGGGGGGGGGGGCAGGAGGCCCCCCGGTTTTTCTACAAGCCGGCCCCCACGTGGGGGCCGTTTTTTTTCAAAGGGCGCGACATATAGCCGCGCCGCCCCTTCAATCAGCGGGGGATTGATTCCCCCCGCGTGCCGCCTCCGTGCGGCGCCAGGCCGCCGCGCCACCGGCCGGGCCGGGTCGACCCGTTTCGGGTCGACCCGTTTCAGGCCGACCCAGGGGGGGGGGGGGGGGGGGGGGTCGGGCCGGGTCGGCCCGGACCCGGAACCCCCCGTTTCGGATCAGATTCGGTCTTTTGGCCATAACATGGGCCACGGACCTCCGATCGACGAACCGTCTGCGGCAACGCGATCCTTGGATCGAGACGGTCGTTTCGGTATATCGCACTCAAGGTTTCGGATTACTTTGAGTTCGGCCGGGTTGGTTCGTTCACGAAACCAACCGGGCCTTCGGAGCGGAAACACTCATATCTTGAGCTACGGACGTCCGATTGACGTGCCGTCAGCCGCGTTGTGTTCCTCTTAGTGAGACGGATCTTTTGGCATACTCCGCCCGAGGTTTGGACGCAGGTGGAGTATGGTCGGGTTGGTTTTGCCTTAAAAACCAACCGGGCCCCAGGGACGAAAATGCCAATAACTCTCAGACCGGGCGTCCGATCGACGCGCCGTCTGTTGCGTTGAGTTCCTGTTGGCGATACGGAACTTTTGGTTACATCAACTCTGGAATTTGTGACAGTTGATGTATCAGCCTCTCGGCTCGTGGAGCGGACCCTCCGAACGAGCTTGCTGTGTGCGGGAACCCTAGTGCTGGCTGCGACTGTGACTGCTGCTACTGCTACTATGACTACGACGACGACAGTACAGAGATCCTGTGTGGATTCGAGGACGACGACTACAGCACTCAGCGATCCTACGTGGATCAGTGCTACAGGTCCTGTGTGGGCCCGATCCTGTATGGGTCCGATCCTGTGTGGGTCTTTGCGCTCAGCGGTCCTGTGTGAACCAGCGCCTACAGGTCCTACGTGGGCCCGATCCTGTGTGGGTCTTTTGCGGGGGTTAGTTACCTATCGATCCTTCATGGGTCCGATGACTTAGATGGATCAGAGATCATCTTTATCGTCTTTTGAAGAAGTATACCTGTGTGAGCTGAATCCTGTTGCTTTCCTGTGTGGATTGTGTTGTGCAATCATGTGTGGATTACATTTTGCTTTCCTGTGTGGAATACGTTTACTTTCCTGTGTGGACTGAGTTGTACTTGGGCTCGGAGGTTGGAGCGTATTTGAATTTGATGACTTAGGTATATGTATGGGCATATACCTAATCAGTGTCGGTTGTTACTTCGTGATTGTACCTTTCTTCGTGGTTTATCCTTTGAGGATTTGAGAGACCTTCAGGGGTCTCGGGGTCCCTACTGAGTAGCTTATACTCACCCCTGCACGGGCTTTGCCCGCACTACGTTGTGTTGGTTGCAGACGACGGACAACGTTGACCTTAGCTGAGGCTTACAGAGCGGGACGGTACCCGGAGGTGGACCACTGGGCGGGACGTGCTCGGAGCGGACGGCGGGACCCGTGGAGCAGAGGAGCTATCTGTACCCACCCTTCAGGTGGGATTTCCGGTAGACAACTTGGTGTAGCGGATTTTACTTTTCAGTTGCTGTTTTCCCTTTCGAGTTGTACTTTACTTTCAGTTTGGGTTTGTATACTGGCCCATTTACTTTTCCGCACTTTCAGTTGTACTCTGTTTTTGCTTAGTGTTTACTTTCCGCTTGCTTACTCTGTGGTGTTTGTTTACTTTACAAAGGCAATGCCTTCCCTTTTTACCGGGATTTATGCCTTGGTGCTAGTCGCCAGCCCCTGGCCTATGGAAGGCGGGCTTGGGGTAGTCACGGCACGGACCCCGAGGGCGGGTCGTGACAAATTGGTATCAGAGGAGTTCGGTTCTACCGCGAACTCTGATCTTTTCTATGTGAAACAATAATGTTTAGCGTATTGAGTGTGGTTATCAGTCCAGGGAGTCCAGTGTTGGTGCGGCGGCCGACGTATCCGTACACCAGGACCCTGACTTCTGATTTCCGACTTAATGCACGAAAACATTGATTGCGTGTGTGTTTCAAAGTTTTCTTTGTGATTACTTATATCATCTCACCAGGTATACTGTTCTGACCGTGGCGCACCTGTTTCCTTTTCAGGATGGCCCCACGACGGCAGCCAGCTAGGGTTCCGAGAGTCGAGCGTGACGACAGCCCACCGAGCGACGAGGCCTCGGTGCAGGGCCCTTTGTCAGCAGTGGCACCGGCGGTAGCTCTACCCGCCGAGCCCCCGATGCTTCCAGCAGCAGCCGCTGACGATGCACGTCGCCTCAGCGCACTGCATGAGTTTCAGCGCCAGCGACCGCCCAGGTTTCGTGGGGAGACGGATCCCCAGGCAGCAGAGGACTGGCTGGAGGCAGTGGTTCGAGTGTTTAGGCTAGTGAGGACACCAGCAGACCTCATGGTGATCCTCGCTGCGAGCCTACTACACGCAGCAGCAGGACGATGGTGGAGATTGATGCTCCAGGTGCACGATGAGGCATCTCTACTTTGGACGGACTTTGAGAGCCTCTTCCGCTCGGAGTTCGTCCCAGCCACCCTTCGTGCGGTGCGTATCCATGAGCTTCTACAGCTGCGGCATGGAAGCTTGACGGTCGCTCAGTACTCGGCGAGATTTACCGATCTCTCGCGCTACTCGACCGACATGGTACGGGACCCATTCTTCCGGGCCCGGACCTTCGAGCAGGGTTTGAGACACGAGATCAGGGCATCGCTGATCTCCCTCAGCATACTGACTCAGACAGGAGTACTGGAGCGGTCCCTTCTGATCGAGAGCTTCCTTGCTGAGTCTATACCAGCACAGCGACCCACCGCAGGGCGGCACGTGGCAGAGTCATCTGCAGCAGGCAGTCGACGGATGACTCAGGGGTCCAGGCAGACCAGACCTTCGGGCAGACGACCTCAGGACACTGGTTCAGCAGTGCGGGGCACACAGCGCGGAGCCAGTCTTTCGAGAGGCAGACAATGCTACTCGTGCGGCGGGCAGGGCCACATGGCTCGTGACTGCCCGACCCGCCGTGCCAAGGAGCAGCAGACGGTTGAGGGACCACCGAGGCAGAGGCAGAGGGTCGACCGTGGCGGTCCGCAGGGAGGAGGCGGACGAGGTAGAGGAGCTGGACGAGCAGCCGGTGGTGGGCGACGCTTTGAGGCTCTGCCACCACCACCACCAGGAGGTCCACCCCGACCACAGGGAGCTGGCGGGCAGAGACAGGCACAGCTCCAGGCAGCAGAGGCCTACGACCACGGCGCACCCGAGATGATTCGAGGTACTATCTGTGTCTATTCCACCCTTGCTGCAGTTCTTATAGACACAGGAGCGAGTCACTCTTTCATAGCCGCTGCCCTTGTTCGGAGCTCGGAGATTTCGACAGAGCCGTTGGCTGGATCCTTACGGCTAGAGACTCCTACGGGAGCAGACTCGACGATTACGCACTGGTGCCGGTAGTGTGAGCTTACTCTAGGAGGCGAGAGCTTCGGCTGGAATCTTCTTGTAGCAGCGTCGAGGCCTTACGACGTCATCTTGGGCATGGATTGGCTATCTACGGTCCATGCACAGATTGACTGTTTTAGGCGCAAGGTGTGATGTGTACGCACCGACGGGAGCAGGTTCACCTTCACCGGAGAGAAGGGAGCCTTAGCAGCACAGGATGGAATTCCGCGGAGGAGAGGACAGCCCATCACTCATCAGTTGGCTAGCCTTATCCTTGGAGCAGTTGACGTGCGGAGTCCTGGTTTTCCTGCAGTGGTGGATCAGTTTGCGGACGTTTTTCCCGACAATGTTCCAGGGCTACCTCCTCGCAGAGAGGTAGACTTTTATATTGACTTGTACCCCGGGACAACCCCGATATCCACACCAGTATATCGGATGGCCCCCGCCGAGCTTCGAGAGCTACGGGTACAGTTGGAGGACTTGCAGGGCAAGGGGCTCATCCGACCCAGTGTTTCACCCTGGGCTTCCCTGATTTTGTTCGCCAAGAAGGCAGACGGGAGCTTGCGACTTTGTGTTGACTATCGTCGCCTGAACCAGGTGACAGTGAGGAACAAGTATCCGCTACCAAGGATTGATGACCTCTTTGATCAGCTCAAGGGAGCACGGTGGTTCTTGAAGATAGACCTCAGGTCAGGCTATCATCAGCTCAGAGTCAGAGACGAGGATGTGCAGAAGACAGCCTTCAGATGTCGGTATGGCCACTATGAGTTCTTGGTTATGCCTTTCGGTGTAACCAATGCTCCAGAAGTGTTCATGGCTCTCATGAACAGGATCTTTCAGCCATACCTCGATCAGTTTGTCGTGGTCTTCATCGACGACATTCTGATTTACTCTTCGACAGAGGAGGAGCACGCCTATCATTTGCGAGTTGTACTAGACACACTCCGAGAGCACCAGCTTTATGGTAAGCTCTCGAAGTGCCAGTTCTGGATACGTGAGGTCCACTTCTTGGGACACGTTATCTCTGAGGCGGGAGTTGCAGTGGATCCCGCGAAGATTGAGGCTGTGTTAGCTTGGGAGCCACCCAGGAGCGTGACTGAGGTTCAGAGTTTCTTGGGACTAGATGGATACTATCGGAGATTTGTGCCAGACTTCTCTAGAGTTGCGGCATCACTCACAGCTTTGACGAAGAAGGGGAAACCCTTCGTGTGGTCTGACAGATGTCAGCAGAGCTTCCAGGAGCTGAGACAGAGATTGACTAGCGCACCTATCTTGAGGTTGCCCGAGGAGGGAGTAGGGTACGTAGTTTACTGCGATGCATCAGGGACCAGACTCGGATGTGTTCTGATGAAGGAGCGGGCAGTGATCGCCTATGGATCACGTCAGTTGAGGCCGCATGAGCAGAACTACGCTACCCATGACCTGGAGTTAGCAGCAGTGGTCTTCGCTCTGAAGACATGACGACACTATCTGATGGGCGAGCGCTTTACAGTCTTTTCTGATCATCAGAGTCTCAGGTATATCTTCTCTCAGAAGGACCTGAACCTGAGACAGCGGCGATGGCTCGAGTTCCTCTAGGACTATGACTTTGAGATAGTCTATACTCCTGGGAAGGGGAACGTAGTAGCCGATGCCCTTAGCAGGAGGACAGGCATTCAGCTACTTGAGGAGGCGACGGAGCAGCTAGCCTCTTTGCAGATATCCTTCGTGGATAGAGATGGAGCATCCTTCCTTCAGTCTCTCACAGTCACTCCTCCACTACTGCAGTGATTCAGGGAGGCACAACGTGGGGACGCTGACTGTGAGACACGGCGTGCACAGATATCCTCGGGACAGGCACCTGATGGTTTCTCCCTTGGAGCAGAGCACGACATCCTTTTCAGAGGACGTACCATGGTACCAGTCGCTTTGCGAGAGGAAGTGTTGAGAGAGTTTCACACTTCTCCTTTGGCGGTACATCCTGGAGTGGCGAAGATGTACCAGGACCTCAGACGATAGCACTGGTGGCCGGGCATGAAGAAGGCAGTAGCAGAGTTCGTTTCTCAATGGCTCACCTGCCAGTAGGTGAAGGCAGAGCATCAGGTACCAGCAGGCTTGGTACAGCCCTTGGAGGTTCCGGAGTGGAAGTGGGACGACATATCTATGGACTTCGTGACTGGACTTCTACGTACTTCCAGAGGTCACGACTCCATCTGGGTGATTGTTGACCGACTCACCAAGTCGGCACACTTCTTACCCATCAGAGAGCAGGGCTCAGTAGAGATCTTGGAACGTCTCTACATTCAGGAGATTGTGCGGCTCCACGGTGTGCCATCATCTATCGTCTCCGATCGAGATGCTCGCTTTACTTCCCGGCTTTGGAAGGGGTTACAGGAGGCGTTCGGGACGCAGCTACGTCTGAGCACAGCCTTTCACCCTCAGACGGATGGTCAGACGGAGAGGACCATTCAGACTCTCGAGGACATGCTCCGCGCATGTGTCCTCGACTTTGGTCGTAGCTGGGAGGACCACCTACCCTTAGTGGAGTTCGCGTACAACAACAGCTACCACTCCACTATCGGGATGGCACCGTACGAGGCGTTGTACGGCCGACCTTATAGATCTCCTTTGTGCGGGACAGACCCTGGAGATTCAGCACTCATGGGACCGGAGATGGTCCAGGCCACGACAGAGAAGGTCCAGGTCATCCAGGAGCGGATAAGGACAGCTCAGAGCCGGCAGAAGTCATATGCTGACAGGAGGCGGAGGCCACTAGAGTTCGAGGATGGCGACCACGTCTTCTTGCGGGTCTCACCTCAACGTGGTATTCGGAGATTTGGCCGAGGAGGCAAGTTATCTCCGCGCTTCATCGGACCCTTCCAGGTCCTCAGCAGGGTTGGCGAGGTGGCTTATCTCCTGGCTCTGCCACCTCAGTTGCACCGGGTGCACGACGTCTTCCACGTATCCCAGCTGAGGAGATACGTGCACGACCCGACGCACATCATTGACCATGGGGAGCTTGACATTGATGATGGGGAGACTTTTACGGAGGTCCCGGTGGAGATATAGGATCGACAGAAGCGGGTCCTGCATGAGCGATCGATTCCTCTTGTGCGCATCAGATGGTAGCACGGGAATCTCCAGGAGAGCACATGGGAGCGGGAGGCGCAGATGCGTGCTCAGTACCCTCATTTGTTTCCCTAGTTTTTGATGTATCTTTATGGGGACGTAAAGCCCTGAGGTGGGAGTAATGTAAAGACCCGTAAAATTCAAGGGAAATTTTTTCTTAATTTTCTTTAGAATTTTACAAGAGCGCGGTTTCAGACGACACCTGATTCTGAGGCCCGGAGTGCCCGGAATCAATTTCCGAAGTTTGGCTCGGGTACGTTCAGTGAACGAACGAGCGGGAATTCCTAACTTTTGATCCGGTGCTCGGAATTGAAATCCGAGGGCACCGATGAACTCGCAGCACCAATATTCGCTTAAGGAGACCTTTTCGGAAGTTGCGTTTGTTGCGAGACGAAAGTTAGTTTTTGGGAGATTTATAAAAAGTTGAATAAAAAATGTGGAATTCTTTTTATTTCACTTTTGTAGGTTAACTCCTCTCAAAGGGAGTTAGGGGTGGGACCCACACCCACTTAACCTCCCTTGAGAGGATTAAGTGTGGTGGGACCCACACAAACCTAAACCTCTCATCTTCCCCCTTTAACTCCCCTCTCTCCCTCTTAAAAGTTTGTTAACTTAACATCTAATTAATTACACATGACATGTATAATTAATTAAGTGTTATGTTTTTGAATTTTAAGTTTTGAATTCCTTGGCTTGGTAAATAAAATAAGGAGGAACCTTATTTTATTTGGTTAGTTTTTGTTTAGCCAACTTGTGAGGATTTTTGAGAACTCCTCCTCCTTCTTCTTCAACTTGACGAAGAACGCTCAACTTGACGAAGAACGCCGCTCCTCTCTTCTTCGTCTTCCGTGTCAACGAGAGGGAACGCCGCTTCCTCCTCAGACTCCCTTCGTCGGCATACGAAGATTCACCAACGACGTATCTCATCGGACACACCTCTTCGTCATCGGATTTGACGAACGACTACCGCGACGCCCGACCTCCGCGACGTTGTCTTCCGCGGGACGTTGAAAAATCTTCGAACCTATACCCAAGGTAGGGGTTGTTGATTATTGTTTAATTATTCTATTCTTGCTCGTGGTTCGCATGACTAACGTGAGGAATTTGAATATTTTAAGTTGTGTTATTATTTAACGTGAGGGGGGGGGGGGGACCGCATGAACACGACCGAACCCCCTCCATCGTTCTTGTTGATTTACCTTGCGGGTGGAAACAAGGTGGCGTGGTGCCGTCGCACCACGCGGTTAATCGTGCGATTATATTACACGACGCTGTCGCGCGCGCACCTTGGAAGAATCATCATGAACGCGACGCCGTCGCGCCGCGTTGAAAGAAATCAGAGGCACGGCGGAGGGACGTGGTGCCGTCGCACCGCGCCGGACGACGAACACCGCGGCCGGTTCCGGGCCGCGGCGGAACGAGAAGACCGGCGGCCGGGCCGCCGGCGTCGGAAGCCGAAAAGGGGACCGGATTTTTCCGGTCCCGTTGGAGAAAACCGGCCGGCAGTTGGCCGACCGGAAGGTCAAAGGCCGGGGGAAATAAATTCCCCCGGCCAACTTTAAAACCCTCCTCATTTAAGAGGAGGGCGGTTCCCTTGAGGGGGGGGCAGGAGGCCCCCCGGTTTTTCTACAAGCCGGCCCCCACGTGGGGGCCGTTTTTTTCAAAGGGCGCGGCATATAGCCGCGCCGCCCCTTCAATCAGCGGGGGATTGATTCCCCCCGCGCGCCGCCTCCGTGCGGCGCCAGGCCTCCGCGCCGCCGGCCGGCCGGCCGGCTGGGCCGGGTCGGACCCGGGTCGGGTCGACCCGGTTCGGGCCGACCCAGGGGGGGGGGGGGGGGGGTCGGGCCGGGTCGGCCCGGACCCGGAACCCCCCGTTTCAGATCAGATTCGGTCTTTTGGCCATAACTTGGGACACGGACCTCCGATCGACGAACCGTCTACGCCAACGCGATCCTTGGATCGAGACGGTCGTTTCGGTATATCGCACTCAAGGTTTCAGATTACTTTGAGTTCGGCCGGGTTGGTTCGTTCACGAAACCAACCGGGCCTTCGGAGCGGAAACACTCATATCTTGAGCTACGGACGTCCGATTGACGTGCCGTCAGCCGCATTGTGTTCCTCTTAGTGAGACGGATCTTTTGGCATACTCCGCCCGAGGTTTGGACGCAGGTGGAGTACGGTCGGGTTGGTTTTTCCTTAAAAACCAACCGGGCCCCGGGGACGAAAATGCCAATAACTCTCAGACCGGGCGTCCGATCGACGCGCCGTCTGTTGCGTTGAGTTCCTGTTGGCGATACAGAACTTTTGGTTACATCAACTCTGGACTTTGTGATAGTTGATGTATCAGCCTCTTGGCTCGTGGAGCGGACCCTCCGAACGAGCTTGCTGTGTGCGGGAACCCTAGTGCTGGCTGCGACTGTGACTGCTGCTACTGCTACTATGACTGCGACGACGACAGTACAGAGATCCTGTGTGGATTCGACGACGACGACTACAGCACTCAGCGATCCTACATGGATCAGTGCTATAGGTCCTGTGTGGGCCCGATCCTGTGTGGGTCCGATCCTGTGTGGGTCTTTGCGCTCAGCAGTCCTGTGTGAACCAGCGCCTACAGGTCCTACGTGGGCCCGATCCTGTGTGGGTCTTTTGCGGGGGTTAGTTATCTATCGATCCTTCGTGGGTCCGACGACTTAGATGGATCAGAGATCATCTTTATCGTCTTTTGAAGAAGTATACCTGTGTGAGCTGAATCCTGTTGCTTTCCTGTGTGGATTGTGTTGTGCAATCCTGTGTGGATTACGTTTTTCTTTCCTGTGTGGAATACATTTACTTTCCTGTGTGGACTGAGTTTTAATTGGGCTCGGAGGTTGGAGCGTATTTGAATTTGATGACTTAGGTATATGTATGGGCATATACCTAAGCAGTGTCGGTTGTTACTTCGTGATTGTACCTTTCTTCGTGGTTTATCCTTTGAGGATTTGAGAGACCTTCACGGGTCTCGGGGTCCCTACTGAGTAGCTTATACTCACCCCTGCACGGGCTTTGCCCGCACTACGTTGTGTTGGTTGCAGACGACGGACAACGTTGACCTTAGCTGAGGCTTACAGAGCGGGACGGTACCCGGAGGTGGACCACTGGGCGGGACGTGCTCGGAGCGGACGGCGGGACCCGTGGAGCAGAGGAGCTATCTGTACCCACCCTTCAGGTGGGATTTCCGGTGGACAACTCGGTGTAGCGGATTTTACTTTTCAGTTGCTGTTTTCCCTTTCGAGTTGTACTTTACTTTCAGTTTGGGTTTGTATACTGACCCATTTACTTTTCCGCACTTTCATTTGTACTCTGTTTTTGCTTAGTGTTTACTTCCCGCTTGCTTAATCTGTGGTGTTTGTTTACTTTACAAAGGCAATGCCTTCCCTTTTTACCGGGATTTACGCCTTGGTGCTAGTCGCCATCCCCTGGCCTATGGAAGGCGGGCTTGGGGTAGTCACGGCACGGACCCCGAGGGCGGGTCGTGACAGATTCATCTTCGAATGAAACCATTTTCTTACAATCTCTCACGCATCATGACACACTCTGGATCAAGTTATTGACTGACCATCACCTATTAAACTAGTGAGTATATGATCACTAAGGGTGAAAAAGACACTTACCCTTAATCCTCAAATAATATCACCTGCCAGTCTGTCAACAAGGCTATGAGCTTCCATCCTTCTTTTGATGTCTGATCTCCTGCTTCTTATGAATTCCTTCTCAATAAATCTGTTACTACATTCCCTTTCCTAGGATCATAGTCCTTATCAAATTCAAACATATTAAAGTATTTTACCCAACAAATTTGATGAAGATTTAGGTCATATTGGGAGAAAATATACCACAAACTATTGTGGTTTGTATATATGACAAATCAATCACTTAATAGGTAGTGTCACCAAAATTTAAATGCATGAATCACATCCACCAAATATAATTTTTGATTATGTTAGTTCCACTCATGGGGTCATAGATGAAAACACCCATAAGAAACTACCTTATCAACCAAAATCATAAAATATACCAAGCCAACACTAAACTATAACAACCCAGATACTTCTAAAATATTTTTTTCCATTTTGGAATTAAATAGTTAAATTCATTATAAATGTATAATGAAATAAGTGGTATTTATTAAAATTAAGGAATATATACTAATAGAATAGTAACCTAACCTATGAAATTATAAATAAAATTATGTGTCTTATAAGTGAAAATATGATATATTTATATCATGTAATAAGTAAATAAATGTTTTGAAAATGATAAATTAAGTGTTGGTATTTTTGTAAAAAATAAATGTTTATTTATAATTTTATCATTAATTTAATGATTTAAAAGAAAATTTAATTTCATAAAATATATTCATAAATTAATATTTTATTTTCTTATGATTATAAGATAACTTTATGAGACCTTAATTAATTTTTCAGAGTGTTATAAAACCAGTTATAGTTTTAAAATTGGTATTTTTTGAATAAATTATGATTTCAATTAAAAATTAAATTTCTCATATTTATGAAATTATTTTCATAAAAATTTTATTTTTGAATTCTACATGTCTAAAAATGGTTAGGGTGATTTTTTGGGATTTTTCTAAAATACTTGAATTTTGGTGAATAGTGAAATACGATAATTTACAGTATAAGCTAAATAAATGAATTTTTGATTCTTATATGATGTATAGATGATGTAAGCCTATAATATATAACTATCCTTAATTATTTTAATATATTTAGTGATAATTTTTAAACTATTAATAGTCTTGATCCAAAATAATAAACTAATGAATAAAATAATCAAATAACACTCCTCTCCTCCACTATAAATACCACCCTCACCACCTCTTATACTCACACATAAAAGAATTTTATATTGTTTAATTTCTACCCAATTCCATTCCCAAGCCTCCTACCCACTTCCAAGACCTACTGGTCTCACCAAAAGGCCAAAACCAAGTGCCTTAAGGAGGTTCTCAAGGAGAAGAATTAAAGAGGTAAAATCCTCTTTCATTTTATTTTCAATTTATTTTATTTTATTATTATCTTCTAACCTCTCTTTATAAAAGTGGAATGAAAACTAAATTATATTATATATACTATAATTTTATCATTTTTAGTGAAACAATCATCATCAAACTCCTTCTCATATCCCTTTTATTCTAAAAATGAGAACAACGTCCGTGATGTGTCAATTTACTGCCATCGTGGATGATACACTTTCATTTTCTATTACCTCCTTCAAGGCTAGTCATAAAAAAATTATTATGGTTAAATTATATTTAATTACACATATTATAAGTTATATAATTTTCTTGAACTAATATATAAACATGATATTAAATAAAATGATATAAGTTCATGATGGTCGTAAAAACTACCAAAATAAACTAACTCATTTTCATTAATGTTTTATCTAATGATTCATCCTAATATCTGGAAAAATAATATATGGTATCATTTAGAATTATTGAAATATATTAATACCATTTATTTCCACTTTTGGAGTTTTTCTTCTATTCAATAAGAAAATCCATAACGAACTAACCCTAAAAACCATGAAAAGAACACACTCAAAATAATGGAAATAACAAAATATTATTAATAAATGGGTGGAAAGTTGTAATAATATGGTCATAAAAGGTATTATAAACATGGTTATAGTTCTTTAATAAATTAATAACACTCTTTAAAACATTGTACATGAGGTTTTAACTCATTTTAAGTAAGGCGAGCCCGAGGTAAGGGACTTTTCTTAAAAAATCCGATTTTAAATTTCTAATTTTACAAAATTCAAAAGGAATGTTTTTATGCAAGTATTTTTTTATGATTATGTTATGGTTCTTGGTAATTGTTTATGATGAATGGTGGAATCTATATCTACCTCCAATGCATTGAGTATTTTTATTTTGGAGGTCGACCCTAATGGTTACTCAAAGTGTAACTGTGATGGTTACACCGTAAGGTAGCCATGAGGGTTACATCATAAGGTAGTTGTGAGGGTTACATTGTAAGGTAGTTGTGAGGGTAACAAATCATATGGTATACATGAGGGTTAAAATATTAATTAATTAATGTCCCAATTTACCTATATGGTTTTATTTATGTTTTCTATGTTTAATAGAAATATCATGTTTTCAAAAAGTAACTATGTGATACTTTAAGGGTGAGAAGTATATCTTGTGAAAATGATTTCATATATTTATAAGAAATCATGGAATAATGGTTCCTTTATCTTTTATGTTCCTTACTGAGATTTTTTATTCTCATCCTAAGTTTTTAAATGTTTTTCATAGGGTTTAATAATTGATAAGAGAAAATAAGAATCCAAGCTGAACGTCGTGAAAAAAATTCATGAAAAGATCTCATGTTTTGTTAAAAATTTTTTTATTATGGAAGAAATGGATACTTTTTTAGTAGTATCCACTCTATATGCCTGTGAATTAATTTTTCTTATTTCTTAATCCTCTTAAAATCCAAACTAAAAATATATTTGGGAGTTTAATAAGTGTATTTTAGTTGAATTAACTAGACTATGTAATGTTTAAGGTTGGGTCCTTATAGTTGGTATTAGAGCATAGTTTAGATAAATTTAGGGGTTATGATGATGTTAATTGAATATCATAAATGATTTTTACTTAATGGTTAATTTTAAATGATATAGAATTTGAATATTTCCATGTTACTTCATTTAATATATCTCTATTCAGAATGATTTTCCATATAAGAAACAGGGAAGCTGAAGTATGAAGGCACTAAGAGGATGATATCTTTCTGAATCCACAACCCAGAATAGTGGGAATCAGAACTGAGAAGTTTTTGAAAGTGATGGATCATTTGACACAATATATAAATGGTTGCAACATCCATGCAATAGAACAAACAGAGCTACCAAAAAGGAACATGATGATAGTTGAATATTTTATGAGGCAACACCCTCCTGCTATCAGTAGATCTTCTAACCCATTTGTGGCTAAATGGTGGATTAAATATCTCTAAAACATATTTTATTTCATGGGGTGTTTAGATAATCAAAAGTTTAGTCTTTATATTTACAATTTTGAAGGTGAATCCAACCAGTGGTGGTCAATGGTCAAGAATATCAGAGATAAGGATAAGATTGATGCCTTGGAATGAGATTAATTTAAGAATCTATTCCTTGAAAAATATTTTCTTAAGGTCGTTCGACTTAGGATAGAAAATAAATTCCTTGGATTGAAAAAAATAAGGAAGATTCAGTGGCTGTATATGAAGAAAAATTAACCCTATTAGAAAGGTATGTTCCAAATATTATTCAAGATCTTGATAGTAAAATCAATCATTTTTACTCAGAATTGAAGCCAAGATACCGAAGGGATTTGGACTCCTGTGAATTCAAAAGTTATGAGGAACTTTTTTGATGCGATGAGAGGGTAGAAATGGATTTTTCTGATGATCATGTGTACTTTTAAAATAAGCAAAAGAAGAGGTCCAGATGGAAAGAGATGTGTGACATTCCATAAAAGAAATCTAAAGGTAATAAAATTCAGTTTCCAATTTGTAGTAAGTGTGGTAAAAAACATCCTGAGGAATGCCTTAACAAATTCAAAAAGTGTTTCAGAAGTGGTAGGTTTGGACTTATGACTTGATATTTCAAATGAAAAATATCCTAGTGATGGTATGTTTAATTTTGATAATAAAATTGTAAAGTTTTTTAAATGTGGTGAGATGGGTCATTATGAAAATACCTACCTAAAGAAGGATCTGAATGATGGAAATAAGCAAAATTATAAGAAGAAAGGTGCAGTGAAATACTTTGTGACTACTTTGGAAGATTTTGGTCTATCCAATGAAGTGGTATCAAGTACATGGTTTATTTACTTATATTTTTATAATGCATTGTTTGATAAATGGTCTACACATTCCTCTATTTTTGAATAATTTTCCAAAAAATTAGAAATTTCACCTCAAGAAATAAAACAAGATCTTCTAGTTAAAACTCCCAGGGGAAATATTAAGGAAAAATGACATTATAATAATCTTTCCATTGTTGTCTGTGGAAATTCATTACTCATAAACCATGTTGTTTTACCCATAGTAGCATTTGATGATATTTTAAGGTATCGAATGAATTTCTTTTTATCATGCTAATATTGATTTTAGATCCAAAGTTTTTTTTAGAATGATTTTTAGTTTGTATACAAGAATGAACCTATACCATTGATAACATATCAGGAAGCTGAGAAAATATTAAAATATGGAAATGAAAGTTATCTTGAACATATTGTTGAAAATAAGGGAACTGTTCAGATTAATGATGTGTTAGTAGTAAATTAATACCAAAACGTTTTTACTAATGATTTTCCTAATGTAATACCTAGAAAGTTGAATTTACTATTTACTTAGTTCCTAATGCTAATACAATTTCAAAACCCCCTTATTAAATGGATCAATTGGAACTTCTATAATTGAAAAGTAATTTTCATTAGTTGTTTGATAAAGGTTTCATTCGACCTAGCCCTTCACCATGGGGTGCTTCTATTTTGTTTGTTAAAAATAAATATGGTTCCATGAGGATTTTCATTGATTATAAAACATTGAATAACATTACTATTAAGAATAAGTATCCATTGACTCATATCAATGACTTATTTGATCAGCTCCAAGGAGATTAGTATTTTTCCAAGATTGACTTGAGATATGAGTACCATTAGTTGAAGGTGAAGGAGGATAACATTCTGAAAACTACATTCAGAACTAGATATGGGCATTATGAGTTTTTTGTAATGCCCTTTGGTTTAACAAACCCCCTACCATATTTATTGATCTTATGAATAGAATCTTCTATGAATATTTGGATAAGTTTTTCGTTGTTTTTATTGATGATATTCCAATGTTTTCAAAAATTTATGAGGACTATGAAAAACATCTAAGGATTATTTTGCAAGCACTTAAAGAAAATAAGTTATACATTAATTTTTCCAAATGCGATTTTTGGTTAAAAAAATATCTTTTCTTGGGAACATTGTAAATAAGGATGGAATAATAGTTGATCTAAAAAAAGTGGTTTATGAATGGTAAATACCTACAAATGTTACTAAGATTCATAGTTTTCTTGGATTAGAAGGCTATTACTAATGCTTTGTTAAGAAATTTTCATGGTTGTTTAGAAATCTAACTAAGTTAACATGAAAATGGGTTAAATTTATTTAGATATAAGAACATGATGTTTATTTTTAGGAACTGAAGAGGAGATTGGTGAATGATAATGTTTTCCCCTACCTTCTAGAAATGGTGATTTTTTTTCATCTATAGTGATGCTTCATTAAAGGGAATTGGTTATGTTATGATGCAGAATGATAAGGTAATTACTTATTCTTTAATACAAATAAAACCTCATGAGTTAAATTATCATACCCATGAATTGGAATTAGTTTCTATTGTTTTTGATTTAAAAATTTGGAGGCATGATTTATATGGAGCCAAATATGAAATATATACTGATCGTAAAAGTTTGAAGTATATATTTACTTAGAAAGAATTGAACATGAGGAATATAAGATGGTTGGAACTGATAAATGATTATGATAACACGATCAATTACCATCCTAGAAAAGAAAAAAAAACTGGTGGATGCCTTGAGTCGAAGACATCATGCTAAATTAACCATGTTATATCTAGAACATGACCCCTTGTTTAATGATTTGATTAATTTTTTTTTGGAAGTTGTTAGTGTAGGAAATTCCTCTATTTTGTTTTAGGTGTTAGTACATTCGTCTCCCTCAGACAGAGTTAAGAAAGTGAAAAAGGAAGACCATTAGTTATAGAAAAAGGTATAATTGATGAAAAAAGGTATGTTTCCATAATTTAACATTGATAAAGATTGCGTTTTGAGATTTGGAAAGATATTATGTGTGAATTATGATACACAGTTGAATAAAGAGTTATCAGGTGAAGATCATTGTTCTCCATTTTTAGTTCATCCTGGAAGTACTAAGATGTATATGGATCTTCAGGAGTATTACTGGTGGGATGGAATGAAAAGAGATATTTCTGATTTTACTGGGAAATGTTCTACTTGTCAATAGGTTAAATTAGAGTGACAAATTCCAAAGGGGATTCTTCATACTTTTCCAGTTTCAAAGTGGAAATGAGACAATATATACATATACTTCATGGTGGGACTACCAAAGACTTATCGAGGTAATAATGAAATCTGGGTTATTGTTGATCAACTGACTAAATATACACATTTTCTTCCTATTAGAGATATTGTGTCTTCAGATCAGCTTTCTCAACTATACCTCAAAGAGATGGCCAGGTTACATTGAGTTCCTCTCTCCACTATATATGACAATGATCTCAAGTCCACTTATGAATTTTGGAAAGGCCTTCAAAATTCATTGGGAACTGAATTAAATTTTAGCATAGTCTTTTATCCTCAATCTGATGGACAGTCAGAGCAAAATATGAAGACATTAAAGGATATGATTTGAGCTTTTTTAATGGATTACCAGGGAAATTGTGATTAATATCTTTCTTTAGTTTAGTTTTTTTATAATAAATGTTTTCATTCTAGTATACAGATGTAACCTTTTTATCAATTGTATACAAAGTGGTGTCGAACTCCAGCATTTTGAGATTAATTCTGGGAAATAAAGTTGATGGGTCCATAATTAGTATAGGAAGTGGCTGAGAAAGTAAATATGATCCATCAACATATGAGGATAGATCATATTAGGTAGAAAATTTATACATATAACTAGGGGAAGGATCTTTCTTTCAAGGTAGGGGATCATGTCTTTCTCAAAGTTTCTCCATGGAAAAGTGTGATATGTTTTGGAAATTAGGGAAAGCGGACTCCATGGTTTATTGGAACCTATGAAATATTGGAGAAATTTGGACCAGTTTCCTATCAAGTAGCTTTGCCTCTAAGTTTATCTCAGGTACATAATGTTTTTCATATTTTGATATTGATAAAATATGTTTAGATTAATCTCATGTTTTGATCCCGGAATTAGTTCATCTAGAATAGAACCTTTCTTATAAAGAAAATCCTATTCAAATTCTTGATCATAGAGAACAAATATTTCATAATAAGGCAATTCACCAGGTTAAGGTTTTTTGGAGAAACCACATGGTTGAAGAAGCAATATGAGAATTTAAAAATTCTATGAGGGAAATGTATCCCCACTCATTTAATAAGTGAATAAAAAAATTGCAAGGATGTAATTTTCAGAAGGGGGAGAGAATTTAACAACCCAAGTACTTATAAAATATTTTTTTTTCATTCTGGAATTAAATAGTTAAATTCATTATAAATGTGTAATTAAATAAGTGGTATTTATAGAAATTAAGGAATCTATACTAATTGAATATTAACCACACCTATTAAAGTATAAATAAAATTTATGTATCTTATACGTGAAAATATGATATATTTTAATCATGGAATAAGTAAATAAATGTTTTGAAAAGGATAAATTAAGTGCTGGTATTTTTGTAAAACATATATGTTTATTTATAATTTTATAATTATTTTAATGATTTAAAATAAATTTTATTTTCATAAAATAGATTCATAAATTAATATTTTATTTTCTTATGATTATAAGATAATTTTATGAGACCTTAATTAATTTTTCAAAGTGTTATAAAACCAGTTAGAGTTTTAAAATTGGTATTTTTTAAATAAATTATGATTTTAATTAAAAAATAAATTTCTTATATTTATAAAATTATTTTCATAAAATGGATTTCATTTTTAATTCTACACATAGAAAAATAGTTAGGGTAAATTTTTGGGATTTTTCTAAAATAATTGAATTTTTAGTGAATAGTGAAATACATTAATTCACAGTATAAGCTAAATATATGAATTATTGAGTCATGGATGGTGTATGAATGATGTAGGCCCAAAATCTTAAACTATACTTTATTATTTTAATATATTTAGTGATTGTTCTTAAACTATTCATAGTATTGATCCAAAATAATAAACTAATGAATAAAATAATTAGAAAACACTCCTCCCCTCCGCTATAAATACCACCCCTCACACCTATTCTCCTCAAACCTGAAACCCTTGTAACTTGTTTAATTTATGCCCAATTAGATTCTCAAGACTATTCCCCATATCCAAAAACTTCTGGTCTTACCAAAAGGCTAAAAACAAGTGCCTTAAGGAGGTTCTCATAGAGAAAAATTCAAGAGGTAAAACCCTCTTTCATTTTCTTTCATTTTCTTTTAAATTTCTTTGATTTTCTTATTGTCTCCTCGCCTCCACTTATCTAAGTGGAATTAAAACTCCTATATCTTATATATATTATTTTTTTATCATTTTGATGAAAAAAATTCATCATCAAACTCTTTCTTCTCTCCCTTTTATTCTAAAAATGAGAACATCATCCGTGATGTGTCGATTTACCACCATCGCGGATGATACACTTTCATTTTCCATCATAGCCTTGAAGGTTGGTCATAAAACCATTATTTTGATTAAATAAGATTTTATTATACATATTATAAGTTATATAATGTTATGGAACAAATATATAAGCATGATATTAAATAAAATGATATAAGTTCTTGATTGTCGTAAAAACCACCAAAATAAACTAAATCATTTTCATTAATGTTTTATCTAATGATTCATCATCATATCAGGAAAAAAAAATCTATGGTATAATTTAAAAATTTGTAAATATATTAATACCATTTGTTTCCATTTCTTGAGTTTTTCTTCTATTCAACAAGAAAATCCATAATGAACCGACCATGAAAACCATGAAAATAACGCACCTGAAACAATGGAAATAACAAAATAATATTAATAAATGGATAGAAAGTTGTAATAATATGGTTATATAAGGTTTTATAAACATTTGTATAGTTCTTTAATATATTAATAACACTCTTTAAACCATTATATAGGAGGTTTGAACTCTTTTTAAGTAAGATGAACTCGAGGTAAGAGAATTTTCTTTAAAAATTATCTTTTAAATTTCAATTTTTACAAAATTAAAAAGGAATGTTTTTATGAAATTATTATTATTTTATGATTAGGTTATAGTTCCTAGTCATTGTTTATGATGAGGTGTGGGACCTATATCTCCCTCCAATTCATTGGGTATGTTATGTTGGAGGTCGACCGTAATGGTGACTCCAAATGTAACTACGATGGTTACACCATAAGGTAGCCGTGAGGGTTACATCATAAGGTATCCATGAGGGTTACATTGTAAGGTAGTTGTGAGGGTTACAAATCATATGATATTCAAAAGGGTTATGATCTTATGTAAGTAATTTCCCAAGTTACCTATATGATTTTATTTATGTTTTCTATGTTTTATGGAAATATCATGTTTTCACAAAGTAAGTATGTGATAATTTAAGGGTGAGAATTATATCCTATGAAAATGATTTCATATGTTTATAAGAATTAATAGACTAATGGTTCCTTTATATTTTATTTCCCTTACAGTGCTTTTTTGTTATCATCCCATGTTTTTAAATGATTTTCATAGGGTTTAAGTATTGGTAAGAGAAAAGAAGAATCCAAACTGAATGTAATGAAACACTTTCATGAAAATAAAAATTTTGTATTATGGAAGAAATAAATACTTTTTTAGTAGTATCCAATTTGTATGCTTGTGTATTTTTTTAATAATTTTTTTTATGCTTGTGGATTGATATGTATTATTTCCTAATACTTGAAAAATTTGAACTGAACAGATATTTGGGAATGTAATAAGTGTATTCTAGTTTAATTAACTAGATTATGTATTTTTTAAGTCTAGGTCCTTATATATATGCATCACAATACACTACATACCCAAATCTAGGCTCATAAATAATCTGGATTAGAGCCGACACCAACCACTTTTTTCAACTCTAGGAAGGCCTCTTCACACTTTTCTATACATTCAAACTTGACTCCCTTCTTGGTTAGCACGGTCAGGGGTGCTTCTAGGTGAGAAAAGTCCCGATTGAATATTTATAGTTCTTACCCAACCCATGGAAAATTAGAATCTTGAACACATTACTCAGTCATTCCTAAGACATAATTGCATCCACCCTCTCTATATCAACTAATATTCCCACTTGATAAACCATGTGCCTAAGAAAGTTCACCCCCTATATCCAAAAGTGACACTTAAAATACTTGGTATAAAGATGATGTGATTGAAGTGTACTCAATGAATCTATAGGTGTCTATATTGTGATTATGACATCTTGGAATATATCATAATTTAATTAATGGATAAAAAATAAAGGAGTCCAATTATGGGTGAAATATCATGTTCATGAGAGCCATGAACGCTTCCTGAGCATTATTCAGTCCAAAAGACAGAAAGATACAACTCAAATATATTCCTAAAATTAGTCTTTAGTATGTATTTCTCTCTGAACTAAAGTTGATAATATCTAGAACATAGATAATTCTTTTAAAACCATTGGGATCCTCTCAGTTAATCAAAAAATTCATCAATTCTTGGTAATGCGTACATATTTTTCACAGTGATAAAATTCAGCTTCTGATAGATTACAAAAAACTAAAGACTATTATCTACCTTCTTAGAGAATAACACTAGAGCACCCCAAGGGGAAGTGATTGATATGATTAATCATTTAACTTCAAGATCATTTAACTTAATTTGAGATCCTTCAACCTAGATGGTGCCATGCGATTCAGTGGGATCGATATAAGTCACACACTAGGCATGGGCTCAATCTCAAACTTAACTCCCCTATATAGTGGTAACCCTAAGAAATCCTCTGGAAAGATGTATTGGTATAGGTATACCAGAGGAGGGAAAGAGGAGGGAGTCACCTTCTAATCCACTTTAAGGATCATGCTAGCTACCTATACTGAAATTTTTTCTCTATAATGAGGATCTGGTCTCACTCATCCTAGATTGACATCCTATTCACTGGTTAACATTAATTTATCCCATTTATATGATGAAAACACCACCCATATCAGATAAAAATTGATTTTTACATGGTAGGTAGTTAAATAGTCTATGTATAAGATTAAATAGAAGCCTGACATCTCAAGAATTATGAATCTTCAGACATGATTGAAGCTAGAAACCACAATAAAATATTTTGGATAGAAATGAAGAAGCTCCACTTTCCTTCCCAAGGGTGTGTTAATGGATAAAAACCTAGAAGAGAAAATAACTAGTAAGTTTAACCCTGAAACCAATTGAGTAGATATGATTGAATGATATGCTCCTATATCAAACAAACAAACAAACAATGTAGAAGAAAGAAGGATCGTACCTTAAACTATTGAGGGTCCCTGTATACCATCATCTGAAGTCTGATCAAACACAAAATCATTATTAGAAACCACTCCATGACACCCCATAGGCTCATGAGTTACTTGATTAAGAAACCCTTGCGGGGTTTTCACCTGCTGCTGAGTACCTGTACTCACACCATATCCTGAATTTTCTTTTTTGCATCCATGAATGCCTATCAAAAAATCTCTTCAAATGCACGATCCTACCACACTGGTGACAAGTTTTGAGGTAAAATGTATAGTCCTTAAGATAGTTCCCTTTTCACCCATATTTGTAGCACCTAGAAGATTCGTATCCCACATAGGGAGTCAAAGAACCTTTGTTCTACTCTAACTTTCAACCACCACCCTGACATCCATCCTCCAACTTCCTCTTTTTATTCCTAGAGTAAGAAAATAGTACTATGTTATAGAAATACCCTATAATTACAATGGTGGTTGGAAGACTAACCATATATCTATCTTCCCAGATGCCCTTCTCTATCATCAGAGACTTATAAAGAACTGAAACATAGGTTATTAGATCAAAGTTCACAACCAAATGCTTCAAATATGGATGAATACTAATCTCAAACATTATTTATTTCTAAACCTTTCTCCCCACCAGAAGAAAATAAATGTGAATCAACTCTATGAAGCATACTAAATAGGTAGACAATATCATAATACCCTATCAGAGCTCTATGAACTATTGAGCATGATCTAGATTTAGTGTATAAGGGAATAAATCCCCAAATAAAAAGTCCTTGAAGGTCACCCATGTCATCCCTTCATGTATTTCAGCCTAAAACATAACATCCCACCACCATACAAAAAATCCATGAAGCATAAAGGTTTCAAGATTAAACTTATGGTCCTCTAAGGTCTCTACCAGGTCAAAGATCCTTTTGATGACTCATATCATATCATCTGCATCTTGGGGGCCTCTAGTGACTTTTAAGGATGGGGGATGATGGAGTTGGAATTCACAAGCATAATATACCATTATTTTCTTTCCCCTATGGGATCTTACACCCTAAACAGGTACTAGATGAAATATTCTTGGGTGGATCAGTTTTAAAACTTGACCAACTGGAGAAACCATGGGAACATGGTTAGTTTCATATTCCCACACAACAGGTGGTGCAACTAGTTGTGCAATACATCTATAAGTTATCATTTCCAAAAATTCCAGATTAAACCTTAGAGAAATCCAAAAACTAAAATAAGATGACTCTTAACAAAAAATAGACACACACAAGGGTTTACAAAGATTTTCAACCTAATAGGATTCCAATAAGAACAAGGTATAACCCCCTAAGAACTACCCATAATCCAATTCAAGCCTCTAATAACTACAAATTAGTCACACCATATATATACAATCAATCATATAACGCCTAGGTTAAAATAAAATAATGGAAAAAATAATTCACCAAAATCACAAATCATAATTTCAACATGAATTTAATTATTTAATATTTATCTAATAAAAGAAATAGACATATGGGATGTGATCCTACATGCCTAAACATGATTTATGAACACACACTAAATCCCATAAATTAGTATACAAACATCATGTGCATAACACAAGGTGAACTAAATCAATGGTAACATGTCATAACTAGAGCATCAAAAGAATAAATTCCCATTTCCATGGAAACTCAGAGGTCCACTATGTAGTACTGGATAGGATCTTACACAGTTCCTTGTCCCCAATCAAGGAACATAAAGAAACAAGTTAGTTAACTTGGATATGATACCATTTTGTAACACCCTAAACCAAACCATTGAGTTCGAGTCAGGATACCACACAACCTCATGCATGCCTCCCTATACTCAAGAGGTTGTTGGCTAGTGGTGAGGGGCAAGAGGAACATCATGGGGATACTATGAATCTGAAACCAATTAAACATCAAAGTGAAAATTGAAGTGATAAAAAATAAATCAACATATATTGAATGGATAAATAAATCATCAAGTAGAAGTATAAAAATAAAATACCAAACCATGCAGTAATAGTATAACATGTTAATCACATGAACTAAATAAAAGAAAAGATCCCCATATGCGGTGGGTAAATGTATGAGGAAAATAATCTAAAAAAAATAGAAGCATACATCAACCTGATTCCAACCTATAATTCCTTCTTCCCCTCTAAACTTTCTCAATCATCCACTATAGGGCCCCCGCCCTTCACTAGATCCATGTTCATGAAATCTATAAGTTCACAGAAATGCTCGAGTAGGGTGTTAGTATGAAATTCAGTAAGACACCACCAATTACTAGCATTCACGACCAATTTTCACCTATCAACCGGTCAAGGTTTCGGTGCTCTGCTAATGTGTATAGTAGCACTCGGGTCGAATCCTCGACGACGATACTTTGTAATAGTCATTTGTTTTTAGTTGATTGTATTATGATTGAGGGGTTTGTTTGCAGAGATTAATTGAAATTACTAATAGATTATGATTGATTTAAAAAATTGATAATGATTGGGGTGAGTTCATCATTAGATAGTTAAGCTTGTGATATCCTTGAGCTTTGCTTTATATTGCATTTAAATTAACACCCATGTCACAAGTTGACGTTGATTTGAATTCCCAAGTGTTAAGGCTTTAATCCAAGCCTTAACTTAACTTAGGGTTCTAATATTGATCATATCTTGTTTATGGTAGTGTATTTATGATTCTAATAATCCATGGAAACCACACTTTAAACAAAATAAGTCATTAATCCATGACATGCTAAGTCCAACATATACAATGTTAATTCAACGAATACTCATCGAGAAAAAGATCTCAATCGCTTAACATACCTAAATTAAAACTCACCCCAATGAGATATTTACACATCCATTAAGATGGTTATTAATCTGGTAATATATGTTTATGGTGATGAATTATAAAGAGAATAAAAAGAAAGGGACAAGATAAGAGTAGTGCGCCGAACACACACACAAACGATGAAGAAATTGTCAAATATAGAATTTAGATTGAATGAGGAAAAAAAATAAGAGAATGGATTTTAACTTGATTTAGGCTATTTTAAGAATATTAATATTAAACTACAGAAGGTGGGTGAGATTAAGAGATATTGAATAAGAAACATTCATTAAAACAAAATTACTAAACGAACACTTACAAAATTTCAAATGAAGAAGAACACAAAATTAAATGAAATGAAAGAGAGGAGGAAGGGTATCTAAAATGAAAACTTGAGTTTGGAATGTCCTAATAGACTTTCGGCAAAGCCTTGGTCGTTCCAATTGATCCTCCTCTATTCTGAAATGCCAACCCTTCTGAAAGGAGAGGAGGGGATGTTTTTATAGCCCAAGGAGGTAGACTGTTTGCATTCCAGAATTACCCCTCCACTTGGATCACTGATTTGGACATTCATACAGCCGAATCATGAAATATCTCCTTCTTTAAAGTTGTATATATTAAAGTCCCATATCTACTGTGAAAATTTGGCGTCCATTGGACTTATGGAGCAAATGTTATGGAGGTTGTACTAAACAATTCTGATCTGTCCATTTCAATCCAGACGTTTTCAAAGTCCATAATGTGAATGAGTTTTGGAATAGGAATATGCCATTGAATAAAAATAATTTCTTCAAAAGAGATGTCCGAACCTATATCCTCTTTCACACTAAAAAATCTCAGCTCGAATAGATTTCCACATCAGGGGAAATATCAATATTTGTGTACTGCTTTTATTTCTCAGCCAGAATGGTGGGATAGATTTCAATGCATCATTTTGGTCCATTTTTGTTATTATTAGGACTTGAAATTTTTATCCTGGACTCCTTAAATTGTTACCCAAACTATGGTGGAGAAAAATGGAATTTGGACTTCTTTATTTAGCCCATTAAATCAATATTCATGAATAGTCCAGTTTCTTCACAGATTCTTTGGTCTTGTTTGTGAGGACCATATAACCCTTCAAATGACAGAATTGGATCATGGTACCTTCTAATGAATGTTTTATATTTAAATAAGAATCCTAAAAAACAAGAACCACATAATTTGGATCAGTATAGTGATAGTTATTATTAAAACAGTAAACTGACTCAATTTGACTACTTCTAAAAATGCTCAAAAATTATACTTAGTATTAAAACATTAATATTTCACATAAATTATGCACATTTAATATAAAAATCAGTAAAGAGAGTATTTAATAAGTCATTAAAATATTAATAACATCAAATCCCCCACATGTAGTCTTGTGCATGTCCTCATGTGCAACAAATATAAAAACATAACAAAATCATTTTCACTCACCAACAAATATTAAAATTTTGTTTTCTCTAATGAGGGGAGGTTTATACTATTTCACTCATCCATATTGAATTCCACCACAAATTGTTACATAAATAATGTTCCAAAAACAATTCATTTTTCATGCTCAAATTTAGAAATGGAAAATGTGGACACTCAAAACTCACACCTCTCAAGATGATAAAATTCATTTGTGGAGGTTCACTATTTCACCAAACAAAAGTAAAAATCTTAGAGTTTGAAAGAGATCTCAGCTTAAAATCCCTATAAAAAGTGCACAAGAATCAAGAGGTATTTTTACGGGGTTTTTCTGTGGCTATAGGATGGTAGGAATATAATGTCCAAGAGAGAGAAGAAGAGGGGTAAAACACCAACATAGAAAAAGAAATGCACATTTTTTTTTGACATAAAACATGGAAGGAAATGAAAATACATATTTACAAGGGAATGATTGTGTGAAGAAAGACACAATAGAGGAAGAAAATTTGAAGGGGATGAGAATATGAAATATTTACAAACCAAAAAACTTCTCTCAATAATAAAATAATGCAATTGTTCTTTTTTTCTTTGTTTTTTCGAAAGTTGACCTTGAAACAGATCTCACACTCATATCCCGACCCATGTTTGATCTCCTCATGACACTAATTGTAATATTTATAACAAGGTCAAAGGTTTAGGAAGAGTGATTTTTGACCTACCCAAGACACAACCCATTTTTTCATTTTTTTTGATTTTTTTTCATCATTTTTGATTTTTTTGAACACTTGTCAATAACATTTAAAAAATTATTTAAATAGAAGTACATTACATTCCCCAAAACACACTGAATGACAACCTATCCCCCACACTGAAATGGATTCTTTCCCTCAAGTAGATGATAACTCGTTGAAAATCAATAATAGGTTACCCAAACAATGAAATCCATTCCCCCACACTTAAATTTCAAAAAATTATGCAATGAAAATTCATGTTGATATTGGGTGGGAAAAGGAATTGGGCTTGTAATGTGGCTATCAAGGAAAAGGTTTTCATAGGCTCAAAGGGGATTTCAAAATGGGGATTAATGTATGGTTAATGGGAGGCTATTTGGCTATTATAATTCTCATGTGGTTCAGAAAAATGCCTCTATCATATTAACGCACACTAAAGTAGGAAATTCATATAAAAGGTCTACAAACTCAAGATTCACAAATAGAGGTGAAAAAACACTCATTTTGAAAATATGGCCATAGGTAGCCTTGGCATGAAAGCTAATATTGGTTCTCAGGGTTGGGGAAAATCATTTTCCAAATAAAAAATTGAGCATTAAAAATTTGTTGGTTTTGACACAAAATTCTTTATCCAAAGTCATGATGAAAATAAAAAAATTTTGAGATTAAAACATGTCTTTTGACTCCCCAAAATGGTTAGACAAAATTTGAAAATTGGAGGGTGAGTAAGCATTACTCTTGATTTTTCATATTGTTTCTTAAATTATTATTATTTTTGTTTTTTTTAGTTTTTTAGGTTTTTTTTAGTTTTTTTTATAAAGACACACCCACACAAAAGAGAAAGAGTAAATAAAAAAATGTTTGATGAGGAAGGTGGTAAAAAAATGAGAATGAGGGAGGAAGAAGAAGAAGAAGAGAGAGAGAGAGAGTTAAAGGTAAAGAGGTGCCCCTGGTTTGGATTTGGTGGGTTGGCATCTCCATCCATTGGTGGGTCAACTGCAGAAGTTGGGGATCCGATGGAAGTTGAGGTGGTTCCTGGGATGTGTGTCCTTTCATGGTGATTCTTTAACCGATGTCCATTAACCATGAATGTACTTTTAGAAGAGGGGTCTTGGACTTGCACTGCACCAAATGGGTAAACATTAGTAATAACAAAAGGACCTTCCCAACGAGAATTAAGCTTACCTGGGTGAAGCCGAAATTGAGAATTGAAGAGCATTACCTTTTCACCTTCATGAAATACCTTTCTTAGGATGTGTTTATCATGGAGTACCTTGGATTTTTCTTTGTAGAGAATATAATTCTCATAAGAATCAAGTCAAATCTCCTCCAGTTCATCCAATTGAAACAATATTTCTTTACCAGATTTTTCAAGATCAAAATTACAAGTTTTCACTGCCCAAAATGACTTATGTTGGATTTCAAATGGTAGATGACATGCTTTACCAAAAACTATCCTAAAAGGAGACATCCCAATGGGTGTTTTATAGGCAGTTTGATAATCCCAAAGTGCTTCACCAAGTCTTTCAGGCCAGTATTTTCTGGTGGGTTTTACAATTCTATCAAGCACTCTTTTAACTTCTCTATTAGAAAGTTCATCCATGTCATTTGTTTGGGTGTGATATGCAGTTGAAGTTTTATGTACAACCCCATTCCTTTTTAAAAGAGATTCCATGGTTATATTAAAAAAATGGGTTCCTAAGTCACTTATCAAGGCACGAGGCGTGCCAAATCTATGGAAGATGTGTGTCTTTAGGAACTCACTAACAGTATGTGAATCATCCTTTCTGGTGGGTTTGGCCTCGACCCACCTAGAAACATAATCAACTGCAAGAAGTATTTATGAGAATCCATTGGAAGGGGGAAATGGTCCCATGAAATGGATGCCCCAAACATCGAATATCTCATAGAAAATTAAAGGCTTTTGGGGCATTTCATTTCTCTTTGAAATTGTACCAAACTTTTGGAAAGTGAGACATGATTGACAGAACTCATGTGAGTCCTTGAAGAGTGAAGGCAAGAAGAATCTAGAGTCTAGGACCTTTCAGGAGGTCCTTTGTGGTCCAAAGTGGCCACCACCAGGCATTGAGTGACAGAATTCTAAGATAGAGGAATGTTCATCTTTATCAACACATCTCCTAATTACCATGTCTACCCCAGTTTTGCAAAGTTTATTTTCTTCCCAAAAAGTGTATTTTGAATCACTTTTCAACTTCATTTTTTGTTCTTTTGAAAAATTTTCAGGAAAAACACCAGAAACCAAGTAATTTACAATTGGGGCATACCATGGTATTTTTGGAGTGAGATATGAAATGTGCTCAGTGGGTAATTCAGGATCGATGATTTCAGAATGAGAAGAATTAGAAATTCTACTCAAGTGATCAACCATAGGGTTTTCTTTTCATAGTCTATCTTTTATTTCATGGTCAAAATCTTGGAGAATTAGGATCCATCTTATTATCCTTGGTTTGGAATAACTTTTCTTGAGTAAGAACTTTATAGCAGAATGGTCTATGAAGATGATGATTTTGGCACCTAGGAGATAGGGCTGGAATTTATCTAAGGAAAAAACCACCGCTAAAAGTTCCTTTTCAGTGACAGTGTAGTGATATTGAGTTTCATCCAATGTTTTTGAGGCATAATAGATGACATGAGTAATATTTTCTCTTCTTTGACCAAGAACAGACCCAACAGCTCTATCATAAGCATCACACATCAACTCAAAGGGTAAGGACCAATCTGGGGGTTGGATTATCGGGGCAGATGTAAGAGCAGTTTTGAGTTCAATGAAGGCTCTCTTGAAAACCTCATCGAAATGGAAAGTGACATCATTTTGGAGAAACCGAGTGAGTTGGAGGGAAAATTTACTGAAGTTATGGATAAATCTATGATATAAACAAGCATGACCAAGGAATGAACGGATGTCTCGAACAGAAGTGGGTTCAGGAAGTGATCAGATCACTTCAATTTTGGCAGGATCAACTTCAATACCATCTTTTGAAACTATGTTCCCTAGAACAATCCCATTTGCAACCATGAAGTGATATTTTTCAAAATTTAACACATGGTTGCACTTGACACACTTTTGGAGGACTAGAGAGAGTGAATTCAAACAAGATTCAAATGACTCACCATAAATGGTGAAGTCATCCATGAAGACTTCCATGTAGTGTTCAATGAATTCAGAAAAGATACTCATCATACACCTCTGGAATGTTATAGGAGCATTGTAAAGTCCAAAATGCATTCTCCTATATGCATATGTTCCAAAGGGGCATGTGAAAGTAGTCTTTTATTGGTCCTAAGGTGCGAATGGGATTTGGAAGTAGCCAGTGTATCCATCAAGAAAGCAATAGTGTGACTTTCTGGCTAGTCGTTCGAGCATTTGATCAAGGAATGGGAGAGGGTAGTGATTTTTTCTTGTTTCAACATTTAATTTCCTATAGTCGATGCACACACACCATTTTTTCTTCACTCAAGTTGTGACTACCTCTCCATGTTCATTTGTGACAACAGTTATCCCACCCTTCTTAGGTACAACTTGAATTGGACTAACCCATTCTCTATCATAAATTGGGTATATAATACCATCTTGAAGAAGCTTGGTGATATCTTCCCTAACTACCTCAAGTATGAGTGGATTGAGTCTTCTTTGTGGTTGTCTAATTGGTTTGGATGATTCCTAAAGATGGATGTGATGCATGAAAAGGGTAGGGTTGATTCCTGGTATTCCATCTAGGGTCCAACCTAGGGACTTTTTTTCCTCTAACACCTGAACAAGTTTGGACTCCTCAGTTTCGATAAGTGAAGAAGAGATAATGACAGGATAAGAGTGATCATGGAAAAGGAATGCATATTTCAGGTGTTCGGGAAGAGGTTTCAGATCAGTCTCATCTTTTATTTGTGGGTTATAAAACTCAGGAATGGAGGAAGGGACTTCAATTGCTTCAGATTCATTCTTCTTAATACTGTCCAAGGTGGAGTAGTAGAGATCAGAGTTGATGTGGGATTCAAGAGAGTTTTCAAGTTCCTCTATATTGATGGAGTCTATGAATGAGAGGTCCACATCAACTTCACCATTTATGACTTGGTTAATCATGGTGCATATTTCACAAGATCCTTTGTCATTAGAACATGAAGAACATGGTGTATTAGGGTTTTATTGACTCTTAGAACTGTCCTCAGAAGCACGTATTGAGAATATAGAGTGATCCTCAAATGGGTATCGCATGGCTTGGAAAATGTTGAACTTGACCAGTTGGTCGCCGAATTCCATGGATAAGATACCCAAATGGACATCAATCTTGGTTCTCGCAGTCATGAGGAATGGTCTTCCTAGAATTAGGGGAGATCGAGAAGAGTTCATCTCACCTTCCATGTCAAGGACATAGAAATCAGCAGGGAAGATAAGATCATTGACTCGGACAAGGACATCCTCAATTATTCCCTCAGGACTGGCCATGCTTTGATTGGATAACTGAATGACAACACCCGTTGGGTGTAAGGGACTTAGACCAAGGTTGGAGAAGATGGATTTAGGCATGACATTAATTGAGTCTCCTAAGTCTATGAGTGTATCATCAAAGTTAGAACTTCCAATTTGGCATGGAACCGTAAAGGTCCCTGGATCTTTGCACTTAATGGGTATGGACTATTGGGTTGAAACATTTTCGAATGTCCTAAGTTGCATCTTGTGGGTACACAACTCCTTGAGAAACTTGGCATACTTAGGAATTTGTTTTATGGCATCTAAGAGAGGAATGTTGACTTCAAAACATCTAAACATGTCAAGCATTTCAAGATCGGGTTCAAAGGACTTCTTTGGCTTAAAAACAGTTTGTGGAAAAGGAATTGGATTCCTAAGTGGAATGGAAGGAGGTGAGGGAATGGATTCAAATTCTTTTTCAAGTTTCTTTTTATTTTCATTTTCTAGGTCAACATTCAAAGGAGGGTTGGATGACTTATCTTGAGGCATAGAAAGTTACTTTCCCAATCTAAGTGTAATTCTTACATTACCCTTGGGGTTGGGTAATGGTTGAGTTGGGAGTTGGGAAGAATTGGATGGTTTCTACTGACTAAGGTGGGATGCAAGTTGACCAATTTGAGTTTCAATGTTCTTGAGACTAGAACGGGTGAAGGAGGCAAGATCTTCAACAATGATTTTCCATGGTTGCTTGGAAGAAGAGGCTTGTCTTGGATTGGGATTACCTATATTTTGGTTCTTGGGAAAGCTATTGTATTGGTTTTGGAATTGGGAAGGATCACTAGGATAATGGAATCTAGGAGGAGGATTGTTCCTTTGAGGTTGAGGAAGAAAAGGATAAGGTTGTTGGACGTAACCAACACCTTGAACATATTGAAACTGGTTTGGGTTTTGAGGAGGGAATTTAGGAGGATGAGATATGGGATTACCATACCTATGGCCTTGGTTATAGGAAGAAGAGAAGGGCTCAGAGTGAGGTTGGTTGAAGTTTCTAACAAACTGACCTGATAATTGAGGGTTGTTGTTATGATGAGCATATGCTGCATTGAGCTCCATTGGTCCAGATGAATTGGATTGATCCTCTTGAAGTTGTGGACATGTGTCAGTTGGATGAGATGAAGAGTTGCAGATTCCACAGTTTTTGACAGGTCCAGGAAACATTGATTGCAGAGAAGATGAGGTTGTGGATTTGGATTCCACAGCTAGTTGCCTTACAAGACCTGTAAGTTCACTCATCCATTCAGTCATCTTGTTCGGCTCAATTGATTGATTATCTTGGGCTTGTTTTACTTGATCATGTTCTCGAGTATGGAATTGTTGTGTTTTTGCAGCCATGTTACTTATGAGATCTCTTGCTGCTGTAGGAGTTTTATCAACAAGAGCACCTCCACTTACGACATCAATGAGAGTTCTATCCATTTACAATAACCCCTCATAGAAGTATTGGATCAAGAGTTGATCAGGGATTTGGTGATGTGGGCAGGATGAAACAATCCTTTTGAACCTCTCCCAGTACTCATGGAGTGATTCACTTGGGAACTGATGGATACCACTTATTTCATTTCGGATAGAAGCAGTACAAGAAGCAGGAAAGAATTTCTCTAAGAAGAGTCGCTTCATGTCATTCCATGTGGCTATGGAACCAGGAGGAAGGTAGTAGAGACATGAATTAGCAGTGTCATCTAGGGATAAAGGGAATGCTCGAAGTTTGATTTGTTCCTAAAAAACCCCTTGAGGCTTCATGGTAGAGCACACTACATAAAAATCTTTAAGGTGGAGATGTGGATCCTCACCGGCTAGCCTGTGGAAATGAGGGAGAAGATGAATCAAACCCGATTTGAGTTCAAAGTCAGCCTCTATGTTTGGATATTTAATACTAAGAGGTTGGTAATTCATATCATGGGAAACAAGTTCTTTACGTGTTTGTTCCTTAGGATTGGCCATATCTAATTCAATTGGTTGGACAAGGACTGGTTCTTGAATTATTTGATTATCTCTTATGTTCCTCCTAATTAGGCGAAGTGTTCACTCAATTTCAGGGTCAAACAAGTCTGAGGGATTATTTGGAAGGCTATAAGGCATTTAAGAGATATTTTGGAAGAAAAAGGAAGACGGTTTTTTCTTTTTCTTTTTTTTTTCAGTTTAATATTTTTATGAAAATACGGGGTTTTCTTTATGTTTTTTTTCAATTTTTTTTATATTTTTTATATTTTTTTTAAAATAACCAGAAACTAATGACTACTTAAGGCACCATCCCCGAAAACGACACCATTTGGAATGCACGTCTGATTGTCACCTATCGACTGGTCAAGGTTCCGGTGCTCTACTAATGTGTATAGCAGCACTCGGGTCGAATCCTCAGCGATGATACTTTGTAATAGTCGTTTGTTTTTAGTTGATTGTATTATGATTGGAGGTTTTGTTTGCAGAGATTAATTGAAATGAATAATAGATTATGATTGATTTAACAAATTGATAATGATTGGGGTGAGTTCATCATTAGGTAGTTAAGCTTGTGATATCCTTGAGCTTTGCTTTATATTTCATTTAAATTAACACCCATGTCACAAGTTGACGTTGATTTGAATTCCCAAGTGTTAAGGCTTTAATCCAAGACTTAACTTAACTTAGGGTTATAATCTTGATCATATCTTGTTTATGGTAGTGTATTTATGGTTCTAATAATCCATGGAAACCACGCGTTAAACAAAACAAGTCATTAATCCATGACATGCTAAGTCCAACATACACAATGTTAATTCAACGAATACTCATCGAGCAAAAGCTCTCAATCGCTTAACATACATAAATTAAAACTCACCCAAATGAGAGATTTACTCATCCATTAATATGGTTATTAATCTGGTAATATATGTTTATGGTGATGAATTATAAAGAGAAGAAAAAGAAATAGACAAGATAAGAGTAGTGCGCCGAACACACACACAAACGATGAATAAATTGTTAAATATAGAATTTATATTGAATGAGGAATAAAAATAAGAGAATGGATTTTAACTTGATTTAGGCTATTTCATTAATATTAAACTACAGAAGGTGGGTGAGAGTAAGAGATATTGAATAAGAAACATTCATTAAAATAGAATTACAAAACAAACACTTACAAGATTTCAAATGAAGAAGAACACAAAAGTAAATGAAATGAAAGAGAGGAGGAAGGGTATATCAAGTGAAAACTTGAGTTTGGAATGTACTCCCAGGACTTTAGAAGATCCTTGGTCGTGACAATTGATCCTCCTCTATTCTTAAATGCCAACCCTTTTGAAAGGAGAGGAGGGAATGTTTTTATAGCCCAAGGTGGTAGACTGTTTTCATTCCATAATTACCCCTCCACTTGGATCACCGATTTAGACATCCATACAGACGAATCATGAAATATATCCTTCTTAAAAGTTGTATATATTAAAGTCCTCTATCTACTGTGAAAATTTGGCGTCCATTGGACTTATGGAGAAAAGGTTATTGTGGTTGTACTAAACAATTCTGATCTGTCCATTTCAATCCAGACGTTTTCAAAGTCCATAATGTGAATGAGTTTTGGAATAGTAAGATTCCCTCAAATGAAAATAATTTCTTAAAAAGAGTTGTCTGACAATATCTAATATTTCACACTACAAAATCTCAGCTCAAATAGATTTCCACATCAGGGTAAATATCAATATTTGTGTGCTGCTTTTGTTTCTCGGACAGAATGGTGGGATGGATTTCAATGCATCATTGGAGCCCATTTTTGTTATTATTAGGCCTTGAAATTTTTATCCTGGACTCCTTAAATTGTTACCCGAACTATGGCAGAGAAAAATAGAATTTGGACTTCTATATTTAGCCCAGTAAATCAATCTTCATGAATAGTCCAGTTTCTTCACAGATTGTTTGGTCTTGTTTGTGAGGACCATATAACCCTTTAAATGAAATAATTGGATCATGGTACCTTATAATGAAATTTTTTATATTTAAAATAGAATCCTAAAAAACAAGAACCACACAATTTGGATCAGTATATTGATAGTTATTATTAAAATAGTAAACTTACTCAATTGGACTACTTCTAAAAATGCTCAAAAATTATACTTAGTATTAAAACATTAATATTTCACATAAATTATGAATATTTCATATAAAAATCAGTAAAGGGAGTATTTAATAAGTCATGAAAATATTAATAACATCAATGACCCTTTACATAACTTTATAAGATATACTAATGCATTACATGAAGGTAAACAGAATACAGGTAAGTTATAAGTATATCACACGAGCATAACATATTTCCTGGGTCCTTAGAGACTAGAATTACCTACTTTAGCACCATGCTAAAGAGAATGTGAACCAACCATTTTTGACACATACCCCTTTGAAGGGATATCCTAGAAACAAATTTTACACATCCCATCAGATGGGATAAGCCATGTACATTCTGAACTCTCATATGACACATCCCTCTTGGGGGGATAGTCCATATGAATCAACCAACAAGATTAGTGGGAGAAGATAGAGGAAAAAAACATGAAAATATGTATACAAGATGAAGGATCAAAAATCCCGTTATATCATTAAAGAGTCACAACCATAAGAAACCATATATGATCAAACATCAAACATAGGTTTCATAGGGCTGCACACATACACCAAACAATTATTCCAAGAACCTGTATAACGTGCTCCAAAGTCAAGGAACTTTCTACCTTAGGTACAATGATGAATTGGTGATAACTGTCTGAATACAATTTCACCACTGAAACATAAGAAGACCAATTACAGTGAATGATCTAGTCTTGAAAGATGTACAGATTCCAATTACTTGAATTTGGGTGATGATTCTCTCAACGATCAATAATTCTCTTATCATATCATGTAAAAAACCTTGGATCCAATCAAGATATCCATGATATAATTATTTTTTGTCAAGTAAAAGAGGATAGTATTGATCTAGAATAAAGAAGAACTCATCATATTTGGTTGAAAGGATCAAACCATCATCTGAACATCGAATGGAGAAGACAAAAGGAGTTGAGGGATCCCAAAACACCTGGAGAGATCCTAGGGTTTTAAGTAGTAAGAAATGATATGAATGGGAAAATAAATGATCATTGTATCATTTAATATTTTAGAATCGACTACATTCATGGTGTGAATTATAGATTCACATCATGAACATTCAAGAAGGATGATATTTCAAAAATCACATCACCTCAGCTTAAAATCCCAAAACCCCATTCGTGACATGAATTGCCTCTCACATCGTGATCAAATTTCATGTCCTAAAATAAGATTCATGGATTCATCCTAGAATCCATTCATGGCATGAATTGGATCCTGTATCCAATTTCCATCATTTGATCATTTCCTTTTCCGAACACCCATAACATGTCTCAACTCATTTATTAACACCCTTAAGATATATCAAATATTAAACTAGGTATACCTTCAAATTGAGGATGTTACATCATATATCAGAAAACTCCCATTGGGTATCATCAATCAAACAAAGTTCATAATAAATAGTTTGGTTTTGAGTGTCTCCATTCTGCTTAAGTCATGGATAAATGACTATGGGGATTCTTTTTCACTCTATATATGATATGGGGAGAATAAGAAGCTATTTTTCTAAAATATTCGAAAGGTTTCACCTTGTGGATGATAATATTCTTGATATTGTGGTAAAGGGTGATATTTCCATATGATTTTTTTATAAATACTTACTAAAGTTGCAAGGGGTGTGACACATACTAGGGATATGGAAGAATTTGATCATGATAGGATAACTAGACGATATGGGTTTTTGTACTACGTTTGTAGATGGTTTGTGTAAAGGCACATAGGGTGTCATGATGGTGGATAAAGGTGTAAAGGATGGAGTATTGTATATAACTAGACATTTTAAAGGAGAAATGTATGTTGGTAAATTAAATTTTAGATATGTTATGTTTTTTCATTAAAGTATTAATCACATGGGTGATAACGGGATGAAATCATTGGTTGAAAATGGAATACTGAAACTTGGAAACATGGAGTGCGAAACATGTGAGGAATGTATCCATGGGAAGCAGTGGATGGTGTGATTTAATACAGAAGGAAAAAAATTGAATAATTATAAGTTAGATATGGTTTATACGAATGTATGGGGGCCATACCTAGTTCATTATCACAAGGTAATGTTGTGCTATTATGTTGTGAGTGGGTTATATATACCCAACTCCTATATATGGGATGATTACCATTACATGTGTAAATTTTAATATATACATATTTATTTTTCTTACTATAATAGTATTGATACTTCTACACCCATTATTTACATGGTAATTTTATTATATTATAAGTCATATCAAAAGGTTATAATAATTTCCAACTATAATGAGAACCTCAAAATAATATGAAAGTAATCTTAAAAAAACATCCTATGGTCTAGATATATCATATTTATAGGACACAAATTATGACTGAATATCAGGTGTTAGGGGATCATAAGAATTGAGACTTCTTCTCATGAAGTTCACACTTGAAAATCTCAAGTAGAGGAAATCATGAGGACTGACCCCTAAATAGTAACACCACATGTTTTGAGTGTCATTGTTTGTTCCTATATATGAGCATGTGTATTGGTTTCTTGAATTGAGATCATTATCAATGTGTACCATTTGAACACATACTTTGATGCAAGATAAAAACCATGTCATTAAAGTTGTGCTGAGGTATCTTGTGTCTGTTGTGTTATTGGTGGTATGACATTGGTTGAATGATCGAGATAGGACTTGTCACTTCTGAGTTGAGGAAGAGATATCTTAAACCTATTTGATTAGGATTCTAGTACCTTTATTAAATCAATGGCTATAGTGATTAAAGGTAAGTCCATCTAGTAATGATAATGAATAAGTAATATAATAATGGATGATAATATGGAGTGTGCATCCTTCTTTATGAGATATTGTTAAAAACATATTATATTACATATAGAACGTTAGTAGGAGGTTGTCGTAGCCATGAAATTATTTATCTCTGTAAGTACCACAATGTGTTACAATATACTGCTCTTGGTTTGTGGGTATGAATCACTTATATCAAGATAAGGACCCAGAGGGTCACACACTAAGTGTATCCACAAGTTCCACCTATTTGGATGAATAGGAGTTTAGGATGAAGTAGACCCCACATACTGGGGATGATGAATGTACAAGTGCAAACAAAAACAAGTAAAATAATTAAATTAAATTATTTAAGTTTAGAATAATAATAATTGAATTTATTTCTCAAGGTATTCACAATTTTTTTTATTATAAAATTGAATACGAGAAAATATAATTTTTTGAATGAACATAAACCATTCAATGTTTGTTAAATTATTTGGTGAGATTACAATTCAAGTTAATGTTTCATATTTTATCATGTAATATTTTATAGTTTTAAAAGTGAGTGATATAATGTTCATGACATTTATGAAAAATTTAATTAAGTCATAAGTGTGAACAATGGTCTAAAATGAAGGTGATTACTTTCCAAGGACCAAAATGAAAATTTTAAAAGTATATCCTAGGTATAAATACTCATTTTAGACACTTGAATAGTAAGATCCACTATTTTTAATAATTTAGATATAGTATATATCCTCTCATATCTTACCAAGATTGGAGAGAGAATTTTAAGGAATAACAAGGTTGGATTGATCCTTCTTTCTCAGTTGAGTCCATGTTCTTCACGTGATCGAATATAAATCATAAATTTATTTTATTTCCCACACTAGCACTCAATAATTGAAGATAAATGATACAGTAGTTTTGGTGAACATGTGTATGATCTATAAGATTTCTATCTCGGGACCTTTGAGCCAAGACATGCTGATTGTGAGTGAATCAAATTAGTAATTTCAAATGAACAAGGTACCATTTACAGTTTCGTTTGATTTTTTTCATCATGATTAAATTGAATTTAATGTGATACTTTGAGAAATACAAGAAATGTGTTTTATGGATTCAATATTTTTAATATGAATCGGAACCCAAAATTTTAAATCATGTATTTTTCACACTTCCACTGCGCCCCAGGTTCCTTTAATTGGTATTAGAGTGAACATATAATTATTTTGGATAAATAAATTCAAAATTTTAATTAATTTTTTAAATATTAATAAAGAGGGTTATAATATGGTCTCAAAAAAATTGATGGTACATCGATCTGAGTTCATATAGTCAAGATATGGTTTATTGAAAATCGATGAGTTTGAAGAAATAATTTTGACAAAACTTTCATATATATATATTCATCCACTTTTATGGTTGTTTATTTGATAGATTTCTAGTAGGGGTGTGTTTTGAGGACATTGTGTATTTGATAGATATATTAGTAGTTTATAGGGAAAGTCTAGTGGGATATATATTTTCGTGCAAGCCTAAATGATAACCATGAAAAACAATAACAACAACATATAATTCCACACACATTAAAAGGGTGTGGACCCCATGGTTGCTCCCCATTTATCAGGGGGCATTAGATAATATGTCCACCCCATCAACTAGGGTGGTTCCAATATATATATATATATATTATTGTATTATATATATATATATCTCTGTGTGTGTGTGTGTGTTTGTGTTGTACATATGTGCCCCTAAATTAGATGCCCATTTTTTTCATCCTGACCCAAATCGGACTAGGTCATTTTGGATCCAACCTTCCCAACCTGTTAGACCTATCTCCAACCCTAAATAAATATCTAGAAATATTATTTAGTTCCAAATGGACCATAAAATTGAAAATATATATCTGAAATTATATTTAATTGTTTGAGAATTCATAATTTGTTTTTGGGTGTCATGGGATGTATCAATAATTAATTATAATTATTTTAGTACGGGTTAATGTGTTAAATTTACGATCAAGTTGTATTTTATAAATTTTAATTTTTCTTATGAAATATAATTTAACATTGACTGATGATGAGTTGAGACCAACCCATGAATGTTTTATTTATTATTTATTTAAATTTTTTATTGAATTTGAGTTTTAAGTTGTAATAATTATTTTTATGTTGATGATTTGTGCATCGTCCCTTTATATTTAATTTTTATAAGGGTATATGTGTATATATTTAAGTAGTTAAATATAATTTTGTAACATGAGTTATCCTCATCTACGTGTGAGTATGCATTGTAAGGTTTATACGAGTTCATGGTAACACGGTTCGAGTTGAGAGCCGATGTGAACCAAACAAGAGAAATCCATGAGAGTTACGGGTGCTGCAATTTAAGTTAGGAATCGAATTAAGAAATTACCCTAGGATATCAATTAATATATTATTAACTCGATGGATTTACTAATAGTTAATGGATCACGATCACATCATTATTTATTTATTTTTTCACATGCATGGTTCATTATTTTTTTAGTGTGTATTTATTACACAAGATCACATAGTATAATAATTAAAAAGCATGCATAGATAAAATGAATATGTGGGCTGATTTTTTTATATTTAAAACCCAATTAAGTTGTGAGTTAGATCACATAAAACAAGCATGTTAAAAATAAAAATGATTTCATTCACTAAGATAAATTAATAAATCCCTCAAAAAATATTATGTCATTAAATTCTTTCCATCACTTAATTTTTGGACACAACCAATTATTTGAGGTGCACATCAGCCCTAATTGAGGGTATCTATTACTACTAGGGAGTTATTATGAGAGTGGTGGGTTTACTTAAATAAATTTTAAATAAAAAGTAGTCATATCTAGTTTGTTGAAACTTTAGAGGCAAAGTGTTGTGAAATGAAAAGTAATTCTTTTTAGAAGATGGGACTCCACTCAACAGATCAAGAATCCATGAGTTAATATATTTGGATAGAAAAAATCCAACATTATACTACCAGATTCATGAATATGTCATATCTTAGGATATGAAGATATTTTTAAGGATTCTTACCACTAGAATACTTAAGCAACTGAGTATTCTGAATCTAGTAGTTGAGGGCTAATAGGATTTGAAAAAATAGTGGGAGATATTTAGACATTAATAATTTAAAAATTTTATTTGGTAATCAAGATAAAGTAGTAATCTACTAAATTTTATTTTCTATATATCAAATGGAAATCACCATGCCCAATATAATTTCACTATGTTCAATATTGGATAAAGATATTATCCTGTCCGATAATAACTTCCAAGAGCGGTATAATCATTTGTGCACAGTACTAATCCCATAAAGGAATATTTATGTGTTACAATGACCACTTCTTGTCGATCCCCCTTAGGGAGAAATAAATTTGAATAAATATAAATAAAATAAGAATGTGGACGATGAACTATATTTCCAATGTGTAATGTTTCCATCTATGTTCAATGAGATGAAAAAAATGTACGAGGATGAAGATTCCTATAGATTCTATATCATCTCTAAGAGTTATACCAGGAGAGAGATTAAAAATAAAGATATAAGATATCCAGTGCTATATATAGATTCATTCTTGTAGAGGTAATCAAGAATAACCTCATGCACTCAATATTATTAGGTACAATGAGATACTGGAGACCCTTGGGTTCAAATTGAACCAAGAATAAGAAAAAAATCTCATTTTTTCCTCTTTACCACCTAGCTTTTAAAATTTCATCATTAATTATAATATGAATTATATAAATTGATCATAGATTTATTTCCTTTAGTTTTCCAAACTGATAAGGATATGAAGAATTCCAACTCTTATATCCTTATAGTGAACAAGGGAAATAAAGGCAAGGATAAGGTGTCAAAGGTATTATCTAAGTCAAAGGCACCGACGCACCACCACTCTAATAAGATAAAGATACAGAGGGAGAAAAATGAGAAGGAATTAGTCTTCTTTTCATGTGGAAAGAAAGGCCATTAGAAGAATAATTTCATAGCTGGGAAGAAGAAGCAAGGTGATGCTTCTGCTTTAGGTATATTTTTCATTGAATGTAATATATCTATATTTATAATTTGGGAATTGGATACTACATTTGGTTCACAAATTTTTATTCAAATATAGTAACCGAGTAGATTTAAAATAGTTGAAAAAGGTGAATTTGATCTTTGAGTAGTAAATGATGTGAGAATAGAAGTATTATCAGTTATTATTGTCATCTTATTTTTCCTAATATAATAGTTCTTGTACTGAATAATTATTATTATGTACCATATGTTATAAAAAACATAACATCAGTGTCAATTTGAGAAATTATGAGATTTTATTTCATGTTTTTAAATTAATGTTATCTTATGTATAAGGAAAACATATGTTATGGAATAAAACATCTTAATAATGTATTATATATACTTGAACTAGAAAATCTAGTTTTCGCAATAAATGAAAAATCTAGTGAGAATGACTCATATCCCACCTACCTATGGAACTTTCAGCTAGGTCACGTAAAAAAATCATTTAATAAAAATAAATCAAGAAGGGTATTTAGAATCTATTGAGTTTAAACCCTTGGATGTATGTCACACTTTTTTATAAGGTAAAATTAATAAATCACATTTCAATTGGAAAGGATAAAGAGCCACTGAACCACTAGAGTTGATTCATACTAACATATGTGGTCTATTTCTAGTATAGTTGAGGGGTGGGTTCTCTTATTTCATTACTTTTACTGATTAATTTAGTAGTTATGTTTATATATACTTAATGAGTTATAAGTTATATCCCTTTATAATGTTTAAGGAATTTCAGAATAAAGTAGAAAATCAACTTGGTAAGAAGATTAATAAACTATACTTAGACCATAGTGGAGAATATCTTAACCAATCTTTAATTTATAATTTAAATGAGTGTGAGAGATATTTAAAACTTACTCCTCCTTATACACCTTAGTGGAATTGTGTTATAGAAAGGAGGAATCCGACCCTTCTTGACATGGTTAGATCGATGATGAGTCATGCAACTTTACCTTTATTTTTTGTGGGATATGCATTGAAGAATAAAATATATAAAAAACTAAGTACCAACTAAAGTGGAATATGATATTCCTGTGAGTTTTGGTATAGAAAGAAATATACTCTGTCACACATATGTGTATGTAGATATGAGTATTTTTTTCAAGATAGTCCCTAGTGAAAAATCAGAATCTCAAATCATGAAGTGAATCTTTATAAGTTATATTAAGGATAATAATGGATATTAACTATACAACCCTTTATATAGAAAAGTAATTATGGAAATACATTCCATATTTCCAATAAGGGAACATATTTCCAATGGAAATAGTGGTAGAATGATTGATTTTGATGAATTTGATGATCCAGACACACAAGAGTTGGCACAAGAACAATATCAACAAGGTACATTCAGAGATGGAGTTTTTCTTGAGACACAGGTACTGCGCAGGTCAACCAAAGAGGTTAGAGAACCAGATAGAGATTTTTTTTTGTGTTACTGAGTCATGTGACACATTACTCTGTGAGAATTTTGAACATATAACATATAAGGAATTAGTATATGTCAAGGATGCTACTAATAGGTAAGAATCCATGTATTTAGAAATGGAGTCTATATACCAAAATCAAATTTGGATTTTGGTAGACCCACTTGTTGATGTAAAAACTATTACGAATAAATGGGTATTCAATAAAAATATAGACATAGATAGTCATGTGAGAATCTATAAATCACGATTGGTAATGAAGGGTTTCATGAAACATCAAGGCATCAAGTATAATGAAACCTTCTCACTAGTCACAATGCTGAAATCCATCAGAATATTACTTGAATTAACTACCTTACATGATTATTAAATTTGGTAAATGGATGTCAATATTGCATTTATAAATGGGAAGTTGGTTAAAGATGACTTTATGACACAACCTGATGGATTTAATATGTCAAATAGTTCTAATAAATTGTAAAGACCCGTAAAATTCAAGGGAAATTTTTTCTTAATTTTCTTTGGAATTTTACAAGAGCGCGGTTTCTGACGGCACCTGATTCCGAGGCCCGGAGTGCCCGGAATTAATTTACGAAGTTTGGCTCGGGTACGTTCAGTGAACGAACGAGCGGGAATTTCTAACTTTTGATCTGGTGCTCGGAATTGAAATCCGAGGACACCGATGAACTCGCAGCGCCGATATTCTCTCAAGGAGACCTTTTCCGAGGTTGCGTTTTATGCGGGACGAAAGTTAGTTTTTGGGAGAAATTATAAGAAGTTAAATAAAAATGTGGAAACACTTTTTATTTTTATTTTGTTGGTTAACTTCTCCCAAAGGGAGTTAAAGGTGGGACCCACATCCACTTAACCTCCCTTGGGAGGATTAAGTGTGGTGGGGCCCACACGAACCCCAACTCCTCATCTTCTCTCAAAACTCCCCTATAACTCCCTTTATTTAATGTTGACATCTTGGTTTAATTAATTAAGGTGGGTTGATTTGAATTTCAAACCTTTGAAATTCAAGTTGATGTTTTTGTAAATAAAATAAGCCTTAGCTTATTTTATTTTGTTTAGCCATCTTGAGAGGATTTGGGAGCTCCTTCTTCTTCTTCAACTTTGACGAAGAACGCGAAGAACCTTCGAGCTCCAACGAAGAACGGCGCTCCTCTCTTCTTCGTAGCCGGTTGTTTTCGAAGATCGACGACGCCTTCCGTTTCAACGAAAGGGAACACCGCTTCCTCCTCGGACTTCCTTCGTCGGCTTACGAAGATTCACCAACGACGTACCTCTTCGGACGTACCTCTTCGTCAACGGAATTGACGAACGTTTACCGCGACGCCCGACCTCCGCGATGTTGTCTTCTGTGGGTCGTTGACGAACATCGTACTTGAAACCGAGGTAGGGGTTGTTGTTGTTTTATTTATTTATTCTCGTTCTTGGTTCTAGCATGACAAACGTGAGGATAATTATTTATGTGTTATCGTCTAACGAGAGGGGGGGGGGGGGGTCGGACCGCACAAACACGGCCGAATTCCCCCTCCTTTGTTCTTGATTATGATTTTCTTGTGGATGAACGAGATGGCGTGGTGCCGTCGCACCACGCAGAAATTCGCACGGTTATATTGTGCGACGCCGTCGCGCCGCGCCGTGGAAGGATCACCATGAACGCGACGCCGTCGCGCCGCGTCGAAGGAAACTGAAGGCGCCGCCGCCGGAGCGGGGCCGCGGCGGAGGGGCGCGGTGCCGTCGCACTGTGCCGGACGATGAACACCGCAGCCGGTTCTGGGCCGCGGAGAAACGAGAGGACCGACGGCTAACCGGGCCGCCGGTGTCGGAAGCTGGAAGGGGACCGGCTTTGCCGGTCCGTTGAAGAAGAACCGGCCAGCCAGGTCGGGCCGGCCGGAAGGGGAAAGACCGGGGGAATTAAATTCCCCCGGCCAGGTTACTTGCCCTTCCCCCCATTATGAGGGGGGGGGGTTTCATAAAGGGGGGCAGGCGGCCCCCCGTTTTCCTCAAGGTAGGCCCCCACGAGGGGGGCTGGTTTCTCCAAAGGCGCGACTTTTAGCCGCGCCGGCAGCTAAGAAGAAGCGGGGGCCTTGCCCCCTGCGCGTGGCACCGAATGACGCCAGGCCGCGCCGCTGCCGGCCGGGCCGCGCCGCTGCGCTGGACCGCGCCGCCGCGCCGGGCCGGGTCGGACCCGGGTCGACCCGGTTCGGGCCGACCCGGACCCGGACCCCCCGTTTTCGAATCGACTTCGGTCTTTTGCTCATAACTTGAGATACAGACCTCCGATCGACGAACCGTCTGTGGCGATGCGATCCTTGGATCGAGACGGTCGATTCGGTATATTGCAATCAAAGTTTCGGAATACTTTGAGTTCGGCCGTGTTGGTTCGTACACAAAACCAACCGGGCCCTCGGAGCGGAAACACTCATATCTTGAACTACGGATGTCCTATTGACGTGCCGTCAGCTTTGTTGTGTTCCTCTTAGCGAGACGGATCTTTTGGAATACTCCGCCCGAGGTTTGGATGCAGGTGGAGTACGGTCGTGTTGGTTTTGCCTTAAAAACCAAACGGGCCCCTGGGACGAAAAAACCAATAACTCTCAGACCGGGCGTCCGATCGACGCGCCGTCTGTTGCGTTGAGTTCCTGTTGATGATATGGAACTTTTGGATACATCAACTCTGGACTTTGTGATAGTTGATGTATCAGCCTCTCGGCTCGTGGAGCGGACCCTCTCGAACGAGCTTGCTGTGTGCGGGAACCCTAGTGCTGGCTGCGACCGTGACTGCTACTGCTACTGTGACTGCGACGACGACAGTACAGAGATCCTTGGTGGATTCGACGACGAATACAACACTCAGCGATCCTACGTGGATCAGTGCTACAGGTCCTGTGTGGGCCCGATCCTGTGTGGGTCCGATCCTGTGTGGGTCCTTGCGCTCAGCGGTCCTATGTGAACCAGCGCCTACAGGTCCTGTGTGGGCCCGATCCTGTGTGGGTATTTTGCGGGGGTTAGTTACCTATTGATCCTTCGTGGGTCCGACGACTTAGATGGATCATAGATCATCTTTATCGTCTTTCGAAGAAGTATACCTGTGTGAGCTGAATCCTGTTACTTTCCTGTGTGGATTTCGTTTTGCTTTCCTGTGTGGAATACGTATACTTTCCTGTGTGGAATGAGTTGTACTCGGGCTCGGAGGTTGGATCGTATTGGAATTGATGACTTAGGTATATGTATGGGCATATACCTAAGCAGTGTCGGTTGTTACTTCGTGATTGTATCTTCCTTTGTGGTTTATCCTTTGTGGATTTTGGGAGACCTTCGAGGGTCTCGGGGTCCCTACTGAGTAGCTTATACTCACCCCTGCATGGGATATGCCCGCACTACGTTGTGTTGGTTGCAGACGACAGACAGCGTTGATCTTGGCTGAGGCTTGCAGAGCAGGATGGTACCTGGAGGTGGACCACTGGGCGGGACGTACTCGGAGCGGACGGTGGGACCTGTGGAGCAGTGGAGCTATCTGTACCCACCTTCAGGTGAGATTTCCAGTGGACAGCTCGGAGTAGCGGCTTTTACTTTACAGTTTCTGTTTTCCCTTTCGAGTTGTACTTTACTTTCAGTTTGGGTTTGTATACTGGCCCATTTACTTTTCCGCACTTTCAGTTGTACTCTATTCTTACTTAGTATTTACTTTCCGCTTGCTTACTCTGTGGTGCTTGTTTACTTTACAAAGTCAATGCATTCCCTTTTTACCGGGATTTAAGCCTTGGTGCTAGTCGCCAGCCCCTGGCCTATGGAAGGCGGGCTTGGGGTAGTCACGGCACGGGCCCCGAGGACGGGTCGTGACATAAATTGTGTAAGCTGTAGAGATCCATTTATGGGTTGAAGCGAGCATCACGATCATGGAATGGTCATTTTTATTAGGACATACGATAATTTGGTTTCATTAAGAATGAAAATGATCCACGTTTCTATAATAATGTTAGTGGGAGTTCCATTATTTTCCTAGTATTATATATTGATGAAAATTGTTAATGGGAAATGAAGTGCAAGTCTTAAAATTAGTGAAGGCATAGTTAAATGAATGATTCTCCATAAAAGACTTAAATTAATTATCCTACATTGTATAGATCAAGATCCATTGAGATAGATATTAGTGGTTTCTTGGTTTAATTCAAAGTACATATATTGACAAGGTGATCAAAAGGTATTATATGGAACAATCCAAGAGATGATTGTTTCTAGTATCACATGGAATTAATAACTCTAATAAAATGTGTCTATAGACATATGAGGATATTAAAATAATGAGTGTAATCCTTATTCTTTAGTAGTAAGATCCATCATGTATTCCATGATATGTAGTAGATTTTATATTACCTTTTATTTAATTATGGTGGGTAGATATCAAGATAATCCAGGTGAGATTCCTTAAATAGATGTAAAAACTATTCTAAAGTAATTGATACATATAAAGGATATTTTATTTGTGTATGTAGGGGATAAGGAGCTAGTTGTGAGGGGATATACCGATTCTATCTTCTAAATAGATCGATATGATCTGAAATCATATCCAAACTATGTCTTTTTCCTAAATAGAGGTGCAGTGAGCTAGAGAATCTCAACTTAGTATATAGTCACTAATTATAAATAGAATCTGAGTATATAAGGGATTATGATGAAACTAAGGAAGAAGTATGGATATATATATTTGTTTCCAATATTGGAATTGTTCCTAATAGTACATACCCTATTACTATATAATATTATAATACAGTAGTGGTGGTGCTTGTGAAAGATCCCATGTCACTCTAGAGGATAAAGAATATACTTTAGAAGTTTTATCTCTTGAGGTATTTTACTTAAAGAGGTAAATTCATGGTTAATAGTGTAACCATAGAGGATAGTATAGAATAACCTATAACTAAATCCATATCTCATTGTAAGCACAATTCTCATGTGAGATCTAACGGGTTGAAAGTTTCTAGTAGTTATCCCTAATACAAGTGGGAGTGTTGTGAGTGGGTTCCTTAGACCCAACTCCTATATATACATTGATTACCATCACATTTATACAATTTAAAAAATATATAAGTCTTTTCTTACCATAATAGAGTTGATACTTCTATTTCCACTATTTTCATGGTAATGTACTTATATTATGTATCCTATTAAAAGGTTATAATAGTTTCTAGCTATAATGAGAACCTCAAGATTCTATGATAGTAATCTAAAACACATGTCTTATGGTCTAGATAAATCATAATGACACATCACAAATTATGTATGACTATCAGGTTTTGGAGGCTCATAAGTATCGTGACTTCTTCTTATGAAGTTTTCTCATGGTGATCTCAGGTAGAGGAGATCATGAAAAATGGACCACCAATAAGTACACCACATGTTTTGGGTGTCGTTGGTTTTTCCTATATACAAGAATGTGTATTGGTCTCTTGAATTGAGATCATTATCAATGTATTCCATTTGATTACAAACTTTGATGTAATATGAAAATTGTGGCATTGTAATTTTGATGAAGTAGATTGTATTGGGTGTGTCATTGGTGTTATGGAATTGGTTGAATAATCAAGATAGGTTTTTTCACTTCCAAGTTACGGAAGAGATATATTAGACCCAATTGATCAGGATGGTAGTACCTTTATTAAATTCACATCCATGGTGATTAAAGGTCGGAATGGCCTGAAGGCCTTTATTTTTTTGCTAATCCACCTTTCAAGGGGTGAGGTGGAACCCTTACAAGACCCGAAGGATTAAAGACAATTACATGACCCGTAGGTCTTAGAGGGAATAACCCAGACAAGACAACTTGGATCTGCTCCTCCCCAACATATTTCATGAAATCCGCACTCCACCTTTACAGGGCTGGTCGACTAGCTGTCCTATGCAAAGCTGCACAGGCCTGATACCAATGGCAAAGCCATACCCTCCCATTCTTCCAATTCAGTTTATCTCTGCTCCAGTGAATACCCCTGCCCTAAATCCTCATCCGAAACCTTTTCCCTTGTAGTCTGACTGGTACTTCTTTATTCATGTGGCCCGAAGGCCTTGGGGTGGCCCTAAGGCCTTAAGGTGGCCCAAAGGCCTTGAGAAACAACTGGCCCGAAAGCCTTGCAGGACCCGAGGACCAAACCGGTGGCCCAAAGGCCCATATGAATGAATAGTTCTGGCTACTACAGTACCGAACAATGACTGCTACAATACCTGCTATAGTACTGCTACAGTACCCCCCCTGAAAATTTTCCTCCACCCGGATTTGATCTTGAGTCTCTTGGATGCACCTGCCGAGTCCTCACCAACCGGGCTGAGGCTCATGTGCATTGAAGGTAATTCTATCTAGTAAGTCAATTGAATACATAAATCAATAAAGGATGAAAACATAGAGTGTGAATCCTACTTTATGATATATCATGAGATAAAGAGATTATTTACACAGAGCATGTTCATAGGAGGTTTTCATATCTATGAAATTATTTATCTACTTAGGTGACATGATGTGTTTCTAGATAACACTCTTGTTATATGGTTATGACTCAATAATATCAAGATAAGGACCTATAGGGTCACACACTAAGTGTATCCATAACTTATTCCTATTCAGATGAATATGAGTTTAGGACAAAGTTGGCCACACATGAGGGGGGTAGTGAACATCCAAGTGTGAATGATCACAATTAAAATAATTCAATTATATTATTCAAGTTTATAATAATAATGATTGAATTTATTTATCAAGTCATTCACATGTTGTTTCATTTTAAAAGTGAATATGATAAAATATAATTTTTTCGAATGAACATAACACATTAAAGGTGTATTAAATTATTTGGGGAGCTTACGTGATAATTTGATGGTTTGAATTTTATCACATAACATGTTAAAGTGTTATAAGTGATTAGTAAAATGTTCAAAACATTTATGACATGTTTAATTAATCTAAGTGTGTTCACAGGTCTAAAAATGTAGGTTACTACTTTCTAGGGACCAAAGTGAAATTTTGGAAAGTTTAACCTTGGTATAAAATATTATTTTATCATATTGAATAATAAGTTCCACTATTTGGAATAATTTGGAGAGAAGATATCTCCACTCTTCTCTTATCGAGCTTAAAGAGAGAGAATCCAAAGGAAGAATAAGCCCAGATCGATCCAACTTTCTTGATCTAGTCCACAATCTTCACATGATTGAAGGGACATTGAAAATATCTTCAATTTCTCATTCTATCTCCCAAGAATCAAATATCAGTGATCTAGGATCTATAGTACACATGTGGATGATCTAGAGGATGCCTAGCTTGGCGACTTTAAGCCACGACATGCTAACAATGAGTAAATTAAATTGTAAATTTAAAATGAACAAAGTACCATTTATAGTTTCATTTTATTTTTTTCTTCATTCTTAAATTGAATTACACATGATACTTTAAGAAATATAGTCAATGGGTATTATAGATTCAATGTTTTTAACATTAATCTGAACCCAAAATCTTAAATTATGAATTTTTTATGCTTCCCCTGCACCCTAAGTTTCGTCATATTTTACCTCTATAAATAATGCAGGATGGAAAGTGTGGGGTGTTCTTTCTCAAGAAAAAATTATATGTTTTTTAAAAATTATATAAAATAGATAGCCATGGTGGAAAAATAGACTGAAACTTAGATAAAATACTTGAGTTCTGATAATGAGGGAGAACATAGAAGTAGGTAGTTTCAAAGGTTCTTCTAGTGGAACAGTATATAGTTTTAGAAGAACATACCTACAAAACTAGAGTAGAGAGATTTCATATAGAGGATGAATCAGATGTTAAATAAGCAAGCGAGAAGCATGAAATTTTATTTTAGTTTTCATAATAAATTTTGGGCAGATCCTATAAACAGTGTGGCCGATATTGGGCATTGATGTCCATTCACTCTATTGGGGAAAGAAATATTAGCAGAACTATGACCTATAAGGATGGTGAATATCACTCAGATCAATGTTTTTATAAGTATAAACTGCATTCATGCTGATACTAGGGAAAAGGAAAATATTGAGTAAAAGTACTAGGCATGTTTTCTTGGTGGGTGTAGTGATAAATACTTTGTTTTGAAACTCTGGGATAATGATTTACAGAAGGTTTTAAGAAGTTATAATATTCTATTTAATGAGGTGATCTTGTAGAAGGATCAAAACTTGTAAGATGATATTGTTTAAAAAAAATAATTAGTTTATGAAAAAGTTGATATGGATAGATTTTTTTAAAATCCATTCAGTTTATAACACCCCATCCTTGGTTTTATTAAACTGGTGCCCTGATCTAGTGTTCCATATGACCTCAGGTGTGACTCCCCATATTCCAAAGGCTACTAACTAGTAGTGAGGTTCTAATAAGATATATGGGGAGACTATAACCTCTTTACTAGAGTAATACAATAGTAGAAAATAAGATAAATAATAACCAAGTAATAATTAACAACAACCATGCATCATATAATCAATTCCCCAAATAATTAAATTCCCACAACCATAAAAATAAACATTCCATGTCATTGTAGTGTCAGGTTCCAAAAGAAAGAAAAATAAAACACTAAAGAAAACCCCCAAAATGGTTCCGAACATCAAGTCCGGTCCCCTCATCCATGATCCATACCAAATCCCATATCATCAATTTAACATAGGGATTTTACCCTATCTTGACCTACAACCCTAAAGTCTTATTGGGTACCCAGTGGAAGCCTAAGTAGGGTGTATGTAAAACTCAGTAGGACACCAAAAACTATGTCTACAATAATATATAATCTAATAATAGTGTATATAGAAGTACAATAAACAATTGATAAGAAGTAGGGAAACCATGTTTCATTATTTAACAATATTTAAATTAACAACATTTTTTCTCAGTTCCAAGTGATGTCATACCTATAAAACCTTCTTCTTCCCATGTTGTTCATCTATAAAATATACCAAAATGGGGTCACAAGTCGATATACAAGTAAAATAAGTCCAAGTATCTAATTGGGATTTGTAATTCCATATATGAGCATTCCAACCATGATATGGAACGCTATGTCCATACCCTTAGAGTTATGAGAGTCAGTCCATACTCCAGAACTATGATTCATCAGGGTATCTGGAGCATTAGTTTGGCCCACCCAAGGTAGAGGAGCACCATCCCAACATCCCAACAACCACTAGTCACACTTCCAAAGGTCAGTATCAGTGACCTTTTTCTCATACAACAACAAAAGGGTGAACCCTTTTCATTTTTCACATTTCCATAGTTCATTACATTCAACATGATCTCAATTACCATTTCTACCCCATTTACCTCTTTGAGCACATTACAACCATTAGCCACCCCTTTCAATACATTTAACCAAATATACATGCCTCTTTAACCATTTATCGCATTTATCCATTTACATTACATAACTCATTTAACCTATTCAAGTTAATCCAAACACCCCTTTATTCCATGTTTACATGTTAAACATGGTTACAATTTTTTTTAATTTCATAAACCCTTCAATTCATCATTTAACAACTCTATTTACATGTTCAAGGTAGTTTTACACCCCATGGGAGACCATAGGCCCAATCCAATCATCCTCAATAGATCCAATGAGGATTGTGAGGGGTCTAACACATCATTTAAACACCCAATTCATAATTTACTATCATGTAATCAATTTCACTGCATAATGAAACAAAATAACTACAACATACACATGAATAAACATTAATACTATGGAATATAAATTGTAAATCACCTACCTCAAGTTCATAGAAAATTAAACATCCAACAACGACCCTTGATTCAAGCCCAAAAAACCCTCAATGCCTAATCCAATAATCTAATGCAATAAATGTCTAGGACTTAATTTGGAAAAAAACATACCATAATGGTTATTTAAAAAAAATAAAATAAATAGGAGTGGTAGAATCACTTAGAGCTTCGATTCACAACTAATGGTGCTTTAAATGACCAAGGATCAAAAGAGAATCACCATTGGGATGGCTGGTAGATCTTGGTTCATAACCCTTGGTACTGGAGGAGGAAATGGGAGGAAATTTGGGTAATAAATTTTAAGTACCGAGGGGGGAAATGGTAATTTTACCCTCTTTTAATGAGTTGCATATTTTGGCCGCACAGTTTTCCAAACCGTACACCAACCATGTGGAACCCTCTATCTAAGAGGGGTCTAGGACACACGGTTTTGATGGGCCACCTACAGAACTAGAAAAACCATGTGGTGGTTGTGAACCTACCTCTATCCAAGGGGTTAGGCCATATTGTTTCTTGGGACTAGGTTTAGGATTATCTCTAACCATGCACCAACCATGCACTATGAACTGGATAGCCTCCTTTCTACATTTATCAAGTCTTAAACCCCCATAACACCCCTAAAGACCACAATATTATTGAGATGCATTTTATTAACCATTTTAAAGTGAGATAACTCAAAATTAAACAAGAACAAACCTCATTGAAAGGAAAGTGTATTAAAACCTCCCCACCTTATAAAATATCATCCTTGAGCTTCCCTCCAATTCATCTCTAATCCTCCCAGGTAAAAAGGTCATGAAACTAATCCCACATATCTACTTCTATCTCCCAAATTTCCTCCTGAATGTTATCATATTTACACATCATTCAAACTAAAGGTACAATATTTTCCCACAAAACTTTCTCACTATGATCCATAATAAAAACTGGATACTCCTCAAAGGATTCATAAACTTGAAGCTCGACATTATCAACATCGATCACATGTTACAGTTTGGGGTGATATTACCAAAGCTATGACACATGAAAAACATTGTGCATACCAAAATACCACTATGGAAGAGAAAATCGATATGAAACCAATCTAATGCTCTCCAAAATCTCAATTGGACCCATATACCTGGGTGACAACTTTTCCTATTTCTGAATCCAATGGTGACTTAATCTTGGAAACACCCAAAGAAACAAATGGTCACCCACTGTAAACTCAAGGGTTCGATAATGTCAATCAACATATTACTTATTTCTACCCTATGCAATGGCCATACACTTCTTGATCAACTGAACATGCACCAACATCTCTTTCATGAGACTCGGTCCTAGAAAATCTAATTCCCCAGCTTCCATCCAATATAAGGGAAATCTTCATGGACTACCATAGAGCGCCTCATATGGTTCCATATGAATATTCTCCTAATAATTTTTTTATAGGTGAAATCCATGAGTTCTAAGTATTTCTCCCAAGATCCACAAAAGTCTAGGATGTATTACCTCGACATGACCTCTAATACCTGGATAGTACATTCTCATTTACCATCTCTCTATGGGTGAAATAATGTACTCAAAAACACTTGGGTACCCAACATCTTCTACAAACCTTTCCATAAGCATGAGTTAAAACACAAATTCTGATCTAAAAAAATACTTTATGGCACCCTGTGAAAATGTATTATCTCCCAGACATACAAGTCACCCAATCGGTCAATGGTAAAAGCCTCCAAAATCATCAAGAAATGTGAAACCTTTTTCAATAGACCCACAATCACCCAAATAGTGTCATTCTTCTAAGGAATCTTCGAAACACCTACTAAAATATCTATGGTAAAATCATCCCACTTCCATTATGGAATGGGAAATGGATGTAAAATTATAGTATCTCTTTGATGATTAGCCTTCACCTATTGGTATGTGTAGCATCCTTTCATGAAGACTAAAATCTATTTTTTCATTCCTAAACACCAATACTGTGTATGAATATCATAATAAATTTTGGTCCAACTAGGGTGCACCTCGTACTTAGAGGCATGAAACTCATGTATTAGATCTTCCCATATTTATGTAGGTAGACCAACATGACCAAAAATGTGAATAATCTCATCCTCATCAGTAGTCCAATTAGAAGGTGTCTCCCCACCTTTAAAACTGTCTCTCAAAGATAGAAATTCAGAATCTGGTATTAATCAAAGCTGTTATGTGATTAAAATAATTTTATTTTTTTATTTTCCATGTTTTTATCCTTTACAAAAATAAAAATTACTAATTTTATATTTTTTAATTATAGTGTATTTAGATATCAGTAGACTCCAAAATTTTCATTATGTTGTTCAATGTGTAAGATTGATTTAGAGAACTATATTCACCTCTAGATTACTTACATGATCTCTTTTATTATAATGATTATGATGAAGGAATTTTTTTTACATGAAATTATAAAATTATAACATGATGTTCTTAATCAAATTTAGAAAAAAAAGGTTGAGTTGGAAGAATTAAAATCATCTTCATAAATTAATACAAATATATAATTTTTTATTTTATTGAATTATACAAGAGAATTTCTATTCGGTCTATATATTTACATGATTTTTAATTATTATGATGTATTCGATCCTAATTCTATATGAGGCTCTCTTTATGAAATTAAATACTAAAATTTGGTTTCCTTACTTTAATGAAAAAATTTCTATCTTTATTTGTTGAAAATTCTTAAAATTAGGGATATCATATTTTATAATATATATGATTCATTTATAATGATTTGGAAATTCATATTCACTTATCATAGCATATGATTCACTTATTTCATAGTATATAATGGTCATGTGATATATAATATCCCATGCTTTCATTTTTCCATATCTTCCCATGTGGTTCCTTCGATCATAAATAAATAATATCGACTTATTTATAACTATTCATGCATGATACATTCATTTGAGGAGTTCAAATATTTTTTAACATATCAATAGGCATTAACATACCAGCTTCCATGAGATAGAAACCGATGCAACTGATACTCCAATTCTATTAATTCAATAAAGATATTCTATATAAGGGATTTCATCCCTCCCTTTTAGAGTACCTTGATGTATAAAAACCTAATTAAAGGTATATTTTGTTTCTTGGTTCTTTGTTAATTTTATATGAATAAGGTTATATTATGATTTTGATGGACATGAATATTTTCATTGTGAATGAGGATCCATGTCTAGTATAATCCCCTCACAGGTGAGAGTCATTTGGATATCAATATGGTTGTAATGATCCAAAACTTTCTGGCCCTTAGTGTATTTGGGGTGTTAGAGGTGTTGGGAGGAGATTAGTGGGAGAGAGGTTCCATTTGAACTAAAATTTCAATCAAGAGTGGTATGTCATGATGTGGCCTTATGCATCAAAACATGAATGGTAATCTATACTAAAGGACTATATTTGTCAATTAATAAATAGTGATGTGGAGGGGGTGTCATAGCCATGGTGCGTGGGTTGCTGGAGTTGGTGTTGGTGTCGGATGTTTGGTCATGACATGTAGGTATGGTTTGTGATGTGATAAAATATTGGGGGAGTTTGTGAGTTTTTCATGGATGGATTTCATGACACATCCCTATCTATTATGGCATAGAGACATGGAAGTTGATTTCTAGAGGTTCTATCTTGAGTGATGTTGCATGATAAATCTTTTTTCATGGTGCGACCCTTATTTGATCATTTTGGATTTAAGAGTTTGAGTAAGTAATAAGTGGGGGACATATAAGGGGATTCACGGTGTAATTTCTGATGGTTCAGTTGAAATCAACCCGTTATGGTGTGGAGAGGGACTTTCGAGAGGCGATGCTTTGTTCTCCAACCCAGGTATAAATTTAATATCCCCTTAAAATCCCTTATTTTTCTATTGATTCCCTTGAAACTTGGATTAATATAGTGTATTTTTTGGATTTCCTTATGTGACCATTCTTATCCTTGATCTATGGCTTCTGAAGATACCTTATTCATGATCCAAGGTGAGTTTCTTTCTCTTTCTTCTTGGATTCCTCCTCATCCTTCCATTTGGGAAAGTTTACAAAGTGGTTTGGTTTAGGTTTTGATGATTTTTGGTTGGGTAATTGATGTATATTTATGTAACCTATATTTTTTAGGATTCCCTTTCATGGTTTTTTATGGGTGGTCATCTTTTCTTCAACTTATTTCATATAGTGATTTTCAAAAGTGCTGGTTGAGGTAGGGGATTTTATAAATATCACTTATTTTGTGTATAATGTGGAAGTGTCATAATTTTTTTTATTTAAGTGAATATTAAGAGTTAAATATATTAAAATAGTGAACCATACATTATGTAATTAATAGTTAAGGGGTGATTCACATGTTTTTTTACTTGACACATGTTATTGGTTGATTTTCTACATGTTATAACCGAGGAATACTAATTACTAATATGATGTGTGGGTATCTATTTCTAAAATTTAGATGTTAAAATAATATCCCACAACATTTTAATCATTTAAAGATGGAAAAAAATTAGTTTCGTGAAATCAAGAATTTTCTTATGGTTATTCATGGAAGAGATGTTCAATAAATGTGAAATCACGTCGAAATAAGTTTGTGGGTGTGTTTTGTTACTAGAATTATGTGTAATTGATGTTTTTTTATTTTAATTGGTACTGAGATATTTTTGTTCTTGGTTTTGGATAATTTTGGTTGGATTTTAGGGATGTGGGAATGGTTTTGGTAGCAGTTGATGTGGAAGATTCCATCATTGGCATAGGGCAATACAATTGTTAATGTAGAAATGGCAGTGTGGTCGGTTATGTGAAAAGAATAAATAATTGTGACTAGTGTGGTGGTTTTTGGATTGTTTTGTTATATAAACTTTTATTATTAATACCCAATAGTGTGTGATATATGGTAGGTAATGGACCTGGTAAAGGGAGTGGGATGGAACTAAATGAATCTTATGTTGTAAATGAAATGTTAAATACTTGGAATAATTTTACTGGATAGAATTAATGTGACTTGTGGGTAAGAATGGTTTGTCATTAAATATTTAATTTCATATCTTAATGAATGTAACATGTTTTTTCAATGGTAAATCTAGAAAATGTGATATTATGTGGTTAATGGGGAATTGTGAATGCTTATTATGGCTCTTTTGTATTGGAAGTGATACTAGTTTTATGGTTTAGTGAATTGTAATGGTGGTAACATGTGAAGTGATGGTGTAGTGGTTATGATGGTGTAACAGTGTTATTTTAGTATGAACCATTAGGGTTGGGCTTATGAGTGGATATATATATGATTTATTTTCCCTGTGATTTTTATATGTACACCCCACCCAAGTCAGATAAACTTACCAACGCCAAAAGGTTTTGTGTTCCTAGTGTATTTCCAAACATATAATTTGTTGATGGAATTTATGATTGACTACCCCCTCTTCCCCGCACCCCCATAGGTGTGGTATGGGTTGTGGTGGATCATGATAAGTAAGATCATATGGGATGTAATGTCTTGAGATGCAGTATGTGGTGATCTAGAAGACCATACAGAGTGTTGACATGATGATATATAGTGGCTGTCGTGTATGGTAAGGGGAGAGCACAAGGTTGATATCTTTAATGATCACAATACCTTACTATTATAGATATATGGTATGTATATGAGATGTTATATGTTGTAGTGGATATGTAGTGGTGATGATAATGATCTTTTGATTATGGTATATGTGATAAGAATCTAATGTGATATATATGTTATGTTGTGTCCTGGTTGTGAATGCGATTGAGAGAATTAGTATGTATGTATTTGGGGGTTGAGAGTGGGAAAATAGTGATGAAGTGTATGCTTTACCATTTTCTTATATTATTGATATTATGATTATTATCCTTGGTTATGTTACTTGGTGAGTAATCCTTGGTGAGGTTGGGTAGCAGCTGACCTGGGGTAAGTGCATATTGATTCAGTTGTTATTCACTGAATCATTAGTGTGTTTCTTCTATATTTTCAGGATATGCCCTAATAAGGATCCTACTTAATATACATGTATTCCCACCACCATATATATATATATATATATATATATTGTTTTTTAGGTTTCTAGGGTAAGTTTATAGATTTAATTGAGTAGGTCAGTTTAGAGATTGAGTTTAGCCATACTAGCTTGGAGAAAGGAGTTGTGGTTGGAGTTACATATTAGGAATGATTTGGATATTTTTTATTTTGGGAGATTTTGTATTTTCATCTCATATTTATGAATTGTGGTATTATTATAAATATTGGTTTATTTTATTTTTTGGTATTTATTGGTGGGTTTCTTATCAGTTTCCTAGGTTATATGATGATAATACCTCCCATTTGTGTGACTGATACCGACAATGTTAGTCACCAACCCTGGGCCTATTGGAGGCAGGCCTTAGGGGTCACTCTCATCTTCACTATAGGACCAATAGGGGTTCATAGTGGGGGAGAGTCTTGAAAAAGTGGTTTAAAAATTTTTAGTTGAGATATAGGTTGGATATTAGAGTTAGGAATTGGTAAATATTTCATGAGTTGGTAGGAAAATAGTACCAACTAAACATGGATTGAGACGTCGACTAGGGATAATTTCTAGGACATGGGATTTTAGATCCTGATAAACTGATGTAGGTAAATTGATCTTACCTAATGACAAGTTAAATGGTGCTTATTTCAGAGTAAAGACCTATGAGAGGTACATGCATCATTATTGTTTTCACTTATGTTTAAAGTAGGGTGATTTCAATAAAGAAAAATGAATTTAACTACATGAATATCAATGAATTTTTTACCACTATGATTAAGAATTTTCTTTTTTACTTGTATAAATTACTTTTTTCCATCATTTGAGCATGGATATGATTTATAGGGTTTGGTAGTATGATCAAATTAACATCCAAAGAGTTAATTTGGTAAAGGAAGATGTGTATTGTAGGATAACTTTACACAAGTTACATCATCATAGATTATAAAAATATGAGGGGAGTGTCTCTAATTTAAAGTCTTAGTGCTACTTGGAGGAGATCAAGATTGCCTTTAATTTGATCTAAGTTAGATCAAAGTATCAAATTCCTCTATCTTCTTGTCATATGTGAGGGGTAGATCATTAGTGGTGGTTTTTGTATCTTAGAGAGTACAAGGAGATAAATGATTCATGGGATGATGGGGTTTCATATCATGTTTTTTCATTAACTATGAGAGAAAAAATAGTCAAGAGATCTCACCTAAGTTGGGAGTCTTAAGCATATAAGAGGTTGGGATCAGATTCAAGGATCTTTTGTGATTTTACACAAACTTATTTCTTAATGAGGAGTCTATATCATGACACCTTGAGGAAGAACTATGTCTAACTATTTAGTATAAAATCACTCCTTTTACATTACACATGTATTTAGAGGTGTATAAGAAGGATGAGGTGATCAAATTGATGAATCTTTAGGGAGGATTACCTCAAGAGAAGATGGAGAATATTTTTTTGAGAGGAAGGGTTGTGGATGAGGGATCTTGTATGAAAGGGTCATCAAGGTTTTGATTAACAAGGAGTTTGTCTCAATCATCTACCTCTCATTTTTCAAGATCCAGTAGTTACCATATATCTATTGGGTGATTTGTGACATTTTGATTTTATTGTTGAGGTTAAGGACACTACCTGTTCTAATGTATACCATTCAGGGTGGATAGTATAATATGGGTGGTCAGATTCTTTATCACCCCCATAAGTAGTTTATTTTGAGTCTATATTTGTAGTAGGGTAAATAATCCTTTTCCCTACTAAGGGGAGATAGAGTTTATAGATTCTAAACTCTTGATATCCCTTTTCATTAGGTACATATAGTCGAGTGTGGTTATAGAGGTGTTTCTCAATAGTGAGGCAGAGGAGATGGACTTTGATAGTTTCATGCTATAGAGATTTTGGATTTATATAGGTTAGATATCATCCAAGGCACCATCTATTTATCATATACATTGGATTTTTTTATTTGACTTGGATGACTCACACTTCTTCCTTGAACCCACCTTGGTTTGTGCCTTAGGTTTGAAGGTGGAGATGCTTCCGGTTCACCTGGTGTTGTATACTCAAGATAAAGGTTGGAACATTTTTTTGATGTGTTCCGGGGATACAAGATGATAATAGGGAAACACTATCCATTTGGGGATTTCTTATTTCTATAGATACAACTATGTGATGCCATCCTTAACATAAAATATTTGTATTTTATGTATGAATTTATTAATTAATTTAAAAGGATAGTTGTGTTATATGATAAAATGGTCTAGTGTGTGGTATTCATCACAGAGATGGATTATTGAATGATTCTTTGGTACTCATAACCACTTTTGTATTAGCCAGTAGCACTATCTTTACATATGATAGAGGAAAAGGTGGTGGATACCCCAAGAGTTGTCAAGGATTTCTTGGATTTTCCCCCTAATGATATTGTGACACTACCCCCTCGATGTGATATCAAGTTTGGGATAGAGGTTTAACTAGGTGACTCCTTAATTTTGATGGATTCTTATCTGATGAAACCTTCTGAACAGTAGTACTTGAGGATCCAAATTAATGATCTAATGCATAAGGGTTTCATCTAGAATAGTGTGTCATTATGGGTTTCCATAGTGTCATTCACTAAGAAGGTGTAAAATAGTCTATGGTTGTTCATAGACTATCGATGATTAAATCTAGTGGCAGTCAAGAATTGTTAACCCCTCCCAAGGTAGCTGATTTATTTGACCAGTTGAAGGGAGTCCATTGGTTTTCAAAGATTGATCTATGATTTGGTTATCAATAGATGATGTTCAGGGAGGTGGAAATCCTGAAGACCATGTTCAGATGCCACTATGGACACTTTGAGTTTGCGGTTATGTCATTCAACAACAAAGATTCCCCTATTGTTTTCTTGAGACTCATGAACTTAATATTCCATCATTTTTGGATCAATTTATAGTATTCCTCATTGAAAACATTCTAATATACATGTGGTTGTAGTAGAATATAAATCATATTAGGGATATTTTATAGGTCCTTCAACACCATAAGATCTATGGAAAGATGTCTAAGTGTAAGTTTTAGACATGGGAGGTGAATTTCATGGGTAATGTGCTATATCAATAGGGGGTAGCAGTGGACTCATCGAAGATTTAGGTAGTGGTTTCATAGAAAACACCCAAAAAAATTGTGAAGGTCAGTAGCTTCCTTGGACTTTTAAGCTATTATCAAAGGTTTGTCTTCAAATTATCTCGATTCATGTCCCCTTTGACATCCTCGACAAGGACGTACTAGGATTTCTTATGTACTAATCAATTTTAGGTATATTTGGACCACATGAAGGATATATTAATCAGTGCTCCTATTTTATACCTTCCCAAGGAATGAGTGATGTTTGAGGTTTTCTGTGAAGTTTATTGTATTAGTTTAGGTTGGGTCTCAATGCATTAGAGGTAAGTGATATCATATGGGTCTAGTATGTTAGGTTTCCACGAGTGTAACTATTCCACCCATGATCTCAAGTTAGCGATGGTGTATTATTATCTAAATCTATGAAGGAATTACCTCATTAATGAGTGCTTTATTGATTTCATAGAACACAAGATATTGAGGTATATTTTCTCTCAGTGGGATTTAAATCTATGAAAAAAGTGGTGTATAGAGTTTCTCTAGGACCATTAATTTGAGATCTCCTACACCCTTAGGTAGGGGAATGTAGTTGTTGATGTGCTAAGTAGGAAGTAATGAGTATATTTTTTTTTGAGAATGTGGTGATTATTAGAGAGTGAAGTAGGAGCTTATGGTGATTCATATCAATATAGAAGAGGTTGGTGGTATTTTTTCCCTATATCAGATGATAGTTCAATCTTATTTTGGTAGGTGGAGTAGTATTAGTGAGGGATTATGTTACATAGGAAATGAAATACTTTTTTTCTTTATGTTGATGCTCCTGAGGGGTGGTCAGGTGGTGTTCGAGATCAGATGTTATTTTGAGGGAGGTTGTTTATTTTTTTGAGGATTCATGATATAGTTATTCATTAGATTCATAGCTCTACTTTGATATTATATCCTATTATATACAAGATGTATTATTCCTTAAGGAGTCAGTTCTAGTGGTCATGGATGAAGATATTAGTAGCAAAGTTCATGTTATGATGTTTAGTTTTCTAGTAGGTAAAGGCATAACATTAAGTTCTTGGTGGTTTGTTACAACCATTGGATTTACCCAAGTAGAAGTGATAATATATCTCAATAGATTTTTTCACTATACCTTCATGATCCTATGGTGGTTTTAATTATATTTGGGTTATATTAGATCATTTTATGAAGTTGGATCATTTACTAGTGACCTTGGATTCAAGTACAATTGATATTCTGGAGATGTGGTATGTGGAGAAGGTTGTGAAGCACCATAGATCATTGAGGATCATAATTTCTTATCATGATCCTCATTTCACCTCATGAGTATGTGGAGGTATCTATTTTTATTTTTGTTATCAACTTAATCTTAATACAAATTTCATTCCTCTGATAAATTTATAGAGGGAGTAGACTATATAGTTTTTGTGAGAATATGATTTAGATCTTGGTGGATCATGGGTGAAGGACCTTCCTTTGGTTGAGTTTTCTTATCACAAAAGATATCACTCTTAAATCATTATGGATATATTTTTAGGCATTGTATAAGGTGACCTTGTTGATATCTATATTGTTAGACCAAGGTTGGGAAGTCAGTAATCCTTGGACTAGATGTGGTGTAGAGCATGACTGAAAAGGTCCAGATGATTCGAGAGCAGATAAATGGGGAACCAAAACATCATAAGTCTTATGTGGATGAGAGGTGGAGAATAGTGGAGTTCAAGGTCAAGGATCATGTATTCTTAATGGTTTCCCCTCATCATAAATAGCATAGGTTTTTCTAAGTAAGCTATCTCCTTGGTTTATCATCCCATTAAAGGCATTGGGTGAGTTGGTGAGGTGTCATATCAGTTGGTTCTTTGTACAGGGTTAAATAGGGTCTATGATATATTCCATGTGTCAAAACTTCATCATTATCTTAATAGTTATTCCCATGTCATTCATTGGATAATGTTAGATATGGAGTATGAAATAATGTTCACGGAGTGGTCGATTGAGATTTAAGATAATTGGGAGAAGGTATTTTATGGGTGAGTTATCTCTTTGGTTCATGTTTTTTGAGGCATGGTGTCCCAGAGGAATATACTTGGGAACATGAGTGGTAGATAAAAGCTTAGTTTCTCAAACTATTTTGATCCTTGTATTGTTTTATGAATGAGATGTTTATTTTGGTATTGAATTTAATGTGATGATTTTTTTATGATTTTTTTGAATTGTTTCTTCTGGTGTTGTTTTTTTCCTTGATCCTGGTGTCATTCTCTATAATGAACCTTCATTTCATAAAGGCATGAATCATTTTTTTAGGTTTAAATTCATTTAAGAATCCCTTATGATGTTACCTATTGAAGTCACAGAGGTCACAACTGGGGATTGTTAGGAGCCCAGAACCCTGGGAATTTGGAAAATAGACTAGGCCACACAGTTAGAAGAAACCATGCAGCCCAAACCACACACTTTATCCTAACCATGTTGGGCGAGACAAAGGAGAACTGGGGGCCACACGGTTTTTCTACAACCATGAAACCATAGGACCATGAACATGTAAAAAACAATAGAGGTTGGGAAGTTTTATTCCACACGGTTTGCACACAGTTAGAGAAACCATGAACATTAACTGCATGAGGTCTCTCCTTTGGTAGTGGCCTGAGCATGGTGTGGCTAAACCACGTGCCACCAATTTTTAGGGAGAAATTAAAATTTTTCCATTAATGACTTAAAATCTAAAACCCACCTTTCTCCTCCCATTTCTTCAGAAAAAGGGGTGATTTCGTCTCCTATATCTCTCCTTCAAGCCACATCTAGGTAACTTGAAAAATCCTCAATCCAAACTCCAAATCAAATGTTGTTCACAACATTGGATCCAAATCGGTAAGATCTCTAGTCCTCTTACTTCCTTTATAATATTATGTCTGGATCTGTTGTACTAATTAGGTGCAAGATCATTTCCCCAATTTGTAGGTCATTGGACCGTTTCTTCATTTTATTCTAATATACTTCAAATATGAGGCCACTATTGGATGAGGAGTCATCAATGGCCCTAAGGTAAGTGGTATTGTTGTTTTCCCTGAATGTTTTAGTGCCTCACACCAAACTTTGTCATGCATTTACTTAAAACGATTTCTTTGATTCTAAATTGTTATACACACCTTGTTATACTCTAAAGGATCATTGTTAAGTAATTATAGGATGTCAACCTCGATCATGGACACCCCTTGGGTGTTCTAGATTTAATTTAATCTTTGTAATTAATTTATTAAATGCTTGGAATGAATTAAAATCATTCAACTTGGGTTTTAAATGAAATTTAACATTGTTATATAAAATTTTAATTGGATATGGCACCTCCTAGGTGCTTGGCTTGACTTATAAATGGGATTGAACCCTTATAGGTAGTTACCAAATTGACAATGGAAACTTATAAGGTATTCTTTGAACTATGAAACTTAATTTACATATTTTATTAATTAAATTTCTTATATTAATTTAATGTATTGCTTCATGATGGCTTCCATTTCCTAAAATAATTAAACGAACTAATTGATAAAATGTTAATGGGTGGAAGGGTCACATATCTTGTTATGTTTTTATTAAATATAATTTGAAGTTCACATGATTATGTTTGGTCTTGATTAATATAAAGAATAAGAGGTAGTGCCTCATGGATATTATTATAAATATGATTATTCCTTTGATATGGGATTTGGAATGATGGTTAAGAGTTCTGTTGGTCATGAAGTTTCATTCTCTATTACATCGGGTGTTGATCATGACACCTCACACCATTGACACTGTTTGGATGGTGGGAATGATGCACCACATCCATTTTTTTGGGTGTTGACACGATGAATCACCCAAAATATTGAGTGACGAGCTTGAAGTATCTCATTCATTATGATATGTAGGGCATGTACCCTTTTTCTTGAGCTTATAGGCTCATTAAAACTGGTTATGGATGACTGAGTTACACCCAGGTCTAGCCAACACCTAGTATTCCAGGTATATGACTACTTACATCTGCATATACTTATTCCATATAGGTTGATTGAATATATATCTATACTATATATATATATATATATATATTATTACTATATATATTGCAATTGATCATATGTTCATTCTGTCTTATATCAAAGTAGGTAAAGCTGTCAGGTGTCTTTTAGGATCCTGAGTGGGATGGTATTTATTTATGTATAATTTTTCATTATTATATATACTTTCACACTATTATTTAACTATGTACACTGCTTGAATTACTTCAAGACACCGTTGGTGGTGGCCTATTGGGATTTTATCTCACACCATACTCGGGCTTCCTTTGGTACCCGAGTAGATTACTTGTCTATAGGTATCGATAAGTAAAAGTTCCCTACTACATATATTTGATATTATTTTATTATAGATATATTATAGGATTAGAGGACCGATCATATGATTGAGATGCTAATGGAGTATTTTTTTCTCTTTTTTTACCTTTTTATTAGCATGTTGCATATGCCTATACCCTATTCCCCTTTTGTATATCTGCATGACATATATTCATGTATATGACACTGCCTAGTGGATTTTTATTATTATTAGGTTTCTTAGTTTTTTACACTGTAACAGTTTATTATTATTACATCTATTGTATGTGCTCATGCTATAGTGGATTACTGTTCCAATCTTTAGTGTCTATTTATATCATGCTTTGGTTGTTGTTTTTCATTTGTTGTATCTTCTCTTCCCCTATGATATGAGGGTATATTCTCCCCACTATACCATCTTTACACCATCTCTGCTAGTCGGTTGCCTTTGGTGTATGTGGAGGTGCACTTAAGGCCATGTGACCCACCATCCCAGGGCCCAAGTTAAGTGGATGATGGGCCAGGACATTAAAAGTGGTATCCTAACATTAATTATCTTTTATCTTACCGTTTGAGTATTAGATATGATACTAGGAGTTAATTGGATTTGGTAATGAGACTTTTCCTGGGAGTAGATAACCCATGTATAGGGGAAACCTAAATTACATAGAATGGGTAATTACTATTATTGATTATTCCTTTTATAGTTGATACAACTTCAACATAGGGTGACACATATGATTATTGATGTTCTCGTTATTGGTATTAATGAAATGGTATTTATATTACTTGGCCCAATGAAATGAGGGAGTTTCATTACACACATCATTATAGGCACAAAAGGACTAATATTCCATTCATCTTTCCATGACATGTCTATTTTCAGCATGCATTTACCTATTGAATATTACTAGTGCCTTTATTATCTATAGAATTGTGATGAAATTCAATTTAGGGTAGAGAAAACATAATTGAAACTTAATATTTCCACCTTAACCTAATAGTGTTTTCCTGCATAGGTTAAAGCATACTCCTTAAGTAGTCGGTTATGGCATGTTGATCCATGGACCATTGATCGCATGGACTGGAGCGTGTTATGGTATGGATTAAGTGGGCATCCTATTTTGGTTCATGATGAGTATTTTCCCTTATAGATTGGAAATGGTGATCCATCTAATTCAACCATTTAAAGATATATAAATATTTTAACAATTATAAATTTAAAATGAATATTACTTTTAAAGTGAAAATATCCATCTTATATGTGTGATATGAGACTTATAATTAAACCCAGAGTTAGTAGTGGATATATAGAAGCCTATTAAATTATTATAGTCTGTAATGGAATCTTCTATACCACCTAGACCTGGATTTTGGAGTAGGAAGAGGGGTGTGATATTTCTTTATGAAGTATTGTACCTATCATAGCTATCAATTTTCTATCTATTGACTGTTAAATTATCTTATGAGCCAAGTGGTTAGCATTTTAGCATCATTCCTACACAACATCCTCCATTAGTACACCCTAAAGGCGGTGATAGTCATGCACCGGATTTGGTGGGCCCTGAGATGCCAGTGATTCCTCCTGTAGTCCCCCCTATAGAACCTATTCCTATTTCTGATATGGGAACCGATGCCAAGTGCTGAGATAGTTTTCTATATATGTTTTAGTATATGAAAGGTGTTTCTCAACCTACTCTAAGTATGGTAGAGTTGACTTGATAGTTCCAATAGTAGCATACTCCCAATCTCGGTGTGAGTACGTCTCTCCCGTGCGGTGAGAGCTCCGTACTGGGATATCCTAGGGTTTCTTCCCTAGTCTGTTGACGGCCGACTGCCTGATCCAACCCGCTTTTGAAGCAAGGTCTCTGTCCCTTCCGTTGGATTGTGGCCAGATCCTCCTTGTCCCCGTAGAAAGTGCGAGGTGATATTTTCTTCTCCCCTCTGAGGTTCAGACCTTTGCTCGGTTCTCTTTGGTTTGGTGCCGCATCCGAAAACAGAAAGGGAGGTTTCCACACCTACTTCACAGAGAAGGATTTGACGGTGATCAGACTCATAGGGGATTTGATCTGGATCTTGACGAAGAATTCCTTCAAGGTTCTCCCCAATATATGGAGATCTTAGTTGGTGGATCTGATTTGTGGAGACGAACAACTGTGGATCTGAATCGGCGCACATCGGCGGTTGTCTTGCTGAATCCGCGATGACGTTTTTGCATCGCTCATCAGTGTGAGGATGAAACAGGTTTGCGTAGACCTAGCGCTAGGGTTTTGGATGTTTCTCTAATAGATCTGCTTTTGATGATTTTTTACTGTGTGCCTATTCGGTTTGGATCCTGGTTTGAAAAAGACGGATCGCGAGGAGTGATTCCCCCCTGGTTCGCAAAGAGAAAAGAATGGGGTCATGATGGTTGCAAGGATCAGAATGCCATAGCCTTGTCGCGAAGACTACTCACGATAATCTGATCACGAAGGGTGTGTTGTGGTTGAAGGGAATGCTTTTTTCCTTGCCATGAAGACTGCTCGTGAAGTGCTATTCACAAAGGGAGGAGCGCGGTTGAAGGAAACCCGTGGTGGGATTGGACCGGACCCGGATGGAGTCCTTGTGGGCCGGGCCTTGAAGGAAGAGGTTTGGGGATGGGCCTGGTTGGGACGTAGAGGATTGGGGACCTCTAAAGGCCTACACATATTCCTCCCACGACTAGGCTGCTCAAGGGTGGTGTGGTGTCAATACTGGTCGCAGAAGCAAGGTACAGAGAATAATAACAAAATTAAAAGGAAAAAATAAGCATTACAAAGTAATCTGCACCATGGAAGCTGACTTAATGAAGAAATGGAAGAATTTTTCTTTGACGGACAAAGAACAATCGTTGGTTGAGACTTGGAGGAATGAAGATATGCTTCTAGAAAAACGTATGTCAGTGCTGGTTGTCAGAAAATTTGTGGAAAAAACCTCAGTCAATCAGTGGGCCCTCAAAAACACCCTCCAGAATCTATGGAAACTAGAAGATGGAGTGGCTATTTGGGAATTTGATAATAACCTCCTGGTTTTTTAATTCTTCAATGAAAAAGACAAAGAAACAATCCTCAAAGGTAGGACGTGGTCCTTTGATAATCAGATCCTCCTCATGGAAGAATTCAAAGGTGGGGATGATATCCAGCATATTAACCTTACCCGTTCCCCCTTCTGGATACGCATCAAAGGAATCCCCTTTCATGGGAGAACGAAATGGGTTATGAGAGAAATTGGAGATCGCATTGGACATTTCCTTGAATGGGAATGCTCTGACCTAATCCAATGGGGACCCGTGGTGCGGATTAAAGCAGGGGTCGAAGTAGCTTATCCTCTGATGAGGGGAATGTTCTTGAAAATCAATGACTCTAACACCTGAATCTCATTTGAGTTCGAGAAAATCCCAATTTTCTGCTTCTTCTATGGGCGTACCGGCCATCTGGAGAGAACGTTTGAAGCTAAGAAAAATAATGAGTCAGGCACTATCATTCTGCAATATGTTCCTTGGCTTTGAGCCAAAACGTCAAGATATGTCTTCATCCCTGAGGCAGAAAAACTAAGGGATCGAGACCGTCTCACGATGGCTCACACTAAACAGGAGAAACCTGAACATAACAATGTCATCATTCTTGGACCACCAGAGTTCCCTGGAGATAGTCCAACATATCTGAGGGTGGATGGAGGGTCTCCCTAGGACATAAAAATCACGAGAAATACTGGGTAAAGACACAAGATTTGTATGAAGAAGCTGTTCATTGACTCAGACAGAGCTATTACCCTCCTAAAAGACACTATCTTACCATCAACAGAGCTGTTTCCAAAAGAGTTGGACCCATCAAATCAAAGTCAAAAGCCAAAGAAATTATGCATTGAACCACTTGATCCTGAACCTGATCCAGATATGGCCACGTTAGACATCTCTCCACAAGGTGACTCGATGATGATAGAAATTACATCATCAGGCCCAATTACTCATCGAACTTGGAAAAGGGCGCACTGTGTAAACAAATATGGGAAAATAGTTAACCCAAAATATGGGGAACATAAACAACAAATTTAAATAAGTAATTCGGCTGAAAACTTCCCAAAAAAATGGAAAGCAGTGGGTGACACAAGGATCTCGAAGGACTCAAAGGAAGAGGCGGGTATGTCCCAGCCCTGCCTGGAGCAATGATCATCTTATGATGGAACTGTCATGGGATTGGCAACCCATGAACAGTTCGTATGTTCTAGTGACATTGCGCTCAAAGTCTCCCTGATACGGTTTTCCTGTCCGAAACCATATTAGAAAACAAGGACACTACTACTCTTGCTCAGAAATGGGGCTTCCAGGGTTGCCTCCCGGTTTCCCGACAAGGCCACTCAGGGGGACTTTGTCTCCTTTGGAAGGAAAATGTTAACATCAGGACCTTATCCTTATCATCGCACCATTTAGATGCGGCAATCCATGAGGCCCAAAACCTTCCATGGACGTTCGTGGGTTTCTATGGTTGGTCATCCCATAATGAGAAGTGGAAATCATGAGATCTTCTTTTAAATCTACGACGTGATCTACCAAGCCCCATTCTCTTCATAGGGGAATTTAACAAGATCTTATATCATAAGGAAAAAAGTGGTGGTGCACTTTGATCCTCTAAGTCGATGTTAGACTTTAATGAGGCGATTTCTAGTGCGGATTTGGTCGATCTGGGTTACGTGGGTAACCCATTCACATGGTTTCAAGGTAATACGGATGGCACCCATATTTCTGAGCACCTTGATAGATTTATGGGCTCAATAGATTGGATGAATTATTTCAGAATGTTTCACATCAGACACCTGATACTCAATTACTCTTACCACTGCCCGATTGTCATCGAATGTACCCAAGGTGACCGCATCACTAAAGTCAGGAAACCCTTTAGATTTGAAAGCTTCTGGTCAAAAGACCGTGAATGCAAAGATGTTATCCGATTAGGATGGAAGTGTGGACAAACAGACATTGGGTTCAAACTCTAACAGGTGCCAACCAATCTGAGGTCTTGGAGCAATAAAAAATTCTAACAACCTGACAGGAACTGTGAATTTCTTGAAAGAAAGATGTTTAACCTTCTCAACCAACCCCCATCCAATTTCACTATTTCCAACATCAAATCCATCCAACGAGACCTGGATACCGCCATATGTATGAAGGAAAGATTCTGGGCTATGTGGGCGCGTGACATCCACATTGTATAAGGGGATGCAAACACCCGATACTTTCATCATAAATCATCAGCTAGGCATCGGAAAAATTTTATCGCTTGAATCTCGCATCTGGATGGGAGAAAAGTATACAACACAGAAGGAATCCACAATGTTATATCCTGTTATTTCCAGAATCTCTTCACTGCAGGAAGCCTTAACATCTCGGCTGAGGTGGAGGATTGCATCATACCTATGATCACCTAGGAGATTAACAGACAGCTTACCAAAGATGTTACGGATGAAGAGATTCTTCTTGATCTAAAACACATTCACCCTACCAAGGCCCCGGGGATGGATGGCTTCCACACCCTCTTCTTTAAATAGTACTGGCACATTATTGGTCCTGACATCTGCACTTTGATGAAGAACATTTGGGAGGGGATAACAAACCTATCCGCTATCAAAAAAACTATCCTTATCCTCATCCAAAAGACCCAGAAACCTCTCACGGTCTCTGATTTCAGACCAATTATCCTCTGTAAAGTCTCTTACAAGATCTTCTCAAAGATTCCAGTTAATCAGTTGCATACTTGGTTACCTGAAATCATCTCGGAAAATCAGATTGCTTTCATGTCCAAGGGACTCATCATTGATAATTCCATTGTGGCCCATTAAGTGTCCCACTCTATGAAAACATGCTCCACCGCGAAAAGAGGAACCATGGCATGGAAACTGGATATGAACATGGCCTATGATAAAGTGGAATTGAATTTTCTCAGATTTGTGATGCTGAAAATGGGCTTCTGCTCAAAATGGATAGATATGATCATGCATTGTGTCTCGTCAGTCTCCTTATGTATTAATGTCAATGGGGTGCTTACCTGAGGCTTCTCCCCTACCCAAGGCCTTATCCAGGGAGACCCTCTTTCCCCGTTTCTTTTCATCTTGGTGGTTGATGTTTTTTATAACCTCATTTCCAGGGCAACATTATCACATACAATTCATTGGGCAAAGGTTTTCTGTTCAAGACCACTGGTGTCACATCTCTTTTTTTTCCAATGACTGCCTTCTATTTTCCAGAGCCACCCATAATGAGTGCCTTGCTATCAACCATGTGATCCACCAGTATGAGAGGTCCTCAGGGAAAACAATTAATCATGGCAAGTCGAAAGTCTCTTTCAGCTCTGGGGTACCACCATCCAAAAGGGAAGAAATCTGTGTCACTACAGGCATTCATATAGTCGAGAAGCATCATAAGTACCTCGGGCTACCCACAGTGATTGGTCGATCCAAAAAAGAATTCTTCGCATCTATGTTGTATAGGATCGAGAAAAAAATCCTTGGCTGGACCCCAAACAGAATTTTCAAAGCCGGAAAGGAAACCCTCATAAAATCTACTCTTCATTTTATCCCTAGCTATTTCATGTCCCTGTTCAAACTTCATACTGATATTGTTAACTAGATCCACTCATGTACTTCCAAATTCTAGTGGGGAAAAAACAATGTAAGGAATAAAACCCACTGGATCACATGGAATAAACTCTGCCAACCCAAATCGGAGGGAGGTATGGGATTCTGGGACCTCTTTCATTTTAATGATGCATTGTTGGATAAGCAAGGATGGAACCTTATTAACTGTCTATCCTCTCTCTGCGTGCGAGTACTCTAAGCAAAATACTTCCCCCATAAGGACTTCCAGGATTCCTCTTTGGGCCCCCGACCCAGCTTCCTCTGGAGAAGTATCTGGGGATCTCGAAGTCTTCTGAATAAAGGGTTGGGTTGGAGGATTGGGAATGGCTCAACTGTTAATGTTTGGACTGATCCCTTATTAATTGAAAAGGAAGGCATGCAAGCTTCATCCCCTACTCAACCAGGTTTTGAAGGGGCCACTGTCCAATGCCTTTTTGCTGATAATGGGAATGGGTGGTGCGTGGAAAAACATCACTCGTGGTTCAACGAAAGGGAAAAAAGTCTTATCCTGAGTACCCCCTGAGTTCTGAATTTAGGCCCTTACCATCTCTACTGGATCAACGCCATCTTGAGAAGCTATACGGTGAAGTATGGATATTGGCTCACCCTCTGTACTCAGACAGACGGAGGTGATGGGGGGCCCTGGGAACAGTTGTGGAAGCTCAATGTCCCGCCAAAAATCCGCCACTTCTGGTGGCAGGTATGCACTGGAATCATCCCAATGAAGGACCTTCTCGTCCTTCATCATATTTCCAGTGACATGTTGTTCCCTTTCTGCCCGAACACCCCAAAAAATCCCCTCCATGCTATCATCCAATGCCTGAGGGAAAAGGAGGTCTGGTACAAATGGGGCTCTTGTATGAATCTCTCACTGGACATGGTCTCGGACCTCCCCTCTCTCCTAATGCGATGGTGCTCCTCTTTTTCACTAGTCAAAGCAGGCTCACTTTGCATTTTGGCATGAATCATTTGGATGCATCGCAACGATGCCATTTTCAACCACATCACCAAGCCCCCTAGATTCTGGATTGAACGGGAATTGTCATGGATTGAAGGATGGCAGCATCACACTGGACAACAAAAGCCCTTTGGAACCCCATCCTCTTATTCCCATTGGTGACCTCCACTGGAAGGGATTATCAAGATTAATGTGGATGCATCTCTTCCCAAGGATAGACCTGTTGATCTTGGTCTTTTGGCTTGGGATCATTTTGGGCAGACCATCGCAGCCAAACATGAATCACATCACATTATTTGGGAACCCGTGGTTGCTGAAGCGGCCTCCATCCTCACCAGGATGATGTTCTCTAAAGATCACAGATGGGAAGCCATCCACCTTGAATCAGACTGTCTCACCATTATCAATTCTATCAACCTCAACAATGGCGGTTTTCAACCTTTTGGTTCACTCATCAGGAAAATCCATTCTCTCCGTCAAAGCTTCACAATTTGCACCTTCTTCTTCATCAAAAGGGAAGGAAACAAGGCTGCCCATCAGGTGGCAGCATATGGCCCTCTTGATAATGACTATCTCTGGTTGGATCACTTTCCTTCATGGTTAAGTGATTGTACTTCTGCTGATCTTTTTTATTAATGATTACATCTTATGTCAAAAAAAATAGTAGCATACTCCCACCTTTTCAGGGGATGGAAGACATCATGTTGCTAAGTCTTGGATCAAATCTATTCTTTATATATTCTAGAATATGGATATTCATCCAGAGTAGAAGGTCAAAATCACTGTGTATATGCTATGAGAATATTCTATGTGATGGTGAGATGTTATTACCTAGGAATATCGGTATCGTAATATGGTTTGGGATGATTTCAAAAATATCTTCTATGACTACCTCATTCCACATAATCTGAGGTATTACTGAGATAGAGAGTTTATGAACCTACAGTAAGGATTTATGTATGTCATGGAGTATTCTTCTCACTTTGCAGAGCTGCAATGGTTCAAACCGACTCTAGCGGGTGATGATCTTATGACTACCATGAGATTTGAGGATGGGATTAAATACGCCATCTAATCACATGTCAATGTTTTCTAGATGAATAATATTTCTGATATATTCAATTAGGACCTAATTACAGATCATAATATGAGGGAAGAATATGGTGCAAGTCAGGTTGGTTCGACACCTAGATCTGTTAGCGCTTATTCTAGCAGACACAAGAGTCATTTTGAGGTTTTTTATGGAGGTAAAAGTAGTCAATATCCTCATGAAGACATATTCTTAAAAATTTAGCAATGTGGGAATCTAAGATAAATAATACCCTAGTGGTTGTGGGATCTAGTGGAATGAAGAGGTTGCGGTAGGATAGGTCATATCTAGCGCTTCTATAGGGATTTTCCATCAGTTCCTAGTGAGTGGGGATCTACTCCTACCCTCACGTTCCAGAGTGGGGGTAGTATCATCTCTCCAGGTAGATAGCCAAAATACCACCAAGCACTTAGTTCAAGGTGTTATTCAAGGAAAAGGTATTCAGACTCATGATTCTCAGCACCAATAGAGCGGGCTTGCTCGGGGCAGTCATGTAGTGACATAGGGTCATGGTGCATGCCAGTTACATGCAGTACAACCTATTTCATAAGAATAGATAAACAAACCTTCTACTGTGTGAGGTACTATTCTAGTAGCCTCCACTTTAGTGTCTAATTTATTTGACATAGAAACGTATCACTATTTTATATCTAAGGTAATCAGAGAGAGTATGTTCATCGAGATCGAATACTTCTATGGTGTTATGAAAATCAACACTCTATTAGGTATATAATCATCGGGCGTCCACCATTGTAATGATTTACCCCTTGATATTGGTGGATATCTCTTTATATGGAATCTTTTCATCCTTGGCATGAAGGTATTTGATGTAATCTTTAGTATGGACTAGTTATTTCACTATCGATTCGACAATGACTACTATTACCAAAGGGTTATATCTACATCACCATAGGGTGGTAAGCATGTGCATAAGTGAGAATGGTATGTGCAAGCCACACAATCAGGACCCAAGTAGCAGAGGCTGAGTAGTGTGATAGATCATATTTCTAGTCTTTTCATAGATGATTAGTGGTTATGACCCATTATTTTTTCTCTTGTAGTAGACAATTTTAGGGAAATTTTCCCTGATGACTTTTCTGGGCTACCACCAATGAGAAAGGTAGAGTCACCATAGATCAAGTGTTAGTAGTAGCACCAATGACCTTTCCTCCTTATAGAATGGAACCTATGGAACATATTGATCTTAATAAATAGTTTTAAGATCTAGAGGCTAAATGATTTATAAACACCAAAAATTATCCTTGGGGTTCACAGGACCTTTTCTCTAAGAATGAAGATGGTACCCTCAGGATTTTCATGGATTACCATCGATTGAACCAGATCATAGTAAAGAATCGGTATCCACTATCTTGAATAGACTATCTCTTTGATCAAATATGAGGAGAGAGAGTGTTTTCAAAGATATATTTTAGGAAATTATATCATTAGATGCATGTAAGATCTTTATACACACCTCACATAGATTTTAGGAGTAGGTAAGGTCTATATGAGTACCTGGTCATGTTGTTCAGTCTCACGGAGGCACCTACAATCTTCATGGATCTAATGAATCTATTTTTTCACCTGTATCTGGATACATTCATGGTAGTCTTTGTTGACAACATCTTAGTGTATTCAAAATCCAGAAAAGACCATGACAACCATCATGTGATCATAATGAATACACATAAAGAGATACAACTTTATGCTAAGATTAGTAAATTAATCTTTTGGATAAAAAAAGTACACTTCCTAGGTCATATCATCTCAGAGTTAGGAGTTTAAAAAGACCAAAAGAAAGTGAGAGATGTTGTTTCCTAGGAAAAATCTAAGAAAATATTTGACATCTAGAGTTTCTTAGGTCTAGTTGGGTATTACAGATTCTTTATCCAGGATTTCTCACATCTCGCAGTGCCGTTTAAAGAATTGAAAAAGAAAGGTGTGAAATTCTTATGGTTAGAAAGTTGTGAAGAATCCTTTCAAGAGTTGAAGGTTTGTTTGAATTCAGTTCTGATACTGATTTTTTTAGATCCAAGAATGGCCTATATAGTTTACTGTGATTCATTAGGTATCGGGTTTGGAGCAGTTCTGATGTAGGATGAGCGATTCACCTCATAAGAGTCTTGTTAGTTGAGGCCTCATGAGCGGAATTACCCAACACACAAAATTTATATAGTAGTTTTAGTTCACTCTTTATGATTTTGAGACACTACTTACTTGGAGATCATTTTGTGTTATTCATGAATCAAAAAATCCTCAAGTTCATCTTCACACAGCATGATCTGAATCTTAAGAAGCACATGTTGTTTGAGTACCTGTAATCATTTGATTTTGAGCTTTCCTACACACCTAGTAAAAGTAATGAAGTAGTTGATTATCCGATCTAGAAGAATCAGATGTAGGTAGTTTATAAGTTTAGTGGTGAATGGAAGCTCATGGCCTTATTCTAATAGATACACATCAAGGTTCAGAAAGATCATGGTAAGAGGATCCTATCGGCCTTACCAGTGACCTCTACCCTTCTAGAATGGGTGAGAATGAGACAACTATATAATTACGAATGTCATGTTCTAAGGGAATGTGTCTCAGATGATGGTACATCATCTGGTTAGACCATACATGAGGTTGATACTTTACTATTCCATGGGAATTTTTGGGTCCCATCTAACATTAGATATGAGATGATGTGGGAATTTCATGTCTAACCTTAAGTAATTAATCTCAGTTTCACTAAGATTTATTGAGAATTATGACACCAGTATTGGTGGACTAGTATGAAATAAGATATTTCTAGCTTTATCACTTAGTATTCCACCTATCAGTAGGTGAAGGTGGAAAATAAATGATCAGAAGGACTTTTATAGACATTTTCCATTCCCAAGTAGAAATGAGATGATGTTTCTATGGATTTAGGGTCTGGTTTACCCATATCACCTTGTGGAAATGATATAATGTGGGTTGTTATTTATCATTTTAAAAATGTCTCACACTTCTTACCCATGTGAGAGACCTTCTCAATAGATGAGCTAGGGAGGCTATATGCCTGGGAGGCCGTACTTCTTCATGAAGATCTATGTTATATCATTTATAACAAAGATGATCACTTTACATCATGGTTCTGGTAGGGTTTAGATAAGGCCTTGGGTAAACAATTTCTTATGAGCACAACCTATCACCCACAGACCAATGCATAGGTAGAGTGCATGATTCAAGTGTTAGAGGACATGCTTCATGCATGTTTCCTTGATTTCTAGGGTTCTTGGGAGAAACAAAACCCCTTGTTGAGTTCTCTTATAATTACATCTTTCATGGTACCATTGAGATGTCTCCATATGAAGCTTTATATGGTATGACTTTCCGATCACCTATGTGGAAGTTAGGGTAAGGGGAGGATTCTTTCCTTGAACTATGTATCATTCAGGAGACTACAGAGCATATCCAGTTGATCATAAAGCGCATAATGAAAGATCAATCTAGATAGAAATCATATTCTAATAGACACTAAATACCTCTTGAGTTTGAGGTCGAAGATTGGTTTTTCTTTCAAGTCTCACCCAGGTTAGGCTATATATGTATTCAAAGGTAGGGTAATCTCTCTCCTAGGTTCATTTAACCCTTCAAGGTTGTGAAATGGATCAGACATGTAGCTTACCAGTTAACACTTCCTCGTATATATCGGTCTTTTCATGATTTATTTCACATATCTCAGCTTTGATGGTATTATATATACCTGTCACATGTCTTTTCATCCTGATGAGGTTGAATTGGATATAGATTCTTCTTTTGAGGAGTATTCAATTTGTATCATGTATTAGAGTGTGAAGACACTCTAAGGTAGGTTAGTTATTTTGGTATGGATGCTATAGCAGTACAAACAAATATAGGATGACACATGGGAGTGGTAAGATAATATATGAGCTCAGTGGCCAAAAATATTTTCATAAGATACCTATTTATCCTCCAAAGGTCAACTTGGGGATGAGTTTATTTAAGTAGGGGAGTTTGTAATTACCTTTATATTCAAGAAGGTATGAATCATTTATTTTTAGTTTAAATTCCTTTAAAAACACCTGATGATGTTAACCAATGGAGTCACAGAGGTCATGAGGGTTCCTGAGGCTTGTTTGGAGCCTGAAACACTAGGAATTTGGATAATAGACCGAATCACACTATTTTTCTAAAACCATGTGATCTAAGACACATGCCTGTGCAAAAAACTATAGAGTTTGGGTAGTGGGATTTCACATGGTTTGTAAATGGTTAGAGAACTCTTGTACCTTAATCATGTGAGGACTCTCCTTTAGTAGTGGGTTGATCACAGTTTGTCCATAGTTTGGCCAAACCGTGCAGCCAAACCGTGCACCCCGAGTTTGTAGGGTGAAATTACAATTTTTTCCTTAATGAATTAAAATATAAAACCCACCTTTTGCTTCCCATTTCTATAGCGACATGGGGTGGTTTCTTCTCCTATAGATCTCCCTCAATCCTCATCTAGGTATTTTGATAACTCATCCATCTGGACTCCAAATCAAACACCATTGGTCACATTGGATCTGAATCAGCAAGATCTCATGTCCTCTTGCTTACTTTCTAAGTTTATCTTAATATATATTGCACTATTTATGTACAAGTTCATTTCCCCTATTTTCAGGGAATTAGACCGTTTTTTCATTTTCTTTTAATCTACTTCAAATCTGAGGCCTCTATTGGATGAGGAGTATTGAATGACCCTAAGGTAGGTGGTCTCATAATTTTCCACAAAAGTTTTGGTGTTTTTATAGCCACACCATTGTTCCAAACACTGACCTTTTCTGCACATTTCCTTAAAATGAGTTTTTTGATTATAAATTGTTATACACACCTTGTTATACTCCCGAGGATCATTGATAATTAATTAGTGGATGTATACCTCAATCATGGTAACCCATTGTGTTTTCCGTCTTGAATTTCCTCTTTTTAATTAATTGATTAAATTTTCGGAACACCTTCCAATAATTCATGTTGAGTTATAAATGAAATTTACCATTGTTATATAAATGTTTAATTGACCATGAAACCTCCTAAGTTCTTGGATTGAATTGTAAATTGAATTTACCCCTTGTATGTAGTTTCCAAACCGATAATGGCACCTTCTAAGTGCTTCCTTGAACCATGAAATTGAATTTCCATGTTTGATTAATTATTATTATTTTATTAATTGGATGGATTTATTGATGATGGTTGGAATTGCCTAAAATAATTAAATGAACTAATTGATTAAATTTTAATGGGTGGAAAGACCACACCTCTTGTTATGTTTTTATTAAATGTAAATTGAAGTGTCGATGATTATGTTTGGGATTGATTAATATAAAGCATGAGTTTTAGTGACTCATGGATATTATTATAAATATTATTGCACATTTTATATGGGTTGTGGAGTCATGGTTAAGGGTTTTATTGGTCATGAAGTTTCATTCTCCCTTATATCAGGTGTTGAGTATAACATCTCACACCATTGACATTATTTGGATAGTGGGAATAATGAACTGCGTCCCTTGTTTCAGGTGTTGACATGACAACTCACCCACCATATCAAGTGATGAGAATGATGTCTCTCATTAATTATGTGATGTAGGGAATGTACCCTTTTTCTTGAGCTTATAGGTTCATTCATACTGGTTATGGATGATTGAGTTATGCTTCGGTCTAGCCAGCATCTATTATTCCAGTTATATAGATACTTATGCCTGCACGTACTTAGTCCATATAGTTAGATGAAATATATAATTATAATATATATATATATATATATATTATTACTATATTTACAGCGACCAGTTAGACATTCATTCCATCTTATACCGAAGTAGGTAGAGCTTCCATGTGTCCTTTAAGAACCTTAATCAGATGGTATTTATTTAATCATCATTTTTTATTATTCTATATACCTGCACACTATTTTTTATCTATCTAAACTGCTTTTATTACTTATAAACACAATTGGTGGTGGCCTATTGGGATTTTATATCACACCCTACTCGGGATGCCTTTGTTACCTGAGTAGATTACTTGTTTGTTGGTATGGATAAGGAAAAGTTCCTTGCTACAAATATTTGATATTCTTTACTTATAGATGGAGCATAGGAGCTGAGGAATGAGAATATACTTGAGATTCTAGTGGATTATTTTTTTATCTTTTTTTACTATTTTATTATAATTTTGTATATTCATTTCCCCTGTTCACCTTTTGTATATCAGCATGACATGCATTCTTATATACGAGGTTGCCTAGTGGGTTTTGATTATTATCCAGTTTCTCAGTTATTTATGTTTCCATAGTTTATTATTATTAATTTTGTTGTATGTTCTTACACTATGATGGGTTACTTATCCAGTATTTACTTTCTATTTATATCATGATTACGCTATTATTTTTCATTTTTTGTATCCAATGTTCCACTCTGATATGAGGGTATGGTATCCCCATTGTACAATCTTTACACACTTGCTGCTAGTTAGTAGCCTCTAGTGTTTGGGGAGGCGTATTTGAGGTTATGTGACCCACCGACTTAGTGCCCTAGTTAATTGGACACTGGGTCAGGACGTTACAATCTATTTGAGAGGTGTTACCAAGAGAATCATTTAGGTTAGCAGTTGTTAGTTTATTCTAGGCATGTTTTGATTCTCGAGGATGATAATAATTTAAGTGGTATTTTATTTAACATACTAGGACTCTATATTCGATTACATAGTATATTTTAGGGTGTTAAAGGTGTTTGGAATATATTAGGGGGAGTTAGGTGTTACTAGAGTTTTAATTTTAGTCAGGAAAGTAATGTCACAGTGTGGAATTGGGCATTATTGTGTGAATAGTTGGAAATATTAGAGGAATAGATTTGATGATTGGTAGGTTTCCATATTGAGGGGGTGTCTAGGCCTTGGTTTTTTGGAAAATAGAGTTGATTTTGTTTATGTATATTTGTTCAAAATGTGTATGTATGGTTCAAAGTGTAATGAATTATTAGATTAGTTTAAGAGTTTTACATAAACGGGCATCGTGGAATGTCCCTATCTATCATGGTGTAGTGACCTTCAAGATCATTTTTGGAGGTTCTATCTCATGTGATGTCAAGTTATGAATATTTGGTCACAGTGTGTATATTATTTGATCATATAAAATTTAATAGTTGTACCAATTCATAATTGGGGTAGAGATAGGGGGATTCACGACATGATTTCAAAGGGTTCAATTGAAATTCACCCATCATTATGTGATGAAGGCCTTTCACACCAATAAACTATGTTTTTCAGATCAGGTATAAATTTAAGAGACCCAATATATAACTTCATTTTTCTATTTATTTCATTGAAAATTGGGTGACTCTAGTAGTGGTTTTTCTCAGTCTTGATATTTGGCTTTTGGATATCCCATGTTCACAATCCAAGGTGAGTTCCTTTCACTTTCTTCCTAGTTCCCTTCACACCCTTCCAACTGGGAAATGATTCATAGTGGTTTGTTTTGGGATTTAATGATGTTAGTTTTGGTAGTTGATTGAAATTATTATGTCTTAGATTGTTGTAGGCCTTATTGTGTGGTTCTAGTCTGGTGATCAACTCTTCTTCACATTGTTCATGTGAAGATATTTTTAAAGAATTGGTTAAGGTAGGCTAGTTGTGAACTCTAACTTATTTTTTTTATATTTTGGTAGTAGTAAACCTTTTTTTATTTTTATGAATAGTAAGAGTTAAATTAATGAAAATAATGAACTATAATTAAAGTAATTAATGAGGAAGGGGTTATTTTCATGCGTTTTTACTCTACTAATGTTATTACTTACTTTAACTATTATTATCACTGAGGGATTATGACTTATACTATGATGTATGAGTATTTATTTTTTAAACTAAGATACAAAAATAATATTACATACAAGGTTAATAATTAAAAAATGGAAATGAATCTGTTGTGTTAAATCAATAATTGATATATGGTTGATCATAAAAGAGATGTTAAATAAATATAAAAGAATGAAAAAATAAATTTTTGGATGTTTTCTATTACTATAATGAGGTTTGATTATTGTTGTTTTGATTTGAATTTTTACTATGATTATTGTGATCCTGGTTATGGATAGTTGTAGCCAGGTTTTAAGAATATTGGAATGGTTTGGGAAATGGGTGATGAGACAGATACCATGGTTGGAAATTGGTGATACGATTTTTGATATGGAAATGGTAGTGGGGATGGTTTTATGGAAATGATATATAATTGTGATGGGTGTGATAGTTGTTGGATTGTGTTGGGATGTGGGGTTGTGTCCAAGATGCCTAATATTGTGGGATATATGGTTTGTAGTGGACCTGGTAAAGGGAGTGGGATGGAATTAAACAATTGGTTATGAATGAAATGTTAAATAATTTGAATAATGAGTAATAACTGGAATTAATGTTATTTTTAGCTAAGAATGGGTTTTCATTAAAAATGGAATTGTATGGATTGATGAATGTAATTTGGCCAATCAATGGTAAATCTAGAAATTTTTAAATTATGTGGTTAAATAGAAAATTTTGAATTCTTTATATGGATGTTTTATATGGGTAGTGGAACTAGTCTGTGGTTTAGGGATTTCTAATAGTGGTAATGTATTATAGTAATAGTGTGGCAGTTGTGATTGTGTGACATTGCTATTTTGGTGTGACCCTTTAGGGATGGGATTTTGTGTGGCTTTATACATGATGTTTTCATTGTGATTTTTATATGCACCCCACCTGATTTGGATAACATTACCAATTCCCAAATTTTTTGGGTTCTAAGTGTATTCCTCAATATTTAGGTTGGTGAGGTAATGAATGGTTGATTACCCCATCTTCCCTGATCTCTCTTCTAGGTGTAGTATGGGATGTAATGGATCATAGTAGGCCATATCATATAGGATATAATGTATTCATATATAGTTTGTGGTGTGTTATAAGACCCTACGAGGTATTGATATGGTGATATATGATGGGGTTCATGCATGATAATGGGAGGGCACAAGGCTGATGTCTTTTTTGTTCACGATTCCCTAATATATTGGATATATGGTATGTGGATGATATATGATATGTGGTGGTGGATATGTATAAGTAATGATGAAGATGATGATGTTATTGTGGAATATGAGATGGAAATGTGATGTGATATTTATATTGTGCTGTGACATGATTTTGAAAGGTATTGGGAGCACCAAGATGTAAGTTTTTGGGGAATGAGAGTAGAAAAATAGTGGGGAAGTAGTTGTGATGATCCTTTTATTACACTCTTGATATTACTAATATTATCCTTGGTTTCATTAGTTTTTAAGTGAGACTTATTGAGGTTGGGTGGTAGCTGACCTGGAGAAGGTGCATGTTGATTTTATTGATATTCACTGAAGCATTATAATGGTTCTTCCACATTTTCATGAGAGGTCCCAAAGAGTATCCTACTGAGTATACATGTATAATCACCCTTATATATATATATTTTAGGTTTCTAGGTGATTTTAGTGATTGATATGGGCCTTAATAGCATGGATTTAGCCGTTTTATTTAGAGCTGTATCTTAGGAGTGATTTTGGTATTTTCCATTTTGGGAGACTTTGTATTTAAATTCCATATTCATGTATTGTGGAATTGTTTTGAATGTTGGTTTATTTTATTTGTTGGTGTTGATTGGTTGGGTTTCTCACTAGGTTTCTAGGTTATATGAGGGTGATGAATCCTATTTTTTTGATTGATACGCTTGGTGATAGTCACTAATTCAAGGCCTATTGGATGTGGGCCTTAGGATTCACTCTCGTTTCACTACAAATACAGGAGGGGTTCCCGATGGTGTTGGGTTAGAAAAAAAGTAATCTCTATTAATAAAAATCCACAAAATATTAAAATTTTTAATTTTTATTATTAAGTTATTCTTTTATTTATATTCTTCATTTTATCATGTTTATTCGGTTGAAGAAAGGTCAGAAATATCATGGATTTCTTTCACAGTCAAGTTCATTCGATGAACACCCCAAATACCATTAGTGATATTAGATCTATTATCTTTAATGGATCAATATGTTCATCTATTTATTTTTAAAATAATATACCTATCACAAGGTGTTTGAATTAATGACATAGCATACAATTGTTGGGACTAGGATTTTTGAGGTGTTTCTAAGAAGTTGAAAGTTTTTTAGAAGAAGTTGGTTTGGATGAAGAAAGTGGGAATAAGGTTTTGTATTTTTTGTATTAATATAAAACACATAACTTTGATAAGACTTCTAATATTGGAAAAATTATGGAGAGAAATAGAAAGATACTTCCAAAAAAAGTCCAGTGGATGGAAAATTCTAGACCGATATCTTCAGACATAGTTTTGTGATAAATATTTATCTTGTATTTTGTACAAAGTTCATCGGACATGGTTTTCAGTGAATTATAAAATTTTTAGATTATTTAATATTGTTAATATTTCCAATGTAATGATTTATAAAATATCTCATGATCCAAGCATAAGTATAAAGGGGGATATAATCATTTGTATGTACAAAATTCATACTACAATGTTCTATGGAGTTTACAAGACTGATGCTTTTAGATAGAGTTTTAGCTAAGATAAGTTTTTATATAAGCTATGAAACGGTTGTTGAGAATTTTGTATAAGAATAATACATAATTTAAATATTTCATTTAAGTATATATTCTATTCCATTAAGTTTATGTTGGATTTTTGTGAAGTTTGGTAAACATAGAAATGTTGTCGAAGTGTAAAAGGAAAGATATTGAGGAATGTCAAATGGATGAAGCCCAAAAATCTAAGTCCAAAAGGAAGAATTCCAATAAGAAAAATATCTTAAAATGATCTCTATAAATTATCATCGATATGATCCTATCAAATGAATTTTTTTTGTACTTTATCTATCAGATAGACATGTATGAAGTTGTGAAGATGAATTTTATTTATGATGATTAAAAGGATGTTTTAATGAAGATCATCAGAAAAAGGTTGGAATATAAAGGAAACATATATAATGTTATAATTAAATTCATTGGATGGAGGAAGTGTCCAAAAAATACTTTTAAAACGTTCCTATTATTTTTTTACAGGAAAAACCAAATATAGTCTCAATGGAAGGAAGATATGTTATAAAGTTTTTACTAGAAAATTTAGTGGTATAATGTTTTACTGGTTCACTATTTCTTTAAGAAGTTTTCATAAAAATATTAAAATAGACAATACAAAGTTTATCATTTAATTTTATAAATATTATATGAGGAAGATTTATGATTCTATATAAGTTTTAGCTAAGTTTTTTGAAGGTTGTGTATGTTTTAATTTGTGAGAAGCTTCATGAATAATCTATAAGTATTGATAAGTGTTTAAGTGAATTGTTTTGAGTGGGAGTTTTGAATTTCAATATTTCATTAAGTGGGAAAATAAATTGAACTTCCTGCATGTTCCCATTCATGTTCTACTATATAAAGGGGGTGTTTATACAACTCAAAGATGTGTATTGTTCATGCATGTAAAAGATGAAGTTCTAGTGAATTAGTTTAATATAGAGATACTAAAAGAGAATTTGAAATCCAAAATTTGATCAGAGAAGTTTACAACCAAGTAATATGTTGGTTTAAGAAGAAGTTAAAAGAAGATATAGAATTTTTTATCAGATGTAATGGACCAAAGACACTAGATGAGGTTTTATATCAAGTGGAATAGAAATACTGTGTGCAGAGGTGAATGAACATAGTTTTATGTGAAGAGATGAATAGATGGACCGAATGTAAAAAAGTTATATTCATTTTAAGAAGTCACCAAATGTATTTTTTCTAGATATATGACCGAAAAAAGAAACCAAATGAACAATAGAATAAACATAAGTTTTATATAGAAGTCCAAGGAGTAAGTTCTTGCCTTTTACTGAGAAAGAAATAAAAGAATTTTTTTCAATAATATAAATAGTGAATAATGTACTAGAAGTACAATGAAAACATAATGAACATGTTTTGATGGTTTATAATAGTTGTTACAAAATATTTGTTACATCTTATTTGTGTTGAGATCACATTCATTGTAGTTTTGATCATAGAGAAATGAAAGTGTAAGGATATTCCCTACTTGGTGTAACCACCTAAAAGGATTGTATTCTAGTGGATTTGTTTCTATTGGATTATTTCCAAACCATTTTAAGGAATAAATAATATTATTTAGTAGATAAACTTGTAAATTATCATGTTCTGATGGATTTTTATTGTGTTATTTTTATCAACAAAGTCTCAACTCTTTAATAGGAGGTGAAAGTTTTTTCTTATGATATAAAATATAAAAGAAAATATCACTGGTTCAACCCATCCCCCTCTCAGTGATTACACAAATCTTGACTGGTACTTTAAAGTGGTATCAAAGGGAAGGTTTTATTTGTCGATTCTTTTATGAAGTTTTAAGAAAATAGAAGTTTCCATGGATGTTAAGAATTTTTTGAATAATAAGGGTATTCCAATTTTTGATGGAAAGATGTATAATTTTTGGAAAGATATAATGATTCCTTATATTATGAACCATTAGTTATAAAGTTATAAAGGTTTATACTAATATATTCCCACCCAATTTTGAGTGATTTCCCTTAATATTTACTGATAAGAATAAATTAGAGAATGATGAGAAATCTAGAAATTTTAGACTTTCTTCACTCTCTGAAAGTGAGTTTCTTAGAGTTAAACTATTTTGAATGGATAAAGGATTTTGGAAAAAGATGAAAAAAATACACGAATGAAATATGAAAGTAAATAAAGAGAATTTAAAAATATATTGGTTGAATTATAAAAATATTTAGATGAGATATTATGAATCTATTGTTGATTTCCTTACAATGGTGAATGAAATTTTAAGCAACAAAAGATATTTTCATGATAAGTTAGAAGATTCAACAATTTTTGAAAAGATATTATGAATTATTACTAAAAAATTTGATAAAAAAGTTTCATAAATTGAATATATAGATCCTGAAGCTCCATCTCTAGATAATCTATATTGCACTCTCATCACGTACGAAATGAGAAGAGAAATGGTTACTAAGAAAAAATAGAAATCTGACCAGGAAATTTGTTTCAAAGATGCCAAGAAAGGAAGGTCTAATAAATTTATTGAAGAAGAAGCTAGTAAATATAAAAAATAATAATAAATTAATAATTTTTTTAATGAATTTGTTTCTTTGTTTTCTAAAAAGGTGAAAATAGGCATAGTAAAGTATAGAGGAAAGTTACCACTGAATTGTTGTTACTACGGGGCTATTGGACATTTTGTTAAAAAATTTACACAATGAAAGAAAGTTGATAAAAGTGATAAAGATAACAAAAAGTCAAGTATATAACTAAATAGTAATACATAAAAATCTAATTCATATTCTAAGGAAAGGATGAGAATTTATCTAAATCTAAAGGGAGAAACTATTTGTCTAAGTGTGAGGAAGATGATTAAAGTGAATAAGAGGTTGATAACTTCAGTGAAGAGGCTAATAAAAACCTTTTTATTAAAAAATTGAATGATTAAAAATTCATGAGTGTTGAAATAAGTAGTTCAGAACAAGAATAAACTAAAATGGATTTAATGATAAAGAGAGATTTGAAATAATATCTTTAAAATATTATAAGACTTTAAAGGGAGAATAATAAGTTTAAGAAAGAAAATATTTCAAAAAAAAAGTATCTTCACTTAAAGAAAAATTAATTTTTTTAAAATAAATAAATTAATTGAATAAATTTATTGATAAAAATAATAATCTCAACATAAATCTTGAAGAAAAGTTGAAAGTGCATGAATAAGAGTTATAACTTGTTCAAAAAAATCTTGTTAAAGTTAAGAAATGATTAATTTTTTTAAAACTTAGTTATAGAAGATGGTGGAAATTATGAAAAGTGTAAACCTAATAAGTATCAACAAAAGTTATCCTCAAAGGTTTATAAGAAGAATAAATATTCTCAAAATAAAAATGATGTTAAGAAGAACATGCATGTTTCTAAATCAAGTAGAGCTAAAAAAAGAACATTTCAGAGGTAAAAAAGTATGAACCAAAAGCTGCTACTAGATAAGTTTTTATTGAGGCTAAGAATAAATCTAATATGAAGAAGAAAATCACAGGATTAAACCAAAAAAATTTTGTGCAAAAAAATAGAAACGTGGAAGGTAAGAAAGTTGATGAAAACCAATTAAAAAAATCTAAAATGTTTTCTAGTTATAGAGGGGCATATGATTTCTATGGTTACTACTATAATTTTATAGGATTTAGGCATAAAGAATATATGTTTTGGTTTTATCATCATCATTATAGAGAATCTAGGAGATACTAGAGGCAAAGTTTGAGGGGGATCTAACCCACTCAAAGAATAAAACATTTGAAAGTTAACATTAAGATTGAAAATAGATTCTAACCATTGGAAAATATTTGAGAAAGATTTTATCATCCCAAAAATATTTAAAAAGGAATTATTTTCATGAAACTGAAACAATTTTTTCTTTAAAAAAATACCAAAAGACACATGAGAATAAAGAAAAAGGTAAGGAAAAAAGCCTTAGTTGTTGAAACTGCTCTCAGAGATACAAAAATTGAATGACCTAGATATTTTATAGTGGGTGTATTCATATATACTAGGAGACTTGAATTTATTAAATAATGTGATATATTTTAAAGGTATAATGACTTTTAGTAGTGATGAGTCACTCATAATCAAAGGTGTTCAATTTTCTATCATTGGGAAGAAACGTTAATATCAAAACTAGCCTTCTTTGTTGAAGAGATGAAACACAATTTTTTATGTGTTTCATGATATTGTGATGAAGGTAATTTTTTTCTTCAAAAAATATGGTTTTTTGTGAAGATTATAGAATATGATAAATTTGTAATGAAAGTCTAAGGAACAAAGAGAAACTTGTTTCAAGTTAGTGGTTCACAAAGCTCATGCTATTTGATCATCATGGAAGAATCAATTGTGGCATAAAATGATGGGGAATATATGTGAGAATAAAATGACAAATCTTAAAAAGATAGAAAGTATTCATGATATTCCTGATGGTAGAAGAAGAATATATTTTTATTGTTCTATTTTTAAGAAAAGGAAGACTATAAACTCAATACATAAGAAATTTGAGATCCCTTGGAGTTTATACATTCTCACATTTGTGGGCCCATGAGTATATAATAAACACATGGAGATACATACTTTATTTATTTTATTTATGACTTTACTCATATTATATGTATTATGTTTTTGAAATATAAATAAGAGGCTCTCAACATATTTAAGATTTTTAGGAGAAGTGCAAAAAAAGTATGGGGATATTCTATGAAGAATATTCAAACTGATAATAGTGGTGAATATACAAATGGGAAGTTTAGGGATTATATTAAAAACCATGGAATTTTTCATGATTTTAGTACACTATACACACTAAAACAAAATGGTGTTTTTGAAATAATAAATAAAAGTTTGGTGGATATGGAACAAACACTGATAGTTGAACATCAAAATTCTAAATATTTTTTGAGGAAAGCTATTAGAGTAGTATTTTATGTTCATAATAAATGTTTATATAGATTGGAATTTTATAGAAAGTTTGAAGCACCTAATGGTGTTTGGAAGTATTGTATTATATAATTCAAGGGTTAAAATATTATGAAGTTTTATTAGAGAGGTGTTAATGGAATATATCTTGGATACCCTACTAATGGTAATGGGTATATGTGTTATAATAAAGAGACATAGAAGATGATTTATTCTATAGATGTGAAATTTCATGAACTATATGATAAAAATGTTTCTCAAACATTTATATATATGTAATGAAGGGAATATGGGGAGGTTGCAGTTAAACATCTTGAAAAATTTCTTAATGATTGTAGCAATGTTGAATTTACTTAAGAATAAGATTCTAAATCATCTATCTCAAGTGTTTTAGAACAATATCATTCATCTCATCATAGGATTAGGAATCAAATGGAAGTTTATAACATCATTGGATATAAATGAAAACATGTTCAAACTAGAAGAACATCAAAGTTAGTATCACATAATTCCTTATATTCATAGGTTGAACCAAAAGATTTTTATGAAGCTTTGGAGCATTAAGATTGGTTAGATGTTATGAATGAAGAGCTATATCAGATTGAGAATAACGATATAGTGTATGTTTTTATACATCATGATAGGTATCAAATTGAATCAAAATAATATAATCTCATAGATTAAAAATTAATTATTAGACATATCAAATGAAAAAAATACTTTTAGGTTGAAATATGACATTTTTTTGTCTATACAGATATATTTTCTAGGAAGTGTTAATGATATAAAATACACATAGGGTGTAGTTTTTTTTCTTTGGAAAAGATGTGTTAGATAACATATAAAGAAAAAGAATTCAGTGAATATCATTACAACATAAGTTTAGTACGTTGCTGAAACTCAATCTATAACCAACTTATGTGGATAAAGACACAGTTGGAAGAATTTTTTTTATTGATATGAGTTTTCCCATTCTCTTGGGATGTGATAATAAAAATTCAATAAATTTTAATAAAAATATAGTGAAACATTCTTTCTCCAAGAACATTGATATAAAATATCACTTCATCAAAGAGCATGTGGAGTATAATGAACTAAATCCATATTTCATTCCTATAATGGAACAAGTTGCTGATATAAACATTTCATAAGATGGGGTTTATAATGGTTGTTCAACCTACCTCTCTTTAAGGATAAGGTATGTGAATCTGTCCCATATCCATCTTGTCTTTGGATAGTGTTTTCTGGGGGGATGTTGCAACATTAATCTATCCATTGGTATGTGGTTTAAATTCCGAGTGAAATCATGTATTTAGGGGGAGTTCTTAAAAGGGTTAAGTTGTGATTTCAGCATGTGTGAACTATTTTTAATAGATTATTAAAGTGAATGTAGGAAACATTTCTCATACAAGGTGAATATTATTTTTTATGAAAGTTCAAGTCGAAGAAGTGGTTTCTTAAAAATTGCATAAAGAAGTTTCTTAAGTCACTTATTATGGAAAACATGGTATTTTTTCAATGATTCTTATTTTCTACACTGAGTTCACTCACATAGTCTTAAAATTACTCAATAAGTAATACATTTCTTGAGAAACAAAGTTAATCGATTTATGTTCCTTGAATGAAAAAAATAAAATGGTAGAAATATTTGGGACTAGTAAGTTTGGAGGTGTTTTAAAGAAGCTATAATATGTTTAGAGGAAGTTTATTTGGATGAATAAAGTGTGTTTAATTTTTTTTATTTTTTTTATTAACATAAAACAATTAAATTTGATAAGCCTTCTAATATTGGTGAAAGTATAGAGAGAACCTAATATATATTTCCAAAAAAATTCCAGAGGATGGAAATTTATAGACTAGGATAACTAGATAGAGTTTTTTACAAAAGGTTTATCTTGTATTTCATTTAATGTTCATTTGAAAGAGTTTTTAGTGAAGTATAAAATTTAAAGATTATTTTCTATTGTTGATGTTTTTAAAATCACGAGTTAAAAAATATCTCATGATTCAATTGTAAGTATTAAGGGGGATAAAATCATTTTATATGAAAAAAATAATACTATAAAGTTCTGTAGATTTTACCAGATTGATGGTTTCAAATAGAGTTTTGGATGAGAATTGTTTTTGTGTAACCTGTGAAAGGGTTTCTGAGAATGATGCGTAAGAATAATACTTATTTCCATATGTCATGTAAGGATAAATTATATTTTAATAAGTCTTTTTTTATGTTTATAAATTTTGGAGAATAGAGTAATGTTGTTGAAGTGTTAAAGGGAAGATGCTGAGGATTGTAAAATGGATGAAGTTCATATAGATGAAGTCCAAAAGGAAAAATTCCAAATGGATAAAGTCCAATTAGATAAATACCTTTAGATGAAATATTTTAATACTCTTTAGTATGAGTCTATCAAAAAAACTTTTTATAAAATGTCTATCAGATAAAAAAGTAAGAAGTTGTGAAGATGAAGCTACTTCAAGATGATTAGATGGATGTTTTTATGAAGATCATCAAACATTGAATGCGATATGAAGGAAACATATAGAATTTTTTTTATCAAAGTCATCAGATATAAGAAGTACCCAAGAAATAATTTCAAATAGTTATTATGAAGTTTTAATAAGAATAAAATGACCAAGTATCAATGGATGGAATATTTTTTATAATGTTTTAACCTAAAAATTTAGTGGCCTAATGTTTTATCGCTTCAAAATTTCTTGATGAATTTTTCATAAGCATGTAAAAAGTGATGATAAAAATATGGATTTTTAATGCTCGAAATATCATGGGAGGAAGATTCATTATTCTTTATAAGTTTGAAGTAATTTTATTGAATGTTTTGGATGTTTCAATTTTTGAGATGATTCAAGAATAATATCGAAGCCTTGATAAGTGTTCAAGTGAATTGTTTTGAGTGAAAGTTTTGAATTTTGAGTTTCTGTTAAGTGATAAAATAATTTGAATTTCCAACATGTTCCCCTTCAAGTGATACTATATAAAGGGGGTATTCATACAACTCAAATATGTATACTTTCCACACATTTAAAAGTTTAAGTGATATAGAATTAGTTTCATATATAGATACTAGATGAACATTTGAAATCCAAAGTATGAGTACGGAATATTATAACCACGGATTATCTTGGTTGAAGAAGAATTTTGTAGTGAATAGAGAAGTTGTGATTAGAGGCAACACACTAAATACATCAGATGAATTTTAATATAAGGTGGAAAAGATAGACTGTGTGAAGAAGTGAATGGAAAAACCAAATGTAATAAATTTATATTAGTTTTCAGAAGGTACCAGATCTAGTTTTTTAGATAGAAGACTAGACAAAGAAACCAGAAAAATAGTCGAATGGAAGGAAGTTTTATACATAAGTCCAAAGAGGACATTATTGCCTATTTCTAGGTAATAAAGCGGATAAAAAGTTTTTGGAAGAATAGAAAATGGGAATAAAGGACAAGCAACATAGTGGAAACATAAAAAACCTGTTGGCGATTGTTTCAATAGTTGTTAAAAATTATTATTACATCATATATATTTGGAGAGCACATGAATTATAATTTTTATCATAATGCAACACAAGTGTAAGGATATTCTATACTTTTTATAACCATGTAAAAGGATTGTTTTCTGGTGAATTGTGTGGTATTGGATTATTTCCAAACCATTTCAAGGACAAGATACTCTTATTGAATAATTAACCATGAAAATATTTATGTTCCTATGGATTGTGATTGTGTTATTGTTATAAAAAAAGGCTTAAAACTTTTATAGGAGGAGAAGGTTGTTTGATAAGAAAAAAATTATTAAAATAAAACATCACCAATTCAACCCCTCCCCCTATCTATGATCACACTGATCTTGATTGGTCCTTTCATCAATATGAATAAATGCATCTATTTTTCTTAGTCATAGCATATGAACTACCTTATATCTTAAGGTATGATATTATTTAAACCTATGGATTTTTACTACGTCATAATCTATGACTAAAACCTGAATTTTGAAAAAGTATACCATCAAATCATATTTATGATATAAGTGATATTTTCAAATATAACCAGAACCTTTTGACCCCACCTATTTTAAGTGACAATATAAATCATATTTTATGATTGATAATAACCTATTATCAATCATAAAATATGATATAAGATAACTTGTTTAAAATTTAATATTTTTCTTTAATTTCTCATATTTTATAAAATATTTATAAATGGTAAGTTTTAGGCATTTTAAAATGAGTTTTTTCAAACCTAAATTAAATATTAAATGTTCATCTTTATATCACATTTTTTGTAAAATAAATAAAGTGTTTATTTTTTTTATTCCATTAGAATATTCATGTTTATAAATTTTTATAAAATATAAATATTTTACACACTTTAATTCATGTGATAAATTTATTCTTATAAAATTATCTATCCATGCATTACTTACTAGGTAAAAAAACACAAGATTTAATTTCCATCTAATTTGACCTCAGTTTGTAAATAATGTTATCAGCTTAAATTTAGTTAATATAGTTTATACATACTAGGTTTTATAATTATTATGAATTTAATTATCTTATGAGTAAATTATCCCTGGGTAGAGGGACTTTGTGTTAAACTTTACACTAACCTAGAGGTTTATAGCTTATTCTAAGAAAGGTGGGGTCTAGTTATATTTGGATCTAGGCTTAGTTACATAGAGATTTTCAATATCATATAATTCTAAACATTTTTATTGATATTTTATGTACCTTATGCATAGGATAAATTTAGATATTCATGAATATGTTTTTATTCTATTTTTGGGTGCATAAAACAAATGGTGGGATGTGTAAATAGTTACACATTAATATGGTATGAACATATAAATTTGGTGAATAGAATAATTATTCTAAAACTAAATCATTAGAATCATTCTTACAAAAAGGAATAAAAAATAAGATAATAATTTTTTTCATATAATGTAATAGTTATGAATTTAATATGCATGTGATATATATTAAATTCGTGAGAATTTAAAGAAAAACCCTTAGGTACTAAGTGTGTGATTCCTTCCAAATAAATATTATGTCAATACCTTGATCATCTAACCAGGTAGATTTTTCCAAAGTAGGGTGCCCATGGATTATCTTATATTAGGCATGGTAGAAATGGACAACCCTAAGAGTTAGTTAAAATAATCCCATTATGATATTTGGGTAACAATTATCTATAAGACCCTAAGAGTTAGGATCTAGTGGAATAGAGTTGAGTTTATCCATGTGATGGATTTGGAAAAAGAGTGGTCTACTCAATTATCAAAGAGTACTAGATGTTATGATTTGAATAATTGCTTACCTAAATAACTATGTGATTATAGGATGATAAAGAAAACTCATTACTTAGTGAAATATGTATCTTTTATTACTAAATAGATATTATGTATGGGTTCATCATTTTTAGTGGGAGTTATTTCATTAAGATTCCTTGATGAAAAGATATAAAATATGATACTCACCCATAGATATTTTTTAGATTATGAAATATATCATGTTAATAATTTTGATATATCTTATATGTATGACCTATAAAACCACTCAAAATTGAGGTTGAGAATTTTTCTAAAAGAGAATCATTTATACCATCTGAATGTAAATATTACAAAGATAAATTTCTACAAACATGAATCAAGGGTATTGGATACCAAGTATTCATTATACCTTTTTTTTGATAAACATAGACTTAGAGATATAATGGAATTTAAAAAGGGTGAAGTAGATATTTTTTCCTACAATGAAGAAATAGTTACTGCATTTGAGGTCAAAACTTATGATCTAATTCTACCTAATATATTTGTTCTAAAATTAGAGAATTGTTATTATGTTCACGTTATAAATAGAAATTGTATTTCTATATCTTGTTTGGAAAAGATGGGATTTTCATTCATTATTACGAATAAGAGTTTTTCTATATATAAAAATAAAATATTTTAAATAATTGGGAATATGGTAAGTAGTTTATATATTCAAGATATGGATAATCAATTTTATAACTTGTAGAATGAGAAGGTAAGGGTTGATTTTAATGCCACTTACCATTGGAAATGTATCCTTGGAAATATAAATGAGAAAAATATAAAAAGACTCTATATATATGGATTTTATGAGTCATTTGATTATGAATAATTTGATAACTATGAATCTTGGTTATTAGGTAAAATTATTAAATAAAATTTTAGTGGAAAAGGTGAAAGTTCTAGTGGTCTATTTGATATTATACATAATGATATATGTAAACCAATGATTACAAAAGTACGTGATGGTTTTAGATACTTATTAACCTTTAATAATGAATTTAGTTGGTATGGTTATGTTTTTACAATGACAAACAAGTATAATTTTTTTGAAAAGTTCAAAGAGTTTCAGAAAAAAGTAAACAATCAATTGGGAAAAAGTATTAAGATTCTCTGATCCGATCAATGTGTTGAATAATTGATATAGGAATTCATTGATCATCTAAGATATTGGGGAATTGTTCCACAACTCACTCCTCCTAGGAAACAACCATGAAATAACGTGTCTAAGAGGAGGAATCATACCCTAATAGACATGGTTCAATCAATGATGAGTCAGTGTGACCTTCCTATTTCATTCTAAGGTTATTATCTTGAGACTATTTCATTCATACTTAAACATATTCCATCTAAATAATTCATAAAAACACCATATGAGATATGGTATGGGAAACATCCCTATATTTATTTATGAGTATTTAGTGTTTTAAAACATATTTATGATGTTTATATTCATATAAAATTGACCCCAAGTCTGAAAAGTGCTTGGTTTTTGGTTATCTCAAGAAAAACAAGGGATATTATTTCTATAGTCCTATAGAGCACAAAGTGTTTGTGGATCAATTTTCTATATTAATTGAGAATTAATATATCAATGAAGGATTAATTAGAATAAAATTTTAAATTTTATAAGTTCAAGATAAAAAAACATGGAGTGTTTATGATATAAAAGTTTTATCAGTTTCATATATTTAAGAAATAATTACCAACTAAAGTTACACTAGAACCTTGATAGCCTGGTATCATTCATTAGGATCCTGATATATATGGATTTATTATGGAAAATAAATATAAATTAATGTTCATATAATATGAAGCTACTAACTTCCAAGAGGCCATTGAGTGTTCAAATTATATGAAATGGTTAAAATCCATGGAATCTAAAATAGACTCCACATACACTAACCATGTTTAGAACTTGGTTGATGAACCTAAATGGGTGAGACCCATTAAGTGAAAGTGGGTTTTTTAAAATAAAATTTATATTAATAGTATAGTGTCTACCTATAAATAATTCCTAGAGGTAAAGGGTTACAAATAAATTCATTGTATTGACTATGAAGAATCTTTTCACCTATTTCAATGATAAATTATATTTAGATATAGCTTTCCATAAAGGATCAATTTTTATTATCATATATATAAAATGGATTTTAATTTTTTTTTATTTAATTATAATTTATTCAAGGAAATTTATATGATACAACTTGAAGGTTTTGAAATTCAAAATGATTTTTCTAAGGTTTGAAAGTTTCAATAGTCCATTTATGGATCAAAGAATTATTCTCAGAGTTAGAGTATCTAATTTGATGAAATAATTAAATATTATGGTTTTATAAATAATTTGGATGATTATTGTATATACAAGAGGATTGGTGGGAGTATTTTAGTATTTATAATATTATATATAAATGGAACACTACTTATTTAAAATAATATCCTAACTTTACACTCTAAAAAGATGTGGTTGGGATAAGTCTTCTCTATGAAAGACATGGGTGAAGAAGACAACGTTCTGGGTATAAGGATCTGTAGAGATAGGTATAAAAGGCTACTTGGACTGAGTCAAAACACATACATTATTAAAGTGATAAATTGGATTTAACATGGATAACTCTAAAAAGGGTCTTTATCAATGTTGAATGGAATGAATCTTAGGATGATTCAATATCCTTATAAATTGTTATAAATAATGGATAAAATTCCCTATGCATCTTACATAGGATCTATCATGTATTTTGTGTTGTGAAATTTAATTTATGTCACTTATGATATTAAAAAACCTAGTAGATACCAATCTTATCCTAGTGAGAGTCGCTAGATATTTATTAAGAAGATCTTTAGTTATTGGTCTTTGTAGGAGAGGATGGGATCTATGTAAGGGGTTACATTGATGCAAGTTTTCAATATGATAAATATGGCATGATATATTAATATAGTTTCATTTTTTCTTGAATGGTAGAGTTATCATTTGGAAGAGTTTAAAATAGGCCTCTATAATAAGAAATGAAGAGTACATCATTGAATTAGATATTTTGAAAAAAGATATTTGGATAAATAATTTCATTTATATACTTGGGGTGGTTTCTAACTTTGAGGAAAATATTAATCTTTATTGTGATAATAATAGATCCATTGCTAAGGCCAAGAAACCCTAGTCTCACCAAAGGACTAAAGACGTCCCTCGAAAATACCATCTCATAAGAGAGATCATTGAGAGGGGTGATATTAAGATCTGTTTGGTGGATATAGATGATAATATTACTAATTCATTTATAGAGTAATTACCATAGTAGAAGAATGAGTATCATATTTAATCTATTGGTATAAGATACATATGATATTGAATTTAATGGTTGTATAATGTATCATGATTTTATAAATAAAGGAAATCTCCATTTATCATTCATTAATGTGTACTATAATTTATTTTACATAAACAGTTGAATGATAATATTACCTCAAAGTATAAATTTTATTTGTCCCTAATTGATGATCATCATGGATTATTATGGGTTGTGATGACATGTTATGGTTAGCATGAGTGTAATCTTGTACTTAATACAAATATTTTTACATGTGATGCAAATAATGGACTCATAAGATAATAATTTCAGAGTTATTACCTAGAATGAAAAACCAAAGTATATCTCATGCAATTTCATACAATCATAAATATACTTAGGGGTGCATTATATATATTTATCCCAATTACTTAAGGTTATAGAGATACCTAGCACGAGAAATTTCATTCTTTGATACCTTTCTTACACAATCCTTGTGGCTTAGCTAATCATGGTGTGGCTGGGTATGTTGCTGATCATATCCTCAATTTGAGCTCAACCAATATGGGATTTATCCTCTCATATGATAATAAAATACCTTCAGGTTATTAATTGAATTATAATGAGGGAATTCATTACCATTCTTAGTTGGGACGCATGTCATGTTCTCAGATACATGCATGGTGGGCATGTGATATTCTTATCTACTATATGAATGACATGTGATGTATTAATAGACCATGTCTATCTATTTCAGAGAATCATGAATTTAAGATAAGTACAATAATAGATTAACAAGTTCTATATCTATTGGTCACTATATATAATAGAAACAAGGATTATATAGGTATAAATATGATGTATATGATATATATTGTGGTGTAAATGTTCATATAGAGATATGAGTTTGTTCGATCAAGATCACACCATACCCCTTTATTAATTGAGCAGTACTGATGCTTTTCTAGAGTTAAATCTATACTTTCATCTGTAAAATAAATATTTCATATTTATTTCAATGTTGCAAAGTCCCACAAGTCCATATAGTTAGACATTTGGATAAGGATTAAATTTTGGATAATGAATTTGTTTCCAAATGAAGAGTATTAATAAACCACATATAAAATATTTTTGGATATATTCACAATGAGTTTTAAATTTTTTTATTACATCATAATGGTATTTTATAAAAGTGGTAGATTATTAGAAATGCACAAAATTAAGGATATCATATTTTATGATATACCTTAAAATTTTTTGGTGATTGGGTAATTCCGATGCACCTATCATAGTATACGATTCAATTCTTTTATAGGGTATGATGGGAATACAATATATGATATAGAATTAATTCATTTTACACATATTAACATGAGGTTTCTTTGATTATTAATCGATGATATTGATTCATTTATATTCATTCATGCATGATACATTTATTTAAAGAGTTTAAATGATTTATATCATATAAGTGGGTCGTAACATATTAGTTTCCATGACATGGATGTAACGACCTGACCCGATATCCACTAATTGGGGCCCTGAGTCAGTGGTTCCCATGGGCTTAGGCACGCCTCCTCATATTCTAGAGGCTTCCAATTAGCAGTGAGGATGTACAATTAGTACAATGGGGAGACTATAACATCATATCATAGTGTCACATCAGATACAATAAATAAAAAACAATATTAGAATCATACTATAAGCATACACTAAAATAACTGGACCAATAATCCACCATAGAGGAAGCACATATAATAGATATAATAATAAGACGTGGAAGAGTAAATAACTAAGAAACTAAACAATAATAAAGATTAACTAGGTAGTTTAATATACATGAATGCATGTCATGTTGATATACAAAAGGGGAAAAAGGTAAAAGAATATACAACATACTATAAAAAAATATAAAAAGACAAGACACTGATCCACTAGCATCTTGAGAAAACTATCAGTCCTTAGCTTGTATGATACAACTATAAGAAAATAATATCAAGTATCTATAGTAGATAACTTTCCCTTATCCATATCTATAGACAAGTAATCTACTCTGGTACCAAAGGTATCCTGAGTGGGGTGTGTGATAAAATCCCAGTAGGCTACCACCAACGATGTCTAGAAGTAATCCAAATAGTGTACATAGAAACCACAATGTGCATGTATAAATAAAAAATAAAAAAGGATGAATAAATATGTACCAACATTCTTAGGTTCCTAAAGGACACTTGGCTGATCTACCTGCTTCGGCTCATGGATGATATGAGTGTCTGATCAGTAATAATTTATTACCAGGAAATTTTGGGTAGATCCCTCTTATTAAAAGAAAAAGGAGAGTACAGAAAGGAGAAGTATGGGGTCATACAAGCATCATGCCCTCATGCCAAGAGATAAAAAATCGTAATCAAACTCATGTGACTTATCATAATCACCATACTAGTCAGAGTTGTCTAAGGGACCATGAAACCTGATAACCATAGCTGGCTACAGATAGGAATAGTCTTTCCTACGTCTAGCTTTCCTAGGAGGAACAAATTGAAAACCTTCATCATCTACAACAACATTTTTTCCTTCGGAGACTACCTGACTATATGATGATTTTTTCAGGGAATCATCCTTGATATCATCCCAGCTTCCATAGATTCCCTGATATTCCCTTAATTTATTAATTTACTCTTTAATCCTTGTAATATTTCTTTCATATTCGAGATTTTGTTTCCCCTCACTTGTAGGATAAGATTCTTTAAAATACATAGGACCACCCTCATCAACTTGAGAACTTTAGATTTGTCCAGGAACTAACTTCTCTGACCCATTATTCTCTGATACCAAATCCCTAGCCTGCACTTGGTCAGAAATGGGTTGTTTGTCACAAGGTGAGTCCACATTTTTTTGTGAATTCTACTTCCTCACTTTATTTCGACAAGAAGATTCATGATATCCTTTTATAGAAAAAAAGAAGATAACTCATTCTTTTGATATTTATCCTCGACATGACCAATAATTTGAAATTCCAAACAAAATTCAGGAAGTATTTCATATTACACTTTCAAAGGAATATCATCATCTAGTGCTGACAAAACAACATTATGAATCAAGCAAGAGCTCAGATAAACCTCCACCAATACCCTAGCATAGTGATCGAATTTAGAAATCTCATTTTTACTATCCATTTTTATAGGAATTCCTTTAGCGGATGAAATATCAAATAGAATTTTTGGATTCCACAATATCCAATTGAGGCCAATGATTTTAATCCAGAATTGATCTCAAGTATTTTTTACAGAAAATGGATTAAATTGAAAATCCAACTTCTGAAAACATATCATACCTGGATTCAAGGATATTGAACTGAATCCCCACACCCTAATCTTGAGAGTCTCTGATGAAAAAATGACATGAAATAAACCTCGACCCAGAGGAATACATCTCCAGCCAGAAAAACCCCATGTAGCGGACAACTTCTGAACTAATTCATCAACATTCTAAGACTTTCCTCTGGTGGGAATAACAATCCTCAAAATTATGGGGAATTCATAGATCTTAAGTACTGCATCCAACTATATAGACTAAGTAAGTGCGTACATAAGTATCCATATACTTGGAATACTAGGCGCTAGATGAACCGGGGCATAACTTAGTCACCCATAGCTAGTCTAAATGAATGTATAAGCTCTAGAAAGGGTACAAGCCCTACATCTCATAATTAATGATATACATCATGCTTTTAACTTGAGATGGTGGGTGAGGTTTCATGTCAACACATGAAGTAAGGGACATGGTGCATCATGCCCACCGCCTAAATAGTGTCAATGATATGAGACATTTTACTCAACACCCGATGTAAGGAAGATTGAATTATCATGATCACCAAGTACCTTGACCATCATTCCACAACCAATAAAAATAGTGTAATAATATTCATAATAATAATAATATCCATTAGGCATCACCTATCACTTATTACATTCATCAACCCCAAATATAACTAAGAAAATTTCAATTCACATTTAATAAAACATTTAATAAAGTATGCAACGATCAACATGTATTTATCACCCTTTATAATTCATTTCAATTGAACCATTTAATTAATTTAAAGAAGGAAAACCGCCATGAAGGAATCCTTTCTATATAATCAAACCATTTAGTTTAATTCATGGCATAGAAAGTCAATTTCATGGTTCAAACTAGAACTTATAAGGTTCCATTATCAATTAGTAAATACTTATAATGGAAATTACATTTATATGTCAATCCAAGCACTTAGGAGGTGCTTTGGTTCAATAATCATTTATAAAATAGAGGAAATTCCTTTTCCATTAAAAGTTGAAATATTTGAAGGCATTATATGAATTTAATCAATTAATTATAAAGTTTAATTTCATGTTGGCACACCCAAGGGGTGTCCATGATCATGGTTTTCATTCTCTAATTACCTAACAACGAACCTCAGGAGTATAACAAGTCATGTATACCAAATTATAATGAATAAATCCATTTTAAGGTAATTTGAGGAAAATGTTGGTGTGTGGAAAAAAGGTGCATATATGACAACACCATAACATTTATAGAAAATAACTATACCACCTACCTTAGGTCAGTTTATGACTCCTCACTTAATATCGACCTCATATTTGAAGTGGATTAGAATAAATCAAAGAAACAGTCCAACTCCCTAAAAATAGGGTGAATGATCTCGCACCAAAATAGCACAATATATCTGAATATTAATAAATAATGAAAGAAAGATGAATAAATATCTTATCATGGTCTATCCAACACTTCTGATGGATCTTGATTTGGAGTCTATATTTAGGAGATATCAGCTTTCCCAGATTGAGGATAAAAATTACTCACATGATGAGGAGGGAGAGCTCAACTACTAGAATGAGGAAGAGGAAGAAAGAAAAAGGGTTTAAAATATAATTAAGGGTAAAAAGGTAAATTCACCCTAAAAAATTGGGGGATCACGGTTTAGCCACATGGTTTAGACAAACCGTATGGAAATCATGCTCATCCTACTACCTAGGGAGAGACCCCATTCAGTTAAGGCCCACAATTTTTTTAACCATGTGAAAATAATACAAAAAACCTCTATAAAAAAATTTCTATGGACCTAATGGGAATGCACCTTGGGTTTCATGGTTATAGACAAACAGCGTGGCCCCTACTTCTCAAAAGGTGTCCCTCATGGTTACCTTGCATGATTATTACTAACCATGTAGTAACCATGCAACCTACCCTGTTTTCCCATTTTATGGGACTCCAGGATCTAAAAAATCCCCAAAAACCCATGGAACCCTTTTTAGGACATAGTTGATGTTTAAAAATATTAAACAAAGTAAAGATATTGAAAAAAATAATGATTCGTACCTTCATGAAAAGATGGGTCGTTATAGCCTCCACTCCTTAATGAAACTCATCCCTAAGTTGGCCTTCTGTAAAGATGTATCACTAGAGAAATATTCTAGCAACTGAGCTCGTATATCAGATTACCACTCCTAGGTATCATCATGTACTCAATCGTGCTACCATATAACCCATACCAAAGGAACCGACCTTCCTCCGAGTGTCTTCATGATTCAATCCATGATACGAACTGGATACTCCTCAAAAGAAGAATCTACATCCAATTCAAGATCATCAAGATGAAAGGCATGTGATGGGTCTGGATAATGTCAGCAAAGCTAAGATATGTAAAAGACATCACACATATACCCGTATCTCTAAAGAAGTTCTATCTGGTAAGCCAATAGTCTGATCTACTTCATAACCTTAATGGGTCCAATGAACCTAGTTGAAAGCTCACCCTGACTCTGAATGCATCTATGTACCAAACTAAGTGAGACTCACAAGAAAACCTAGTCTCCAACCTCAAACTCAAGGGGTTTCCAATGTTGGTTGGCATAAGACTGATTTTTGGAATAAGCTGTCATCATGATCTTTCTGATCAATTAGACATTCTCAGTAATCTCTTGAATAAGACAAGGTCCAAGAAAAGATATCCCCCTTCCTTTAACAAGAATAAAGTTGATTGAAAAGGCCTACCAAATAAGTATATATAAGGATCCATCTCAATGGTATATAGAAATATGTTATTACAACTGAAATCAACAAGGGGAGTGTGTTTCTCCCAAGAACCCCCAAAATTAAGGACACATGGATAGATCATATCCTCTAACACCTGAATCGTATGCTCTGTATATCTATCTTTGTAAGGGTGATAAGATGTGATCATAATAACCTATATACCCAAGGACTTTTGTAACCCCTTCCATAACCGAGATGTGAAGCGGTCATCTCTTTCATAAATGATAGAATGAGGAGTTACATAAATTTTTATGACCACTCTGACATATATGTTCACTTGAACATCTATTGAGAAGGTCTCTAGCACATGTAAGAAGTGTGAGACCTTAATAAAAAAATTAAATACAAACCCCACTATATCATTTCCATTATGTGATCTGGGTAAACCAATCAAGAAATCCATAGAAACATCATCCCATTTCCACTCGAGAATGGACAACAATTGTAAAATTCATATCGACCACTAATGTTCTGAATTCACTTATTGACAGGTGGAACATTGAGTGATGAATTTGAAAATATCCCATTTCATAGAAGGATATCAATATTAGAAATGTAAATATCGATACATCTTGGTGGCACTAGGATGTATTGCCCATGATGAAGCTTTAACTTCCCACATCAGCTGCTGTCTAATGTATGTTGGGACCCAAACACGACCATGAAAGCATAATGTAATATCCCTATCCATAGTACAACCAGAATATCTATCATTGTATGAGATTATTTCCCTTAGGATAAGGCCTTAAGTATCATATAGTTACCTCATCCTTACCCATTCTAGAAGGGTATATGTCACTACTAAGACTGAGATGATTGTATGACAATGATCCTCCAAAACCTCAACATGAATCTTTGAAAATAAGGCCATGATCCACCACTTTCCACTGGCCTCCTAAACCACCCAATTCTATGTCTTCCAGCTTAGAGTGTCGGCTACAACATTACCTTTCCCAAGTGTGTAGGCAAGCACAAAATCAAAGTATTACAGGTACTCAACCCATATATGATACTTTAGGTTTAGATCACATTGTGTAAGGATGTACTTATGGATTTTGTGATCAATGGATACCAAAAAAATCTCTCCAAGTCAATAGTGTCTCCAAAAGTGTAATGGATGAACTATAACATCTAGGATGAGGTCATGTATTGAGTAATTCCACCCATGAGGCCTCAACTGAGGAGACCTGTACAAAATGAATCATTCATCCTGCATCATAACAACTCCTAGCTCGATACCTAATGAATAAAAGTAAACCGTATAGGTCATTCCCAACTCCAAAAAATTAGTATCAGTGATGAATTCAAACAACCCTTCAACTCCTAAAAGGATTACCATACAAATTTCACACCCTTCTTTGTCAATCCTACAAGTGGCACTAAAAGAAATAAAAAATCATGGATGGAGCATCTATAATACCTAGTTAGAACCAAGAAACTCATAATGTCAAAGGAATTCCTGGTATTTTCTCAGTAAACTACAATTCTCAATTTCTCTAGGTCTACTGAAACTCCTGAATCAGAGATAATGTGACCTAGGAAGTGGAATATTTTGATCTAAAAGTGGCATTTACTGACCCTAGCATAAATATGATGCTCTCTTAGTGTATTCAGCACAATATCAAGATAGTTTCCATGGTCATGTCTGGAGTGAAAATACACTAATATTTCGTTAACCATGACTAACACAAATGAATCCAAACATGGGTGGAAAACCAAATTCATAAGATCCATGAAGACAACAGGTACGTTCATGAGACCAAACGATATAACCAGGTACTCATATAGACCATAAATGCTTCTGAAATCTTTGCGTAGTATTTATGATGACCTAACATGCACATCATGAGATCCCAACTCAAATGTATCTTTGAAATCACTCTTACTCCTTAGATATAATCAAATATTTCATATATTCTAGGATATATATACCTATTATTTACTATATTAAAGTGATGGTAATCCATGAAAAGTGTAAGGGTACCATCCGCTTTCTTATAAAAAAGGATTGGTAAACCCCAAGGAGAAGTATTGGGGTATATAAATTCTTTATCCTCTAGATATTATAAATATTTCTTAAGCTCCCAAAGTTCCATAGGTTCCATCCTGTAATGAGTAATGGTCACTAGTGCTACTCCTAACACTAGATCAATGGTGAACTCTACCTATCGCACCGAAGGTATCCCTAAAAAGTCATTGGGGGAAAAAATTCCTGAAACAATCCACTATAGGAGGGAAAATAGTGGGTCATAATGCTTGATAATACAAGAAGAAACTGACGATTTGTCCTATCACATTACCTATCCTTTGTTTCTTGGGTCCATCTAAAGTTCCATGAACATCTCATTCTACCTTATGCATGTGTTGACCACTCTTTGGTGATGTAAAAATCACCCTCCAATGATATAATTCAATGAGGTCTTGGTAGGAAACTAGTAATTCCATACTGGTGATTACATTAAAGCCTATCACATTGAGGATGAACAGATTCCATACAAAGAGGTATCTACTTACCGCAAAGAGATAGTCCTTACAACAATAAACAGCCACTGATCAGATACCTAATGCGGTATCATGCATCATAATTCCATATAATTTTTCAATCTTGAGGCCCATAATCTCCATGATTTATTTAGATATAAAAGATAGAGACACGCCTGTGTCAAATAAAACAAAAAATAAAGTAGAGGCTACTAAAATAATACCTCAAACTGTAGAAGGCATGGAACTCTACTCCTCTAGCATAGGTTTTACTGCATATAACTGGCCTATACAAAAACCCTGAGTCACTACCTGAATGCCTTGAGTAATTCCACTTTGTTGGAGATGATAATTATGAGTTTGAGTACCTCTACCTCGACCTGAGCAGCCGATGGTATTACAGTTGCCTTCTTGGAAATATACTACTGGACCTACTCTTGAGCGTGGAGTAGGTGTATATCCATTCTCTATAGGAACTGATCTCAAAGTCCTATAGAAGTGTTTTATATGACCCATCCTACCAAAACCTCTGTATTTCACTAGATTCCATAAAAACGGAGGTTTCATTTTTTTGAATTCCCGCACTAGCAACATATCAACAATATTTCTACACGAGGAGCCCAACTGCTGCTATCCCCCTGAAAAACCTCAAAGCAACACTCATGTCTACTGGAATAACCTCTGAAAAGCCTAGACGATGAACAAAACTAACTCGTACCATTGAATTACCTCATATTCCACTCTATAATAAGGGCTTGGATGACTATCTCAGAAATAGTAGTTAATAAAAAAACATTGAACTTCAATTGGATGGTGTCTACCAATCCCTCCTCAAATCAACTAAAGGTCATAATATTATCACCTTCTGGAGTCATTGTGAACTATTATAGCTTAGTAAAGAGAGTAGAATACTCCCTCACAGACATATATACTTACTACAGGTTTATAAACTCTCTATACCAGTAAATCTATAGAGTTTTTGGAATGAAATATTCATATAATATAGTCATAAGATCTTCACAAACCATATTAAAATGTTGATCTATCTGGGTAATAACATCCCACCATTTCTTGGATGAATCAAATAGAATGTAAGCTGCAAGCTTAACCCTTTTCTCTGGAGGCATCTCTAGATTCTAGAATATATAAAGAATAGATTCAAGCCAAGACTCAACAACATGTGATCTTCCATCCCCCAAAAAGGTGGGAGGATGCTGCTGATGGAACTCCCAAGTCAACTATTCCATAATCAGGGAAAGTAGAGAAACACCTTCTATATATTAAATCATGCAGAAAAATCCCTCCCAGAACTGGGTGTTAGTTCCCATATTAGGAATAGTAAGAGGTTCCCTAGGTGGAGCTATAGGAGGAATCAATGGTGACATAGGGCCCATCACCTCTGGTGCATTGTCATCATTGCCTTTAGGGAATATGATTAGAGGATGTTATGGAGGAATGATGCTACAATTCCAAATGCACGCCTCAGAATAGATGTAAAAAATTTAAAAAATTATAGATAGATAACCAGTACAAGTGCATAACCTTCCTATTGAAATGATCATACCTCTCTTCCAACTGGAAAATCCAGGTCCAGGCGGTAGAAAAGACCATTACTTTTAGGGAAAACAACTAGACCACCTAACTTAGGGCTATTGATAGCTCCTTTCTCAATATCAAACTCAGATTTGATGTATATTATAAGAAACCGAAGAAACATTCAAATTCCCTGAAAATAGGGAGAATGAGGTTACACTAAAATAATGTAATAGATATGAATATGAACAAATAATATAAGCAAGAGGAATGAAGATATTATCGAGATCTATCCAACTCTTATAAATAATCTTGATTCTAAGTCTGGATCTATGAGATATCAACTTAACTAGCTTGAGGATAAAAAGTGCTCATAGGAGAAGGGAGAGATCATTTTCTAGAATGTGGAAGAGGAATAAAGAAAAAGGGTTTAAAAGATTATTAAGGGTGAAAAGGTAAATTCACCCTCAAAACTGAGGGTTCATGGTTTGGATGCACAGTTTGGGAAAACCATTCGTAAACCATGGTTATCCCACCGACTAAGGAGAGACCCTGTATGGTTAAGGTGCATGGTTTCCTTAATTGTGTGAAAACTGTGCAAAAAATCCTTTTTCATATATTGTTGATCAACCACATGAGTGTGCGACTTGGGTCGCATGGTTGCAGAAAAACCGTGTGGCCCTTGCTACTCAAAAGGTTCCCCGCACAGTTAGAACTAACCATACGGTAACCACATGACCTACCATGTTTTCCCATTTTCTTAGACTCTAGGCTCCGAATAATCCCTGGATTCACATGGAACATTTTTCTTAGTATGTAGTTCATATTTACCAAGATTAAACAAATCAAAATTACTGAAAAACTAACGGGTCAAACCTTCATGATAATAAGGGTCATTACATGGAAGTTTATGTAACTAATACTACACTCTGATTCTCTTTATTTAATGAAGAGAGTCTATAAAAGGGATATGATACCTCCCATTTAGAGTACCTCACTACATTAAAACCTAGATAAACCTCCCTTTAATTTTCTATTTCTTCATTCGTATTCTATAAATAAAGTGTTATCACATTTTTATGGATAGAAATACTCTCATTATGAAGAGAGATCCAGGGCCAGTGAAATCCCCTCATAATTTATAGTCATTTTATTATCACTAAGGTGATCCTTATCTAGAATAATCCATCAAATATTTAAATATAAAGATTTATACTATTAAAATACACTTGTATTTTTGTTCTTTATTTTATAATGATGATTCTGAAGAAAGATCTAGAATATTATGGGTTTCTTCTACTACCAAGTTCATTCAATGAACACCCTAAATCCACTAAAAGTGATAACTGGTTTCTAGGGTTTCATTCATAGAGAATAAAATTACCAAAAGGAATACTCTTTATTCACCACTCTCACATGTATTTGCTTTCATAACCAATTCCAGTGTTGGGTTCACTCTACATGAGATGATCGGAAGGCTCAAAGCAGGATTTTTTTTACACCGCATGTTCAGTTTTTAAAATTTATTTTCAACAATGGAAAATTGTGATAAGTTAGGTTTTTATCATTATTTATGGGTTTTGGAGTATTTTAATATGATCAATATAGTGAAATAAACCCATAAATATTAATGATCTATCATCAATGAAATAACATATAATGAAGAATAAAAAACATAAACATGCATAATTGAATTTCAAAAATATCAATCTCCATAAAACATGAAGGTTATTATTTTATTTTAATCTCTTAAATACAACTAATGGAATCACACCTCTATAGGGATGATACCTACCACTATAATCCTCATTCGTACTGAGAGGACCCCAAACTCTATGGGTGTGTTAAACCTTCCCCTCAATAATAAATAGAGAACTAGGCTAAAAAGAGATATTTATATAAGTCTTGGAAGTATCTCATATACTTAATAGGGGGATCACATCCCTTTATATATTCTCTATTTCATTCAATAAAGGGATTTTAGGGTTGGTTTCCATTACATGGAAGCTGATATGCGTTACCCATAATGCATGTCTATTGAGAATACCACCACAATAAATATTTTTTTTATTTTATAATAACACTTTTAAAGGGTAAGTGTAGACCCTCAAAAACCACCAGATTTAACCCATCACGAGAATTACAGCATACAACATTCAAATTTCAAACAAACACTGCAGCAAACCCCGATCTACCGCCATTTCCACCATAAAAAAAACACAACATTCAAAATTCAAAAGTCTTCCATCATTCATGTGCCTACCTCAATATCACAACAATCACACTAGTCTTCCATTCGTAGATTCGGTCACCTACCTCGATTCGTCCAGACATTTCCGTCATCATCACTTCTTGGAACCACCGCCTTCATCATCACTGTAGTAATCACCAGAGATTCCATCACCGTCGTTGCTATCCTCATCGCTCAACACTGTCGTCCACTTCGTCAATGTCTACCACCAAAATCACCCTTCACCTTCAACTTCCACTCCACATGCATCGTATGAACACAGATCGCCAGACGCATCACCAGAATACCCAAAATGCACAATAAGGAACTTCCCCAGGGTCGAAAGAAACCAAATAAAGGAATATCTAGGAGAAACTCTATGGAGGATTCCCATACTCTTGCACGAACACATCCCAAATTCTCCTCGGAAGCAAACACACCCAACCGACCTGGGAGGGTGCGGAGAACTTGGAAACCAGAGCAGAGCACAAGTGACAGGGCCTCCCTAAAGATGAACCATGAAGCCATCTCTATCAACCAACCAGGACCTATGAATAAAAAGACTCCACAAGACACTGAGCCACTCAAACTCACATCCTAGAGCACCGGGGAGACCACCGCGCAATCCACTTTAGAGAGAGAGGTTGAGACCAGGTGCCAGAATATAGTAACAGGTGGCTGAACTCCTCGACAAAACACAACTTTGAGACCCAAATAGAAACCCTATAATGAATGAAGAAAACACTAAAAAGATAATAAGCGGGATTGAAATTAATAATACTACTATTTGAACATTTCAAATGATTTTTAATGCCTTAAATAAATCATCACATTAATTCATAATCAAAGGAAACTATTTATGGTATGTGGTAGAATTCATGGACTCACATCCCATACTTTAAGCCTGTTATACACTATGATAGTGGATGATAGTGTAATCTTCATGCCTCTTACAATATAGATATATCATAATATGTGATATTCATCACATTCATACCATAGGCTATGAATCAAGGGATATCATACAATATGATATCCTATTTTTTGTGCATTTCCAAAAATATCACCCTTTTACTAAAACCCCATAAGGAATTTATGAAAATCTTCACAACTCTTTGTGAATCTACCCAACCACTTATTGATATGATTTATCAAACACTCTTCATTTTTTGAACAAACACTTTTTCCAAAATTTAATCCTTATTATAAGTCTAAACTATGCGACCCTACATGCCTTTGTAGCATTGAAAATAAATATAAAATCTCTATTTCAAAGATATAAGCAAAGAGTGGCCTCAAGAAAAGTATTATTATGACTCAAACTACAAAGGGATCTGGTGTGATCTCAATAAAACATACTCATATCTCCATATGAATATATACACCAAAATATATACCATATACATCATATGTATACCAATATAATACCTTTTTCTATGACATCTAGTTACCACTAGACATGTAATATGTAAATATAGTATAGTTCATCCCATAAATTCATGATTCTCTAAAATAGATTGATTGGAAGGATGAATACATCACATGTCATTCATTTAGCAGATGTGAACATCACATGTCCCTCATCCAAGTATCTGATCACATTACAAGTCACTCAACTAAGCATGGCCATGAATTTTCTTAGTCTAATTCAATCAAGGTCCTATATGTCTTTAAACTTTTATACAAGTTGAAAAATCCCATATTAGTTGGGATCTAACTGAAAACATGACCAAAAACATACCCAACCACCCCTGATTATCTAAGCCTAAAAGATTTCATAAAAAATGTATCAAAGTGTGAATGTTCTCATGATATGTATCTCACCGAACTCAAGTTATGGGTATTAATAAAAATAATACTCCCTAAGAATATCAATGATCATATGACATTACATGTGATATACTTTGGTGGGTCAACCAAGATAATAAGTCTCAACTTATTACCTCATGAGTTTATACCTTGTATCTCATATACAACTCTTTGTATTGAGTAAAAAAATCTACTCACACTGATCTTAAAATATCATCACAACTCATCACACTTTATGATTATCATTTATTATAGAAAACTCAAAGTCATATTTTGAGGAGATAAATATCATTTCATTTCACACAAAATATGTTGGCAATGTTACAGAATGATAAAGTGGAGATTTCCTTTTGTACAACATGATAAATATTATATTCATAAATTCCATTAATAATATTTAATAAATAAATACATAAGTTACATTATAAAATATCACATATGAAAAATAGTCTAATCAACCTTATTTTTACTACACTTTAATGGGTTTTATTAAACTCATTACATCTCTATGTAATTCATGCCATGTTTCTATATGATCGCCTGATAAAAACCCTCCCACTAAAATATTTAGTGAGTAACATCTATGAAGTAAGATATTTTTAATTATAGTGAAACATAAAAATCATATTACTAATGTTAAATTCCTTGAATATATTCAAACTTCTTAACTTTATAATGTAATGACCCAAAAAAAATTCAATGGAATTTCCCTTCTGATTTTATATAAATGTGCCATATTTAGTAATATTGTATAATATAAAACACATAGACCACATAATGAAAATAAAAAACACATTATTATATTAATTCAAAAATTAAATTTAGAGAATAAATAAATTTATAATATTTTAAAGTGTTACAATGGGACAAAAAATAAAAAATAAGATAATTATAATATGATAATTTGGATATGATCGATCCCCTTGAATGATAGTACTCATGAACAACACTATAGAAATGAATCTAAATACTAGTAAGGAAATATTCATCTTGAAAATTAAAATATATATAACCATGAGATAAAATATAATTGAATTAATAATAAATTAAATATGATGTATTTATAGAAGGCAGGGAACCCTTTAACCATTACAAATCTGACTATTGGAATAATAATCTAATTATTGAAGTAATAATATGACTTTTAAGAATATTAACATGATCATTTTAATGGTAAAATAACCTATTTAATTTTAAAATAATATTTATTTATCTTATTAAATAAAATTTATCAAATTTATATCATGATAAAAATAAATAAATATTTTAAAATGATAAAACAAGTGCTTGGATTTTTGTAAAAAAATATATGTTTTATTTATATTTTTTTGATAAATAAAAAAAATATAAAATAAGTTTTATTTTCCTAAAATGGTTTCATAAAATAATATTATGTTTCATTAAAATGATAATATAATTTTATGATACCATAAGTAATTTCTCAAAGAGGCAACAAATTGTTTATAATTTAAAAATTTGTATTTTTCAAATAGATAAAGATTTTATTTAAATATTTATTTAATCATATTTATAAAATTATTTTCATAAAATATAATTAATTTTTTTTAATATATACATTGAAAAATGGTTAGGGTAAATTTTTATTAATTTTTAAAAGTAGTTGAGTTTTTGGTGAATAATTAAATATGACAAAATACAGTATTTAATATCATAAGCCAAATAAATGAATTAATGAGTCATAGATGATGTAAGAAACCATCAGATTGAACATATATGAATTAATTACTATATATATTCACAAGAATAAATACTATTTGTAGTCTTGAGAAAAAATAATCAACTAATCAATATTATATTCAAAAACACCCCTCTCCTCCACTTATAAATACAACCCCTCACCACCCCATATCCTCACACCTAATAATCCTTTTATAAATACCAAAAACTACCCATTTATCTCCCCAAAGATCCTCCCATGTCCAAGTAGTTATGGTCTTACCAAAAAACCATTCCAAGGAGCCTTAAGAGGTGGCCTAGGAGGAGACATCCAAAAGAGAAGGTAAAAGTCTCAAACAAGATTTTTAATCTTTATTCCTCTTCATCCTCTAGAAAAAATCCATCTAACATGAAATAATTAATCCTATATCAAAAATATACTAGAATTTTATTATGTTAATTTAATATAAATTATTAAACCTTATTTCATTTCTTTCTAAAATGAAAATTATTATTCATATTATGGTTGGTTCACCACCTCAATTAACAACGTACTTAGTTTTCCTCCATTGCCTTCATCACCAGATATAGAAATAATATAATGGTTAAATATAATGATAATAAGTATAATATAAATTATTTCATGTTATATAATGTATTAATAATCATTTAATTAAATATAATGAATCTAGTTCATGATGGTCAATAAAACCGCCTAAATGAACTAACTATATAACAATAACGTTTATACTAAATGAATCATCCGTATGTCATTAAAAATATAGATGTTTGGAACCATTTAATATTATATAAAGATTTAAATTTAATTTAATTTCACTTTTATATTTTTAATCACATTTTATAAGAACTTAAATAATTATCCACAAATTAAAGCGACCTTAGAACCCTGAAACAAATGGCCTTGGGAAAATGATTTTAGATAAAATATCATAATTAAATGAATCTAAAATAAAATAAAATGTTAATAAAAACTAAAATATAGTTGAATTAATTCCTCTATAAATTGTTTAATAAACCGGTTTTGATTATCCAGGAAGTTAAGTGAAAGTGAAGAATAAATTTGGACTTGAGTTAAGGAAACTTCTGAAGCACCCTCATTTATTTTGGGCCATGCATTTTCCTTCTATAACTCACTTAATAATGATGTTATTCTCATGAATTACTTTAATATTATGTTTATATTTCCCCTCATATATATAACTAGTTATTATTACATTTCTTTGTTCGTTATATGCATATTTTTAAAATTTCCTTCTTAATATCATTCATTAAGAAACCCGATTAAATAGAACTTCTCTGCTTCATACCCCATTTCAAGCACCACTACATAAAATGTTTTAAACCATCCATGGTTTATAAAATTTATCATTTTATTATGGAAACCATTTTTAGTTTATTTCTAGTTTTATATAAATTATATTCTCTTTCCACTCTTTAAAGACTCTTTTCTTAAGAGGTACATTTCTCAGGTGACTTCTCTACACTTTTTCACATATTCACTTCACTTGGAAATCATTTTTCATAGATTATGATTATTTTTCATCTATAAATATCCAATAATTATTTAATCCCTTATTTCATGTAAACCATTATGTTATTCCTTTTGGTTGTGCGATATGACATGATTATGTAACCTATTTATTTCCATGGGTAATTCATAGGTTTACACCTTATGTTTGATTTCCTTTTATGGAACCCATATGCAAGTACATGTTATGATTGGTTTTCCTGAATAAATTTTAAATACATTGTGTAATGTTTATATCTCATGAGATGATATTTATGGGATTAGGGAGTAAACCTAATCTATGATGAGACTCTGTCCTCCATGTTATGTTGTCTTGGAAGTGATCCTAGACTTATGATTATGTCACGTTTTATACTATTTCCACATTTATTTTATGTCCTGATATTATGATTAAATCTTCTTTATGACATTATTTCATATGATTATTCATGATCCTTTAATTTCATGATATCATGTTATTCTATTTGAATCCTATATTATGCATCGGTATTATGCACATTCCCTTACTTGGCTTTATAGTTCACCCCTTTTGTTTATGTATTCCCCAGGTTATTTTCTATAGTTTTAGATACTCAAATAGATTCAGGAGAACATTATAATGATTAAAATAAAGAAGTTAAATTTTAATTCATGCTGATATTTTATGTACCTATTCTCGCAACGACACTGGGCCTCTCGATCCTATGGTTGTGTTTATTATATATTTATATTTAAAATCATGAAATAATATATATAATAGTCTTGGGTCACTATAGTTGGTATCATAGTATGTTATAGTTATTTTTGGGCATTGGAAAAAATATTTTAAAAAAACCCTTGGGATAAGTCTAAGTATTGGAAAACATCCTAAAATTTTGGTAAAGTATAGAGTGAGTGGTTTCCAAGAAATTAAATCTATTTCTAGATAATATAGGTGTATGTGTATCTGGAATGTATATACCTAGGGTTAATAACCCTAAAATGTCTCATTGGATACCAACTTTATCTATACATGGTGCATGATAAAGAGGACTTGTTGCACACCTAGTTTGAATCTCCTAGGCGATATTATTCAACAATTTTACACACTTCACAAACCACTATGAAGGACTTGAATATGTTTTTAGGATAGAAAACCTAATAGGATAATTACCATGTATAAACTAGATTAAAATCTATATACTCATAAGTTAGTATATATATGTCATTTATAAATTATTACTTCTAAGTTCACAATTTCCCTTTTTATATGTTTATTTCTCATACCTAATTTTCCTTTATTGTAGTTAATAATATAAAATATAAGAATCCATGAAAAAACCAATTTAATGGGAAATGTTATGATTTACCTAATGGGATGCATAACATGATGAGAGAAGAAGTGAGACATCTTGTGATTATACCAAACTATATATAATGAATTACATTTAAAAATTAAAACATAGTTAAATTTCCAAACATATAAAAGAAGAGAATGATAGTGACTCATAGAATTTCATGTGATAAAGTTGATAAAGAAAAGAATATTCAATCTACTCTATGAAAAAATGTGGTATGTAGAACCAAGGGAAATGTATTAGAGGAATTAAAAGATGTTTTATGTGTGGAAAAGGTGGTAATAGACTAGACTGACAATTCAATGTTTTTATTTTACATATAATTCCCATTTTAACTTGGTTAAGAGAGAACTGTTACATAACCTGGAGGCCCTTATCTTACACAGATCAAAGGCCCAGTGGAATAGAGGCCATTGCATCCTATAATTCTCAATCCCAAGACTCCACCTTAGCATAGTAAATTCATGTATTCCTACATCTATTTTCTCAAGATTTTTTGTGTCCTAACTTTCATGTCTATGGAATGACATCACTTCCTCCCTAATTGGGTTCATTAATAGGTATATCTTAGCTGATCCATGAATTTAACCCCACATATAATTGATTACTAGAGACTGAATTTATATCTTTATGCTCTCCACCAATTTTGATATACATCAGCAAAAAACATAAAGGCCCACCATTGATGGAATAAAGGAATTGTTGCCTGTAGTTCTTTTATAATTATCCTGGAGTCCCTATGACCATAGGTATTTGATAATCCAAAGTCCCTACAGCCTGAAGACCCAATTAAGTGGTCTAAAATCCCAATTAGGGTGAATAGTGTCACCATTATAGTGCCTCTATAGTACCTTCTATAATACTACTACATTTTTGCTACAATAACTCAAAAAAAAACCCTAACTAGGTTTGATACATGTTCTTTTGGATGTAGGATCATAGGAGAAATTGGGAATTATCCAAGTCAATAAACTAATCTAAGGGCTAATAAGGATAATAAGAATATGTAATCTCTAAACCAAGAGAACTAGGAATGGACTACACCATGATGATTATTGTTATAGATCTTGATAATTAAGGAACAATTATCCACCACTCCAAAGTTGTGTATATTTTGTTGTATTTCAATTCACAACACTCTAGTATATCTAGGATTTTTTATAAGATCATTTTTTTCCAACCCAAATGATTTGATATCATTGATGAAAACTACTATGATTATTATATTACAAGTTAATGTTTATGGGAATGTACTTTTTTTAAATATTATTATTCTCCGTTTAATTAAATTTGATTCTATATTATGAATGGATTGGAAGTCCTTATATAAATCCAATATAAACTATCAAGAGAGGGAAATAACTCTCCTTATTTTTAATCATCATCCTATTCTATGAAAGTGTAAGGATAAGGATGAATATCTTTTGGAATCTGATTATTAATAATATATATTATTCCTTTATGATCAAGCATATCTAGCATAATAATTTAAACAAAGGAGAGAATCATGCTTGAATAAATGCCCATTATGAGGTACTCTAATGATGTATACCCTAAAGAGTTTACTACTCTTACTCATAATTTATAGGTTGATTTCTCAATTAAATTTACATATGGTTCTATGACTATATCCAAGACCCCATATAGAATGTCCACTATTGAGTTTGAAGACCTTAAGAAGTTACAAGAGACTCTGGACAAGGGTTTTATACACCCAAGTACTTCAACATGAGGTGTTCTAGTCATCTTTATCAAGAATAATGATTGTTAATTGTGCCTATACTTTGATTATCATAAAATAAATAAGATCATTATAAAGAAAAAGTATCCTCTACCATGGATTGATAACTTGTTTGGTCAGCTATGTGATCCCCAGTACTTGTCTAATGTGGACCTCCAATCAGGATATCACCAATTAAATATGAATAAGGAAGATATTACCAAGACTACCATACAAACAAGGTATTGGCACTATGATTTCATAGTGACTACCTTAAAACTCATTAATGCACCAAAAATCTTCATTGGATTAATGGATTGTATCTTTAGAGACTACCTCAAAAAATTTATGAAAGTATTTATAGATGATATTATGATATAATATAAAATAAATAGGTGCATGAGGTGTATTTGAATACTATTATAAAAACTTTATGAAAGTAGAAGATATATGAAAAGTATAGTAAATGTGAGTTTTGTATGGAGAAAGTATCATTATGGATGAATGTTATCACCAAAAAAGGGAAATATGTGGATCCTTTGAAGATAAAAGAGATTGAATAGTGACCCATACCAATATCTATAATGGATATCCATAGTTTCCTTGTACTATTTGGGTACTATTGATGATTTTTGATGAACTAATCATGATTTTAAAACCCACTAACTATGCCAAATTCTAAGGGAGTTATGTTTTTCTAGACCAATGAATATAAAGAGAGACACAAGGAATTTTAAATTAGGCTTATCACTACAATAGTACTCACACTAACCTCATCTAAGAAAATTTTCATTGTATTAAATGATTATTCAAAGAAGGGATTGGGCTATGTATTGATGAAAAATGATAAAGTGATAGAAGCTTCCTTAAGGAAGTTGAAATTCCATGAGAAGAACTATCCAACGCATGATCTGAAGTTGGCTGTAGTGATCTAATCATTATATATTTGGAGTCATTATCTATATGGGTAGAAGTGTAAAATATATATAGATAATAAGAGCCTCAATTATATATTCACATAGAAGAAGATTAATATACACTAGTGAATATGGTTAATGATGATCAAAGACTATAACTGCTCAATCCATTACCATCCCGAGAGGGTGAATAAACTAGCATAAGTTCTAAGTATAAAGGACCCTACAACTAGTTGGTGAGGACCCCTTAAGTGCATCCAAGAAACCTGGGATCAAATCTAGGTGGAGGAAAATTTACGAGAACTGTAGAAGTACTATAGCAGGAAATGTGCAGTACTGTAGCAGGTACTGTAGGAAGAACTATAGCAGGAACTGTTTGGCATTGTAGATTCCAGGAATATTCCCCCATTTGGGCCTTTGGGCCACCGATTTGTTCCCTGAGTCCTTTAAGGCCTTTGGGACACTGATTCCTTTGGGTCAGTAAGGCCTTCGGGCCACCTCAAGGCCTTCGGGCCACCTTAAGTGTAGATGAAAACCAGACAACCTACAAGGAAAAAAATTCAGAAGGAGGATGAGCAAGGAGCTTTCACCCTAGTAGAAGCTAAAAAAATTGCAAGAATTAGAGGGTATGGAACCTGCCATCGGGATAAGCCTGTGCATGCACGAGAAATCCTAGCCGAACAACCATGCGAAGGTGGAGAGATGATTTCACGATGAAGATGTTGGGGAGGAGCAGTTCCAAATAGTTAGTCTAGGTTGTATGTAATGTTTGAAGCCTATGGGAAATTAATTCCTCTAAGGCCTATGGGACATGTAATACTTACGCCTATGGGCCTTGTAAGTGTTCCACCTCACCCCTTGAAAGTTATATTATCAAAAATCAATAAAAAATTAAGGCCTTCGGGCCATTGGAGAAGGATAAAATTTTATTATACTTTTAAAGGATGGGTATGGAAGTAATAAACTAAGGAATAACATCCTACCTAACTCAAATTATTTCTCAACCATCAGTTATAGAGAAGGTAACAAATGATTAAAGTGATGATTTTGAAATATAGAAGAAGGTGGAAGATATAAGAAAAATAAAAGCCTCAATGTTCAAAATTGATGAAGAGGTAATAGTAATATTTGGGTCATGACTATGTGTACCATAAAGTCCTAAGATAAAGAAGGATATATTGAATGATGCTCATAGATTGACATTCTCCATCCACCTAGGGAGAATTAAGATGTATCAAGATCAATGATAGAACTATTGGTGGGACAATGTGAAGAATAAGATCAAAACATATACCTCAAAGTGTTTGGTATGTAAGAAAATGAAGTTATAAAGGAACATATCTGAAGGAATTATTAAACCATTATCCATACTTATATGAAAAATGGGAAAAAATCACCATGGACTTTGTCGCATGTATTATTATTACATACAAAGAAAATAATTTTTTTATGGGTTATAGTAGATAATCTTATGAAGGCTTATCACTTTATTATAATTCTAGAGGACATTTCACTCAATAAACATACAAGGATATACATCAAGGAAGTGGTGAGGCTATATGGAAAACCACTATCAATTATATTTGATCGAGATCTAAGGTTTACCTCTATGTTCTAATAAATTCTCCAACATTATCTAAACACTGAGTTGAAATTTAATACGACTTATCATCCCTAAATAGATGGTCAATCTAATCAGACTATCTAGACACTCGAGGCTCTATTGAGATCATTCTCGATGGACTTTAAAGGATGACGAGATCAAAATATTCCTTTGGTTGTGTTTGTGTACAATAATAGCTTCCAATAAATCATCCAAATGGATCCATATAAATCCCTTTATGGGAATATATTAATAACACCCATGTCCTAGGATGAAGTTGTTGAAAACAAGCTATTGGGGCCTAAAATGGTCTAAGAAATGGTAGAAAAGGGCTAGCCCATTCAGTAACACATCAAGACATATTATAGTTGACAAAAGATATATGTTGATAATCATGGGAGAGACCTATAGTTTTAGGTTTAAGATTAAGTGTTTCTACACATATCTCCATGGAATAAATTTGTGATATTTGGGAAGAATGGAAAGTTATATTCGAGATATATTGACCCCTTTGAGAATCTTGATCTCATGAAAGCTGTGTCCTATCAACTAACACACCCACCAACCCTGAATTAAGTATATAAATTGTTTTACATATCCCTCTTGGTAATTTATATACTAGATACCTCACATGTACTAAATATGGTGGAAATATAGATGTATAATCATCCATATTATGAGGAATAATTAGTGATGATCTTGGGCCATAGAGACAAAGTTTTATTAAATAAGACAACTCAACTAGTCAAAGTGCTATGGAAGAACAATAAATATGAGGAGGCAACATGGAAACTAGAGGAAGTAATGAAATAGAAGTACCCTCATATGTTTTCATCTTAGTGGATGAAATGAAATTTCAATAGATAAATTTATTAAGGGGGGAAGAATGTAACGACTCAGAAAATTTTCAATGGAATTTCCCTTCTCATTTTATATAAATGTGTCATATTTAGTAATCTAGTATAACATTAAACAGATGAAACACATAATAAAAATCAATAAAACTTTATTATATCAATTTAAACATTACCTTTAGAGAATAAATATCGCCATAATAATTGAAAGTGTCACAATAGGAAAAAAAATATAAAATATGATAAATATAATATGAAAATTTGGATTTACTCAATCCCCTAGAATGATTGCACACACGAAAAAAACTATAGAAATGAAACCAAATATTAATAATAAAATATTTATTTTGAAAATTAATATATATATATGTATATATATAACCTTAGGAAAAAATAGAAGTGAGTCAATAATAAATGAAATATGAGGTAATTATAGAAGGTGGTAAACCCATTTTACAGTTACAAATCTGACCATTGAATAGTTATCAAAATGTTAGAATAGTAATATGACCATTAAGAATAGTAACCTCACCATTAAAATAGTAAACACACCTTTTTAATTGTAAAATAATATTTAATTATCTTATAAAATGAAAATATATAAAATTTATATTATAATACAAATAAATTATTTTTTTAATAAAAATAAAATAAGTGTTTGGATTTTTGTAAACCACATATGATTTATTTAAATTTTTATGATAAATACAAAAATTTAAAGGAAATTTTATTTTCCTAAAATGGGATTATAAAATAATATTATGTTTTATTAAATTGATAATATTATTTTATAATACCACAAGTAATATTTCAAAGGAGAGAAAAATATTCATAATATTAAAATTGGTATTTTTCAAATAAATAGGTTTGTTATTTCAAAAATAATTTTATCATATTTAGAGAATTATTCTCAAAAAATGGATTTCATTTTTGAAATATACATGTTTAAAAATGGTTAGGGTGATTTTTTTTGTGAATAGTGAAAAATGAAAAAAATACAATATTGAACATTATAAGCTAAATACATGAGTTAGTGAGTCATGAATGATATAAGAAACCATTATCTTGAACTCACATACACTAATTAATTATATATTCATAATAATCAACATTATTGGTATCCTAGATCAAGAATAATAAACTAATCAATATTATATTCAAAAACACCCATCCCATCCCTTTATAAATACCACCCCTCTCCACTTGTTCTCCTCAAACCTTATAAGACTTATAGATTGCAAAATAAATCCCCATATATCTCATAAAACCTCCTTAACACATTAAAGTATTTTTGATCTTATAAAAAGACCATTACAAGGAGCCTTAATGTGTGGCCTAAGAGGAGACATTCAAAGAAGAAGGTAATACTCTCAATCGAGTTTTTTAGTATTTATTCCTCTTCAAACTCCAAAAAAATTACATCAAACATGATCTAATGAATCCAATATTAGAAATATACTATAATTTTATTTTTTAATGTAATATCAATTATCAAACCTCTTTTCATTTCTTTCTAAAACAAAAATGATTTTTTATATTATGGTAGGTTCACTACCTCCATGAATAACATACTTCATTTTTCTCCACTACCTTCATGGATTTCTATAGAAATAATATCGTGGTTAAATATGATGATAATAGTTATATTATAAGTTATTTCATGTTCTGTAATTTATAAATAATCATTTAATTAAATAAAATTAATCCAGTCCGTGATGGTCGGTAAAACCATCTAAATGAATATCATTTAATTTCACTTCTGTAACTATAGTCCCATTCAACAAGAACGTCAATAATTATCCACAATCTAGAGTGACATTGGGACAATGATTATTGACATGGTATCTCAAAAAAATTACTCAACTAACATAAAAGATTAATAAAAAACAAAATATAGATGAATAATTTTCTCAATAAAGTTTTTAATAATTAAAATTTTATTATTCAATAAGTTATGTGTAAGTGGAAAATGAATTTGGACTCGAGGTAAGGGAACTTACGAAGCAACCTCCTTTATTTTGGATCATGAAATTTCCCTCTCTAACTCACTTCATCTTCTCATGTATTGATTTAATATTCTATGTATATATTCCCCTAAAATATATACCTAGTAATCATTACTTTTATTTTTTGGTTATATACTTTTTTTTATTGTTTTCATCTCAATTTCATTCATTAAGCAAACCCAATTAGAGGGAACTTCTATGTTTCTTACCCCATTTAAAGTACCACTCCATAAATTGTTTTTAAACCATAAATGGTTTATAAAATTGATCATTTTATTATGAAAAACCTTTTTTGGTTAATTTTTGGTTATATGGAAATTAATATTCTATTTCCCCTCTTTAAATACTCTTTACCCTTTTTCATAAAACTTTGCTAAAGAGGTACATTTCCAAAGTGAATTATCCACTCTTTTTCATGTATTCAGTTCAATTGGACTTAATTTTTTTAGGGAATATGATTATTTATCACCTATGAACATTGAATAATAATTTAATACATTATTTCATGGAAACCATTATGATATGCCATATGGTTATGCTATAAGACATGATTATGTAACCCCTTTATTTACATGGGTAATTCTTATGTTTATGACTTATGTTTGATTTAATTTTTTGGAACACATATGCATGTACATGTTATGATAGGTGCACCCAGATATTGTTCTAATGCATTGAGTAATGTTTATATCTCATAAGATTATATTTATGCGATTAGGGAGTAAAAATTATCTATAATGGGACTTTTTCCACCATGTTACATTGTCTTAGTAGTGAGCCTTGATTTATGATTAAGTAATATTTTATATTGTTTCCAAATTTCTATGATTACATGATATCATGATTCTATATTATTTATTATATTCTTCTATATGATTATTCATGATCCTTGAATTTTATGATATCATGTTATTCCATTTTACTTGTATGTTATCCTTCATTATCATGCACATTCCCTTACTGGGATTTATAGCTCACCATTTTGTTTATGTATTCCCCATGTTATCTTATGTAGTTTTAGAATATTAAAGGGATCTAGGAGAAAATTATAGAGTTTAAAATAAATAATTTTTATTTCATTTCATATTTATGCTTTATGTACCTAGTCTCCCAAGGTCACTATGCCTTTATATACTTAGGTTCTTTTTATTATTTAATGTTGAATCTATTAAAGATAGAACGATAATTATATGGGGTTATTATACTATCAAAGTTCATTATATGAACACATAAAACCCATCAGTGATATCAGAGAATAATTATTTAATGAATCAATCTATTTTTACTACTTTATTTTGAATATCTTTTCAATTATAAGGATTTTGAATCCATATTGTAAAATATGATATATTGAAATGATTTTATTTTCTTTAGTTATAACATACAAGTACCTTATATAATAGAGTAAAATTTAATATAATCTTTTGGATTTGAACTATGTTATAGGATATGATATAAAATATCATAACATACGACTGATCCTTAGATTTTGGAAAAATTTCACATTGTAACATGTTTATGATATCAGGAACATCCTTAAATACAATTGGAGCCTTATGATATCTCTAACTGAAAGCAAAAATATGCAACATAGATTGTAATTTATTGTATCCTAAAATATGATTTTTTATATAAGATTTAGTGTGGTTACCCTTACATATAAATCATAATTTATGATTGATAAAACCCTTTTTTAGTATTAAAATACAATATAGGTCAAAACTATAAAAATTAATATTTTGATTAATTCTATTATGGTTTATAAAATGTTTATAAATTATAATTTTAGCCATTATAAAATAAGATTTTCATGCTTAAATTAAATATAAATATTTCATATTTGTATCTCATGTTTTGTAAAATAGATAAAGTTCTTATTTATTTGTTTATTCCTTTATAATATTCATATTTATAAATTTTTTATGTAATATGAAAAATGTGTATTCTTAAATTTATGTGGTAAATTACTTCTTATAAAAAAAATTATTTCATGCATTACATGATAGGTATGATAATATAAGATTTAATTTCCATTTTTCTTGACTTTGGTTAGTTATTAAAGTTATTAGCTTGAATTTAGTTGTTAAATATAGGTTGTGAATATTAGTTTTCATATTTATAATGATTTATATTCTCTATTAAGAAAAGTATCCCTAAGGAGATTGAATTTGGGTCAAAAATCACATTGGTCTGGGGTCTTATGATTTGTTCTAGAAATGTGGGGGTTTTCATGACCCCTCCCTCCACAGATACCCCTCCAAGGATGGAAATGAAGGAAGAGAGATAATGACTCCTGACTCCCACCTCTAGTAGGAACCGGGTTGGAGATAAGCATGGAGAGTATAAAGAACTCACATATAGAAGGAATTACACTCTACAATAATATATGATTGGGATATAGGATAATAAAACTAATAAACTCATATAAAAGTAAACTAAAATCATACCACAATGCATGAACACTGTAAATAAATGGAAAAAATGTCTCTAATTAAATACCAAAGATAATTTATATGGAATCCACTCAACTTCAGCTCTAAAACCAAAGCTAGTAATGCATAAATCAATCCCCAAAGTCCTCTTGGAAACCTATAAAACAATTTATATATGTTTAGGGTGAGCATTACATGTATACTCAGTAGGATCATACCCAAGGTCTCTAGTGAACATGTTAAAATATCATACTAATGTTCCAGTAAATAAATAGAAGAACCAATGGGTACCTAAATAGATGAACTAACAAATCACAACATCACCATATCTTGCTCACCAAATCATGCATTAGATATTGTAACATAGTATCAAAATAACATAAACAAAGGTGCCCCACTACCACTTCCCAACCGATTTTATGCTCTCATGCACCAACATCAAATGTCATGTTCTCCCATCCCTTCCATACATATCACATCACATATCCAACCATCTCTAATGTGGTTCAGGATGAATCTATACCTACACCAACCTCACAAGTTCTATAATCCAGTGCTTGAATTAATCATCATTACATCACAACCTCATCACATCATATCACATACTCATCACATAATCAAAGTAGTAGAGTATCCTGAAAATTAAGGACATAAAACTTGTACCCTCCCACTACCATGCATGATACCTACCACATATCACATCCTCATCACCCTTGGGAAATCTCAAACACCAAACTATATCCTAACTGGGTAATATTCAACACCAACCCGTATCATCACTAGGTAATATCAAAAACCAACCTATATCATCACTGGGTAATATCCAACACCAACAAGTATCATCACTTCTACTAAAGGAAGATAGGGGAAGAGTGGGAATCCATCCATCCATATCAATGCCATCCTGAATGTTGGTGAAAACACATAGAACCCAAAAACTTTGGTTTTTGGTAAGGTTTTCTAACTCAGATGGTGAATATATATAAATAACTTAAAATATATGATATAAATACAGAACACAATACCAAACCTATGAGTTCACAATAAATTCACTAAAATACACCAAAGCACCACCAATACACCACATGAAATCCATCGCAACTATCACCACCATTAAATTCATCACACTACACAACAACCAAAAATATCCACACAATTCCACTTTCAATTTCATGTTCTACCATTTTCCTAATTTAATAAGATTCCAATAACTACTATATACTAATCTATTCATTCACATTTACACTACCCATTCATTATTATTTCCATTCATTTAATCCAATTACCACACATCAATCCCAACTAATTATTATTCATTTACCAACCCAAGTAATTTCATTTCAGCATTACAACTTATTCCATGTCTAATCAGACAATTAACACAACCACACCACAAAATAGATAATCCATCTTACATTAACAATCACCAAAGCACCACATAATCTAAGACATCAGACCACAATAATCAGACATCTCAACAACTTCACATAATAACCACTACATGACACAATCACTACACATCAAAACCACCACACATCACAATCTTTGTACATCACCACCACCTCACATCACAACCACCAAACATCACCACCATCACACAACTTCTCCCATCACATCCCATGCGAACCAACCATCACATCATTGCCCAACACTTTCCACACCCAATTAGGTCACTAGCATGACCACACAACAACCCACCTCACACAAGAAAATACAACAAGGAAAACCACACACACCACCACTACCCAACCTCCACAAATTTTTAGATTCAACTAGTGATTTATTTACTTTAATTAATTACTTTACTATCACACAAACCATACTTCCATGGGAAACCAATTATTTATTCATATATAGTTCTTATACTTTTATTCAAAGTATAATAAAAAAATCAACATAGAAAGAGAATCATATACATATCAACTACAACATAAGCGGGGATCCCAATAGCCATGATTTTTAGTAATGACAAAAAACATGAATAAAAACATCATAAATATCATAAAATTAGTAAAACATGTGATTTATCCCCATTAAAATCTATTTCATATTAATAAAATTCATTACATATATTAAAATGAGCCTTATTATCCACCAAATAGAATAAAAAAACATGAAATCCTCACACATGAACATAAATATAGAGAGAATGAGGATACACTTCCTCAAAGAAGCTTTCTGATTCACCTCACATAATAGTGAAAATGAGAAACAACTTAGAAACCATAATCACACTACAAAAAATTAGACCATCCTTGATCACATCAAGGGATAATAAAAAATACATCCCAAATGCCTCCCAAACCAAAATAACATCACCATTGCGAGTCTCCAAAAGAAGAATAAATGGAAATAAGGGATAAAGGAGGAGAAATCAACTAATATTTCCAACAACAAACCTTCAGTAGACAAGGATAAAAGTAGGAGGAGAGAGGCTATAATATCCCCCCAAAAATTATTAGGGTTATCCCATAACTGATCAGAACAAGAGAGGAATGGGGTAAAACTAATGACCCCTGAATTTATAAGAAATTAATATGTTATTGTATTTAGATCATGACACCCCTATTCATGATGTAAATTTTCCAGAGGCCTTGTAATTCTACCCATGAATCTAGTTCAAGCCATGAATTACATAAACTTTAAACCTGATGAACATTCAGTAAAATTTAAGGTGCCTCATCCTCAATTTTATTGACATCATGAATTTTCTTTTCACTTTGTGAGTTTATTAGGCACAAAAATCCTCATCCAAACTTAGGTCATGAATTTATAGACACCTATCCAAAAAAATCTCTCACAACATGAATAAATATTCATGTCATGAACTACCAGCTTTAGAAAAATTGAAGCTCTAACTCCACTGAACCCTCCTTAAGACTCCTTCGAGTACCTCCAACCACCTAATCAGTGAATTAATAGGTTGAGAAGGCACATAATATTATAGGGTTTTCTATCCATTTCAATTTCTTACTCATGTGTATATTTCCAATCTCATATAATTCTAAACCTTTACATGAAAAGTTTATGTACTTTATGCATAAGATGCATTTGGAAATGTATGAATATGTTTAAATTCAATATTTTTGTGAGTAACATAAACCATAGGTTGTGTAAAGAGTTAAATATTAACATGGTGTGAACATATTAATTTGGTGGATGGAATATGGATTCCAAAACTAAATCATTAGAAGAATTCATACATAAAGGAATATAACATGAGATAATAAATATTTTATATGATGTAATAGTTATTAATTTATTATGAATATGATGAATATTAAATTGGCGAGAGTTTTAAAAATAAAACCACTCAAATAATAAGTTTGAGATTCCTTCTAAAGCAACCCTTATCAAAACCGTTTTCATCCAACTGGTTTGGTCATGTTAAAGATGGGTGCCGCTAGATTATTTTGTGTAAGGAAATAAATTAATGGGTGACCCTAATAGGATTAGGTGATCATTACTATACTTTCATTTGGATTACACTTAGCTGGGAGTCCCAAAAAGGATTATGATACCGAATAAATAAATTTTTGTTTATCCATATGATGGATTGGGAAAAGGGTTGTCCACTCAACTATTTAAGAATCATAATTGATGTGATTGGAATGATTTCCAACCTAAATAGCTAGGTAGTGGGGGAAACACTAAAGTTAGCAAAATCATAGTAAAATATAGATCCCATATCACTAAATGGATATAATGTATGGGGTCATCATTTATAGTGGGAGTAATTTCATTAAAAATCATTAATGAAAAATATAAAACATGATACTCACTCATAAATATTTCTTTAATGTAGATTATGAATAACATCATGTTAATCATATTGAGATCTGTTATAGGCATGGCCTATTAAAAAATAAAAATTGGTATCTATGGTTGATAAGTGTTTCAAAAAATAATCATTCTGAGCATCTGAATATTAATATTATAGAGACCAATTTCTTCAACTTTGACTCATGGGTATTGGATTTCGGATGTGCATCACAAATATGTGCTAAAAAACATAGACTTAGAGATAAGAGGAAATTGAATAAAAGAAGAGTAGATCTCTATTTTCGAAATGAAGAAAGAGTTTCTATATTAGAAATAAACACTTATGATTTAAGTATACCCAGTGGATTAGTTTTATAATTAGAGAATTATTTCTATGTTCCCACAAAACATAGAAATTTTATTTCAATATATTTTTTAGACAATATGAGATTTTCATTCATTATTAACAATAATATTTTATATATATATTAAAGTGTATTTTTTATGTAATTGGTAATATGGTAAAAATGTTATATATTCTAGACATGGATAATATTTTCGATAACATTTAGAATAAAAATTTCTTGGTTAATTCTAATCCTATCTACCTTTGGAATTGTTTCCTTATACATATAAATAAGAAACACATCCAAATACTCCATAGAGATATATTATTTGACACATTTTATTATAAATCATTTGATATATGATAATATTTTTTATCAGGAAAATTGACCAAAGAACCTTTTAGTGGAAACGGTAAAAGGGTTAGTGGTTTGTTGGATCTCATACATTGTGATGTATATAGACCAATGATCACACAAGATAGTGATGGTTTTAGGTACATTGTTAATTCTACTGATGAATTTATTTGGTATGGTTTTGTGTTTTTAATGAGACACAAGTATAAATTTTTTTAAATGTTTAAATATTTTAAGAATAAGAAATAGTATCAACTAGGTAAGATAATTAAGATTCTTTGATTATAATGGGGTGGTGAATACTTAAGCCAGGAAATCACTGTCCATTAGATATATTATAGAATTGTTCCTAAAACTAACTCTTATTGAAACACCATAGTGGAATGGTGTGTTTAAGAAGATAAATCATACCATTTTAGACATGTTTCGATTGATCATGAGTTAGTGTGAAATTTCTGTTATATTTCATGGTTTTTCTCTAGATACTTCTACATTATTACTTAACCATGTTTCATCTAAAATAGTCTATAAGTCACCATATGGTATATGGAATGTAAAATGTACCAAAATATATTTCATGAATACTTAGGGTTTCAAATTTATCATATAAAGATTTGATTTTGATAAGCATATCTCAAAGTTTGGAAAATATATTATTAGATATCCCAAGGAAACTATATGATATTTTTTTGATCTGATGTGGTATTTTCCTTGAGAAGGATTACATTATTAAATGTGTTATCAAGAGGAAAGATGAACATATAAAAGTTTAAGAAAAATAAACAGAAAATTTTCTTAATATATAACTTGAGCTAGTTCTATAAAGAGTTGTGGAAGAAGAGTTGATTCAAGTTACACATGAAACTAGAAGGTTTGGTAGGATTCATCAAGAGCCTGGGAGATAAGGATTTATTATCAAAATTTATGATGAAGTAATTTTTATAAGAGATAAACCTAATACCTATTAAGATTCCATTAAGAGTTCTAATTTTGTGGAATGGTTAAAATCCATGGAATCTAAAATTAAATCCATGAACACAAACTAAGTTAGTAACTTTATAGATACACCTAAAGGGGTGATACCGATAGGGTGTTAGTGGGTTTTAAACAGTAAAAATGATGTGGATGGTAGAGTGTCAACCTATAAAGAACACACAATGTAAAAGTATTACATGAAAATTCATGGTATTGACTAGGAATAAATATTTTCATTGGTTGTATTGATAAATTTAATTTGGATAATTCTTACCATAATATTTCATTTAGATTATGAGATATATCAAATAAATGTCAAATTTTATTTCCTTAATGGAAATTTGGTTTAGGACATGTATATGATATATCTCAATGGTTTTGAAGTTCCAAATGAGTTTTTTATGTTATGAAAGTTACAACATATCATATATGGATTGAAGAAATCCTCTTAGATTTGGAATATTGGGTTTGATGATGCAATCAATGATTTTGGTTTCATCAAGAACCTGGTTTATTTTTTGTTTACAAAAGGATTAGTGGAAGTGTAGTGGTGTTTCCAATTTTTGTATTTGGATGACATATTAGTTATTGAAAATGATATCCCATCTTTATATTCTATCTAGATGTGGTTAGGTAAATGTTAATATATCAAATAAATGGGTGAATTATCCTACATAATGTGTATAAAGATCTATAGAGATGTATCTAAGAGGATTACTAGACACAGTTTGGAAACATACATTGGTAAAGTGTTAAAGTGGTTTATTATGGATAAATCAAAAAGGGGTCTTTACCAATGTTTCATGATAGGAATATTAGGAATGTTAAAGTTAATTCTAAATATTCATAAAGTATTGATAGAATTATATAACCATATACTATAGGATCTATCATGTATTCCATTTTTTTCACTTATCATAATTTCTCATATGCTCATAGAATAACTAGAAGGCACCAATAAAATCTTAGTGAGATTCACTAGAATACAATAAAGAACATCCTAAAGTACTTGATAAGGATTAAGGATATATTATTGATCATTATAGGAGAGGATGAGATTTGTGTAAAGGGTTTCATTAATGTTGGTTTCCAAGAATTAAGGAAGTAATCGAGATTTACTATAACAACAATGGAACCATTTTTCAATATATGTAACCATGGTCTCAATAAAGAACCAAAAATATCATTCACAAATACTATTTCATAGGAGTGATAATTGAGAGGGGAAATATTAAGATCTTTTAGGTGGATACAAAGGACAATATTGAAAACCCATTGATGAATCAATTACCAAAACAATAAAAATAGGATCATGTTAAATATATTGGTATATAATACATAAGATATTAATTATAATGGTTTCAAATTTATCAATATTTTATAAATAAAGGAAATATTAGCTTATCATTCATTCAGGTGGGATAAAATTTATTTTACATAAATATTAAAATGATAATATATCCTCAAAGTACAAATTTTAGTTATCTCTATCTGATGATCATCATGGATTATTATGGGTTGTGATTATAACATCCATCCTTACCCTCATGTATGATCCCTTTTAAAATTCATTTTCCTACGTTTTGAATCTTATTAGGAGGTTTGCGAAAGGGTAATTATGTGTTTAGAGGAGGAGTGGAACTAAAACTAGGACAATTAGTGGTTACAATAGTCCACCAACTAGCCAATGGATTGATGGTATAATGGCCTTCCTACATGAAGGACACAATCCAGCTAGTGGGACTTCCAGCGGTACATGCTCACTTCATGAAACCATTGTGTTTCCAGTGGTATCCATTGAGTAGACAATGTCCTTAAGCTAGACTGATTTAATCAAGGATTTTTTAGTAAATTAATCCCTCAAAACCCTTGTTTAACCTCTCTAATCACCCTCTTAGAACCTAATTTATTTTTTATGACTTTAGGGGCTTTCTAAGATTGTATTAGGAACTCATCAATTTCTTCCCTTGGTGATTTAATCTTAGATTGATTTGGTTGATTCTCCTTTGTAAAGTTTGATCAATCCTCTTATAATTCTTCTATTCATCTTGGAATTTGGCAGTGGTTCTTGATGGTTTTGGGGCAACAAAACTTATTGGGGTCGATCCCAACATAGAAAATTTAAAATTTGATGGATCATTAACATATTGTACAAGAAATGAATATCATGACCAAGTAAATTTTTCCAAAAAATATTTACCATAAAATATACTAGAAGAAAGAGGATATATTTTCACATTAAATTTATAATTAATTTAAATAAATCTAATGAAAAAAATACCTTGTTATTGAGATAATTATTCATAGTAATTTTTGATCATCCAAAAACCATTTTTGGTAATCCATCATTCAACTTATTGGATCCAAGTGTATAATTCCTCTAGTTGTGATCCACAAGTGCTTTTAGGATCTTTGAATGACAATGATGAATCCTCGGGTTCTAGTGTGGTCAATTGATTATATCTCATTTTTATTACCGATCTCTTCATGTTTCTTCGGTCTTGAAGAAATTGTCTTGATGTTATAATTCTTGAGAGGATTTTATAAGGTAGAAGAGAATTATAAAGATCAATTTGTTGTGCCCAATGATTATCGACTAACCTCTCTTATAATTTATTAGTTTTCAATTTATATACCCAAGGTTAGGGTTTTTAATTTAATTAATTATAAAATTTACCTTACTAAAATTTTAAACCCATGTATGACCAAATGTCATGTATTAATGCGATATTATTATTTTTATTTCCTGACGTGCACTAATTTTGCAATGATAAATATTATTTTACCAACATGTAAATTAATATTTATGGCTAGATTGAGTCTTGGTATGTTGGTACTCCTTATCATTTATTGAATATCCAAAAAAATTAAATATGTATTCAATAAGTAAATAAATAAATATTATATATCCATATAGTTTAAAAATTAAATTATAGATAAGTTTTTAATTAATTTATGTGATCATTATCTTGAATAAAATTATTCCTCAATCTTGAAAATAATATTTATTCCATTAATTAAATTCAAATTGAATTTAATTGAGATCAATGGAAACACTTAGAATGTATCCCACTAAGCTTCTTTCTCACTATCATTAGGATGGTTTCCTAATGTCTAATATTATTTTCTTGTAATAGGTCAAGGCACCCAAGATAAAAAATATAATTCCAAAATATCAACAACCACACATGAGAGATCACTGTGTAATATTATCCCTCTGTAAAAATATCTCAACAACCATGTTTCACACCAATATCATCAACCTATATACTTAATATGTCATTCCTTGACTATCTGAAATAAACTCATCATTACACCATGGCCATAAAATTTAATGTGGTATTTCTATTTCAACCAATGGTATGAGATAACAATATCCATTAATATGGAAGGTATCATGAACCATACCGTGAATATTTAAGGAAAATAGAAGAATTTTTTCTCTATCAAGTAGTATCATAAGGGAAAATGGTAATTTATCCTACCATAAGATCTCAAATAATTTTTATGACCACTTTGTTGGTCTTAGAATAGGGTATTTAACCTAGGAAATGAGTTTGGTGGAATTATGAGTTGTTCAAATTTTGGTGTAATATTTAATATTTAATTAACGAAATATTATTTATTCATGTGAATTCATTCAGAAATATGTTATATTTGGAGTTTTAGATCAGAATTATAAATTTGAGAGTGATTCTCAAATGATGGGGTTTTTTAGACAGGAAAAAAAATTGTGTCAGGTGCTGGGGCCGAGGTAGGCGTCCTTTTCTTATCTCTCATTGTTTTCTTTTTTCCCCTTTTTTTCAATTTTTCTTATATTTATCCCTTTCCTCCATTGTTTGTCATTTAATCACCTTGGGTATCCCCTTTTTCATGGTTGATAGAGGATAAATAGAGGGAGAGAGGGGGAGGGAAAGAGGGAGGTAGAATTAGGTGTCGCTGTAGATCTTGGGATGCACAAGATCATTGTGCAGTAGCTATGAATCACAAATTAGAGTGATGATTTGGAGGTTTCCACATAGATTTTGTACATATTTTTTATTTTTTCACTATAAATCGTCATACTTTAGTTTTTTTTAAGTTTTAATCTTTCTTTTTGGTTTTTGGGGGCCCTCATGGGTTGATCTAGTGGTTTTTAGGATAATCAAGGGGTTTTAGGAGGTTCAGAGGGATTTCCATTCAAGAATTCCCAATCACATATCATTTGGTCTGATGAAAACACACCATGTGCTCTTATTATTTTGGGAAGATGATCTTTTTCAATGTACATGCTGTTTAATTTAATTACACACTGTGTAGTAGTTCTTGGCCTTGTACTGGGCCATGTGGCCATGTACATGGGCAGTCGAAGTTGGAAAAGTACACACCATGAAGCTAGGGTATACCCCATGTAGTTGTTCATGGATATGTATCCAAGTACATGGGTAGAAGGATTTTTGGAGACTACACACCGTTTACTCGGGAGTACACACTATGTAGTGGAACCTGGCTATGTGGATGAGTGCTTGGGTAGACACCCCATGTTATGGGGACTTGGCCCTGAAATAGTACATAGGTAGATTTTTTTGATTGTCTACTAGCACATGGGTATACCCTGGGCATGCCTTAGCTGTGTTGATGTACATGGCTAGGTTCACATTTTAGAGTACACGCCATATAATTTTTACAGCTAGGGGTTTTGGGTGTCTATGTTCTCAAAAGTCAGAATTAGACTTGTGTGTAGTATATTCTGAGCATTTTTTCACATAGGTCATGATATTGGAGTCCTTTTGAAATTTTGAGGAAATTTTTATAGTTATTTGAACCAAGAGAGTTTTTAGAGGATTTTTTCGAGGTTATTGTTCTAGGATCATCCTGGGTGTTGGTTTGTGTGTTGTGATACCCATTAGAGGGTGTGAAATGGTTGATAAACCTAGCTTGAAGATACAAGTTGATCTTGATTAAGGTTCTTTAGATAGATTTTAGGAGGATGAATTGAGTGTTTTCTTATACAAGATCATTAGTTTGGTTATTTTATGTTTAGGTATGATCACCTGAGGTCATGACTATTAGGATCAACATCATGGGATGTTGAGTTCAGATGGGTGATGTAAACTAGATTTTGAGATGAGTTTGAGGGAACTATTTGAGTAATTACCTTTTAGGTGGTGTTGCCTAAGGTTTACCTTCTGGGAAATGTGTTTCTTGAGATTTCAATTTTGGGTGAGTGCTCTATGGGTTTGAGTTGGGAGACGAGCCTAGGTTCCTTTGAGTGGACATTGCCTGTGGTTTTAATTTTCTAGAGTATCCCCTTGTAGGGTGTCCTGCCTGAGCTATGGTTTGTTGGAGGAGCCCCTCATAGGGTGTTTTTTTTGTGCTGAGGTTTTAGGAACCATGGTGGATACCTTGTGTTTGGTTTCCCTATGATATGACCAGTGATGGTTTCAATAGTTTTGGTCAGAGGGTGTGGGTGTTAGCTAACCATGGTGCTTGAGATTGTGGTATTGGAGGTTTGAGGCTATTATTATTGAGAAATTGGTGTGATAGGAGACATTTGGGATTTTTTTAGGCTAGGTGTTGGCCCTAATTTTTGAATTTGTTTACTCTCCTCTATTTTTTGGTTACTCTGAGGTGGGCTAGGGAGCTAATGGACGAACTAGATGAGTTCAGCCTCCCCAGTTTATCATTTCACCCTGGATAGGGTTCATGAACCATGGAGGATATAGTGCTCCTAGGGACTAATTTTATGAGTTTGGGGCCTTTTCAGGTATCTCGGTGATGCACTAATAGGTTTATATTACCTATTAGATTCTGTAGGACTTTTGGGCATGATAGTATACTCCCGAGGTCAATAGGGAGTCCCTAACACCAGTTCATATTACAAAATTGAAGTCTTAGTACCCGGTAGATGAATTTAAGTGTTTATATTCCTAGGATGAGATCCTCGGTATAAAAATTCTTTCTTGTCCATGATTTTTTTACTTTAGAGATCCTTATTGATTATGTAGGCATGATTGATATTATGGCAGTATGTGCCATGTTTTGAAATTCCTCTGACTTGGGCCATAGTGAGGGTATTTTTATTTGTGGGTGTTAGGATAGATCCTGAGGTTTTTTTTCCTTTGTTTATCCATTTTTTTATTTCAGTTATTTTTTTATCTTTTATGCCTATAGTATCATTATGCTTGGATATACATGATAGGTGTTACATGAACATGTTATGATAGTAGATGTTAGGACCACCATTGGGGGTGGCCTATTGAGATTTGTTTCTCAACACCTACACATGCACCTTAGTGTACATGTAGAACTTGTGTCTACTTTCAGACCAAGTATAGGATGTGGTGGATTGGGTGTTGACCCAATGTTTTAGTGTTCAAGAAGATCTACTCACCTGAATCCATGGTTCGTGTTGGAGCTTTTCAGCATCCATGGAGACCAGGTATGTGTTTTCAATCAGAGTAGTAGTAGTGTAACTTCCTAGTTCTAGAATCCACCTAGGGGCGCCCCGTACCCGGTAGGTCACATGACCTCAAGCACATTTCCCCAAATGCCAGAGGCTGAAGACTAGCAGTGAGGGCCTTGGGTGTGATAGTGGGGAAACTATTCCCTCATTGGAAGAGTACATAGCAGAAAAGAGAAATAATAAACAATAATGGAAGCAGTAAACAATTCATACACAAGTAAAAAGTGGAAGACTAAAACAATAAACAACTGGAGAACACACACACACATATATATGAAATGATTCATGATACATATGTCTAGGAAAGCATCCAAACAAGTCACAATGCTAAATACAATACTAAACCAAAGTACAAAAGAAAAACAGATAAGAAACTTTTCAACATCGCAAGCCTCATCTTGGTCCCATGCTCTCATGCTCTAATGAAAGTCAAGTACCTAAAGTAGAAGAGTGCTTGTCCTTGTTTATACCTGCAACAATATAATCTGTTTGGGCCCAAAAGCATGACCCAAATAGGGTGTGAGACTAAATCCCAGTAGGCAACCACCTGAAGATCTGTGCCAAATAGTCAGTGAGTATATGGCAGGTAATATTATATTAAGCAGTAACAGTAAGCTATAAACATGATGAAACGCAACAGTAAACAATCCATAGATCAACAAGCAGCAGTGAAGAAAATAACTAACCACAACTAGGAATCCCTCTGGGAAGTACTCACATCCATCCCCTCTGGTCCTATCCAAGAAGTACCAACAACCCTCTGGGAAGTACACTCAGCCTAACCCCTCTGGTTTGGTCATACGAAATTATAAGACTCTATGAGGAAGCATGATCAGTCAATTACCCTTATAATATAAGGTAGTGAGGGAATCTCTAAGGAAGATCACGTGGTCTAATCCACTTATACCCCCAAGGTCTAGAGACTCTCTGAGGAATCTCACTCCGTCAAATGCTCTTATAGCCTCAGGTCTATCACAGAATCTCTGAGGAAGCTCACTCGGTCAAATCCTCCTATATCCTGCAATGGTTTAAGGAATTAAAACAACAAAGACTCTCCGAGGAAGCTCACTCGGTCTACCCCCGTACAGTCTATAAATCTCAAGACTCTCTGAGGAAGCTCACTTAGTCCATCCTCATATAGTTTATAATATCCAAGACTCTCTGGGAAGCTCACTCGGTCTATCCCCTATAGTCTATAATGTCCAAGACTCTCTGAGGAAGCTCACTCGGTCTATCCCCTTATAGTCTATAGCACCAGGTTCTCACGGCCCCATGCCAGTCAGTGCATAATAATGCTATAAGGCCAAAGTAAACCTACAGATCTACTTGGATAACCAGTCTACAACATTATAAGAATGTCAGGGAACAACACTCCATCCTATGGTTACAAGGCATGAAAACAAGTATAACTGCCAAAGGCTGAACAAGACTTAAAGGTCCTAAATAGAACAAGGCATGGGAAAAATATCCAATCATAGAAATTATCCTCACACATAACCAAATTACGTCTACACACGCATACAATCAAGGTAGAAAAAAATAGGGGAAAAATAGTAAACACACAATATCCCGTTCAAGGGTATTGGTTGAAATTGCACATAAAACTCAAATAATTTGAACGGAAGGGAACAAACCACCTACCTTGATTCTAGGAGATCGATATAATTGAACCGTGTGGCTTGAATCTCCTTATAATGTCATAGATCTATGAAAATGCACAAAATTATCAACCTATGATAACTTGAGAAAGAGGATGAATTGGAAAAAGATGCTCTAGAAGAAGGAAGAGCATACTGTTTTGGTTCCAATGTAATCGACGATGGTTAATTCGGAGAACGGATAGAGGATCGGGGCTTGGAGGAGATTCACGGTCGTATGGGATGCTCTCAGTTGAAGAAGATGGAGAAGAAGATAGTTCTGAGGTTAAGACGTGACCCCGGTCTGTTTAATAAAAAAACGAAGTACATGGCATATACTTTTGAAGTACACGGTGTGTAATCGCCTTTTATGTACTCCGCTTTAGGTGGCCTCCACATCACCCCTACATGGCCGTGTGCATGGTCATGAAACGGCCAACACATGGCCTCGAGCGGCATCAAATTACACAGCGTGTACTTCCAAAAATTCTAGAAACCCCTCTTTTCTCAAAAACTCCAAAAAAATGAAAAACATACCTGAAAAGAAGGTTTGTGTTCCTACAAACTCCCCCCCTTAAAGAAATTCATCCCTGAATTTCCCTAGTGAGGTGTAGAAGAAGAAACCCTGAATAGCTCCGGCCACTACGATCATACATCAGCCTCCCTCTCCCAAGTCTCGTCCTGTACTTGCCCATGCTGCCATAGAACCCATACCAGAGGAAAATACCAGCCACAGATAACATTCATACTGCGATTGACAATCCAGATAGGATGCTCCTCAAACGATGCATCCTCTTCGAGCTCAACCTCCTCAGGTTTAAAGACATGAGACAGGTCTGAAAAGTAATGTCAGAGCTGAGAAATGTGGATGACGTCGTGCATAGCCCGGTACCTCTGAAGTAACTGCAACTGATAGGCAACTGGCCCAACTCTCTACAACACCTCAAACGGCCCAACGTACCTGGGTGAAAGCTTACCCTGTCTGTGAATCCTCTTGTGTCCCAAACTCGGTGCGACATGCAGGAAAACCTAATCCCCGACCTCAAACTCCAGAGGTCGTCTCCGTTGATCATCATAAGACTACTGTCGAGATTGTGTCGTAGCCATCCTCTTCCGAATCAACTCTATCTGCTCTAAGGTCTCTTGGACAAGACGAGGACCCAGCAAAGCTACCTCTTGTGTCTCGAGCCAACATAAAGGTGATCGGAATGGCCTACCGTACAAAGCCTCGTAAGGTGCCATCTGAATAGTCGCCTAGAAACTATTGTTGTAGGAAAACTACACAAGAGTTATATACTTCTCCCAAGAACCTCAAAAGTCTAGAATTCAAGCTCGGAGCATATCCTTAAGCACCTGGATCGTATGCTCAAACTGGACATCTGTCTGGGGATGGTATGTTGTACTCAAAATTACCTATGTACCCAAAGCCTTCTGAAACCCCTACTAGAACCAAGAAGTAAAACGCGCATCCCTGTCTGAAACAATGGAGTGTGGAACTCCATGTAGATGTACAATCTCTCGGATGTACAACCGTCCCAGCTCATCAACGCTGAAGGTCTCCTTCCATCCATCCAACGGCCCGAAAGCCTTCAATTTTTTATTATAAAGATAGACCCCATTTAAGGGAATAAGGGGGAACCCAGACATCAAGGACATAGGAAATACACAACTCGAAGGTAAAGAGTAAAACCGGACTAATAATATAGAGCTTCCCCTCCCAGCATTTTATCATGATGAAGCATCCACCGTTGCAAGGTAATTCGGAAAACACGTGTCCTGTGACAAAGCATAGGCCCGATCTGATGGAAAACGCCATGCCCTCTCAAACAACTAAATCCAAAAAACTCTACATTGAGGAACAGTCACCTCTGAATCCTCTTCTAGATCCAATTCCATAAAATCAATTTTGGCTGCACTGACCACCTTTAAAACAAACCATGAAAAAGCAACACTCGCACCACCTACAAATCAGAAAAATTCAACACCACACACGCAGGGCCCAAATAGACCCCGTGCTCCTTGAAAATTCACCGATCGCCAGAACTACCACCAAAAAACAGCCCAGCCACCATCCATAGCCAACCCCAAACACCCATGGAAGCAGAAGCATCGCTGAAGAGAGATTCAATCCACAAAAACAGGAAGCGCCTCGCAAGGCCTGGATCCAGACATGGTAGCTCGGAAGCACACACCAGAGACCAAATCACGCACCCCGGAAAGCTGTAGATATCAGGGAGAAGCAATACACCTCCAGTGACAGCGACGATGCACAAACCATCCAATGAATAGCCTCAACTCATCAGATGACAAGATCCCAAAGCCTCAAAACCTACAAAAACCAAACATATCCTCCCCCCTCTGAGGCATTGTGAGACGATGACAATCCACACTGGAGGAAGGAGCATAAGGCGTGCTAGAACCATCTCTGAGCCAAGCTGACACCAGTTAGAAACCGGAAAATTCCAAGAAACTCCGAGACTAAGCCGAAACACTGGAGATGAAGATGATCCACGCCTATGATATGCCAACCCAGATGAGGAGAGCGCTGAACCACCACGAATCGTGCCGAAGGGGGGGAGGAGTTGACTTCATAGAAGAAACCCTAGCCCCAAACAGGATGGACAAGCCTCCGCTCAGAGGCTGTCGTCTCCTGAAGGTCTCCTTCATCGGCAAGAAGTGAGCTGCCTTCATAAGCCTGTCGATGAAAACCCACACTGTGTCTTTCCCTCAAGGAGACCTCGGAAAATCGATCACAAAGTCCATCGTGACATCGTTCCATTTCCACTTCGGAATGTGTAACTGCTGCAAAAGACCTGCTGGTCGCTGATGCTCCGCTTTCACCTGCTGACAAGTAGAACACCTCACGACAAAGCCAGCAACATCTCTCTTCATACCTAGCCACCAATACTGGTGGTGTAGATCATGATACATCTTGGTGATGCCAGGATGAACTACCCAAACTGATGAATGAAAGTCCCGCATCAGCTCCTTGCATATGTCTGTTGGCACCCATACGCGTCCCTGGAAATGAAAGATCTCATCCTCACCTATAGTCCATCCAGGAATAGGGTACCCTCTTGACACACTCTCCTGCAGGACTAGGTCTTGCGAGTCTGATAGCTTCCTCATTCGTACCCAATCAAGAAGAGTAGAGGTAACAACTACAGAAGATAGAAAAGTCTACCCCTTTTTATCATGCACATCCAAATTCATCTCAGAGAATAGAGCCATAAGCTGCCACTCACTGTTGGCCTCCTGAACTGCCTATATTTGAGTTCTCCTACTCAATGAATCAGCCACTACGTTGCCCTTCCTAGGTGTATAGGCAAGCTCAAAGTCAAAGGACTGAAGATACTCGACCCACCTGCGCTATCTCAGATTCAGATCACACTGAGTGAAGGTGTACTTGAGACTCTTGTGTTCAGTAAACACCATAAAGTGATCTCCCAGAAGATAATGTATCCAACAGTGTAAGGCATGAACAACTGCTTCCAACTACAGATTGTGCGTCGGGTAGTTTCTCTCATGTGGCGTCAACTGACGAGACCTGTACGCAACGACTCCATCTCCCTGCATAAGCACATCTCCCAACCCGATAGCTAAAGCATCACAATACACGTTATAGATTTTTCCTGTCTCTAGAAAGACTAGTATCAGTGCTGACGTAAACCTCCCTTTCAAATCTTGAAAGGATAACTCACAAGAATATGACCATAAGAACTTCTCCCCTTTCTTGGTCAGACCTGTCAGTGGTGCTTCTAGGGTTGAAAAGTCTTTTATGAAGCATTTGTAGTATCCAGCAAACCCTAAGAAACACCGTACCTCAAAAAAATTATTCGGATGCTCCCAGGAAACTACTGCCCTCACTTTCTCTAGGTCTACTGATACTCATATCTCTGAGATAACATGACCTAATAAGTGAATATGATCCATCCAAAAGTGGCATTTCGAGAGCTTAGCATATAACTGATGCTCTCTCAATGTACTCAGAATGATCTCAAGATGGGTAGCATGATCATGTCGAGTGTGAGAGTACACCAAGATGTCATCCATGAAAACCACCATGAAAGAATCTAATTATGGATGGAACACTCAGTTCATCAGTTCCATGAAAACTACCAGTGCATTCGTGAGACCGAACGACATAACCATATACTCATATAGACCATACTTGCTCCGGAAAGCTGTAAGAGGTATATCAGATGGTCTAATGCGCAACTAATGATAACCGGATCTCAAGTCAATCTTTGTGAACACTCAGGATCCTCGAAGCTGATCAAAGAGATCATCAATCCTCATAAAGGGATATCAGTTTTTGACCATCAACTAGTTCAAATTTCGATAGTCCACACAAATCCTAAGGGTACCGTCTGCCTTCTTCGCGAACAGGACAGGCGGACCCTAAGGAGAAGTACTGGGTCAGATGAAACCCTTTTTCTGCAACTCCTCAAACTACTTCTTGAGCTCTTGTAACTCAGGTGTATCCATCCTATAAGGAGGAATAGACACCAGTGCTGCTCCTGGAATGAGGTCAATCGATAAGTCTACCTCACGTTTCAGAGGAAAACCTGAAAAGTCCTCCAGAAAGACATCTCTAAAACGATCCCCCACTAGAGGAAAGTCTAACTGTGAAGTCCCCTGGTCATCCAGATAAAGACTAGCAATCTGAGCTGTAACTCCTCCTAGCCCATGATGCTCGGGTCCTACTCGATTCGCCTGTACATTTCACTCACCTCTATAAAGAAAGGATCCACCCTCAGGTGATACGAAACTCACCCTGCGGAGAAATAAATTGATGACTACCTCGAAGGGGACAAACCAGACCATTCCGAGAATGAAATCATAGCTCGTCATCTTTAGGACATAGAGGTCCCATAAGAATTGATACCCTGTAACCTCAAGAGGGAACTCTCTGCACTGATGTACACTAACTGCTCTAATCCCCAACGGTGTGTCTAGAGTTAAAGTATCAGCATAAGAAAAGATGTAGAGCCCAAGTCTCTCCACAACAGCAACAGAGATAAAACTATGCGTAGAACCAGTATCAAAAAGAGCTGAAGATAAAACTGAGGCTACTAAGATCGTACCTCGAACTGTAGAAGGGCAAGGATCCTGCTCTTGATGGGTCTTCTCTACAGTGAAAGTCTGGCCTGTACCGTGGCCTTGCGACCCTGGCTGACCACTTTGAGCTGATCCACTCTACTGTTGCTGGTAACCTGGTGACTGACCACCATGGTCGCGACCTCCACCTCGGCCCGAAAGGCCGAAAGAACTTCAGTTCCCAGACTGGTGAGAAACTGGTGATGCATCTCCTGAACGTGGGGTCATAGAAGAACCCCTACCACCAGCTGTAGGTGAGAATATCTAACAAAAACACTGAAGATGGCCCATCTTGCCGCAAGATCAGCACTCCATTGGGTCTCTCTAGCTCTGAGGCCTAGTATTCCTGCTCCTCTCGCATTGGTAGCATACTACCTGGCTGCTCGAAGATACATTCTGCCTACTCGTATCTCCTCGAGAAGATTCCTTGCGGTTCTTCCTGCTATCATTAGGAGGAACCCTAGATCTGGAGGTCAAACAACCCTGGCTCACTACTCCAGAATCCCTCTGATTGCGCTCTGTGATCAGAACCTGGTTGACGATAGAGGATATCGAAGTCAACTTGAAGATGTTCACCTGCGAGTGGATGTCATGCCTCAGACCATACTCGAACTTCCACGCAAGGAAAAACTCATCACCTGCTAGAATCGGTGTGAAATGCTACAGCTCGGTAAAGTGAGATGGGTACTCCATAATAGAAAGAGTACCCTACTCCAGACTCATAAAATCCTGGGCTCGATCGACCCTCAAGGTCTTTGGGTAGAAGTAATCATAGAAGATGTGCTGAAACTCATCCCAAGTCATACTCTATTGGCACCTTGACTGTGAGATCACCTCCCACCGCCTCTTGGAGGAGTCTCGAAGCATATAGGTCATGAGCTTCACCCTCTTCTCTGGAGGTATCTTGAGATGCTTGAAAATTGTCAGTGTGGCCTCTAGCCATGAATCTATAGCCTGAGGTCCTCCATCCCCTGAGAAAGTATGAGTATGCTGCTGCTGGAAAACCCGCGTCAACTCTACCATCAACGGGGTAGGAGGCGGCTCTCCCTGGAAGGTCTACATCATCCTCAAAAAATCTTCTCTAAACTGCGCATCGACGCCTGCAACTGGTATAACTACTGGTGCCAAGGCTAGTACAACAGGAGGATCTGCAGGAGGTCCCTGATTGGCCATATCCGGTGTCTGATCAACGTCTGGCAGCTGACGTACAACTGGAGGATGTCTCGGTGGAATAGCTCTAAAAGGTTAAAAGCACACCTTAGATCAGGATCATCAAAGTCTGAGAACACAAGAGTACAAGTGGGGAATAGGATAAAGAAACATCCAAGTTTTACAAAACATGACTACACAACGTGTATATAAACTACACGACGTGTTTCTTTAAGCCATTCACATGGGCGTGTACTTTTTCCACAACTGGTCGTGTAACGCCCCAACCACACAGTGTGTTGTCCCTACACACGGTGTGTACTTGAACTATATTCCCCTGCCCGAGTCTCCTTAAATGGCTAAACCACACGGTCCTCTTAATCCTAGACTACACAATGTGTTCACGAAAAAAATGACGTGTACTAGATAAGGTTTCAACGACCCGTGTTGTTAGTTACACAACTGGCTACATGGATCACTATACACGGCGTGCTCCATGAGAACATGACATGTACTTGAAGGTTTTCCCCGACCCGTGTTTTTCGTGACATGGCCGGGTACTTAGGTTACATGTCACGGCGTGTGAAAACAGGATATGACATGAAAAGTCAAAGTTTCATCCATTCGTGTCGTTAGTTACATAGGTAGACACATGGTCACTACAACACGGCGTGTACTTACTATACACGACATGTTCCTGAAGATTCTTCACAACCCCATGTTTCTGCACACACAGTCAGTGAAACGGTTTGAAAACTACACGACGTGTATTAATAAAGTACATGCCGTGTATTCTGGGTTTTTATGGGCAGTAGCTTAGAAACTGCTCTGAAGCCCAGAAAACACAAAAAATAAGAGTTAAGGTGCCAAATTCCGATCTGTGAGGGCCCATACTCCCTGCGAATCAAAGCTTGGCATCTTATACAAGTTAAAACAAGGAAACCAGGCAATGATCTACCAAATTCAGGTCCACGAGGGCCCATAAAACCTCAAGGACCAAAGTTTTGCATCCATTGAAGAAAATTTCTATACAAACAAATTCTCTATCAAACAGTAGAGATTCTATCAAGCATCTATCACAACAATATGAATAATCTACAAAATGTCTAGCACAACAACATGAAATCACTAATTCATCCTAGATGGAATGGGAAGAATGCATGGAATGTGATTTCTAGCAAGTGACTATATGATTCATGAGATGGAATACCCTCATCTCATCAGGTTTTGACAGAAATAGAACCGCAATAACAACAACGGTAACAACACAAAGCATGTGAATCACCCAATGGTGAAATAAAATCAACTGTAAAATTGCAAACCAGTAAAACTGTAATAAACAAGGTAGTATGTCTTTTCCCTGTACATGGGTTAGCTACTCCCGGGCACAACTTATTACCAAGTACCTATTCAATTCTATCCCTGACTATAGGCTCCAAAAAATAAGTCAAGAGAAAATAATTCCTCTGATACCAATTTGTAACGTCCCAGTTTCGGAAGCCACCAAGGGGCACCCTGTACCCGGTTGGTCACATGGCCTCAAGCTAATTTCCCCAAATTCCAGAGGCTGACGACTAGCAGCGAGGGCCTTGGGTGTGATAGTGGGGAAAATATACCCTCATTGGCAGAGTACACAACAGAAAAGAGAAATAATAAAAAATAACAAAATCAGTAAACAATTCATACACAAGTAAACAACGGAATACTAAAACAATAAACAACTGGGACACACACATATATATGAAATGATGCATGATACATATGTCTAGGAAAGTAGCCAAACAAGTCACAATATTGAATAACATACTAAACCAATGTACAAAAGAAAAATAGATAAGCAACTCCTCAGCATCTCAAGCCTCGGTTTGGTCCCATGCTCTCCTGCTCCAATGCAAGTCAAGTACCTAAAGTAGTAGGGTGCTTGCCCTTGTCTATAACTACAACAATATAATATGTTTGGGCCCAAAAGCATAACCCAAACTGGGTGTGAGAATAAATCCCAGTAGGCAACCACCCGAATATCTGTGCCTAACAGTCAATGATTATATGATAGGTAATAGTATAGTAAGCAGTAGTAGTAATCAGTAAACAAGATGATACACAAAAGTAAAAAATCCACAGTTCAAAAAGAAGCAGTGAAGCAAACAGCTAACCACAACTAGGAATCCCTCTATCAAGTACTCACAACCATACCCTCTAGTCCTATCCAAGAAGTACCAACAAACCTCTGGGAAGTACACTCAGCCTAACCCATCTAGTTTGGTCATACAAAATTATAAGACTCTCTGAGGAAGCATTCTTAGTCAATTCCCCTTATAGTCTAAAGTAGTCAGGGACTCTCTGAGGAAGATCACACGGTCTAATACCCTTATATCCCCAAGGTCTAGAGACTCTATGAGGAAGCTCACTCAGTCAATTCCTCCTATAGCCTCAGTTCTATCACATACTCTCTCAGGAAGCTCACTCGGTCAAATCCTCCTATAGCCTGGAATGGTTTAAGGAATTCAAACAACAAAGACTCTCTGAGGAAGCTCACTCGGTCTACCCCCATACAGTTTATAAAGCTCAAGAATCTCTGAGGAAGCTCACTCAGTCCATCCTACTGTAGTCTATTATATCCAAGACTCTCTGGGAAGCTCACTCGGTCTATCCCCTATAGTCTACAATGTCCAAGACTCTCTGAGGAAGCTCACTTGGTCTATCCCCTTATAGTCTATAGCACTAGGTTCTCACGGCCCTGTGCCAGTCAGTGCATAATAATTCTATAAGGATAATGTAAACCTATAGAGCTACTTGTATAACCAGTCTACAACATAACAAGCATGTTAGGGAACAACACTCCATCCTACGGTCACAAGGGATGGAAAACAGGTATAACGTCCAAAGGCTGAACACGAACAAAAGGTCGTAAATAAAACAAGGCATGGGAAAAACATCCAAGTATAGAAATTATCCTCGTACATAACCAAATTACCTCTACACAAGTATACAAGCAAGGCAGGAAAAACAACAGGGGGAAAATAGTAAACACGCAATACCCCATTCATGGGTATTGGTGGAAATTTCACATAAAACTCAAAGACTTTGAATGGAAAGTAACAAACCACCTACCTTGATGCTACGAGATCGATATACTTGAACCACGAGGCTTGAATCTCTTTATAACATCATAGATATACAAAAACACACAAAATTCTCAACCCACGATAACTTGAGAAAGAGGAGGAATTGGAAAACGATGCTCAAGAAGAAGGAAGAGCTTTCTGCTGCGGTTCCAACACAATCGATGGTGGTCAATTCAGAGAATGGACGGAGGCTCATGTATTGGAGGAGATTCGCGTCCATATGGGATGCTCTTAGTCGAAGAAGTTGGATAGGAAGATAGTTCTGGGGTTAAGACGTGACCCCGACCCTTTAATGAAAAAAAACAAAGTACACGGTGTGTCCTTGCCTTTTCCATACTCCTCTTTAGGTAGCCTCCACATCTCCCCTACATGGCCATGTGCATGGTCATGACACTGCCAGAACATAGCCTTGAGCAGCATCAAAGTACATGGCATGCACTTATAAAGTACACGGTGTGTAATTCCAAAATTTCCAGAAACCCCCCTTTTCTCAAAAACTCCAGAAAAAGGAAGAACATACCTGAAAAGAAGGTTATGGTTCTTACAAGTAGATCCATTCATATTTATTTTCCCTTAATTTTATAATGTATATGGTCAACCTAGTGGTCGACCTATTTCTATATGTTTTCTTTGAGTTTGTATGAAACATTTCATTTATTATCGTTTTTATTGTTATTTTTTTATTTATGATCTCTCTAGTTTTTATGGATGTGTATATGTTTAGTTTATTTACACTAGTATTGAACTCCGATATAAAGGAGTAGTATCCCTACTATATACTTTTAGGAACTCTCTTCTATTTGGTAACCTCTGGTGTATATGGGGTGAGCTTAAGGCCTTATTGTGGGCTATATTGAGTGAAAGGTTGGGTCAACCTGGGCCGGTTCATAAAAAAATGGTATCATACCATTATTTTTCTTTATCTCACTATATGGGGATTGAGTAGATATATGATCTAGGAATCTGTTAGATCTTGTGATGGATATTAGGATGGTGCATCCTAAACACCTTTTATGGTAGAAAATATAAGTTTCTAGGGTCACAAGATTATTGTTCTTGGTTTTTTCTCTTATGATTGTGTGATTTTCATTTTGAGTGATGCACTTGTGTTTGTGGATTTTTGGATTTATCAGTTTTTGGATCTTTTACTGATGGAAATAGGATTGTGTTCATGTATCATGATAGGTATATAGGATCCTTGTGACTTTTTTTTCTAACTGTGTCTATTTCACTTGAGATGTAGGTTTAGTTGTTTAAAGTGTCTACAAATTCTTATACAGTTTTTCCTCATATAAGTACTTGGTAGAATTATACTCAACTGAACCAAGGGTAACTTTATTTGGATGACCGGTCATGTATATCTCATGACAAGATTTTCTCTGGTTGTATATATGCATTCCCTTTGACTAGGGATGTGTATAAACCCTTATGGATGCTTTCAGGATTTGGGATGCCCTATTATTGCTAGTGTGGTTAGATCAATGAAAGAAATGATTCCTAAGATATGTTTAGATAAGACTCAAGTTACCATATGGTTGTGGTATCCTTGATAAGTTCTGTGGTGAGGTTGATGATTCCTTGTGCTTTTGTGGTAGAGCAATAGGAGTGCTTGGGGTTTTTTGGTTGGATTGAGAGGGAATGTATAGCTAGATGTCTGGACCTATTTGTTTTGTTTTCACTTTGTGTATCATTGTGGGATCATGGTTAGGTGCTTGTGGTTTTGGATTGACACCCATGTGTGTGGTGGTCATGTGGTGGATCTTGTCATGAGGGAGGTTCTTTTTCTTGAAGAGAAGTGTCAAGGGTTCTCTAGTTGTTTAGAACTGGACTATGTGAGGAGCATGGTTAGTGGTTTTCAGAATGTTATACAAGGTTCATTGGCTCTTGGTCCATTTTCAAATTAGTGTTTGTGAGGGGGTTTTTGGAGAATCTATCTTCCTTGAGGTGGAGAGTGGTGGTTGGCATGGATTTTGGGTGGAAATTTATTGAGATTTGTGTGAGTTTAATAAGAGTTTTTCAACCCTTGAGGAAACCTTATGGTAGGGATTTCACTATATTCCCTTAGAGGTGGTGGTCCTTGTTTTATAAGGTTTGTAAGTTTTTTGATATCATTCTTAGTGATCTAGGAATGGGCTGTGGTTAGTGCGTATTTCTATAACTCTTGTGTGAGCAGTTTTTCAATGTCAAATCATTTCGTTCGGTAGTGTAAGGATCATGGGCTATGGATTTTGGTGTTTGGGTTGAGGGGAGATGATAAGGATACTCCTGTGATAGTGAGCATTAGATCATTCACAATTAAATGTCCCTCATGTTGGGAGCATCGTGGGAGTTATGAGACAGGCTAGTGAATGGTCATGGTAGCATCAGAAGTGTCGATGTTTGGTGTTGAGATTGGAATTTGGTTCACTATCATGTCTTCTTATGGGTGAGAAGAATTTATGGTGGGGAGCTTGTCACGAACCACATCGTGATGGTTTAAGAAAAAATAATGGGAATTTAAATTTTTATCAGGTGGAGTCTAAAGGGAGAAATAATAATTTCTCCTATCATGAGATCTATGATAAATTTTTTGACAAATCTATTTGTCCCATAATATGGTGTTTACCATAGGATAAGAGTTTTGTAGAATTCCGAGCCATTATAATTTTGGAAGAATGTTTAATATTTAATTAAATAACATTATTTATTTTTTGAATGTTTTTTTGGTGATATCTTCTATTTGGATCATCATAGTAGAATTTTGACTTCGCAATTGAGTTCTGAATGGGGGTTGTTTCCTAGGAAGGGTATAAAATTACATTGGGCATCAAGGTCGGGTCAGGCTTCCTTTTATTCTATATCCTCCTTTTCTTTTTCTTTTTGGTTTTTCTTTATTTTCTTTATTCTATTCTATTTTTCCCTTTTCTACCTTTCACATCATGTACACCACCCTGGGGCTCCCCTTTTTCATAGATGAGAGAGGATAAAAGAGGGAGAGAGAGGGAATGGGAGAGGGAGGGAGAAGGAGGTGTCTCTATGGAGCTCAGAATGTGCCAAATCATTGTGTGAGAGATGTTGATTGAGAATTGGATCAAATATTTAGTGATTTCTACCAAGAGGTAGGAAATTTTTAATTTTTTTACCATAAATCCTCATAGGATAGTTTTTTCTAAGTTTTAATCCCATTTTTGGGTTGTTGAGGACCCCTCGTGGTTCGATCTGGTGATTTTCAAAAAAATTGAGGGGTTTTTGGTGGTTCAGAGGGATTTTTGTTCAAGAAATACTAATCACACAACATTTGGTTTTATGAACACACATCATGTGTTACTCAAATTCTAGTAATATGTTCTTTTTAGAAGTACACATCATGTTGTAGTGCTTGTCCACATGGCCATTTACATGGAATTCAGAGTTGGGAAAGTACATGCCACGTACCCAGGATACACCCCGTGTAGTGGTTCTTGGCCATGTAGATGAGTACATGGGCAGAGGGATGTTTGGAAACTATATTCCATGTACTCAGGAGTACACATCATGTAGAGGAACTTGGAAATGTGGTAGAGTTCTTGGGTAGACACCCCATGTGAGGGGGACATGGTCATGCAATAGTACATGGGAAGATGTGATGCCCATGTACTAGTACATAGGTAGACCCCAGGTGTGCCTTGACCATGTTGAAGTACATGGCTAGGTTAAAATTTGAGAGTGCACTCTATGTACTCATAAGTACATTCCATAAAATTTTTCCAACTAGGGGTTTTGGGTGTCATTATTCCCTGATGTAAGAACCCGAACCTTCTTTTTAGGTATGTTCTTCCTTTTTCTAGAGTTTTTGAGAAAAGAGAGGTTTCTGGGAATTTTTTAAGTACACACCATGTAATTTATAAGTACGTGCTGTGTACTTTGATGCCACTCGAGGCCGTGTGATAGTCGTGTCATGACCATGCACATGACCATTTAGGGGTGATGTAGAGGCCACCAAAAGAGGAGTATGGAAAAGGCGAGTACACACCGTGTACTTCAAAATTACACACTGTGTACTTTGTTTTTTTTTTCATTAAATGGATCGGGGTCGTTTCTTAACCCCAGAACTATCTTCTTCTCCAGCTTCTTCGACCGAGAGCATCCTGTATGACCGCAAATCTCCTCCGAGATCCCGAGCCTCCGTCCGTTCTCTAAATCGACTGTCGTCGATTTCTTTGGAACCGTAGCGGTAAGCTCTTCCTTCTTCAAGAGCATCATTTTCCAATTCCTCCTCTTTCTCAAGTTATCATGGGTTGAGTGTTTTGTGACTTTTCATAGATCTATAACATTTTAAGGACATTAAAGTCTCGTGGTTCAAGTATATCGATCTCCTAACATCAATGTAGGTGGTTTGTGTCTTTCTGTTCATATTCTTTGAGTTTTATGTGCAATTTCTACCAATACCCTTGAACTGGGTATTGCGTGTTTACTATTTTTCCCCTATTGTTTTTCCTACCTTGCTTGTATGCTTGTGTATAGGCAATTTGGTTATATATGAGGATAATTTCTATACTTGGATGTTTTGACCATGCCTTGTTCTGTTTACAACCTTTTGGTCTTGTTCAGCCTTTGGCCGTTATACCTGTTTTCCTTGCCTTGTGACCGTAGGATGGAGTGATGTTCCCTGAAATACTTGTTATGCTATAGAATGGATAGCCAAGTAGCTCTTTAGGTTTACTTTGGCCTTATAGCATTATTATGCACTGACTGGTACGAGTCTGTGAGAACCTGGTGCTATAAACTATAAGGGGATAGACTGAGTGAGCTTCCTCAGAGAGTATTGGACATTATAGACCATAGGGGATAGATCGAGTGAGCTTCCTAGAGATTCTTGAATATTATATACTACAGGAGGATGGACTTAGTGAGCTTCCTCAGAGAGTCTTGAGGTTTATAGACTGTACGGGGGTAGACCGAGTGAGCTTCCTCGGAGAGTCTTTGTTGTTTTAATTCCTTAAACCATTCTAGTCTATAGGAGGATTTGACTAAGTGAGATTCCTCAAAGAGTATGTGATAGACCTGAGGATATAGGAGGAATTGACCGAGTGATCTTCCTCAGAGAGTCTCTAGACCTTAGGGCTATACGGGGATTATACCATGTGATCTTCCTCAGAGAGTCCTTGACTACCTTAGACTATAAGGTGAATTGACTGAGCGTGATTCCTCAGAGAGTCTTATAATTTCGTATGACCAAACCAGAGGGGTTAGGATGAGTGTACTTCCCAGAGGGTTGTTGGTACTTCTTGGATAGAACCAGAGGGGATGGCTATGAGTACTTCTCAAAGGGATTTCTAGTTGTGGTTAGTTGTTTGCATCACTGCTGCCTGTTGATCTGTGGATTGTTTACTATTGTGTATCATCCTGTTTACTGCTTACTGTTACCGCTTACTATACTATTACCTTCCATATACTCACTGACTATTAGGCATAGATCTTTGGGTGGTTTCCTACTGGGATTTAGTCTCACACCTTTTTTGGGTCATGCTTTTGGGCCCAAACAGATTTTATTATTGTAGGTATAAACAAGGGCAATATCCCTTCTACTTTAGGTACTTGACTTGCATTGGGGCAGGAGAGCATGGGACCAAGCCAAGGCTTGCGATGCTGAGGAGTTTCTTATCTGTTTTTCTTTTGTACTTTGGTTTTGTATTGTATTCAGCATTGTGACTTGTTTGGCTGCTTTCTTAGATATATGTATCATGCATCATTTCATATATATATATATGTGTGCTGTAGTTGTTTATTATTTTAGTCTTCCTCTATTTACTTGTGTATGAATTGTTTACTGCTTCTGTTATTGTTTATTATTTCTCTTTTCCACTGTGTACTCTATCAATGAGGGAGTAGTTTCCCCACTATCACACCCAAGGCCCTCGCCACTAGTCGGCAGCCTCTGGAATTTGGGGAAATGCGCTTGAGGCCATGTGACCTACCAGGTATGGGGTACCCTTGGGTGGCTTCAGGAACCGGGACATTACAAAGTGCTATCAGAGGAACTCTTTTCTATTGAATTACTATTTGGAGCCTATATCCAGAGATAGGATGGAATAGGTACTTGGTAATAGGCTATTCCTGGGATTAGCTAACCCGTGTACAGGGAAAATCCATACTACCTTGTTTATTGTAGTTTTACTGGTTTTCACTTTCACAATTTATTTGATTTCACCATTGGGTGATTCACATGATTTGTGCTGTTACTTTTGTTGTTATTGCAGTTATATTTCTATCACAACCCGATAAGATGAGGGTATGCCATCTCATGCATCATATAGGAACTTTTTAGAAATCACATGTCATGCATTCTTTCCATGCCATCTAGGATGCATTAGCGATTGCATGTTGTTGTGATAGATGTTGTGTAGATTATGCATGCTGTTATGATAGATGATTTGATAGAATATCTGCTATTTGATAGAGAATTTGTTTGTATAGTACCTTGCTTAGATGGACCCCAATCTTTGGTTCTTGTGGTGTTATGGGCCCTAATGGACCGGAATTTGGTGGATCATTGCTTGGTTGCCTTGTTATAACTTGTATAATATGCCAAAATTTTATTCGCGGGGATTATGGGCCCCCACAGATCGGAATTTGGAACCTTAACACTTGTTTTCTGTTTTTTCTGGGCTTCAGAGCAGTTTATAAGCTACTGCCCGGAAAAACCTAGAATACACGGTGTGTACTTTATTAATACATGCCGTGTAGTTTTTAAACCATGTCAATGACTGTGTGGTAAGAAACACAGGGCTGTGAAAAATCTTCAAGAACACGCCGTGTACGGTAAGTACACACCATGTTGTAGTGACCGTGTGTCTACCCATGTGGCTAATGACACAGATGGATGAAACTTTGACTTTACATGCCATGTCCTGTTATCACATGGCATGCCATGTAACCTAAGTACCCGATCGTGTCACGAACAACACAGGTCGGGGAAAACCTTAAAGTACACACCGTGTTCTCAGGGAGCACGCCATGTAGAGTGAACCGTGTAGCCAGCCGTGTAACTAACAACATGGGTCGTTGAGACCTTTTCTAGTACACGTCGTTTCCTTCGTGAACACTCGGTGTAGTCTAGAATTAAGAGGACCATGTGGGTTAGACTTATAAGGAGACTCAGGAAGCAGAATAGAGTTCAAGTACACGTCGTGTGTGGGGACAACACGCTGTGTGGTTGGGGTGTTACATGACCAGTTGTGGAAGAAGTACACACCCATGTGAATGGCTTAAAATAACACACCGTGTAGTTTTTATACACGCCGTGTAGTCATGTTTTGTAAAACTTTAATGTTTATTTCTCTTGTTCCCCTCTTGTACTCTTATGTTCTCAATCTTTGATGATCTTGATCTAAGTAGTGCTTTTGACCTATCATAGCTATGCCACCGAGACGTCCTCCGATTGTACATCAGTGGCCAGACAGTGATCATACTCTGGATATGGCCGATTAGGGACCTCCTGCAGATCCTCCTGTTGTTCCAGCCTTGGAACCAGCAGTTATATCAGTTGCAGGCGCCGATGCGCCGTTTAGGAAATATTTTCTGAGGATGATGCATACCTTCCATGGAGCGCCTCCTCCTACCCCGTCGATGGTAGAGTTGATGCGGGTTTTCCATTAGAAACATCCTCCTATTTTCTCAGGGGATGAAGGACCTCAGGCTGCAGAGTCGTGGCGAGAGGCCACACTAACAATTTTCAAGCAGTTGGAGATACCTCCAGAGAATAGGGTGAAGATCGCAACCTATATGCTCCGAGACTCCACCAAGAGGTGGTGGGAGGTGATCTCACAGTCAGGGCACCAGTAGAGTATGACTTGGGATGAGTTTTGGAGAATCTTCTATGATTACTTCTACCCAGATACCTTAGTGTCTGATCAATATCGAGATTTTATGAGTCTAGAGTAGGGTAATCTTTCTATTATGGAGTACTCATCTCACTTTACCGAGCTGTAGCGTTTCATGTCGATTCTAGCAGGTGATGAGTTGTTCCTTGCGCGGAAGCTCGAGGATGGTCTGAGGCACGACATCTGATCACAGGTGAACATCTTCAGTTTGACTTTGATATACTCTATCATCAACCAGGCGCTGATCACGGAGAACAATCTGATGGATTCTGGAGTAGTGATCCTGGGCGGTTCGACCTCCAGAGCTTGTGTTCCTCCTACTGATAGCAGGAAGCACCGCAGGGAATCTTCTTGAGGAGATCAGATTAGGAGAAATGTATCTTTGGGTAGCCAGGTAGTATGCTACTAGTGCGGGAGGAGCGGGCATACTAGGACTTAGTTCCAGAGAGACCCGATGGAGTGCCGATCCTGCGGCAAGATGGGCCATCTTCAGCGTTTTTGTTAGATCATCTCACTTACAGCTGGTGGTATGGGTTCTTTTATGACCTCACATTCAGAAGATGCATCACCAGTTTCTCACCAGTCTAAGACCTAGAGTTATTCTAGCCTTTTAGGCCGAGGTGGAGGTCACAACCATGGTGGTCAGTCACCAGGTTACCAGCGAAAGCAGAGTGGATCAGCTCAGAGTGGTCAGCCAGGGTCGCAGTGCCGCAGTACAGGCCAGACTTTCGCTGTGGAGTAGACCCATCAGGAACAGGATCCCGACCCTTCTACAGTTCGAGGTATAATCTTAGTATCCTTAGTTTTATCTTCATCTATTTTTGATACTGGTGCTACACATAGTTTTATCTCTATTGTTGTTGTGTAGAGCCTTGGGTTATGCATCTATTCTTCAGCCGATACTTTGACTCTAGACACACCGTTGGGGACTAGAGTAGTTAGTGTACGTCAGTGCAGAGAGTTCCCTCTTGAGGTTTCAAGGTATCACTTGTTATGGGACCTCTATGTCCTAATGATGACGAGCTGTGATTTCATTCTCGGAATGGACTAGTTAGTCCCCTTCCAGACAGTCGTCGATTGCTATCACCGCAGGGTGAGTTTCATATCACATGAGGGTAGATCCTTTCTTCACAGAGGCGAGTGGGATGTCCAAGTGTGTTGAGAAGGACCCGGGTATCATGGGCTAGGAGGAGTTACAACCTAGATTACTAGTATTTATCTAGATGACCAGGGGAATTCACAGTTAGACTTTCCTCCAGTGGTGGATCGTTTCATAGATGTCTTTCCAGAGGACTTTTCAGGTTTTCCTCTGGAGCGTGAGGTAGACTTCTTGATTGATCTTGTGTCAGGAGTGGAACAGGTGTCCATTCCTCCTTATAGGATGGCTACACCTGAGTTAGAGGAGCTTAAGAAGTAGTTGGAGGAGTTGTAGGCAAAGGGTTTTATCTGACCTAGTACTTCTCCTTGGGTTTCTCCTATCCTTTTTGGAAAGAAGGCAGATGGTACCCTAAGGATTTGTGTGGACTATCGGAAGTTTAACCAGTTGATGGTCAAAATCTGATATCCCTTGCCAAGGATCGATGATCTCTTTGATCGGCTTTGAGGAGCCCGAGTGTTCTTGAAGATTGACTTGAGATTCGGTTATCATTAGTTGCATGGTAGACCATCTGATATACCTCTTATAGCTTTCAGTAGCAAGTATAGTCTATAGGAGTATATGGTTAGGCCGTTCAGTCTCATGAACACGCTGACGGTTTTCATGGCATCGATGAACCGAGTGTTCCATCCATACTTAGATTCCTTCTTGGTGGTTTTCATGGATGACATCTTGGTGTACTCTCACACTCGACATGACCATGCTACCCATCTTGATATAATTCTGAGTACACTGAGAGAGCATCAGTTATATGCTAAGCTCTCAAAATGACACTTTTGGATGGATTAGATTCACTTATTGGGTCATGTTATCTTAGAGACATGAGTATCAGTAAACCCAGAGAAAGTGAGGGAAGTAGTTTCCTGGGAGTAGCTGAAGAACATCTTTGAGGTACATAGTTTCTTAGGGATGGATGGATACTACATATGCTTTATACATGACTTTTCACTCCTAGAAGTGCCACTGACAGGTTTGACCAAGAAAGGGGAGAATTTATTATGGTCAGATTCTTGTGAGTCAGCCTTTCGGGAGTTGAAAGGGAGGTTGACTTCATCACCGATACCGGTCTTTCTAGAGCCGAGAAAGAGATATACCATGTATTGTGATGCTTCAGGTATCAGGCTGGGAGATTTTCTTATGCAGGGAGATGCATTCGTTGCGTACAGGTCTCAGCAGTTGAGGCCACATGAGAGATACTACCCAAAGCACGATCTTGAGTTGGCAGTAGTTTTTCATGACTTACACTGTTGGATACATTATCTTCTGGGAGAGTACTTTGTGGTGTTTACTAACCACAAGAGTCTCAAGTACAGCTTCACTCAGTGTGATCTGATTCTGAGACAGCACAGGTGGGTCGAGTATCTTCAGTCCTTTGACTTTGAGCTTGCTTATACACCTGGGAAGTGCAACGCAGTGGCTGACACGTTGAGAAGGAGAACTTAGATATAGGCAGTTCAGGAGGCCAGTAGTGAGTGGCAGCTTATAGCTCTGTTCTTTGAGATTCATTTGGAGGTACACGACAGACAGGGGCAGACTTTTCTATCTTCTGTAGTTGTTACCTCTACTCTTCTTGATCGTGTATGAATGAGGCAACTATCAGACTTAGAAGGCCTAGTCCTGCGGGAGAGTGTGTCAGGAGGGGACCCTCTTACTGGATGGACAGTAGGCAAGGATGTGATCTTGCGTTTCCAGGGACGCATATGGGTGACAGTAAACATACGTGAGGAGATGATGTGGGACTTTCATTCCTCAGTTTGGGCAGTTCATCCTGGCTTCACCAAGATGTATCGTGATCTACACTGCTAGTATTGGTGGCTAGGTATTAAGAGAGATGTTACTGGCTTTGTCATGAGGTGTTCCACTTGTCAACAGGTGAAAGCGGAGCATCAGCGACCAACAGGTCTTTTGCATTAGTTACCCATTCCAGTGTGGGTTGTCATTGACAGGCTTACGAAGGTTGCTCACTTCTTTCCGATCAAGGAGACCTTCAGTGTTGATGAGATGGGAAGGTTGTATATTCTAGAGATTGTACGTCTACATGGAGTTCTACACTCCATTGTTTCATAAAGGGATGTGTGTTTTACTTCTCAGTTTTGGAAGGGGCTTCAGAAGGCTTTGGGTACACAGGCACTTTTGAGTATAGAATACCATCCCTAGATAGATGGCCTGTCCGAGCATATGATCTAGGTGCTTGATAATATTCTTCGAGCTTTCATTCTAGAATTTGGAGGTTCTTGGGTGAAGCATATACCTTTTGTGGAGTTTTCCTACAACAATAGTTTCCAGGTGACTATTCAGATGGCACCTTACGAGACTTTGTACGGTAGGCCATGTCGATCACATTTTTGCTGGCTGGAGGTAGGAGAGGCAGCTTTGCTGGGACCTCGTCTTGTCTAGGAGACCTCAGAGGAGATAAAGTTGATTCAGAAGAGGATGGCTATGGCATAGTCTCGATAGAAGTCTTATGCTGATTAGCGGAGACGACCTATGGAGTTCAAGGTCGGGGATCAGGTTTTCCTGCATGTCGCACTGAGGTTGGGACAAAAGAGGATTCAGAGACAGGGTAAGCTTTCACCTAGGTATGTCGGGCAATTTGAGGTGTTGGAGAGAGTTGGGCCGGTTTCCTATCGGTTGTAGTTACCTTAGAGGTATCGGGATATGCACGACGTCTTCCACATTTATCTACTCCGATGTTACTTTTCAGACCTGTCTCATGTCTTTCAACCTGAGGAGGTTGATCTTGAAGTGAATGCATCATTTGAGGAGAATCCTATCCAGATTTTCGATCACAGTATGAAGGTTCTCCGTGGTTGGTCTGTTCCTCTGGTACGGGTGCTATGGCAACACGGGCGAGTACCGGACGAGACTTGGGAGAGGGAGGTTGATGTACGATCGTAGTGGCCGGAGCTGTTCGGGGTTTCTTCTTCTACACCTCGCTAGGGAAATTCGGGGATGAATTTTTTTAAGGGGAGAATTTTTCAAGAACAATAACATTTTTTTAGGTATGTTCTTCCTTTTTCTAGTGTTTTTGAAAAAAGAGAGATTTTTGGAAATTTTTTAAGTACATTCCGTGTACTTTATAAGTACACACCGTTTACTTTGATGCTGCTCAAGGCCATGTGCTGGCCATGTCATGACCATGCACATGGCCATGTAGGGGTGATGTGGAGGCCGCCTAAAGCGGAGTACGAAAAAGGAGAGTACACACTGTGTACTTCAAAAGTACACGCTGTGTACTTTTTTTTCATTAAACAGACCGGGGTCGCGTCTTAACCCTAGAACTATCTTCTTCTCCAGCTTCTTCAACCAAGAGCATCTCGTACGACCAAGAATATCCTCCGAGCCACTGAGCCTCCATCTGTTCTCCGAATCGACCGCCGTCAATTGCGTTGGAACCGCAGCGGTAATCTCTTCCTTCTTCTAGACCATCTTTTTCAAATTCCTCCTCTTTCTCAAGTTATCATGGGTTGAGAATTTTGTGCATTTTTGTAGATCTATGACATTATAAGGAGATTCAAGACTTGTGGTTCAAGTATATCGATCTCCTAGGATCAAGGTAGGTGGTTTGTTCCTTTCCATTCAAAGTCTTTGAGTTTTATGATCAATTTCCACTAATACCCTTGAACATGGTATTGCATGTTTACTACTTTGCCCCTGTTGTTTTTCCTACCTTGCTTGTATGATTGTATAGAGGCAATTTGGTTATTTATGAATATAATTTCTATGCTTGGATGTTTTTCCCATGCCTTTTTCTGTTTACGACCTTTTGGTCTTGTTCAGCCTTTGGCCGTTATACCTATTTTGCATGCCTTGTGATCGTAGGATGTAGTGTTGTTCCCTGACATGCTTGTTATGTTGTAGACTAGTTAGCCAAGTAGATCTGTAGGTTTACTTTGTCCTTATAGAATTATTATACATTAGCTGGCATGAGGTCGAGATAACCTGGTGCTATAGACTATAATGGGATAGACCGAGTGAGCTTTCTCATAGAGTCTTGGACATTATAGGCTATAAGGGATAGACCGAGTGAGCTTCCCAGAGAGTCTTGGATATTATAGACTACAAGAGGATGGAATGAGTGAGCTTCCTCAGAGAGTCTGGATCTTTATAGACTGTACGGGGGTAGACCGAGTGAGATTCCTCGGAGAGTCTTTGTTGTTTGAATTCCTTAAACCATTCCAGGCTATTGGAGGATTTGACCGAGCAAGCTTCCTCAGAGATTCTGTGATAGACCAGAGGCTATAGGAGGAATTGACCGAGTGAGCTTCCTCAGAGAGTCTCGAGACCTTATGGCTATAAGGGGATTAGACCACATGATCTTCCTCAGAGAGTCCCTGACTACCTTAGACTATAAGGGGAATTTACTGAGTGTCCTTCCTCAGAGAGTATTATAATTTCGTATGACCAAACCACAAGGGTTAGGTTGAGTTTACTACCTAGAGGGTTCTTGGTACTTCTTGTATAGGACTAGAGGAGATGGATATAAGTACTTCCCAGAGGGATTCCTAGTTGTGATTAGCTGTTTTCTTCAATGCTGCTTGTTGATCTGTGGATTGTTTACTGTTGTGTATCATCCTGTTTACTGCTTACCGTTACTGCCTACTATACTATTACCTTCCATATACTCACTGACTGTTAGGCATAGATCTTCAGGTGGTTTCCTACTGGGATTTAGTCTCACACCCTATTTGGGTCATGCTTTTGGGCCCAAACATATTATATTATTGTAGGTATAGACAAGGGAAAGTGCCCTTCTACTTCAGGCACTTGACTTGCATTGGAGAAGGAGAGCATGGGAACAAGCCGAGGCTTGCGATGCTGAGGAGTTTCTTATCTGTTTTTCTTTTGTACTTTGGTTTATTATTGTATACATCATTGTGACTTGTTTGGATGCTTTCCTAGACATATGTATCATGCATAATTTCATATATATGTGTGTGCTCCAGTTGTTTGTTGTTTTAGTATTCTGATGTTTACTTGTGTATCAATTGTTTACTGCTTCCGTTATTGTTTATTATTTCTCTTTTCCACCGTTTAATCTACCAATGAGGGCATATTTTCCCCACTATCACACCCAAGGCCCTATCTTCTAGCCGACAACCTCTGGCATTTGGGGAAATGCACTTGAGGCCATGTGACCTACCGGGTTTGGGGTGCCCCTGGTTGGATTCCGGAACCGAGAAGTTACAACCGAAGTTAGAATTGGACTTCTAAGTAGTCCATTGTGAGTGTTTTTCCAAGTAGTTTGTGATGGTTTAATTCTTTCATCATTTAGAGGCCATTTGAATGGTGTTTTAGACCAAGATAGTTCTTGGATGATTCCTTTAAGGTTATTGTTCTAGGATCCTTCTAGGGGATGGATTGTGTGTTGTGAGGCCTGTGTGGGGGTGTTCACTGGTTGATCACCATGGCTTAAGGAGTCTAGGTGATCTTGTTTGAGGATATTTGGATATATTCAAGGAGGCATAATCAAGTTTTTTCTTGTATGAGATCAATAGTTTAGTTATTTGAGGTTTAGGTCTGGTCTCATGAGGTCAGGATTGGTATGAGCCTTTTGGGTGGATCTTTATGATGGGATATCAATTTTTGATGGGAGCTATCAAGTTGATATTGAGATAGGTCTGAGGGAACTTCTTGAGGAATTCGATTTTGGGAGGTTTTTCTTGAGGTTTCAGTTCTAGGAAAGCCATTTATGGAGGTTTCCATTATGGGCAGTTTCTCCTTAGGATTGATTTGGGAGACCTATCATAGATCCATTGAGTAGGCATTGCCCAAAGTTTTTTTTTTCTGGAGGAGCCCCTTTTAGGGTGTCTCACCTAATCTATGGTGTGTTGGATAACCCCCTTATATGGTGTCCAATTTGTGTTAAGGTTTTGGGAACCATGGTTGTTTCCCTATCTTTGGTTGTCCTGTAAGATGGTCGATGTTGGTTTTAATGGTTTTGGTTAGAGGGTGCGGGTGTTATCCAACCCTAGTTCTTGAGCTTATGGTCTTGGAGGTTTGAGGTTGTTCTTTTTGAGTACTTGGTGTGAGATGATACCATTGGGATCTTATTTGAATAGGTGTTGGCCATAAGTTTTGATTGTGGTTACTCTCCTATATTGGTGGGTTGCTATGAGGTGGGGCTAGGGAGCTAATGGATAATCAATATGAGTACAATTTTACTAGTTTATCATTTAATACTCACTAGGATTTGTGGACTATGGTGGCTACAACACTCCTAGGGTTCAGTTTTATGAGTTTGGGTCTTGGTCAGGTATCTTTGTGATTTTATGACTGGTTAGTTATTCCCAATAGGTTCCGATGGACATTTGGGAATGATAGTGTACTCCCGTGGTCGATAGGAAGTTCCTAACTCTAGTTAAAATTAAACTATTGGAATACTATTTCCTAATAGATGCACGTTGGTGTTTGGACACATAGGAAAGATCCTAGGGTATGGTATTCATTTCTATTCTTATGTTGGACTTTGGAGGTTCTTATTAATTAGGTGTATGCAATTGACATTGTTGTTGTGTGTTCCATGTTTCATAATTCCTCTAACTAGGGACAAAGAGAGGGTAATTTTACCTATGAGTATTTTTATAGAACCTAATGTTTGTTGTTTTCCTTTTTTGTCCCTTTTTATCTTTATATTCATTGTTTATCATTTATTCAAGTAGTCTTGTTCAATTAGGCTAGACATGATAGGTATTGCATGCACATATTTTGATAGTAGATGTTAGGGTCACCATTGGGGGTGGCCTATTGAGATTTTTTTCTCACACCCTACATATGCACCTTGGTGGATGTGAAACCCTTATTTATTCTTTTAGGTTGAGTACATGATGTGTTGGATCGAGCGATGGCCCAATGTTTTAGTGTTAGAGTGGAGCTCCTCATGTAGAGCTCCTTACGTGGAGTCATGTTTCATGATGGACCTATTCATAAATCTTGGATACAGGGTATGTTTTTTTGGATAAAAGTATCAATAGAGCCTTACATATTTATTTTTATTTTATTTTATTCAGTATATGGTAGACCTAGTCGGATAACAATATTTGTATGTTGTATTTGATTCTATATGAATCATTTCATTTATTATAGTTTTTCTGGTAATTTATTTATTTATGGGATCTCTGATATTCTTGGATATGTATATGTTTTGTTTATTTCCATTATTATTTCACTCTGATATGAGGTAATATTCATCCAACTAAATTCTTTTAGGCCATCGCTGCTATTCAGAAACCTCTGGCATATGGGGAGGCATTTTTTAGGACTTTTTGCAGGCCAGATTAGATGACAGGTCGGGTCGACTAGGGATGGTTCATGACAGAAGGGATAAATCTCTTCTTGACTTATTCATTAATAAAATATCATTTGTGACACACCCAACAGACCCAAATTCACCATGAATAGTTATTATCATGTTTTATGGAAATACATCTAAGTGCATGAGTCATGGCATGCATTAATAATAATCTTAAAGTCTACGGACCATTACACACACTCATAGACATAAACATCCAATGAAACATAAACATGTGGAATTTATACTACCAAGTATATTCTCATAATCACTCATCTTGGAGATTACTAAGTGTGAACTCCATGATAAGATGACTCATCTTCTTATGAGTACTCACACTTGATAGTAAACTTGTTATGTTCCCTATCATAGAATTTTATCCAAAAAAAATATTTTTAACAATATCATCATGACATTTCAAGGGTCAAATCATAGTAGGTAACTATTGTACCATTTTAATGTAATAGATACTCTAGGTCATTATTTAATTAAAGTCCCATAGAATTATTAACAATATGTAATAAGATATTTAAATTAATATTCAATTATTTAAATATAAATGTAATCCAAAGTACAAATAGTTGATTTTAGAACACCAACTATAATAGACTCCAACCCAGACTATATCTAACTACCTAAGAATTTTAATCTACTAAACCTCACAAGATGATCATGTTTCTATAGAGTTAAGAATTTAGTCAAGGGTTCTACCATGTTGTCTTATATGGAGACTCTTCTCACTATGTATTCACCTCTCTAAGAAAAATACCTCAAAATATAATATTTATGAAGTATATACTTCGTTCATTGATGTGATCTTGGATACTTTTCAAGGGCCACTACTACAGTATTATCAAAATAGAGCGTTATAGGATATTTACTTCTAGGAATCAAATCAAGATATTGGATGAAGTTGTGTATCAAAACTACTTCTTTAGCTAACTCATAAGCTGTTATATACTCGAATTATATTGTATAATATATGAACACTAATTTCTTTAAGATATTCTAGATCACAAAACCACTATTGATAGTGAATATGTATCTATTCTATGATTTCAGATCATCTTGATCTATTTAGAAACTATCATCTGTATATCCTCTAATGACTAATTACTCATATCTTATATATACCATGAATATATCCTTATATAACCTCAAACACTAAAGGATAGTCTTGAAAATCATCCAATGGTGATCACATGGTCCAACTTGATATCTCCCTACTGCACTTAAGGCATAAGTGACTTCTATCCTATTACATAACATAAAATACATGACCGACTTAATCATCGGTGTTTATGGAATCCTTTACAATCACCATATTTCTTTATGTGTCTGGAAACACATTTTCTTATAATTATGTATGCAATGTGAAACTTGAAAAAAATCCTCTATTAGATTGTGCCATACTGAATCTCTTCAGTATCTTATCTATATATGTTATTTGACTTAGATCGAACAACCTCTTGGATATATCATGATTGATAATGATCCCAAGAATATATGATTCTTCACCTAAGTCCTTCATAGAGAATAATGTGTTTAAACCAAATTTAACAAACTATAAGATTAATATTTTTTTCTAATAAGTAGTATGTCATTAACATAAACTATAAAAAAATGATCACAGTCCCACTAAACCACTTATAGATACAAGTATCTCATTCATTATTTATGAAACCAAATTCTATTATAGATTCTTCAAAATGAATGTTTGATGACCTAGATGGTTTCTTTAATCTATAAATGGATCTCTAAAACATTCATACCTTATTGAATTCATTTGGAGTCACAAAACATTCGAGTAGTGTCTATAGACATATTCTTGAAGGTTACCATTAAGGAATATTATTTTGACATTAATTTTACAAATATAATATTCATATAAAGATTCTATATATAGTATAATTATGATAGATTTTAGCATAGAAACTGGTGAAAAGTGTTGGTTGGAGTGGACACTCAAGAGGGGGGGTGAATTGAGTTCCAATTAAAATTTCTGTGAAAAAATATTTTCTATTAAATTCCCCCAATTTATAAAACAAGTTAAACTATAGTGAATTTATAAAACTGTAAAGGTTCAATTAGATTCTCAAAAGATTGATTAGTTCTCAGTTAATCTAATCATAAGATGAAATCATCTTTTGAAACTAACCTACTGATTTACAATAGATACAAACACTTGCTAGATTAAATATCAAAGTAAATTTAAAACAGATTTGTATTTCAAAGTAATAAGAAGCAGAATATAAATTAGATACTGTATATTTTGAACTTAAACTAAAAATGCACAGAAAATATAACCAAGAGGATCAGTCTCAAGCCGAGACTTAGTCCGCTCAAATTTATATATAAATTTGATCCACACCCTGGATCGGGGTTAACAACAGTACAAGACTGTCCAGGCCACGTAGGGACCTCTACCACTGTTCTTTGTGGGAAACAAAAATAAAGACCATACCACACAAGGACCTCTTCCACAGTTTTCGTGGGTAAACAAGAGTAAGGAGTTTTGGTGTGAGGATTGTGATATCCTCTAGTTCATCACTGGAGACAGTGTGTGTGTAAAATAAATAGGATACACACACTTCTCGAAAGTAAATAATAAATCACTTAGAGATAGTATATGAAAGTTTATAAAGATCTAGTGATTGGCAGTGTAGCTATGGACTCGTTGGATTATGAAGAAATGCTTTTGAGTCCTTCTCTGGTTTTTCTGTCGAAAAACAGAGTGTCGTGGTTCAGCTATTGTTTCTCCAGGGGATAAGATGTTCTATGACTTCATAGTACTTCGTGTGCTCTTCAGTAATGCAGGATTTCATGTATGGAACTTCTTTAAGGATCGTGCAATGTGTTCTTCACAGTTGTGCTCAGGATTGTTCTTCGGTTTAGTACAGAGATCGCGTGTATTGTAGTATGTGTGTCGAGACGTGTCAAGCGAAAGTGTGTCCTCTTCTACAGTTCAATATTCTTTATATTCCATGAGTTTCAGCAATAGGAATGATTTCCTTTCCATAGGTATGAGGTACGATTTCCTAACAGACCAACAAATATCATTAAATAACATTAATTTCACTAAAAACATCAAATATGACCGTTAGTATTATTTAAATAATATTGAAAAAAAGATTAAGAAACGGTGTCATAGTAGTTGTGCAAACAATGTCTCTTTGAACCGGTGTCTCCTTCATGTTATGTGCTTCACGGTGTGTCCATGTCACGGTGTCTAGATCACGGTGTCTGAGTCACGGTGTTTCCTTCACGGTGTCTAGATCACGGTGTGTCCTTCACGGTGTCTGGGTCACAATGTGTCCTTCATGGTGTCTGGGTCACGGTGTGTCCTTCACGGTGTCTGGGTCACGGTGTGTCCTTCACGGTGTCTGGGTACTTAGACAATTAACTGTATTCACACTTAAATAGTAATATGCGGAATATGAATTAAGCTTAACCATTATCAATTAAGAGAACTTGAAACATAAATACAAAGGTTTGATAAGATAAGGAAGAGTTGTGATCATGCAAAATATTTGTAAATAATAAAGAGAGTAATTGATAGTAATAAGATTTTCAATCATTAAAACATGATATGTAATAATTATTGAGATTTTTCATCATTAAAACCTGATTAATACAAGAGGAGTCAAATAATCTCCCCCTTTTTGATGATCACAAATCTTGTATAGTTAAAAGATAAATGAAATGCAACATTAGAGAAAATAACAGATATAATAAGAATAGATAAAAGACTAAGAGATAACTTGTCACTATTTCTCCCCCTTTTGGGATTATAAAAAAGTAAAGAGAATGGAGTGAAACACTGCATTTGTCATGTAGTAGATTCATAATAAAACATACAGGAGAAATACAAACAGTAAACAGAAAAATACATCCCATCAAAAATTAAGAAACATTGGTAGGCATCATGGATTAGCTTTCTCTTTGCCTTTATCAGCAGGAGCTGGAGTTTATGTAGAAGAAGGCATGGAGGTAGTAGATAAAGATGGTAAAGGTAGACCTTCAAATATGGTGGGAGCCAAAGTAGGAGCTGTAGAAGATCTAGTTTGTGGTTGATCAAGAATGACTGGTCTGATCTGAGAAAGGGCTTGGCTGACTAACATAATAGTTGAGGCTAGGGCAGGTGGACCAGGTCTAAGCAGTGCAGCAGCTGGAGAAAATATATCAGTACTCTACACATGAAGATACTGCTTCAAAATATTGATGAAATCAGTAATGATTTCTCCACCATATTGCATATCTTTTTCAAAATCGTCCCTATTCTCCATGAATTTGTCCAACAATCTGGTGAACTCTGTAAGATTCTGAACTTGAGCTTTAAAATCTTGAGTTACTAGAGGGATTTTCAGGTTATCCACAAGATACTTAAAGTGATTTTTCATGTCACTTTTAGAGAAAATCCGAGTGATATAAAATTCTATCTTCTTGGTGATCTTTTGTTGAGCATCATTGGCAATCTTGGAATGAATCTGAACAAGATCAAGTGCTCTATCACTGTTCTTCACCACCTATGACAAAGGAGATAGATCCAAGCCACTGAAGGCACTCTGAATTTCTTCCTTGATTATGGATCTCAGCAGAGAATCATCCAAAAAGGGAACAGAAGTCTGACCAGTGGGAGGAGAAGCCTTGACAGATTTGGTTAGAACTTTGAGCTATTTCAAAACTTTTTGCAGACATCCAGTGTACTCATATGTGAGTCTAATCAGATTTTCTAGAAGCTCTCTCATGCGTTGCAGCATCTTTGTGTGTCTTGTTCCAATCTTCTCATCAAAATATAACAGATAAGGATGCACTTGAGACACAATATCTCTAGAAAGGTTGGAAACATCTGGTTCAGGAGAAGTAGCAATAGGTGCAGGAGCAGAAATAGGAGCATGATCTGATCTTAAAGACAATTCGGTTTGCAGGTTTTCCACCAAACCTTTCAAATTTGCAACATCAGCACTAAGCAACTTATTTTCAACTCTTAGTTCTTGTATTTCTCGGATCAACCTTGGTTAAATATGCAGAATAATATTTTCCCAAATAATCGATGCATCTTTTTGACTTAGTTGATTCACTGGACGAGGTTGAGAGGATATAATCTTCTCAACTCCAGCTAGGATAGTATCTCAAAAGACTTTCAAATCATCCTTAGTTACATAATATTGTTGCTTGGGTAAGAGAGTAGATGAAGGTAGTGGTACAGGTTCTGATACAGATTCTGGTTGCGGTTCAAAATTAGTTTTAGTTTAAGATTCAGATTGAGGTCGAGGCTCTGGTTCTAGTTCTGGGTGAGCTACTGACATCAATTGAAACAAAGAAGAGAGATCTATACCAGTTTCAGTCACTTGCTGTGATTCAATCACATCATAAAAACTTGGAAAATCATACCGAGTGTACACAGAATATGTGACAGTTGGTTGAGAGGTTTCAGAAGATCCAGCTTCATCAATCTCAAGGTTTTGAGGTTCCTCCCCCTCAAACTGTGCTTCTATGTCATATTCTTGAGGCTTAGGAATTGGGTTAAGATACATAGGATCAGTTCTAATCTCTTCAGCAAATTCTTGCCTTGCCAGCTGAAAGGAAATTTCCATCCTCTCTTCAGCAGAGGGTATGTATGCAAGAACTGACTGTTCCACTGGTTGTGCTTCCAGATTTGATTCTTTTTTAATAGGGATATCCTCTTGATTAACATTTTCCCTAGCAGGGATTTCTCCTAGATCAGCTTCTTCCATGACAGGGAGGTCTTCTGCACCACCAGACTCTTCCATGGCTTGCTGCTCTAAATCAGGGATAATCAAATCTCGTGCAGCCTCAGACTAAATTTCTTGATCAATATAATCTCTAGAATAAGGAGATTTTTCTTCTATAAAAACATCAAAAACTTCCTCTCTAAGAGGTATTTCAGTAGGAACATCCACAAGGACATCAATCCTTTCTTTCTCAACAGGAGCTGCTTCCTCTTGAGGTATTTCATCCTCTTCTTCTTCTTCTTCTTCAGGGTACTTAGCCACTTCATCTGGTTTCAAACCAATATCAGTTATATTCTTTGGCCTTCTTGGATAATAAACAGGATTATACTTCTTATAAAGTTGATCATTATCCTCAACCCACTGCTTCTTCCAGGGGTTCCAATTAATCTTCATCCTTCTGATGATAGGATTGGATAAACATATATCAAAATCCTCTACCTTTTCTTCATTTGGTCCAACTAATCCCTTGGCAACTAACATGGCCGAAATCATCCTTGAGTAAAACAAGGAGGAGGATTTGGAAGTGAATTTAATCAGCTCACATATATGGTTAATGACATATTTGAAAAGATTGATCTTATGGCCATTCTTCAACAGGTGAATTAGGAACACATCCTGATACTTCATCACATCAAAATCACTTTTTCTTGGACTAATCAAATTCTGAACAAATTTGAATAGTAGTCTTGTCTCCCCATCCAATTCAGCTACTATGGCCCTTTGCTTGGTGCCATTTCTAGTCAGGATCTCTAGTGCATTTTCCAGATCAAATATGTCAGTTGTTGGAGGAGGGTCTCTCTGGTAATCCTCACAAATCCCTTCATGAGGAATCCTCAGGCCTGCATCCCATAGCCTCAAAGAGAATGAACACTTTTTTCCATTGATCCATCTTGTTACCATAAAACTTTCTCCAGCATCAAAGGAAAACTTTACATATTGGTAAAATTGAGATACCAACCTTGGATAAATCAGTCTATCTTGTCTAGAGAACCATTTGAACCATCCTTATTCTATTAAGATTTTTAGGACCAAAGACTTGCTAGACAGCATCCACTCAGGGCAAATCTCTTTTTCAGGTACTATAGTACAACTTACTAGGTTCAGATTTAGAGGTCCTTCGGGTGATATCCTTGGTGCTCTTTTCTGTTTCTTCGTGCGGTGCTTCTCAGATGAGGGTGAAGATGGATGCTTCATCCTGGGAATCCACTGAAGATTCGAGCAAGAGAGAAGGATAGAAGGTTTTCAAGATAAAGAGGGTTCGAGAGAGATAGAGAGCAGAAGAGAGCTTGGGTAAGGAATCAAGTAGAAACCCTTATGTTTTATCATTTGGGAATGTCAAATGTCATAAAAACAAAAACGCGGGAAAGTAAACAGTGGTGAAATAAAAATTTCCACGATGCAGGTTAAAATAAATATATAAAGAATCTTTATGGTGAGACTGTGAGTAGGCGTTATGGTGCGATGAAAAAGAGTCTTCATGGTGAGACAGTTGGTGGTCGTCACAGTGAGATAGTGACCATTCTGTGCAGTCATGGTGAGATAGGGAGTGAACTGTTCTGTCACAGTGATACAGTTAGGTGACAGACCGTGAACACAAGGTGTTAACTGTGAGACCATAAACATGGAACAGTAACTGAGAAATAGTGAACATGAAACCATAAAGTAAAATATAGTAAAATAGTAAATAGTAAGATCTGTAATATGTCTATTTATGGTTAATCATGCCAAGATCATGTATTATGTAGTCTAATCTCTCAGAATTTAATATTTTAGTGAATATATCATCAAGTTGATATTTAGTACCAATGAATTCTAAAGTGATATCACCTTTTTGGTAATGATCCCTCAAAAAGTGATGTCTTACATCAATATGATTTGTCCTAGAATGTGAAACAGGATTCTTTGAAATGTTAATAGCACTTGTGTTGTCACAATTTATTGGGACATGTTTGAATTGATATCCATAGTCTAGTAATGTGTGTTTCATCCACAAAATTTGTGCACAACAACTTCCATCAGCTATGTATTTAGCTTCTGCAGTAGATAATGCAACAGAATTTTTTTTCTTACTACACCATGATACTAGTGACTTTCCTAAAAAGTGACATGTTCCATAGGTTCTTTTTCTATCTAACTTACATCCAACAAAGGCAGCATCAGAATAACTAACTAGTTCAAATGATTGTCCTTTTGGATAGAACAGTCCTAAATTGGGAGCATGCTTGAGGTATTTAAAAATTCTCCTTACAACATTTAAATGTTACTCTTTAGGGTTTTCTTGGAAATGAGCACACATACACACACTAAACATAATATCAGTATGACTAGAAGTCAAGTAGAGTAGACTTCCAATCATTCCTCTATAAGTGGTTTGATCAACAGATTTTCCATCTTCATCAAGATCCAACTTACAGGTGGTAATCATGGGAGTGTCACTACTTTTTGTGCTATCCAATCCAAAATGTTTTATAAGATATCTAGTATATTTAATTTGATTTAAAATAATTCCATCATCATTTTGAAAGATTTGAAATCCAAGAAATAATTTAAGTTCACCCATTATACTCATCTCAAATTCTTTTTGCATCATTTTAGAAAAATCAGTACACAAAGAAGTTTTTGAAGATCCAAAAATAATATTATCTACATAAATTTGTACAACTAAAACATCTTTAGGAATTCATTTTATAAAAAGAGTAGGATCAGCTATTCCTTTTGTAAAACCTTTAGAAATTAGAAAAGTACTTAATCTATCATACCAAGATCTTGGAGCTTGTTTTAAACCATATAAAGCTTTTGATAATTTGAAAATATGATTTGGAAAATGAGGGTTTCTAAATCCAGGTGGTTGTTCAACAAAAACATCCTCAGAAATATACCCATTTAAGAAATCACTCTTGAAATCCATTTGATATAGTTTGAAATTTAGATGTTCCGCATAAGCAAGTAAAATCCTAATAGCTTCTAGTCTGGCTACTGGAGAAAAAGTCTCCTCATAGTCAATTCCTTCCTCTTGACTATAGCCTTGTGAAACTAACCTAGCTTTGGTTCTAACTATATTTCCAGATTCATCTACTTTATTTATAAACACCCATTTAGTGCCTATGGTGAAAGTGTCCTTAGGTCTTTCAACAAGTTTCCAAACTTTATTTCTTTCAAATTGATCGAGTTATTCTTGCATAGAAATTACCCAACATTCATCATTAATAGCATCATCAATGTTTTTAGGTTCAAGTTGTGTCAAGAAGGCTTGATGTTCAACCTGATTTCTGAGAGAAGCTCTAGTCTGTGTTCCTCTATCAAGATTACCAACAACAACATCTAAAGGATAATTCTTTAGAATCCTAGTTGATCTAGTAAAGGTAGGACTAGAAATTTCAGGTTCTTCTCTAGGTTCGGGTTCATTAGGAGAAGATTCTGAAATATTTCCAGAACTGGTTGTCTTTACAGTAGGTTCATTGATTTTATCATTATGGTCCAGAACAGTCAAATCTTCTTCAAGATTTTCAAGAGAGGTTTTAGGCTCATGTGGATCAGTTTCATCAAATTTGATGTGAACAGATTCTTCCACACACTTGGTTTTCTTATTGAAAACTCTATAGGTTTTTATAGTTATAGAATATCCTTAAAATATTCCTTCATCACTCTTAGAAGAAAACTTATCCAGATTATCCTTGGTATTAAGAATAAAAACTTTGCAGCCAAAGACTCTGAAGTAACTAACTTTAGGTTTTCTATTATTCCATAATTAATAAGGGGTATTTTTGAGAACATGTCTAATTAAGACTCTATTAATAATATAACAGGTTATATTCATAGCTTCATCCCAAAAGTAAATAGGTAGGTCATACTCATTGGGCATAGTTCTTTCTATTTCTTGAAGGGTTCTATTCCTTCTTTCTACTACACCATTTTGATGAGGTGTCCTAGGAGCAGAAAATTTGTGACTATAGCCATTGTGTGAGAAATAAGATTCAAACTCTTGATTTTCAAACTCACGACCATGATCACTTCTCAGGGTTTTAATCTTAAGTCCACTAAGTTTTTCTAAAGACTTGGAGTATTTAATAAAGTAATAACAAGCTTCACTTTTGTGAGCTAAGAAGTATACCCAAGTATATATAGAAAATTCATCCACTAAGACATAGAAATAGTGCTTCCCATTTAATCTAGAAACTCTAGATGGTCTAAACAATTCCATGTGAACTAACTCGAGAGGTTGAGAAGTTGAAACTTCTTTCTTTTATTTGAAAGAGATTTTGTGTTGTTTTCCCTTTTGACAGGGATTACAAACTTTTTCATTTGGAAACTCTAGTTTGGGTAAGTCTCTAACTGAGTTCTTCCTAGTTAGTTTTCTAAGTGAGTGTATATTGTAGTTTCCTAATCTCCTATTCCATAACCAAGAATCTTTATGAAAAGCATTTAAACAAGTAACATTTTTCTTAGCTAAATAATTTAAATCAACAGCATAAACATTTTCATTTCTTAAAGTAGAAAATATTAAAACATTTTTATAATTAAAAGCATTACAAGAATCATTTTAAAATTTAACATTAAATCCATCATCACATAATTGAGATATACTTAACAAGTTATATTTCAATCCATCAACAAATAAAACTTTAGAAATTAAAACTGAGTTAGTGTTACCAATTTGGCCTAGCCCGATGATTTTTCCCTTAGAATTATCACTAAAGGTGACATGACCTCCATCAACCTTGATTAGGCTCTTGAAGCATGAGTAATCCCCAGACATATGTCTTGAACATCCACTATCCAAATACCATGTCTTCTTGTGGGAACTCTTCAAATATGTTTACTACAAAACAGATTTAGATGAGAAATGACTTTGGTACCCAGATATTATTGGGTCCAGATAGGTTATCAATCAATGCTTTAGGTACCTAGATTTTTATTATGGGTCTCATATAATTTATAGAACCAATATATTTTGAAAGATAAACTTTATTTGATCTATAACCATACAGATAACTAGTTGAAGAATATCAATTTTCAGAACTGGAACAAACATAATTTTTTCCAGACTTAGGAATAAATTTAGTTTTAGTAAGCTATCTTTTTCCAGGTTGATAACCTATTCCAGTAGCATACTTTTGTGCCACTTGATTTCCTAGCATTTAAGTTATAGTGTCCTTTCCATTTGTCAACTTTTCTAAGTCGTTTCTAAGTTTCTCATTACACAATTTCAGTTTAGTATTTTTCTTTATCAGTTGAGAATTATTTTCCTTTTCTACAACAAGGGAAGATTTAACATTAGTAGTGAGAGCATAATGTTTCTTTAAGTCATTGTACTTGTCCTTAAGTTCATTAAAGGTTTCTTCTAGCATGTTACAATATTCAAATAGTTCCTCACTAGACATGTTTTCAGATTCAGAATCAGTTCCAGAATAATTATCATTATGCATAGGAGAAATAAGTACCTTAAAGGTATTGGTCATGAAGTACATTTTGGCACGATTCTTTTCAGAATCAGAAATTTCAGATTCACTTGTGCTGTCTTCTAAAACACTCCAAGTAGCTTTCATGGCTTTCTTATTATTCTTGTCCTTATAATCATGTTTCTTTTTGAATTTTAATTTTGGACAGTCTACCTTGATGTTTCCTTTCCTTTTGCATTCATAGAAGACTATATCATCTTCTTTATCAGACTTCTTCCAATCCTTTTTCCAGTGAATTTTGTTGTCATATTTACCTTTGTAGTTTGTTTTTCTGAAGAATTTCTTCTTCCTATATAATTTCTTAAACCTCATGGCTATTTGATCCATCTTAGCATCACTGTCTGAATCTGAATCTTCACTAGTTGAACTTTCAGTAGGTATATGTATTTTTTTCTTGTCTTTTCTCTTTGAATCATTAGACTTGAAAGCCACATATTTTCTCTTGGGTTCATCATATCCTTCCTTGTTTACCTTAAGTTCTTCATCATACATCATTAATTTACCAATAAGCTCTTTGGCAGGCAGAGCTCCAATGTCACATGATTCTCTGATTGAAACAGAAGTGCCTATCCATCTATCTGGAAAACATCTCAGTATCCTCATGATTTGTTCCTTTTCTGGAACAACCTTTCCAAGTGAACTCATTGTGTTGACTATCTCATTGAACCAGAGATACATATCAAAAATAGGTTCATCAGTTTTTATTTTAAAATTATCATATTTAATAGTATAAGTATTTAATCTCATTTCTTTAACATTATTTGTTCCCTCATGAGAAACACCTAAAGTATCCCATAGTTCATAAGCTATTTTACAGGCATATATTCTATTGAATTCCTCATCTCGTAATGCACAATACAAAGAATTCATAGCTTTACGATTATTATTGTAAGCAGTTTTTTTAGGTTCATCCCAAATTATTCTTTCAGTTTCTGGAATTTTATATTGAGATTCTATAGCAGTCCAGATATCAAAACCCATACTTTCTAAATGAATTTTCATCTTAAGTTTCCACTGGTCATAGTTTTTACCATTGAAGAAAGGTGGCCTATTAGCAGCAACACCTTCTATTCTATTTTCCATAGATATATTTGAGAAAGATAAATAAAAAGATAATATTTATAACTAACAGAAATTTATGATCTTTAAAAAAGCAACTAAAATAACAATTGAAAAACAGAATGTTTTAAAACTTTTATTAATAAAAAACAACCTCTGATACCAAATGTTGGTCAGAGTGGGCACTTAATAGGAGGGTGAATTGAGTTCCAATTAAAATTTCTATTAAAAGATATTTTCTATTAAATTCCCCCAATTTATAAAATAAGTTAAACTGTAGTGAATTTGTAAAACTGTAAAGGTTCAATTAGATTCTCAAAAGATTGATTAGTTCTCAACTAATCTAATCAGAAGATTAAATCAGCTTTTGAAACTAACCTACTAATTTACAATAGATACAAACACTTGCTTGATAAACTATCAAAGTATCTTTAAAACAGATTTTTATTTCAAATTAATAAGCAGCGGAATATAAATTAGATACTGTATATTTTGACCTTAAAGTAAAAATTCACAAAAAATATAACCAAGAGGTTCAGTCTCAAGCCGAGACTTAGTCCTATCAAATATATATATAAATTTGATCCACACCCTGGATTGGGGTTAACAACAATACAAGACTGTCCAGGCCACGCAGGGACCTCTACCACTGTTCTTCATGGGAAACAAAAATAAAGACCAGTCCACACAAGGACCTCTTCCACAGTTGTCATGGGTAAACAAGAGTAAAGAGTTTTGGTATTAGGATTGTGATATCCTCCAGTTCATCACAAGAGATAGTGTGTGTGTGTATTATAAACAGGATACACACACTACTCAAAAGTAAATAATAAATCACTTAGAGATAGTATATGAATGTTTAGAAAGATCTTGTGATTGGCAGTGCAGCTCTGGACTCGTTGGATTCAGCAGAAATGCTTCTAAGTACTTCTCTGGTTTTTCTATTGAAAAACAGAGTGTCTTGGTTCATCTTTTGTTTCTCCAGGAGAGAAGATGTTCTCTGACTTCAGAGTACTTCATGTGATCTTTAGTAATGTAGGATTGCATGTATAGAACTTCTTTGAGGATTGTGCAATGTGTTATTCATAGTTGTGCTCAGGATTGTTCTTCGGTTCAGTACAGAGCTCACGTGTATTGTAGTATGTGTGTCGAGACATGTCAAGAGAGAGTGTGCCCTATACTACAGCTCAGTCTTCTTTATATTCCACGAGCTTTGGCAATATGAATGATTTCCTTTCCATAGGTATGAGGTACAGTTTCCTGACAGAACAACAACTATCATTAAATAACATTAATTTCATTAAAAACATCAAATATGACTGTTAGTATTATTTAAATAATATTGACAAAAATGTTAAGAAACAGTGTCATAGTAGTTGTGCAAATGGTGTCTATTTGAACCGGTGTCTCCTTCACGGTATGTGATTCATGGTGTGTCCATGTCACGGTGTCTAGCTCACGGTGTCTGAGTCACGGTGTGTCCTTCATGATGTCCGGATCACGGTGTGTCCTTCACGGTGTCTGGGTCACGGTGTGTCCTTCATGGTGTCTAGGTCACGGTGTGTCCTTCAGGGTGTATGGGTCACGGTGTGTCCTTCACGGTGTCTGGGTACTTAGACAATTAACTGTATTCAAACTTAAATAGTAATATGCAGAATATGAATTAAGCTTAACCATTATCAATTAAGATAACTTGAAACATAAATACAATGGTTTGATAAGATAAGGAAGAGTTGTGATCATGCAAAATATTTGTAAATAATAAAGAGAGTAATTTACATTAATAAGATTTTCAATCATTAAAACATGATGTGTAATTATTATTGATATTTTTGATCATTAAAACATGATTAATACAAGAGGAGTCCAACAAAAAGGTTTCATCGTAGTCAATTCCTTGATTCTATTTTAACCCTTTTTAACCAGTCATTCCTTATAAGTACTAATTTTTCCATCCTTGTCCAATTTATTCTTGAATACACATTTATAACCAATGGTATTTATATCCACTAGAGGATATACAAAAATACATACCTGGTTTTGATACATGGAATCCATTTTGAAATTCATAGCTTCTTTACATTTGGAAAAATTTGTGCCACTTACTACTTACATGTAGGTTTTAGGATCATTATTATCAACTATTAATGAGTTACCATCCTCAATGAATAGAAAACCATATATTCCAGGTTCTTAAACCTATCTTTTACTCTTAAAAAGTAATTTTGTATCTAGAATATTCTCTTCCATGGGGATTTGTGGAATCTATTCTTATTCTAACTCTTTTGTATCTTAACACTAGTCTTCATAGAATTATATCTCACTCACACTATCTCTTATAGATATGTGATCTCATTCAATAAGGGTGGTATGTATGTTAACCAAAAATTTATTTTCTATAATATCATATAGATAATATCCTTTAGTTTACTTAGGATACCATATAAAGATATATGTAGTGCCTTAGGGTGAAAGTTTTTTTTTCTAAAAATGGCCTTAATAAATGCTTCATGACCCTACACACATATATTGACAAAATGGGTTTTTTTCCATACAAAATCTAATACAAAACACCGATTTCTACTTTAGTTGAAACTTAGTTTAGTAAATATGATGTTTTTTGTAATACATATCCCCAAAATGATAATTCAAGACTCATAAGACTCATTATTGATTTCATCATGTCTAACAAGGTGTGTTTTCTAATTTAACCTACAACATTCCACTAAGGTGTATAAGGAGGAGTGAGTTTGTATAGAATCCTAAAATTTTGTAAATAATCAATAAAGCATTAATCAAGATATTATACACTATAGTCTGATTATATTTTCTTAATATTTTTACTAATATGTTTCTCAAATTCATTATTATTTTCCTTGAATATTTTCAAGGAATATAAATTATAACTTTGTTTCATTTGGTTTTTTCTTTTCAGGCCTCGAAACGCCCAACGGCTCCATATCCAATGATGGACGGACCTGCTTTCCAAAGGCAGGCATTCGCTAGATGGTCTGGCCATCGACACTTAAGAACTCACATTGGTTGAGAGGATGGGAAGTCAGGCTCATCACACCCTTTTTGGGGGAGAATTATTGCCTGTTCCGGGACTCTCTTATAGATTTAAGACGTATTCATATGTTCATGAATCTTTGGTTTATACCCAAACATAGTATCCACGGATTTGACATTGGTGGGAAATGGTCAACTGGACGCAGGGGTTTGAAATCATTTATGCCCGAGGTTTACCATCCCTCGTTGGATTAATGACCCCGAAGAGTCGGAAATTGATTGAGGCGATACAAGGAGTGGTGCAGTGAACTGGCACGAAGAATAGTCGGATCGACCAGTTATTGGGCTTGAACCTCTTGGTGGCTTCCTACATACCCTGTCTAGGAGGAAGGGATCAAAGTCCACGTAGTTCACATATACAGTTTAACGTCATGCTGGACGGGGGCATACAGTTTAACGTCATGTTGGATGAGGGTGGAACTCAACGTGAAGAAACGACCGAGTGGTGGGCTTGAACCTCATGGAGGCTTCCTACGTACCACGCCTTGACATGGATAAAAGTAACTGTAGTTCACTTTGTGGGGATTACACTCTGAGGAGGCCCATAACGGGATGTCATGGTTGACGCTTACTATAAGCCCACGTGATTCATGCTCGGTGAGAGAAATAAGAGGCAACAAGGACCAGAGGATCACGTCGCGAAAGGTGCGTCCGTGAGAAGTGGAGTGGGGCTTACACATGAGGGTGGCCCATAAGGTCGGGGATTACTCCTAGATGGATGACCATGTCCATGGATTGGGTTTTACACTCTGGGGAGGCCCAGAAGGTCGGGGCTTACTTCGAGATGGACACCCGTGGCAATAAAGCCCAACAAGAGAGGGAAAGGGGGTGCTCCTATTCCCATCTCCTCTCTTGCAGTGCATGAGGAATTCCTTATGAAGGCTATTTTACCATCTTCGAGGAACCCTCAACAAGTGGAGGGGCAGAAAGGGGATTCCCGAGCTTAGAATCCACATTACCGTGGGAATGTAAACCCAGGAATGCTTCGAGAATCTACTCAAGGGTCAGGGAAACCCCTTTGCCCCTGTTTACTGTGGGTATGTGAACTCAAAATGGCGCGTTGATGCGCCTTAAAGTTACACCACAAAAATCCGGTGGCTCTGGTGGAGGCCTCGGCTCAGGGCCGATGAATAGGCCAATGAGGGAGTCGCAGAGGACTTGGCTGGATATGAGGGATTTTATCTGTCTCAGGAAATGAGAACACCGAAGTGGTTGGCAGGCCACCGAGAGGTATGGGTGGTGGCGCCCTTTGTGTGGGGAAGTGCCACGCGGCTAGATAAGCCATCCGTGAACCAGGGGTGGTCCGCGAACTGATTGGTGTCCCATGAACCAGGATGGTTCGTGGCTTCAGGTTCAATCCGCAAACCAGGGTGGTTCGCGGAGGGTTCCAGGCAGGCATCGATGACCAAGGGTGGCACCGGTCAGAGGCTCGTCGATTGGGGCTTCGCCCGTGTAGGAGAGTGCTACACGATGCGACGGATGGAAAAAAAGGCATAAACTCCCTGGTCCGCGGGGAAGTCATCCGCGGAGGGGGCATGGTTCATAGTTCTCCTTGTTTTTGTTATTTTTGGTTCATGGTTCACCAAGTTATTATGCGTTTTCCAGTTCCTTGTTAATTTGTATACCTTTTGCGGTTTACATATGGGAATTTCACTGTTTTCGAAATCCGAAGCCTTCCTTCAATCGATCTCCTTCCGAATATCCAATCCCTTCGAATCCGATTCCAGTTCTCCGATCCCCTTTTCTTTCCCCCTTAGTCTCGTTTTATAGAGTGGGGAAAAAGATGTATCCGTGGCCACGCAACACCTTTTGTAGAGGCCCAGAACCAAATACCCAGTTTACAGCCGACTTGGTCAATCTGTGATTCACGGTGGGTATTGAACTATCCCCCCCTCCGCGAGGCAAACTCAGGGAGTGCTCCACGGCTACGGAGGGTTCCGCCTCGATTCCGCGAACGACAGTTGGTGCAGCTTGAACCGGTCGATGTAGTCTGCGGTTGCGGCGGTTCATGACGGTGAACCGGGCTGGTTCCCATCCTGTCTCGCGACCGCGGAGGCTCTCCACCTCCATTCTGTGAACGACAATGGTTTACGAGGGAGGAGCTTGGCGGGGCTTAGCCTTGTTGCATTTCCATAGTACCGGTTCGCAGACCGGTCCAGTTTGTGTCCTTTCTTTTATTATTTTCTCCAATTCATTGGGGGATTTGGGTAGAATCTCCTTTGAGGATTTTTCGGGACCCTAAAAATGCGCCCCATCGGAATGGGGTCCGATCGGAATGAAGAGGAGTCCATTCCAATGCAAAGTGGTCCTGAAATTGAGATGGTTTGCGGTAGGGAGGTGGACCCGGTAGGGGACTACCCCTATAAATACGAGGAGCCCTTCATTTTTCCTTTACCGAATTCCTTGAGAAACCAGAGCTCCTTCACCTCCGCGTGCTCGTTCCTTCGCGAAGTGCCTCGTCTGCAAACCGGCAGTAACCTCCGCGAACCATTCCTTTTTCGTAGTCGCCTTCACCCGTGAACCAACTTCCCAACCCCGAACCATTAATCTTAACCAATTAAAATTTAAGTGATGACGGGCTGCAGAGGAACTTGATTCGCGGTTTCGATGCTCTACGGTCTAAAAATATCTTGAACTTTAAAAGTACCTGCGTCTTACGAACTTAATCACTTAAACTCAGAATTGAAATTCCACAAATCATCTTGGTTCGTGGTTTCCTGGCCAACACTTCGCAGGCTAGGGTTTTGCGGACTGATTTCGCAAAGGGCGGGTTCACAGGATGATGTCATCGCGAACCATCCTCCAAGGCCTCCTTGCGGGATTTTCTTATGAAGGCTCCTTATCCATATATCTGGTTATTTTTTTCCAGATTCTTATCCCGGACTAACCGATTGTTGGCTCTCATTGTGCAGGGAGAAAATAGGGTTCCCCCTCGTTCTGTGCCAAGGCCTGCTGCAGAGCCCCTCTCAACTGTTGATCAATGCATGAAGGACATGGCTATCTCTGTTCAAGATGGAGTTTTCCACTCCCCACCGTCTTCCTTCCTTGCCGACCAGCTCTCCAAATCACAACAGCAGTATCATTTTTTTAACAGCCTTCCTGCTTATGGGTTCGGTTTGTTGTCCGATAACCCGATTCCGGAACCATCTCGTGACAATAATCCTGAAGCACGGATATTTACCGCCACTATTCCCCAGTTCATGATACCTACCGGCGGGCGTCCTGCCTCGAGGGGTACAACTATCAGATATGTGTTGAATCACCTTCCAGTGTCTCCGATAGGATAACTGTGTCAACAGGAAGGAACAATCCACTGTTATCAGAGTATTGCTCGCAGTGTCGTGGTAAGCGACCAACATGGTTGGCCGACGAATTGGGATATCTGACCGGGAGGAGCATTTAAGTCATTGGATTGGGGGTGGCCCTTCTGGGTTCGCCAGAGCTGCACTGAATTTGGGGTAGAGTTACAAGCCATAGGCTTGTATGAAGCTGCCTGGGTGTCCCAAACCTATACCCACCGACCTCAAGCCCTCTCCAGGCAACTTATGAGCCGTTGGAGCTCGGACACCAACACCTTCCATCTGGTCCATGGGGAAGTGGGCATTAGTCTATGGGACGTCTTTCATATTTCAGGGGTCCCCGTCATTGAGAGTATGTATGATGAGTTCCTGCGTCCTTCATCTATATGGGATAATAAAGAGAGGACCCCCCTAGTGAAGAAGCTTATTAACCAAGCTCAGAAGCACTCAGAGGATATATCTCCAAAATAGCTCGTCCCCTACCGTGAATGGGTCAAGGCTTTTGTGAGAGAGAACAAATATGACGAGTTCGCGGCTCTCCCACGGAGGCCCACAACTTTCCCTACAATGGAGTCCCATAAATAGGGGGGCATCTATTGGATGAATTTGGAGCAAGGTGATTTTCACAGCTGGGGCTGGGAACTTATTCCGGATGTCGATCGATTGCTCCACCTGGTAGCTTTTCTGGCCATGTTCTTAAGTGGCTGGTTATTACCCATATGCGAAGCTGGTGGCATTTGGGTCACTACTTTGGTCATGGCGGCACACTTGGCTACCGGTAACGTTTTCAACCTAGTCTTCCCAGTACTGGATAGGATTTACCGGTTTCTTGGTAATATCACTGACGGTAGCCGGCCAAACCGAGTGGCTGAACCTTTCCAAATTCTCTGGGGATGGTTAAGCGTACACATCAAGAACTACTACACCTTCATCAACCCTCTTCAGATTCTGGGCACCACATTTCGGCCATAATTTCAACTGACCAGTGGGGTTATGCCCGAAGAGTGGGAGACCCAAGAGAAGGATAGTCAACAGACAGTTTCGAAAAAGCGTCTGCTATCAAGTTGAATATCGAATTATGATTATTTTAATTTTCATCCATTTTCTTCCCCGGCTGGTGCAATTACGAACAGCATAACAGAAGAGTTTAGCAAGCGGGGATACCTCCTCTCCCTTCGAGAGGGTATTCTGGTGGTTCGTATTGGTGGAGAACTGATCTGCGAGGGGTATGCGCCTTGCCAATTTGGGCATCAATTTGGCTGCGTCCAAGCACAGTGTCCCCCTGCACTTAATGGTGCCCGCGAGAACTGTCATTTGATAGCGGCCAGACAATTGTGGTTAATGTTTACCCGGGAGGATACCGGCTGTGAGGTTATAACCCCCATTCTTTCGGACTTCATGCCTTTCTTATACAAGAATTATGCTGACTCCAGGGTACAATCATACCCAAATGGCCAGCTAGGGACATTGGTGCCTACCATCTCAAGTCCCAAGCCATCAAAGGGAAAAAGGAAGTGAAAGGAGGATGGTTCTCTGACTAGGACGGAAAAAATCCTTCGTCACCCTACTGGTCCAGTGCTTCCGGGGATGATTTTGACAGATAGAGTTGTATCCTCTCATGCCCTTGAGGCTGCCCGGAGGGGAGTAGTTATTCCCGCTGATACTGCGTTTTCGACAGCTTGGGGCCAATGGGACGAATTCAAAGCCCGGTCAGCCTTTTGCAGCTAGTACTCCCATCATCTGTGGCAGTATCTTCAAGAATCAGAGGTATCTTTTGACGAGTTGGGCTACATATCTGCTCCCACTAACATTCTTTATGACACGGACCCCGAGAGGTTTGTTCGATATCTCTGGGACCTTGAGGTCTATATTCACGCACGCCGGGATTATGCGGTGTTGACGCATCGAGTCTAGGCCATGCTGCACCCAATTACTGATGAGGAGGAAGAAGGAAGTGACCGCTCTTCAGGGGGTGATGATTTCGATGATCTTTCTGTCATAGCTGAAGCAAGGGAATTCCCCTCCCTACCCATGAGGTCCTGTCCACAAGTGGCCCCAGAGAGTTCTAGGGCGGTGGTGGGATCCGGAACACAGATACGACCATTGGGGAACTTACTAGCTTATACCGCCGCCCGACCTTCTCAGGTTGATCCTCTCAGGTCGGAGATTCATGCCATGGACACATTCTCGAAGGCTTGGAGGATTTGGGATGACCTGAGGGTCAGTTGTTTGGATGAAGAAGTTTGGGCGTTTCTTTAAACAGGCCCTCTTAAACTTCTGGGTATTGGGACGATCTTCGCTCCACCCCACTTGCTGTTGAAAGAGGATTTAGATGAAATAGCCACCTCAATAAAGGAGATGGATGTGTACATTCATTCACTCCAGAATCATCTCTATGGAAGCATCTGGGTGTCTATGATGATTAGACATCACGAATTGTCTGACCCTGAAGAAGAGGTTGCTCTGCTCACCCATTCTGAATTTCTCCCTCCTTTATTGTGAAGGTTCTAAGGTTTCTTTCTTTCATGCAGGGTGATGAAGAATCTCAAGGGGTAATTCCTTCTCCGGAGTATACCCCTTGTGGTACAACGGTAGGGGAGCATGCGCTTTCTCCCACAGGGGTCAGTGAAGAAGGATCCCCTGGCGCATCTGAGCTCATGGAATTGTCCATCACAGACTCAGCTAGGGTCTTTCCTCCTCCCTCCCCTTCTAGAATTTTGGGCGAACTACCCCCTGGGAAGATCCAGAGATGGAAATAGGCATTCCATTTATTGGAATGACTCAAATAGGGAATGTCGGGTAATCATGACTTCCCGCTTGCTCAATCTCCAAATTAAATTCTTAGACTTCGTCAGTCATTAACTGTTTGACGTATGGTGCAGGGCCACTCAGGGATCTGGCTGTGGGTACCCATGTGGTTATAACTTCCGCCTCCTTGCCGTCTGCAGAATCACCAATAACCATGCCCGGGCACGACGAGATGGTGAGCCCTACCAGAGGGGCCGGCGATATAGATTCCCTAATCCCGCCTTCATTAATCAGAGACACACCAGAGGAGGAACCGCTGATATCCGAGACCCCTGCTGATCAGATAACCTTTTCAATTGTAGAGGAATATGGGGCACCCATGATCGCTGAGGGGGCTCTAGATCTGACGGGGCCAACCACCTCAGGACCAATGGATTTCGTGATGATGGAGGAAGAGCCTGCCCCTAATCCAGTTGCTGGGAACCCAGAGTGGGCCATTATCTTGTTCACTAGGGGAGTGTTTTCTTCGAGCTTGGTCTCCGTATGAGACCCCTTGGGGACGGATTTGGGAACTGCTGGCCTTAGGCATGGTCTCAGGCCCTGGCCCCCTCTGAGGGATCCCCAGATTCCCTTTCCTATCGAAGATATGGCATCCTCTTCGAGTGGCTGTCGTGGCAGTGCAGAGCTTGCATATATCGATGCCTCGTCGATTAGGAGTAAGTTTCCCGATCTCCTGCCACTAACTCCTTTTTTCTTCCCTTTTCTAATTAGGGGCACTCATCTGTCTTATTGACTATTGGGATTTAGGACTACAACCTTTCGCACTGACGATTGTGTCGCCAGACCCAGCTGTGCCTATGACCACAATGGTCGGGGGTGAAGCTGCCACAATGTCAGAGTTTGCTGGTGAGAACGCCTCCAGTCCCTCCTTGGTGACATTCATCCCCGAATATGTGTCCTCATTAGGTATTGACTCCAAGACCGATCAACAAGTCCTCTCCAGCCTTCGACCCACTCGCCAAAGGGCTTGGGATAAAATATGGAGACTGATCTCTCAAACGCCCTTGGTCGAGATGGAGATCAAATTACCGAGGCTACACAATTTATTTATGTTGCTAGGATTTGATGGCTTTGACTATCATGGTGTTTATGACATATTCAAGAAGGTAATCACTGATCGGAAGAGGCTAGGTGATTTTGAATCTCGCCTTTCCGCTGCCCAATCCGAAGCCCACCTTTCCGCAACTCGACAAATCTGGCTAACAGAGGCTCATGACCATGATGGGGTCATCACGAGGCTTCAGAGAGAAGTTATTGAGAAACGTTCTCACCTGGAGGTGCTGAGGAATGAGATACAGCGGCTGCAGTAGAAAGAGGCCAACATCGCCACCATGATTGGAGAAGGGGAGCGGCGGATAGAGGAGGAAATAAGGGTAAGCACAAAGGCGGCTCAGGAGGCAGAAGAATTGCGGGCTGGTGCAGAAGCTAAGATGACCTTACTGTAGAGTCTCTCTCGGACAATCGAGGATTCTCACCAGTTCCTAATACAGCTTTTTGAATCCACCGAAAAACTCCTGTAATCACCTTTCGCACTAGAGGAGGCTCCGTATTGTGGATGCCCTTCTTACCCACTTTGTTATAGAAAAAAGAAACATTTCTCCTTAGTGCCATCATCTCCTTTTCCTGTGATAGAAAATATTTGGCACAATTGCTTCATATGTTAATTCTCTGAACATAGAATAATCCAAATCCAGGAATACAAATAAACCAGGCTCTAACTTTTTCCTGGACCATGGGATCCAGCGAGCCTAGTCTGACTATTTCTAGGGTTTTGTAGGAAAACCCCACAAACTTTTTGTCGTTTTCTTCTTTTAATGCCTTGATTTTGACTGGGCCCATTTAGTGTGGACCCAGTGGGTGTAACCTGGATTTTTCTTAGGTCACCCTTTTCGGGTTTTCGGCCTAACAGGCTTTGTGCCTCTTTCTTTTATGAGTGGTTTAAAGTCCTGCCATCAAGACTATCACTACTGATGTTTTAGGTCGAACAACTTTGACCAAATATGGTGGGGCAAGAGCCGCAATGGGGTTCAACTGGTTAAAAGATGTCTCAACACCCTTCATACGCAAGTGGGGGGAAATTTATTTAAATTTTAACAACATACCGGTCATGTCTCAAGATATAGGAGTCGTGTCGGCGTACAGAGGTAGGAAGAGCGTTGCCTAAGGAAAAATTGCCTTTGGTAGATAGGCCAGGGGCAATCAATATGCAGAGCCGTTGAGTGTATGGTATGCATAGTCATACAAAGGTGTCCTTAAGTCAAAGACTTATCCATTTCTGATGGCCAGGGGACTTCATGGAAGTCCAGATTATGGAAACCACAATGGGTGGTTTGGAAAATGGATGTTCCATCTGATAGGGTTTTGAGAGAATTTGTATTAATTAGGAGTGTGGAAGAAAGGTTCCCGTCCTACGCATTTATCTAGCGTAAAGGAAGGTTGGGGCTTGGTGTAGTTTAAAGTCATGCAGCTGGGACATCATTTGAAATGGAATGACTTCTCCTTGTTCTCCGTAATCTTGTCAAAGACGTTCCGCCACATTTAGGTAGGATTGTGGAAGAGGTTGGTAAACTGTAGCTCAGAGGGTTTTTGAATCCCGGGATAGAAATGGGGGCTCAGAGGCCAAGATTCATATGGAGAGAAGCATTGCCTAAGGAAATCTTGACTTTGGTAGACGGGCCAGTGGAGATCACTATGCAGAGCTGCTGAGGGTATGGTATGCATAGTCGTACAAAGGTTTCCTTAATTCAAAGACTATCCACTTCCGATAGCCGAGAGACTTCAGGGAAGTTGAGATTTGGGACCACCAGGGGTGGCTTATGAGAGTTCGGATTTTTTTTCTGAGTACAGAGTATGGCTTATGATGAGAGGGTGCCTGAATATGGGGAAATATCTAGACTAAACTTCCCGAGAATGGGTGAAGTAATTCTTTCTCACGCTGGTGTGAGGTGGTGGTTCGTGTAGGTCTGACCCGTGCAATGAAGGATGGAGAAAAACCTCTGTTTCTCATTGAACCTATGACGAGTATGACCATGTAGTTTATCGTCATGTGGTTGGGACATATTCTGTGCTGTTTAGCATCATGCGGCAAGGACGAGAGGCACTTTTGAAGGTTGTTGTGCAGTTTAACATCATGCGGTGAGGAAAGAGACATTTTTAAAGGTTTCTATGCAGTTTAACATCATGAAGCGAGGACTGAGACATTTTTGAAAAGGCTACTCTTCATCAGAATGTAACTGGGCTTGAATACCTCAACATGCCCCAGACGTGGGGGGGGGGGTGATTGGTATAAATCATTGTTCCAGGGCTTCTTGGATCAGGAGAGGTGATATGGGGGATCTGAGGCCGGTAAGCGTACGGAGCTGGGAAGAGCATCGCCTATGGAAATCTTGCCTTTGATGGATGATCCAGGGGATATCATTAAGCAGAGCCGCTGATGGCATGGTATGCATAGTTGTACAAAGGTGTCCATGGATCGATTACTTTCCACTTCCGATGGCCATGAATGGTTATGGGGATCCACAATTATCTGGGACACGAAGTCTATCATTTGGCAGAAGAATGTCTAGACATGTCAGGGATATCCGTCCCTAGTTTTTTTTTGAGTTTCAAAGAGCCCTCTGCGCAGATCTTTTCTCTCTTTTTTTTCTTTTGTGCATGGGGGTGTGCCTTCATTCCATGCAGTTTAACGTCATGCTGTAAGGATGAAGTACTCCTAGTTTATCGGTCAGAGAGGTCAGACCATTGGGTGAATATTGCTGCAGTCACTCGAAGGATAACTGAGTCAACATGTTCTGATATAATTGGAACAAGGCGGGGGATGAAGGTCGTAAACTGCAACTTTGAGATTTCCCAGATCAGGAGGTGTGGTGTGGGGGCTATGAGGCCGGTAGGCGTACGGAGCTTGGAAGAGTACCGCCTGAGGAAATGTTTCCTTTGATGGACGAGCCAGGGTCTATCATTATGCAGAGACGCTGAGGGCATGGTTTGCATAGTCATACATAGGTGTCCCCGGGTCGATAACTTTCCACTTCCGATAGCCATGAGTGATTATGAAAATATGTGATTACTCTCAGTGCAGATTTCGGTGCGTGGGGATAATGGTGTCTAGGTATACAAGAAACATCTTCACTACAATTTTCCATTTGAGTTAAAGTAGCCTAGTCCTGGATTGATGTTTGTTGATGCAGGTTGCTATGCGAACCACTGACAGACACATAGGCTAGCCAGATAGGGATACCCTGGCAACACGGAGCTAGGAAGAGTGTCGCCTGTGGAAATCTTGCCGTCAGTAGATGAGCCAGGGGCTATCATTATGCAGAGCCGCTGAGGGCATGGTATTTATAGTCATGCAAAGGTGTCCATGGGTCAATGAATTTCCACTTCCGATGGCCATGAGTGGTTATGAAGACACATAATTATCCGGGTCGTAGAGTCTGATGTATGGAGAGGATGCATCCAAATGTGAAAGGAGTATCTCCATCTCGTATCGCCATGTGTCTTGGGTGGGTTGCGACGAAGTTCGTACAGTTTAGCGTCATGTGGTGAGGGAGAAGTTCGTGCAGTTTATCGTCATGAGGTAAGGATGAAGATATACACCCCATGCAGGTCTGGTCCATACACGAGGGAAGGGGCATTTTTAACATCATTGTCCGTGCAGTTTAACGTCGTGCGGTAAGGACGAGAAGTACACCCCATGCCGGTCTGGTTCTCACACGGTGGGAAAGGGCATTTTTTTTGTTTATTCAGGGGGATGGGCCAGGACTAGGGATCCTGTCGTCGCTACATATCATGCGAGGGTAGGAATCAAGCTGTATGTAGTTCTCTGGAATAAGTACACCCCGTGCTAGTATGGTTCATACACGGGGGAAAGAAGGCATTTTTTTTGTTTATTCAGGGGGCTGGGCCAGGACTGGGGATCCTAGCGTCGCTACGTATCCTTCGAGGGCAGGAATCAAGCTGTACGTAGTTCTCCGAAACCCGTGCAGTTTAACGTCATACGATGAGGACGAAGGGTATTATTAGATTTCGTGCAGTTTAACGTCACGCGGTAAGGACGTGAATACAACCCGTGCATGTCTGGTCCGTACACGGGGGAATGGACATTTTTTTTCTTTTTGAGGTGGCTGGGCCAGGGTGTGGAATTCTGGCGTCACTACGTATCCTGTAAGGGCAGGAATCAAGCCTCATGTAGTTCTCTGAAAGACGATACACCCCGTGCAGGTCTGGTCCGTACATAGGGTAAGTGGGAGTTTTTAAATCACCTTGTCTGTTCAGTTTAACGTCATGCAGTGAGGATAAAATACTCTTAGTTTAAGGTCATAGAGTTTGGACCATTGGGTGTTTGGCAGTTTAACATCATGCAGCTCGGACGATGAGTACACCCCGTGCAGGTCTGGTCCATACATGGGGGGAGGGGCATTCTTAACTCTTGTTATCCATACATTTTAACGTTGTGTGGAAAGGACGAAGTCCATGCAGTTTAACATCATATGGTGAGGATGTGATACTCTTAGTTTAAGGTCATAGAGTTTGGACCGTTGGGTGCTTGGAAGTTTAACATCATGAAGCTTGTATGATGGGTGCATCTCATTTTTTTTTCATCAGTGCAGTTTATCATCATGCGGTAAGGATGAAGTCCATGCAGTTTAACATCATGCGGTGAGGATTTGATACTCCTCGTCTCTATGAAAAATACTTCTTTAGGAATCTCACATTCGTAGGAGCGGTTGTAAATTGTCCATCCATGGAGATCAGCGTATATGCTCCGTTGGAGTAGACCTTGTAGACAACATATGGTCCCTCTAACTTGGGCTCCAGCTTTGGAGGCTTCTTACCAGGTATCATTGGGGTCCGGAGGACCAACACTAATTCTCCTTCCAAGAAAGACCGGAGGCGGACCTTTTTGATGAAGGCTCGTGCGATCCGGTTCTGGTACACTTCCAGTTGGTGCAGAGTGTGCAGCCGCTTCTCGTCTAGCTGTTCTAATTCACCATGGCACTTTTCTGACTTCTCATCATTGGATAATTGATCACAGATGACAACACAGAGTGAGGGAAGTTGGATTTCAACGGGCATGACCGCCTCTGTGTCGTACACCAATGAGTACGGGGTAGACTGAGTAGCGGTGAAGATTGTGGTTCGATAAGCCCACAGTTCATGGAGGAGTTTATCCAGCCATGAATTCTTGTCTTTGTCCACCATTTTTTGGAGGATGTTGGACAGGGTCTTATTAAAAGCTTCTATCTGTCCGTTGGCCGCTGCATGGTAGCAGGATGAGTGGTTAGCCTTGATACCATACTCGTGGTATAGCTTTTCCAACTCAGCAGAGTAGAAATTGGTGCCGTTGTCCGTCAGTATAGTATGAGGGACACCAAATCTGGTGATGATATTGTTCTTCATGAAGCTGTCAATATTTCTTGCCCCGAATTCCTTGAGGGGTATGGCTTCTACCCATTTGGAAAAGAATTCGGTTTTCGTGAGGATATACTTCAGCTGTTTGGCCGTGGCGGGAGGATATGGTCCCACAACGTCCATCCCCCAGAAGAAAAACGTCCAGGAGTACTTAGATTGATGAAGTAACTCTAGGGGCTGGTGTATGAAGTTTTCATGAATCTGGAATGAGTAGAATTTTGCGGTAAAATGCTCACAGTCTCGTGCCACTGTGGGCCAGTAGTACCCAAGCCTTCGAACCTGATGGGAAAGCTTGGTCCTTGGTTGATGTGCTCCACATGCTCCTATATGTACTTTAGTCATGACGACAACATTTTCTTCTCTGTAAATGCATCTGAGGAGCAATCCATCGAGGCCTCTTTTATAGAGGACCTCTTGCTGACCTGCGCCGCCATATAGGACAAAATTGATTGCCCTTCTCCGTATTTTCTCTCGTTCATCCCTGTCTGATGGAAGCTCTACCCGTTGAAGGTAGTTCGCGATGGTGATCATCCAACCAGTGGAAGGAGCATATGGCTCGGGGATAGGACTGACTTCGTGGATTTCTTCCGTCTTAGCTTGAACAAATGGCAATACCATTCTACGGCGAGCAATACCGATGACCGTTTCTTCCCGATCTGGGTCAGCTAGGGTTGTGGCCGCATTGGCTAATGCATCATCCTGAGCATTTTGGGACCGAGGAATATAATTCAATGTTGGTTCTGTGGATAAATCGGCCATTATCCCTCAGACATGGTCAAACAGGGGGATTAGCTCCTCCTTTTTAATAGAATAGTCACCGTTAACTTGCTTGATGAACAGCTCCGAGTCAACTTTTACCTTAAGGTGCTGTACTTGTTCTTGGAGTGCGAGATCCAGGCCTGCAATGAGAGCTTGATATTCCGATTTATTGTTTGTGCATCCCTCTGATAGGAGGAAGGAATACGGAAAAATTGCCTTTTCTAGGGACACGAGTATTATCCCCAGACCCACTTTGTTGAATCTGGGATCCTCCATCCTCTTTTCGGTGGGGCTTTGGGACGCGCCATCAAAGTACATTTCCCATGATGGGAACTCCTCTTGAACTGAGAAGATATCTTCATCAGGTAGTTCAGCGTCCGGTGTAGTGGTACCTATTGAAGGGTACTCTGCCGGAAAGTCGGCTAATGCCTGGCCCTTGATGGATTTTTGAGGCATGAACCGGATGTTGAACTATTGTAGGATGACCACCCATCAGGATAGGCATCTGGTTAGCATCGGGCGACTGAGGATGTACTTGAGCGGGTTACTCCACAAGATCAAATGGACTTCATGATGCTGAAGATAATGTCGCAGCTTTTGAACCATGAAGACCAAGGCCAGACAACTCTTCTCGATATTTGAATATCGAGTCTCAACATAAATCATGGTTTGACTGAGGTAATAGAGACTTTTTTCGCTGCCGACGTCATTCTTTTGTGCGAGGAAGTCTCCGAGTGACCGTTCTAGGGCTGTCACATATAGAATGAGAGGTCTTCCTTCGACCGGGGGCATGAGCACCAGTGGGCTTAAGAGGTAATTTTTCAGGTTGTCGAACACCTCTTAGCAGTCGTCCGTCCATTGGAACCTGACCCCCCTCTTCATTAACTTGGTGAAGGGAAAACATTTTCCTGTCAGGTTGGCTATGAACTGCATAATATAGGATAGGTGTCCTTGGAATCCCCTTAGCTCAGTGATATTTTGAGGAGGTGGCAGTCTTAGGATAGCCTTTGTCTTCTTAGGGTCGACTTCAATGCCACAATGGCGTATGATGAAGCCAAGGAATTTCCCTGAGGTAACCCTGAAGGCGCATTTCAAGGGGTTCGTCTTCAAGATATGCTGTCGGAGCTTGTGGAATACGGTCTCAAGGACTGAAAGGTGATCCGAGCACTGTCTGGACTTGACCACTAGGTTGTCCATGTAACATTCAACGAATTTCCCCAGGAACTATTTAAAGATCCGATGCATGGCACGCTGATACGTGGCGCCAGCATTCTAGAGACCAAAGGGCATAACCCTGTAACAGAATACCCCTTGAGGGGCCCAGAAGGTAGTGGATTCTTCATCCTCTTGGGCCATCCTGATTTGATTATATCCATAATATCCGTCCATGAAGGATAGAGCCTCATACCCAGCCGTTGCATCAATTAACAACTCGGTGATTGGAACTAGGAAGTCATCTTTCGGACAATGCCGATTAAGGTCTCTGAAGTCAATACAGATGCGGATTTGTCCGTTCTTTTTCTTGACAGGGATGATTTTGGCCAACCAAATGGGGTACTGGACCTCTCAAATGAATCCTTATTTAATGATCTTATCGACTTCAGCCTCTATCTTGGTAGAATGTGAGGGGTGTGTCCTTCTAGCGGCCTGTTTGTAGCCCCAGTGGTCTTCTGGAAGACCCAGGTGATGCATCACTACCTCAGGAGCGAGTCCTGGAATTTCCGTGTAATTCCAGGAAAAAATGTCCCAGTGTTGCCTTAGGAAGGAGGTATATACCTCGTGTTCCTTGAGGGACATGGCTTCACTAATGAGAGTGGGCCTCAGGTCTTCCTCGGTAACCAGGTTTATTTCCCTGAGTTCGTCCAAAGTGGTGGAGATAACTTCCTCAAACGCGGGAGGTGCATCCTTGAGATCTTCCCCCTCTCCTTTCAAATCCTAATCTTCTTGGTCTGATGATGAGAGAGCTCCTGACACAATCTCTTGGGAGTCCGGAGGCAAGGTTTCATGGGTGTCCTTGCTTGAGCTTTCGCCCCCTGATTGAGGGTCAGCGGATGTTCCCACATTGTCGCACTCGGTTGTTATGGCTGAAGTCATGAGGAAATCCGAGTGCGTGTCCGGACATGAACTCCTAACTTCCACATTGTTGATGGTCAAGACATAATCTCTGCCAAGCCTCCTGAGGGGGTCATCAGGAACCATTTCTTGGCCATTTGGAGTAGGGATCCAGTCGACGCAGTCGACCAAAGGCTTCTTTTTCTTTTGCTCATAGAACCCGGTGTCGATGTAATGTGACTCGGAGAGCTCTAAAGAGGCCTTGTCGGTGTGCAACGTCCTTCTTTGTCCATTGACACAGTAATTGATACACTGGTGGTAGGATGAAGGAACGACCATGTGCTTATGGAGCCATGGCCTTCCCAGCAGGGCATTGAATACTGTGCTCTGCCGGACCAACAAGAATTCTGTGTAGGCTACCAGGTCACCAAATGGGTCTTTAGCTTAATCTGTCCCATTGGTTTTAGCTCACTCTTGTCGTAACCCAACAAAGTTGTGGCTGAGGAAATTAGATTGTCCTCACTGTAGCCCAACTTACGGAGTGTCTGTAGGGGAAGGAGGTTAAATCCAGAACCATTGTCTATAAATACGTTTTGGATCTCAATACCATTCAGCGTTCCGGACACATATAGAGGTATGCTGTTTCCTTACATGATGGAATCTTCATCCTGATCGGTGAAGGAAATCACCGCATTGCATTCAGCCGAGCTAGTCGCCACCCAGTAAATCTCGGCGGTAGCTACCTCAGCTCGAAATTTCCGGGGGCTGATCAAATCTTCTATAAGTGCCTCCCTAAGGTCGGATGACAAACCCATGGAATCCAGGATTTAAAACTTGGCTGGTACTAACGCCAAATGCTTAAGGATGTCGTATTTTTGCTCCAGCGGTCGACGCTTCTCCGTTGGCGGGAGAGTCCTAGCGGGTGCTTTGGGAGATGGAGCATTTGACGAGGAGGGACTGAACGTGGGGACGGATGTAGATGGTGTTCCCGCGTTTTGAGGACTTGGCCCAGCCAGTCTGTTTGTGCGCACTAGGCGGCCATACACTTATTCCTCCTCTAGTGGGTATCGAAGAACAACAGGGCCAGAGTGGCCGCTTGTGGAGGTGGAGGGGCAGTCCATCTCCTGCTGAGTCCGCTGAAGGGGTCTCTCACGGTTTTCCATGATATTAATGGTTTGGAAAGGGGTCCAACCGTATGGTTGGTTTCGGCTGCGGCTGTGCCTCCCCTGGTATCCTCTACCTCTGCGATTCCTCCTCCCGGCTCCTCATACAGGGAACTCGGGTTTGTAACCATACCCTTCATCAGGGAATGATTCCATGAGATGGATGACGTTGATAGAACCAAAAATGGGATCTTCATCCTCTAACAGGTCAACCTGGTCGGTTGTCTCTGATGGTGCTGTTTGGTGGGTCGGTGCCCGTGGTGCTAAATTCGAGGGCATAAAGTCTGCCAGGGTCGAAACTAACTTTGGACCCATCGCGGACTGCTATTCTTGTGATTGTTTCCTCCTTCGACTCCGTCCGGATGACCGGCTCGTAGAGGATTGTGAGGCCGATGCTATCGGATCTGTGGCTTCAGGGGATGTTGGTGGAAACAACGACTGTTGTAGTTGATCTTGGAGTACGCCCTGGGCTCGGTTGATAGTCTTCCGAGTCATCTAGTTGTCAAATTTCTGCCCCTGCTTGCTGGTGACTTTCTTCCATCCATCCTCTTTTTCAGATTCAGTGGTAGTGATACATGCCACATGTGCTGGGGGTGGTCCCAACTCGACTTTTCTGGAATCTACTATCTTCTACAGGAGGTCTTTGAAGACTAAGTATTCTCGGATACTATGCCCCGACATCCAATGGTAGGGGTAGTAAGCTGGCCTGTCATCGCAGTCGACTTCTTCAGGTTTTCTTGGCTCCGGGAGGCGAAGAAGGTTGCAATTCATGGCGGCAATGAAGTAGCCACGGACTTGATCATCACGGAATGAGTATACTTTTTGTCTTCATTCCTCAAACTAGTTCCGCTTCGGTCCTCTCTGATCGTCCCGTTTAGGAGGGAGAAATTGCTGATATGCAGGGGGCCCTTGATGATTTGGTGGAGGCCTGAGCGGTGGAGCGGGCATAGGGGACGGTTTGAGTGTGACAGAAGACACTTCATCTCTAGGGGCTCTTTTTTTAGGAGCCTACAAGGATATTCGGGACTTCGAATTTTTCCACTGCAGGGAGTCCTTAATTCTTTGGGCAATGACCGAGAGATGGAGGAAGCCAGTGGTGTACTCCACCGGTATGAGTGGTGTTTGTAGCTCATCTCTAAGATTATCGATGCATATGGCTAGCATCTCATCTTGAGGCATTGGCCTGTTCAGAGAATAGGTCAGACCTTTCCATCTGGTGATGAAATCTGAGACCCTCTTGTTCTCCCTCTGCTTGCAGTTCATGAGATCGCTAACCGTTGTTTTAAGCAGCGTTGAGATGAAGTGGAACAGTAACTGATGACGGAGGTCCTCCCAGCTCTTTATCGACTGGGCCGACATACTCGTGTACCAGACGAAGGAGGATCCTTGCATGGTCCATACGAAGCATCTGAGTTTCACTACTTCTTGTTGTTTCAGAGTTCCCATTATAGGGTCGCAATAAGATGCATAGTGCATCAAATGCTGCTCTGGATCTCCTGATCCATTGAAGATGGAGAATAAAGGGATCCCAAAATTGGGTGGAGGTGGTGTGTTGGTCACCCAATCTGGGTAGGGTTTACGCTCCAGCTGTATAGGAGCGCAACGTCCTTCCATCTCTTCCAATCGAACTGTTAGTGCCTTGATGGTGTTGGTGAGTCCCTGGTTTACATCCTACTAGGCCCGGTCCTGGGAAGGCTTAGCTTGAGGAATTTCTTGAGGATCCGGATTGACTTGCACCAAGCGTGCATAGTCCGTTCGGGGTACCCTCGGAGGGTTTGGGCGTACTTGCTCCGGTTGACTCCTAAGTGGAGGGAAATCCTGGTATTCATCATCCACATTTAGGTAGCTGGACAAACCAGGCGCCTCATTGGGTAGGAGACCTGATCGTGCTTCTCTTTCTGGGGAAAGCCTTAGCCTTTGAGGTGCACTCACTGGGAGTGCATGACGTGGCTCTTCTTGGGGAAAACATTCAATAAGGTGGTTCCTCTGGAGCAGCTTGGCATTAAGCTGCCTTAATTCTTTCATCTCTTCTTCTTGCCGAGCGAACCTCTCTTCGAGCGTGAGTGGATCATTTTTATCGAGAGAAGGGGACGAGTTAAGGGTAACCGTTCCTTTATTCTTATCCTTATTGGAAGCTCGCTGGGTAGGCAGAGGGAGGTTAGCTGAAGGCGCGTCCATATTTATGGCGGCCCTCTGGTTCCGAGTGTGCACACCTGGGGGTTTCTTGTGAGTCATAGCCTGACTGGAACCGTTGTATCCCGATCTGTCTGGATTTTCATTTTCTCTGGTGTCACCCACGGGGTTAGCCTCTATAGTGTTGATGAACTCATATTGTGGGGTGGAGAGGACTTCATCTTCCAAATAGGAAGAGGATCTCCCACGTCTTTGGCTGGCCTTCCCTTTCATGACCTGGGATTGCCTTCGGACTTCTTGACGAAGGGTGACGCAGAGAGTTATTTGATGCGACCTTACGGTGTGCCTTCCTCTCAGAGGGTATGATGATTCAAATGACCAGATAGGATGGGAACCTCCTCTTATGAATGTCCTCCCTAGATGAGAGAATACAGACTCTCATGGGGGAGGTTGTTGTTGAGGGGGTAATAATTCCCCCAGCCCTGATGGCTGGGGTTGTCTCTGTTCCCTGTATGTTGAGTCTATTCACGGTTTTATTGGTCTTACGGGGGAATTTGTTATTAAAAATGCCCCCATCCCTGTAGGCTGGGGTTGAACCTGGATTGCGGCAGTGGCTGCGGCTATCGCGACCTGCCTGATCTCGTGTGTCCCCATCTGGGTGTGAACCAGATTTGGTGTCGAATTCCCCTATGGATCAGTCCCTTCTGGGGAGGTAGGAAAAGATTTCTAATTGGCCTCTCTTATGTGAGAGGCCTGCTGGATACTCTCAGTGGCCTGATTTAGGAGTTTTTGAATGGCTTGTTCCCGTTGGTCCTGACGCTTCTGGGACTTACTCAAGGCCCGACTCTGTTGGGTGTGTTTCCTTTCCTGAACAGGGGGACCACTCGATTGCCATCTCGATGCGACGACGTTGCAAGATACCATGCCAAATGGGTTTTTCTGGGTGGGGAGCGGAGTGAAATGCAGAGCTTCGTGTTCCCCCCATCCCCTGATATGGACTCCTATCAGAGCATCACCGATGAGGCGGCGCAGCTCGTGCAGTGCATGGAGGCGGGCTTCCTCCATATTCCCTTTGCGCCTCTTGGGGCTTTTTTGTCGTTTCGAGGAAAGGGCCTCCAAGTTGATGTGATATAGGAGGTCCCCTATCGTCTTGACATGGTCTACATACCCGTCATAGGGCAGGAAGCTCGATTTCAGTCGGCAGAGGGTCGTCCATATATTATGGCGGATGTCGTGCCTGCATTCTTCCGACAACTCCCCAGGTATGTTGTACTGAGAGGTGGCCGTGGGACAAAACATAACTGGTATATCATCCCTGGCTAGTCGTTTCCTCAGGTGCAACATATTGGCATATTCCTCCGCTAGTGACTCCTCTACCTGGTCAGCCCAACTAAGGCACTAACTGTAGTCGGAGGTAGTGGGACCAGTAGGTATGGAGTTGTCTTGTGGGCAATTCCGAGGTGGTTTAGAAGATGACTATGGCCCTGGAACGGCTCCTGATCGAAGAAGGTCGTTGCTAGCAACAAGTTGGGAATCTAACATGCTCGATCCTGTCCTTCTGAGTGCCTCAACATACGAGGGCCTTTCGGTGCTTGCTTCGGTAGGGGGAGGGCCTTCCTGTCGAAATAATATGTCATCGTGGGGAGGACCTCCATAATGGCGGTCGTAATGGTGAGGACTACCATTACTGCTTGATGCTTCACTGCATAGAGGACTTTTGCAGTTCACACCCTGTGGAGGACCTTCAAGGCGTTTCGCAACAAGGGGAGAACCTTCTGGCTACGTAGCGTCATTATGAGAAGGACCTTCGCAACAACTTCCATCATGGTGAGGATGACCATCATGGATTGATGTTCGACACACATCCTGGGGAGGACATTTAGGACACACCGCGACAAGGGGAGAACCTTCTTGTTGCTTGGGGCCAATACGGGGAGGACCTTCGCAATGGAAACCGTGGTGGCGAGGACTACCATCACAACTGTGGCAATGGAGAAGACTACCATTACTGATTGATGCTTCACTGCATAGAGGACTATTTTAGTGCATACCCTGGAGAGGACATTTAAGGCGTGTCGCAGCAAGGGGAGGACCTTCTGGCAGCGTAGTGTCGCTACGGGGAGGACTTTCGCAAAAGCTGCAATCATGGTGAGGATGACCATCATGGATTGACGTTCGACGCACATCCTGGGGAGGGCTTTCAGGACACACCGCGACAAGGGGAGGACCTTCTGGATGCGTGGGGCCAACACGGGGAGGACCTTCGCAATGGCGGCCATGGTGGCGAGGAATACCATCACAGCTGTGGCAATGAAGAGGAATACCATTACTGCTACCACAGGGAGAATATCTGCAGGATACATCCCGGGGAGGGCCTCCAGAATGTACCGCAATGAGGGGAGTTCCTTCTTGTTGCTTGATGTCTCTACGGGGAGGACCTCCGTTATTAGGGTGGTGAGGACTACCACCATGATTTGATGCCCGACTATGCGGAGTTCCGTTGCAGCGTAACCTATGGGGAGGACCTTCTGGGAAGGCCACGACAAGGGGAGGGCATTCTTGTCCTAATGAGACGTCACTACGGGGAGGTCCTCCGTAGTTGCGACTATGATAGCGAGGAATACCATCACAATCTGTGGTCCCACTGCATGGAGAGTGATTCAAGTGTATACCCTGGGGAGGACCTTCAGGGTAGACCATAACAAGTGGAGGAACTTCTTGCTGCTTGATCTTCTGGTCACGTGGAGGGTTTTCGTGTCTCTCATCAAGAGATAATCTCTCGTGACCGATCGTTATATTCCCGTAGGGGAATCCCCCACGGGTGCTCTGGGGAGGACCTTCAGAGCTTCTGGTAGCGACATTGTGGGGAGGACCTTCACAACTGCTACTGCCGCTCCCATAATATGGTAATTGGTGGGCAGGGTTCTTAGACTTTGATATGTGCTTAGCGGAGTTGGGAACCCCAACTTCCAGCAGAGCGAAGTCATGAACCCTCTCTTTATTTTCCGGCTGCCTTCGGCGCGTTCAGGGTGCTCTTTTGTGGGAAGCGGGGACCGTCTGCTGTTGAAAACGGCCTTCACCTCCTTTGGGTCCCTGTCTAATTGGGTCCCATGATGTTACCGGGATACGCCGACAAACATCTTGGATTTTATAAGGGATATATGCCTACTCTAGAGCATCCACCATGATGGATGGGTGTCCCCCAGTTGGAACAAGTGAAGATGCTCGATCCGGTTGCCCTTTCATCACGGAATATGGCCGGTGACCCTCCTGGGCAGAAGTAGGGATGCAGATCTTCTTCGAGGTGTCTATATCATCTCTTAGATGAGTCGCCTAAATTAGGGAGACGGGATCACGGGCCCGAGTCCTTACTGTTTCCGCTAATGCAATTACATTCTGGAAAGTCTGCAAGATATGATCTGGGATCGATAACTGCTCCTCCATCATTGCCAGGATATGTAGAGAGACATCTTTGGCTGGAATGGGTATAAAGGCCCATTCTGGTATCAGAGTAGGAATATCCTGCTCTAGTCCTCCAGTGGTCAGTGGGTACTGGCAATTACCCTATGTCGGGATAGGCGAACGAATCTGCCCATGTATCAGGATATGCCAGTTTATCTCTCCATTTTCCGCCACATCGGGGTGGTGAACTTACCTTGCATCTGTAGGGAGCTGGCCCTGCATATATTTATTTCCCACCGTATCGAGTCGGTGGCCTTTGTGGGCGGGGAGACGTGCCTGCCTATGATTTTCCGCCACATCTGGGTGGCAGGATTTGCTGATCGCTGCCATATTAAGATGGCGGGCATCAGAAGAAACTACCAGAAGCTGGTCCTGTAGGTGCTGGGTCGCCACCACGTCAGGCTGGTGGGCTCCACAACCCTGGGCAAGAAGAGGTTCCTGCCAGGTAAGTGCCATCCTGTGTGAGCGACGGGCTTGATGGAGCTCGGCGGGGATGCGCGCAGACTCATATAATGCCGCCATGTCTGGATGACGGGCTTGGGAGGAGCGAACTAGTGTAGGTGCCTGTTCATGGTACGTCTCTGTGGCTGGGCAGCAGAGCTCTTCCTCAGGGACCAGGGTGATGACCAGTCCCCGATTATACGTCTTCCACCCTTGTCAGGCGGTCCGAGGGGCCGGAGCTCCGGGAGCGTGGGCCTGAATCCTCGGGGAGACATCCTCCTCGGTGCGAGGATGTTGGGCCGCGGCATGACCGCGATGACGTCTTCCGGTGGGGGCCTTTGAGAGGAACCCCCGTTCGGTGGGGATGAATTCCTCAACGCCGAACTCATCCACCTCTCTAAGATAAGGGAGGTACGCATTGTCTCATTTTGGGGATAGACTCCCAAAAAAGTTGGAGACAACAATAGGGTTTGTTTGGATCTGCCTTTGCGGTCGCTGCTGGGCAGGCGACCGGTGAATCATGACAGATTGGAGGGAATTCATGGCTGCCTCCACCATTGGGAGAGTACCATTCACGTGGTACTCTCGGATCAGTGCGTCCAAAACCCAACGTTGAAGATGTTGGGTGGGTGACGGGGTCCTCCATTGTTGAGGAATTCCCATCCTTGTGTTGTTGGAAACGCGCACTTGTGAGTTCCTCTGCGATTCCATTGGATCGAAGGGAGTTCTGAAAGTGGTACCTTCAAAGCATTTTATCAAATACAAGCAGCAAACCCGTCAAAGCAGCATATCATAATCCCATGCGTAATTAATGATTTTTCTTGGCCATCCTTTAGAGCATGAGGGGGCATAGGGTGGGATTAGGTTAAACTCGTCATGTTTAGTTAAAGATTCACGTCAGGTTCACCATTTTTTGTTTCGTTCGTTTTTGGATTTCCAAGACTCGAAACGCCCAACGACTCCATATCCGATGATGGATGGACCTGATTTCCAAAGTCAGGCATTCACCGGATGGTCTGGCCAGCGACACTTAAGAAATCACATTGGTAGAGAGGATGGGAAGTCAGGCTCATCACACCGTTTGGGGGGGGGGAATTATTTACTGTTCCGGGACTCTCTTATATATTTAAGACGTATTTATATGTTCACGAATCTTTGGTTTATACCCAAACATAGTATCCACAGATTTAACCTTGGTAGGAAATGGTCAACTGGATGTAGGGGTTCAGAATCATTTATGCCCGAGGTTTACGATCCCTCGTCAGATTAATGACCCCGAAGAGTTGGAACTTTCTTGAGGCGGTACTAGGAGTGGCACGGTGAACCGACGCGAAGAATAGTCGGATCGACCGGTTATTAGGCTTGAACATCTTGGAGGCTTCCTACGTACCCTGTCTAGGAGGCAGGGATCAAAGTCCACATAGTTTGCATATACAGTGTAACGTCATGCTGGATGGGGGCATACAGTTTAACGTCATGTTGGACGAGGGTGGAACTTGACGTGAAGAAACGACCGAGTGGTGGGCTTGAACCTCATGGAGGCTTCCTATGTACCACGCCTTGACATGGATAAAATTCCTCGTAGTTCACTTTGTGGGGATTACATTTTGAGGAGTCCCATAAGGGTATGTCATGGTTGACGCTTACTCTAATCCCACGTGAGTCATGCTCGGTGTGAGAAACAAGAGGCAGTTGGGACCAGAGGATCACATCGCGAAAGGTGCGTCCGTGAGAAGTGGAGTGGGGCTTACGCATGAGGGCAGCCCATGAGGTCAGGGCTTACTACTAGATGTATTCCCATTGCCATGGATTGGGGCTTACACTCTAGGGACGCCCAGAAGGTCGGGGATTACTCCGAGATGGACGCTCGTGGTAATGAAGCTCAGCAGGAGAGGGAAAGGGGGTGCTCTTGTGCCCATCTCCCCTTTTGCAGTGCATGAGGGCTTCCTTATGATGGATATTTTACCAACTCCGAGGAACCCTCAATAAGTGGAGGGGAAGAAAGGGGATTCCCGAGCTCAGACTCCACATTACCGTGGGAATGTGAACCCAGTAATACTTCGAGAATCTGCTCAAGTGTCGGGGCAACCCCTTTTCCCCTGTTTACCGTGGGTATGTGAACTCAAAATAGCATGCTGATGCACATGAAAGTTAAACCACATGAATTCGATGGATCTGGTGGAGGCCTCAGCTCGGGACATATGAATAGGCCAATGAGGGAGTCGTGGAGGACTTGGCTAGATCGGAGGTATTTTATCTGGCTCGGGAAATGAGAACACCGAAGTGGTTGGAAGGCCACCGAGAGGTATGGGTGGTGGCGCCCATCGCATGGGGAAGTGCCACGCGGTTGGAGATGCCTTCCGCGAACCAGGGTGGTCCATGGACTGATTGGAATCCCGCAAACCAGGATGGTTCACGAATTCAGGTTCAATACACGAACCAGGGTGGTTCGCAGAGGGTTCCAGGCGGGTAGCGACAGCCAAGGGCGGCACTGGTTAGAGGGTCGTCGGTCGGGGCTTCGCCCACGTAGGAGAGTGCTACGCAGTGCAACGGATGGAAAAAAATGTATAAAATCCCTGGTCCATGGGGAAGTCATCCGCGGAGGGGGTATGGTTCGCGGTTCTCCTTGTTTTTGTTATTTTAGGTTCGTGGTTCACCAAGTTATTATGCATTTTTGAATTCCTAGTTAATTCATATACCCACTGTGGTTCACAGATGGGAATTTCTCTGTTTGCGAAATCCGAAGACTTGCTTCAACCGATCTCCTTCTGAATCTCCAATCCCTCTGAATCCGATTCCAGTTCTCCGATCCCCTTTTCTTTCCCCCTTAGTCTCCTTTTATAGATTGGGGAAAGGGATGTATCTTTTTCCATGTGACACATTTTGAAGAGGCCCATAACCAAATACCCAGTTTATAGCCGACTTGGTCAATCCGTGATTCACGATGGGTATTGAACGCTCCCCCCTCTACGAGGAAAACTCAGGGAGTGCTCTGCGGCTGTGGAGGGTTCTGACTCTATTTCGCGAATGACAGTGGGTGCAGCTTGAACCGGTCGACGTGGTCTGTGGTTGGGGCGGTTCATGATGGTGAACCGGGCTGGCGCCCATCCTATCTCGTGACCATGGAGTCTCTCCGCCTCCATTTCACGAACGACAATGGTTCGCGGGGGAGGCGCTTCGCGGGGCCTGATCTTGTTGTGTTTCTATGGGATCGGTTCATGGACCGGTCCTATTTGTGTCCCTTCTTTGATTATTTTCCCCAATTCTTTGGGGGGTTTGGGTAGAATCTCCTTTGCGGATTTTTCAGGACCCTACAACCTTATTAAGTATACATATCCATATTTACTTAAATCATCAGTAAAATTTATGAATCCTGAGTACCCACCCCTTTATTCAACTGGAAATGGTCCACACACATCAGTATGAACTAATTAAAGAAGCTCCTTATCCCTTTCACTTTTTATACTAAATAAGAATTTGGTAAAATTTCCTTGTAAATAGGAATGACATACACTAAGTGGTTTTAGTTCAAATGAATCAAAATATCCATATTGATGTAATTTAGTCAAATTATTTTTGTTTACATAACCTAACTTGTGATTCCATAGTTGGGTTTGGAATTAATCATACAAAGTATTTTCCTTGTTGATTACTATTACTTGAATTTTTAAATCTAAAACATAAATACCATTATTTAAATGTGACTTACCATAAAAAAATCTACCTTTATAAAATAAGAAACGTTTAATCCCAAATTTGAAAATAAATCCATTTTTCTCAAGTATAGATACATAAATAATGTTTTTAATAATAGATGTAATGTAATAACTATCTTTTAAAACCAATATAATTCTCATCAGCAACGTGAGGTAGTAGTCCCCAATAGCCATAGTAGAAAGTCTAACTCTATTGGATTATTGTAGGTCTAACACATCCTAGAAAATATTCCTGAATCTAATTGGTTCCTATATTTGAATACATATGTGAGATCCAAATGTTATATATAAGAACCAATTTGTAGAAATAGATAAATTTCACTCGATAAAAAATGCACATGAATCTTCCCATTGATTCTTTTCCTAGGTGTTATTTTTATCCCAATGGCCCTTATTGCCACATGAGAAATAGAGAGAATCATATTCCCTTACTTTCCCCTTGATCTTTATTTTATTATAATGGAGTTGAGAAGAAGATTTAGAATTAGATATCTTTTTTTGACCTTTCCTTTTATTCACTATTAGGATGGAAGGATTTTCTCACATCACATGCTTGTCAACTTAGTGAAGTAGAGTGAGGAGATATGGGATAGATCCCTCCATGATATTTGTATTCAAATTAATAATAAAACTAGATAATCTCTAAATGAGTGATGAAATAATGAGATTAGTGCATAGTTCATCGGGAAATTTAGACCCTATAACCTCTAAGTGCTCAATATAGCCAATGAGTTTGACTATGTGAGGCCCAATTAGAACAACTTCACTATGTTTTATATGAAATAGAGCCTTGGATATCTCAAACCATTACTATCTAGATCTCTCATAATATAAACCACTGAGATGTTGGAGAATTCTATAGGAACCCATGTGTTCATGTGACTTCATGAGTTTATTAGACATGGATGAAAGCATTAAAACTAAACATAGACCATGTTGATTAAATGTTTATCATAGATAGTGAATTCATCATCACTCAACTCCTTTGTAAGCAGAACAATATTTGAGAATTATATCTTGTAATACTTCCTTTCATGGTGTAATACTACCCAGAGGCATACGAACCATTCCTGGAATTTTTTTTAGTTAGCTGATGGTCTTTCTCCAAATTTGATTATAAGGATAATTTGGATAATGGTATTTTCATTATTCTACAATATTAAAAGAGAAAATTTATCAGCAATTCACTTGTTTTTAATTTATGTGAGACATAATAATAAATTTTAATTTTTATTAAGTCTCCCACTATTTTATCAAGTCTCAACGGTCATCACCATTGGACTCAAAATGTCTTATCACTAAAAAAATTCTAGTGTCAAGGATATATATTTCCCCTATTTATGATCTAAACTATATCCATTAAAACTATAATAAGGTATTTAGGTAGGTATTCTTACCAACTGTAAACTGATACCTCTTTGAACCGTTGAGTGGACTCACCAATCTAAATATCCTAACAGGGATTTACTTAAAACTTTCCTCAAAATTTTTATTCAATAGACTATTAGTATTAAGTTCAATATAAATTCTATTAAATCAACCCATAATCATAGTTAAAACTCCAAAATAATTAAAAGTCCCCCCTGACTATAGTCTAAACCAAGACTTTAACTATGGTTTCATCTTAATTTAGATGATGAAAGGTGTAATGAATTAATATTAACTTGAGAAATTTTGATTTATTATGTATTAATTTTATTTTTTATCCTTTAAATGTATTTTTAATATTAATTTTATTTTAATTAAGTGATTAACCATGTTTCAGTGAATCATTTACACATAATCCATTAATTTAAATTCAATATTTTCATATTATTCCATTTATTTATGTGATCTCAATCTGGAATCCATAAAATAAATCATACATAAGATATAAATAAATAAATAAATAAATAAATGACCTGACCATGAGATTATATAATGGTTTATTTATTAAGTATATAATAAATGAACCAATGACCATAGGGGAAAACTTCTTATGCTAATCTTGGAAAGAGTTTATGCATTCCTCCAACATGCCTATGCATCTCCCGTGTTGGTTTCGTCTTGAACCACCTCTATGAACCTTGGTATACTCCTTTTATTGCATATATTTATAAATCAAATGAAGGTGAGGGAAACCAAATGATTTGTTATGGGAAATTACATAAACAACCCTAGACATGAAAGTCTTATATAATAAAATATGGAGGGATGACATGTTGGTTATAATATTTAATTTAATAATTAATAATTAAAAAACTATACAAAAAAAATAAATTAAATAAAACCAACTCATACATAGGTGTGGTCAAATATCATGAAAATTCATACATATGCAATGATTATGAAGTCAAAATAACTAGCCAGTGTTCATTTCTATTCGTTCTTTCATGAGATAAAACACACACGAATTAATATGATTAAATATCTTATTAATAAATTAATTAATTTTATCTTATTTCATTAAAACATCCTAAAATTCCCATACTCTATTATTTTAAATAAAATAAAATAATTTATTTTATTTAAAACTCAATAAAATACTACACAAATTTTTACTTGGAATAAAATCAATGATTACTTATTCAAACTAATCAGTATGGTTTTAATTATAAACAATGCACTCATATGACATATTATATACATGAAATGAGTTATAATTTCATTGAATGCACTAAAAATTTAATTACATATGGAATATATGAAAATTACATGGCCTGTACAATTTAATATGTTGAGTATTTATTATAAAACAACCATACATGATTCTTAATTTCAAATATTATGTGTAATTAATTAAGTATTTAATATAATATAAAACCTAACGACCGATGCGTATCATTAAATTAATGTCCCATGAAACAAGGTTCAACGAGTATTTAATAGATTAATTAATTAAATTTAATATTTCCATGTAAACATGTAAAGTATACGGTGTGTGCAATCCAACCACATGTGATGTACTTTTCTTCACTAGATATCCACAGTACACACCTAGGGAATCAATGTTTACTTCTCATATACATTTATAAATCACACAATGCGTAGAAAGAATACACAACATGTAATTCAAGTAACATGGTTACTAATCTGTACGCATCTTATATTAAATATAAATAATGTATTAATTACATGACATGGTTTTACCCTGTGTTTTCATCCATTAAAATACATGGACTAAAAAGTGTATAGTTGATATACATGTCATGTACTCTAGAAAATACATGTTCCACCCTGGATGGTCAAGACATAGAATATTTATTATATGTGGTACGTACTAATTATATGCTGATCCAAAATCCATATGGGTGCCCTTGTGCAACAAGAATAGATACATGATGTGTAACAAAGGAGTACACACTGTGTAGTTTTGAAATATCCATCCATGATTATTAGAACATCTGAATGGGTTTTTTAGATGTGATATTGGTTAATTATTAACCTATCTTGCTAATATAATTGAGAAATAAATAATGAAAATAAGTTATTTTGATGACGAATCAAGAACAAATTAAAAATTGAAATAAATTTTAACTTTTAAATGTACAATGATCAAAAACAAAATAAATAATTATAAATTTGAACATGACCCATTTAATACCACTAATATATTTTTTCATATATAAAGAGCTTATCGAGGCTTATTTTGGCTCATATAATGGTGGATTTGATAGATGAGTCACATATTATACAAGATGTGAACATCATTACCAACAAAATGTTTTCAAAAAATATTTAAAATGATATACTCTAGAACTAAGATGAGAACATGTCACATTAAATTTATATTAAATTTAAATAAATTTGAATAAATATTACCTTGTTATTGAGATATTTCCTCATAGTATATGTTGATCATCTAAAACCCATTTTCTGTAATTAATTAGTGCACTGGAAGGATCTAAGTGTAGAATCCCTCTAATAGTGATCCACACATGATCTTATAATATCTATATGATTCCAATGAATCATTAAGATCTAGTGATTTTGATTGATTGTCTTTAATTATTTTTATTGACCACTTTATGTTTCTTTAATCTTGAAGAAATTATCTTCATCTTCTCATTCTTAATAGGATGTGAGAAGAATGAAGAGGATTCTAGAGAGAAATCCATTATGCATAATGATTCTCAATTAACCTATCTTAGAATATATTATTTGTTTATTTATAGACATAAGGTTAGAGTTTTTAATTTAAATAATTAAAAAAGTGAACTTAATAAAATATTAGACCCATGTATAACCCCATGTCGTGTATGGAAATAATAATATTATTTTTATTCCATGATGTACACTAATTGGCACAATGATAAATATTATTTTACAAGATTTTAAATTAATATTTATCATCGGACATGATTTTGGTCTGCTAGTCATCCTCAGAATTTATTGAATACTAGAATAAATTAAATATTTATTCATTAAATAAATAAATAAATAAATATTATATATATGTGTAATTTAACAATTACCTTATGAATAAATATGTATTTAATTTATGTGATCATTAATCCTGAATAAAATTCTTCCCTAGTCTTGAGAATAATATTTGTTCCAATAATTATATTTAAATATAATTTAATTTAGATCAACGGGAACACTTAGTGTGTGACCCTCTGGGCTTATTTCTCATTGGTGTTAGACGGACTCACCTAAAGTCCAAGATTACTATCTTGTAATAGGTCAAGATACCCAAGTTAAAGAAGTTAATTTCTAAATGTCAACAACCATATACAAGTTTTTTATCTATAATATAATCTCTTTGTCATAATATCTCATCAAACAGGTTTCACACATGCATCATCAACCTATATTCTTGATACATATTTATTTTAATATCTAAAATAAACACATCATTACATCACGACTATATAATTTAATGTGATAAGTCTATTTCAATCAGATGGATAAGATATCAACTTCCATTAATATGGAAAGTACAAATCCCTCCTCAACTTATTAATTAATAGCACATTATTCATAATGCACCCAACATACCCAAACTTTCCATTAATTTTTATCATCATGGTTTATAGAAATAAATATATGTATGTGAGTCATGAAATATATTAATAATAATCTTAAAGTCTAAGGACCATGACACATTCTCAAAGATAGGAATATCCAATAAAACATAAACACATAGAATTCCTTTTGCTAGGTTTATTCTAATAATCTCTCGTCTTGGAGATTACCAAGTGTGAACTTCATGATAAGAGGTTTCATCTACTTATGAGTACTCACACCTGACAGTCAACATGTTATGTACCATATCATAAAATTTTATCTGACTTTATAACTAGGTTTAAGAATATAATTATGAAATTTAAAGTTTCTCATCATATCGAGGAACTACTAGACCCTTTTAATGTGATAGATACTATGGGAAATAATTACATTAAATTAATGTAAAACTATGAATGATATGTAATTATATATTTAAATTAATATTCGCTACTTTGAATATACTAGTAATATAATATATAAAAAATTGGTTCTGGAACAACAAATCCAAAAATTTATGTGGTGTTGGTCCAGTCTATCGATCACTTAGTGATTTCTTAGTTATTTCCTATTGATCCATCATTGGTTCGTCTCCTGGAGGTCGAATCTCATGTGGGTTGTGGTGTGGCTTGTGTGATTCCTAAGGTATGAGTTGATATATCACCTTTATTAACCCTTTTTATAGAAACGAGATTCTAAATTATGGGAATAATTTTTTGGGCCTCCTCTTGATTATTCTTATATCCCTTATCCTTTAGGTGTGTGGATCTCATTACAGGTGGTGTGCGGTCCGAATTTGAGGTAGGTGGTTTTATATCTAACCTATGTTTTATGAACCATTGATACTATTATTTTTCTAAATGGTTTTCTAAATGACAATTGGAATGATTTTGGAATTTTTTGATATGTGGGTGTATTTTGATTGATAAATGATGGGTTTCCCCCATCATTTTGGTAAATAAAAGATGATTTTCAAAGCATTGTGTAATGGGTTGTGAAATGGTTTTCAAAGCATCATTTTGGTGAAAAGGGTTGTTTGGAATTTTATTTTAAAATATCACATTCCCTTTGAAATTATTTGATAAATGAAGAACATGGGTTCCATAGATACTTCAGTGGATGGTTTAATATTGGGGATTTTCTCTTGACACCAATGGGGCATCACTTTATAAGGTGTTCCTATGTTCCTGGATTTTAGATCCATTGACATCATATGGGGTTCACTCATGGGGTGTTCCTCTATTCCCTAGGTCATATTGTTCTAATGAACTTGTATAGTACACACTAGTCATGATTGTGATTAGGGTATAAGTAACCTAGCTAGACCAACCTATGTTATCTTTGGGGTGATCTCTATTGTACTTGGATTTTCATTTATTTGGCTTGATATGACATATGATGCATGAATTAATAAACATGGAGTGGTTTATTTGAAATATTATTTGAAAATATATTATTTGGATTTGTTTTAGAATTGTAAAAAAATGGAATTAATTTACCATGATTTTGGTATAAATTTAAAAAATATTTATCATGTAACATTTTCTTTTCAAATTAAACATAATGGTATTTTTCGATAGAGACTTTTTATGGGAAAATTAGGTGTAATCCCACAGATCATGTTTAGCTCACACCCTATACACTCCCTTGGAGTGATTATACCTAGTTTTTAATGATAATAGAAAGGGAAAGTCACCACAGTGTGATGGTAAGGTTTATATCAACTGGGTATGGGTAGCTGGTGGTGAGTCGGTGAGACATTTCCTTTGTATCTCATAGAGTAACTATTAGCTAGTTTTTTAATCCTTTTTTGAAGTTTCTAGACACGTACCTTGGGTTTTTATCATGATATTTCAGTCTTTATCACTACAATTCTCATTATTTTGATTATGGTAAATTTCTTCTTGGAAATCTTTATCTTTTGTATTTTATGATTCGTGTTTAAAGTTGGGAAAATATTTCACTTTGGTGGTTGTTGGTTTCTAAAATGTTATTTACTAGCCTATAGGGATTGATAATTCCCTTTGGGGTCTTTATACGGTCTAATTTGGATCCTATATAGAAGGGTTGTTTTGAACGGTCCATGAAAATTTGGTATCAGATCATGGTTATACTCAGTCTTGGGAAGTTGATATGTAGAAGATAGCATTTTTAAGACTTGAAAGGTAGGTTTATATAATTGTTTCTCCAACTCTTATTGTGATGAGCCTCAAGTCATCATGGGATGTTGGGTTGTGTGTCTCCTATGTTGGGTTTTAATTTAAATATTAGTTTCCTCTTGCGTTCTCTTGAGTTTAAACTGATACTATTTCATTTTTTTATTATTTACTTTTTTTAGGGTATATATAATTATGCCTATGAAATTTCTTCTAAGGGTTACACTAGAGGGTGAATTTGATAATCTCTTAAAATAAATTCTTTTATTGATTACAATATTATAGAAGTAATCAAGAGGTCAGTTAAAGACATGGACCAGAATGCCCCACCTATTCTGAACCAAGTTTTTTAGGCATAACCAAGAGGTGGAGGAAATTAAGATCGAGCACATGAGTTCCTATGTGACAACCCCTCATCTTTTAAGGGTATGAATAGAATTCAAGAGGCTGAGGACTGACCGGATAGTATCGATATAATGACCATATATTTCACTATATATTATGCTTAAATAAATATTATTTTTATAGCATGATTCACATAAAAATCCAAATTAAAACAAAAAAATTGGATATATTTTGAATATTAAATATAATCATTAAAATTTAGCTATTAAATTCTCTGGTATAAATTAATATAACTATAATACTAGATCAATTAAGAAAGTTGGAAGAAATGGAATCTAGAAGAAAAATTATTCTTTAAGAAACCCATTTATCTGAACTCAAATGGAAGGTAGCTTTTCTAAGTTTATCCCTTTCCCAATCCCAATCCAAATTCAAGCAATTATGGTTTGAGAAAAATCATATACGAGAGAATTTCAAGCTCTTGGAGATTTAAAAAAGGTCCATGATAGATGAACCGCCACATGAAACTATCACCAAAGATTATATAATTATTTGGTATTATGAAGAGATCATAAGGGGTTATGTAAGTAGAAATTAGGATTATATCAAAATCTAATAAAATATTTATATAGATATATCATGAATTTATATACTCCTTAAAAATCTATTTTCTTTTTCTAAATTCACTTTATGTTTAAAATTATGTTTTTTTAGAAATAGGAATTTTATTTGAAGGAACTAATTATATTTTTATTTAATAATAATAAGATATATTAACAATGAATTATTTTTTAATTTTTTTTAAAATTATTAATTATGAAAAAGTCATTTTTTAGTAAAAATGGGTTTTCACTACTTTTTTTAATTAAATATAAATTTTATAAAATTTAAGATGATAATTTGGAAAAAATTAAATCATTTTTGGATTTTTCATACTCATATTATTTTATGATTCTTTTTGGAATTTTTTGAAAAAAAATAATCTTTTGGTGAATAGTCAAAATATCGATTTTATTAATGTCATTAATTTTATGAAATTATTTTATTATATAAATAAATTGTAAGTTTTTAAAAACATTTTATAATTAAATTATATATTATATTCCATAATAAATCATTTTAAAATAATATTTTTAATTTATAATCTCATACTCAACATTTTGAAAATTTAAGTCGCTTTTTAGTGAAAACTATTATTCGAATGTTTTGTTTTATTAATTATAACACAATTAAAGGATTTATTTTATTTATGTTATTGTTAAATAAAAAATTTTTTAAAATTAATAATTATTTTAAATTATTTTTAATCAATGGAATTGATAATTCTACCATAATGAAAAATAGTTTTTCTTAAATATATTTTTTTTCAAAAAATGGGTTTTTGCGCATTACATGCGCTTGGGATAAAATTAATTTTCCACACTCATATGATTTTTATTTGATAAATTTTATTTAATAATTATAATAATTGAATCCAAATTATCTAATAAGGTTAATTTTATTTTTAGGATTAAAGGTTAAATTACCTAGGTATAAACTAGTTACCGCAGTGAAAACTAAAATGGTAAAAGTGAGTAACCTTAGAGGTAAATGGAATAACATGTTTAAATTGTTTTTATTTTTGAATAGTTTAGGGTTTGATCGACCTTATATTACCTATACTATATTATTTATCAATTTTAAAGGCACTTTGTTTGATATTCACTTCCCATTATTGAATCATTTTGTGTATTTATAAAAATGTAACTCTTTTTCGCTTATAAAAGGGCTATCCTATCCTCACTTTCCCTAAAAAAACCAATAATGTTTGAAAAATATGGAAAAACCTATCCTACAAACTCTTATACATCTTAATTAGGATCTAGTATTCTTAAAATACCACCTATAAAAGTATTATTCTTCTTCACAAAGGTGATAAACAAAGAATTCAGGTATAAGTTCCTAAAACTCTTTTTATTTTTATATTTCCTTATATGATTTTATTCTTACCAAAATTTAATTTTAACCTATTAAAATTAAAAAAATAATTAAATTATTATACCTTTATGTTATTATAATGATGGTATAATCATTAACCACCCTCCATTTTTCCATTAAGAAAAGACAAAATCGTGAATCTTGTGTTGTGCGGACTACCGCCTCTATGAAACAATGTTTTTTTTTCCCCAAATTAAAATTATGGTACTAATATGTAATTTAATATATAATTATTATATTAATTATATATTATATATTATGAAATAATACATCATATTATTGATTCTCCTCATTCTATGGAAAATGAAATCATGAACCATGCGTACATGTGGACAAGTGCCTCCATGGGATGGTTGATTTTCATTTTTCATTTCATAACTGCTTTACATAGATCATAATGATAATTTATTTAATGTATAAATTTTATTTTATAATATCATTAAGGTTTTTTATTAAAAATTTAATAAACTATTAATTATATTATCAATAAATGATTATTGTAAATTCAATTATTTAAAACAAGAATAATATGAGGAAAATATTTAATTAAAATCATATAATGTTTTCATATATATTTCTTATTCTTATTCTTCCTTTATAATTGTGATATGTCACACTAATAAAAACTAAACTAAATCATTATACCATTTTTACAGTTACGTTACAACTAAATCACCTCATAATCATTAATAATTGTGGCATGTTTATGATTGGGTCGGTTTGACCACCTAATTGAACAATGCTTTGGAATTATATCATGGATGATAATGAAAACATAATTTCTTGTATAATATATTATAATTAAGTAGATAATGATTTTTTTAAAAGGATGGAAAAATATTTATCTCTTCAATTAAAAAAACACCATTCGTAGTTTGAAAATCATCGAAAAATGTTCATTTTTGATTTCATCTTCTAAGGTAAAGACTAAAGTACTCATGGAAGAAAATTTAAAAATCATAAATAATTATAAAAAATAAATTAAATTAACATTAAAAAACTTTGAATTACAAACTTTTGAATAATAACTAATACCAATGTCTCTCTTACAAAACTTTTACAAACCGAAAAAACTATAAATACATGATATGGGAAAATATATAAAAAATAACCAATATACATGTAGAAAGATATTATAAAGGGAAATTATAAATATTTTTTGTTATTAATCTATTTATGAAATATTATGTTAATATATTTATGTTTTTCCCTATGTTTAGAGCATATTTGGATTAGTAGGTAAACAAGGTAAAAGTTTCTTTATCTCAAATTTGTATCCCTTGAGATTTGTTTATGTTGTACACCATGTTTCATTTTAAATGGTGTAAATATTTTACTATTGTAATTTATATCAATATTCTATTATATTTCATGATATTAATTATTATTTTTAAAGTTATTACTCTCATGGGATTTTTGTTCAAATGTTACAAAGGTAGTAAGGGGTTTTCATAACTTAAAAATTTTTCATGGTCTATAATCACTCTTATTTGAATACAATCATTAAATATTTATATATTATATCATATGAAGATTAATGTTTTATTAACACCTTATTTTCTATGGAAAACATGATCCGCACCAAAGTCTTCTTCCTTGATGATTTTATTTTTTTGTTAAAATGATTTTTTCTTACGAATAACTCCCATTTATTTTAATTAAAGTTTATTCCATGTTCATGATTTTACGTCCCACCAATGTTATCCTTTAAAAAGTAGAAAATCAATTTGTTTTTATCTTTAAATATCCTTTTATTCCCCTTTATAAATTTTAAAACAAAGGTTTTACCATCTTTCTAATGATATGGGTTTTCAACAAGGTTATTTCAAAATGTTCATAATGTTTTTCAATCCTTTAAAAATAAAAGGTTTCATCATAAAATATGCTTTTTATTTTGATAAAATTTATGAATTTTTTCAAGTTTCCATTATTAAATATTATTTTTAAAATTAAATATTATCAAAGTATTTTCACTTTCCCTTTTTGAAAACTGTATAACTTTTTTCAAGTTTCTATTATTAAGATTCTTTTTAAACGTAGAAGTTTTCAAAGTATTTTCACTTCCCTTTTTCTAAAAAATTACGTCCTTTTCAATTTTAAATTATTAAATATTTTTTTAGAAGTAAAACTTCTAAATTTATTTTCACTTACTTTTTTATTTTTTGGTCTTTTCAAGTCTTCATTATTAAATATTATTTCAAAATTAAAATTTTCAAAGTATTTTCCCTTGTCCTTTTTAAACATTATGTATTTTCAAGGATATTTTATTTAAAACTATTTTTAATAAAGTTTAAAAACATTATTACACTTCTATTCTAAAAAAATTATATTTGAAATGAATTTACAATTAATATTTTATAAACATGTTTAAAATGGTTTAATGAAAACTTTTTTGTTTTCATATTAATAATTCCTTTGAGGTTAAAATCCCATGAATTGATGTTTTGATCATCATATATATGTTATAAATTTTAAATACTTTTCTGAAATGATATTTTTATATACTAATATTTATTAAGTTCATGTTATGTGATAAGTTTACAAAACCCATTATTTTTTCCATGGGTTATTTAACATATAATGATGACTGATTTTAAGTGGCACACATATGTATTGATGATGATGGTTGGGGTCCTATATTTCCCTAAAATGCATTGGTTTGAGTTTATATCTCATGATATATTTAGGCATGGAAGTAATGAGTTTGTTTACATGAGTATGGAAATGATGTGTTTTCTTACATTTTTAGGAGTGTACATAATGATTTTGTTTACATAGGCATGAGAATAATGGGTTTACTTGCACAAGTTTTACTATTCTTATGCCCGTTCCATGTTCCCATGTTTTTTATCAAGTTATTCCAATTTTATATGATGAATTTTGTTTTCATGAAATTCAATGTTTTTATGATCATTCTTTCCTTTTAAATTATCTATCAAATTTATATCTTGATCACTAGTTTTATGATTAATGATATGTGTTTGATCCATTTAATATATTTTATGCTTCCTTAATGAAATTTTTATGGTCTTATATTACTCCATTAGGATTTATGATTATAAATGGGATTATTATATTTTATCAAGATATTTATGTCTTCCTCATATTCTCCTTTATTCATATGATCTAAAACTTTTGGATATGCCTTTCCCTTAGTGTTTTATCTCACACCTTTATTATGTTTCGAATCCCTAGGTTATGAATATTATTGTATCATGTGATATGTATTTAAAGTTTATATTGGATCATTATTATGTAAATTTTTTTTCAAGTCTTTTAAAATAATATTCTTATACAGTTAATCTACAAGGTACTAAACCTTTCATTCTTTAAGTTATGAGACTATTTTTGAGATGTATTATTTAAATCATGAAATTATTTTAATAGTCACTATAATTGATCAGGTATTTGATTTATTATAGATATATGAGTCTATTAAGTTGAAGTGTTCAATTTTCAAGATCAAGGGTCCAATTAAAAGGTTATGGGATTCTATGGTGAATAGGAATGTGGTATTGGAGTAGAGAGGCTTAAAGACCCTCCAATTTTTTGTAGTTTTACCCAGAATCATTAATGATAGAAAATTATATGGAGTTCATCTCTCTATAATAAGGAGAGAATTTGTCAACATAGTATAACATAATTTTTATCAAGTGGGTTTGTTTTACTCTAAAGGTGGTGACGAATGGTCAGTTGAAGGATTAGAAATACCTAATGGGTTTTTAACCTAACATCTGATCATAGGTATATATGTTGAACCTCACCACCTATGCTGAGATAATCAACAAAGATATTATATTAGATTTATATATGGAAGGAAAGACTGTCTTGTTTGGAACTTCCATTCTACCCAGTGGAAGTTCTATCAACTCACATGGGAAGAATAGAAAGTGGAATGATGATCAAAAGAGTGCTATAGTTGTTTCTTAGGGGTGGGATTTTTCCACTCCATTAGTGGAAGATAATAATGAACCATTGAATTACTACCGATGTGGAAAAGTGGGGCACACTCGATGATATTTCCTTGTACCTTCAAATAACTAATTTTCTTATGGATATCAATGTCATATTTAAAGATTTTGGAAGGATCTTTCTATGCCCCATTATAGTCAGGGATCTTCTACTCCAAAGGCCACTACGGTGTAGTCAAAAGTTTCAAAGTCAACAGGTCTCTAGTCAGATGCCTCAGGTGTGAATAATCTCCATGAAATGAATGAGTTTCTAGTGGACTAAAGTTCTTGGTTTTCTCGTATTGTTTTAGACCTTACTTCAAATTTACCCTAAGTTTTTCAGTATAGTGTATCCTAGAGTTTTCTCTAATGAGATTTCCTCTATAGAGTTTCTTACCACCATTATTTTTATTAATTTTTATTTTTTTAATATTATAAGTGGAATTTAATTGACTAAAAGACAAATTTTCTATGTTTTATGATCCAATTAAAGTTATAACTAAATAAAAGAGAAGTAAATTCCAAAAAATGAAAGACTATTGTGTGAGTAGTGAGATTAATGGAATAAAGAACCAATGGCCAAAACTAGAAATTATCATGGATTAATCTCTCTTCATTATTTAATAAAAATATTTTCAATTATAACTATTTCAACACTCAATTCATAATCCATTTCCAATCATATCACTCAATTTTTTAAAATGAGGTCATCAAAAACTATTTCTGTTGTTAATCTTCTTTTAATAAGATTCAATCAATGTACTCAAAGATATATGAGTGTAATAACAAATTCAACTCCCTCTATACTCACAATACTTAATCGAGGACTAAGAAATTTAAAAAAAGATGATAAAATTCAAACTCCTAATTGTCTTGAATTAAAAATACACATTTAAAGATCAACACAATCTAATTGGTGATAAACTATTCTCAAAATGGAAGAAAAATATCAATGAAGTGATAGAAGAATAGAACATCAATTAACTATTGAATTTCAATGTTCAAAAATATGGAGAGAATTACAATTTAGAAATTAAAGGAATGAAAACTCTAAAATAGTTCACCATTCTAATCAACTAGTTACAAACAATGAAAAACCTATAAAATCATAAATGAAGCATTATTGAAATCTCTTGTATTCAAGATATTTGAAAGAAGGATTTTGAATTTATCGACCTTGATATCTCTAAAAAATCCTATGGAATCATGCACTATTTCAGTCATGTATTCATGATGAACCCCTATATATGAAAATGTAATTCAAAATAAAAATATCCAGTAATCACTTACTCACAGGACAATTTAACACATGTAAATATTCGGTTGGTCCTTCAACTCTGTTTTAGTAATGGTCACAAGATGAAAATTTCCCCCTTATAATCAATGTGAAAAACTTTTGTGTAACTTGTTTGATTTCAAGTAATTTGAATCTGGATGAAATATTATATAGGTTTATAGTTAATCAAATCCTCCAAAAAATCCAAAAATCTCTGCAAGAAAATCCCATAATCTTCTTATGTAGACATATTTGAATACTTAAGGTTATTACCAATCAGTCGACCGGGGAACTGGGATCATCAGTTATCTTCATTTTAGATGGAATATCCTTCCTTTGAAAAACTTTTCACCCTCATTGATAGGTTAGGCTTCTCATTTATGGTATCTTGGTACCTTTTGAGATCAGTTGTAATACTTGTATTGTAGTTTAGAATCTATCAAGAATGGTCACTTAAGTAACCATGGATCTTCATGTTGTATTAAGTAGAAGTGACTTTGTGTAGTAGGTTATTCATTTTCATGATCACTTAAGTAATCGTGGACCTTCATATTGTAACTTCAAAATTTTGGGTGTGGTCACATGAAAACCAATGTGAATTCACTTATCTACTTTACCAATTTTCCAGGCATGGTCACTTGGAATTTGACCTTATGGTCAATCCTCATCCCCAGGCATGGTAACTTAAGTGACCATGTATGATTTTTAAATTGGACATGTGTCCACTTCCTCTCTTTCAATAAATTCAGATATAAGAATGGACAAATTTTCACTAAACATGTGGTAGGTTCTTCTCCTCTCATGGTAATATCAGATACATGCATGATAGGATAAGATAATCATATGCGGTCACTTGATAATTCCTTGATGTACCCACTTAAGTGACCATAGGTGCTTCATCAATTTTCATATGACCAATTCAAAATTTAGGGTGTGGTCAGTTCTCCCTTCCTTACACATGGGCACTCAAGTGACCATGAATTTTAGACACAATTAATTCATGACTTCATAATATTAATGGTCATGGTCACTTAATATTAACTCTTTTGATACCATGACCTACCAACCATATAAAATAAATCCAAAAAACTGTAAATTAAATTTGAAAAAAAACATTAAAAACAAGAAATTAAATTAAAGTGAAAAAGATAAATTTATTATAAAAAAACAAATAAAACAAATAATTAATTAATAAAAACACAATGATTAGTTAATAAAACATAAAATTAAAAATAATTACTCACTCAACTATAAGTTAACCAGAAAATAATAAATATACTACTAAAATATATTTTAAAATAAAATTAACAGTTAAATTAATTTTACAAAAATTCATCAACAAAACTAAATTAATCATAAAAATTATAATTTCAACAATAAAAACACATTAAATATCATGAAAATGTATGAAAAAATAAATCAAAGTGAAATTAATATCAAATTCCCCCACAATTGAAACTTTTTTATCCTTAAGAATTCCTTTAGTCTTATTCAATGGTAGAAAACAAATCTCAAAATATAAAAGATGAAATGTCATAAATATTTTATTTTCATAAATATTTTCCCTCATGGATTCTCTCAAGTCATAAGTGTGACTAACCTTTACAATTAAATGTTCTAAGTGTAAAATTGGTGATTTTCTTACAAAAATTATTAAAATTGAAAATTTTAAATTGATTTTAATTAAATTCAATTTGAAAACAACTGGAAATTCAAAATTTTATTTGACTCTTGGATAATATACTAACATTATTTAAGAATCCATAATAAATTGAAACACTATTGTATGGGGTTGATTGATAATATATTAGTGGGATAAATAACCCATACAAATGTAAATGAATAATGAATACACAATAAAAGAATAAAAATTTCAGCATATATTAATATTTTAATTTTAAAATCCATTTGTATTCATATCTTATGAATTAAATTCAAATTAAAAAGTTAAAATCCAATGATCATTAGATAACATACTGAAAATATTTTATAAAAAACAAGTTTTTCGAAGAGGAAAATAAAAATTATATACCCAATTAAATACATGAGGTAATAAATATTAATCTCCTCAATGTGGCATCACAACCTTCAATTTTGAGAAAAAATTTCATCCAGTAAAGAAGACTAAATGATTCTTAAAAACTCACAATTTTAAAAACAATTAAGGGGATTTTGATGGGTTCATAGTGAATTATAGTTTGACTCAGTTAAGACCCATCCCCCACACTTAAAACCCAATATTATCCTGAGTGATGAATTCATGGTGGGATAAACATTAAACATAATTAAAGTCCAGAAAAGATTTTTCAATTCAGTAGTTATAAAATCATGTATAAAAGGATTACATAAAAATTCAATTAGAATGTTACAAGAAATTACAATGATATATAAAAAATTCCTATAATTAAATGATTTATATCAATGTAAATTCAAACATATTTACAAATAATTTCATATAAAATAGAATGGTGACCATTTATTACACATAAAAAATCATCTTCAATTCAATGACATTCTAGAGAGTAAATTAAAGAAAACAGTTTTTAATAAGAAAAATGAGAATAAATAGAACTAAAAAATCCCCTGGTGTAGAAGCCTTATTTTTTCCTTTGAATATAATAAAAAATATCCCTTATTTACTCTAAAGTAAGTTCCACTTTTTGATCAACATCAATCTCTTAAATATGAAAACAAACTAACATAAAATTTTAAGAAAAAAATAAAATAAAACATAACCAGAGTTTAAAAAAATAATGGACTTGATACAATTTTCTTTAATATGTAGATTATATTTACCCCCTTAGATTAAAAATTTTATTTGACACTTTTTCTCTAACACATCAGTAACTCATTTACAAGTTCTTCATGGTGAATAAAAAGAACAACAACATCCTTAAAACTGTACCACTTTATTCCCTAAGAAAAAATAAAGAAACGAAAATTATAAGACTATAAATGGTTATTTATTCCCCCAAAACTTATTCTAAATAATTATAAACATAAAAAAAAGATACAACATATAAAACTCAGTGGTATCCAGTTTCCATGAGAAGGAACTCGTCCCTTGGAGGTTCCTTAATCTTTTCTCTAAATAACTTAAGCCTTTGTCCATTAATTGTGAAAGGATCATTCTTCCATGGATATATGATCTATGTAACACCAAAAGGGAAAAATTTGTTACAATAAAAGGACTATTATAACACCCTAATATTTTATGATATATTTCTCTTAAAAAAATTAATTTATTCGATAGCTTGTGATATACACAACCCCGAGTCTAATGAACCATGATATAGTATAAAATTAAAATTGTGCCATTAAATTAGAGAAATTAATATAAATAAAAATATTTCAATAAATAAATACATATATTTAATGGTTTTATATGAATCAAGTATATTTTAACAAATTCATTATATGCTTTAAAAATATATTTTCCTAAAAAATGGTTTTTATTGCTTTTTGTGAATAAATAATATAATTAATTTATACAACTTTTAGAAAATTTATTTGAAAAAATGAATCTAATTGTTTAATAATAATTTCATTATTATATTATATTTAATTTTTTCCAATTTTCTGAAAAGATTTTTTTTTTATGAATAGTGAAAAATAGTAGTTTTTATTGAAAATTTGTCTTTTCGTTTAAAGAATTTACAAACATACATTTAGTTTTAAATGGTTTTAAAGTAATATTAGTTAATTTATATTATTAATAATATAATTCATTCCATTTTAATTAGTTTTATGTTGTATTTTGGAATAAAATATTTTTACTTCAAAAATCATTTTTTTCTAGAAAACTGGGTTTCATCACATTTTTTGAGTTTAATTTTAAATTAAAATTTGAAAATTATATGAATTGAATATTTTAAAATAGATTAAATATTTATAATAATGATGATAATTTTTTTAAATATTTCTATTTTATATTTTGGTCATTATGAATAATAACTTTGGTAAATATTTGTCATCTCGGTAAGGGTAAAACGAGAAAAATAGGGTTATAACTTTGGGATATGGCTTTAAAATTTCACCAACACTTAACTCTATCCCATTGGATGATTTTATATCATAAATTTACATTTAATTCTCAAATATATGTCCACTTGGGTCTATTTTCCTTTTATTATGACCATTATATCAATTTAAGAAAAGAATATATACAAAATATCACTATCTTGACTTTAATATATATAAATTTTTTACATACAGATAAAAAGAGGATAAGTTTTATAGTAGTTTTTTTGATAGATAAATTAATTTTTTTATCATGATAATTTATTTTTATTTTTTAGTGATTGAATAATTACCTTAAATTTTTACGGAACACCAAAAAAATATTTATTTAACTCATAGAAAAATAAAATAAATGATTTTAAATATACTAAAAGTAATAAAATTTGGATAGATTATTGTGTTACTCTAATTTTTTATGTAAATATAAAATATTAGGAATGTGTAAAAGGTTTATATTTTAATTTGATAACTATATTAAATACTTTAAATATAAATTAAATGAATAGTTCCCAATAAGATAATGATATTTTATAATAAACAATATTTTGTTAAATGATTTAAATTTTATAAAAACTTATCTTCATCAAATGGAATGTTATATGGTTTAAAATATCATACATGATTCATTTATGGGTCACTTTTCATTTTATTGCTACATTCTTGACCATTATATAGCATAAAACTTTGACATTGTGGTAATTGTTAAAAGGATTAATGGGGGTTAAAACTTAGAGATAAGGGTTAAGAAATCACTTAAACATGTCTAAAATTTATGAAATTATATAATTTATAATTATAATTATCCTATATTATAAATATTTTACTTTTTATTATCTTTATTATAAAAATAAATTTATATAAATTTAATATTTTATTTATTTCTAAAAGTGCCCCTCCCCTCACTTATAAAAGGGAACCTCTTCTCCTCTCTTCCTTACAAATTTTAAGCCTTTAATCACAGATAATTCCTACCATAATACATTAATATATTTTTTCAACAAATCCTATAGCTTTTTTTCTTATCTTAATATCATCCCTTCAAGTATTAAGGTGTAAGACAAAAGATGTTTCTCAACGAAGAGGTATAACTCTTAACCAAGTACTTTCAATTTTATTTCTACTTATACTTCCTATAAATATGTTTTAACGATCCTAAAATAATTAATCTATTATAATAAATATAATTATATTTTATTATTATTATGGTACAACCATTATCCAATTTCTTTCCATCATACATAAAGCAAAAACAACTCTCATGCCTTTGTACGGCTTACCATCTTCACGTAGTGGAGTAATTTTTTTCATCACTACTTTAGTTGGATTGGTATAATAATGGATTTAATTAATATATTTTTTGTTTATGATATTATTATTATTCTTTAAATTTTAGTTATTAGTTACCTTTATTTCATTCCATCTATCGAAAAATGGAAATAATGTTCATACATATGTACGACCTACCATCTCTATGAACAATGTAATTAATTTTTCTATATATTACTTTTATGCAGAACTATAAATATGTATATAATTAATATATTTGATATTTTTATCATTTTTAACATTATATAGTTTATGGAACCTTTATCAAAGTACCTAGACTAGATCTATAAAACAAAAACGTCTATAAAAAATGAAATAGTTAACACCTTGAAATGATGATTTTAATAAATAATTATTAAAAAATGAGTGTTGAAATGTTATAAGTTTATCATATATTATATTATAAGTATGTAAATTATTATTTTATATAATTATCTTAAATTTAGATTTATTATATAGGAGGTTAGTGTGCTTTTGAATCAATTTGATCTTGAGGTCAGTGTTTATTTCACAATCTTATCATTATTCAGGATTATTTATGTATAAATATTCATTATGGGAATTATATAGTATTTATATATTAAAAAAATAAATTTTATTATCCTATGTTTATTTAAATAATTTATAATGTTTCCTTTTATTTTTCTCTTTTAAGTACTCAAGATACCAAAATAATTTTTTAAGGAAAACTGACCATGTTTCTCTTTTAGTTGTAAATATTTTTTTTACATGACCATATTTTATTTAAAAAGGTTTCAATTTTTTTACTACAATAAAATAATTTATTAAATTAATTTTGCCCATGTTTAAATTTTTATAGTTTTTTTAAATGAATCTTTTGATTTTTTTTCCAAATAGGGAACCTTTTATAGAAGGCATGAATAAAATCTTTGTTTTCATGTACACCACATGAATAACTCTTCCTTTAATCATGAATAATATTTAATTTTAAGTTTAATTTATAAATATCCAAGAGTATTTTCAAATAATTTTTTTCCTTAATATTTTATAAATTTTTAGATTTTAAATAAGTAATTTTAAAATAAAAAAACTATTTTCCAAAAAAAATAATCCAATGATATTTTAAAAGTATTTTCATTTATATCAATATACATTGATGAATCCTATGAGTTAATGAGGTTATAATCTAATTATACTATCCAAAATATTTCTCTATATTGTTGATGAATAGTTTTATTAGGGAAAGTATTGACATTATATATTTATTTTTTCCAATATGGATTAGAAGGCATACTGATAAAGTTGTACTATTTATTAATATGGTCAATGCATTAGACTTGTTAACTGAAAAGTGGGGACTTTAATAACATCACCCCTCAATGCATCAATAGGTTTCATGATACAAAACAAGGTGGTTATTTGTCCAAGGCCTTACCCATTTATGAAATATTTCTTGGCACAAAGACTTGATCGTAAGTTTATGATGTCCAACATTATGCATTCCATCATTATGAAATCAGTTATTTATGTATATGTGATTATTTGAATAGTTATGATATCCATGGATAAGTTTAAAACTCATGTGATTGTTTATATGAAATTATTTGATAATATTTTATTCCTGTTATATTATTCCTCATGCTCAAGTTACTGATTAAATGAGATATTTTTTAGTTCTTTACCTTTCTATATTGATTATTCCTTATATATTTTTTTGATAGATTTTATTGAATGAATTCCTTTATTAAGAATCCTAGATCACCCTTTCTTATGTTTTCTTTACCTAGGATTCCAGGAAGTGTATTGTAATGGATATGAAAGGATATTATAGAGGAAACAATGATGTTCTTAAAGAAAATATTGTGTTGTATTTTATGTTTTCAAAGGTAATGTGGGATTCAAGTATGTATCTAGTTTACCAAAACTACTAAACCATTTGTTACATTAGGATGTGATTTATTATATCTAGTACCAACATAATAATGTAACCTCTAGATCTAGGCTTTTATATTTAGGGTCTTTATTATTGGTATTTGAGGAAGTATAATAGAAAATAAAGGAACTAGAATTAGTTAAACATAGATTAAAAAACATATCCCTATTAAAGACTTTGAGGATATGTATAATTATAGGAAAATATCATAAATTTTTTTTGAGGTGGTGGTTATGTGGTTTTCTAAGAAATACCTCTCTATCAATATACTATAAGTGGACATTGTTTTAACATAGATGAATCTAGGGGTAATAACAATAAAAATATTTGGTCAATTATATCATAGAAATTATTATGGAAGAGGATAAATATTCTATTACTGTGAACTTTTTTGACACTTCTGAGGGATATGTTTTGGTTAGTTCACATCTTCATTACAAAACATTATGAAATATTTACAAATATTTTTATAATTTAAAGATATTTCCAATGATATTAAACTTATGATTATGTGATTATCTATGCATAAATTTCAATTAATGTTAAGTGTTTCACCAGTTTCAGAATTATACATTATGATTAATAATGTTTTGACCTAATCTAGTGAATTCCATTGTTTAGAAAAGGATCCTAGTGGAAGGAATGAAAAATATATCAATGCACGTTCTCCATTTAGGTGTTTCCCTCTTAGAAAAGGTAATAATTTTGGATATAGAGTTAGAGATATAATTGAATAAATTATATCTATATTGTGGAAGCTAACATAGATTATTTCTAATAAGATTTCTTGTATGGAGAATCCTACTAATCCAAAACACAATGTAACAATGTTAGACTGTTTCATGTGATAAAAACGTTCATAATTCGATGGGACCACAATTCCATTTGTAGCCGAGAAATAGATAAATTCCATAGAAAATATATTTCTCACTTTGGGAAGTAATGAAATTGAAAAGGTTGTCATGTAAGTTTATCATCTCACGAGGGATGAAGATCAAAGATGATCAATGGTTAAAAACACTATGGATGTAGAGAAAATAATGATCATAGAGTGGAAGGATATTAATGTAATTATCTTGGAAAAATATTTTGTCATGAACAATGAGAGGATATAGAAAAGATAATTTATGAGTCTAACACAAAAGGGAGAGTAAAATGTTACTAATTTTAAAGATAACTTTATAATTTTATCAAGGCATGATATAGAATATATATTGAATATAAAGAGTAATATTGATCATTTATTTTATGGTATAAAGCCAATCCTTTGAAGGGAACTAATCTCCCAAAAATTCTCATCATATGAGGATATAGTATCATGTGCTATAAAGAGAGATAAATAATCCACCAAGTCTTATGTCTTCAAAGGAAATAAATAGAAGAAGGGGACTACTAAGAAAAAAATTGATAAGGAGAATAAGAGAAAGGGGTATTTCCAACATGTGATACTTGTAGAAGGAAACACCTTAGAACATTCTTAATATGAAAAGTAATTTTCTAAAAGTGTATATAAAAAGATCAGCATGCTCATGAATTCAAGTGTAAAGGAGAAGCCATCAAAATAAAGTGCTTTAATTATAAGGAGATGGAAAACTATTCCAACCAATTCCCTAAAAGTCAAAGTAACTTTCCATAAAAAAATTCAAGGGGAGAAGACCATTCTTATCCCAATCCCTTTTTTTTGAAATTTTCTAAATCCGCTTTATGTGTTAGTGGGAACAAAACACTTTCAGACCACAAATAAAATAACAACATTACAAAATTAAAAATTCAAATTTCAAAACCAAAACCAATAGTACCACATTCAAATTTGAAAACCAGACCACCGCACAGTCCACAAGATCACGTGTATTGAGAAGAAAAGTCAGGATTACTACCGTCGTCATTGTACTTCACTGTCATCACCATCCCATCAATGTCATCCACTTCACCGTCATCCACCACTGTAACCAACTTATCCGTTGATAACGCTGATTGTCGAACTCTTACTGTAAAGAATCCTAACGAAACTTCAAAACATGATTGCCTTCTTTGGAAACAACACTATGCGAACAAACCTCAATCACAAAAACTTGTAACGTCTTCAGCGTAGTCAAGATGAGTAGCGTCGGTAACCTAACCACCTTTTTATATATAAAGAATTTTATAAGGGTTTAAAATCACCACCTCAAGGATTATATGTTGAGTTATTAATGAAAAATACTAATGGTAGGATGAATACATCTCATTTCTATAGACCCTCTTTGACAGAATTTTGTGGGAATGTGCTTCTTGGAAATATTTTATTTTTTCTCTAGTTTAATTTTATGTTACTTTTGTAATGGATGGGATCTATCGATACATAGATCACATAAATTTTCGAGGAAGAAAGTTACATTTGATATTATAAATCAACCTATGATCATAAACTAGTGTGATGATGAAACTAAACTCCTAATGGAATTTACTCCAATTATATGGATTTTAGAACCTATTAATGAGGAGTAATTATCTCATATGGTCATCAAGAAACTCAAAATTGATGATATAACTATTGTAAGAGAATTTTTTAATGTATTTCCAGAATTTTTTCCTAGTATTTTACAAAATTGTGAAGTTGGTTTTACAATATAACTCATACCTGGTTCTACACCTATTTAAAAGAGTCCATATAGAGTGACCATGATTGAATTGAAGGAATTGAAAAAGAAAATATTGGAGAATATAGATAAGGGATTCATTCATTATGGTGATTTTCCATGGGGTGCACCTATTCTTTTTTTAATAAGAAATATGGGACAATTTATATTTTCATTGATCACCAGGAACTTAACAAAATCACAATTAGGAACAAGTATCCTCTACACCATATCGATGATCTATTTGATCAATTATGAGGAGCTCAATATTTTTCCAAGATTGATCTAAAATATGGATATCATTTGCTAAGGGTAGAAAAGGAGGAACTACCAAGAATGCCTTCTATATTAGTTATGGCCATTAGAAATTTATAGTAATTACATTTGAAATTATCAATGATCGTTTTATATTCATGGATTTCATGACTAAAGTCTTTAGAAAATACCTTTATTAGTTTTTGGTTGTATTTTTATATGATATTATTATATATTCAAAGAGAATGGAAGAGTATGAAGAACATTTATGAATTGTGCTGAAGACATTGAGGAAGGAGAAGTTGTGTGATGAATTTACTAAGTGTGAATTTTTCTTCATAAATATTCATCATATGGTCACATAATCTCATGTGAGGGTATATCAGTAGATCCTTAAAATACAAAAGTTATTGAGAAATGTCCTAGACCAATAATGGTAACTGAGATTTATAGTTTCCTTAGTATGGATAGATACTACCAATGATTTTGATAGATTTATCATGACTATATAATCTTATCACCAAGTTGAGCTGGAATAGAGTCATGTTCTTGTGAATAGATGAATGTGAGTAGAATTTTAATGAACTAAAGAGAAGTTTTCAAAGTACACCTATGATTACAGTACCCTATAGTGGATAAGGGTTTGTGATATATAGTGATGCATCAACGATGGTACTAGGATATTTACTCATTCAAAATTAAATGGTGATATCATATGACTCTCAACAATTAAATATTCTTGAGAAAAATTACCCGACTCATGATTTGGAGTTGACAATGATAATTTTTTCATGGAAATACAAAGGTATTATTTGTATGGTGAAAGGTGTGATATATATATATATATATTGATCATAAAATATTAATTTATTTATTTACACAGAAATATTTGAATATTCACTAGAGAAGATGTTTGGAGTTGGTCAAAGATTATGAATTCTCAATGCATTACCACCATGGGAAGGAGAACAAGGCGTTTGATGCTCTGAATCAAAAACACCTTGCTATTTTTTCTATTATGGGGATTGAAAGAGATCCAATATTTTTAGATTTGTAGAATATTAATATTTAAATCATGAATAAATAATATATATCTTATATTTTTTAGATGAATTTTTGACCATCCATCCATGAGAAGATTAAGAAGTCATAGAAGGAAGATTTGGAACTTTAGAAGAAGGTGAGGAGTGTTGCTGATTTCAACCATGATCATGATGGAATGATAATGTTAAGGAACCAAGTATGTTTCCAATTAATACCAAAATTTAAGAGGAAGTTATTTCATGAATCTCATAGTTCATCATTCTCTATTCATCTTGGATATACAAAGATATATAGAGATCTAAAATAGTATTTCTGGTGGGATAACATGAAAAGGGATATTATAGAGTATGTACCCTAATTCCTAGTATGTAAAAAATTTAAGGATGAGAGATAAAATTATATGGGGGTGTCACAACCATTAATTATACTAGAATGCAAATGGGGAAAAATTACCATGGATTTCACTATTGGACTCCCAAAAAAATCTAACGTAAAAAATTATATATTCAGTAGTAGTTTATTGCCATATGACATCAGTTCATTCTATTTAAAGTTTATAAGATATATCTTTTGGTCAAATTACTTAATTATTCATTAAGGAAGTGGTAAGATTTCATGGATTACCTCTCTCAATTTTATCTAATTGGGATATGATGTTTACCTAAATTTTTTGGAAAATTATTCAATTAGATCTCTATTCAGAGTTGATTTTTAGCACTCCTTAACATCCTTAGACATATGGCCATTTTGAGAGGACTATTCAAACTCTAGAATACATATTAAGATCTTTCTCCATGGATTTCAAATGTGTTTGGGATAAAAAACTTCCTTTGGTGAAATTGTATTACAAAAATATTTTTTACTCAAGTATTCAGATGGATCTTTATGAATCCCTCTAGGTAAGAAGTTCCTAACTCCAATGTATTGGAATGAAGTTGGAGAAATAAATCTTTTGAGACTTGATCTATCTGAGTAAATGGAAGATATGTTTAGATCCATTCAATAACGCATAAGAGTACCTTAGAGTCAATAAGAAAATTATGCTAATAATCATTAGAAATATATAGAGTTTAAAGTTGGTGAAAATTTATTCCTATAAATATCTCCATGTAATAAGATTATGATATTTAGAAATAAGGGAAATTTTATCCCTAGGTATATCATTATTTTTTCAATTATTGATTTCTCTTAAGTTCATGATATATTACATGTATCTATCTTAAGGAATTACATACCTGATACTTCACATGAACTAAACATATAGGTCATACCATTGGAGAAAGATCTCTCTTATGAGGACCAATCAGTGGATAATCTAGATCATAGAGTGAAATTTCTAAAAAAAAATTCCACCCACCCTGTCAAAGTTTTGTGGTGTAATCATAAATTTGAGGAAGCTACTTGGGAATATGAGGAAGTGATAAAATAGAGATATCCTCATTTTTTTGTATCATTGTAACAAAATTTTGAATGAAAATTTCATTTTAAATGGGGTATAATGTAACACCCTAATATTTTATGATATATTTCTCTTCAAAAAAATTAATTTCTTCAATACCTTATGATACATGAAACCCCAAGTCTAAAGGAATAGTAATATAGTATACCATTATAACCAAGCTGTTAAATTGGAGAAATTAGTAGAAATAACAACATTTAAAAAAATTTTATAAATATTTTATATGAAGTAAGAATATTTTTAGTAAAGTCATTATATGCTTTAAAAATACATTTTTCCTCAAAAATTATTTTTTTCTATTTTTTTGTGAATTAATAATAAAATTAATTTTTCCAATTTCATAAAATGTATTTGAAAAAATAAACTTAATTTTTTAAATCAAAAGTCCATAATTATCTTAGATTTATATTTTTATAATTTTATAAAGAGATTTATTTTTTGATAAATAGTGAAACACATTGCTTTTTATTGAAAAGTTATCTTTTCATTTAAATTATTTACAACATTAAATTTAGTTTTAAATGGTTTTAAAAGTTAAAATAATTAATTTTTATTATTAATAATATAATTAATTTCTTTATAATTAATTTTATTTTTGATTTCGGTATAAAATATTTTATTCATCAAAAACATGTTTTTTTCCCTAAAAACTACTTTTCATCACATTTTACGGGTTTAATTTTAATTTAAATACCACCACTTATATGAATTGAATCTTGAAAAATTGATTTCATATTTATAATCATAATGATATTTTTTAAAAATAGTTTCCATTTATTTTAGGTCATTTTGAATAATAGCTTTGGTAAATATTTTTCACCACAATAAGGGTAAAACAGGTAAAATAGGGTTAGAACTTTGGGATAAGGCTTTAAAATTTCTATAAAATTTGGATTTATCATATTGGATGAGTTAATTTCATCCATTTCCATCAAAATCTCAAATATATGTCTACTTTTTTACTGTTTTCTTTTATTATGACCTTTATATTATTTTAAGAAAGGAATAAATACAAAATGTCACCTTCTTGCCTTTAATATCTCTAATTTTTTACAAAAGGATAAAAAGAGGATAAAAAGAGGATAAGTTTCATTGTAAATTTTTATTTTATATAATTTTTTTAAATCATGGTAATTTATTTTTTATTTTTAGTTATTGAATAATTACCTTAAATTCTTACACAATGCCCACACAGTATTTATTCAATTGATAGAAAAATAAAATAAATGATTTTAAAAACATTGAATGTAATAAAATTTGGATTAATTTTTTTTAATTTTTTTTAAATAAATATAAGAAATTAGGGATGTTTAAAAGGTTTAAATTCTAATTCTATAACTATCTTGATAACTTTAAAGTCAAAGTAAATGAATTGTTCCAATAATTATATTAATGATATTTTATAATAAATAATATATTATTAAATGATTTAAAATTCATAAAAATCATATCTTCAACCATGTTAAAGTGATATGATTTATAATATCAAACATGATCCATTTATGGATCACTTTTCCTTTTATGGTAACATTCTTTACCTTCACATTATAATTTTTTTTGATAATATGGCAATTTTCAAAAGGATAAATGGTGGTTAAAACTAAGAGATAAGAGTTAAATTATCACTTAAAATTGTCTAAATTTTATTGTATGAGATTAATTATACATATAATCATCATATATTAGAAATTTTTTAATTTTGAGTCAATTTTTTATAAAATTTAATTTATATTAATTGAATAGTTTATGTAATTCTAAGAGTTCCCCTTCCCTCACTTATAAAAGGGTAACTATTTACCTCTCTTCATCACACATTTTGAGAAATATATCTCATCCAATACCTACTATAATAACTTACTATATTTCATCACCACATTCTATAGATTTTTTTCTTTAAAAAATACCATCCTGGTTGCACTCAAATTTACCCAAGTTGTTTGGTGTAAGCATTCAATATAGTATGGCTTATGATGGTAGAATTGGAGAAGAAGAAAAAAATAAATAATAATCACTCCACCATTGTGTAAGGAGTTTCACAAAATATTATGTGAATAAACTTACTACCTAAGGAAACAATATCAACGTGATATAAGAAATGAAATAATAAATGAATAAGAAGAAGATGATCTTTTATTAATTAAATAAAGATGAATGAAAAACATACATGAGAGAAATTGATAAGGCAGTTACAAAATAAAATCATGACAATACAAATGAAAGAAATAAAAAATTTGATTCCCAATTAATATCACTATAATATCCTTATATAGTAATATTTAGAGACTTAGATACACCCCCAAAAATAAATTCCATCCCCATTATTGGGAGAGTCAAAAGAGCGTGAGAAAATCAATAGAATTTTGACATTTCAAAGTTTTCCATAAAATTTGTCCAGATTCATCCATGATTTTTACATGTGAATTTGTAACTGAATATGGAAGTTATGGTCGTTTGGTGGGATGACTTTATGGGCATTCAGGTCATTTTGTGTAGTCGTTTGGAAGTTATGGTCGAAATGGTGGGATGACTTTATGGGCATTCAGGTCGGGCCCACCATTTAAATGTAAACTTCAGATCCATTTATCTCCATGAAAACTTTATAATTAGATATAACAATAGTTTAATGAAATTATCATCATATTTTTCTCTTTCTATAGTAAAATTTGAGCTTTATTGTGCTTGTTTTGTGGGCCCAACTTCTGTTTGATGGGCCTTAGGCCTATTATGCTTTATCCAGAAAGTTTCTTCATTCATGCTGAAAAATAAACATCTTCTCTTGATATTAATCCATTAATCCTTAAATATAAAATTTTCAAAACAAAGTGATCAATCATATCCCAAAATATCAAATTTAAAAAATAAATATAATCTTCTTTACAAACAGATGAATGATTGGGCCCAGATTTTCATTTTAAACATGAATTTCACTTAAGATGAGAAATGAAGTTCAATTTCTATAATGCACTAAAAATTTGGTTTGTGGACTTTGGAACACATGAATATTAAGAAATTAAAAATTAATATTAGCCACTTTTGGTGGCTAATAACACCCCCAACTTGAGTTTTTCTAGTCCCAAGAAAAATATATATCAAATATGAAATTCGAATTTTCTTTTCCAAATAATTTTTAATACACATTGCTCACCCAAACACCTCATACCAAAAAAATTATGAAACCCATAAAAATCATTTAAAACATGCTAGGTCCATAGGCATATCCCAAGTCCAAGCCTATTCCTTTGTTCAAATTCATCGCCATATTTTATTCAATTTCAATTAAGCATAATGAATTGTTGTGAGTCACAATAGACATGGGGGTTCATTTTCATTCAAGGGATAAAATATGGAAGTGCTATGAAGAATCAAATTTTAATATTAAGATGATTATTCATTTTTTTCAAATAATGTTTTTGTTTTTTTTTGTTTTTTTGTTTTTTTGTTGCAATTTTTCCATAGTAATTGAAATTAAACTCAATCGAGTCAACCCATGTAGCAAGACTTTGCCGATGACTCCCAGCTCAAAGACCTTAGGGAACCAAGTTAAGCTCACATACTCAGGAATCATCTCAAGTTTACTCAATCAAAAAAATTCAAATTACCACTAATAGAGATAACATGCCCAATTTCGGGAAAAAAACTATGGAGTCATGATCCCCAAGTGTCGAAAGCCACACATTAGGTCAATCCATTACTTTACACGTAATTGACTTTTTTAGAGTACTCATGTTAAAATTAAATTTATCACTAAACCTATGCTATTTATTATGGTACCCTAAGAACTCAAACTAATATCCCACAATCCAGAAGATGTGAATTGTGTTTTTTTGTTATTAAATGGATGAAAATATAAATGGTGAAAAATAACATCGAACAACCGAACTTTCCAAAATATATTCACATAAACACAAACTTGTATTAAAATTAGAATCATGGCATGAAAAATTATTTGATATCCAATTTCATACTTTTCAATGTGTGTTATCATGTTCATGATTAATGGAATTTTTCTTTCCACACATGTTATTATTCACACAAAATCAATTTTTTTATTTCATCTCCCCCCAACATAGAATAAAACTGTACCCAGTGTTTAAAGAAAACATAGAATGGGGTAAGGGATATGTGTTAAATGAGGACATTGAAAATGAGAATCATGGAAGGAAGTCACATGGTGGATGATGTTAAGCTTAGGCCCTAGTCTCCCTTCAGTACTGGGTTTGAGTCCCAGCAGCTTAGATAGCTGTGACGAGTTTTTCCTCATGACCTATGATGTGTAATTTTAGTTTTTTATTATATTTTTTTTTATTTTTTTAACCTACAAAAAAATAAAAAATAATAATAATAAAATAAACCGATGATACATTGTCTTTTTTTTAAATTTCCAGGTAAGGTATTACTTAGAGATCATGCCACGTGACATGAGATGAATATGGCTCTCCCCTTTTATACCCATACATACTCAAAATAGAAGAACATGTCAACAGTCTAAGGTACTATCATATCCATATTTTTTAACCTACAAACACATAAAAATAAAATACACTAATGATACATTGTCTTCTTTTAAATTTCTGGGTAAGGTATTACTCAAGGATCACACCACGTGACATAGATGAATCTGGCACTCCCCTTTCATTCCCACTCTTACTCATAAAATAAGAATATGTCAAAATTCTATTGTAAATTTTTAAACATTAAAATGAAAAAAATAAAGATGACTCAAAATGATTGGAAACATAAAAACCATGGGTTGCCTCCCATGCAACGCTCTTGTTTAACATCGTTAGCTCAACTTGAACCCCTAAATTATCCAACACTAACTTTCAAAATTATTAGGACCCTATTATTGTTAACTTAAACTTTATTGAGATTGATTATTTTTTAGAATTTGTTTCAGGTTAAAACCCATGTTTAATAATGATTGTGAAAGTCCACGGAATTTCAGTAATGGTTGATTGAGTTTCATCTGGAGTCTTTCCTATGATTTTAAGTGTCATTCATCCTTTGTGGGATTATTAATTAAAATTGATGAAAATTTAATGGTATTGGTTATCAAAAAGGGGGATTCTTGAGTGGGGAATGAAGAATCATAAATTTGAGTTTAGTTTGATTGAATTTTCCCAAAGAAGAATGTAAATTTGAATCAAAATTTGTTTCTTCTCTAAAAATATTTTAAAGAATTGGTTCCTTTCGAAAATATGATTCATCCCCAAAATTTTCTCGTTTAATATCAAGAATTAGTATGGAATTATTGTTTGTGATCTCTCATAATGGTTTAATTATTGGTACTTCTGAAAATTTATCAATGGAGTTATATTCAGAAAACTCAATCTATGATGTCAAATTTTCCTCTTTTGAGTCCAAAAAATAAAATTCCTCCTATTTTAAATACCCTTCATCATTTCATTCATCCTCTTAATTTATCTCATATAAAAATGTTAGTTCTATTGTAAATTACTGAAAGGTTTTCAGAAAACTATATTCTTCTATCAAATTTGATGAAGGGATAATCTGAGTGGGAATGGGGTCCATATCCATTTTAATTCCTTTTAGCTCAAATCTCAATGATGAAACTTCTGAATTAATTTTATCCATTTGATCATAAAATTGTTCAATAAGTTTTTGTGGATTAGGGTGGATAGTAGTTTGGAAATCTTGGATATCCCTATGATTGATCTCTTGAAGAATCCTTGAGAGGGATGGAAAATTATCCTTGAAATAATTATTATCCATGTGATTGTACATCTCATTCGGTGTGGTATAATCATTAATGGATTGGTCAAAGAAACTCCATATGTGAGGTGATTCACAATATTTATTTCCCATTTGATTATATCATTTATTTATGAAGGGGTATTTTGGAAGATAATCCATTATAGTTGATTGAAATTTGGTTTTGGGTTTCTTTGGACACATAGAAACAAAAAGGGGAATAAAGAAGAGTAATTAGGGTGATAATTGAGAATTTGGGGTGAGAAAAGAAGGTGAGTTTCTAAAGTACTACTTGGTTCCCTCACAACGGTGCCAAATTTTGTTTGATCCCAAATTTACCCAAGTTTTATGGTGTAAGCGGTCATTTTAGTATGTATTATGATGGTAGAATTGGAGAAGATGAAAAAAAATAACAATCACTCCACCATTGTGTGAAGAGTTTTACAAAATATTACGTGAATAACATAACTACCTAAGGAAACAATATCAAAGTGATATGGTAAATTAAATAATAAATGAATAAGAATAATATGATCTTTTATTAATTAAATAAAGATGAATGAAAAACATACATGGGAGAAATTGACAATGCGATTACAAAATGAAAGCATGACAATACAAATGAAAGAAATAAAAACATCAATGCCCAGTTCCCTTAACCATAATCTCCTTATATAGGTATATTTGGAGACTTAGATACAAACCCAACAATAAATTGCATCCCAATTAATTGGGAGAGTCAAAAGAGCGTGAGAAAATCAAGCGAATTTCGACGTTTCAAAGTTGTCCAAAAAATTATTCCAGATTCTTCCACCATTTTGACATGTGAATTTGTAACTTAATAGGATAAATACAGGGGGTTCGTAGATGATAAATATTCTCTTCCATCTTTCCTATGTTATCTATAAAAAGTTTGGGTCATTTTGTGCACCCGTTTGGATTTTATGGTCAAAATGGTGGGATGACTTTATGGGTGTTCTGGTCAGGCCCACCATTTAAATGTAAACTTCAGATCCATATATCTATTTGAAAACTTTAGAATTAGCTCCGAAAATAGTTTAATGATACCATCCTCATATTTTTATCTTTCTAAAATAAAAATTTGAGCTTTATTGGGCTTGTTTTTTGGGCCCCACTTCTGTTTGATGAGCCTTAGACCTATTATGCTTTGTCCAAAAATTTCTCCATTCATGCTGAAAAATCATCATCTTATATTAGGATTAATCCATCAATCCTACAAGATAAAATGTTACAAAAAAAGTGATTAATCATATACCAAAATATCAAATTTAATAAATTAATATAATATTCTCCATAAATAGATGAATAATTGGGCCCAGATTTGCATTTTAAACATGAATTGCACTTAAGATGAGAAATGAAGTTCAATTTCTATAATGCACTAAATATTATGTTTGTGGAATTTATAAAACATGAATATTAAGATATTAAAAATTAATATTATCCACTTTCAGTGCCTAATCACATACCTTAAATTCTTAGGGTGTTATCTAAAAGAGGTTTCTCAACGAAGAGGTATAACTCTTAACCGAGTACATTCAATTTTATTTCTTCTTATACTTCATCTAAATCGGTTATAGCCACACTAAAATAATTAATATAGTATCATAAATATACCTAAATGTTATAATTATTATGGTAAAACTATTTTACACCTTCTTTACATCCTATAGAAAGTGAAAGTATCTCTCATGCATAAGTATGGATTATCATCTCCACATAGCAGTGTAATTCATTTTTCATCACCACTTTAATTGGATGGTTATAATGATATATTTAACACACACACACACACAAATATATATATTATCTATTATATTATTATTATTCTCTAAATTTTAACTATTATTTACCTTTCTTTCGTTCCATCCGTTGAAAAATGAAAACAACATTTATACGTTTGTACGATCTACTGTCTCCATAAACTGTGTAATTATTTTTTATTTATATATCTTTAATAGATGAATATAAATATATATGATATTAATATCATGTTTAACATTCTATATATGATGGAAATATGTTCAAAGTACAAGGACCAGAATAGCATGACTAAAACTTCCTTGAAAAACGAAATAGTTAATACCCGAGAAAGATGATTTTGATTAAGAATTATTAATAAATGGGTGTTAAAATGTTATAAGTAGATCATATATGATATTATAATAATTTATATTACTTTTATATATAATTATAATAAATTTAAATTTATTATATAGGATTTTATGGTGCTTTATATGCATGTTGAGTTTGAGGTAAGGGTTTAGTTCACAATCTCATCATTATTCGGGATTATTTATGTTTAAATATCCACCAGGAGAATTATATGATCTTTATATCTAAAAACCAATATATTTTATTTTACTATGTTGATTTCAATAAATTACAGGTTTTTATTTCATTTTATACTCTTAAGTACTCAAGATAACGAAATAATGCTTTTAAGAAAGACCGACCTTATTTTTCTTTTGGCCAGGAATATTTTTCTTTCATTTCAATATTTTCTTTAAAAAATATAAAGTGAGTTTTCAATTTTCTATAATTATTTATTAATTTAATTTTCACCCAATTTTTAATTTTTATAATTTTTTAAAGGAACCTTCTTATCATTTTTCAAATGTGGAATCTTTTAACGAATGCGTGAATGGAATATTTGTTTTAACAAACACCGCACGAATGACGTTTAACACCATCATGAATAATATTTAAATTTAAGTTTAATTTAATAATTTCCCTGATTATTTTCAATTAAAATGTTTTCCTTAATATTTTGGAAATTTCTAAATTTTAAATAAGTGATTTCAAAATGGAAAGGGTTGTTTCATCAAGAAATCTACCAATTATAATTTAAAAGTATTTTAATCTACGTAAACATCCTTTGATGAACCATATGTTTTATTGAGGTTATAATATAATGATACCGTCCAACATATTTATAAATATGGTTTATGATTAGTTTAATAAAGGAAAGTATTGATAGGTCTCATGAGATAATACATCTTGGGAATTTGGCTAAGGCCTTACCCATTTATGTAAGATGTCTTGCCATGTGGCCTAGACAGTAACTTTATGATGTCGATCATTATTAATTCCATAATTATGAAATTAGATAATGATTTGCAGGTGATTATTTGAATAGTTATGATATTTATGGATAATTTTCAAGCTCATGTGATTATTTATTTGGAATTATTTTATTATCATTTATTCCTTCCATATTATTCTTTATACTCAAGTTACTAATTAAAATTCATGTGTTTCAATTATTTGTCATTACATATTGATTATACCTTATTGATTATATAATAGATTCTATTATATGACTTCCTTTATTGACCATATGAGATCACCCCTTTTTTATGTCTCCTTTCCTCAAGATTCTAGGAAGTGTATAATGGCTTATTTGAAAGGATATTATAGAATGAACAATGATGTTCTAAAATAAAATACTGAGTTTAATTTCATGTTTTCAAATTTAATGTAAGATTCAAGTATGTATCTATTTTTAAAATATGAATAAACTATTTAATACTTTGGGATTTGATTATTTTTTTCTAGTGCCAATATAATAAAGTATTCACTAACTATGAGATTCTAGGGTTTGGGTTCTTACAAGTATCCCATTTGGAAGGAAAGTTCCATGGGTAGAGTTTAATCCTAGAGTTTTACTACAACAATTTATCTCCAATATTGAATTATATGTTCAAAATCAATTTTTCATGAATAATATTTGTTTTTTCTTTAAAAATTATTTCATTTCATACACATTGTTCCTAGTTTCTTTTAATTCCTAGAAACACAGCTTCTATTCTTTTCCATATTTGAAAACATTATAATTATAAGACTTTACATCCCAAAAGTCCATATTCTCTAACTTTATAGAAAAATAGTAGGCTATACCAAAGAGTATCTTGTGGGGTGACATCCCTATTGTAGTTTTATAGGATATACCATATACCCAAAATATTGGAAGAACTGTATTTCCCTATCTATGTGATACATTGATCAGAAATATTAGAAAAAATATGCCTTACTATCCTTGGAATGCATTGATCAAACAGAATCAGTCAAACAATTACATACAAATAAATTTTCAAGGAATTTATAAAATATCATCAAAATGGATTCCTTAAAAAATACTCACTATATAATTAAAATTAAGTGATCATGAAATATAAAAATATGTTACAAAAAGATTCACAAAAACTCTTTGATCAAAATCAATGAAAAAGCTTCCTTTTTTGAGAATGTTTCTTTTATTTATAAGAAAACCTCCTATGGTTATTTGCATCATTCTTTAGAGTTGGTTGTAATGAATTCAGATGAAATCATCTTCACTTGATAAGGTTCAATTCATCCTCTCTGTCTGATGGTCATTTTTATTAAGATTCATTAAAATTACTAAGAATTATTTTTGGTATAATAAACTATATTTTCATTATAATGGAATTATTTATTTGACAAATTTATAAAGGTTCATCTAGAGATCTTATCTGGATCAATCTGATGAATGTTTTTCTTATGGACAAAGAATAACTTCATCTGGTGAGACTTGTTTGTAATTTATCAATTGGACTTTATAAATCATCATTAAATAAATTTTTATCTATATGATTTACAAAAATATATGATCGACTGCTTTATATAAGTATTGGTTTGACCTATGTAAAAAGTAATCATTAATATGCTATAAAAAAGTACTGGTTTGTATGATGTCCAAATTTATTATATTGATCGATGTACAAAAGTAATTTATTAGAGTTATTAGGAAAATTCCATCTGGTGCAATATGTTTTCTACATCCGGTAAAAATAACCTTCCTATAAAAACATTATAAACACTTATGAAATATAAAGTTTGTAAAATAAAGTAGTTAAGGAAGTTTTTTTATTTTAAAAATAAAGGTTAAAAGTCATTCAATGTAAAAAAATTTACAAAAAAATCTCCCCATTTTTTTGAGAAGAATAAAAAAAAATACTAAAAGTGAAAAATAAAGTTTAAAAAAATTTAAATATACTTACCCTTGTGTTATATATTTAATAACTTTTAACTTTTTTACTTATTATCTATGTATCCCCCTTCATCAATATGTCGTCCTTTCTTGAATAAATTTTTTCTAGAAGTTTGGTATGGAGATTAAGTTTTTTCATTATTTATACCCCTTTGTAATTTTAGAAAAATATAGGCAGGTCAAAGGTGTACCTGAAATGGTAGAGAAAGAAACATTTCTATGAAATTTTTTTATAAAATGAACAAACATTCATCTAATGGAAGTGGAAAAAATCCATTAAAATAATTTCGAGGAATATTCATTCAAATCATCCATAAAAAATATTTTTATTTATTAAAAAAGTGTTTAAGAGTTCATAAGAAAGGAATCAATCTTTCATTAAAAGTTTCTTTATAATAACTTCCAACTCCTTCACATGCTCATAGAACTTTTTTGATTTAAAAACTATTGTTTTCATCTGTTTCATCTCATATTTAAAATCTTGTAACATCATATTTTCTTCTTTCATCCTTATAAATTCTTCTTCAAAACTTTGAAACTTCTTATTTTTGAACATGATCTTTGAAACATATTCTTATAGACTTAGAATCATTTTCCTCTATTATATTAATTAATTATCTTGAGTCATGGAATGAGATTTAAGATTATCAATGGATCTTGTACATTAATTTACTTATGGATTCATGTATATAATTGAATATTTTAATAAAAAATTATCATAAAAACAAAAAACAATCATATGGATAGGAAATCGAGTCTCAAGAGTAGTTAACAAAATCAAGTGGTGAAGGATGAGGTGGTGACCCACACCTATTTATTTCGGCTTGAGATAAGTGATGCGTCAACTCCTATATATCAAATGGTTGATATTGAACTGGTTTTTTTGATTGATGGTTGATATAATATCTCAAAGAATTTAGAAAAATTTTGAACTCTTTATGTTTTGAGAAAACTAAAGATATAAGTTTCATCAGATGAACATATGTTATGTTAAAAAATTATTTGTTTGAAAAAGTTAAAAAATTAGAAAATTTAGAAAAGTTATAAACATTAAAAATAGATTATAAAAATTTATAGTAAAGATAAAGATACAAAAGTTACGTTTAAGAGAAGATATTGTAAAATTTTATATAAAAGTTTTCCAGGTAACTGTAACTTATTGGTTTTGTAAAATAAAAAAATTTCCCAAATAAGTTTTTAGAAAAATTTGTTTTGAAAAAAAGGATAAATTTTTAAGAAATTTTTTAGAAAAATTTCTATGGAAATATTTTAAAGAAAATATTATAAATTTTAAAACATCTGAAAAATGTACTCTATATTTTTAAAGGAGTTCATATTTTCAAGGAGATTATTTATATAGAAAGTATATAAATTAAAATTTTATATTGATCATTCCAATATTTTGTATAATATATTCAAATCATTAGAAATGTAGGGGTTTGGTAAAAATATTAGAATGTTTTTCATTCATTCTAATGAATTGTAAAATGATATATCCTTTTTATGTGTAATCCTTAAGAAAATGGTGGTTTATATCTATGTGCTTATCTCAGGAGTGATGTGATATATTTTTTATTAAATTAATGTAACTTTTTTTTCATAAAAAAATGGATTTTTTATAAAACTTATGATAATTTTTTTAGTGTGTGTTTTATCCATAACACCTAAGCACAATAACTTACAGCTGCAACACATTTATCTTTAATAGTGTAAAGTTATAATGAGTTTTTTATTATAAGATTCAGAAACAAAATATTCTACTAAGAAATGAAAAGTAAAAAAATGTAATTTTTCTCTCCATTTTACAACCATAAATATCATAATTTGAAAATAAAAACAAGGTCATTTTTAGAAGTATAAAACAAACCAAGATCCATAGTTCCATTAAGATAATAAAAAAATTGTTTTACATATTTAAGATGAGACTCTTTTAGATTTTTCTGATATCTTATATATAATCATACATAAAATATCAAATATGGTTGATGAGCTATAATATATAGAAAACAACCCATCATTCCTATAAATAGTTTTTGATCAAATATTTTCCTAGAATAATCAATATCTAAATTATTTGAAGTTCCAATAAGCATATGGATAATTTTAGTATTGTGATATCCGAACATTTTAAAAATATATTTTATATACTTTTTTTATGTATAAAAGTTACTTCTTATTTTTTAGATATTTTAAAACCATGGGAAATGGTTAATTCTCCCATCATGGTCGTTTCAATCATAGATTTCATAAGATTCACAAAGAAATTAGTAATATATTTTTGATTTAAATCAAATATAATTTCACCGACATGAATTTTAAAAATGGTGATATATTTTAAAAATAATAATAAAAAGAGTTGGATCTATAGTTACTTTTACAAAATTTTAGTGTAACAAAAATATGATTAATTTATTAGACTAGGATTTTGGAGATTGTTTAAGTGCATAAAGAACCTTAGTAATTCTAGAATCATATTCTAATTTTTTTCAAAACTAGGTGACTTTTCTTTATAAAATTTCAATTATACATATCCATTAAAGATATCACAATTCACATCCATTTAAAAAAGAGTAAAATTAAAAATGATGCATATGCTATAAGTATATGAATAGCTTCAAAGTCTAGAAACTGGAGTATAAGTATCTTTATAGTCTATATCTTCTTTTTTATTATAACCCTTTGAAATTAGTCATGATTTATTTATAAATATTACTCCATTATCATCACATTTGTTTTGAAAAACCCATTTTACACCAATTACATAAAGATTATTAGGATGTTTAACCAAATTCCAAAATTAATTCCTTTCAAACTCATTGAGCTCATCCTAATTTTCTTTTATCTAATATTCATCACCTAAAGACTTTTCAGGAGTATTTGGATTGAATTGTCATAAAAATCCACAATGTTCACATTCATTTCTTAATAAAATTATAGCTTTAATTGGTTGATCTATATCCCTAATGAAATTATCACTATGATTATTCTTAAGTATTGTTTGATTCCTTGGGTTTGTAAAAGGATGTTCTTTAACAACAAGTTTAATTTATACTTGAGGCAAAACTTCTGAAATAGTTTCTTCAATTATTCTCTCAATAGAAAAATTTTCTAATATGGGTAAAAAATAAATTTTTTTAAAATCATCCTAAGATGATGTTTTGGGTTGTTTAAAAAAGGATCAGTTTATCAAATTTGACATGTACTATAACTATGACAAAATAAGGATATATCAATGGTTTTTAATTTTGGCTACAAACCACAAAATCATGGCTATAGGTAATAGCCATGGTTTAAAGAACTATGGATCGTATTGGCATGGATATAGGGAAAAGCCTATAGCCATGGTTTAGAATAATTGTAGTAGCTTCAACCACACAAACCTATAGACGTGGTTTAAAACCATGGATATAGTTCTATAGAAAGAGTTTAAAACCATGTCTATAAGGCTTTATCCATGATTTAAAACAACGGAAATAGTATCTGGATTGCATAAAAAACACCACGTTACATCCTACACTACAGCCTCATACCTGGAAGCTACCATAAAATGTCATATTGTACCCTTTTCTTCATTGAATCTAGAAAATACAGTTCATGAAATAAATCCATTTTTCATAACATGAACCTCCTATTGATTTTTTATCCATGAACATATCATGAAATTAATTTCTTCTATATGTCATAAACCTCAAAAAATAGCCTGAACCCAAATATTTTTGAGACCTCATTCATAGCGTGATTTACTCCTTTCACTATCCATATTCGGAATCATATATTATGATCAGTATAATAACATATTATTGGTTCTATAATGGCCAACCAATTAATAGCATGAAAACCCATTTAGCTCCAAACAACCCACAAATTATCATTTATGGGATCACCTTTATGGCACAATTTACTCACCACAATGTCAATCATCATCTTGGGAAAGCCTACTCATGGTGGGACATAGTATTTCACGGAACAACATTTGTTTCTCTTCTAAAAAATGTATAAAAAATATATATTATTGAAGAAAATTAATTAATATATAGAAGAATCTTATTTATATAAGGTACTCCATGTCCTTTCCATTTTCTTAAAAACCACTTTCAGAGTGCGACCAAGGTAGTCGTGGTGTGCTTTCTATCTTATGGATATAACTCTCATATATTCTTCTAAAGTGGTTACAACATGAATGTATATTCCCCAAACAAGATAATTCACCTATTAATGTAAATTATCTCACTAATAACTAACCACTTAGCTACTCAACTTATGGTATCCTTTGCATTAACCTTCTGCTACTCAATAGGTATAGAATATTACCTTTCAGAATAAATTTTTCTTGAACAAATTTATGGATCATAAAATTATTATATAAAATTTCACATATTAGATCATATTTTATTCCTAATTAATAATGATATTTTTTACTTCAAATATCTAAAAAGAAATTTCATGTTGGTTTCTGTTGAATTCTACTTTGGAATATCTCTAAAAATTAATCAAATAGAAAACCCTTATGTAAGTGTTAGGGTATAGTATTTATACATTGATATCTTCTTAATGTATTCCATATCTAAACTTTTATAATCTATGATATCTTTTAGTTACTTCACAACACATACTTTAATTCTTCCTTTACATCTCCTATATAATCTTCAATAACTTAAACAAGATTATAGCTAATATACCATGTCATTGACATAAAATCCGAAAATCAGGATAGAAGTATCTTATAATTATCTTAGATATCATATTTTAGAATTTTTTAGATTAAAATCATCTTCAAAACACTATATTACATACTTTTAGTTTCCAAAGTATATTACTTAAACACTTTTAAACTCTATGTATTTATAACTTTCTTCCCAACTTCCTTTTGAGTAACTCTTATATTGTCCTTCAATATCCTCATCCCTTATTCATCATAACAACTTTACCTTTTACCCTTATTCTAAAGAAACTACTTTCATATATCTATCTAATGTATTTCAGATTGTATATTCAATTTTATTTTAAAATACATGTTATAAAACTGGAGTGGATAGTGCTTCTAGAAGAACATTTCTTGACCTGAAACACTTGTCATTCCACAAATAAGCTCTAATAAAAATTCAGTCAATATATAAGATACTAATGGATTCAAATAAGTTTGGTTCATCCAGAATCAAAATTTCATTAAGTGATACTTTATATTGTCTGAAACCCAAAATTTTCATTGTTTTGGAATGAAGGCTTCTGAACCTTATCCTTTTAAACCATAAATAACTGCTTATTTGTATTCAAACTACCCATTTCCTTAAATATTTAATTTATTAACTATTTTAAACTAATAAAAAACTCATCGTATCAATCCATTGGCTTCTTCAAATCCTACAACTTGATACAAAATAGTTAATATTATTGAGAAGGTATAATTTTTTCATAGATTAAGATATAAAAAAGAGGTAATATTATTAAACTACATTGCATAGATTTATGTAAAAATGTCATGAATAGTTTTTCAAGTAAATGAATGAAATATAAATCCTAGTTTCATAACAAAATAGTTACATCTAGTCTAGATAACTAAACTCATGAATTCTACAACTCCACCGTTGTTACACAATTTTCCAATACTTGACATGAACCTGGTAAGAATTAAAATATACTATAAAACTAATTAGTATGGATAGATCTATGAAAAATTTATAAGAAAAATAGCATGCACAAATTGGGTGAATCATACATGAATCAAGATGTAATACTATAAGGATTATGTGGCTGAATAAACTTTTATAATGCTCCTATAATCTATCTTCCACCACAAACAGAGAAAATAATTATCCTATTATAAAATTCATGAAGTCTTATAGTCAATTATACTCATATAAAAGAATCAAATATTGATATTTTCCACCTACAATCCATAAGTGTGATTACATCAATGATAAAAATAAGCCTCAAATATATATAATTCCACTCTATATGAACCATACAATCAATATAACCCTAGTGACACCCCATCACCTTCCCATATACTCATAGTGTAAATAATGGGGAAAATAAATTTCCTCCCTTTGTATTTATATTCAATAGGGGGATAGAAAGGGTGAACTTCCAAATAAATATTAACATGTATATATAGTTTCTCGGAGTTCAATGTATTGATAAAAAATCTAATGGGTGTATTGAAACGTACTTTGGTTTTTGATTGTATTTTTTAATGAGTATATAATATATTTATTGGAAGACATTGTTGATGGAGTGACTTTACACACAATAAATAAAGTGATGGTATATCCCATATCTAAATGGGTAAAGGATATTAAAGCTATCAATGTACATGAAAATGAAATTTACATATTATGTTGGAAAATGGTATTTGGAAATGCAAGATACCATGTGAGAAACCCTTATATATGATAATTGTTTAGTTTGTATGTATGAATATGACATGTTATACTAGATTGGAAAGATATCGATCTACAACATGTTATAATAAGTAGATAATATTTATAAGGTGTTGGATATTGACATGTACTGGACATATTATAGGGATGTACCTAAAATATTTAAAACAATAACAAAAATTAATGAATCAATTTGAAAACGTGGGGAATGGATTGATAAGTTATCTAGATTGAAGGCTAATAAAAATTGTGTCTAAAATATATTGGATGAAGTTTTAAGAATACTGGAGGAGATTTTAAGAAACCTATGATATAATTTTAAGAGGTCTATAAATTTCTGAATTTGAGCCTAAAATTTTTATAACTGATAACATTCTAATAAGGTTAGTATATTTTAAATAATCTTGTGACCATAATCTTTATACAGACCCATCATATAGTCTAGAAAAGAGTTCATAAGGTTAAGACAACTAGAGGCTATAAGGTCCAAAATGACATCATATATTTGGGAAAAACAGAGTTCATAAGCTGCTATCTGGAGTGTATGGACTCAAGCTTGAGTCGATACTAGTTTTCCTAACAACTCTCATGCTATGATAGGATATTCCATTCTACAAGTAATGATACTGTAAATTATATACAATGGTAAAGATATATTAAAATATGGCTACTAGAAAGTTTTATTTTTGGGAACATAATTTCAATCCTTTTATAGACGTTTTTTAGAATATCTATTCAGACAAAAAAAAAATAAAAAAATACTAAGAAGAAAATGTGAAAAAAATAAAAGAAAATTAATTTTTATATTATCCCTTAATACAATAATTTGAGAAAAATAAGCTCCTAGAGACCATGGGGGTGTTCATTATGAATGTGATGCACTTACAAAGTCATCAACTAAACTTCATTTTCATCCTTATTATTTTAACTTCTTAAAGTTTGATTTCATGAACATATTCATTTCAAAGTATAGATTTAGTTTGTTCATATTCATTCTAAATGGTTCTCCTTCTTATCTAGAATTTTTCACAACTCCATTTTAGTTTACCTATATTAACTTAAAGGGTACGGTAAATATGAACTTTAGTTTTTCCTAGATATATTTTTTATCTTAAATTCTTTACATTGAATAAATATTTCATGAATAAATATTTATTTTTTTCCTTCATAATTATTCTATATTCATATGGATCCCTTATAATTTCCTCTAACTCATTCAAATAAAATATTTTTTCTCTAATGTACTCATGTAATATATGTTGAATAGATTTATGACCTAAAAATATCAATGATTAATCGCAACACTCAACTAAAATTATGTTTCTAAATACAAATATAGATAGTGATATACTAATTAGTGACTTATATATTGTTTTGTATACCTAAATTGTATCCACTATTTTATATACTCAATCATGTATTGATTTTAATATTGTTTTCTACAGAATCCCCTTAAATCATTTTTTGTATCATTAGATTACCTATAAATACATGGATGATAGGTTGTTATTTTTTTGTGTTTTCATCCTCATTTTTTCATTATTTATCTAAAATGAATATTTTTAAATTGGAAACCATTATCATTGGTTATAGTTATAGGAACTAAATATCTATAAAAGATTTATTTTCTAAAAAAAATCACCGTATATGAACCCATACTATGTAGTAATGAAGTAGACTTATTCCAAATTGACACACAGTCTATTGAAAAAATTATGCACTCATTCCCATGAGATTTAGTAAATAGACCAATGATTTCCAAGACCCATATATCAAATATATATACTTATAGTATCCATAACTATGGAATTTTTTATATACTCCCTATATTTCTTATTCTTAGGTATTTGTAAATATTTTTAACTAACTCCCTTAAATCTTTGAATACAGTAGGATATCATAAACTACATTTAAATACCTTTGTCACTACTAAAAAGCACTCTATACCTATGGAACCAGTAATGAAATTCAAATAGTTTATACTTGGATGATAAAGACTAAGATATTATGCTATGTAGGCTATAAAAAAACCCAAAACAATTCTAAGGATAAAATTATAATGTATCTTCTCCCAATGTAGTGAATGCATTTTAATGGTTCCCTACATTGCAACATGATATAGTAAATGTGTATAAACAAAATTTTTTAATTTTTCCATAAAAGAAAATTAGATAAGGAATGTTTCATGCATCAAATTTATGGAATAATATCTAATTTAAATGCTATATGACACCAATATTTATAACAGTAAAGCATGACCACACCGAATGCATTCAAATTATTTGGAACCAAAATAGGATTTTTAACACGATGTTAAGAGAATTTTTTCGTAAGACAACATAAAAAAATAAATTCAAATTTCATCGAAAGTTGAGAAAATGAAACTTTAAGTTTTTATTAGAAGTTTACATTATCTATTTTCATAGGATTTAAAAATTAAGGTGATACAACTGGTGATATCAACCAAATTCCAAGGATACACAATTTAAGGGAATGAAAACACTAAGTAAATATATATCAAATTCCTTAAATAGTGAATTAATTAAAATGTATCAGTGTATTTCATGAAGGCTATGAACACGAATCAGTGGTTTATTAGTGAAAATTCTTAATATATCACCACAATTTTGGAACTTTCTATGGACTTAGCATAGATAGTATTGGGACCCAATAGAGGTTTAGGTCTAAAATTAATTAAATACTTTAGTTTTTTCACTAAAAGGTAAGAAATGGATTCATATAGGTTTTGAGTAATCAAAAAACATGTTTGAGTGATATTTTATGCCTATTGTAGAGGTAATATTTAAAAGATACCAAAATATATTATTGAGTTTTCAAGACACATGGAGTACATGGAAAGATTGTGGTGATGAAGGGAACCCTTGTACATTACAAACAAAATAAATTAGGAAATATATTAAGAAGTTTTATATATGAAAAATAATCATGATTTGATAAATTATGGTCATATGTGCAAGGTTAGTGGAGTTTAAGGGGATGATTTGGTGTTTTTTACATGTTTAATAAATCTAAACTCTCTTGAATATGTGGTGTGATCACCAAATTTGATGGGAACCATACTGATGTATAAAATAGGATAATAAAACATAGAGAGGGGGTTCTATAATTGAGAGGATACCATCCATTTTAAGAGTAGCTTAAACTGATGAGAATCAATAAAAATACTTCATTTTTTTATTTTAATTCTATTTGTTTTAACATGATCAAGATTAGATAATTGAATATTAGGGTTCAAGTGATACTGTGTAATTGATTAATATGAAATCTTGAATTCATTTATATCTAGTTATTATTTTCTTATTTATCAATTCAATACTAAATTTATTTACAATTAGACGATATTTGGGGATTAATTGATGTAACAAAATTTGAACTCCATCTTATGCACTATAGAGGGGAAACTACACTATGAAGAATGAAAATATACCTTATGTTAGGTATCATAAAAAAATTATAATGACCTAGGATTATATTTATGGTTTTGGAGTGTGTGTTAAGAGAACACTAGAAGGATAAAATAATCATGCTTGAATAAAATTGATAAATTATGTAAACAGTATAAAATAATTAAACTTATCTGAACACTCCCACTATCTCAAAATAAGAACACATAATCCTTATACACTATTTATTTAACCGTTTACATGATATATTCTAGTTTACTTCACTGTAACTTAGTTTCAAAATAACTCACACACTAGTATTTCTTGTGTTGTTTCATTTAGTACTCACACATTACCAATAGTCACAAACTATTATTTTCATTCTTCTATCATAATTAAATTAAAATTTTGAAAATAAATAATATTGTTACTAAAGATATAACATAAGAAACTCCTGTATAATATTTTACAACACCCTATGCACTAATAATTGGCTATGTTGTTACTATTATATAATATTTATCAAGAATTTTTAGATTTTTTGTTGATGAAAGTGGTTTAATCTCACATTTTAGTCTACATTTGAAATAGAAAACATCAAAAATAATTCATTACAATCAATATAAAAAAGTAATATATTTAATGATTTCATAAATTTATCATTACAGTATATTTTAATATACATTTAAATGGATTTTAAGTGTATGTTAAAAATAAGATCACTTAGTGTTAAAATATTTCCATTAATACTAGTGTCAGAACAATATTTCCATAGAATTTTGGCTAAAACAACTAAATATATGGATGTTCTTGATCTATCCAGGATATTACAAAAGATACAATACCAATTTTTTATTTATCAATTCTCAAAAACAAATATATTTCACCAAGTTAAGGGCACATATAAATTTCTAGAGTCTTTTAAAACCCATAAAGAATTATAAATTCACCAAATGAGAGGAAATAAGTGTTAACTTACTATCATTTGTAGTACTTTCCAACCATTAATGGGATTCCATTTGGGATTTTCTTATCATTCATCATAGATTTTACAATAACTTTATTATATATCTAACTCAATGTAGTATCAATGGATTTATATATATTAAGGTGTATTCTTTATAAAATGAACTAATAAGAAATAAATTTATTACTTACAAAGGAAGAGAAAATTTTCAAAACATTGGAAGGTATATACATTGCATTTTCCAGGAGATTTTACCCTTTATAACTAACCATTGACTTTTGATCTAAAATATAATTTTTTACTAAAACAACCAGAAAATTTTCAATAACATTGGGAATTATTCCATGAAAATTACTAAAAATCCATTCCTCTTTAGTTTTCTCACTCATTTTTATTGAAATTCCTTAATGAAAGATTTAATGAAATAGGTTCGTGCCTTATTGACTCAGTTATAGGAGGCTATTATAGTGATAAAATATTAAAGGAACTAAAATAAATTTCTAATATAATATACATGAAATTTCATTAAAATAGAATCATATGTATAGTGATATTTCTAATAAATAATAGGTAGAAAGCTATCAGAAATAATGAGATGAAAGGAATGGTAAATTAAAGAAACAATCTAATGAAGATATTGATAAATAATAATATGTAATGAATGAATATCTAGGAGAATTATGTTCAAGATAGATAATAGAGATGTATATTATTATAAGCCATTGACACAATTTTAAGAAAGAGGTAGAGAACTTGATATTAATATAGATTAATATAACTTATGTATTATTGAAATGATTTAAAATATTAAATTTGATATAACATTTTAAGAATCACATTTCAATATTCCCAAAAATAATAAGTTCAATAGAACATTATCACAAATAGGAGGATTCATGAATAATTTTATATTCTTCCATTTATATAAAAATAAAGTGTTTTAATTCAATGAAATATCCCATTAAAGCTTACGGATCCTCATAGTTTCTAAATTCCATATGAGTTTGAAAGGAAAAAACATTTACTTATCAGGTAGAATTGGTATCCAACATTAATTTAATCCATTTTTTAGTTAATAATAAATTTTATATAGGATATATTTATCCAATAATAGTGGATTTACAATTAGTAAATAGATCCATCACTTACCTAATAGGATTAATTGAATACTTACCAGAGATATTTTATAATATTATACTACTAGGTGGTTTTCTATTATTGTACATGAAAATTGAAAGGGAAGTACCCATCATCCATAGAAGACCCTTCCTAGATACTATAGGTTTCTTGATATATTTTCCATAATTGATGATAACTTTTCAAGATAGAGAAGATAAATTGATACAAAATGTATTTCAAGTTGTGAAATATCCACATAAATTGGTTAATTATTTTACACTTGATATGATTGATAAGGAAGTTTAAAATGATCTATGAAATTTGTTAAACATTTAAGGAGATAAAATATATGAAATCATTAATAGTCTAAAATAACCACCTAAGAAAATTGAAGAGTTTGATAATCAATATAATGATTACTATCACAAACATACATTTGTGTATTTAAGGGATAAGTTCCATGAAGAGAAATTGTTTAGGAAACTATCATACCATAATCCATCAATATTTTCTTTGAATAAATTTTCATTAAAATTGAATTATGAATATATGGGAGACAATGAGACACATACTATGACTGGGTCATCTAAAGTAGAGGTTTACCTCAATGAGTACCAATATCAATTTTATCTGATCAGGATTTGAGGTTTACCTCAAATTTTTGGAAAATTATTTAGCTAGATATGTATTTAGAGTTGAGTTTTAGAACTTCTTATTATCCCTAAACAAATGTTTGTTCTAATAGGACCATTCAAACTCTATAATAAATGTTGAGATCTTTCTCTTTGGATTTCAAATTTGGTTGGAATCAACACCTTACTTTGGTGGAATTTTCTTACAAAAATAGTTTTCACTCAAGTATTCAGATGGATCCTTATGAAACCCTCTAGGTAGGAAGTCCAAAACCCCAATGTATTGGAATGAAGTTGGATAAATAAATCTAATGGGACATGATCTGGATGATGAAATGGAAGATAAGGTTAGATCAATTCAACAACACATAAGAGTAGCTTAGTGTCAACAAAAACATTATTCTGATAATCATTTGAAAGATCTAGAGTTTAAATTTGGTGAAAATTTATTCCAATAAATATCTCCATGGAATAAGGATATGATATTTAGAAATAATGGAAATATTAAACCTAGTTATATTAGTCCCTTTGAAAATTTTAATCATATCAGTATGGTGGCTGATCAATTGGTGCTTCCATAGAATCTCTCTTAAGTTCATAATATATTACATGAATCTCTCTTGAGGAAGTACATACATGATCCTTCATATGAACTAAACTTATACATCATATAATTGGATCAAGATCGATCTTACAAGGAAAAATCGATGGATATTCTATATCATATATAAAAATTTCTACAAAACCAATCCACTCACCTAGTCAAAGTTTTGTGGTGAAACCATAAATTTGAGGGAGCTACTTGGGAATCTCAGGATGTGATGAAATAGAGATATCCTCATTTTTTTGTATCAGAATAAAAAAAAATTTAGGATTTATTTATTTTAAAGGGGTTATAATGTAACACCATAAGATTTTGTGATATATTTCACTTAAAAAAAATTAATTTTTTAAATACCTTGTGATACATGAAACCTAAAGTCCAAATGAACCATAATATAGTATACCATTATAAGATAGCCATTAAATTTGATAAATTAGTAGAAATACCCACATTTAAACAAAATTATATATATATTTTATATGAATTAAGTACTTTTTTAGTAAAGTTATTATATTATTTAAAGAAAATTTTCCTAAAAAATGGTTTTTTATTTATTTCTGTGAATAAATAATATAATTAATTTATGATACATTTAGAAAATTCATTTGAAAAAAGTAATTTCATTTTTTAAAATCAAAATCCTATAATTATCTTAGATTTATTTTTTGATAATTTTATGAAAAGATTTATTTTTTGATAAATAGTGAAAAACATTGTTTTTTATTGAAAAGTTGCCTTTTCATTTAAATCATTTACAATCATAAATTTAGTTTTAAATGGTTTTAAAAATAAAAATAGTTCATTTATATTATTAATAATCTAATTAATTTCATTATAATTAATTTTATTTTTGTTTTGGTATAAAATATTTTATACTTCAAAAACATTTTTTTGAAAACTACTTTTCATCACATTTTGCGGGTTTAATTTTAAATTAAATTCTAAAAATTTTATGAATTAAATATTTAAAAATTTATTCCATGTTTATAATAATAATGATATTTTTTTAAATGGTTTTCATTTATTTTTGTCCATTATGAAAAATAACTTTGGTTAATATTTTTCACCATGGTAAGTGTAAAATAGGTAAACTATGGTTAAAAATTTTGGATAAGGCTTTAAAATTTATATAAAACTTGGATTTATCCTATTTTATGAGTTAGTTTCTTCCATTTCCATCCAAATCTCAAATATATAGCCAATTGTTTCTCTTTTTCTTTGATTATGACCTTTATATTATTTTAAGAAAAGAATAAATACAAAATGTCACCCACTTGCCTTTAATATATCTACATTTTTTTACATTAGGATAAAGAGAAGATAAGTTTGGTTATAAATTTTTATTTTATATAAATTAATATTTTTAATTATGGTAATTTTTATTTATTTATTGAATAATTACCTTAAATTCTTATGCAACACCCACACAGTATTTATTCAATTGATAGAAAAATAAAATAAATGATTTCAAAAATATTAAAAGTAATACAATTTAGATTAATTATTGATTTACATGAATTTTTAAATAATTATAAAAAATTAGGGATTTTTAAAATGTTTACATTCTAATTCCATAACTATCTTGCTGACTTTAAAGTCAAAGTAAATGAATAGTTCCAATAATGACATTAATGATATTTTATAATAAATAATATTTTATTAAATTATTTAAAATTAATAAAAAATATATCTTCAATCATGTGAATCTGATATGGTTTATAATTTCAAACATGATACATTTATATATCACTTTTCCATTTATGGTCACATTCTTGACCCTTACATCATAGAAAATTTTGATATTACTACAATTGTCAAAAGGATGCACGATGGTTAAAACTATGAGATAAGAGTTAAAAAATCACATAAAACTATCTAAATTTTATTGGATGAGATGGGTTAGACATGTAATAATCATATATTATAAATATTTTAATTTTGAGTTAATTTATTATAAAATTTAATTTATATTAATTGAATACTTTAAGTAATTCCAAGAGTGCCCCTTCCCTCACTTATAAAAGTGTACCTCTTCTCTTCTCTTCATAATATATTTTGAGAAATATATCTCATAAAATATCTACCATAATTCCTTATTATATTCCTTCACTACATTCTAGAGATTCTGGTCTTTCAAAAACATCATCCCTTCAAGGATTAAAGTCTAATCCAAAAGAGGTTTCTCAGTGAAGATGTATTACTCTTAACTGAGTAATTTCAATTTTATTTCTTATTCTAATTCATCTAAATCAGTTATTACCATCCTAAAATAATTAATATAGTATCATAAATATTCTTAAATGTTATAATTGTTATGTTAAAAGCATTATCCACCTTCTTTCCATCCTATAGAAAGCCAAAGCATCACTCATGGATCAGTATGGATTGTTTTCTCCACATTGCGATGTATTTCATTTTTCATCACCACTTTACTTGGATGGTTATAATGATGGATTTAATATATATTTATATATATTTTATCTAAAATATTATTATCATTCTGTAAATTTTTACTATTATTTACCTTTCTTTTATTTCAACTGTTGAGAAATGGAAACAAAGTATATACGTACATACGATCTACTGTCTCCATGAATGGTGTAATTCATTTTTCTATATATATATTCTATATATGACTATATATATATAATGAATATATATATATATATATATCATGTTTAACATTCTATATATGTTGTAAATATGTTCAAAGTACCAGGACTAAACTGTATAACCGAAACATCCATGAAAAATGAAAAAGGTAATACCTGGAAAAGATGATTTTAATAAATAATTATTAATAAATGGGTGTTAAAATTTTATAATTGGATAATATATGATATTATAATAATTTAAATTACTTTTATATATAATTATAATAAATTTAAATTTATTTTATATAATGTTATAGTGATTTATATGAAGGTCGAGTTTGAGGTAAGGGTTTAGTTCACAATCTCATTATTATTCAGGGTTGTTTATGTTTAAGTATCCATTAGGGGAATTATATTATATTTATATATTAAACCCAGTATATTTTCTTTTTCTATGGAAATTTTAATAAATTAAAAGTTTTTATTTCATTTCCACTCTTAAGTACTCAAGATATCGAAATAATGCTTTTAGGGAATACTGGCCTTGTTTTTCTTTTGGCGAGGAATATTTTTCTTCCATGTCCATATTTTATTTAAAAAATTTCTAGTGTGTTTTTAATTTTATATAATGATTTATTAATTTCATTTTTACCAGTGTTTTACTTTTTATAATTTTTTTAAAGGAACCTTCTTATCGTTTCCAAAATGAGGCACCTTTTAACGAATGTGTGAATAGAATCTTTGTTTTAATATACACCACATAATATTTTTACCATCATCATTAATAATATTTACTTTGAAGTTTACTTTAATAATTTAAAATAATATTTTCAATGAAAATGTTTTCCTTAATATTTTGGAAAATTTTCAATTTTAAATAAGTGATTTCAAAATGAAAAGGTTATTTTCCTCATTAAATATCTTAATGATCATTTAAAATTATTTTAATCTATGTAAACATAATTTTATGAATAATATTATTTACTAATGTTATAATATAATGATATCATCCAACATATTTACATTTATGGTTTATTATTAGTTTCACAGGGGAAGGTATTGATATTTATTATTTAGTTTTACTAATATTAACATTTATTTTTTATAAGGAATGTTGATTAAGTTGTATTTTTTATTCATATGATGAATGAATTGGACTTATTAAGTGATGAGTGGGGCATGAATCTATTTATACCCTTGATGTATTTATATATTTAATGAGATAATGCATTTTGGGTATTTGGTTGAGGCCTTACCCATTTATATAATATTTCTTGGCATGAGGCCTCTATAGTAAGTTTATGATGTCGGTCATTATGCATTCCATCATTAAGAAATCAGATATTAATGTCCATGTGATTATTTTAATGGTTATGATATCTATGGATAAATTTCAAGATCATGAGAATATTTATATGGAATTATTTTATAATCATTTATTCCTTTCATATTATTCTCCATGCTCAAGTTACCAATTAAAAAGAATATGTTTCAATTATTTATCATGCTATATTGATTATAACTTATTTATTATATGATAGATTCCATTGTATTCCTTCCCTTATTGACCATATGAGCTCACCCCTTTCTTATGTTTTCTTTCCCTAGGATTCCAGGAAGTGTATAATGGTTGATATTAAATGATATTCTAGATGGAACAATGATGTTCTCAAATAAATTGCTATGTTTTTTATATTTTCAAATATAATGTAAGATTAAAGTATGTATCTACTTTTCCATGACTACTAAACTATTTAGTCCATTGGAATATGATCATTTGTATCTAGCATGAATATAATAAATTATTCAATAACTATGGGATTCTTGGGTTCGAGTCTTTACAACACTCCCATCTGGAATGAAAGTTTCATGGGTATAGATTAAGCTTGGGGTTGTAAAAAAACACTTTATCACCAAAATGGAATTTTTGTTCAAAATAAAATATTCATGCAAGATATTTGTTTTTTATTTAAAAATTATTTCATTTCATAAACATTGCTCCTAGTTTATTCTAATTCCTAGAAACACAACTTCCTTTATTTTCCATATTTGTAAAAAATTAATATTACCAGACTTGATAGCCTAAAAGGCCATATGTTCTAACATTATAGGAAAATAACATGATCTACCAAAGAATATAATGTGGGTTGAAATCCATATTAGAGTTTTATAGGCTGTTCTATATCCCCAAAAACCATTTCCAAGACTTAAACTTCAATCTTTCAAGTTAAGGTTCATTATTTTTTAAAGAATATGATTGATCTCTCTATTTGAAACCTCATATATACCATTTATTTGAGGATGATATGGGGTAGAATATAGGATCTTAAGAGTATAACGGTTTACTTATAGTAAGTGGGGTGAATTGTATTTTATAACATAAAACTACTAATTCAATTATCCTTTATATATTGGAAATTCATACAAAACTTTTTTTGATAAATGAAAGTTATCAGACAAATAATTGTACTGATATTTTAGAAAATAAGAGTTAAGAAAAAGTTATAAAATATAAAACTTTCCTTAAACATGCATAGTGGAAAATATAAACTTGTAAAAAGAAGTAAATTAAAACTTTATAAAATAAGTAAAAAAACTTACAAAAGTTTTATTATAATGAACCTTTCTTTAACCTTTATCATTAAGGAAGTCTATAACCCAGACTTTAGGTATCCACAATTTTCACCAAACTATAAATGTATGTATTCCTTAAATTAGGAATCCCTTGATATGAATATTGGAAGAACTATATTTCCCTATCCATAAGAACCAATGATCAACAATATTGGACAAACTCTATATTCGTATCCCTGGAAATCCTCGATCAAAATAAATGAAACAAAAAATTAGAAACACATAAATTCTCATGGAATTTATAAAATATCATCATAATGGATACCTTAAAAAATACTCACTAAATAATTAAAATTAATTGATCACTAAAGTAAAAATATATTACAAATGCTTCACAACAACTCTTATATCAATAGCGATGAAAATTTTTCATTCTCTTAGAATGTTTCTTCTATTTATAGGAAAACCTCCAATTGTTATATTCTTTATTCTTAAGAGTTAGTTTCAAAAACATTGGATGAACTCATATTCACATGATAAGGTTTAATTCATATTCTATATTTGATGGTCATTTTGATGAAGAGTAATTAAAATTTTTAAGAATTATTTCTTATAGAATAAAATATGTTTTTTCATTAGAATAAATTTTTTTATTTCAAATATTTATAAAGGTTCATCTAGAGATCATGTCTAACTCTATCTGATAAATGTTTGTCTTATGGAAAAAGAAGAACTTCATATGGTGAGACATGTTTGTACCTTTTCCATTTTAATTTGTAAATCTTTATTAAATAAAGTTTTTTCTATATGATTTAAAAACATATATGATCAAACGATGTACATAATTATTGGTTTGAATGATGTAAAAAAGTTATCATTCATCTGATATAAAAAAGTACTGGTTCAACTGATATACAAAAGTACTCTGTCGACCGATGTACAAAAGTACTTTATTTGAATTATTAGGAAAATTTCATCTGGTGAATTGTTTTTCTACATATGGAAAAAATAAACTTCCTATAAAAACATTCTACACAATTATGATGTATAAATTTTGTAAAATAAATTAGTTGAGGAAGTTTGTTGTGATTTTTAAAACAAAGGTTAAATGTAACACCCTAACCCTAGTTATCCAGAGTCAGTGCAATATTACATAACATTGGCATGATCACAAAGGATCAAATCCTGAAAGGCTGATCAGTTTAGTAGCTTTGGAAGTACTAGATACAACCATAAGTTTTACATTACATTATGATATGAAAAACAATAACATTGTGTCTCTTTTGAACACATTCATCTCCCTTATAATATCCTTATAGTTCATTCATAATATACTTGTTCACATCCCGGAAAATATAAAACATAGAAAGGGGTGAGATTAGATTCTCAGTAAGGATAAAAATATAGTAGAAAATTTCATAAATAAGCACAAACATTTAAGGCAATGTATAAGACTAAAACACAAGAATTTTAAACTTAAACTTCAGCGTAATATGGAAAAGATAAATCAAATAATTTCATTTACTTATTCACATGGATATTCTATAACTCAAATAATCACATGTAATATAAATATCCAATTTCATAATGATGGAATGCATAATATCAAACATCATAACCACATAGTCAAGGCCTCGATCCAAGAATAAAAATAAGATTTTGTCAAGTCCTTATGAAAAGACACTAGTTTATCTCATGAGACCTACCCATACATCGAGGAGCTATAGTGGGCTCCACCCGTCACTTACTTAGTCCAATGCATTCATCATATGAAAAGGTTGAAACATAACATAAACATTCATATTAAAACTAGCATACAAAATGTTAATAATTTAAACATAAACCATGAATGGTATAAAAATAACACATCCACAGTCAAACATAGAAAAAAAAACTTTAATTCAATATGGAATATTGTATCATAATAAATCAACTTCAAACAAGTGTAAAATCCATCAAAGAATGTTGACACAGATGAAATCAAAACTATTTGAGAGAAACATCTCTTTCTATTTTGAAATCATTTAAAATTCAAATATTTATAAAAGAAAACATTTATTTTGAAACTATTCTTATAATCTTGTAAGGGAATCTTTGAAGATGTTATAACGACGGAAAATAGCCGCACTCGCCGTATTAGTTAAAAAACATTCTTTCCAAAATTTTGTCGAAAAGGTCGTAAAGGACCTTGTTTGGAAGAAAATGGAAAGATTTCTTTATAAACATTATATAAAAAGTCAAAATAGGTTATAAATGACTTTAACTCATATTCTATTAAATAAAAAAAATGTTTTGAAATACATTTTTAAGAAACAGGTATGTGGATGATAAATAGGTCCCAATAGATACTCACGTATAAACAACCTCAGATAATGAAGAGATTGTTGAATTAACCATTAACTTATACTTTTATTTGATTTAGGGTACTTTAAAATCATGTATAATAGTTAAATAATTGTTATTAAATTATACAAGAACCACATAAATAAATATGATACCATATATGATCTTATAATATTGCTTTGTTAATAATATTTTAGTAGTATCATTGTTTCAGGTGTTAACTGATTTATTTTCCTTTATATTATTGGTAACATAAGCCATGTTTTTTATGGATATGATTTATTTTATTCATATATATACTGATATTAAGTTCTTAAACATTATTTTTAATCATAAAATGAAAATTATTCTTGAATGGTTATGATGGGGAATGAATTTAATTGCATTCGTGAAGACGGTAATTCGTACGTACGGATGAGAGAAAATATCATTATATTAATGGAAAAATAGTATGTAATTGGATGGTATATCATATATAAAGAATCATTAACATGTTATATTTATTATTTACATTAGTTATACTTATTATTATACCCATCCAAATAATGAAGTGTCTGAATACCAAACTACACCACGACGTGGAGACAGTAAGTCATACATACGCACGTATGGTGACTTGTCATTCATAGGATAGATAGAATAATGAATAAGGTTGTACCATATTTATACTAACATCACAGTATGTATAAGGAATTGGATTTATTATTTTGGTATGGAAATAACAAATAAAGAGGAAGCGGAAGAAGAAAAGAACTTTGAAAGAGGTGGTGAAATTATTACCCCTTCATCGGGTGTTTCCTTTTGAGTTAATCATAAAAGATCCTTAAAATGGATTTATGATTAAATAAAGGCCTCTAAGTATAATTGAGCATAGTTGGGAGGATATTTGAGCAGTGGTTGGACGATCCAAATGACTTTGAAGGTGTGATTTTTATAGAAGAGGAAGCACCCTTTTAAAAGAGCGGTGAGAGTCACTTGTGGAAAAGATTGAAATATTATTTTATTGTATAATAATATTAGGTTTATAATTGCTCCAAAAGGATTTATTTCTAGGATAAGGTAGGGATGGGTCGAAAATATCTCAAACAATAGGTTTTATACAGGTTTAGGTCATCATATTAACCTTATATTTTAGATTTAACTCTTAGTTAAATAGTTTAACTTTTACCATGTATTCTTCTATTATTAAAATAAATGGTTAATAAACATAATATAAAAAGACAATAGAACCCCAAGTGGTTAATTATTGATATATATAACCTTATCTAAGTCCTTTGGATAAACCCTATATTTTTAGGAATATTATATCAACTAATAATATAGTACTTGTTTTAAAAACTCATTTATGTCAATTTTGACACTATTTGGTATTTTGTTTTTGTGAAAGTCATAACAACTTTATCACTTCAACCTGAATTTATTTAATAAACTCTAACATTTCATAGTAACCTATAAAATTAGTGGAATTCATCATAAGTCTAAATTTACATTTATTTGGATATTTATAATATCAATTATTTTAATCTTTCATTAATAAGGTAATTACTACGTCATCATTGTGTCACAAATAAATTTAATTATTTAGTGTCTAAAAATTATAAATAAAATAAAATTATATAGGAAATATTTTTATATTTATAATGAATATTTATAGTCAAATTTATCTTATGTATAACCCTATATTAAAAATGGTTTAGTTATTAAACTTTGAGTTTAACACTTTAAACTCTTCTTTAAATAAAATAATAATAAATGTCCTAATCTAATCCAAGTGGAACAAAATGATCATATTTTATTTATAAGGTTGATTTTGGTCAAAATAAAATTATCCAATAGAATTAGTACAAGTTTTAGGGTAAATATAATATCATTTTTTACCTTTAATTACCATATTTATTGTTAACTGTGGTAAATAAAAGTCAAAAGTTACTATTCACCAAAAAATATTTTTTATCTTATTGAACCACATATTACTTATTGATGTCAACCATTTCTCTCATATTTTTGAAATTCAATTCACAGAAGTGGTAAAATTAAGTTTTATGAAAATTTGCAAACGTGCCTAGAAGGTAGGTAAAAGAGAGTAAAAAGTTCAATAAAATTTTATATATCTAATATTTTAATAAAATGACTCCAATGAATTAAATTGAACATATATAGGTATTATGTATCTATTTTTACCTAAAATAAATTTAAATAACTAATTATTTAAATAAAAAGTTGGATTTAAATAATAACACAATGTTTTCACTATTCTTGAAAAATTGAAAGTTTTCATAAAAATACATAAAATTCACCCCAAGCTAATTTTGATATTTCGAATCCAAAAATGAAGTCCAATTTGAAAAATAAAATTTATAAAATTTCAAAAAATGGGTATTGCTATTCATAACAGATAGTTTGATTGGTCGTGGTGTGTTAGAACTCGAAGTTGTGTACAACACAAGCTATTGTATTATTCAAAAAGATGTGTACCATGGAAGCTTGGTGTGTTACATTCTTCCCTCCTTAAAATAATTTCATCCTTAAAATTTATAAAATATTACAACATAAAAAGATTTGGGTGGTTATTCATCATAAGTTCCTCGGGTTCCCACGTTGCCTCTTCCATCTTATGATTTCTCCATAAAACTTTTACCAGACGAGTCGTACGGTTTCTCAACACTTGTTCTATGGTATCAAGAATCTTAACAGGCTCTTCAAAATAAGACAGATCAGGTTCTGGTTCAATTTCCACACAGGTGAGTACATGCGTTGGGTCTGGCATGTATTTTCTCAATAATGATACGTGGAACACATCATGAACTTTGGAGAGACTTGGTGGCATTGCCAACCGATAAGCTACAACTCCAATTCATTCTAGAATTTCAAAAGGTACAATATAACTGTGACTTAACTTACCCTTCTTACCGAAACTTATAACACCCTTCCATAGAGATACCTTCAAGAAAACATGATCTCCTACTTAAAATTCCAAATCCTCCCTTTAGTTATCGACATAGATCTTTTTCCTACTTTGAGATGCTTTGACATGGGTTTGGATAATATCCACCTTTTCCATTGTTTCCCCAACAAGTTCTAGACCTAAAATTTTTCTTTCACTGACATCATCCCAACAAGTTGGTGTGCGAAATCTCTTTTCATATAACGCTTCATATGGTGCCATCTGAATACTTGAATGGAAGCTATTGTTATAGGAAAATTCTACCAGAGTTAAATATTGATCCCACATACCTTGAAAGTCAAGTGAGAAAGATATCAACATGTCTTCTAAGGTTTTAATAGTCATTTTGATTATCCATCAGTTTGAGGGTGGTAGGAAGTGATCAAATGAAGTTCAGTATTCAAGGAATTTTGAATACTTTTCAAGAATCTTGATATTAAATGAGGATCATGATCAGAAACAATCTATAGGGGTACTCCATGATGTCGTAAAACTTCATTAATATATAGTCTTGCTAAATTTTAAAGTGTTAAATTATCTCTTATAGTAAGAAAATGATCTTAATTGGTAAGACGATCAACAATGACTCATATTGTATCATTCCTTATAGGAGTATTTGATATCCCCATGACACAATTCATCATAATATTATCCCATTTCCACTCAGGTTTGGTAAGAGGTTGCATGAATCCTCTAGGATGTTTTCCTCCAGCCTTCACGTATTGAAAAACCATACATATTGACACATAATTAGCAATCTCCCTCTTCATGTTTTCCCACCAAAAATGGTCCTTAAAATCTCTATAAATCATTGTGCTACTAGGGTGGGTGTATAGAGAAATTAGATCTATGAGAATCATCCAACATTTCCCTTTTTAGATTAGGTATGTCAATAACACAAAGTATCTTCCTTAATTTCAAAATTTCATCTTCATATACGAAGTCAATCAATCTCCCATCATTCACAGCTTTAATTTTCTTTTAAAACTCCTCATCATTAGTTTGAGAACTTTTTATCCTTTATAGTAAAGATGGTTGGAAACCATTTGAAAAATTATTGATATTTCACCTTCCATGATTATTCACATATCTATTTTTACTAGATCCATGAACATAGGATCTCTTTCAACTCTCATCATGTTTAAAACTCCATGATCCTTTCTGCTCAAATCATTTTCCACCTTATTTGCCTTCTCTAGGTGGTAGTCTATAGTGAAATCATAATCCTTGAGTAGTTTGAGAAAAGTCATTTGCCTCATGTTGAGTTATCTTTGTGAGAAAATATAATTCAAGCTCTAGTGATCGATATATATCTCACATTTTTCACCATAGAGATAGTGTCTCCACATCTTCAAAGCAAAGATTACTGCTACTAACTCAATATCATGAGTGGGATAGTTTTGTTCTTGAATTTTTGGCTATTGTGGTGCATAGGAAGTAATTCTATCATTCTGCATAAGGACCCAACCAAGTCCTTTCTTTGAAGCATCACTATAAATAACAAATCCATCATTCCTCGATGGTAGATTCAAGATAGAAGAATTGACTCATCTTCTCTTCAATTCTTCAAAACATTATTCACGCTATTTTTTCCAAACAAATTTAACCCCTTCACCTATGAGCTTGCTTAATGTGTTTTCCAACTGCATAAAATTATGGATGAAACGCTGATAATAACCTGCTAAAACAATAAAACTACGTACCTTAGTTATACTCATCGGTGCTGGAAATTATTATATTGCTCTTATCTTAGAAGGATCAATAGAGATTCTATCCTTAGAGACAATATGGCCATGAAGAGGAATTTACTGAAGCCATAATTCACACTTGCTAAACTACCCATATAATTCATTTCTTCTGAGGGTTTTCACAATAGTGCGAAAGTGATTTTCAGGATCTTCATAGATTTTTGAGTATACCAAGATATCCTCAATAAATACTACTAAAAATTCATCAAGATATTCCTTTAAAACTATATTCATTATATCCATGAAAACAGAAGGTGCATTAGTCAATCCAAAAGACATTACTATAAACTCATAATGCCCATACCTAGTTTGAAATTCTCGTTTTAGAATGTATTCCTTCTTCACACACAACTGATGGTATCCAGATTGAAGGTCAATCTGTGAGAAATATTGAGCTCCATGAAGTTGGTCAAATAAATCATCAATGCGAGGTAGTGAATACTTGTTCTTTTTTATTATATCATTGATCTCCTTGTAGTCAATACACAACCTCATAGATCCATCTTTCTTCTTAACAAAAAGAATAGGGGATCCCCATGGAGAAACACTAGGGAAAATAAATCCTTTATTACTCAATTCCTCTAGTTTTTTCTTTAGTTCCACTAATTCTATAGTGGCCATTCTATAAGGGTTCTTTGATATGGGCCTTGAACCAATAATTAAATAAATGGAAAACTTAATTTCTCATTCGGGAGGATGTCCAAGTAAATCCTATGGAAACACATAAACATATTTGTGCACAATAGGTACATCCTCTATTTGAAAATTATTTTCCTCGCCTATAGTTATTTCATTCTCTTCCTCCCCAATAATTGAATTTAGTAGTGCTACTGAGGGTGGATCGAGATAAGAATGAGGTGGTGACATTTCTGCTCTAAAGATAAGGTACTCCTTATCATCATTGAAAGTTGAAACCTCCTTCTTCTTATAATAAATTTTCACATCATGTTCTGAAAGACAATCCATAATGAGGATTATATCAAATTCAATCATGGGTATGATGATGAGATCATAAGATAAAGAAAATTTATATGCCCTAATGGGGACTAATTCACAAAACTTTGTTGCAATGATACTTTCCTTAGAAGTTTTGACTGAAAAAATCCTTATTAAATCAAATTGAAAATATCTAATTTTCTTAGAAAACTAGAAAGATATGAAACAATGCAATGATCTAGAATAAAAAAATTGGATAAATTTAAGGAAACCATTAAATTACCTCCCATCACATCATTCAGATCTTCAAACTCAGTAGTAGTGATCACATAAGCTTGGCCATTCTCCCTAGGCCTTTTTTGAGGTAAGTTTCCTTGGCTTTTAGGACATTCATTTTTATAATGCCCCATTTATCTACAATTATAGCATTCAACATTGACAACCTCTTTCTTTCCCTTGAAATCATGAGCTTGGTGGTCTTTTTCACTACACTTGTAACAGACTACCATTCATTTTAGTAAAGTACTGGGGTGTTTCTTACGACATTTATCGTAGGATGGATATTCAAATTTTACTTTATCCTCCTTATTTATATTTTTAGAGTGTTAAACATATCTCTTCTTATATTGGTTTTCTTTAAAGTCCTAAGACTTAGAGAATTCCTTTTCTGTCTTGATTGCACATCAGACAATATCTTCGTATGATAAGAAAATTTTTGATACTAATTCTGAACAAAGAAATGGTTTTAACACATCAAATAATCGATCAATATTACTCTTTGGGTTAATTATATAATCTTCTTCATGCCTTGCTAACCTTGTAAAGTTAGCCTCATACTTTGTAACATTATCATCCTCCTTTTGGATCAGACTCAAAAATTTCCTTTCCATATCCACTCGATGTTCATAAGGAAAGTATTTTTCTAAGAAAATATCTTTAAACTACCTCCATTACATATTTGATACTTTATCATCTTCCTTTGTGTTTTGAATCAATGACCCCCATTGATCTGCATATGCTGTGAGGCAATAAACGGTCATGACAACTTTTTCCCTTTCACTACTTACCAAATCATGAAATATTTTCTCTAAGGAACTTATCCATTGCTCAGCTACAAATATATTTATAGTCCCATTGAATTTTAGTGGTTGTTTACTCATGGAGAAGTCTAAAATTGATCCTCCACATTGTGGATCAAGGTGCTCCATATGGGTAAGGTTATTATTCATAACATGAGTGAGTTTTCCTAGTATGGTGATAGTTGATCCGAACCAGTTGCATCACCAACTCCACTATAATTATCTTGAGTAGGAGGGAAATACCTACATGGATTATGTGCATTGATACGATTTCCATTCCTTCCACTGGGTACTATTTCTAAACAATGGAATACACTAGATTAGTTTATGAATTGCAATACATAATTCAAAACTTGAAAAACACTTAACATAAATTGAACAGATTATTGATATAATCCATAATCATAAAAAATATTTTTTTGAGGAGGTATATACTCATAAATCCTTTATAATGTTTTGTAAAGAAAATATGAATTATCCTAAGCATATCCCCCAGGACTGTCATAACCGAGAGTGCAGCAAGGCCCGTTGTCGTGTACCAAGATACCCAGGGTTAATCCCAAAACCCTTTGTTGGTGTTTTCAATCATAGGTACATCTATTCTAGAGCCACCTCTACCTTCTCGTATCCAAAAATGGATGTATTTCTTGTAAAATACAAAAAATATCAACATTACCAAAATTCTAGGAAGTTCTTCTATACTAATCCTTGAAGTCATTCTTAGAGTAATGTTCTCTAATCCGAGTTTTTCTAAATCTAGCTTCCAAAGTTTGTACTAAACATCCTCTAATACCAACTATAACGCCCTGACCCTAATTATCAAGAGTTAGTGAAATATTACATAACATTTTCATGATCACAAGGGATCAAATACCAAAAGACCGATTAGTTTAGTATCCTTGGAAGTACTAGATACATACATAAGTTTCACATTACATTATGAAATAAAAAACGAAAACATTGTGTCCCATTTGAACACATTCATCTCCCTTAGACTATCCCTACAGGCCAGTCATAATATACTTCTTCAAATCTTGGAAAAAATAAAACATAGAAAGGGGTGATCTCAGATGCTCAGTAAGGATAACAATATAGCGGAAACTTTCATAAATAAGGAAAAACATTTAAGGCAATGTATAAGAATAAAACACAAGCCTTTTAAAATTAAACATCAGTATAATATGGAAAATATAAATCAAATAATTCATTTACTTATTTACATAGATATTCTAATAGTCAAATAATCATATGTAATATCAATATCCAATTTCATAATGATGGAATGCATAATACTGGACATCATAACCACATAGTCAAGGCCTTGTTCCAAAACTACAAATAAGATGTTTTCAAGGCCTTGTGCTAAGACACTAGTTTGTCTCATGAGACCTATTGATGCATCGAGGAGATATAGTGGGCTCCACCCATCACTTACTAATTCCAATGCATTCCTCATATGAAAATGTTGAAACATAACACAAACATTTGTATTAAAACTAGCATACGAAATGGTAACACTTTAACCATAAACAATGAATGGTATAAAAATAACACATCCATAGTCAAACATATCCCAAAACCTTTAATAAAATATAGAAGATTATATCATAGTAAATCAACTTCAAACAAGTGTAAAATCCATCAAAGGATGTTGACATAGATGAAATCAAAACTATTTGAGAGAAATATATCTTTCCTTAATTTTGTCGAAAAAGGTCGTAAAGGACCTTATTTGGAAAATGACGAAAAGATTCCTTTATAAAAATTATATAAAAATTAAAACAAGGGTATCAATGAGTTTAACCCATAGTCTATGAAATAATAAAAATAGTTTAAAATACATTTTTAATAAACACGGATGTTGGTGATAAATAGGTCCCAGTAGATACTCACGTATAAACAACTTCAGATCACGAAGAGATTGTAGAATTAACCCGTAACTTGTACTTTTCCTTGATAGAGGGTACATTAACATCCTATATAACAGTTTAATCGTTGTTATTAAATTATAAAATAACCACATACATAAATATGATATCATATATGATCTTCTAATATTTCTTTGTTAATAATATTTCAGTAGTGTCATTGTTTCAGGTGTTAACTGATTCGTTTTCCTTTATATGATTGGTTACGTAAGACATGTTTGTTAGGGATATGATTTATTTTATTCATATCTATAATTATATTAAGTTCTTAAACATTATTTTTAATCATAAAATTAAAATTACTCTTGAATGGTTATGATGGGGAATGAATTTAATCGTGTTCGTGGAGACGGTAATCCGTACGTACGTACGAGAAAAAATATCATTATATTGATGGTGAAATCATATATAATTGGATGGTATATCATATATACAGAATCATTAACATGTTATATTTACTATTTACATCAATTATACTCATTATTATACCCATCCAAATAATAAAGTGTCTGAATAAAAAACTACACGACGATGTGGAGATGGTAAGCCGAACGTACGCACGTCTGGTGACTTGTCATTCGTAGGATGGATAGAATAATGAATAAGGTTGTACCATATTTATAATAACATAATAGTATGTATAAGATACTGGAGTTATTTTTTTGGTACAAAAACAACAAATAAATAGGAAGTGGAAGAAGAAAATAACTTTGAAAGAGGTGGTGAAATTATTACCACTTCTTCGAGTGTTTCCTTTTGAGTTGATCAAAAGGGCTCTTTAGGAAGACTTTATGATCAAATTAAGTCCTATAGGTCAAATTGAGGGTATTTTGGAGGATATTTTAGTAGGTTTTTTCCGAGACAAATGGCTTTGGAAGTGTGATTTTGAGGGAAGGGGAAGTACCCTTTTATAAGAGAGGTGATGGTCACTTTAGGAAAAGTTTGAGATATTATTTTATTATACAATCATATTCGGTTTATAATGGCTAAAAAAGGATTTATTTTGAGTATAAGGTGTTTATTGGTATAAAAACTCTCAACAAATGGGTTTTAGATAGGCTTAGGTCACCATATTAACATTACCTTTTAGATTTTACTCTTAGTTAACTAGTTTAACTTTTACCATGTATTCTTGTATTATTATAATAAATGGTTAATAAAATTACTATAAAAAGCCAAGATAACCCAAAGTGGTTAATTATTTATATATATAAACTTATCTAAGTACTGTGGATGAACCCTAGACTTTTAGGAATATAATATTAATTAATAATATAGTATTTTTTTAAACTCATTTATGTCAATTTTCGCAGTATTTGGTTTTTCGTTTTTGTGAAGGTCATAAAAACTCTATCACTTCGAAAAAAAATTTCATCAACCCTAAAATGTAATATTAACATATAAAATTAGAGGAATTCATCATAAGTCTCAATTTAAATTTATTTTTATATTTATAATATCAATTATTTTAATCTTTCATTAATATGGTAATTACTGCATCATCATTGTGTCGTAAATAAATTTAATTATTTAGTGTCTAAAAATTATAAATAATATACCATTATGAATGAAATTTCTTTATCTTTATAATTAATATTAATAGTCTAATTTATATTATGTATACCGCTAAATTAAAAATGGTTTAGTTTTTAAAATTTGAATTTAACACTTTTAACTCTTCTTTAAATAAAATACTTATAAATGTCCTAATATAATCCAAGTAGACCAAAAGGATCATATTTTATTCCTAAGGTTGATTTTGGTAGAAATAAACTTATCCAATAGAATTAGGACATGTGTTAGGATAATTATAATATCATTTTTACCTTTAATTACCCTATTTACTTTTAACTATGGTAAATAAAAGTTAAAAGTTACTATTCACCAAAAAAATGTTTTCATCTTATTAAACCACATTTTAACTAGTGATGTCAACCGTGTCTCTCGAATTTTTGAAATTCAATTCATAGAAGTGGTAAAATTATGTTTTATGAAAATTTTCAAATGCGCCTAGAAGGTAGGTAAAAGACCGTAAAAAGTTCAATAAAATTTTATATATTCAATATTATTATAAAATGACTTAAATGAATTACATTGAACTTATATAGGTATTATGTATCTATTTTTACCTAAAATAAATTTAAATAACTAATTATTTAAATAAAAATTTGTTTTTAAACAATAATGTTGTGTTTTTCAATATTCATCAAAAATTGAAATCTTTCAGAAAAATACAAAAAATTCACCCTAAGCTAATTTTGATATTATGAATCCAAAAATGAAGTTCAATTTAAAAAATATAATTTATAAAATTTCAAAAAGGGGGTATTACTATTTAAAAAATCCAGTTTTATGGGTTGTGGTGTGTTAGTGCTCGAAGTTGCATAAAGCGCAAGCTATTGTATTATTCAAAAAGAAGCGCACTATGGAAGCTTGGAGTGTTACATTAAAAGCATTCAAAGTAAAAATTTTGAATCAAAAATCTCCCCATTTTTGAAAATCAAAAAACAAAATACTCAAAGATAAAACTAAAGTTTAAAAAATGGAAATATACTTACCCCCTTGTGTTATATATTTAATAACTTTAAACTTTTTACTTCTTTATCTATTTATCTCTCTTTATCAATATATCTTCCTTTCTTGAATTATTTTTTTCAGGAAGTTTGGTATGGAGATTAGGTTTTATCATTCTTTATACCCATTTTTGATTTAAAAAAAATATATTGAGGTAGAAAGTATACTTGAAATGATAGAGAAAGAAACATTTCTATGAAAAAAATTATAAAATGAAAAAATATTATTCCAAAATATATTTATCCAATGGAATTGGATAACATCCACTGAAAAATATGTGGAGGAATATTCATTCAAATCATCCATAATGAAATATTTTTATTTATTAAAAATGTGTTCAAGAGTTCAGAAGAAAGGAATCAATATTTCATTAAAAGTCTCTTTATAAGAACATTCAGATTTTTCACATGCTCATGGCACTTTTATAATTCTACAACTACTATTTTTATTTTTGTCATATCATCTTTAAAAACTAGGAACTTACAATTTTAGTCCTTAATCCTTATAATTTATTCTTCAAAACTTTGAAACTTTTTATTTTTAAACATGAGTTTCAAAACTAATTCTTATAGACTTAGAATCCTCTTCCTATATTATGTTACTTGATTATCTTGAGTCATTGAAAGAGACTTAATAGTATCAATGGATCTTGTATATTCATTGACTTATTTAGAAATATATATAATTGAATATTTTATTATTGAATTATATTTATCATACCATGATCTATTAATAAGTATTTATTAATCAATATCTATGCTCAATAAATCACGTGAAGAATAAATTATTGTTGATTGGATGAAAGAGTCTTATCAGACAAACAACAAACAATCAGATGGATAGGAAATCGAGTTTCAAGAGAAGTTGATAGAATCAAGAGATGTAGGATGAGGTTGTAACCCACACAACTTTATATAGGTTTGAGATATGTGACGATTCAACTCCAATTGATCAAATGGTTGATATTGAACCCATTTTTTTATTGATAATTGATATAATATCTCGAAGGATTTTAAAAAATTTTGAACTCTAGAAGCTTTGAGAAAACTAAATATATAAGTTTTATCAGATGAACATATGTTCTGATGAAAATTTTATGTCTGAAAAATTTAAAAATTTAGAAAATTTAGAAAATTAAACAATTAAAATAGATTTTAACAATTTATAGTAAAGCTAAAGATATAAAGATTACCTCTCAGAAAAGAAATTGTAATTTTTCTAATGAAAATTTTTCACGTTATTGTTTCTTCTTGGTTTTCTAAAATAATAATTTTTCCAAAATAATTTTTTATAAAAGTTTTTAATAAAAAATATTGGTGACATTTTTAAGAAAATTTTTGAAAAAACTTTCTGTAGAAATGTTTTAAGGAAAATATTACAAATTTTAAAACATCAGAAAACTGTACTACCCATTTTAAAAGGAGTTCACTTTTGTAAGGAGATTATTTAAATTGTAAGTAGATAAATGAAAATTTTATGTTTATCATTCCACTATTTTATATAATATATTAAAATCTATATAAATTTAGGAGTTTTGTAAAAATATCAGTAATTTTCTCTAGCATTCCGATGATTTGTAAAATGATATCTTCTTTTTGTGTGTAATCTCTAAGGAAATGGTGTCTTATATCTATGTGATTATCTCATGAGTGATGTGATGAATTTTTCATTAAATTTATGTAACTTTATTTATCATAAAAAAAGTTTTTTTCTAAAACTCATGCTAAATTTTGTGAGTGTGTGTTTCATTCATAACACCTAAGCAGAACAACTTATAACTGACACATATTCATGTTCAATAGTGTAATGTTATAATGAGTTTTTTTCTTATCAGACAAAGAAACTGAAGCTTATCTTAAGAAATTAAAAGTTCCAGATGTAATTTCTCTATCCATTTTACAACCATAAATATAGGAATTTAAAAAAAAACAAAATCATTTTCAGAATCATAAAATATACCATGATCCATAGTTCTATTACAATAAAAAAAAATCATTTTACATCATTATGATGAGACTATTAAAGATTTTATTGATATATTATTCATAATCATGCATAAAACATTAAATATGGTTGACATTCTATAAGATATAGTAATCTACCAATCATTCCTCAAAAATATTTTGATCAACTAGTTTCCTAGATTCATCAATATCTAAAGTATTTGAGGTTCCTAAAAGAGTACCAATACTTTTATTATTTTCATATATAAACATTTTAAGAAGATATTTTATATAATTTTGTTGATATATAAAAGATACTTATTATTTTTGAGATATTTTAAAACTGAGGAAAAATGGTAATTCTCCCATAATTCTCATTTCAAACTTAAATTTCATAAGATTCAAAAAGGAATCAGTAATCAATTTTTGAGTTAAACCAAATATACTTTCACTAACATGAATTTGAACAATGTTCATATATTTTAAAACTTTTTTAATAAAAAGAGTTGGATATGTAGTTCCTTTAATAAAATTTTAGTGTAAAAAAATTACATTTAATTTATCATACTAGGATCTTAGAGATTTTTTAAGTGCATGAAGCTCCTTAGTAAGTCTAAAAACCTAATTTTTTCAAAACCAGGTGATTTTTCTACATAAAATTCCCCTTATACAAATACATTAAATAAATCACTCTTCATATCCATTTTAAAAAGAGTGAAAATTAGAAATTCTATATATACCAGAAGTATATGAATAACATAAAGTATAGAAAGTGGAGTATAAGTTTCTTCATAGTCAGTATCTTCTTTTTGATTATATTCCTTCATAATTATTCATGATTTACTTCTAACTATTACTCTATTTTCATCACATTTTTTTTGAAAAACCCATTTTACCCCAATTACATAAATATCTTTAGGATGTTTAACTAAATTCTACACTTAATTACTCTCAAACTCATTGAGATCATCCTACATTACTTTTATCTAATATTCATCACTTAAATAATTTTTAGGAGTCTTTGGTTTTAATTGTGATAAAAATTTACAATGTTATCATTCATTTCTTAAGGAAATTTTAGCTTTAACTAGTTGATCTAAATCACCAATGATATTACCACTATGATGATTATTAATGATTGTTTGATTCCTTGGGGTTGTAAAAGGTTGTTTTTCAACAACATGTTGAATTTATAATTGAGGTAAAACTTATAAAATAGTTTCTTTAATTATTATCTCAATATAAGAATATTATAACATTTTTATAAAATCAAGTTTTGTAAAATCATATAAATATGATGTTTCAAGTTGTTTAAAAACATAAGGATCCATTTCATAAAATTTTATATGTACTATTTCTTCAACAGAACTTTGATTATTATTAAAAACTCTGTAATACTAACTTTTTGCGGAATAGCCTAGAAAAATTCCTTCATCTGAATTTGGAGAAAAATTATGTAAATTATATTTAGTATTCAAGATGAATACATTGCATCCAAAAAAATTAATAAAGAGACTTTTGGTTTTCTTACTATCCACAAATTATAAGGATTTTTATTAATATAGGTTCCAAGTAAAACTCAATTTATAGTATAAAAGGTAGTTCAAACAATTTCAACTCCAAAATGTTTTGCAATTAACTATTCACTCAACATGGTTCTTATAATCGCCTGAAGAAATCTTTTTCTTCTTTCAAATACACTATTTTTTCGAGGCATTTTAGGAGTTGAGAAGTTATGTATAACACCTTTTTTTTACTATAAAAAGATTCAAATTCATAATTTAAAACTTATCGACCATCGTCACAATAAATAGTTACCAAATTTAGAATTTTTATAATTTTAGCATGAGATAAAAATATTTTAAAATTGAAAAATGATTATGAATATTTTTTCTAGAATATAGGCTAATGTATATCTAGTTTTTCCATAAAATAAAAAATAGACATAATATTTTCCACCGGTACTTATATTTTTTGTTAGACCAAATAAATACATGTGTACAAACTGTAAATAATCAAAAGTTTCACTAATAGATTTAACACTTGACGTATGTTGCATTCCAAGTTGACAAGGATCACAAACTTTATAAGGATTAAACCTAAGCCCCGGTAAATCTTAAACTATTACTTTATTATAAAGTTTTTCTAAAGTTATTATGTTAGATTTTCCTAACCTTCATTGAAAAAACCAAGATTTATCTTCCAATACACTAAGGAAAGGTAAATCTTAGCTTCTAATTTATTCTATGTTAAGTGTGTAAACATTCTATTTACAATTAAAATATAACAATGAATTTACCTTTTGAACTTTCAATGACATATTTATCATTTCTAAAGTTCATAAGGTATTATTATAAGATTTTTATTTTTTCCTAAAACAAATATATCATTTGAAATTAAATTTATTCTAAGAATAAAAAATATCACATATTCCATTGATTTCTCCTTGAGAATTTCTACCAAAAGTGAATTTTATATCTTTCATATTAATAATCATCTAGAATAATTTATTATTTCTATTCATATGAAGAGAAAACACACTATCCATATACCAAATCCTATTATTTTTGGCACTCTTCTTATTTTATTAAAAATAAAAATTTAGTCTTTTGGAACCCAAAATTTCTTGTGTCCAACATTATTAGAAAATAAAACTATATGAATCCACATATGTTCAATTTTTTTGTATAGTTGTTAATTATTTATAAATAAATATTTATGAAATCCAAAATATTGTACTCTATTTAAAGAAAAGTTATTTTTCTAATTTCCACCACTTTGACATTTAGTACCAAAGGTGCACTTTTTGAAATAGAATAATTATTTTCAAAATGTAGTTTTGATTTTGTAAAACCAATTCTTGAAATAATTATATGAAGACTAATTTTTCTAGATATGATATAAAATTTTTACTTTCTGGAAGTATATTCTGATGGTAATTTTTTCATATAATAAATATCATAATTTAGTTTAAAAACTAAATCTTTAATCCCATCAGTAGAAGTAGAACTATATCTATTATCGAATTTTTTAGTAAGATTAGTAACTTATAAGAAAAGTTTTGAAATATTAGAATTTTCTTAGGAAATTTCTACCTTACCATTTTCATATTTTTTTAGAAAATTTATAATTTTTTTAATAATTTATAAAATCTAGAAACTTCGTCAAAGCTAGGTAAAGAATCATCTTTATCTGATAAACTAGTTTTTTATTTTTTTGGATAAGTAGAATCATTATAATCCTCAAAATTATGATAATTTTAATTTTAATTTAAATTATTATGGGATCATATAAATATCATTTCCATAAAATATTTATTTGTCTTTGGATTCCAAATATAATATCCCATAACTTTATAACTATTAGAACTATCATCAGAAAAATTATCTGAAGAATTATCTCCACCACTAATAATCGATGTGTCTGCAAATTTTAGACTCTTCTCTCCATTATGCATGTATAAAGTTTTAGAAATTATTTCCTTATTTTTCTTCTTCTTATGTCTCATAAAATCTGGTTCGATATGACAAGTTTTCTTAAACTCACATCATTTAATCTTAGAAGAGTATTTATTCTCACTTATATATTTATAATTATTTTTATACATATAAATAAAATAATTATTGAAAAATATATTGTTCATCCCCTTGGAAATATTATCTAGTTTATTTTCACTTTATTCAGATGAACTACTTTCAATCTCAACTTTAACTTTATTCTTCTCCAAATATTTAGAAACATTATTAGATGATATATTTTTTCTTAAAAACATTTCAAGAAGATGAAAATGCAACTCCATTTTTATTTTTTACTTGTTTAAAATTTCTTTTCATCCTTCCCTCATATTGTATGATAGTTCCAATAAGATAATCTAAGATCAACTTTGTTTCATTCTTAATACCATCCCTCGCTATCCTCTTGGATTCCTATTCAGTACTCATAATCTCAATAATCTTCTCTACCAAAATTTCATCAGTCAAATATTTATCACCCAAATATTGTAAACTATTTAGAATTTTCATAAATCTCAAATGCATCATTAAAATAGATTCTCCAGGTATAAAAAAAGGTTTTGTAATTATATATCAACATAGATCTTCTAGTTTCAATAACTTTGTTGTTCCATAGTGAGTAACTTAAGATTTTTCTATATACTATTAGCTGCTTCACAATATGAAATATGAGTATAGATATTTATAGTCATTGAACTTAAAAAAGTATTTATCACATGAAAATTCAGTTCATATTTGGACATCCCATCTTTAGAAAAAGTAGTTTTTTCTTTATCATGAATCTTGTAATTTCCAATCAACATGAAAAAATTATCTACTATAATGTTTATAACAAATTTATTCATTAAATGACTCTAATGATCATAGTGAGAACCATTAATTATTGGTGGTCTACTAGGATTCAAGTTTTATAATGTTCCAATATTTAAACCTACCATTATTAAAAAAATATTATTTCTATAAAAACAAGTAAGAATAAGTATTTTATAACAAGTAGAATACATGATATAAAATGTATCAGTTTATAAAAAATATAAACTAGAAAATGTAGTGGAATATCCTATGATACAAAATCTAGGATATTATGAGTATAACAGTTTACCTACAAGAGGTGGGTGAATATTAGTTTATAAAATAAAACTACTAATTTACTTATCCTCTATATACATGTAATTTGGAAAACCCTTTTTCCAATAAATGATAGTTATTAGAAAAATAGTTGTACTGATAATTTATAAAATTTAATTTAAGGATAAGTTATACAATATGAAAATTTCTTTAAAACTTCACAACAGAAAATACTAACTTATAAAAAAAATTAAGTCAAAAATTTATAAAATAAGTAAGAAAAAATTATAGATTTTTTATAACCATGATCTATCATATAACCTTTTGCATTAAATAAGTATATAAATCATACTGTTTTCACCAAACTGTAAAGTTATGTCTTCCATAAAGTAGGAATCCCTCTATATGAATATCGAAATAACTATGTTTCCCTATCCATGGGAACCCTCAATCAGCAAGATCAGAAAAACTATGTCATTTTATCACAAAATTCCCTCAATCAAACTCGATCAAATAAAAAATTACAAACACATAAATTATATCAAGTCATTTACATAATATCCTCACAGTGTATTTCTTAAGAAAAATAATCACTAAAGAATTATAATAAATCGATCACTCAAAGTAACAAGATTTTACCAAAATCATCACAACAAATCTTAGATCTTCAGTGAAGAAAAATATTGCTTCACCTAAAATGATGTTTCTATTTATGGGAAAACCTCTAATGGTTATTTCCATATTCATTAGAGTTAGTTTCAATGGATTCAAAAGAACTTGTCTTCACTTGATAAGGTTCAGATCATCTTTTTCATCTAATGGTCATTTTGATAAATCATTATTATAATTATTAATAATTATTTCTAGTACAATAAAATATATTTTTTCCAACAGAATGGAATTATTTATTCTAAATATTTATAATGGTTCATCCGTAGATCATGTATAACTTATTCTGAAGAATGTTTGTTTGATGGACTAAGTGGAACTTCGCCTCGTGAGACTTGTTTGTAATTTGTTAGTTAGACTTTATAAAAATTAATTCGATATAATTTTATCATTATGATTTAAAAATATACATGATAAACCAATATAAAAAATTATTTTTATGAATGATGTAAAAAATTACTCATTCATTGGATATAAAAAAGTATTGGTTCGATCGATGTACAAAATTACACTTTTGACCAATGTACAAAGGTACATTGTTTTACTCATTAAGAAAATTCCATCTCATGGAATATATTTTCTACATCCAGTAGAAATAACCTTCTAATAAAAACATCATAAATAATTGTGAAGTATAAATTTAGTAAAATAAAGTATTTAAAGAAGTGTGTCGTGATTTTCAAAAAATTTCTTGAAAGTGCTAAAAGAAAAAATTTAGACTCAATATAGATGCTTTATGACTAACCACATATCTTTTTTACATGGATTCCAATTTCCTATTATTGAAATGTTTTATTTGTCCTATACGAACAATAACCTTGGTATCCCAAATCTATGGAATATATTTCTCTTGACAAACTGGGACCCCACTCCAGCATCATTAGTCCTAATTGGTATAGATTAAAACCACTTATAAACAAATTCTAAAGTAATAAGTATGTATGAATATCCAACAGAATTAAAAAAAGGATCCATAAAATCCATTCTCCAAACATCAAAGACATCACAAAATAATAAATTTTTTTATAGTATCTCATTTATTTGATAAAATTTTCATTGGAATTTAAATTTTTTTCAAGTGATACAAAACTCATGAGAATATTTGAAAACGATAGGCTAAGATAACCCTGAATATAAAAATTTCATAATAGGTCTATATAAAATAATGTATCCTCCATAGCTCAAACTATGATAGAGTTTTATTACTAAATAAATACCATAATTTGGGATACATGTCTGAAAAATATGATAAATTATCAAATTATATAAGTAAGGATCATCTAAAACATATTTCATGGACTCGTTAATTAATTTTACAACCATTGTTTAGAAAAATAGTGAGGAACAACATAAGTATATAAGTAATTCACTATGTTTAAAAACCATGTTATCTTATCTAAAGTAGTATAATATAACCTCTACCAAGGTAAAAACTCTCTAATAGGTTAAAAATATGAATTTTATAGAAAAAAATCACTAGGTATCCTACTTAAATGATCAGCCATAATGTCCTAAATTCCTTTCCAATCTTGAACCTCTATGTCAAATTTTGGGAGAACAAAATCCATCTAACCAGCCTTGGTTTTGATTCTTTCTTAATCACGAGATATCTAATAGTTTAATGATTAGTGATAACCACAACTTTAGAATCCAAAAATATAATCTATACTTATAAAGGACAAAAAATGTCTAAAAATTACTTCTATGCTGTTGAATAATTATAATGGGTAGAATATAGAGTTGTAGAAGTTGTTTCTATGACACATGACTTCCTTTATACTTTATTCCCAAGAATATACTATAAAGATAATTCTAAAGCATTATTCATCAGCTCAAAAGGTAATTACCAATTAGGTGCTTGAACTATTTTTAGGGAGACAAGTTCTGTTTGATTTCATTAAAGGATTCCTAACACTTCATATCAAAAGGAAAAGAAATCTGGATAAGTTCTTTTATAAACCTCTTATAAAATCCTGCATGGCCATGAATAAATATAATGTCCTATACAATCTTAGGAAAATATAGTAAATAAATAATGTTAACCCTGGAATTATCCAATTGAATTACATTTTTTTACACTTCATGGCCATGCACACTGCCAATCCCAATCATAAAATGGAATTTCTGAATGTTTAAAACAAGGTTCTTTTTAATGCACACTCTAAGAACATCCCATAGAATTCTTATATAGCTTTAAAAATATGAACCATACACTATAAAATAATCCATAAAATCCTCCATACATTCTTAATTAAATTGAGAAAAAAATTATAATTATGAATATTTGGAAGGTAGTAGGGGAATTACATAGTCCAAATGGAATTCACATATAGGAAAAAGTTCCAAAATGAAATGAAAAAGTTTTTTTATCTGGGTATTCTAGAGAAATATGAATCTATAAATATTCAGAAAACTTATATTATATGTAATAATGTGATTAAAAAGATAACATTTGTTAGATTTGATCAACAAAAGGAAATGGAAAGTTTTCATTTCTAGTCAATACGTTCATCCTTATATGATCAATTCGTACCCTCCACTTATTGGGAATTGAGAAAGCTCTAATTCTCCAAATTCATTCTTAAAAATTGTGAACTCACCCTTTTCAAGAACAATCTAGACTTGATGTACCCATTGGCTGATATAAATGGGGTAAATTATACTATAATCCAATAAGGTAGTCACCACTTTTTAAATAACCTCTAGAAGGATAGAATTCAGTATCCCCTAGAATTATCTAATAGGTTTGTAATTTTCCTATAAAAACACGTTTAAGGACTAATACCTAGTAAGTCATATAAAGATCTGCCTATGGACTTTCTATTCTCTCTAAGTACCTCTAAGATATGTTTATATTATTCACTATACATCCCACTAGAAACTATAAAAAGGAATTTTTTTTATCTCTCAAGAAGTCAAATTTTAAATTTTCAGGTTATGATTTATGTTCATGTATAGATAGACTAACCACTTTAAACAAAATAGGTTCTATGGGTTCTTTGAGTTCAATTTCAGCCTCTACATTATTCTCCATCATAATTGTTTTTACAAAACTCTAAAATAGTGTTTAAATTATTCTTATACAATGTATATGTGCCAACCTAAAAATAAATTTCATATTTAAGTGAAAAAATAACAAATGAATATTTCATGAAATTTTGAGTAGATTTCAAATTCAAAAAGTGGAATCATATGAAGCTTTTTAAAATAAATAAAAATATTTCCACAGTTCTATTATGTTGAGTTGAATTCAAATTAGTTTCATCAATTTCATGTTTTATTTTACACATTAATTCATAATTTTCATTAACATTATATGTTCCAAAATTCTCAAAAAATATATCACTCATCACACTATCATTTCTGAAGAAAAAACAGTTGAAGTTTCACCATTTCCATGTTCATTAATGATATAACAACATGAAATTTCTTTAAAAACTATCTTATTTTAAAAATCATTATAGTTTAAAAAATTTTAGTTTTATAAAACACGTCATTGGGTGAGAGTTTATTTTCTAATGAATTCAAAGGATGGTTATTTTGAATAAAATAAAAAAACAATGTAATAAAAAACCAATGAATTATATTAACTTGTTGTGTATAATGGTCTTCCATAGGGTGTTTAATTTATTCAAAGATATTAAAATTAACCAATTGTCCTCTGAAATCTAATGAAAAAGTACCTTTACAAACATTAATTATTACCTTTTTAATTTTCAAATAAGATATCCCTAATATCAAAGGTGTATGTGTGATAAATACTTTATTCTCCACACCCAACACATAAAAATATGAGGGAAATCAAAATCATTTATCCTTAAAAGTACATACTCTATGACTCCAACTATCTTAGAAAAATTTTACTAATCAACTGGATAATAATTCTAGACTTCTTGATCTCTCCAACCCATCTAGATGAAAATATAGAATAAGGAATTACATTTATATAGGATCATAAATATAAAATAACATCAATAAATTTATTTTCTCCAATAACAAAAGGAATAGAAAACATACCTCGATATTTTCATTTAATAGGGAGAGAGTGTTGGATCATGGAGAAAACATTCTTCACTAAGTGGAATTTCTCACCTCATTTGAACCTCCTTTTTAGAGTATATATTTCTGTAAGAAATTTGGAATATCTAGGGATTTTTATTGAAGTATTTAACAGGGAAATATTAACTTTTAATTTCCAAATAGTTTCAAGAACTTACTTATCCATATCAGTTTCAACATTATTATTGACAGGAGGACTACCTAGAGGGTAAAGAATTGGATCTTTATACATTTTTAGGTAGTTGATAAATTTTTTTCTTCCCTTTGTAAGAGCCCATAAAATTCCTATAATCCCCATAAGTTATTTTAAGCATGATTTCTTCTTTTTTATTTTATTTTCTTATTCTATAGGATTTTGAAGAGAAGGTTCATGAATAGATACTATAAGTTCAATAAATGGCTAAATATGTGGTTTTATAACTTCTTTATGTCATTTAACATTTGTTTCAAAAGTAGGGATATCATTTTTAGGTTATTTTTATTGAGTTAAGCATATGTATTTTGAATTTTAGTTCCAGTTATTAAAATTATGGAACTAAATTTATCTCTTCCTCTCAGGTTCACTTCATCTTTTGATGGAAAACTACCACTTATTTAATTTTATATTATATTAATTTAAGTTTCCATTTGACCCATCTGTGTTACCACATTTGTAACCATAATTATTGTTTTTGAGAAATATATATATTTTTTCTCTTAACCATTTCTTCATGATTTGAACCATTTTTTATATAATTTTGTAGTGTTTGGTTTTCTTGACTTTTAAAGGATGTGAAATTTATTCCAGTTTTATTACCAAATTGGTCATGATTATACCTAGTTTTTTTATTGAAATTTTGGGGTTATAAATACTTATTTCATTGATAAGGTTTCCTAAACCTATTATTATATTTGTAATTCCATCCTTGATTAAAATTTTGGTTGGATTAAAAAGGCTTGGATTTGAAATTATGATTAGGAAATTTACTGTTGTGGTTATTATGGAAAGGATTTATAGGGAATATCCCATTAAAAGATTCATGAATTTCTCGTAATTGTGAAAATTAAACATCCAAATGATTTTATGAAGAATCAATGACATAGTTAATATGGATAAGAAAAACCAGTTCATGTAGATTTTTTAAGTGAAAAAGATAGATAACACATTTCTCATCATATTGGTGAGATCACTCAAATAGATTTCAATTTGGAAATTTTCATAAATGTAAGTAGATACTTCCCATGGAAGGTTTGACATGAACTAATCCCCTTGTACCAAACTTTTGTGAAATTTTATCCATATTAGATATGATATTTCTATCATCAATGGGAGTATCATCTACTAAATCTCCTCTATCAAAGACATATATAATACTTATATCCATTCAGAATAATAACTCATAAGAATACTAAATTACAAGTTTATTTGAAATTTGGTGATGAGGAAAACTATAACACAATTTCTTGAATGTATCCCAATATCAATTAGAGTCCCCACTTGTAGCTTCCTACTGCCAAAAATTTCTTTCCCAAGAGGGGCATTCTTAGAAGCTAGGAAATTATTTTCAAAGTAAATCATTATAAGTTGATTCCAACACCATATGAAAGTAGATTTGGAGTATTAAGACCTCTCCTTAATGATATAATCTAAGGAGTAAGAGAATTACCTCATTTTAATTTGATCCACACAACACCCTGGGGCTTCATAGATATTCATACTATGTAGAACTCTTATAGGTGTTTATGTGGGTCCTCACCAGATGATACTTGAAATTTTGATAAATGGTGAATAATTTAATATATAAGATCAAATACAAGTTCTATATCAGGGTATCCTTGAAATTTTGGTTAATTCTCAAAGTTAGGAGTAACTATCTCCATTATGGTTCTTTGTTCATCCATTATTTTAATGTTTTTAAAGTTTTCTATTTTTAGGAATTCTATTTCTGGTGATTTGGGCATTGATGTTTCATATCGCTCTAAAATTTCATATTCAAATGATTTTTTCAAGGTTATTATTTTAAAAACTACATAATTTTAATTATTTATTGCTTATTTTAAAAAAATAAAAAAAAGATTATGATTTTTTAATTTTTTTCAAAACTCATTGGAATACTCCCTAGAAACAATACTAATTTATGTGCTCACTTTTCTCATTCACTTAAAACACAACTTCAAATTTCTCATAAGTTCTAAAATATAGCTGATCCCAGAGTTGTTTCTAAGGAAACTACCTCTATAATGTTTCTTACTATCATGATTTTGATTTTTTTATGTTTTTAATATATTTTAAGGGAATTTCTAAGACTAAAAGATAACTATTTGATTTTTTATATGATAATTAAGGTTGGAACTATAGTAAAGAGTAGTAAATTAAAAAAAAAATAGAATAATAGTGTGTGAGAAGTGAAATTAATAGAATGAATAATAAGTGGTGAGAACTATAAATTCTCATGGATAAATCTCACTTTATTTTTAAGAGAATATTCATAATTATAACTTTCACAACACTTAATTAATAATCTATATCTAACTATCTCATTTGGTTTTTTAAAATAAGATCAATAACTAAGATCTTTATTGTTGATCTCATTTCAGTGATATTTGATCAATTCCCTCAATGATCGATGAGTATAATTACATAACCAAATCCATCTATACTCATAATACTCAATCAAGGACTGAGAAATTTAAAAAAAATAAGATGAAATTCAAACTTCTACTCAACATAAATTAACAATACACATTAATATAATGAAAAAATCTAATCACTGATGTGTCTTTCTCAAAATAGAAGAAAAAAAATTAATTAAGTGAAAGAGGAATCAAACATCAATTAATTATTGAATTTCAATGTTCAAAAATATAAAGAGAATTAAAATGGTTAAATTAACATAATTAAAACTTAAAAATATGTCACCATTAAAATCCACTAGTTATGTCCACTAAAAAACTAATATGATCATCATTGAAACACCAGAGGAATATATCATCTTCACGATCTTTAAAGGAAGAAGTTTGAATTTATCTACCGAGAGCTATACAAAAAATCCTCTAGAATCATGTTTTATTTTAGTTGTGTGATCCCCTATCTATGAAAATAAATTAAGGGATAAAAATTTCTAGCAATTACCTACTCATAGTCTGATTTCCCAGCTGGAAACCTCTAGTTGTTCCTTTAGCTTTATTTCTATAATGGTCACATGGTAACAATTTTACACTTCTAAATGATATGAAAAAAACATGTACTACTTTTTTTTAATTCCTAATAATTTAAATCTATATGAAACATTGTCTAGGTTCATAATTAATCAAACCATCTGAAAATATCAAAAAAATACAAAGAAAAATTCTAAAATCATTTCATGCAGAAGACTTTAAAGACTTAAGATCACTATTAATAAGTCGATCAAAGTACTGGGATCATTAGTTTCTTCAGTTTTGATGGAATCTACTTCCTCAGATCATATTTTATTTATCCCTGATAGTTTGATATGCTCATTTAAAGTATCTTAGTCTATATTTTGGTTATTTACAATTCTATCATGGTTGGTTGGTCTTCATCAAGCACGATCATATAAGTGACCACACCTCTTCATGTTACAACAAGTAGAAGTGACTTCATGTGGTAGATTCTTCATAGACAAAGTCACTTAAGTAGATGTGGACCTTTATATAGTAATTGAAAAATTTGGAATGCCACCACTTGATAACCAATGTTTGGTCACTTTTGTACTTTACTAATTTTATATTCATGGTCACTTGGTATTTGATCTTATACTGAGACCTCATACTCAGGCATGATCACTTAATTAATTTTGGATGCTTTTAAATTTTTCATGTAGTCACTTCATCATTTGTGGTAACGATAAATACAAGCATAGTTAGTTTATTACTACACCTATAGTAGGTTCTCCTCCTCTTATGGTTACTTGAGATAAAATTGTGGTTGGTTGAGCGAATCAGATGTGGTCACTTGATATTTCCTTGGCGTGGTTACTTAAGTGACCACATGTGCTACATAAATTGTCATATGTCCACCTCTACATTTGGGGTGTGGTCAGTTCTCTCTGTTTCAGGAATGAGCACTTAAGTGACCGTGGATTATAAACACTATTAATCCACTCCTTTTAATATTCTTGTCTATAGTTACTTAATATTAACTCTTACAATTCCATGACCTACAATGCCTATGAAATAAATTCAAATGGAAAATTAAATTAAAAAAATACAAAAAATGAAAAATTAAATTATTATAAAAACAGAGATAAATTATTTATTAAAAAAATTAGAAATATAAATAATAAATTAACTATAATATAATGAGTAATTTAAAACCCTTAAAATTAACAACAACTACTCACTCAACTATAAGATAACCAGAAACAAATAACCAATTAAAAATATATTTTAAAATATATTTAAGAGTTTATTTAATTTGACAAAAAATCATCAATAATACTAAATTAATCATAAAAAATAATAATTTAATTTAATAAAAACACATTAAATAAAAAGAAATAAATTTTGAAATAAATCAAAGTGAAATCCACATCATGAAGGTTAATGCAGACCTGAATATAATTAAAGGTACTATTTTCATTGCATCTTCTATAGAAACTACTCTATTTGATGTCGGTGTCTCACCCTCCTTTATATCTACCCATTTTTTTATATGTGTTGAGACTTATTATAGATATCATTTTTTATGGATCACTAAATACCTCTTGGTAAGAGGAATGATCATGGGTTTCATTTTCATCTATGCTCCCTTTCGATAGATGATGTAGAGTTTACTTGGGACTTTCTAGTTATTGATCTAGATATTTTCTACATAATCATTGGGATGAATTAGATAGCTTCTCACCAAGATAATATTGATTTTTTTCATCATCATGTTTTATTTTCTGTTGTTTATGAGAGATCATAGGTGTTCCAGGGAGAGTGGGACCCAAGGTCTGGTCATGCGATACAATTTCTACCAGAGCTTATGAGCCTGTTATTTGATGTTTCAGTTGATCTCAATAATGATTCATCTCTTGTTGAAATTCCCTTGGTTATTTGGGGTTTCCATGAGGACATACCAGATAACTTATATAGTCTCCCTCTGGAGAATAAGGTATAGTTTTCCAATGATCTAGTGTTGGGGACTCAACCAATGTTGATACCCACTTAATGTATGGAACCTTCAATGCTAAGAGACCTCGAGGATTAATTGGATGACCAGTTGGAGAAGGGATTTCTATTTCCTAGTATTTATCTATGGGTCAACCCTCATGCTCATTTCCGATAAGGTGGATGGTTCCTTGCATCTCTGTATAGAGAATAAAAAACCGAATCAGATAACTATGATGAATAAATATCATTTTCCATGTATCAATGATTTTTTTGATTAGTTAAATGGGGTGGTGGTTTTCAAAATTTAAACTTCAATCAAGTTATCATCAACTCATAGTTAAGGAATCTGATATCTCAAAGACCTCTTTCTGGAGTAGGTATGGCCACTATTAATATCTTGTGATGCCTTTTGGATTGAATAACACTCCTGTAGTGTTTATGGATTTCATGAACCAAATATTCCACATGTATCTCAACACCTTTTTATGGTATTCAAGGATGATATCCTATTTTATTTTAGATCTTAGCATAAACATGGGAACTATCTAAATTTCTTTTAAAACCCACTTGGAGTCACCATATTTATGGGAAGTTATAAAAGTGTGGTTTCTAGATCTATGTGGTAATGTTATTGGGGAAAATGATATCAAAAAATATTCTCTCTGTAGAACCTAAAAAGGTAAATGTTTTCTTATAATGTTAAAACCTACACAAATTCTTTGAGATCCAAAGCTTCATAGTTCTAGATAAATACTATCAGTAGTTTTCAAGTATTTCTTAAAGTTGAAATACCCATTGAAAACTATTACAAAGAAAGGGGTGAAATTTTATTGGGATTCTTGGAGATACTTTATGATGGCTTCTAAAAAAAATTAATTATTTTTAACATGTTTTTTATGAATGTTTATATTAATAGGTTGTAAAAATATTGTTAAGAATGTTTGGTAAGATAGTTTTTTATGAAATTACTGGAGGAAGTAATGAAGTTAGTAATTTTCCTTAACTTTTTTAATAAACATTAATACTAGTTAGGAGATTCTATATTTTTCATTTAAATTCCTTATATCATGAAAATCACATGTACCAAGAATTTCTTCAATGGGGGGATCGACCTTTTTACTAGAAAAAATTCAGTTGGAAAACATCCCGAATAAATAAAGTTTATGATTTTATACAAGGGGGAGTTTTTACAAAGGAATCCTATGAACCAATCCAAATCACAAATAAACCTAATCAGATGGAAACTAATAAGTGTTTGTTTCTATGTTTTGGATATTTTTTAAAATGATAATGAAATGGAAAGGGGGGTAAGTCCAAGAAATGAGAAGTTAAAATAATTTTTTTTAAATTCAAAGGGAGAAATGAAAAATGAGAAATTTGAGAAGTACTATAGACAAATAATGTTTCATGTGATAAAATTATTTAAAATTTTCTACAATGTAGTCAACCATATTCACTTAGATCATGTTTAAAAAATAGTGTCTAGTTTAGTTTTCCATACAAATGGTTTGTATGAAGTTTCAAGTAGCAAACATTGTAGATACAGGTTGTATGGAATTCAAGGCTTGAAGAAGTTATGAAGTGTGATGGTGAAGTTATAAAGGTCCATTAGACAATCTTCTACAAGATGAAGTTTTTGAAATTCATTACATATTTTTTTCAATCCTATAAAACCAATTATGTTATTATGATATTTCAAGTGGTTTGGTATCAATTTGAAATTCAAGGAAGTTTGAGTGAGTTATGTAATGTATGAATTTAAGGATGTTTGAAGAATGTGTGGTAATTGGAGAAATCATAAAGATTAAATAATGTTCCTAAATATTATAGAAGAGTTGAGAAGCATCCAGGGAATTTTTTTAAGAGGTAATTATTATTTTTTGGAAATTTAGTGAGGATGAATGAGAAAGTAGTTTCACAACTTTTTTATTTCAGGAGAACCTATATAAATGGGGTGAAAAATTATATGTTTACTTTTTACTATTTTTACATATGAAAAATATGAAATATTTTAGAATTTGTGCTTGTTTTAGTTTCTAACTTAAGTCTAATTTTATGTTTAATAAATTTATTGGATAAATTTTCAAGCAGAAAAATATGATATTGTTTTTAGTTCACAGATTCTGAATAGAGAGAATCAAAAAAACTTTTCAGGAAGAAATTTCAGGTTTAATGGTTTTGATAATCGAATAAATCTCAAGTTATATATTAGGAATAATTTTAGTGAGGTGCATGGAATGAAAATTCACCAAATTAATAAAGAGTTCACCGTATAGATATCTATCTGGTGGAGAAAAAATGGATGTAATTTCTTGTTGAACTTTTGTGGAGTAGATTTTGAAAAGTTATATCTTTGGTGGTTGATCAGTTTTATAAGTAAAGAATTATAAACTAATTATATTCAATATAATCATACCTATAAATAGATATAATGAGTCTAATGGGATTTGGATAAAATTTTATTCACATAATTCTAATAGTGTATTTCCTTAGACAAATGGGAGTCTCCATGTGAAGGATATAGTTTCTCACAGTGATGCCGAACCTTGTAAATTTTACATGACTTGTTTACTTTTTCATATTTTCATAATCTTTAAATTTTTATAAAATTTGATTAGGAAATTAAATATATCAAATTATAGGGTTTAGATTTTATAAAGTTTGAATTTTATAAAAATAGAACTACTAATTCACCCCTATCTTAGTGGTTCAAGGAACCAAAGTAAATTTAAGTGGTATTAGAGGGAAGGTTCCCCTATTGAATCCTTATGAGGGAAAATATAAATTAGTAAACAATAGAGGTATTACTACCTTATATGGAAAAAATTATCATGGTTGAAAAATAGAATGATTCCCTATCTTTTATTTCTTATCTTAGAGGTTTTAGATGCTAAAACTATTGGGTTTCCACCCATTAAGAAAAATGCGCCCATGAATTTTTCTAATAAGAGAAATGTTAAGTTTTATGGGAAAGATAGAAATTTTATTCTTATATATTTGTTATAAAATATTTAAATTAAGGTAATTGGTATAAAAAAAGTTAAGGAAATTTTGGAAAATCTCAAAAATATCTTCAAGGTAAACACCAAAGTGAAGGAAGAAAAGTTACAAATATGGGAAAAAAAGTTTAAAGATATAAAAATTATAGATTAATAAACTATTTATGAGTATTTAACTTGAGTTAATAATTTTTTTGAAACATCATAGGATTTTTATATTTCTTTGAATATTATACTATTTTTAAGAAACTCATGAAAAGTTTTCCTGATAGGTTTGACTGTAAAATGTTATCTTTAGAAGATAAAGATGATTTATCACTTGATGAATTGCATAACTTTCTTAATTCTTCTGAAATGAGAAAATAAACACAATTAAAAAATAAGATCAATGATGAAATGGATTTTTAAGCAATTAGAGAGATAAAAATCAAAGATTATAGGAATGTGGACCTCAGTAATTCGGAGGAAAAATAATATAATGAAATGAATGAAAATATCTTGTCTCTTATCTCCAAAAATTATTAAATAGATAAAGGAATATATAGATGAAAACTTGCATACAAATGTTTTATGTGTAGAGTAATAGGTCATTTTTCTATGAATTCCCCCAATAATAATGTTTTTGACTATGAAGATCATTTTTAAGAAAAAAATTAGTGGAATAAGTGGAACAAAACTTCTAAGGAAGACAAGAAGTACACTTGTGGTAATAAAAAGTTTTATGGAAATATTAGAAGTATTTTGTGTAAGAAAATCAAATATGAATCTAGTGATAATAATTATTCAGAAGATAAAATTTTAGAAATATTCAAAAACTTATTTGAAAATGTTGAGAAAAGAGGATTCTTCAAATAGTGAAGAATAAGGAGGTGAAGAAACCAATAGAGAATATCATATTAGATTATAACATGTTGCATGTCATGAGAAAAATAAAAAAATCAAGAAAGAAATCAGAATGATGAATAAATAAAGTGGAAAGTGTAATGAAGGAAAAAATATGTCCTTAAAAAGTAAGATGAGTATATCCAAGAGATCATAAAACTCAAATTTAAAATTGTTGAATAAATAAATATGGTGGAAGTTCTCATTAAGAAACTTTTACCTAAAGAATATGAGGTTTTTAAAAACCAATTAAAATTTATTTAAGTTGAAATTAAATTAAAAATGATTAATAAAAATTTAAACAACGCCTCATATATAAATTATTAATTATATAAATTTGCTGATAAAAATCACTCCAAGAATCAGGTGAAATATTCATCCACTAAATATAAAATTTCATATGATTTTACTAATAATATAGGTGTTAGGAAAAATGTTAAGAAATAATGGATTTATAAGGGATGTGATAAATCTATCACACCAATAAAATTTGTAAACAATATCTATAATAAAGTTTTCCCATGAGAGGAGGAAAAACATAAAAATGTTACAATCCTTGGAAAACTGATTATAGGGAAATTTTATATTTCTATATAAGACCAAGATTCGGTTGGTATTTTTGGTGCTATGGTATTTTTTTCAATAAGATTATATTTTTTGGAATAACATGTTGCTTCCTAGAAGTAGGCATGAATTGAGGGGGAGAAACATCAAAATAAAATATAGAAACCTTCCTAAGCCACTAGAAGAAAGAAAGAAAAAGTAAAAAGATACTAGAAAGTTTCCAATGAAAAATAAATTTGGCTACCTAGAGGAAGTCTATAGAAGATGTAACCAACCTGGTCACTTCACTGAATAATGATTAATAAATATTCCAGGACAAACTTCTTATGATAGATAATAAAAAGAGGCTATAAATAATATTGTTAAAGAAAGAAATTTTATTATTGAGATAGCTCTGAAAGTAAGAGAAAGGAATAAACTAAGGATTATTGATAGTGGTTGTATCTCACATATAATAGCTAGTTTCAAGATCTTGAAATAGGTTAAAAATTGTGATAGAGGAGTAGTTAGTTTTAGAAATTATTGTTCCTTAAAGATCATAAAAATAAGAACAATTGACATTGAAACTTAGAAACTAAAATATAAGAATGTTTTATATGTTGATAGGCTTAAAAAAACTTACTTAGTATAAGACAACTTTGTGATGATGGAAATATAGTGATCTTTAGGAAATATTCATGCATCATTAGAAATATGGAATATAAAGTTATTGTTACTAGGAGAGAAAAAACCATGAGAATTATCTTTCATATTAGAGAACTTTGTAAATATTATTATTTGATTGGTGAATATGAAAAAAAATTATGGAATCATATGCTTGGTCAACTTGGAAAAAAATTATGAATAGAATTTCCAAAATATATGTTGTAAGAAAGTAGCCACTCTTTAAAGGAAATGAAGATAATGTTTGTACAACATGTTAGAAAGGAAAAATGATTGGTAAAATCCATAAGAAAGTTGAGATCCAATCTACCAAACCTCTTGAGATTATTTAATTAGATATTTCTGGGATAATGAGACAACAATCAATTAAAGGATATTTTTTACTTTATCGCTTTTATTGATGATTTCACTCGGATGAGCAATATTCTTTTTATGAAGCGTAAACCAGAGGCTATGGAAATGTTCATATTTTTCATATGGGAAGTTGAGAGAGAAATGGGTGTTTATATAATGATTTTTATAATCAATAATGGAAATGAGTACACATTAAATTATTTATAATTATATCTAAATATTCACGGAATCAAGAATTGGTATAATTATCCATACACCCCTACAAAAATGGAGTGGTAAAACTGATTTTTTTTTGTAGAAATGAGAAGAAAGATATTAGATGAGTATATAATTTCTATGTTTTTTAGAGAGAAGTTTTTAATACTTTTATACATGTACAAAACAGATGTTTGTTAATGTCAAAATCCAACATCTCTTCCTATGAAATGTGGTATACCAAAAATATTCAGTGAAATATTTCAATGTTTTTGGAAGTCCTGTAAAATGAAAATAAAAATTCTAGATCTTGGAACATTTTATAAAAAGGATGAGGAAATAAATTTCATAGGATATTTAACCAATGGAAGAGGTTATAAATTTTGGAATAAACTTTTAAAAAATTTGGTGGATTCCTATGATATAAAAGTTCTTGAAAATCCAACTTCCTTGACAAAGGATGTTGAAAATTTTATGGAATAGAAATTAAATAGTTCCAAATAGAATTAAAAAAGTGAAGATAAAATTTATAAAAAATACATTTCATATGATTGAGAAGGATCATGTTATGGGGAAAGTCTAAAATATCTAAAAATTCATACCCTACAAAAATAGGTTGAATTTAAAAATATTATTGGAAACTAGAAAGATCTAGTTTAGACTAGAAGATATTTGAGACTAAAAAATCCAACATTAGTTATCTCATAGGTTGAACTAGAATCATTTTCATAGGTAGTAGAACACAAATAAAGGGTTGATGTAATGAATTAATAGTTAGAGTAGATAGAGAAAAATGACACATGGGAACTTGTTTCATGACCAGTAAGAAATAATGTTATTCAAAAAATACTGGGTTTACAAAAAACAAGATAAATGGACATGGAAAATTTTTTATAAAAAAAGCTCAACTTATTTTTAATGGCCACCCATGGGTGAAAGGAGTCGATGTTGAAGAAAAATTTTCTTCCATTGCAAGATTGGAAACTATAAGAATATTCATAGCATTGGATACTCATTGTTGTTAAAATGTTTATCAGATGGATGTAAAGTCAGATTTCTTAAATGTGGATATTGAGGAAGAATTTTATATTGAGTAACCTTGTGGTTTCTTACTTGAAAAAGATGAGACCAAAGTGTGTAAGTTAAAGAAAACCTTATCTAGTTTAAAACAAACTCCATATTCTTGGTACTCAAAACATGATAGTTTCCTGAAAAAATTTAATATTTCTAAAGGTAAAGTTTATCTTAGATTATACGTGAAGGAAATAAACTCAAGTACCCCGATTTTTATTGTTTATATTAATGGTATAATTTTTACAAAGGATAGAGAAAATTCTTGTAAAGATCTTGTTGAAGAGATGATGGAAAACTTTGAAATGTCAATGCTTAGGGAATTAACTTTCTTTATAGGATTACAAGTGAAAAATATAGAAATATATATTTTCAAATCACAATAAAAATATATGATGGAGTTGTTAAAAAGGTTTGGTTTTGAGGATTCCAAATAATTTTCAGCTCCTAAATCTATTGTGATGAAGATGTGTAAATATGAATCTGGGAAAATAGTGAATCAAAAATATTTTTGAAAGTTGATAGGAAGTTTTTTCTATCTTATAGCCTCAAGTATTGACTTTTTTTATATTGTTACTTTGTGTCTGAGATATCATAGTGATCCAAAGAAATCACTTATACTGACAACAAAGATAATTTTGAGATATGTTAATGGAACGCCTTCCTATGGGATATTGTATAAAAGAAGTTGTGATATGAAGTTTCTTATACTACTGGAAATGAAACCTTTACCAATGGTTCCAAACCATTGGTAAAGCCTGGATAACCATTGGTATAATATATACCAACAGTTATCCAAACCGTAGGGAAGTAAGCTATAGGGAAACACATATGCCAAATGTTTCTAGAAAACTGTTGGTATGTGTTAGGAAATCTAAATTATACCAATGTTTATATCAAACCATTGGTATACCTTTTCACCAACGGTTTGAAACCATTGGTAAACATACTATTCCAACGGTTTCAATCCTTTGGAATATAGTTTTGTATAGATTTTTACAAATGGTTTGTGTAAACCTTTGGTAAAGGCTATACATTTCACTATATCCCAATGGTTTGTAAACCGTTTGGAAAGTGTTTTTACCAATAGTTCTCTTAAAACCGTTGGTATAAAACACATTCACAACCCTATGCAAATAGTTTACAACTGTTGGCATAGGCTTTGCTGTGGAATTCAGGCAGCAGCCTGCTGCAGGCTTCCCTTTCGGCATTTCCAGCTTCCCAACTCCAATTACCAACAATAACCAACTATAACACATACATATACAAAATTAAATCATATAGATTTAACACATAATGCACCCTGAAATTATACACATACATAATTAAAACATAATTCATAAGGTAATTATAAACAAACATAATTGATTTAGAATTCAATTAATAATTGAGAAGACAATTACATGTGAAATCCGGAATTCAATTCATAATTGAATACTGAATTGAATACATACATAATTTAATTATCAATTATGAATACAGTACATAAAAAACTGAATACATAATTATATTTTTTATACAAAATTAATAATACATACAAAATTGCCTTTTGTATAAAACATACATGATTGAATTCATAAATTAGAATCTAATAAACCCAAAATAAGGAAATGGATAAATGAATTCAACCAAACAAAAATATAATGTCCCATGGTTTGGGGAGAGTGTCTTTGAACTTAGTGATGATGATAATGGGTGTGTATCAATGAGCTTGTGGGACTTAGGAAATGTAGTTGTCCTTGGCGTATTAAATGTCGTGTGTTTTAGAAAAGGGGTAGGAGTTTCTCACATGAGAAGTGGATTGTGTGAGGCTGGATCATGGATCCTTGTGCTAAAGTATCAACTCAATCCGAATATGTTTGGTTGGTTTTCTGTATGCCAGTTGTTTTTACTTAAAATGATGTCAATTTTAAAAAAAATACAGACACTTCAAGTGATACTGGCCACACTGTGCCTCAGATTGAGGCGGGGTTCACTCATACTAGTCACATATGACCAATGGATCATTATCCTAAAGTATCAAGACAATATGAATGCGTTTGGTCAGTTTTCCATATGCCAGTTGTTGTTTTCACTTAAAAATGTTTTCCATTTCAAATAAAAGTGAGACACTTTGAGTGGTACTGGCCACATCGTGCCTCATATTGAGGCGGGTTTGACTTATACACGTCACAAATGACCCATTGATCGTTGTAATAAAGTATCAACACAATATGAATATGTTTGGTCGTTTTTCCAGATGAAAATTGTTTTTACTTAAAAGAGTGTCCATTTTAAACAAAAGAAAGACACTACAAGTGATACCAGCCAAACCGTGCTTCGGATTGGGGTGGGATTGACTCGTACATGTCACATATGACCCATAGATCGTTTTCCTAAAGTATAAATAGAATCTGAATGTGTTTGGTTGGTTTTCTGTATTCCAGTTGTTGTTTTCACTTAAAATGTTGTCCATTTAAAATAAAAGTGAGACACTTTGAGTGGTAACGGCCACACCGTGCCTCGGATTGGGGTGGGGTTGACTCATACATGTCAAAAATAACCCATGGATCATTTTCCTAAAGTATCAACATAATTCGAATGCGTTTGGTCGGTTTTCCATATTTCAATTGTTGTTTTCACTTAAAATGTTGTCCATTTCAAATAAAAGTGAGACATTTTGAGTGGTACTGACCACACCATGCCTCGTATTGAGGCAGGTTTGACTCATGCATATCAAAAATGACCCATAGATCATTGTTCTAAAGTATCAACACAATCCAAATATGTTTGGTTGTTTTTCCGTATACCAGTTGTTGTTTTTACTTAAAAGGGTGTCCATTTTAAACAAAACAAAGAAAATTTGAGTGATACCAACCACACCATGCCTCATATTGAGTCGGGGTTGACTTGTACACATCAAATATGACTGATGGATCATTTTCTTAAATTATAAACAGAATCCTAATGCGTTTGGTCAGTTTTCTGTATGCCGGTTGTTGTTTTCACTAAAAATGTTGTCCATTTCAAATAAAAGTGAGACACTTTGAGTGGTATCGGCCACGTCGTGCCTTGGATTGAGATGGGGTTGACTTGTACACATCAAAAATGAGCCATGAATCCTTGTGCTAAAGTATCAACACAATCTGAAAATGTTTGGTTAGTTTTCCATATGCCAGTTGTTTTTACTTAAAAGGGTGTCCATTTTAAACAAATGAAAGACACTTCGAGTGGTACTAGACACACTGTGCCTCATATTGAGGCGGGGTTGACTCATATGCATCACATATGACCCATGGATCATTTTCAAAAAGTATCAACACAATATGAATGCGTTATGTCAGTTTTCTGTATGCTAGTTTTTTTTACTTAAAATGTTGTCCATTTCAAATAAAGGTGAGACACTTTAAGTGGTATCGGACACACCATGCCTCATATTGAGGCAGGGTTAACTCGTACATGTCAAAAATGACCCATGGATCATTGTAATAAAGTATCAACACAACTAGAATACATTTGGTTGGTTTTCCATATGTCTGTTTTTTACATAAAATACTGCCCATTTTAAACAAAAGAGAGAAACTTTGAGTGATTTCGGCCACACTATGCCTCAGATTGAGGCGGGTTTACTCATACAAATAAAAAATGACCCATAAATCATTTTCCTAAAGTATAAATACAACCAAAAAGCGTTTGGTCGGTTTTCCATAGGCCAATTGTTGTTTTCACTTAAAATGTTGTCCATTTCAAATAAAAGTGGGACACTTTGAGTGGTACTGGCCACACCGTGCCTTATATTGAGGTAGAGTTGACTCTTACACGTCAAAAATGATCCATGTATCCTTGTTCTAAAGTATCAACACAATCCGAATACATTTGGTCAGTTTTCCATATGCAAGTTGTTTTTACTTAAAAGGGTGTCCATTTTAAACAACAGAAAGACACTTCGAGTGATACTGGCCACAATTTGCCTCATATTGAGGTGGTGTTGACTCTTACATGTCACATATGACCCATGGATTTTTTTCCTAAATTATCAATATAATTCGAATGCATTTGGTCAGTTTTCCATATGCCAATTGTTGTTTTCATTTAAAATATTGTCCATTTCAATAAAAAGTGAGACACTTTGAGTGGTACTGGCCACATCGTGCCTCAAATTATGGAGGGGTTGACTAATACACGTCAAAATTGTCCCATGGATCCTTGTGATAAAGTATGAACAGAATCTGAATACGTTTGGTTAGTTTTCTGTATGCTAGTTGTTTTTACTTAAAAGGGTGTCCATTTTAAACAAAAGAAAGACACTTCCAGTGATATCGGCCACACTCTACCTCATATTGAGGCAGAGTTGACTCTTACATGTCACATATGACCCATGGATAGTTTTCTTATAGTATCTACATAATCCGAATGTTTTTGGTAGGTTTTCCATATGCCAGTTGTTGTTTTCACTTAAAATATTGTCCATTTATAATAAAAGTGAGACACTTTGAGTGGTACCAGCCACACCATGCATCATATTTAGGTGGGTTTGACTCGTACATGTAAAAAATTACCCATGGATCCTTGTGATAAAGTATCAACACAATTCGAATATGTTTGGTCGGTTTTCCGTATGCCAGTTGTTTTTACTTAAAAGGGTGTCCATTTTAAACAAAAGAAAGCCACTTCGAGTGATACCGGCCATACCGTGCCTCAGATTGAGGTTAGGTTGACTCTTATATGTCAAATATGAACCATGAATCATTTTCCTAAAGTATCAACACAATCTGAATGTGTTAGGTTGGTTTTACTTATGCCAATTGTTGTTTTTACTTAAAATGTAGTCCATTTCAAATAAAGGTGAGACACTTTGAGTGGTACCAACCACACTATGGCTCTAATTGAGGCGGGCTTGACTCGTACACGTCACAAATGACCCATGGATTGTTGTGATAGAGTATCAACACAATCAAAATATGTTTGGTCAGTTTTCCGTATGTCTGATATTTTAACTTAAAACAGTGTCCATTTTAAACAAAAGTGAGACACTTTGAGTTATATCGGCCACACCGTGCCTCAGATTGAGGCAGGTTAACCCGTACATGTCACAAATTACCCATGAATCATTTTCCTGAAGTATAAATAAAATAAGAAAGTGTTTGGTCAGTTTTCCGTATGCAAGTTATTGTTTTCACTTAAAATCCTGTCCATTTCAAATAAAAGTGAGACAATTTGCGTGGTACCGGCCACACCGTGCCTCGAATTGAGGTGGAGTTGACTCATACACATCAAAAATGACCCATGGATCATTTTCATAAAGTATCAACAGATTCCAAATGCATTTGGTCGGTTTTCCATATGCCAGTTATTGTTTTCACTTAAAATGTTATCCATTTCAAATAAAAGTGAGACACTTTGAGTGGTACCGGCCACACCGTGCCTCAGATTGAGGTGGGGTTGACTCATACACATCCAAAATGACCCATGGATCCTTATTCTAAAGTATCAACACAATTCAAAGCTCCCAGGATCTCTTAAGGGAGAATCTACTTCGATCCTTGGGCGTTTTGAGTGTCGTCAAGTGCGGATTGAAGATCTGAGTGAGTCTAATCCTATCCTTGATTCCATTATTCGATTAGGGTTTGAACTCTTCTCTCATCTTCTTCTGATGCTCTAAAACCCTCTTTTCCATTGGGATTTAGGGAGAATCTTGAGGAGATCTTATATTGAGATCAGAGACGCCGAATTAAGAGTGCGATTGTCTCTGGAATTAAGGTAGGTGGAACTTAGACTTTCGTGAATTGTCGTGATGTTTTATATATGCCGAATCACCGCTCGCCCAATGTTGGGGTGTCAGGTCGGGGGGGGGGGCTATTTGAGGTCCAGGGATGAGGGTCAGTGGGCTATCCGGGGGGGCTGTCTGGGGTCCAGGAAGGAGGGTGGGGTGGGGGGGGGGTTGTCCGGGGTCCAGGGAGGAGAGTGGGGGGGCTGTCTGGGGGGATGTCTGGGGGGGCTGTCTAGGGTCCATAGAGGAGGGTGGGGGTGGGGGTGTCCGGGATCCAGGAAGGAGGGTGGGGAGGCTGTCTGGGGGGTCCAGGGAGGAGGGTGGGTGGGGGGGGGGGGGAGGCTATCCAGGGGTTGTTCGGGGTCCAAGAAGGAGGGTGGGGAGGTTGCCTGGGGGTCCAGAAAGGAGGGTGGGCATGCTGTTCGAGGGGTTGTCCAGGGTCCAGGGAGGAGGGTGGGGGCCTGTCTAGGGGGGCTATCTAGGGGGTTGTCCAGGGTCTAGGAAGGAGGGTGGGGAGGCTGTCTAAGGGGCTATCTTGAGGTATATCCGAGGTCCAGGGAGGAGGGTGGGGGGGGCTATCCGGGGGGTTGTCCAGTGTCCAGGGAGGAGGGTGGGAGGACTGTCCCGGGGGCTGTTTGTAGGGCTATTTGGGGGGCTCTCTCAGGTTCATGGTATGATATTTACATATTTTCTAAGAAAATTCTTTCAAGGTTAAAAAAATAATTTCATTATATCAACTTCTAATCAGACCACCAATTTTCTAAATTCCACTAAAAAATTACAATTTCATTAAAATTGGGGGATTTCACAACAAATAAACAAGTCAAGTTTTATTATTTATAGATAAAAAAATAAAGATAATGTGACCTACATAATCATACATATATTCAGGTACAAAAAATCAATAAACATCAAAGGTTAGTAATATTCGTAAAAATGTAATGGATTAATCTGTCCCTCATCCCCATCACTATCATCACCATCATCTTCACCCTCACCCTCATCCTCATCTTCGTCCCCATCATCATCCCCACCCTCATCCTTGCCATCGTACTTAGCCTCGGCCTCCTCATCTCCCTCCTCCTCGGCCTAGGCCTCCTTCTCACCCTCCTCCTCCACCTCGGCCTCCTCCTCGCCCTCCTCCTCCTCTGCCTCGACCTCCTCCTCACCCTCCTCCTCCGCCTCGGCCTCCTCATCTCCCTCCTCCTCCTCCGCCTTGTCCTCCTCCTCACCATCATCTTGACCACCGCTATAACTTCCATCTGGTGAAACATATATAGAACACATATATTCATCACAAGAAGTGTTGGCCTCTAGTGGAAGTGTTGGACGTAAAACTTCCATCAGTTTCATAAATGCAGTGTTTACCCTAGAAGACTGTTCGGCCTTCTATGTGGCCCTTTTTTAAGAATGTTATGTCTATTCCTTAACCTGCTACAACTCGGTGGCACTACAACTCATACCTGAGGAGGTCCAATACCTCATCAAAACTATACTCTTTCTAGGTCAGTAGTGTACTCTACCAGGGTGATCATCTCCCAACACCTGATGTAATTGATCGTTTGGCCCAAAATTGTCAGGTTCTTGGGCATCAAGGGCCTCTAAAGAAGGATGTTACAAATATAAATAGATTATTAAGTTAAAAAATAGAGATTAAAATTTTAAATCTACAAAGTAAAACTTACAATCTGCTGCTGAGTCGGTTCATTAACCGCACTTCCATCTTTCTTCCTTCAACTCAAGAAAAATAGTTTTGTTCGAGGAACACATCCTTCTATATTCAATTTATGTCTCTATAATGACATTGAATGTAGGAAACCATAATTAAAAATAGGATACCAAAAAAATAGTAATTTCATAACTAAAATTATATAACAACTTTTTCAATCAAATAAATTATGGAGAATGAAATAGAAAGTTCAAGTCATAAAGAAAGATTATAAACTGCCATACCTGTTGTCTCTCATGATATGGCATCATAGTACGTCCCAATGTGTGTATGTATTTCTTAGCATCAATGTTGTTTTTATTTATTCCAGATGCATCCTAAATAAAATTAAATAATAAGTATTAACGAAAAAAATGAAAATTTTCATTTAAATACCTCTAATTTGATTAATATCATAAATTGGCTAGTCATAAAATGATTAATCATCTTTCGGTACTATTCTAACAGACAATCATCCATGACAGAGATCGCCTCTAACTCTGTTCCCACTCTAGCACGCCAGGCAATGTACAAATCATGCTTATAAGCTCTCCAAAGCTCGCCTAAATCCTTTAGACATGCTGGTCATGCAGCCTCACCATCAGGGAAATTAAACCGCAGCTGACACCAAAATATTAATTCATATAATTAAAAAAATAATATATTGCATTAAATAAAACTGATTTTTGTACCCATATCTATGCCCAGGATTTATCCTTGAATTCATTTGGCAGCTATCTCTATGAGAGCGAACTGACAAGAATGATGTCGGAGTATTTGGCAAGCATCTCCAAAAAACTCCGACATTGCTAAACTAATTTTTCAATCATCTATTTATCTTCATTATAGTCCACCATCAACTACGTGTAGTGGTTCCACACCGCACGCATGCATGTACGCCCCCTCCCCCGCCTCCTATTAGTAGATGTATCTGTTATGAAAGAAAAACAAATATTTTATCAATACATGTTATAATGAAAATAAATAGTGGTGTAACAATTTGTTAGGGTTGTATAATTATACCTGCCATAGTCTGATCAATGGGCACCACTGGATCTGCAGAAATTGAAGGAACACCATGTACAGATGGAGTGAGTTCCAATGTATGCTCTGCAAGGACAGACTCTGGCTAAGTAGGAGTCGAAGAAGATGGAATATAAAATCACGAAGAGAACGAAGCATAAGTAAAAGAAGATGATAGGGATGGCTGGCCAAATACTGGATGGGGAGTGGGAATCATCATCAGATATGGTACAGATGGGTGAGGAGGGTCAGATATAAAGGGTGGTGAAAACATGGGAGGCCTAAATATCCCGTGTGTCCCTAACGGAACATCAAGATCAGAATGTGGGATGGATGGTATGTTAGTGGGAGGGGTAGGGTCTAATCGGTTACGCCGACCAGATCATCTAGCTTCAATACCCCCCCCCCCCTCGTACGAACACCCTGAGTACTGGGACCACTACTAGGCTGCTCATCAAATAACTGTCGCCTAATAGATGGATCCTGAAAAAATGTTTAAAAAAATTTAATCACATGAAATTATATATTATTTAAATAAATATATTTGAAATAAAATACTCACTACAGGCACTAGTGGTGGAATGCCCAGCTCATTCATGCGATGATTGTTGTCCATAATCTGTTTTCATCACCTCTCTTCAATTGGTTTCATTTCCTGCATTTGAAAACAAATATGGAAGTAAATAGAAAAGGATAACTAATGTGTAACCCAAAAAACAAAATAAATGAGAGGGAATAGGGGGATTCATGGATAATTTAACTAACCATTGTTTTAGGTGAGCTTGAAAAAATATATAATGAAGTCAATAAATCATTCAAGATATAATAAAGAAATTTATTTTTTAGTAGGATTATTATTTACTAAATGTCATCAATCTATTAAAATCATGGAACATTGATTCTAATAGATTCATAAGTGGTAAATAAATTGTCAAAATTAAGGAAAAATTTAATTTCATTAGCTCGGGTAGATGATGTAGGTTTCAATACATGTTTTGCAAAAGAATACAAATCATCATGTTCATTACCTGGTAAATTGTTAAAGAGAGGTATTATAGTCATAAAAATTTTATACAAATCACAGTTAAAGCATTGAAATGTTCACCAATATAGAAATGTTGGTTTCGTAGGTTTAAATACAGTTTAATTCCAAATTATAAAATGAAATTCAAATAAAAATTTCAACCAATAAACATTGAAAATTCACATAACGTTCAGATCAAATACAATATATTTGTAATAAATATTAAATCAACTTTAATAAAACCAACCTTAACAACCCATCTCGAGGTAAACCAAAAGAATTGAGAACATGAATGGATGATTTTATATATTTTCCACCACAAATTCTGGTTCACAGTCAGTTCTGACAATTGAGCTGTTGGATTCATCAAAAGAAATAAATGGATTGGTTCCAATGGAAGTAGGGATAGAATCAATTCCATCATAACCATCATCAAAAATATGTCTTGGAATTACTTCAACTATGACCCCAAATTCAGGTCAAAGTTGGTCTTTGACATAAAAAAACTTGTTTAGCCATTGATTCCAATACATATGGTTCTTTGGTAGCAAGAGTATGATTCATATTAATTAATAAAAATACACATTCATCATTAAATGTTCCCTATCTCATCATCGAATCAAACCAATGGCATTTCATCATTGTGACTCATCCATGAGAGTAATAATCCATTCTTTTCAACGACTCCATAATAACCCACATTTTCAAATCGCGGTCTACTATCTGATGCACTAGCATAACAATCTATTGTAGAAGTAACCATAACACCATCATGTTGTGTTCTCATGTTCTTTTCTCATTCAGTGATAATAAATTTGTACCTATTGATAACAATTGATTTACAGTCACGAACCACGATATTAGGACCAAAAGCCAAAGATCTTATTTCCTCAAAGACAAAGTCAGTAGAAAAACTCAATACTTACAATATATGTGAATATTGATTTAATTATTTTAAATAGTAATATATTTACCTTCAATTCTAACCAAGTAGAAAACTCTTTTCTATGAAAAGTCTACCTCCTTCTCAAAGATAAAGAACAATGCTTTCTATTTATCATTGTTTTATGTTCCCTATAGATAAAAGATATGAATAGTTTAATAGAAATATATGTAAGATATACATATTAAATTTAGTTACCTAATGTAGTCATCGAATAAATCAAAGTTGAACAAAACTATACGATGTGCCATATCCCGCCCTTTAAGGCTTAATGTCTTCAATGTATATTATCTAGGAATTCCTCCTATTTAAGGAAGTTATGGAAATCTGGGTTTAATTTTCTCATACTATTCTTCTTCATTTCTCATTGGTATGTTCATTCTTGTAGTAATATCAGACGAATACATTGAGCATAAATCCATATATTCTTGAGCCAAGTAACCATTCATGATAGAACCTTCAAGATGATTCTTGTCACAGACATAAGACTTTAATGTGTATATACTTTTTTTAGTTGGATACATCCAAAAAAAAGAAACAGGTCCTCTGAGAAGTATTTCAGTGGGAATATGGATAGTCAGATACAACATGCATGTTAAAAATGATGGAGGAAATATTTTCTCCAACGCAAACAAAATTAATGGGGAATCTGTTAACATTTTTTTCAAGAAATACTTAGACAAATTATTATCACAAAGATCTCTAAACAAATGGAACAACTGAATAAAAATCACCCTTACATTGTTGAAAAAAGATGACATATTTCTATTAGAATCAACTCACACAGAAGAACGTGATAATCACAGGTCTTCCAAGATTTTAGCTTCAACTCTCTTCCGTTGACCCGTTTAGATATGTTGCTTGAATAGCCTTCATGAACTCTAATAGTCTCTAATAATTACAGAAATTGTTTTTTTCTGTAGGTGTCATCAAATAAGAAGCACATGGAACTTTCCATTTATTTTCATTGATATGCATAGGATGCAATTCTGGTCTGATGCCCCAATCCACCAAGTCACACTGAGATCGTAAATCATCTTTTTTCATTCCCTTAACATTTAGAATGATCAAAAGAAACATTTAACATATATTCTTTTTAATGTGAATTACGTCTAAGAAATGATGAAAAAATTGGTTGACCAATAAGGAAAGTCAAAAAAGATACTCCTCTTCCTCCAATTGTAACAAGTTTCAGTGGAAAAATTCTTTCTCTTTCCAGATTTCATTTGAACCTTCCCGAATAAAAAACCAAAATATTTCAATTCATCAAGCACATCAGTTCTAGACATACACTAAGGTGGATCATCAGACGTTATGGTATTATCAAATATTTGATGATTATTTCTATATGGATGGTCCATTGGTAAAAATTTTCGATTTCGCATAAAAATAAAACTACAGCGATGTTTCAGTCTTCTGCATAATGTATTCTTCATACAAACAGGACATGATAGTTTTCCCTTCGTGCTCCATCCAAACATAATTTCATAAGTTGGAAAATCATTGATCATCCACATAAGTGTAGCACACATCTGAAATGTTTCTTTCGAATATGTATCATATGTGCACGCACCCACATCCCAAAGAAGTTTCAAATATTTTACTAAAGGTTGAATGTATACGACAATATCAATGTCTTGATCAGAATGGATAGATATGAGTATACTCATGAAAGAAACATGGGGGATGATTATAAATGTGTATAAAAATTAGTCATGTGTTGTGTGAAGTAATCATATACCCAAAAAGATTAAAACCATCACATGAAATACCCAACCTCACATTACGCACTTCAACTGAAAAATTAGGATATTGAGCATCAAATCTCTATCATGATAATCCATATTCTGGGTGAACCAACTCATCATTAGTCTTCTTTCTCTCAGTATCATTCCATCTCATTTTTATTTATATTTCATCATACATAAAAAGATTCTAGAGTCTGGGGATCAATGGAAAGTTCCACATTACTTTCTGTGGCACACGGGATGATGTTCCATCATATTTTGACTTCCAGCGGGATGTTCCACATTTTATATAATCATTTCATTCAGTGGTTTCCTCCCAGAATAAACTGCAATCTTTCGGGAAATCATGAATTTTGTTTCTTGAAAATCCATGTCCCTCAACTAACTTCCATGCCATATAGTGGTTTGGGAGAATATCTGCATCGTATGAAGGTAAATCCTTCAAGAAGGTAATAATGTAATTGGTTACTATATTAGAAATCCCATACATAGTTTTCCCATGAAATAATCGGATTAAAAATTACAGCTTTTTCATTTTATCACACTGTTGATATACTAGAGTTATGGAAGAATCATTCAATTTTTTCACCCTGAAAATATCATCATTTTAATTAGATGCATCATCTTTCCTCATATTGAAGTCTTCTTGAGTAGAAATCCTTTCTTTTTCATGATGAATAATAAACAGAAATCGGCCATCTAACAAATTCTTCAGTCCAATCCTTTCATTTAGATCATCAGCAATTTGAGATTTCATTTTCTCCCCATTGTGATACCACACATAGTAGTTTGCTTGAAAACCATATTTGTTTATGTGGTAGATGACTTATTCATGGCTCAACCAAGGTCTACCAACACAATTGGAACATGGTAAGTGTATGTGACCACTATCTAAAGCATTGTGAAATGAAAAATCTAAAAAGCTCTCCAAATTGTTTTCAAAATCGCTTGATATCTAATCAGTTTCATACATCCAACTTCTATTCATTCTGTAAAAAGAATTATTATAATCCATTTCGTCATAATCAATTCAATAATATTAAAGTTTAATCGAAAATATATTTAAGTTAACAATAAAGGAAGGAGTTTCTAGTTGATGCTGTGAACCAATAAAACAATATAAAGATATACTAATTCAGTTATGTGTGCCTAAATTTGAGGTGAGATGTGTTCTGCAATTTTTTCATTTATCACATACAAGAAGACACCATAAACCAGATAGAACATTGTTCAAGATATTACAAAGTGAAGGATTTTCATGAAAGATACAGAATGTGTAAAGAGAGTTTTTTAAATAAGTTATTGATGCTAAAAAATGGAAATATTGTGAAAAGTTAGTACATTTCATAACACCCAAACTAAAGTCCACAAAAGTACCATATCACCCCACCAAAAAAAGAAAAACCACATACCCCACAACCCCAACCGTCCCCAATACCTTTACATGGATCAAACTTATATCCATTACCCACCTCGATAAAATATGACTAAACAAACCATTTACCATCTGTGAGTGGGGATACATCTCACTAGCACCTCCATTAGTCGATATGATTCACTAAATACATAAAAGGAGTGGCTATGAAGACTTCAAATCAAGTTGATTCATATAATCACGACACTTAAATTGTAAAATAAAAATAGAAAAAAAATAAAACTACACTTATTGGGTATGTCATGTCACACAAGTCACCACCTGGTTTAGGTCGAATCAAAATAGAAACAAGGAATAATAGATGCAAAACATTAAAACTAAGTTAAGATTTACAGATTTGGAGTGTAGAACTAAAAAACTTATTGAATTCAGATGAATTTATAGGGAGGAAGGAGTTCCCATCCTATGCAAAGAGAGAGGCCTCTAGTTTAGAATCCAAGGGGGACTTCCCTAAGGCTTTCTAAATCATAATCACTATAAATCCAAGGTATATTTACCCATGGTATTCTAAACTAAATCATCAAGAATCTAAGGGGGTTTCCAAATGGAATTAAAAGCTATGTTTTTAACATGAATCATTGGTTGGTTTCTTCAAGGAATTCCAAATCCTTAATCAAAGAACAAGTACTCAAAAATTAAATTTAAATTTATTTATATTTATTTTCAATAGGTATCATATAAAAGGAACATGCCTCCGGTCCCATTATGTGTTATAGGCATCCCAAATCATTCACTCATGTTCAATAACTCATTCTTGGCACCCCTATGGTCATAACTTTCATTACCCAATTAGTTCTCCAAGTCAAACGCTCCCCATGGGTGGATAAAGTTTAGTCTTCTACACTAATAGGTTATTCATGGATCATAAAGTGGTTTAATTTCATAAATTATAGACAAAAACTTTTATTTTTAAATTGAAGATTAATAATAAAGTATGTCAATGATACTACACATCATAAAGAACATAAAATAGTGATAATTTTAAGGGATATTTTATAAACCATCTTCTATATACTCACAAACATCTAACAATAAAGTATTAGTCATTGATTCAATATCAAATAGTGTGAATCATAAAATCTTCCAAAATCCCTAAAAATAGGGAATAATGACATGATCTTTCTAGATAGTGAAATAAATGGATAAAGGTTGAGAATAGAAGGATATCCACTCATATTTGGGATGAAAAACACTAGAAATGGATAAGATACCTCAACTCACCATGTTAGGTCACAATGTTTGGTATACCACACACTAACCATATCAATTTCCTCAATGAGGGATTCTATGTCGGTATTTGGGAAGAGACTGAAGGATTCTAACCTGGATGGGGGAGTTGTAGCCGATCCGATGGAAGACCTCGGGTTAGGGTTCCCTACGTCGGGGCTTTTGGAAATTGAGGGAAATGTCTGGCTTCTGTGTAATCGGGGGATGGGGTGCTGTATTTGGGAGGGACTTTTCCCAATAGTTTTTAAAAACTATTGGGAAAAGCATGGAATTTTCCAATGCTTGGTACAAACTGTTGGTAAAGGGAGAAAAATTTGTAGATTTCCCAATGGTTTCTTCAAACTGTTAGGAAGTCCTTCACTTACTCAACCTTTACCAACTGTTTGAATAAACCATTAGTAAAGGAACCCTATACCAATGGTTCTTTTGAACTGTTGATATAAAATTGTTGGGAAAACCCATCTTCCCAGTAGTGTTGGTTATACTGATTCTAACTAAGATGGAGATTTCAATGATAGAAAATAAACATCAGGGTGAACATTTTTCTAGGGAGAATTTTTTGTGAGCTGGAATAGTAAGAGATAGAGATCAGTGACCTTGAAAATGGTGGAATCATAATATGTTTCTTCTACCCTTTCTTTTATATAAATTACTTTGATGAAGGTACAACTGTATGTATTTAAAGTGAAAGTTTATACACCATTGAATATTATTTGTGATAATAAAACTATAATTTAACTTTCAAAAAATATTATCCAACATTTAAGATAAAAATTCATTGATATAATTTAATACACTACTATAGAAGGGACCATTATCAGTGCTATAATAAACTTTTATCGTCTCCAAAAAAATGATGACTACCATAACACGGTTAAAAGGCCTACGATTTTATCATCACTTTTAGAAGCGCTGATAAAAGACACCATTTATCAGCATATCTATTTAGCACTCACAAAGGAATCCTTTATCATCACTAATAAATGCATTGATAACGGATACATTTATTAACTCTACTAAATGCACTGATAAAGGAAACATTTATCAACACTTTTAGAAGTTCTCATAAATGAGTCCTTTATTAGCACATTTAGTAGCACTGATATAGAGGAATACTGTAGTGTGATGTTAGAGCACACTACAACACCAAAAATAGGGTATGAAGTGTGTCGTAACAACATAATGCAACACCAAAAACAACACTAGAAATTAGAAAAGTCTGATACAAATACATAATTAAAATGAAATAAAATTTCCAACACAAGTATAAGAAAAAAACACTATTAAAGATCAAAAGAACATACCTATATAAAATATCACGCAACCATTGCTTGAGAAAAATATCACACCTATATAAGGAAAAAATTATTATATTAGTAATAATATAATTAAATAAATTAAATATAAAGTGTTAATTTCATACTAAACTTTGAGTCATACCAGGAACATTGTTTATCTAATTGCGTTGAAATTGATTTTTTCACGTCACATGCCATTTATTGTTCATCTTCAAGAATTATCTCTTTGAAAATTAACAAAATAAGTATAAGATAAAAATGATAATAAAATTAATTAAGTAATATGAGATATAATGATGCGAAAACAATCTAGACTCATTTTCTCAGTTTTGTTGATGTGATGCATGTTTTAAACTAAAATGACACTTATATATTGAAAAATGCACTCAGAGTCATACCAGTCACACCATGTGTTATATTGAGGTATGAGTGATTTCTACACATCCCAAATGACTTGTGGATAATTTTTCTAAAGTATAAAAACAATTTGAATGTGTTTCCTTGATTTTGAGTACACCACTTTTGTTTTTTTACTAAAATGACATTTTAAATTGGAAACACGCACTTTGAGGCATCCCTGTCGCATCATATGTAGGTTTGATGTGAGACTAATTATTATACTCCCCAAATGAATTATTAATAATTTTCCTAAATTATCAAGACAATATGAGCGCATTTTCTTGGTTTTTAGTAAGTGATAATTTTTTATATTAAAATCTTAATTTTAAACTAATAATGGAAACTTTGTGTCATATCGGGAACATCGTGTATCAGATTGAGGTTAAGATGATTCCTACATGTCAAAAATGACTTATGGATCATTTTTCTAAAGTATCAAAATAATTTGAATGTGTTTTCTTGATTTTGATTATGTCAGTTTTTTTACAAAAATTAATTTCAATTTTAAATAAAAAGATGCACTTGGAGTCATACCGGTCATACTGTGCATCATAATGAGGTTTGGCTGATTCTTACACATCCCGAATGACTTATGGATAATTTTCCTAATGTATCAAGACAATCTGAATGTGTTTCCTTAATTTTGAGTATGCCACTTATGTTTTATTTACTAAAATGTCATTTTAAACTAGAAAACACACTTTGAGTCACACTGGTCGCATCATGTGTGGGTTCTCCATCATACTGATTCCTACATGTAAAAAACTAATTATGAATCTTTTTTTTTGAAATTATAAAGATAATCTGAGCATGATTTCTTGGTTTTCAGTAAGTGATTTTTTTTTAAAATGTCAATTTTAAACTGATAATTGGAACTTTGAGTCATACCAGATACATCACGTATCATATTGAGGTGCAGGTGATTCTTACAAGTCAAAAAATGACTTACATATTTTTTCCCTAAAGTACCAAAACAATATGAATGTGTTTGATCATTTTTGAGTATGTTAACTTTTTTTCCACTAAAATTAATGTCAATTTTTAATAAAAAGATGCACTTGGAGTCATACCGGTCACACCATGTGTTATATTGAGGCGAGGCTGATTCCTACATGTACAAAATGACTTATGAATCATTTTCCTAAAGTATAAAAATAATCTGAATGTGTTTCCTCAACTTTGAGTATTTCAAGTGTCTTTTTTACTAAAATGTCATTTGAAAATGGAAACATGCACTTTGATTCATACAGATCACATCGTGTGTGGGTTTTATGTGAGACTAATTCCTATACATAAAAATTGAATTATGAATCATTTTCTTAAATTATCAAAACAATACAAGTTCATTTTCTTGATTTTCAGTGAGTGAAACTTTTTTTGTTAAAATGTCAACTTTAAACTGATAATGGACACTTTGAGTCATACCAGGCACATCACGTATCAAATTGAGGTGTTTCTAATTAAAAAACATCACAAATGACTTATGGATCATTTTACTAAAGTATAAAAACAATATGAATGTGTTTTCTTAGTTTTGAGTATGTCATTTGTTTTTTTACTAAAATTAATGTCAATTTTGAATAAAATGATTCATTTAGAGTTATACCAGTCACACCATGCATTGGATTGAGGTGTGGATGATTCCTACTCATCCCAAATGACTTATAGATAATTTTCCTAAAGTATAAAAACAATATGAATACATTTCCTTAGTTTTCCGTATGCCACTTGGGTTTTTACTAAAATGTAATTTTAAAATGGAAACATGAACTTTGAGTCATATAGGACGCATCACATGTGGGTTTTACATAACACTAATTCATATACATCACAAATAAATTATGAATCATTTTCCTAAATTATCAAGAAAATATGAGTGTGTTTACTTGGTTTTCATTGAGTGATAATTTTATTGTTTTAAAATTTTAATTTTAAATAATAAAGGATACATTGACACTAACCCTCCTTGATGACAATGATATCTCAATGTTGGTTTTCCTCCAATAGTTCTCTCATACACCTGCTGACTTCTGTGGTTGATTACACCCATATTTATTCAAACATTTAAGTTGGATTATATACCAGTTTGATGATTGGGAGTTATAAATATATTGTTTCAATAAAACGTTTGGATAATTTAAGCTTCCAACACAGAATCATCCTTGTTCATAAAAACTACAATTTTTGAACAATAGGAGCACACTTAAAGTCAACAAATAGGTTTTACTTTCATTTTACATTGGTAAGAACTATGTTGATGAGGTATTGTGTAATGTTATTACTATGGATTCTTATCAATTATTATTGGGATGGCCTTGGATGTTTTGAAGGGAAGTGAAATATAATGGGAGAAAGATCACATATTCTTTCTGATCTAGAGAAGCAAATAGTACACTTTCTCATTTGAAACCATCCCATTTTGTTTAAGTAAACTTTTTCCCAGAAGATCCCAAAGGTTGCATCATTATCAATATTGATCTAGTAGAGAAATATATCCATAAAATACTATTTTTTATTTATTGATGATGGTGAAGTCATGACATGAAAATAAGATTCATCAAAGTACATTATCTCATTCATTTATTATGGAATATAATGATTTTTTTCCTAATGATCTTACAGAAGGATTACTAACCTATATAAAATCACTCAAACCAGTTGTGACTATTTTTTAATAAGATACAAAAAACACTTGAACAATGGATCTTATCTTAAGTGACAAGTGTTTTTTCACACATTACAACAATTTCTCTCAAACAAAATCTTATTATGATCCTAATTAAACTCCATTTTCCAACAATTTTATTATTTACAAGTCATCACTTCATCTTCTCCTCCACCTTGATCTCTGTATTTTCCTCCTCCGCCTTGGTCTCTGAATCCGACTCTACCTCTGCCTCCACCTCTGACTTCACCATTTACAAACAATTTTATTGTTTGTAGGTCAAAACTTATAATCAAATTTATTTCCACTATTATACTTATCCTTAAGAAAGAGATAAAAAATAATATATAAGCATTATGAAAATAATGATTCACGCCCCAAATTTATTTCTAAGGTCATAACTCATACTAGATAAAAAACATAGTAGGTAATCACCTAAATTTTTTGTTGGTATACATTTTGAAAACATGTATGTTGACCACTCATCTCTAAAAAAATTTACTTCTTCTTTTGAGTATGAAGGTTGTTGGAAATATTGATAGTACTGATAAAATATAGACAAACAAATGATTATGAAATATATTTAATGAAATTATAATAAACTTTAGAAATTAATAATTGGGGGATTCTGGTATTTTCATAATTTATTATGCATCTCATAAGTTTTCAAACATAATATTCAAAATCGATGCCATTATCTTACTTAGGACACTGTAGAAACATTGACCAAAATAAGTAAATTATTTTTATATTTAAGTATTTCTATATATACCTTAATGTTTTTTCATTTTTGGTAATCCATTGGATTTCTCTATTTATACACTGACTTCATTCCATAATTTAGCCTATATTTTGGGATTTCCTTATCATAAAATAATTCTTATTAAAACACATAATAAAACATATAATTTTTGTTTTATATAAATTTTTTGATTTTACTATATTAAAAATTTATAATAAACAACATTTATGGATGGTTGGTTGGATATCCATGCATTGGATGAAAAAAATAAATATTACGGGTTTTCAGATTGACTATGATCAGTATCCAGTTCTCCCTAAAAAAACAAATAAGTAATGAAAAAATTAAAAATATATTTTATGTGATTAGATTGTAGAGTTTTACTTTTCCAACATAGATATCAAAAATATTTTTTCATCTGATACTTTTTGATCAAACACTTTATGTAAATCATATTTTTCCTTCCTAATTTATTCACCATCCAAAGTATATTTTTCCGTAGAAATGATACAGGGATTAATTAATCCAAATACATGATTCTCACAATATTCCCTTTATATGTTAGTAATATAAATTCATGTAAAAAATATGATTAGTTATTAACATTAATAAATATATTATAATACTATTTGGATATACGTATTATAAAAATGTACCCTATATATGTATTCAGAACTAAGATTCCCAATCATTCATGATTGAGAATCTCATTTATAGTCTCAAGACCAATTACATTTATCATGAAAGTTCCATATATTTATTCTTTATATAGAATGAATTACATATTTGTATCTTTAAATGTGGTCTCTAGATGAAGTTTTAATGAAGATAAATTTTGTTGTGGAACTATTGGGGAGAAGGTTCTCTCAAAAGTTCTTTTTGATTTATTGGTCGATTCACTATATTTTCTTAATACAACCTTCTGTTTCCCCACCGATTTATCTATCTATAATATCATACCTCACTCCATACCTTTTATCATACAACCGTTATAGTTTTTTCATATTAATTTTTTTAAAGACATACCTCATGTATCTTTATATGATTATATAGCCAAGATATGAAATCTCTAATAGTATCACTAACTATTGTGATATCTAAAACATCAAGTGGAATAGGCAAATCAATAGTCATCTCATGAGATACCTCAATCTCCATTCTAATGTGATATTTTGGGAGGTATTTATAATGTATTTTGTCTACCTGGATATTATACGCTATACCCATCATAACGTGGAGATGCGTGGGTGTTAACAGATACAAATCAAATATAATTTTACCCTATAGAATTTTAGTAATATAAAGTTATTTGAAGTTTTCTGATTCACATTTAGGATAAAAAGTAAAGAAAAAATTGATTACCTTAGGTTAGGTATGTGGTTAGGGGGAATGACTACCTCAAATCTAGGGGGATCATTTGGTTCATGTACGTATCCTTGTTCCACCTTTGGTTTGATTTGATCCTTTCTCATACATTGGTCTTCCAAACCAGACCAAATAATAATATCTTGTAGTGAGTCTATTTTTTTCTACAATCAACTCACCATATTATACGTATATTTTTTTGGTTTTATATTCTAGAAATATATTCAATGAGAGACTCTAAAACCCAATCCTCTAATGCGACCATATTGTTTTGGAAAGATTCAAAGCTACTGAAAGTATCTTTTCTTCAATATGGTCATTGTCGATTCTTGTGTCTAAACTATATAAAAAATATGAACATAAATAGATATTTTTATGTAATATTGTTATAAATTATAGTGAATTAAAATTTCATCGTACTTACATATGTTTCCAGTGATGTTTTTGTGTTTTAATCAACTAGTTTTCCCTCCATATTTACATGATCCTCCTTCCATAGCACAAGACATGGGATGAAGTGGATTCGGATTTTGATTAATCAATATTCATATAAATAAAGGAACATATGTTGTTTTATATCACATAATTAAAAATTTATTATTGATTTAAATACATACCAATTTCGTATCTAATGAAGTGTACCCCATCATTTTTTTGTGATAGGGGTACATTGGTTTTGATGCACATTCTTAATTTTCATCACCCTTTTTTAGTTTTATAAATTAATATTTTTGAATCAAGTTGAATAAAATAAAAAATATCAAATAATATATTATTGACTATAATTCACCTGGAATTATTTCTAATTGTGATGATTGATGAAGGAAGTTAATGTTTCATACTTTATATTGTGTGCATAACTAATTGGGGTGTGGGGATTTACTTTCCCCTTAGCATCCCTAAGATGTAACTTCATAAAAAGAGTCTGTAAGCCTCTATGGGATTTTCGAGTGGCCATTAAGATAATTTTATCATAGAAATATTCAAAAATAAATGAACTCTGGAAGGAATAATGAAAATTAAATAAATGTTTTATTATATAATTATTTGGTAAAATAGAGAAACTATATCATAACATTATAATTATACCTTAACAAAGTATTTCCTTTATTACAGGTTGGATGTGGCAACATGAATCAATATAAATCAACACTTTATCCCCATTGTGTCCCCAAGATTACTAATGAGCATTGACTTGTTGGGGTTAATAGGTTGGTTTTATTGATTCCAACCAACCTCAAATTTTATACCTTGAATTATTGACTAGATAATTTTATTAAAAATTGTGATGATGCATTATTGTTGTGTTTTTCATCAACATGTTGTTGATCCCCTAGTAATTATTCATTTTTACCATCAACGGTATGTTTTTTCTCAAGATTGGTAACATCTTCATGTGAAAAATAAATTGTCTTCATGAGTAGTCAAATATTAATTTTTTCATGAATAACAACAAAATAAACATGTAGAAAGGATTTGAGAAGGGTCACATGCATGTTCTATTGAAAACATGATGAAATATTTAACTTCATCTTCAAACTCTTTTTTCAAATGATTAGATTGCATGTATTTTCAAGGAAATGAGTATTTTAATGTAAGAAAATAAAGACCCCACTATGATAGGCGTTATCCTCTAAATTCATCCAAAGGTGAAAGTTATTGACAAATTTCATCCTCACCAGCTTCATATCTGAAACAGTTATTACTGCATTTTTGTTGCATAATACTCATCCCCCATCTCTTTTGGAAATCCACCTATGTTTCTTGAAATAATCTAACCATAATTCATCCAATATTGGGTATGGATGATCATTTTGGATGACTACTTCTCATAGTAGTTCACACAACATAGAAGGGATGGGGGATGAGTCTCAAGAATCAAAATGTAATAATAACTATTTGGGAGATGGAGCTAGTGAGGATGAAAATTGTCTCCTTAAAACTTTTTAAATTACCATATCCTAATTTAAAATTAAAAATCCCATCTAAAAATTCCAAAAGGTCCCTAACACTACCATGAGAACATATACTCGTCCCCACTAAGCTACACCGACTCTAATCTATGTTACTAGTCCATTTACCTCACCTTTATCTCAAATATAAGATCTCTATATCCAATAAGGTTCAAAAATAACCTAAATTAAATTTTAATTATGTATTATAACATATTACATTTCAAAAATGAAGGACTGAACACTGAAATCCAAATTGAAATAAATTCTGATTCCCTTAATCTATAAAATTGGTTATTTCCTAATCTATTAATTTTTATAAATCATTATATTCCCCCCAATAATATCCAAAATTATAGCTTCTATTGGCCTTTATTGAAGCTTTGTTTATCTAACTATAGGTCTACATGAATTCCACTCATATTCATTTACTCCCACTCACAAGAACTTATTGTTTTCCACTTCCTTTGAAATGTTTATTTATTTTTTGACATTTCCTTCTCAGTCAAGAGTTTTAACATGTCTGAACTATTTTACCAGTATTTGATTTATATTAATAGAGGTTTTGTAAGAAAAATGAATCATGTTTCCTTTTCAGAATTTTTTAAGAAATTGTTCACTTCAATTAACTTCTTTTGAGAAAATAAAAGATAATGAAAATGTATTCAAATTAGATGAATATCATAAGGTTGAATGGTATTTTTTTATTTTGAGTGTCATTTTTTGTATTACTTTGATCAAATTTTATACTAGTATATTATTTCAAGAGGGAAAAGGATAGGATTACCCATAGAATAATTTAATCAGGTACAAAAAATGACATAAAGTAGGCATTAGAGTTGGAAATTGAGGGGTTAAATGGGACATTAAAATCCATAAAGCGCATGGAAGATGAAGGTGATAAGAATAAAATTCATGTTTTCTATCAAGTTGTGTTTCTAGTTGAATTATTCCATAGATAATTCTCTCTATTTCCCTTTTGAAACAATATATAAGGGTAAAATTTGATCAAATTAGGACAAAAATTTGACACTTGAAAGAAAAAATTACCATCAAACCCTCTAATCTTTAGCTAATTTGAATGAATTTTAATTAGCATTATTTTTCTCCATAGACACCAATTGTGGTGAAAGATTTCTTAAAGAATTTTGAAATGTAAAGATTATTCACTTTTTCTTAAAAAACCTCTATTTATAGAAATAAAATCCTGCTAAAATAGTTCAAACATGTCATTTAAAAATATAGTCATTATTCAAGGATTGGTAAATTTAATTTTCTTGGCCTTCTACCATTTTCTGTTTTATATTACCCTTATATATACTGAGTTTTTTACTATGTTTGAAGTGTCTTTGGATCTGTTTGGAAACATATATTCAAAAATACTTAAAGAAGTTGAGATCCATTTGGTAGAACTTATGAGGACTTACTTATAACACTTATGATAAGTCCTTATTTATGAGTGTTTTTGTATTTATTATTGAAAAATTTCATTAATGTTACTTGTGATGGATTTATTATGTGCATGGACTAGAAGAGATAGAAATTTGTTGTGGTATTGGTGTGAGGAATATAAGAGATCTTGAAAACTAGTCATTTCTCCAAGTTGCCAAGAGAAAGTATCCTCAAGATGAAGCTGAAAGAAGGATCAGAGAGCTCTGATCATTGTGGGAGGAATACCTTCGAGAGTTAGATTCAGACCCTTTTAATTTTATCAAGGATAAAGGGGAAGAGAATCAAAACGTGTGTTTGGAATGTTTTTTTGATAAAAAATGTGCAATATAAGTATTTTTAGGAGGTCACCCATCGTAGTAATTTTCTCATCCAAGTATTCTTAACTGTGGTGTTATAATAAGATCCAATGTGACTAGACCCAAATTAAAAGTAAATGTTGATGATATTTTTTCAAAATTAACCAATTGATTTGTATAAGAAAATGCATATCACGAAACCAAAAAAATTAAATCATTAGGTTTTGATTAATTTTTAGGTGTTAGTTTTGGTGTTCTTTGGAAGTATTAAATGATTCATATGAAAGGACGAAAGAGTTGAAGAATGGGTTGAGAGATATGGTATTGAAATACATAGAAGTGGCTTTGATGGAGGTTAATGAATACAATCTGAGTGGGAGCTAAGTAATCAAGGAACATTGGAACCACAATGATGGGAGGAAGGCTAGTTTGAAAGAGGGAGTCCAATCCATCATCAAGAGATGGAAGGAAATCAAGCATATAAAGAAATATTAAACAAAGACAATGAAGGTTAGTTATATTGGAGTATTGAAATATTATATTTACATTAAAGAGAGTAAAAATTTTCATGCAAGATGCATGAAAATGTGGACTTTTATCCATGAAGTGTATTGTATTTTATATCTATCTTTCTAAAATGAATCCTTATTTACATAACCTTATTTGTGAAACCCATGGTCCTTTTTATCATTAAAAATGATTATGAATTCTAAATCCATAATCATAATCAAATAAAAATATCAAACAATACATCATTATTACTCATTTTTCAAAGGTTGTATGTCATCTATCAAAAAAATAATTCACTTTCCATCACAGCATACCACCAACCACAATGTAATCCCATAAAAAACTTTTCCATTTAACATAATTCAATTTATCTATTCATTTATGGTAAAAATTACCGCCATAATAAATATTATATAATAGTGCTAAGTAGTAGTAAATTTTCTAATATTTTTCACATGTTTAACTTAACAGCTTTAATAATTCTAGCAGGTGGTATATCATCGTCTCATTATTCAATAATATATTCAACATGTAAAATTATATTTAGATTTATATTCAAATTGTGTATGAAAAACAAAAGGTAATCAAATGAAAGAAAATATACAGGAAACACCATAAAATTCTATCATTTTATGACCTAAGAACAAACTTCATTTATTCATTATACTATATCACCTATGATACACTAATAATCCAATATTAATTAAGAGAAAATAGGCACCTTCTATTCTATAAAATTTTATGAAGATGATTTTTTCAATAGATACACATATATTCATAATTCTTCTTACTATCTTAAATTATTTTTCATCTTCATGTGCATGCCATATTGTGGAAACAAGATTCCAAAAATGAAAATCCACACTATCTAAAAGATAACAAGAAATAATAAAATGGAAACATTAAGAAAATCACCATTAGTTACGATAATGGATATAGATATAGTTCACAATGGTCTTGTATGAAACTGGAATGAGTTTATAGAATAGGGGTGGCATTGTGTAGGTATAGTTAAGTGAGTGAGTGAGAGAGATGAGATGTAGGGTTTTTATAGTTAAGAACAGTGTAAAAATGAAAACCAAAAAATCCAAAAAATCAAACAATGAGAGAGGAAAAGGAGAAAATAACATACATTTGATTCTATCCTTGATTCGTCTAAGAGAACGAAGAGCAGTAGTACTAGAAGCAGGGGAGTTTCGTGAGAGCTTGAGAAACATGACAGAATGAGTCATGGTTAGGGTTATTTTTAATAGATCAGGGATAATTTTATCAATGCTTTCAAAAAAGTGATGATAAAGAACCCTTTTATCAGTGCTAAATTGATAAATGCTGATAAAAGATTTATGATTAGAATTATAAATAAAAAATATTTAAAAATATTTATATAATTATGTTTTTTATTATAATTTTATAATTATTTAGATATATTATTATTTATTTATAATTATGTTAATAATTTTTTTTTTAAATTATATTTTTTATTTATAATTATAAATATATAATTTTATAAATATAGTAAATATGCATTTATAAATTTATTTATAATTATTTATTTATTTTTATTTATTTATAATTGTAATTCTATTTATATCATTATATATATTTATATAATTATATACTTATATTTAATAAATATACATAAATATATACATATTCATTATTTAAATATATTTATTATAATTTTATAATTATTTAAGTATATAATTATTTATTTATAAATATAAGAATAATAATGTTAAAAATAATAATAATTATACATTTATATATTTATATAATTATATATATATATCCCTCAGGGTACAACTCAATGGTATTTTTCCCTGTGGATCTCGATGAGGTCTCAAGTTCGGATCTCGCTGAGTACATCCCTACATTTTATGTTGCCTCCTTTTCTTTGCAATGTATCCCCTTTACCCAAATAAACAGAGCCTTTGACCTCAATATATATATATATATTATAAATATAAATATAAATATAAATATATTATATTCATTACTTAAATAAATTTATTATAATTTTATAATTATTTAAATATATATAATTATATAAATAATTTAAAAAAAAATTAATATATATATATTTATAATAATTATATATATATATTTATAAATATAGTAAATATATATTTATAAGTTTATTTATTTATAATTTTTTATTCACAAATATATTTTTAACATTATTAATGAATATATAATCTTAAATACATTCAATTTAAAAATTAGTGAAATTGAATAATTAAAAATGAGTACACTTTAAAAATATTTTAAAAATGGACAAGTGTTATTAATTAAATATAAATTATTTACAAAATATGGATATATATATTGAAGTAAAGTTGAATACATATTGAGAATACTAAAACATAGTAAATAAATAAATATAAATAAATTATAGAAAATAATTAAATTCAAAAATAAAAATAAAAAATAAAAAATACTAAAAATGAATAAATAATACCTAACTATAATAATATAAAAAATAAATAAATAAAATTGGATGATTAAAAACATAATATATTAAATGTATCATGTTATAATGAAATTCTAAAATATAACAAAATTCGAATAAATTTCATAAATTTTAGGTGTATATGTTTCTATAAAAGATTTCAATTAATTGTGTAAATATTTGTGTGATTGTGTTTTGTATATAAAAATGCATTAACATATATGTATGTGAAATCAATCTAACACACGACATTTGATATATGTTAAATTGAAAAATCAAACAACATTAAAAATGAATAATAGATTAATATATTTTTAATTATTACAATTTTTTTATTTCATACATATTTATATTTAATATATATTATTTATTACTATTTATAATTAATATATACATATATATTATAAATATTCATTTTTATTAATAATTGTTTCATTCATATTTTTTTAAATAATTTTTTAATTTATTCATTTTTAATTTGTTTGTTTAATTATTACAATTTATTTATTATTATTATTTTTGTTTAATTATTAAAATTTACTCATTTTATATATATATATATTTAATATATACTATTTGATAATATTTATAGTATATATATATATATTAAATTTATTCTTTTTTATCAATAATTACTTAATTAATAATGATTAATATATCTCTTAATTAACTCATTTTTTATTTTTATTTGTTTAATTATTTCATTTTATTCATTTTAAATATCTATATATTAAATATATACTAATTATTAATTTTTATAATTTATATATATGTATATCCAATTTATTCATTTTTAATAATAATTATTTAATTAATAAACATGTTAATATTTTTTATTTGTTTAATTATTTCATTTTACTCTATACCTTTATCAGTACTAAAATTAAAGCACTGGTAAAAGTTACCTTTTATTAGTGTTAAATGAAAGCACTGATAAAGGTTACCCTTTATTAGCACTTTTTTTAGTACCGATAAAAGGTAACCTTTATCAGGGTTTTTAGCACTAATAAAGTTGACCTTTATCATCATTTTTTATTAGCACTAATAAATTCCAGTGATGTTAAATGCCCCTTTTGTAGTATTGTTACTTAATAAAAGTAAACGATGTGGGTGGAGATATTATGTTAGAATATGTTTCAATGAAGTATCAAATTGATGATGTTTTCACCAAAGCCATTCCAAAAAAAATATTTATAGAATTGAGGCTATAAATTCATGTTCATCCTCTACCAAATACTTCCAAAAGTCTTTAAGGAAGTCCCCTACCATGTATTGGATTATGTTCAGAAAGGGGGAGAGTATAAACAACTCTGTTCCAAAAAGGGAGAGTGTAAACTTTGTCCAAAAAAGGGAGAGTAAGTATAACTCTTAATAAAATGAATCTAAATATGTAGTGATTATAAAATGGGGGATAAAAAAACTAGAGAAGATTGGGAGAGTTCAAAAATGAAAAGATAAAATATGAGATTTATTTTTATCTTAACATAGTAAAAAGTGTACATTCCACTTAGGGATAGAACTCCTTCAAAAAAATTACTTTATCCATTAGTGTGGTATCAGAAAAATATTTTTGAGAAATACTATGAATTTATAGAACTTGAGAAAATTTGAAAATGTGTAAAGAAAATAAACTATGGAAAAATATCGAGTTGTGAAAAAATTCAGTGGATTTTAAAAGTTGTTAACAAATTTTTTCAGAAAATATAAATGGGGATATTAAATATCCTTTGTTATGGTTTGTAACAAATTTTTTAATTTTTTGTTACCATGTTTTTATTAAGAATTATTTTGTTAAATGTTTGTAGAAAGTTTTTTCATATGCTTTGTTAAGAAATTTTGGTAATAAATTTTTGTTATGAAGTTGCTGGAGGAGGTGAGAAAGTTTTTCTATTAGTAAAATTATGTTATGTTATTTTCTAAAGTTCCTTGAATCATGAAAATCTCATGATAAAAGAATTTTTACAAAGTGTAGATCTAATTTGTTATCAGAAAAATTTCACTATACAAACATTCTGGACAAATAAATTTGTTGAGTTTGTTTAAGGTAAAGTTTTCACAAAGGCATAGGATGAACCAAATGTAGTTTATCATAAAAACATGATTGGATGGGAGTCATGAATTGTTTTTTGATAAGGTTTTTTAGTTTCAAAAAATGAGAATGAAATAGAAAGGGGGAGAATTCCAAGAAATTAGAATTAATATTTAGAGGTTTTTTTATTTCAAAGGGAGAAATAAAAAATGGGAAATCCAAGTAGTGAACCAGACGAAGAAAGTTTCATGTTATAAAAGACTCTCAAAGTTTCAGCAATGTAGTCAACCATCTTTAGTTGGATCAAGTTTACAAAATAGTGGTAGGATAAGTTTTCTGGAAAAACATTTTGTATGAAGTTTCAAGTAGAAAAGTTTGTAGATACATCTTGTATGAATTTTGAGGCCTGAAGAAGTTATGAATTGTGCTTATGAGGTTATAAATATACATCATACAAATGATAATTGAAAGGATTTATTTAAATGATTTTTATAACCTTCAAAATCCCATAAAAATGATGATGTTATTTTGACATTTTAAGTGGTTTGATATTTAGCTAAAATTCAAGGATGTTTTAATGAGTTCTTTATCATCTGATGTTACAGAAGTTTAAATAAAGTTTGGTTATTGGATAAATCATGATGATTAAAGAATTTTTCTGAATATTCTATAAGATTTTAGAATCTTATATTTAATTTCATTTTAAGTAGTAATGATTATTTTTTATAAATTCAATGAGTAGAAAAGTGAAAGTGGTTTTCTACCTTCTCCATTTATAGAGAAAATATTTAAAGTGGGTGAAAAAAATAAAAGTTTACATTTCACAGTTCATATGTTTGAAAAAGATGAAGCACTGAAGAATTTGGGTCAATCGAATTGTTAAACCAATGTTCACTTTGGATTTTAAGAAATGTTCTAGAGAATGTTTCGGTCATAAGAATCAGACAATTTTTTATTTTAGATATTCTTGATAGAGATAATCATTTAGAGTTTCTATATCAAATTTTGAGGTAGAGTGGTTTTGATAATTGCATAGATCTCAGGTTATAAATCAGGTGTAGTTTCGTTGAGCTGCATTGATTGAACTTTAATCAGTCGAAGAAAGAGCACACAAGATGAATATATACTGGATGGAGAAAAAATGGAAGAAATTTTCAAAAAACAATTGTGGAGAATATTATACAAAGTTACATATTTTTTGGTGGATCAGTTTTATAAGAAAAATATTATAAATTGAATAGAGTCAGTATAATCACACCTATTAGAAGTTAAAAGGATTCCAACAGGAATTGGATTATATTTTTATTAACTTCTTTCTAATAGTGAATTTATATAGACTGATGGGAGTCTCCATGGAAACAATATATATTCACACATTGAGACCAAACCCTAAAAATATTACGTGACTTGTTTATTTTATCATATTTTTGTGCTTGTGATCTTGTTATAAAAGTTGACAATGAAAATAACTCTATCAAGTTACAGGGTTTAAATTTCATAAAGTTATAATTTTGTAAAAAGAGAACCATTGATCCCCCCACTTCTTCTTAGTGGTTTAATGATACTAAAGAAATTCAATTCTAAGTGCCAACCCTATTATTATGAGTTGAAATGACATCTGATATCAGATCCTGTCTTGATATTTCTAAAACTCGGTAAGGGATATGTGGTATATTGTGATTCTTCTAGTGATGTTTTAGGGTGTGTGATTATTCGGGATGATCATGTTGTAGCATACAATTCTAGAAAACTTCAGTCATATGAGAATAATTACCCCACCCATGACTTATATTTTTCCATTATTAGGCATGTACTTAAGTGTTGCTGAAACTATCTTTTCATGGATAAGGTCACCATATTTTCTGATTATAATATATTTAGCTATATATTTTCACCAAATGGACTAAACCCTAAGATGAGGTGATTGGTGGAGTACCTCTAAATGTTTTACTTTGACATTACCTAAACCCTGGGGAAGGGAAATTTCATGGTCGATGCTTCTTAGGTTTTCCTAGAATCAAAAGAGGAGTGGAACTATATAGGTATTTTGACTAAGTGGAATATGGATTCATGGGAGGATTATTAGATTATAGTTATGACTAGTTTTCAATATTCATCTTCTCTCCTTGAGTTTATTCTATAGGACCAGTAGTGGTATGATGCGTTCAGAGGAGTCATAGAATCCTTATATGGTGGGGAGATTGTAACGATCCAAACTTTTATCAATGAAATTTCTCCGTTCTTATAGTAATATCATATAATCACATAAAATCACATTATTAAACACAATTCCAAATAATTCTTAAATGAACTACTAAATTCTATAAGACCTTTAAACATATTTTTTCCACTCCTTTGATTTGAATTTCAAAAATATGACATACACGGTTGTGCTCAGTAAGATGTTTGGAGTTCGATAGAAAAAACATAATTTTTGGTGAATAGTAACATACCATTATAAATATTAATGTTACCCCTATGAATATTAATATGAACATTATGAATAGTAAATTGGCCTAGTGATTAGGAACCTAACCACTGATAGTATGATACAATTACAATATAGTATTGATATTTTTGTAAGTCATGAATATTTAATGATTAATTTAATAATATGAAAGAATATTTTTCCATAAAATGTATTCATAAACAAGTATTTTTATGTATTATGATTATATGATAATTTTAGGAGACCTTAATTAATTTTTAAAAGTGTTAGAGAAGTAGTTTTAGTTTTAAAATTTGTATTTTTCATGTAAATTATGATTTTAATTAAAAATTAAATTACTCATATTTAGAAAATTATTTTCCTAAAATGAAGTTCATTATTTAATTCTACATGTCAAAAAATGTTTAGGGTTAATTATGTTTTATTTTTCTGAAATACTATAATTTTTGGTGAATAGTGAAATTCTATAATTTATGAAATATGCTAAATAAATGAATTTCTGCATCATGATTGAGCCATAGATGATTTAAAATAGACATTTGTTCAAACTCACATGCCCTATTTATTTTATTTAGTCACAATAATCATCACTATTTCTGGTCTTGAGGTAAATTAATAAACTAATAAATTAAATATTGAGAAAACACCCCCCTCCACTATAAATACAACCCATCCCAACCTCATTTCCTCACACCTATCAAGCTTAAATACCTATCCAAATTCTGCCCAAATATCTTCCCTATATGATCACTTACATCTAGGAGCTCTTTGTCTCATGAAAATACCAAACCTTGGTGCCTTGAGTAGGATCTCAAGTGGATAATTCAAGAGGTAATCCCTCTCTCTCTTTTCTTTCAATTTCTTTTCAAATTTCATTTATTTTCTTCTCTTATCCTAAAATTATCTCATCAAATGTCATAATAACTCTATTATCATTGATATAATGTTATTATATCATTTTAATGGAATATTATTCATTAAAATCCCCCCTTTATCTCTTTGTTTATAAAAATGAAATCGTCACATGTGATGTGTTAATTTACCTACATCAAGGGTGATGCACTTCCATTTTCCTTCAATGTATTAAATTATGTCAATAAAACCATTAAATGGTTAAAAAGAATTTTAATATTTATTTTTTTACACTTTTATGTTCTAGAAACAAGTTTTATAAATAATAATAAATGATAAAATAAAACATGTTCATTGTGATCCAAAAACCGCCCAAATTAACCTAAAAGGATCATCATTAAATTTTAACTAATGATTTATACTCATGGTATATAACCAAATTCATTAAAATAACATTTAAACTCGTATAATATAATTAATAACATGAAACAGAAATTATGTAGGTTTATCCATGTTCTACACGAACATCCATTCATGTGTATAAGTGAACCGTTCATGAAAACTAAGAAAAAGAACACTCCTTAACAATGAACTTAAACTCTATAACTCATAAAAAGGACCATAAAAGAACTTAATAAAACCATATTGAATTAATTTCATTTATAAAATTATCTTTAAGTGTCAATTAATGAATATAATGTGATTATATAAGACATTAAAGTGAAGAAAGAATTCAGACACAAGGTAAGGGGAATTCTCAAACCCAACTTTATTTCTTCAGGTTTTCCCTCTTTCACTACGTTTTTAGTATGGTTATTCCTTAAGAACAATTTATTCATAATTATATTACCTTTTATGGTATATACATGTTTTTCACTTTATATTATGTCAAACACAATGTTTTCCAAAATAACTGTTCTTTAAAAACACACCTTTTACTTCTCACTCAAGAATGAAGTTTCTTGTATCAAGTATGTTATCCCCTATTTCATTTGGTAACACAATTTTTATTAATGTATTCATTATAAAGTAAAACCCATTCCTTTCCAAGGGTTTCTTTATGTTCAATATTAATTTACGTTCTATGTGGCATGCATGATAATATAAATGTTATGATGTGATGGGTGCACCTGAAATTATACAGTACTCCAATGCATTGGGTAATGTGATGAATCTCATGAGTTAAAGTGAAATATGTGTGATCGTGATTCTATACTTGTTCAAAAATATTTGTGTCAGTTAACCAATAAGACATAAGGTTTCATTTTTATTCATTTCTACATTTCAATCCTTTTATTAATTCTTCCAATCATGTTTATGATCATATGCCTATGTTGTGATGATAATGATTATGCTCACCCCATGTTGTATTGTATCATGTTATTATCCTCTTACTGGGATTTTAGATCACCCATTTTTTTGTATAACCTCAAGTTATTACGTGTACTGAGGATAACTCGTGGTCTAATAAAAATCTATATAAGAAGAAATTAAATAAATGTTTTTGTTTTATGTTGAAAAAGTTATTTATGGTCCTAGTTTTACGAAGACACTAAACCTTTGGATCCTCATTGTGTAATGTTTTCATGTTGTTTATCATTAAAATGATGTAAAAATAATGTAAGAAAATTAGGGTCTCTATAGAGACTGTTCTTGGTTGGTCACTTCCCTCTAATGGAATTCTTCACTTTAGGAATTAGTTTTACATCACTTTTTTCTTTAAGAATTCAGTGTTTCATGATTTTCATAGTTATTTGTGGGTTATTTACCCTAGAAATATAAAGATGAATTATGGTATTAGATAGTGTTTCTGGTGGCTAATTGTGAATCATGAGATTGTTGATTATGTGTCCCACTATTTCACCTACCTGTAAATTAAGACAGAGACCACAAAGCGTCTTGGTTTACTCCAACCTCTTCCAATTCTGGTATGTAAATGGGTAGAAGTTTCCATGGACTTCAACATTGGATTACCATAGACTCCCTAAGAAAACAATTCCATCTTAGTATCAATTTATTTATTGACGAAATTTGACCATTTCATTCTGATTAGGGACACCACTAAGGTTGAAGATTTGGGTAGGGTGTATGTGCAGGAGATTATAAGGTTACATAGAGTTCTCTCTACCATATTCTCTAGTAGGGATCCCAAGTTTACCTCCCAGTTTAATAAAATCCTCCAAGAGGCGTTGATGAATTAATTCAGATTGAGTACAACTTACCATACATAAATGGATGTTAGATGGGGCATGTTATTCATGTCTTATAGAATATTCTGTAGGAAGATGTCTTGGATTTTGGTAGATCATGGGATTTCTATCTGGAGTTGATTGAGTTTTATTATAAAAATAACTATCAGTATTTGATCATAATAGATACCTTCTAGGATTTTTAAAGTCATTCATATAGGTTACGTCTTATTTGGTCGTAGGTGCTAGAAGCATCTATTATGGGAACAATTCTCATTAGGGAGATGTTAGTGGGTATTTATAATGTAAATTGATGCTTGGTTATAGTTTAAAGTCTGTAGAAATCATATATGTATCGTCGATGTTGTCCTTTGGAGTCTTCCATTAGTGTCCAATACTTCATAAAAGTGTATCCTCAGTTGGTCCACCATTGACTTGAGAAACAAAAAAAGTTGTCTTTAAGTTATATTGAACTATTTAAGATCACTAAGAATATTTATGAGGGTGCTTATTAGTTTGTGTTACTAGATCAGTTGATAGGCATTCATGATGTTTTCTACATATCTCTACTTAAGAAGTACCATACTAATCCCTCTCATGTTTTGATTTTAGAGGAGATTGAGTTGGATCTATACATTTTTTGTTATTGAATAACCAGTGGAGACCATTGATTCTTAGATAAAATTATTGCATGGGAAGTCTACTTCATTGGTCAAAGTTTTATGTAAGCATAAATCATATTCTCAGGATACTTGGGAGTGCGAATCATTGGCGAGTGAGTATTAGCCTCACATTTTTCTGCAGCTTCCTTCTTCTACATGACTTTAAAGGGACATAAATTCCTATCATAGGGATAATTATTACATCTCGCCTTAACTTCAGGCATGATCTCTTTTAAAAATATTTTTTCTAGGTTTTGAATCCTATTGGTAGGTTTGAGAATGAGTTGTTAGGTTTTTGGATGAGGGGGATACTAAAACTAGGCTAATTAGTGAATGTAGAAGGCACTATCCAGATAGTGGCTTGTTCAAAGAATGTCCTTTCTACAAAAAGGACATTTTCTAGTAATTGGAATCCCACTAGTTTGCCAATGGGACTTCTAGTGGTACTAGATCACTTCCTGACACCACCAGCTAGTCGGTAGTATCCACTGGGTAGTTGGTGGCCTCAAGCTAGGCTGATTTTAATCAAGGTTTATTTAGTAAATTAATCTCCTAAATACCTTTTTAATCATATCTAATAGCCCTATTCACCCATAAATTACTACGTAAAAATTTAGTGTATCTCTTGGGTTCGCATGGGAACTCTTCATCATATTCACTTGGTGCTTTAGCCTCTTGTTGATTTGGTTTCTCCTTCTTTTATAAGTTTAATAAATTCTCTTCCCATTCTTATTTTCTTACTAAAATTTGTAAGTGGTTCTATACTATGATGGTATGTTATATTGATATTTTGGTTACACAATCTCTATTTCTTATAGATTCATTACTAGTTCATCTCCCAGAGCCTGGATCTCGTGTGGGTTATGGTGTGGCGTGTGTGATTCTTGAGGTAAGTGTTGATATATCTTCTCCTCTAACCCCTTTTCTTATGGAAATATAATTATAAGTTGTGGAATCATTTTTTAGGCCCTCGTATCAATAATTTTTCAATTCCATTTCCTTTTAGTGTGTGGATCCCATTGGGGGTGGTGTATAAGCCAAGTTTGATGTAGGTGGTTCCATCTGTAGCCAATGTTTGATGAACCATTGATGTTATTGGTTTTTAAAATGGTTTTATAAATTATAATTGGAATGTTTTTTGGATTTTTTATGTGTTCATAAATGGTTTTTTAATAAAGGATGGTTTTACCGTCATTTTTTAGATGAATGATGGTTTTCAAAGAATTTTGAAATAGGTTGTGAAATGGTTTTTAAACATGATTTTGGTGAAAATGGCAGTTTGGAATTGTATTTTGAAACATGATAAGCCCTTTTAAATAATTTGATTAATGTAGAACATGTGATACTTGGGTACTTAGGTGGAGGTATTAGTATTAGGAATTGTCTCTTGGCACCATAGGGGGTTTACTTTAAACAACTTTCCTCTGTTCATAGATCATATATCCATTGGTTCTAGGAAGTTAAAATTGACATCATAGGTGGTTCAGTCATGGGGTATTCCAATATTCAGAAGGCCCTTTTGTTCTAAGGAACTTGTATAGTTGTCACTAGTCATGATTATGATTGGGGTATGAGTGACATAGCTATCCTGAATATTGTTATCCTTGGGTTGATATTTATTATTCTTGGATTTGTAATTATTTGGATTGATATGATATATGATGCATACTTTGATAATTATTGAGTGGTTTATTTTAAATATACTTTTAAACTGTATTATCTAGATTCATTTAGAACTATGAAAAAGGGGAATTGATTTTCCATGATTTTTATATAGATGTGAAAATAATTTTTCAAGTTGTGTTTTCTTTTAAATTAAGAATAATGGGATTTCTTGATAGAGACTTGTTATGGAATTACTGGGTGGGATCCTACTGATCCTATTTATCCCACACCCTATATACTCCATTGGGGTGTGTAGATCTTATTTTATAAGAAAAAATGGGTAAGGCGCCGGAGTGAGGTGGAATATTTTATGTCCTTTAGGTATGGGTAGCTGGTGGTGAGTTAGTGGGACATTTCCCATGTATCATATTGAGTATCTATTGGTAGTTTTAGTTGTCCTTTTTAGATAATTAAGGAAATGTATATTGGAATTTTATCATACTAATTTTGGTTGTATCACTACTGTTATCACTCTTTTGATTATGGAATATTAATTCTTGGTTATCATTCTATTTTGTATTCTATGTATCTTGTTTAAGGTTAGGTAAATCCATCCACCTAGTTTTTTGTTTCCCCAAGTGATAGTCTCTAGCCCGTGGGGATTAGGAATTCCATTTGGGTTTTTCGTGATCAATTTTGGAGCATAGATGTATGGGCTGTCTAGGATGGGACATGATAGTGATGATATGTTAAGGTTATCATGAGTAGAATATTATAATTAATAAAAATTTGTATATGATATATTAATAATAGACTCATGAGGTAATAAATTTATACTTAATACTTAGAATGATCTTCCAAAGTATATCTCGTGGAATGTAATTAAATCATTGATATACTTTGGTGTGTATATAATTGTTATAAATAACCATTACATGAGGTTGGTGAGATTCCTATCATGATAAACTTAATATTTTGATACCTTTATTATGGAATCTTTGAGGGTTAGTTAATCAATGGGTTGTTGGGTATGTTTTCGATCATGTCACTAGTTGGATCTCAAAAAATATGGGATTTGTCCACTCATATGGCAAGTAAAGACATTTGTAAATTTTATTGAATTATACTGGGTAAATTCATTTTCATTCTTAGGTGATTCACATATGATGTTCTAAACTACTTTAGTGAGGTACATGTGATGTGCTTATCTTCTAGGTTAATTACATGTGATGTATTCATCAACCTGGTAAGTATATGTTAAAGAATCATGAAGGGATGGGATGAACTATACTAGATTGACATGTTTTGTGTATAGTGGTCACTCGACATTATAAAAAATGTATTATATAGGCAAACACATTATGTATATGATACATCTTATGGTGGAAATGTTCATACAATGATATGAGTATATTTTATTGAGATCACATGTGAAACCCCATGTAATATGAATAATAAATCAATTTAAAGTATTATTAATGTTTATAAATATATTTTCAGGATTATTATATAATAGGATAATTTTATTTAATTTTTTAATTATAAAATAAATTGTCTTATTAATGCTGAATTTTTTTCCATTAAATATATTGTCACAATCCAACTTGGATTACCAACTATCCGTTGCCCAAACTGATCATAACACAACCCAAAGGCATTCTCAGTCCCCACGGGCTGGTTACAAGTATTTTTCGATTAAGAAAAATTATTTGGGAATTATTTATCTAGAAAAAACCTATAATAATGAGTTAAAAGATACATAATAATGTCGGTGTTCCAAAAAAAGATAGTGGAGGGAAATTTACAACTTCAGGAAAGATAAGTTTCAATATACACAAAATAAAAAGATCGGTCCATAAATACTAAGTCCAAACTCCATATAACATGTGGTCACCACCATACTCCCACAACCTACTAATGAAAAAAAATTCCTCCACACTGTTGTGTTGTTCCCATACCTGCATCAATTAAAACAATATCTATAAACACCCAAATCAGTATGCCCAGGAGTAAAAGATCCCAATAGGATCCGACCAAGTGGTTCATAAGAAAAAATTATAAAATAAAGAAATTATACTCAAGTATAAAGAAATAAGGCATGATATATAAATCTACACGATTTGATAAAAGTAATATATTAATCACCCCTTTTCATAATTTATAAATTATAGCAATAAAAATATTTTCCAAATAATTTCTTTAAATATTGAAATTAACCATTTCAAAGATAATCACCTTACAAAAAAAGCCCATGGGTATCAGTAGTTCCAGGTTAATTGGAATCCTCATCACAATATTGTGATATTTAGGACCCCTATTATGAACATTACCCTAGTATAATAGGCCTATAGGGTAAGATCATGCTCCCAAGAGTGGCTCATTTCCACAACTTAGGAAACCTGATGCACCCATTACCCTAACAAAACATGTTTAGGGGGAAAGAGTTCATCCCCAAGGATGTATCCCTACCTCATCATCGATCACATTATATTTTACCACATTAGATTTATATAATGTAATTTTATCTATGAAACCACACAAAACATGATCTGTATCCATTTCCATTCATAAACCCACAAAAGGAATCCATTTTCATATACTTTACAAAAACAAACATATTTCACAAGACAATATTTTTAAAACCATTTCAAAATAAATTCCCAAGATAAATCCAAAATCCATGATTTTTAATCATTTTCGAAATTAATTTCAAGGATCAAGCATACATGGTTCATAGAACCAATAAAATTCCTAAAACTTCTAACCTTGAAACACATAGAAAAACAATGACCATGGGTAAACAACAAGCCAATATGATCTTTGGGTCTTAGGAATAAAGAAGGTATTATAGATTAATAATTTAAAATCCTAAATTTATAATTTTACATGTTTAAGAATAGATAAATATGAAGGGAACACTTATCACCAAAATTCCCAAGAAACACTCCATAAGGTTCTGAAGATCTATACAAAACCCCTCAACCCTGCAATGAATCAAAAAATAATAGGATTAAATAATCAGATAAAAAAATTACCATCATTTATGAAGTTTATCCATAGAGGGATTAAAGGGAAAATTGAATAAAAAGGAGATCCAAAACCAAAATAGAGATCAACTTACCAAGAGAGGACTAAAACTTTGATTGGTGCTTCGATCCACTAAGGAATTAGTTTGAGTGAGACAAATATTTCCTAAAGAAATCTCCAAGTTTGAATGAATCATATTAGGGTCAAAAGAGGTAGATTAAGAATTAAAATGGGGTCTCAAGGATTTATAGGGAAAACTAAAAAACATAGAACAACAACACATGCCACACTCCATGGTGTGAAATGGACAGATGTAGAACAAAACTATAGCATAAGGTAAGGGAAAACATTATAATAGATCCTGGTTAATGAATTTTTGGAATCCTTTCCATGGACAATGAATATATCTTAAATAATGATGGACCAAACTACAAGGTAAAAACCACACCATAGAATCTTAAAGCTAAGAAAAATTCCACATCATAGCCTAGATCCATGACATAGTGACCTTGAAAATGGAAAAATTATCAGATTCAACCTTTTAAGACTCAATTTTTTTATCCCAAACTCTATGTGTCATATTTTAAAAAATTAGTAAACCACCAAATATATCTTATACTCCATAATAACCCAACCATTCCATAATTATGTAATCTATAAGCCAATACAATCACTACACTATAAAATTCATCTCCACTTGACCAACACCTCAAGACACACCTTTGACCCACCCTAGAAAAATAAAACAAGCTGAAAAAATTAGGAATAATATGGAAATGACCAAAGGAAAGATAAAATTAAGAACATTATTAAAATAGTACCTAAAAAATGATGTAACAATTATCACCACCATATTACTTTCTGTCCCAAGAAAACTAAGTATAGGAAGGTTGGTCTCCAAAGAGTTTATGCCACTACTCCCTTATCCAAGACCTCCACTCCCAAGTATCATGATAATTTTAATCATACTACCAAAACACTCAAAAAATGGTATAAATTTTGAATGTATATCTATCACTTAAAATTTTTTAACTTGAAGCTATTGTTTGGTCATAGATATTTCAGGTTTTATGTCAAGGCCTTATAAATTTAGAATATAAAATGGGTCCAGATGATACTTGCTGAGTTGTGACACAAATAAAACATCATGGAAAAAAAGGCAATAGTGGTCATAAATCTAGGTGATAATCCATCATTCCAATCCATTCATTGATATCAAATGGTACAACATACCTAGGAGTGAGCTTCCCTCTCTTTTCGAGTTGTCGGTGACCCAACTAAGGTGAGACATTCAAGAACACATGATCACCCAGAAGAAACTCCAAAGAATGATGATGTAGATCTGTATATGAATTTTACTATCTTTGAGCCATCAACAAACACTAAATAATGAACTATATATTCACCATTGTTTTTTGAACCAAAATCGGTCCAAACAAGGAAGCTTATCCAACCTCAGACCAATATAGAGGGGAGCTATATTGAAGACCATGAAAATTTTCTAAGGGTTCCATTCTAATGACTGATTGTTAAATATTATTATAATAAAATTAAATGATCCAAAAATTGTTATCTCAAGAACCTCTAAATTCTAAGGAATAAGAACAAAGCATATCTTCAAGAATCGAATTATCCCTTTATATTTTCCCATCTGTCTAGGGATAATATGATTTTCTCAATTTGACTTGAGTTCACATTCCCTCATAGAGTCTCTTCCAAAAACATGATTTAAAATGAGGTTCCATATCTAAAATAATGGCTAAAGGGGTCCCTTGTAGTCTTATAATCTTCTGCACATACAACTTTCCTAGGCCCTTCACTATATTGGTATCAAATATTGGTATAAAGTGAGTTGATTTAGTCAACTGATTGATCACGACCTAAATTAAATTCTTACCTTTGGGAGTTTGAGATAAAACAACAATGAAATATGTCAAAATATTATTCCAATTTCATGTTATCATGAGAAGATTATAAATAAAATTACAATAATTCGAGTGGTTAACCTTAGTCTATTGGAATATATAACATTGAGACAAAAAGTCGGTTATGTCTCGTTTAACACCAGACCACCATAACTAATGCTTTATTTCATAAAACATATTTGTTGTTATAGTGTTTGAAATCCATAAGGAATAATGAAAATCTACAAAAATGGCCTTTATTATAGATAAAGGGATAATATAATGCCCCCTGAAGAAGAGGTTCCCTCTAAGGAAATATATGACTCACTGATGGTCTCCCCACTATATAAGGAATCCATGATACTTTAGAACTCATCGTATTGCTATTTATCCTAAAGAATCATCTCAAGGATAGATTATTTCACATGAAAACTCATTAGAACATTACTACACTCCTCTTTTATGACTCCAAAGTGAATTTAAAAAAAAGTACCATGAAGTTCCATTCATCCTTTACATCCTTTACAATTTGATATAGTAAGTCATTTCTAATAATGTCAGCGACAACATTTTACTTACCCGGTGTATAGATAATGTTGAAGAAAAAATGGTAGGTATTCAAACTAGTGTCTCTACTGGAGGTTCAAATTGTTTTATAAAAGTATCCCTAAACTTTTTTGATCAATGTAAATGGTAAATTTTTCCCAAAAAATATAACTACACAAACTTTTGAAGGCATGAACAACCACTCCAAGTTCTAAATCAGGAGTAGAATAATTCCTCTCATGAGTTCAAATTTAACATGATCAATGAGACACTACATGATCTGCATATATAAGGACACATCCCAAACATGTTCATAACGAATCATAGTAAACCACATATCCCTTACTAGCCTCAGGTAAATTCATAATTGGTGTTGAGGTCAAATTCCAATTTAACTCATTGATAAATTCCTAACACTTAGAATCACATAAAAAATTCACCCCTTCCATGTGAGAGTGGTCAAAGGAGATGAAATATATGATAAATCATTTATAAACCACCAAAAACATCCTTCAAAACCCAATAATCTTTAAATATCAAATAATTTTTATGGTTATTCTCATGAAATAATAGTTGTCACCTTTTCAGGATCAAATGAGATACCATGTTTTAATATTAAATTTTCTAATAAATTAACTTCTTTGATCCATAATTGGAACTTTTATAATTTAGCATAAATATGGTGATCCCTTAGAATTCCCAAAACATGCCTCTAGTGAAGCACATGATCTTATCTGGACTTAGAGTAAACCATAATGTCATCCAAAAACACTAAAACAAAAGTATCAATATACTGGTGGAAGATCTTGTTCATCAATTACATGAAGATAGCAAGAGAGTTAGTTAGTCCAAACTCCATCATATGGTACTTGAAATGGACATACATGCTCTATAAAGGTATCTTTGGAATATTAAACTCCTTGACTCTAAGTTGGTGATAAATATACCAAAGATCAATTTTAGAAAACCAATTTACCCCTTTAAACTGGTTAAACATCAATGCGTGTCAAGGTATATTTTTTTTAACCATTACTCGATTGAGCTTTTGAAAATTGAAACATAAGCAAAGGGTTCCATCAGTATTCTTGTAAAAAATGGGGGTTTACCAAGGTGACACACTTGAGCCTATAAATCAATTGGATCTCAAGTCATTCAGTTGAATTTTAATCTCTTTCAATTTATCAAGATCCACGTGGTAAGATGACATTGATATAGGTTGAGTTTAGCACATTAATTCAATCAAGAACGCCACCTCTCGCTTCAGAGGAAAACATAATAATTCATTCCGAAAACTTTTGGAAACCCATTGAATATTGGAGGAAGGATACCACTACTATAATCATGTTTTAAATCAACTATAAAAAAACATCAACTTACTATGCTCTGGATTAGATGGACCACCTAACTAAACATGGGATCCCATTCTCCCTGAAACACATAGGAGCTCCCATCAGAAGCGGTGAAGGAAACCAGCCAATAATAACAATTTATCTAATACTTATGATTGATCAACCAATCAATTTTGATAATCACATTGAATATGTACATGTAAATAACTAATAAATCCTATACCAACTTGACATCATACATAAATAACGAGCATGAGGGACATTACAAACCCTTCTCCTTCTTATTTCATAATTGTTTCCCTAATTCCATAATAAATTGTCTAAATTCCATTGGAATTTTTAGTATATCCACTATATGAGTTGATAAAAAGGTGTTATAGTAACCTTTATCAAATAAAATAATTACTATGGTAGAATAAATATCAATGGTACCTCTCACAATAGTAGGACCCACATCAAATTATGCTGGAAAATCCTCAACTGTGTGTAACTACTTTATTGAGGAGGCCAATGGATGGAACCCAATAGTCCATAAAGAATATAGATTCACCACATATACTCTAGGTGTTGATGAGGATTTTATAATGTGAGAAGAAGATAGATCCTGAAAAAACTTCTGCAAGTGATCCCAATGCCCACATGAGTTTCAAACCTTCATAGGAACATGGATAAAATGTTTCACGTGTCCTTTCTAGACACACTTATAACATGTCAATCCACTATACACTGATTATGGTGCATGAATATACCTCTAATAAGAACTACCATTATTTCCCCCATGAAACTCATTCTGTTTCTTCTTTCCCTTTTAAGAACCTCTAGATCCACTATTAGAGGAAAAAGGAACTTCGATAAATCCCGAATTATCCTCCAGGTCAAGATCTTCCATCAATTCTCTATCCATCACATTAACATAGGTTCTCATATTTAACAAAATTTTCTATGACTAGATATTAGTTCAAAGACCCATCTAAAACCTCTAAGACTTTATTTTCCTATTAGATACAACCTTAGATGAAAACATCACTACTACAAAACTGGGTTTATCTAGAACTAGGAATTTAATAGTGCTAGCTAAAAATATTGTCAAAGACCCCTTTTTCAGTGCTAAAAAAATCACTATTAAAGGGGGTCTTTAGCAATTCTTTTTTAGTTTTGTTAAATCGGGACTTTAACATCACTAAAAAAAGAGCTGTTAAAGGGGGCCTTTATCAGTGCTTTTTTACAAGAACTGATATAATTATACTTTCAAAAAATATATATTTCATTAAAAATAATATATAAATATATTTATATTGATATAAATATAATATATACATATTTTTATATATGTTTTAGATAAGGTAAATAGTCATTTACACTTAAAATATAAGATATTTAGTGAAAATGGATTATAAAATAACTAAAAATATATTTTTAATTAATAATTTTCTTATTATTTCTGAGTAATAGTAATTTAATATCAATATGAAGATAAAAAATCACAAAAATAATAAAAGATCTCAAGTAAGTTTAAAACACAACTCAAACTTCAAATGTCCATAACTTTTGATCCGGGTGTCTATTTGGGCTCAAACACATATCAAATGGAAACCTACGATGATCTCTATGCCATTTTGATCTTGGAGGCCCTAGTAACTATTTGTTAGAGTCCAAAAAAGGACTATAAGTCCTATAAAAGTGAGTTTTTAGTTGGTATGCCCCAATTTTTTAACTTTCAATGGATTTTAAGCCTTGTTTATAGGGTCCTTTTTTCCTTTTTTTTATTGAGAACTAAATTTATTCCCAGGTCTTATATTCAAATTGATATTATGGATTTTAAATTTTATCAATTTTAACAACATAATTTTACTTGTAATCAAATATATAACAATATATACATATTTTTTATATATTCACACATAAGAATTTAATTTTATAAACAAATAAATTACACATATTTAAATATAAAATATATTTATTAATATATAAACATATATATAAATATATGGATATAAATGTGATGAAATATATATAAATATATAGATATATCAAAAAATGTGAAACAAAACAGTATAGGGTAGTAGTAAAGGTGTTGGATTTATAAGAGATAGGTCTTAGTTTCAAAACTCGCTGGAGGTAGGGGCGTGTGCGGGAGGCTAGGATTATCTAAAGCACTGATAAAGGGGTGGGTGGGTGGGAAGCACTGATAAAGGTGGGTGGGTGGGGTGTGAGAAAAAATTATATACCATTTATCAGCAAAGCCTTTATCAGTGTTTTTTAGTGATTTTAAAGGCCCCATTTAATAGCGCTATAAAAAGAGTTGATAATGGGGGCCTTTAAAAGTGCTCAAAAAAACACTGTTAAAGGACCCTTTTAAGGGGGTTTTTTAGCACTGTTAAAAGGGGACATTAACAACACTTTTTTAACACTTTTAAATGGGGTCTTTAACATCTATTTTTTAGAATTGATAAAAGTTTCAGTCTTTTAACCTCTCTTTGATTATTAGCACTTTTTTGAGCTGATAAAGGCCTTTTCTAGAACTATTAATAGCTAATTTTGTAGTAGTGAATAGAGATCTTGGAAAATTGATTATCATAATCTGTTATTGATTGATTCACTTTCTTAATTTTGTGAAACTCAATCGACTTTGATATGGTCATAAACTCTGGGTATAATTTCTCAATGAAAATGGATTTGAAGTCTTTCCACACTAAGACCTCATGATTTTTAGCCATGAAATCTGAGTCCCACCACCTTCGTCTCAGATCCTTTAAGTTTTAAGATGGTGTACTTAAATTTTAATGAGTCAGGATTCTTTAGGAATTTAAAAAACCTATTGATATTTCATAACCAATCCTATGTATTTTATGGATCATCAAACCCTTGTAAATATGTCAGTTTATGGAGAATAAATTCTTAGCCCCAATTCTTGTCATCATCCATTTGAGTTTTTTCCTCTCTTGCATAATAAGGTAAAGGTGACACACCTTGGTCCAAATATAAGACCTTGTGAACCAATAATTCAATCATATTCTAATCATCTTGAGAGTTTCCCTATCATGTTTCATTAATAAAACCCTCCCAATGAATCACAAGAAGTCTTCTGGGTGCATGGTACTACACATCAACAAAAATGAGGCACAAGAACATGAGACCCAAGAATAAATTCCAATTTAGAATAATAGATATCAACTAGAATTATCAAGAGACATAGAAAAAGAAATATTAGGATTAAGATACTTTGAATCCCAAAAGACACAATTCCCAAAAAATGTGTCAACTTAAGGATCAAAACAATAAGAGATGGTTAGGAACACTCCCACAACACACCCCATAAGTCCCCACATTCCTATCTTCTATCTACCAAGATATTATCAAAATTCACACCGAAAATGGATATAGAAAAAAATTCCCACTTAATATGATTTTTTCATGAACCAAACAAAATTACATTACTATCCTTAACCCCAACCGATATAGACATGGCCCAAATGGTATTCTCGATCCCCATGGGCTGACAATAAGTACTTGGGTATTAAAAACCACTATTTGGGAATAATTTAGCCATAAAGAACCTATAACAAGGTAATAAAAGATAAATAATAATGTCAGTATGAAAATAATATATAGTAGTGTAAAAGTTAAAAAACCAAGTAAAACAAGTGCCAAGATATAAAAAAACAAAGTAGTCAACAGAAATGATAAGTCCCAACTCTATGTAACATACTATTACTATTGAACTCTCAAAACCTGATAATGAAAAAACTCACTACGACCATATGGTGCATTTCCCTTACCTTCATTAGATAAAACAAGATCTACATACACCCAAAGGTGTACGAGGACCCTCATAACAATATTGTGATTATTTGGACACCTGGTGTGCACATTACCCTAGAAAAACATTTATATGGGGTAATATTGTGATCCTGAGAGCATCTCTTTTTAAAAACATAGGCGACCTAGTGTATACATTACCATAGCATGACTGGTCTAGGGAGAAAGAGTTTATCCCCAAGTATGGATATTTTCCTCATCATTGATCACATTTGGGTTTACCACACTAGAGCCATACAAGGTCATTTTATCTTTGAAACCACACAAAACAAGCTTTAAAACCATTTTTGTTAATAACACCAAGGAAGGAATACATTTTCATAAAGTTACAAAACCTAAAATATTTCAAAATTAATCTTTTAAAACCATTTGCAAATCCATTTTCTTTATAAATCCAAAAACCTTGTTTTCTAATAATTTTAGAAATCAATTTCAAGGGGTGAGAAAACATGGTTCATAGAACAAATAAAATTCATGAAACCAACTAACTTGAAACAATTGGAACAATAACCCCCATGGTTAAACAAAAATCCAAGATGATACAAGGTACATAGGAATCAATAAGGGATCCTAGATCAAGAATTCCCAGTCATGAATCTCTAAATTGACACATTCAAGAACAATAAAAACCAAAGGGAACACTTACCACTAAAATTCTCAAGCAATTCACCACACAGTTTAAAGATCCAACTAAAGACCATAAATACCATAACAGATCTAAAAATAATAGGATTATAAACCCATATCCAACCATTTTTATATCCATAGATAGAAGTGAAGGGAAATTGAATAATAAGGAGATCCAAGACCAAAAAAGAGATCAACTTACCAAGACAAGACCATGAATTTGATCAACACTTTGATCCACCAAAGAATTAGTTTTAGAGAGCCAAAGATGTTCCAAATAAGTATCCAAGTTCAAATGGGTCAAATTTTGATTGAATTAGGTGTATTATGAATTAAAATAGGGTATCAAGAATTTATAGGGAAAACTGGAAAACATAACACCACGATTAAAGAAATAATCTACGGTGTAATGTGGGCTGACATGGAATAGAAGTATGAGATAATTTAAGGCACTTCACCATAATAGATCCTCATCAAATAATTTTTGGAATCAATTCCATGGTAAATGGTGAGATTTTAAAAACCATTAAAGAGGAACCATGACACAAGGTAGAAACTATGCCATAGAATCTCGAATCTAAGAAGAAGGTAACGCCACAGCCTAGTTTCATGACTTAGTGACCCCGAAATTGGAAAATTTTCCATATTCCACCTTCCAAGACTTTACATAATAGACTAAGCTCAATATCATAGCTATTTCAAAATTGGAAGAACCACTAAATTTTTTTGTTACACCGTAATACACCAACTATAGCACAACCACATCATTTACAGTGCAAGACAAGTTCCATGCTATAAAATTTTGTTCCTCGTGTCCAAAACCTCAATAAAAACCTCTAAAACCCCCCATAAAACTAAAACCATCTGAAAATATTAGGAAAAAATGGAAATTATTGAAGGAAGGATAAAATAAGAACATGAGTAAAGTGGTACATGAAAAAATGTGGGAATGTTACATATATGGATATATTTAAAATTAAATTTTTAAATTTTTAAATTTTAAATTAATAATATGAACTTCATTTTTGGATTAACCATATCAAAATTAGTTTAAGATGAATTGTTATGATTTTTTTTGAAAATGTTCCATTTTTAAGTGAATAGTAGAAAATACTATTTTTTTTATAAAAACTGTCATTTCTTTTCAAGTAATTAAAAAGTCTCATTTGGTTTTATATTGTTTTTAATGTGAAAAAAGTACCATTTTATTAAAAATAATCCAAATAATTTCATAATAATCATTATTATATTTTATTTTGGTATAAAATTATTTTTGTACTTAAAATGATATTTTTCTAAAAATGGGTTTTCATTGTATTTTGAGCACATATAGTGAAATTAATTTCTAAAACTTTAAAAAATTAGATAATTAAAAATTTATTTTATATTTGGAATTATAAGGTTAAATATTTTTAAAGTTTTTAATTTCATTTTTGTTCATAATGAATAATTTCCATGGTAAAACTTTGTAAAGGTTAAAAGGGTTAATGGGGGAGGGGTAAACTAAGGTATAAGGAATTAAATATCTCTAAAACTTGAAAAAATATTTTTTTGAGTTTATTTTTCCTTAACCAAAATTTTATTTAAAATATTTCCATTTTTCCTACTTAAACTTGAGAAATAAATTTATTATAATTAAAATTTTAAAGTATTTATAAGATTTTCACTCCTCACCTATAAAAGGGAACCTAACCTTCTCACTTATTCACAAATTTTGAGTTTCATATATCATCCAATACCTAAACAAAACTCTTATAAACTATCTTCATCATGTATTAGAGGTCCTAGTATTCTCAAAAGACAAATATTGGAAGTATTAAGTTGTAATCCAAAGGGAAATATTCGAGGAGAAGGTATAAACCCTAGCCAACCTATTTCAAGTTTATTTCTTTTTCTACCTCTATAAAATATGTTACAACCACTATAACATAATTAAATAAGTATATTATATATAATAAAATTTTATTATATCTATGGAATAAATATTTTTTATCTATTTTCCATCCTATAGAAAATGAAAAACATCGCTCATGCATACATGAAGATTACAACCTCCACCAAGCGATGTGGTTCGTTTTCCATCACTGACTCAAATGTATGGTTAAAAATATAGAATTAATGAATATATAACATTTTTATGAAATTATTAGAATTATGTAAATATAATATATTACTTACCTTATTACATTTTCTATCCATTGGAAAATGATAATACCGCTCATGTGTACATGTAGAATACTATCTCCATGAAATGATGTGATTCGTTTTTCATTATCTCATCAAATGGTCTATTATAAGGATGGAAATAAGGAATAAATTTAAAATTTATAACATAATTATTATTATAAAAAACTAAAATATTATTTATTTTCTATCAAGTAGAAAAATTGAAATGTTGCTCGTGTGTATATGCATACTACTGCCTCCATGATACGATATATTTCATTTTACATGTCCACCTTCCACTTACAGTTATAATTTTTTTAATTTATAATAATAATGATTTTTTCATGATAAATATTATTTCTATGATTTAACCATTATACTTTTGAACTTATTCATCCTACTAAAGTCATTTTAGACTTATAAATTGAACATCCTCAAAACATCACATGTGAACTTAACCATTTTAGTATCTAAATAAAATATGGTAAAAAATGAAATAAATAGAATAATGATAATGTAATGAACTTGACTAATTTTCTTAACCAATTATAAAATTAATAAAATTTTAATATATATAAGGGTATACATACAAATTAAATGATCCACGACTTGAGTTAGGGGGCTTTCTTTTAAAAATGTTGTTTTAATGTTTCCTTACAACTATTTTACTTCCTTGTAAATGTTCATTTAAATGTTTCAAGAATGTTATTATTGATTATTTAAATATTTCCCAATGTCATTTATAACTATTTTTTACATTATTTACAAAGGATTAAATATGAATCTTTTTAAAATTTTATGTATGAGTTATTTTTTACTTTTCACAAAAGTATAGAAGTAATGTTTTTAACATATATGGTTTGAACACCATTTCCCACTATCATATCTATGATTCATTATAAATATTAATCTAGAATTTAAAATATTTTTTCAAAGAATACTCTATTCCCACTATTTTAGTATTTTTTAGTTTACGAAAAATCTAAATAAATAGAAACTTCTTCTTATTTTTATGAGATAACTAAAAGATTTATTTCTTATCAAATTAAATGCCAATTAAAATGAATTTTATGGTTACAGTGAAAGAAATATGTGATTTATTCATGTTATAGTTCTTTTATTTTTTATATTAATGATGGTTGATCATAAAATATCTCTTCTGATAGGTGATCCTGGTATTTCTCTCCAATTCATTAGGTAAAGTGACAATGTTTACTAATGGTTGGTTAATCTAAAGAGAAATGAGAATTATATGGTTAGTTGATTCCATTATAAGGGTTATTATAAGGGTGAATGTAAGGATAACTTCCTTAGGAACCTACATTATATGTTTAAAATTGAATGTAAAGAATATCTTTTGATCTCAAAAGGTAATGAAATAAGATTATGTTTTTAAGGAAAGTTTATGGCCTTTTTTTCAAATGGCGAAAGGATAGTTTTTATAGAAAATGTATTCATGAGTTTTAATGTTATTCAATAAAAAATTATGATGATTATTCTTCCTTTATGATTTAATGTAAAATGAATTATGAAATATATCGATAAATTAAGTTATTTTCATGGAAAATTAAATGGATATTTTAGTTCAAATGGTTATTATAGAAAAGGAAAACTTTCTCTTAGATTTTTTAGTTTTAAAAATGGACTAACTAGTTTATGTTATTTTATGTCCCTTACTATGAATTTTTTTCATCCCATGTTTTCAAAAAAAATTAATTTATTAATGATGAGTAGAAACTTTAATAAATTAAGAGTTCTGATTATAGGAGGTACCCTGAATAAAGAAAGTTTATCTTTATAAAGAATATGTTTTGTGGTAAAAAATGGACACTATATAGAAATTTACAATTATTAATATAAAAAATGTACTGATTCTCTAAAAACCTAAACTTAAAAAGTTCTTTGGGATGTAAGTGATAAAATATACACCATAAATAATGTAATTTATAGGATATTTGTGTGTGGGATGTTATAGTTGGTATCAGAACAACAGTTATAGATAACTTTAGATGTTAGGATGATGTTAAAAGATACTCTTAAGAGAATATAATTTGTAGTTATAATATAATGAGATATATTTGGAGTATTTACATGCTCCTTCAAATAATAAATGTTTATTCATAATGGTTTTTCGCATATGAAACAGGGAAGTTGGGGTATAAAGGAATCATAAGGATAATATCCTCTAGAACCAGAAAACTAAAATAGTTAAAATTGGAACAAGTTAGTTTATAGCTATGTTAACTTAGTTGAAGAAGGCTATTGTTAGAGTTACCAATGCAAGTTATTCAATAGATTATCCATAGAAGAATATGTTGATCATAGAACTACCACAGATCCGGGCAAGGGATGCACTGAATTTTATCAGTGCTAAATAGAAAGCATTGATAAAATGAGGGCCTTTATCATTGCTAGCTAAAAATACTAATAAATATACCATTTATCAATGCTAAAATGATTGTTGATAAAGGTGTACCCTTTATCAGTTCTTTTTTAGCACTCACAAAGGGTATATTTATCAATGCTATTATTAATGTTGATAAATGTTTTTAATAAAAATTATTATTAATTTATATAAAATTATTATATTTATATTCAAAAATAATGTTTATTTTTATAAATTAAATAAAAAATGAATGTTTATAATTAATATATTTTTTTAATAATTCAAATATATATAAAATGTTTTAAAAAAAATATTTCTAAGATAATAATTAAATAAATATATATTTAAATAATTATAGGAATATAATAAATTTCATTAAATAATTAATATATTTATTTTATTTATTTGATTTATTGTATTTATAATTATATATAAATACTTTTTCAATATATATATAATTCTAATTCTAATTATAAATAAATAAATATATGTTTCCAATGAATTCGGTCAATAAATATATTGATGCATGTGAGTATAATTAACATGCATGTATGTTATGTATTCATCAAGAATGTTCATTTATACATTACACCCTTCTTATTGTTCTTGTTATCCATATGTGATGACTCATTTTTTATTATCTATACTTTAATAGGTATATGATTAATTCATGTTACCCATGAATCTATTATGTTCTAGGAGGAATTTTCAATCTCTAGTCTGGTAAGGAGTTGATGCTTAGAGACGATGAGGACGTCACAGTGGAACATACAGAAAATAGGCGGCAATTTTTCATTTATAGTATGTTTCGGAGGCTAAGATGGTCTAATATATGTTGCATGACAGTCGTGGGGTACTTCTGGATAGTTCGAGCTCGTTCCGGTTGTTGCTGGTTTGCCTGCGGGACTCCGCGGCAGCGTTCGAGTCTGGCATATGTTTTTGTCAGTGATGTGGTTTGGGATCCCCATGGATATGATGTGTCGCAGAAATGCGGTTTTAGAGGGGCGTGGGATCCTAATGGCACTGAGGATGGGTTGGTGGAGGATGTATGTTTTGGTCAACCCTTTGGGTTAAATAGAAACTTTGGCCCAACAACAATGCCGATGAAGACTTGCATGGATTATGGCGGCTACAATTAGTTGGACCGTGGCACATAGGGATTTTATGATGGATTCAGGATGGGAGGCAGTGAATTTGGGATGTGCATGGTGATTGGGGAGTGGTTTTCCAGTAATGGATCATCCAGAGACCTCTGAATGTATTTAAATTCTTCAAATTCTCTTAGGATGCATAGTAGGGATCTGATGGCGGTTTCGGGAGAGGTGACAACCTCAGATTTGTGGAGTGGGGTACGATGGTATATTCGAGAGAGGTGATGACCTCATGGATAATGAGATATTGTGGCACATAGATTTGTGTAGTCAAGAATATGTGATGGTGACCTCAGGATATCTGCCTTAGGATGCAATGGTCATCAGTTTCATGGGTCAAGTCTCTAGGGCTGGCATACAGTTGGTATTGGTGAGACTTTGATGTCCTCTTTCAGTAGTGTCATTGGGATGATAACATATTATAAAAAATGGTTAAGGTAGGTTGGATCAAGTGGTTTTACGGACAATAAATGGGACTATGGTCTGGGTGGTCTTTTGATCCATTTTTTTGCCGCGAACCCACCTCTACTACGAACCCCTCTGCCGCCACTGCTGGACCCTACTACTGTCACCAGAGGAATATGCCATTTTTCCATATTATTATGAATTCCTAATATATATATTTATTTTGGTTTTTTTGTTATTACATTACATTTAATATGAAATAAATTTCTATTGGTGTTCCTTCAAGTTGTGACGTCGTCCCCTTTCATGTTTTTCGTCATTTAATTTGTTCCATTATGAGTATTTTAGGTTTTTGGTTTGAATTCTATATGGTCATATTGAGTAGTTTCTTTATTAATGTGTGAATCTCAAACATGTTTGAGGTACTTATGAAATACCTTTCAGATAACATGCATGGTTATAATATTTTCCTTAATAATTTATATATTCCCATTCTTATGGGAAAATAAATGTATTTAGTTGATAAATTCAAAATTTTAATTCCTTGAGTTTCATAAAAAAAAGATAAATGTTTTCTTTATTCATGGTTATACTATTTTCTTGAATTAATATTTATATAAATAAATACAATTTTAATTATTAATAATAACAACAAACAATATTTTTATAGGTATCTAAATATTTTTTTCAACATAATTTATAAATAGTTATTTTTTCTAATTTTGACATAATTTATAAATAATAATAACAATCAAATATAAATAATTTTGAAAATGTGTATATAAACAAATTGGATTATAAAAAATTATGAGTATATAAATAATCATAAATAATTTATGAATAATTTTGATTATAGATAATTTTGATTATAAATAATTTTGATGATATTGAATTAATAGTTTATATAAATTGTTTATAAATAATTTTGAATTAATATTTTTTTGAATTAATAATTATTTTGAATTAATAATTATTTTCAATTAATAATTATTTTTAATTAATAATTATTTTGATTTTATAATTTTGATTACCTTGAATTAATAATTTTGAATTAATAAATTATATAAATAATGTTGATTATCTTTAATTAATTTTTAAAATTTTAAAAATTTTATTAATATATGTTCGTAGTTTAATGTTTACCTAATTTTGGTGATATGAAAGATAATTATTGATTAAAATAAAAAATAATGTGTTTTGATTTTTTATAAAAAATATAATAAAAACACATTAAAAGGGTTATTTATGTCATTTAACATAAATTTTTAGAGTTGGTACTATAGATCTAACCAACATTTCACTTTCAATTTCCAAAATATTTATATAAATTTATATCACCTAGTGATTATTATTCTATTTAAATTTAATTTTTTAATGTCCTTAGAATATAATTCATATTAACAGGTGATAATAGTTTCCCACTATAATGAGAACATAGATATTCCATAAATATATTCTTAAATAAATATATCATATACTCTAGATACATCTATCTTACATGACATAGATGATGGTTTCCTATTGGGTCATAGAGTCTCATATGAAATTGATACATCTTCTCATGATGTTCACACTTTTATAGGAAAGGGCCACACTTTAATAGTGGTGTTCCATTTCCACTTATTAAAGAAATAATGATAATGGGATGTAGAGGTCACCATATGGCATAAAGAGATAATATTCATTTTTTGTTATTTAAAGATATTTACTATAAAGTGTTTCTCTTGAAAAGAAATTTATTTTTGGTTTACCTTTACATTTTGGATCATTTGTAAACCCTTTATAGCTTTATATTTTATAAAATGTTGATTATTTTTTATTCATGTATCTTTTATAAAGTGTCACTCTTGCCTGAATGGCCTGAAGGCCTTCAATTTTATTGAATTTTGATAACACCCCTTTCAAGGGATGAGGTGGAACCCTTACAAGGCCCGTAGGCTCAAAGATTACATGGTCCATAGGCTTAGGAGATTACATGACCTGAAGGTCTTAGGGAATTCAACCAGACTATCTACAAGGAACTTCCCCTCCCTAGTATCTATATCATGATAGTAGCTCTCCACCTTCACATGGATGTCTGGCTAGGATTCCCATGCAAGCACAGGCTTGTCCAAATGACATAGCCATACCCTCTCATTCTGACAAATCTATTTGGCTCTGCTCTGGTGAGTGCACCTGCTCTAAATCCTCTTCTGGGGCTGCTCCTTTTTTATAGAGTCTATCTGAGGCAACTGCATGTGGCCTGAAGGCCTTGAGGTGGACCGAATTCCTTAAAGGTCGCATGAAGGCCCTACTGACCCGAAGGCCTATGTGGCCCAAAAGCCTTAAGGACTCTAAGCCCAAACCGGTGGCCCAATGTGAATAGTTCCAACTACTACAGTACCGAATAGTACCTGCTATAATAACTGCTATAGTACCCACATAGTGTACAGTTCTACTACAGTACCTTTATAGTGTACAATACTTGCTACAGTGCCTCCTACAGTGTCTCTACTCTGGTGAGTGCACCTACTTTGAATCCTCTTCTGGGGCTGCTCCTTTTTTGTATAGTCTATCTGGGGAAACTGCATGTGGCCTGAAGACCTTGAGGTGGCCCTAAGGCCTTAAAGGTGGCCCGAAGGCCCTACTGACCTGAATTCTTTGGTGTCCCGAAATCCTTAATGACTCTAATCCGAAACCGGTGGCCCAAGGTGAATAGTTCTAGATGCTACAGTACCGAACAATAACTACTACAGTAACTGCTACAAGGCCTGCTATAGTCCTGCACAGTGTACAGTTCTGCTACAGTACCTGTACAGTGTACAATGCCTGCTGCAGTACCTGCTACAGTACTTGCTACAGTACCCCCTGGAAATATGCCTCTACCTAGTTTTGAACCCGGGTCTCATGGATGCACTTAAGGATACCTCACCAACTGGGCTGAGGCTCATGTGCAAGTGTCACTCTTGGGATTTATGTTTTTGTGAAAATGACTAAGTGTATCTTTTAAAATGATTCAAGTGATTTGAAATGTTTCTTAAAAAATTACATGTGTTCAACATACCCTTTTTGGTTTTAAATAGCTTTAAAATTATTTAAACACTTGGAATGGACTTATGTTGCATGCCATGTGTTTTCCAACTCACCCGATTGGATTTCATAAAGGGATGTGAATGTTTTGAAAGCAAATTTAATGATAGATTCATTTTAACAAGGTGTGTGGGAAGTTTTAAATGAAAATTTGTAAAATAAAGAGGGTTTTCACTAATTTTAAATGATTAATATTGTTGGTTCATGAATTTTCTTTGAATTATTTAAAAAAATGAATTGTTTTATTTTGAAAGATTTCTTGGAATTGATTGGTTTATTTTAAAAAGGGTGTGTTATTTTAAAGAGAAATTTGTGTAAATGGTTTGTTTTTTTAATTGGATTTGAAAAGTGATTTTATAAATAGTTTTCAAAGGACATCTAAAATGTAGTTTTTCCATAATCTTTTAAGTTCATATTTTTATAGAATTAGGAAACCCAATAAATTATATAGTGAAGATAAGTATATTGATTATAACACCAAAGAAAGTGAATGTCACTAACTCTATCTACCCCATAGGATATCCATCTTGAACTCACTCTTGAAAAAGGTGAATTAATTTTTAACCTCATTGCAACTCCTAAACCTAATTTGTATCCAATATCACCTACAATGTTTAAATTAGGGGTCCCTTATTTGATATGTCTATTTAGGTATTTTCCCTCATAGGGATGCAATTGATTATTAATATGGAATTCTTGATTCTTATTCATGTATGTGAAAATGGTCTCTTTCTTTTGAGAGTGTTAAAGTTGACATGTTATTTAATACTTATATTATATTTATTTATGTGATTATCATTGGATTTTTGTTTCTCACTTCCACTTGTTTGGGTGCATGAGAACCCTATGAATGAAGAAATAGGTCTAGATGTATACTACACTAGTTAGCTCACACACTATCTAGTTTCCCCTATTTTTATGTTTTTCTTAGTCTATAGGAGTGACCCTAAGGAGGAATGTGTGGGTTAGTTAGGTGGATTTTATATTTTTTTAGGATTCAACAAAAGCCGACTATTGGCCTCATTATAGTGTGAGTACAAAAGGAAGGAACAATTGAATTCCCTCTAGAATTTTGAAACAATGAAAACAATAGAATTTCAACCAGGATAAAGGGATCTATAGAACAATTGATTTATAATCTAAAAGATAAATTTGATGATATGAAATAGTGAAATTTCTCTCTAGTTGTAAATATATTTCAATAATCAGAAGGATTAGATTTCAGTTATATTTTCTCTCATGATGTGAAGCATATAATAATTCATATGGTCCTCGTCTTGGTTTCCATTGAAGGGTTATTTCTATAACAAATGGATATCATGATTATATTCTGTCATAGATATTTACATAAAGAGATCTATAATGATAAACCATAATGTTTCATGCTAAATGGAATAGAAGGTTAGGTTCTAGTTTCAAATAGAGTTTTTGTGGGATTAAGTAGGTACTAAGACAGTGTAACTTGAATTTCAATTCTTTCATGGTAGAATTAATGTTCATGCAATGTAATGTAAATAATTTCTACTATATGAAGGTGTATTATGATGGGAGTTTGGTCATTTTACTTCATTATGTTCATGAATTCTTATTATTTGGACCAATGAAGGAAAGGATGGAATAGTTGAAGATTGATTTATCTAGAATATCCCAAGTGAAGGACCTTGGTTCTAGAAAGTGGTTATTGGGGATAAATATTCAAAGTGACTTAATGCCTATAAAGTTTTTATCCTCGGTTAAATTTTATATCAATGTTTTGTGTATTTATTTTTCTAAATATTGATATTACTGAATCAAATAGGATCAATGTGAATAAAGAATGGATGAATGACAATCATCTGACAAAAGAGTATGAAGATGGAGTGAAAGAGTTTGTTAAGTTTGCAAGAGATCATGAATATGGCCCTTCTCAAATCCTTTTTATGTGTTTATGCTGTTTTTATTAAAGAAAAATTAGTCCATACTAATTAGAAGAACACTTGATCAGTCATGTAATAGATCAAAGTTATAAATGCTAGAATAAACATGGGGAAAAGTGAATGTAGCTAGTGGATGGGATAACACTATGTTTTATAGATCATCTGATATGATTAAAAGTGTGGATAATGAAGAAGGTCATATTGAGGATTTAATTAAAGATGTGAATGACGATGAAGATTTTATTGAGGAAATGATAAGGATAGTTGAAGATGAACTTCTTAATTACCCAAGAGTTTTTGAGAAGTTAAATAGTTGTTCAAAGATACCATTGTATGTTGGTTGCACTAAATATATAGCATTGTCAGCTGTACTAAATCTATATAATTTGAAAGTAGGAAATGGATGGAGTGATTCTAGTTTTACGGAACTACTTGCTTTCTTGACATGATCCTAGAAGATAATTAGCTCCTGATCCAAACATACAACCTCAAAAAAATGCTACGCTTAATGGGTATGATCTCTGAATGTACATCAGCCCAAATAATTGTATACTATTTCTCAAGGACCAAAAATCACTTACAGAATTCCCATAGTGTGGATCTTCTCGATATAAGAAAGATGAATCAGATCCTAAGAATGTTGTGCGGTAATTTCCAATCATTTCCAGGTTTAGGCTCCTATATAAAAGTGAGAAAACTCCAGTGAAATTGACGTGGCATGGAGATAAAATAATTAAATATGGGAAACTATGTCACATGATAAAATCTCCTCAATGGAAGAGAATTGATCATGGGTATCCTGAATTTAGAAATGAGCCAATAAACCTCCGTCTTTCATTACATATATATGGAGTGAATCCTTTTGGTTTTCAAATCAGCACACACAGTACATGGCTGGTTATGTTGGTAAATTATAAATTTCCACAGTGGTTATGCATGAAATGAAAATACATCATGTTATATATACTTATATCAGGACCAAAACAACTGAGTAATGATATTGTTGACCTCACCTGTTTTGATAATCCCAATTATGCTTTCACATACTTTGATAATCCCAACTAATGTTTATCTATATATTAATTATTTCAATCTATGACACTCTATTATCAAGATGATAATAATATTAAAATAATATTTGAAATATTATAATCAATGTTTATCTATGTTTATATGAATTTTGAAATAATTCTAACTTAATCGGATATGTTTTTCATAAAGCAGATAAGTGTTAAGTCACTGATATGCTTATAGCTACTAATATAGATCTACTGGTACTTAGTCTACCAATAGAAATAGTCACAGATAAGAAAAGGTCACTGATACGCAGAGCTACCGGTATGTATAAGTCCACCGGTAAGAACATGTCACTGATATATCAAGTCCACCAATACAGACAACTATTGATGGAAGTAGAGCTACCGATAAAACAAGTCTACCGATATACACTTAATCACTGGTACATAACAAAGCTACCGATATGAACAAGCTACTGATACAAAGTTTACCGATACAGATAGTCACAAATACAAAATGATCCACCGATACAAAAGAGCCACCGACACAAGCGAGCTACCGATAGACCAAGAGCTACTGATATGAGTCACTGGTACATAGAGCTACTGATACAGAGTAACAGCTACCGATACAAAGAGCTACCAATCGGAGATCACTACTATAAAAAGTCCACCATTACACATCTACTAACAGAAAGCTATTGATGAAAGACTTACCAGTCACTGATTCCTAAACTCTACTTTTGTCAACATTATTTATTTATTAAGCAACGATCACATTTGATGATTTTAATGAAATTAATGTTAATTAATGTGGGTTTTTAACATGTCAGGGAACCATACCTAGTACCCATGAAAAGGTAATCATTCCCATTGCTGGAGCTGAAAGCTATAAAAGGAAGAACAAATGTCGTGCAAAAGAATGAAAGAAAGGGTGCACAAAAAGGGAAAATGAATGTTGTAATGTTGTTCATACAAAAAGACTATATCCATACTCGAAGAACACTGGAAATACATGAAGAAATTAATTCTAGAAGAGGACATAAGCTGCACTTCAGTCAAAGAGTGAAGAACTACAATAAGCTGCTCATACACTCAAGCTGATCAAGCTAAACCTGAAAACCAAGGAAGCAAACGACACTCTGTTTTCCAAACAAAAACCAGAGAAGGACTCAGAGCCAATTTTGACAAATCAAAAGGAGTCCAGAGCTACACTTCAAATAATTAGAGAATTCTAAACTCATATCTACTCTCTTAGTGATTCTTTTATTTACATTTAGAGCAGTGTGTATACTCTATATATTTTATACACATACTGTCTCCTGTGCTAAACTGGAGGATCTCTAAATCCTCACACAAACCTTCCATAACTCTTTTTTATCCCACTGTGGATAGTCGTAGAGGTCAAGTAAGACCTGGACAGCCAGTGTTCTGTTGTTTTGTTTTCCCACATAGAACTATGGTAGAGGTCATAGTACCTGGACTGTCTTTGCACTATTGTTTACCCCGATCCAGGATGTGGATAAAATCTATATAAATTTTTTTGAGAGGATTAAGTCTTAGCTTGAGACTGAACCTCTTGGTTATATCTGCTGTGCATCTTAGATTAAGTCTAAACTATTTTGCATAGTTTATTTTCCTCTGTTTATTACTTTGAAATACAATTTGTTTTAAAGTTACTTTGATGGTTAATCTAGAAAGTCTTTATAACTATTGTAAATCAGTAGGTTAGTTTCAAAAGCTAATTTAATCTTCTAATTAAATTAACTGAGATCTAATCAATCTTTTGAGAACCTAATCGAACCCTTACAGTTTTAAAAATTCACTACAGTTTTACTTTGTTTTTATTTGGGGGGATTTTAAGAGAAATATTTTAACAGAAATTTTAATTGGAACTCAATTCACCCCCACTCTTGAGTATCCACTCCGACCAACATTTGGTATCAAAGGGTTGTTTATTATTAAAGGTTTTCGAAACACTCTGTTTTTCAACTGTGATTTTAGTTGTATCTCAAAGATCTTAAATTTTTGTTAGTTATAAATTTTATCTCTTTAAATACATTTTCTAAAATAGAATTATGGACAATAGATTAGAAGGTTCTGCTACCAACATGTCACCCTTCTTTAATGGTACAAATTATGCCCAGTGGAAGCTTAAAATGAAAATTCATTTAGAGAGTATGAGATTTGATATCTGGAGTGCTATAGAAACTCAATATAAGATTCCTAAATCTGAACGAACTACTTTGGATGAACCTACTAAAATAGCTTATAATAATAACTGTAAAGTAATGAATGCTTTGTACTGTGCTTTAGTTGATGTGGAATTTTACAGAATATCTGCTTGTAAAACTGCTTATGAAATTTGGGACACTTTGGCTGTTTCCCATGAGGGAACAACCAATGTTAAGGAAATGAGACTGAACACATACACTATTAAATATGATAATTTTAAAATGAATCCTAATGAACCCATTTCTGACATGTATCTCAGGTTCAATGAGATTTTCAACACTATGAGCTCTCTTGGTAAAGTTGTTCCTGCAAAAGAACAGATCACGAGGATATTTAGAGGTTTTCCAGAAAGATGGAGAGGCACATCTGTTTCCATTAGAGAATCGTGCGACATCAGAAAACTGCATGTTAAAGAATTAATTGGTAAGATAATGATGTATGAGGAAGAATTGAAGGTAAACAAGGAAGAGGATGATGAACTAAGGAAGATGTTAGTAGCCTTCAAGACATCTTCTTCAAAGAGTAAAGACAAATGGGAAATTCAAAGTGAAATTGATAGGTCAAGAAGTGATGAGAGTGCATCTGAAAGTGATGTTCAGATGGCTCAGATAGCCAGAAGATTCAAGAAGTTCTACAGGAAGAAGAAATTCTTCAGAAAATCAAATTAAAAAGGAAAATATGATAACAAAGTTCATTGGAAGAAGGACTGGAAGAAGCCTGATAAATGTGATGATATTGTCTACTATAAATGAAAAAGTAAAGGTCGCATAAAAGCTGACTGTCCAAAGTTAATGTTCAAGAAGAAACATGACTATAAAGACAATAAGTATAAGAAATCTATGAAAGGAACTTTGAGTGATTCAGAGGATAGTTCAACTGATTCTGATTATACTCAGGATGAAAAATCTCAAAAGGCTAATATGTGTTTCATGAAAAACATGTTTGAGGTAACATTGGATACTTCTACTTTAAATTCATATTATTCTGGAGTTGATTCTAATTCTGAATCTGAAAATATGTCTAGTGAATAACTATTTGAATATTTTAATATACTAGAAGAAACCTGTAATGAATTAAAAGAAAAATATAATACCTTGAAGAAACAGCATGCTCTAACGAGTTCTGTTAAATCCTCCCTTGATACAGAAAAGGAAAAGAATGCTCGATTACTTAAGGAAAATATTAAACTGAAAATGTCTAATGAGAAACTGAGGAAGGACTTATAAAAATTCACAAATGGAAAATATATTCTTACACAAATGTTAGGAAAACAAGTGGCACCAAAATATACCACTGGTATAGGCTACCATCCAGGAAAAAGATAGATTTCTAAAACTAGATTTATTTCAAAATATGGACAAAATGATGCTAGTTCTAGTTCTATAAAATTCATATGCTTCAACTATTTATTCATATGGTTATAGATCAAATAAAGTTTATTTTTAAAAAAACTATTGATTCTGTAGATTATATGAGACCCATGAGACAAATCTGGGTACCTAAAGCTTTGATTGCTAACCTATCTGGACCCCAGAAAATCTGGGTACCAAAATCATTTTCTGTTTAAACCTATTTTGTAGGAAACTTGCTTGAATAGTTATCATAAGAGGGTATAGTACTTGGACAGTGGATGTTCAAGACACATGATTGGAGACTACTCATGCTTCAAGATTTTAATCAAATTTGATGGAGGCCATGTCACCTTTGGTGATAACTCTAAAGGAAAAATCATCAGCCTAGACCAGATTGGTAACACTAATTCAGTTTTAATTTTTAAAGTTTTATTTGTTGATAGAATTAAATATAATCTGTTGAGTATTTCTCAGTTATGTGATGATGGTTTCAATGTTAAATTTGAAAATGATTCTTGTAATGTTTTTAACTCTAAAAATGTTTTAGTATTTTTTTCTTTGAGAAATGAAAATGTTTATGCTGTTGATTTGAATTCTTTAGCTAAACAAAACATTACTTGCTTAAATGATTTACATAAAGAGTCTTGGATATGACACAAAATATTATTACACTACAATGTTTATTCACTTAAAAAAATGACTAGGAAAAACTTAGTTAGAGACCTACCTAAACTTGAATTCCCAACTGACAAAGTTTCTAATCCATGTCAAAAGGGAAAGAAACATAAAGTTTTGTTTAAATCAAAGAAGAAGTTTCAACTTCTCAACCTCTTGAGTTGGTTCACATGGATTTGTTTGAACCTTCTAGAGTTTCTAGTTTAAATGGGAAGCACTATGTCTATGTCTTAGTAGATGACTTTTCTAGATACACTTGGGTATACTTTTTAGCTCACAAAATTGAAGCTTGTTATTACTTTATTAAATACTCCAAGTCTGTAGAGAACCTTAGTGGACTTAAGATTAAGTCCCTGAGAAGTGATCATGGTCGTGAGTTCGAAAATCATGAGTTTGAATCTTACTGCTCAAACAATGGCTATAATCACAACTTCTCTGCCCCTAGAACACCTCAGCAGAATGGTGTAGTAGAAAGAAGAAATAGAACCCTTCAAGAAATTGAAAGAACTATGATTAATGAGTATGAAGTACCAATTTACTTTTGGTTTGAAGCTGTAAATACATCTTGTTATATTGTCAATAGAGTCTTTATTAGACCCGTTCTCAAAAAGACCCCTTTTGAGTTGTGGAACAATAAGAAACCTAAGGTTAATTACTTTAGAGTTTTTGGTTGCAATGTTTTTATTCTTAACACAAAGGATAATATTGACAAGTTTTCTTCTAAAAGTGATGAAGGAATATTTCTTGGTTATTCTTTAACTAGCAAAGCCTATAAAGTTTTCAATAAAAGAACCAAATGTGTGGAAGAATCTGTTCATATCAAGTTTGATGAAACTAATCCACATGAACCCAAATCTTCCATTGAAAATCTTGAAGAAGATCTGTCAGTTCTAGACCTTAATGATAAAACCAAATAACCTGCTGTAAAGACAACCAGTTCTGGAAACATTCTAGAATCTTCTCCTGGTGAACCCGAACCTGGAGAAGAACCTGAAATTTCTAGTCCTACCTTTACTAGATCAACTAGGATTCTATAAAATCATCCTTTGGATGTTTTTGTTGGTAATATTGATAGAGGGACATAGACTAGAGCTTCTCTAAGAAACCAGGTTGAACATCAAGCCTTTCATTCATAGTTAGAACCTAAAAATATCAATGATGCAATCAATGATGAATTTTGGGTAATGGATATGCAAGAAGAACTAAATCAATTTGAAAGAAACAAAGTCTTGGAATTAGTTTACAGACCTAAGGACACTTTGACAATAGACACTAAATGGGTTTTTAGAAACAAAGTTGATGAATCAGGAAAATATAGTCAGAAACAAAGCTAGGCTCGTTGCACAAGGGTGTATTCAAGAGGAAGGAATAGACTATGAGGAAACCTTTTCCAGGAAAATATAGTTAGAAACAAAGCTAGGCTAGTTTCACAAGGGTGTAGTCAAGAGGAAGGAATAGACTATGAGGAAACCTTTTCCCTTGTAGCTAGATTAGAAGCTATTAAGATTCTACTTGCCTATGCTTCTCATCTAAATTTCAAGTTATATCAAATGAATGTTAAAATTTCTTTTCTAAATGGTTTTATAATTGAAGATGTTTTTGTTGAACAACCACCTGGATTTAAAAATCCCCATTTCCAAAATCATGTTTTTAAACTTTCTAAAGCTTTATATGTTCTGAAACAAGCTCCAAGAGCTTGGCATGATAGACTTAGTAATTTTCTTATTTCAAAAGGTTTTACTAAAGGGATTGCTGATCCAACTCTTTTTATTAAAATAATTTCTAAAGATGTTTTGATAGTATAAATCTATGTTTATGATATTATTTTTGGATCTTCTAAACATTCTTTATGTAATAATTTTTCAAAGAGTATGCAAAATGAATTTGAAATGAGTTTAATGGGAGAACTCAAATATTTTCTTGGATTTCAAGTTTTTCAAAATGAAAATGGTATTATTTTGAATCAAAGTAAATATACAAAGGATCTTTTAAAACGTTTTGTTTTGGATATCATTAAGAAAAGTGATACACCTATGAGTACTATTTATAAATTGGACATTGATGAAACTGGGAAAACAGTAGATCAAACATGTTACAGAGGTATGATTTGAAGGTTACTTTACCTTACTGCTAGTCGACCAGATATTATGTTTAGTGTGTGTATGTGTACAATATTTCAAGATAATCTTAAAGAATCACATTTTCTTTCTGTTAAATGAATTTTTAAGTATCTTAAACATATATCAAATTTTGGTTTGTTTTATCCGAAAGGACAATCTTTTGAATTAATGAGTTATTCAGATGCTGACTTTGCTGGTTGAAAGTTGGATAGAAAAAGCACATCTGGAACATTTTATTTATTGGGAAAATCCTTAGTATCTTGGTGTAGTAAGAAATAGAATTCAGTTGCTTTTTCTACTGCTAAAGCAGAGTATATAGCTGCTGGTAGTTTCTATGCACAAATTCTGTGGATGAAACGCACTCTTTTGAACTACGGATATGACTTTAAGCATGATTCAATAAACTGTGATAACACTAGTGCAATTAATATTTCAAAGAACCCTGTATCTCACTCTAGGACCAAACACATTGATGTAACACACCATTTCTTGAGAGATCATTACCAAAAAAGTGATATTACTCTTGAATTTATAGGTATTGAATATCAATTAGCTGACATTTTCACAAAGTCGTTAAGTTCAGATAGGTTATGTTATATTATACATGAGTTAGGACTGATAGATCACCGGTATGAAACCTCACTGATATACCTCACTGGTATAAACCTCACCGATATACCTCACCCGTGTGAAACCTCACCGATATACCTCACCGGTATGAAACCTCACTGATATACCTCACCGGTATGAAACCTCACCATTAGGAATTCTCACCGGTATACCCTACCGTTAAGTATGCGTTGTTTTAAACTTCTGTCTGCCACCAGAATATGAATCAGTTATACTTTACTTATTATATTTTAATTATTTATTTTATGATTCCTAAATGATAAAACTAAGTCTTAATTACTTCTCGATCCACCTCAAGCCCTTTTCCCTCAAGCCTTAGCTCCCGAATCTCATGAAAACCCTAAGTTCCTCAAACCAGAAATGGAGAAAACCAAAATTACTACTGTCAAAAATGACATTGATGAGCTGAATGCGAAGAAGCAGAAGACAAACCAATAAGGAAGTAGCAGTGTTAGTAGAACAAGGTTAGGGAGGCGACCAGTGAACCTGCATTTACAAAATAGAGTTATTGTGATTGAAAAAGATCTATGCGTGGAATGGCTGTTGTCTAGTAAATCACTATTTCTAGAGGTGCTGGAAGATCAGAAGTGTGTAGAATGATTTTCGAACAACAATGGCCCCTACTATCTAAAGCTGGCAAAATAGATCTATGAGTATGTTCGGTTTGAGAAATCAGAAGTCGAGAATAGGATGGTATCTGTCATGAATGGAAAGGAGATAGATTTTTCTTATATTGAGTGGAATGAATTCATGAAGGTTCCACATGAAGGTGTTTCTAGATATTTATCGAAATCAGTACCACCTACAAGTGACATATTTGATTATGAGACTGCCTTAGAGGAGCTCATCGGTAGTGGCAAGAAAAGACGGGTGGTGGCTGCTGAAATGGATGGAGAGAACAGATTGTTGTTCAAGTTTGTTCATCATGTTTTAATTCCAAGGAGGGGGGACTTTTTAAATTTGAGATATCAAGATATCTATATGTTACATCTCTTGAGACATGGTGTGAAAGTAAATCTGTGAAGGCTGCTAATGATTCAAATGGAGGATATGACTAGGCTAAAATCAAAGACCAATGCCTTATTATTTTCCAAGTTGATCTCAGTAATAATTAAGGTAAAAGGAGTAGTTGAGTCTCAGGATGAGATAGTAGTGTTAAGAAACAACTTCTGTATCACAAGCATTGTATGTAAATACATGAAGATAAATTGGAACCCATGGAAAGGAGAGTGGGTTACTGATGACAAAATGTTATATGATAAGTTCAATCCTGTGGATCATCCTTCAAGAACTAAGGATGTAAGGGACCCAGGTCTAAGACCAGTTGAAGAAGATCCAAAGTATAGTGATGATTCAGAAGAGGAAGATTCCTCTGTAGAAGATGGAGGAGATCCGGACTTTCCTCCTTGCCCAGCTCCTGAAATTGTATCACAAGAAAAGGAGAGTTATTATTTGAACTACCTAGTATATAAACTATTTTGGGTGTAAGAAATAAATATGCACCTATGGATGGGGAAGAACAATAGAAAACTGATCAGGAAGAGGCTGCTCGATAAGATGAAGAAGAAGTTCATGCAAGTGAAGAATCTGTTTTTGATATCTTGAGCCTTAGTCCACTGATTGGACATTCCCTAATGCCTGATGAGGAATTTGATGAAGTTGATAAACCTTTACCTATTCCCGAGGAACCTCCTTCTGTTACATAAATGGTGATGGTTGTGCAAGATTATTCTTATAAAGAAAGAGTTGTTGAAGATGTTGTTGTTGTACAAGAGAATGCACTAGTTGAGGGGGAGCATCCAACCAGGTTTGGCTATGTTTCAGTGGTTTTTGAGTTTAAAGACTGGGAAGAGGACCCAGGTTTTGTAGTTTGTGGATTAGATTATCCAGACTCTGATAATGATACATCCCTTCAGAGACCAAAAATCAATTATGATATTCAGTATGAGATATTACCTGAAGATGTGGTCAAAACACATGATCTGGATAAGCTCAAGTCTGATCTCAAAATCAGTTTTGTGGAATAAATAAGGAAAATGGAAGATTCACTGGTGTCATCTATTCAATCAATTATGAATGACTCTGTGGCCAGTATAGTGTCTGAAAGAGCACCTATTGTGGTTTCACCTACTGATATGATCACCAGGGATGACTTAGAATCCTTAAAGGATGAGCTGAAAGAGTCTTTGAGTGCTTCTGTTTTTGAGCTAAAGAATCAATTTGTTGAAGAGATGAGCAATTTGGAAAAGTCTTTTGAACTATCTCTTGGTTGTAATGTATCAACCTTTGTGGCATAGATAGTAGATGAAGTCACAGCTGGCTAGAATCATATTTCTAGCCTGGCAAAGGATGTTGAAGTTCGAAAGAAATCAGTTGCCTCTCTGGAATCCTATATGAGTTCAAAATCTCAAGCAGACAAGGATTTGGCTTATATGAAGAGTGTAGTTAGACAAATGGTCTCAGTTTTGGTGAGTTTAAAAATTACATAACAAAGCATGTTAGTTCCCAATATTCTGTAGTGAAAAATCTTATTAGTGGGCTAACTAAGCGTTTCAAGGAAACTGTAACCTTCTCTATTAGTTCTCTTACTTCCAAACCTTCAGCGGGTTTGGATCAGATTAGAGCTTTGATGAAGGAGGAGCTTGGTTCAGCATCAACCAGTGGCTCTCTGGACTCATCAGATCTGACCAAAGTGGTAAATTCAACTAGAGATACCACTAGAGATATGATGAAGATTTTTCAAGACTATATGAGAGAAGCTTCTTCTTCTCAGAAAGAAGTGAAAGACAAGGAAGATTATTATTTTCAAAGTCTTTATACCAAGCATCAGCTCAATAATCATTTCTAGATTATGTTAGAAAACATGAATCTCCCACCAGTCAATCATTCCTTCAGAGAACAAGTCAGAAAGCTTAGAGAGTTGACACCTGCACTGGACAAATTCATGGAAAACAAGGATGATTTCATTTCTTCCATGGAAAGAGGGGGAGGAATCATTATGTATTTCAAAAATATCTTTTTTCCTTTATTTCATGTTGATGCTCGGTCATTGATTATACCTCCAACTTTACCTGCCTCTACCTCTACTACTTCTCCTGGTCAGATGACTCCAGCCACCTCTGATCATCTCTGGTGTTCCTAAGCCTTCACCTACATCCACCACACCTGAATCCTCTTCGGATCCCAAAGGGAAATCTCATTCTGAGGATGTGTAATGATCTGTGATTAGTATTTTTGATAGGAATCACTTGTATTTATTTTTGTTTTATATATGTATTTCTTTGTATCTGTTTTCTCCAAGAAATATATATGGTCTTACTTTCCTTTACCCTCTTTTACTTCTCTTCTCATGTATTTCCTTCTTGTCCCACTTTTTGATTTTCACAAAGGGAGATAAATACTATCTAAGGGAAACATATATGCGGGAGAACTAATATATTTTATGACAAAGGGGGAGTAATACTATCTTTTATGAGCTTAATTCTTTTTCCTCTGGTACATTTGTTTTATATTTTATCTTTGCTATATATGTTTTATAATACATTGTTTTCTCTGACACAATTGGATTTAATGCAATATATTCTGATACATTACTAATTATTTTTTGTGTATAATATCATAAGTTGTGATTATCAAAAAGGGGGAGATTTTTGACCTCACCTTTTTTGATAATCCCAATTATGCTTTCACAAACACTGATAATCCCAAATAATGTTTATCTATATATTAATTCTTTCAATCTATGACACTCTATTATCAAGCTAATAATAATATTAAAATAATATTTGAAATATGTTAATCAATGTTTATCTATGTTTATATGAATTTTGAAATAATTCTAACTCAATCGTATATGTTTTGCATAAAGAAGATAAGTGTTAAGTCACTGATATGCTTATAGCTACTGATACAGATCTACCGGTACTTAGTCTACCAATATAAAAAGTCACTGATAAGCAAAGGTCAACGATACGTAGAGCTACCGGTATGTATAAGTCCACCGGTAAGCACATGTCACTGATAGATCAAGTCCACCGATACAGACAGCTACCGATGGAAGTAGAGCTACCGATAGAACAAGTCTACCGATATACACTTAATCACTGGTACAGAACGAATCTACCGATATGCACAAGCTACCGATACAAAGTTTACCGATACAGACAGTCATAAATACAAAACGAGCCACCGATACAAAAGATCCACCGACACAAGCGAGCTACCGATAGACCAAGAGATACCGATATAAGGAGTCACTGGTACATAGAGATACTGATACAGAGTAACAGATACCGATACAAAGAGCTACCGATGGGAGATCACTGCTATATAAAGTCCACTGTTACACATCTACCGACATAAATCTACTGATGAAATACTTACCAGTCACTGATTCCTAAACTCTACTTTTGTCAAAATTATTTATTTATTAAGCAACGGTCACATTTGATGATGTTCATGCAATTAATTTTAATTAATTTGGGTTGTGGGCATGTTAGGGAACCGTACCTAGTACCCATGAAAAGGTAATAATTCCCATTTCTGGAGTTGAAAGCTATAAAAGGAAGAACAAATGTCGTGAAAAATAATGAAAGAAAGGGTGCACAAAAAGGGAAAAATAATGTTGTAAAGTGGTGCATACAAAAAGACTACATCCATACTCTAAGAACACTGGACATACATGAATCAATTCATTCTAGAAGAGAACATAAGCTGCACTTCAGTCAAGGAGTGAAGAACTACAACAAGCTGCTCATACACTCAAGATGATCAAGCTGAACCTGAAAACCAAGGAAGCGAACGACACTCTTTTTTCCAAACAAAAACTAGAGAAGGACTCAGATCTAATTCTAACAAATTAAAAGGAGTCCAGATCTGCACTTCAAATCACTAGATCATTCTAAACTCATAACTACTCTCTTAGTGATTATTTTATTTACATTTCGAGTAGTGTGTATACTCTGTATATTTTATACACACGTTGTCTCCTGTGCTAAACTGGAGTATCTCTAAATCTTGACACAAACCTTACATAACTCTTTTATATCCCAATATTGATAGTTATAGAGGTCAAGTAAGACCTGGATAGCCAATGTGCTGTTGTTTTGTTTTCCCACATAGAACTGTGGTAGAGGTCTTAGTACCTGGAAAGTCTTTGCACTGTTGTTTACCCTGATCCAGGGTGTAGATAAAATCTATATAAATTGTTTTAGAGGACTAAGTCTTGGTTTGAGACTGAACCTCTTGGTTATATCTGCTATGCATCTTATATTAAGTTTAAACTATATTACATACTTTATTTTCCGCTGCTAATTAGTTTGAAATGCAATTTGTTTTAAAGTTACTTTGATGGTTAATCTAGCAAGTGTTTGTAACTATTTTAAATCAGTATGTTAGTTTCAAAATCTAATTTAATCTTATAATTAAATTAACTGAGATCTAATCAATCTTTTGAGAACCTAATTGAACCCTTATAGTTTTAAAAATTCACTACAGTTTAACTTTGTTTTTATTTGGGGGGTTTTAAGAGAAATATTTTAACAAAAATTTCAATTGGAACTCAATTCACCCCCCTCTTGAGTATTCACTCCGACCAATAGATATTGATTCTTATTTGGCTCAATTAATCGAGGATTTGAAATTATTGTGGGATTTAGGTGTTATGCTTTATGATTATTACATAAATGAAGAGTTCACATTGAGATCCATGTTGTACAGGATGATAAATGACTTTACTGTTTATAGAAATTTTTTATGATATATAATTAAAGGAACTATAAGGTGTGTCATTTTTTAACAATGTGCACAGTCAATCTGATGCATGGTGTGTTTGGTATGACATTAAGTGTGTATTGTTATATTAAATTGACATTAAATTTATCAAAATAACATGTGATATACTGAAAACTAAGAAAAAAATTAGGATTATATTGAAACTTTGGTAAAATGATCCATGAGTCATTTTTGACATGTAGGAGTCGACTGCACCTCAATCTAATTCACAGTGTGACCGGTATGACTAAAAGTGTCCATTGTCTGTTCAAATTTGATATTTTAGTTCAAAACATGTCACTCACTAAAAACAAATAAAATTCACTTTGATTGTATTTATAATTGATGAAAATGATTCATAATTTATTTGTGATATGTATGAAGCATTCTCACATAAGACTAGTGCATGATGCAGTCAATATGACTCATAATTCATGTTTCCAGTTTGAAATGACAATTTAGTAAAAAAACTGGCATACTGAAAACCAAGAAAACAAATTTGGATTGTTTTTATATTTTTCAAAAATTATTTATAAGTCATTTTTGATGTGTAGAAATCATCCACAGCTCAATAGAATGCATGATGTGACTGGTATGACTCCAAGTGTGTCTTTTTATTTCAATTTGACATTAATTTAAGTAAAAACAATAAGTGACATACTAAAAACAGAGAAAGATCATTTAGATTGTTTTTATATTTTAGTAAAACAATCCATGAGTCATTACTGACATGTAAGAGTTTACCGCACCTCATTACAATGTACTGTGGGACCGGTATGACCCCAACTGTGACTTTTTATTTAGAATTGACATTAATTCAAGTAAAAAAGAAAAACTATCATACTAAAAGACAATAAAACACATTCAGATTGTTTTTATATTTTAGTAAAATGATATATTAGTTATTTTTGACATGTATCAGTCCACCTCACCTTAATATGATGCACGGTGCAATCAATATGACTTTAAGTGGGTATTTTTATACTAAATTGACATTAAATTTAGTAAAAAGAACTAGTGACATACTAAAAACTGAGAAAAATAATTCATATTATTTTGAAAATTAAAGAAATTTATCCATAATTCATTTATGACATGTAGGAGTTGACTGAACGTCAATCTGATGCACAGTGTGACCGATATGACTAAAAGTGTCTGTTGTCAGTTTAAAATTGACATTTTAGTTCAAAATGTGTCACTCATTGAAATAAAAAAATGCCATCTGATTGACTTGATAATTGATGAAAGTGATTCTTAATTCATATGTTATGTTTATGAAGTAGTCTCACATCAAACCAACACACGATGTGACCGGTATGACTCATAATGCGTGTTTACATTTTGAAATGACATTTTATTAAAAAAACAACCAGCATACTAAAAACCCATAAAATACATTTGGATTGTTTTGATACTTTAGTAAAATTATCTATAAGTCATTTATGACATTTAGGAATTAGCTGAACCTCATTACAATGCAATATGTGACCATTATGACTCAATGAGTGTCTTTTTATTTAAAATTGACATTATTTTATGTAAAAAATAACAAGTGACATACTAAAAACAAAGTAAACACATTCATATTATTTTGATATTTTAGGACAATAATACATGAGTCATTATTTATTTTTAGGAGCCAACCAAACTTCAATACGATGCGTTGTGTGATCGGTATGACTCCAAGCATATATTTTTATTTAAAATTGACATTAATTTAAGTAAAAAATAACAACTGGCATACTTAAAGCAGAGAAAATGCATTTTTATTATTTTTATATATTAATAAAATGATCCACGAGTCATTTGTGACATATAAGAGTCAACCACACATCAATAAGATGCATGGTGTGACTGGTATGACTCCAATTGTGTCTTTTTATTTAAAATTTACATTAATTTATGTAAAAAAGAAAAAGTGTCATACTATAAACCAATAAAATTCATTCCAATTATTTTTATAATTTATGAAAATTATAAATGAGTCATTTTTTATGTTTAGGAATTAACCACACCTCAATATGATGTAAAATTTGACTGGTATTACTAAAAGTGTCAGTTATCAGTTTAAAATTGACATCTATGTTCAAAATGTGTCACTCACTGATAACCAAGAAAACACACTCTGATAGTCTTGATAATTTTGGAAAACTATTTATAGGTCATTTTATATGTGTGTGAAGTAGCCTCACATAAAACCAATGCACGATGAGACCTGTTTGATACATAATGCATGTTTCCAATTTGAAATTACATTTTAGTTAAAAAACTGACATTCTGAAAACCAAGAAAATGCATTCGAATTGTTTTGATACATATGGAAAATGATCTATCAGTAATTTTTGATAGATAAGAATCATCTGCAGCTCAATATGGTTCATGATGTGACTTGTATGACTCCATTTGTGCCTTTTTATTTATAATTGACATTAATTTTAGTAAAATAACAATTGACATACTCAAAACCAAGAAAACGCATTAGGGTTGTTTTGATATTTTAGGACAATGATCCATAACTCATTTTTGATGTGTATAAATTAACCCTGCCAAAATAAGATGTATAGTGTGACCGGTATAACTCCAAATGTGTCATTTTTATTAAAAGTTGACATTTTATTAATGTATTCTTTCATATTAATTTTTAATTTATTTTTTATAGTATTACTAACATAATATTTGTTTTCTTATATAGGATAAATATTTTTATTGGGTTGAGATAATTTTTTTTACAACTGATACCATGGGAATACATTTTTTAGAGGGGGTCATAGGGGTCAAAAGGTGAAATATTAATGTTTTAAAAATTTTGTTGGATAATTATTAATATAATTATATAAAACATTGTTTGAAATATAAATATTAGTTTTTTTATATACCATAGGTGGATATTTTTTGTATTCATGATGTCTATTATATGTATATATAATTTTTTGAAATTATAGGTTTTATATAGAATTTGTTGAAATTACAAGTTGTATATAACATTGTTTGAAATTATATGTTTTTTGGGTGTACTGTTATATTAACAACACATTGCATCCAACAAGGCCTTTATCAGTGCTAAAAAGTGCTGATAAAGGGGTATTTTATCATTGTTTTTTTAGCATGAATAAATTCACCCCTTTATCAGTACTGCGATTAACAGTTCTTTTTTAGCATTGTTAAAAGCCTATTTTCTCACTATTAAAGGGAAAATGTGTATTAGTGTAGAGTGTTTCATGAAACAATGCCCTATGGATTTTTTTGGATCCTCAAACCCTGTGAAAGCTGAAGGATAGATTAAATCATTGAATAATATATTTTATGTTTTGGGATGTTTAGAACATCCTAAGTTAAGACTTGTTATTTATCATTTTTAAAGTGAAGCCAATCAATAGTGGTTTTTGATTCATAACACTAAAAAATAATTTAATTTATTCTATTGAATGGATGGTATTTAAAGATCTCTTTCATGAAAATTATTTTCCTAAATTAATTAGATATATAATGTAAAGAAAATTCATAGAGTTAAAGAAAAGGGATGAGGAATCTATTACTTCCTATGATGCTAATTTTAATAGATTGTACATCTATGCATCAAATTTCATTTTGGACCATGATAGTAAAATTTATCAATTTTAGTTAGGATTAAATCCATGTTTATTAAGGTATATAGTTACTCATGAGTTCATATGTTATAAGAAAATTTCATGGTGTGATGATAATGTCAATATGGAGTTTGTGTGATTTTACAATAATAAGGATAAGAAGTGATCCCTGTTGTAGGAAATGGTGAACAATTCATCACAAAAACCTAAAAATAAGTAAATGCAATTACCCTCTTATGGAATGTGCGGTAAGAATTATTCTAGGGAATGTCTTATAAGATATTGGAAGTGTTACCAATATGTAAATTCTAAACACTTGGCTCATAAATGAAAATAAAATAGAATTGGAAATTGTCAAACCAGTAATGAAAAGAAAGTAGTGGAATATTTTAATTTTAATGACATGAGGAATTGTGAAAATTAATGTCCAAATAAGGTATGAAGGATAGTGATCACCAAGACTATAAGAAAAAAAGTTGTGGAAAAGTTTTTTCTATTTTTGGTTCATCAAATGAAGTTGTAATAGCACAAGGGTTCACAATATTTTTCAGATATTGATCCTGGATCTAGATATCATTAAATAAAATTAAATTAATAGGAAATTCTGAGGATAACATTCAGAACTTTGTATAACCATTACGATTTTTTGGTTATGAATGTTAGGTTAACAAACGAACCCACTATATTTACGAATCTAATGAAAATATTTTTCCATGAGTATTTGGATAAAATTTTTACTATGTTTATCAATGATATTATGGTATATTCTAAAATCTATAATGATCCTAAGAAATATCTTAGGGTTTCCTTGAAAACTAAAAAAACTAGGTTGTATGAAAAATTTAGTTAATGGGAATTTTCGTTATAATATATTTCTTTCCTTGGACATATTGTTTCTAAAGATGGAATAAAAGATTGTCCTACTACAACTAAAGTGGTTGAATAATGGTCAAGACCTACCAATGTTATTGAGATTCAAAGTTTTCTTGGGTTAGTAGGTTACTACCAATGGTTTGAAAACATTACTCGGTTAGCTAACCCACTAACCAAGTTAACTCAAAAAGGTGTTAAGTTTTTTCATATAAAGGAATTTGATGAATGTTTTTAGGAATTGAAAATAATATTAGTTAAAACTTTTATTTTATCCTTTCTATATTGAAATGGGGAGTTTTTTATTTATAGTGATGATTCTTTTAAGGCACTTCGTTGTGTCTTGATATAGAATAATAAAGTTATCTTGTATATATATCATAAATTTAAACCCCATGAGAAGAATTATCCTACACATGACCTTGAGTTGGTTGTAGTAGTATGTTATTTAAAAATATAGATGCATCATCTATACGGGGATTAATGTGAAAAATATATTGATTATAAAAGTTTAATGTATATATTCACTCAAATAGAGTTTAATATAAGGCATAGAATATGGATAGAAATTATCAAGGATTATGATTGCATATTTCACTATCATCTAGGTAAAGAAAACAAGGTATTTGATGCCTTGATTCAAAAAATAATGCATCATTAACTAGGATACATTTGGGCCAGATAATTTAGTTAATGATTTAATAAATTTTTTATTGAATTTTTTATAAAATCATCCCTTTTGTATCAGGTATTAGTGCAATAATACTTTTATAAATAATTAAGGAGGATCAGAAGTAAGATGATGGATTTAAAGAAAGGGTATGATTAGTGAAAATGGGTAAGTTACCTAAGTTTATTATTAATAAAGAAGGATTTATTTTAATTTGAATGAGGTTATGTGTTCTGAGTGATTCTTGGTTGAAGAATAAATTGTTAAGTGAATCTTATAGATCTCTTTTTTCTATTCATCCGGATAGAAATAAGTTTTATAGATCCCTATGGGATTATTTTTAGTGAGAAGGTATGAATAAGGATATAATTGATTTTACAATGAAATATATGACATGTCAGTAGGTTAAATCTGAAAAAAAACCCACTGAAGGGGGTGGTTTGGCCTTAGTTTGTGCTAAAATAGAAATCGGAGAACGTATGTATGGATTTTGAGGGGGGATTACCAAATACATATCATCCTAATAATTTTATTTGGGATATTGTTTATAGTTTGACTAAATATGTTCATTTTATACCTTTTCAAGACACCAAGTCTTTGGATCATATTTCTAGAATTTATCTTAAGCAGATAGTTAGGTTATATAGAGTTCAACTCTCCATTATATCTGATCATAAACCAAGATTTATGTGAAATTTTTGGAAAGGAATAAAAAATTCAATGGATACTAAATTAAATTTCAGTACATTATTTTATCCTTAATATGATGGACAGTTAGAGCATACAATTCATAATTTAGAATATATACTCCAATATTGCTCATTAGATCATTTAGAAATTTGGTATCAGTATCTATATTTATTTGAATTTTCTTATAAAAATAGTTTTAATTCTAGTATTTAGGTGGAACCTTTTGAGTTATATGAAAAGTAGTATCGGGCTCTAGTATATTGGTATGAAGTCACTAAGAGTAAATTATTGGGACTATAATTGGTAAAACAGATGGCTAAGAAGGTAAAAATTATTCATCACCACATGAGGGTGTCAAAAGGTAGTAAAAAGAGTTATGTAGATAACCAAAAGAAATAAATTTAATTTGAGGTAGGGGATGTTGTCTTTTTGAAAATTTCTCCTTGGAAAGGTGTAGTGCATTTTGGTAAAAAATAAAAGTTGATCCCATGGTTCATTAAACCGTATAAAATTATAAATAAACTGGGATTATTTTATTACTGGGTATCCTTACCTCCAAGTTTATCTTAGATATATTTATGTTTCATATTTCATTTCTAAGGAAGTATATACCTAATGTATCTCAAGTATTGATCCTTGAATTTGTACAGTTAGATGTGAATCTCTCTTATATAGAAATACTAGTTCGTATTCTTAAACATAAATAGAAATTGTTTTGGAAAATTTTGATTCACCTAGTGAATATTTTATGAAATAATCACATGAATGAAAAACAAACATGGGAATCATATAAAACACTGAGGGAAAAATACCCTCACTTGTTTTAGTAAGGAATGAAATTACGAGGACACAATTTCTAAAAGGGGGAATATTGGGACAAATCAATTAATGTTAATAATAAATAATTTTTTTATATTATTAATTTTTATAAATATATTATATGGATTCATATATAATAGGATAAATTTATATTATTTTTCATTTGAAAAATAAAATTTTCTATTCAAGCTAAAATGTTTTCTATGAAATATATGGTTTTATTAAATAAAATAAATTTCTAAATTTTAGATTTTTAAATTCATAAAATGAAACAAATTTTTATATTTATCATATTAAAATTATCTTAAGGTGAAATTTTGGTATTTTTCTAAAAATATTTATTTTTCAGTGAATAGTAAAAAATAGAGATTTTTAAAAAATTATCATTTATTTTCAATTAATTAAAAAGAACCACTTTATTTTATATTTTCTTTGAAGTTAAATAATTCCCCTTTGATTAAAAATTATCCAAATAATTCCATAATAATCACTATTATATTTTATTTTGGTATAAAATCATTTATATGCTTAAAATGATATATTTTTAAAAATTGTTCGTTGTGTTTTGTGCACATATATTGAAATTAATTTCTGACACTTATAAAATTTGAATATTGAAAATATTTTTTCATACATTGAATCAGGGGTTTCAATTTTTTTTAATTTTTTTAATTTTATTTTTTTATAATGAATAATTACAATAGTAAATCTTTATCACCTCTATAAAGGGTAAAAGGGTTAATAGAGGGCTTAAACTAATAGATAAGGCCTCAAATATATCTGAAACATGGATAAATTTGATTTATTAAGTGAATTTAAAACTTAAAATATTTTTTATTCTATTTTTTTTCATTTGGTTCCCCTTGACCTTAATAAATACATTTATTATATTTAAATGTTTTTAAGTATTTACATGATTGCCACTCCCTTGACTTATATAAGGGAACCTCCTATCATCACTTATTCACACATTATGTGCCAATTATCTCAGAAAATACCTATATAAAACCCTTAACAAATATCCTACCTACCTCTTAGAGATCCTTTTATTCTCAAAGGATTGATCCAAGAAATATTAAGTTGTAAGACAAAGGGAGATATTTGAGGAGGAGGTATAAGTCCAAACCGACCTATTTAATGTTTATTTCTTCTTTTACCTCCTTAAATTATGTTATAACCACTATAAAATAATTAAATAAGTATCTGATCTATAATAAAATATTATTATTTTTATATAAAAACTCTTTTCTATATCTTTTTCATCCTCTGGAAAATGAAAACATCACTCATGTGTACGTGTGGACTGCCACCTCCAAGAAGTGATGTTTTTTGTTTCCTATCACAACATCACACAAAATAATATAAATATGGAATTAATGAATATATAATATTTTTATAAAATTATTATTATTATTTATATATAATATATTACTTAACTTATAACCCTTTCTATCCATTGAAAAGTGATAACATTTCTCGTGCATACGTGTAGAATACCACCTCCATGAAGTGATGTGATTCATTTTTCATTACGGCCCCACTTGGTTATTCATGAGAATATAAATATTGAATAAATATGAAATTTATAACCTAATTATTATTTTTTAAAATTAAAATATTATTTATATTATTTATTTTATATCCAGTAGAAAAATAGAAAGGAAATTCGTGTGCACATGTGGAATGTCACCTCTATGATGCGACATATTTTATTTTCTCTATACACCTTTAATTGTTGATTCTAAAAATGTTTTTAATGTATAAAAATAATAATTTTATTATTATTATTATTTTATAGATGATGGAACCATGGTTAGTTTTCCTTGAGTCAACCTACTAAATTTATTTTGGAACCAAATTTCCTCAAAAGTCTTATTTGAATTTAACCATTTTAGTAACTAAATAAAACGTGGTAAAAAATGAAATAATGAGAATAATGATAATAGAATGAAAATGAAAAAAATTATTAATAAGTTAAAAAAATAATATAATTTTATTACTTAAGAGGGTATACATATGAATGAAATGATTCAACACTTGATATATGAGACTTTCTTTTAAAAATATTTTTTTGAGGTTTTCCTTCCAAATTTTTTTCTTCTATGTTAGTGATTTTTAAAATATTTAAAGAATTTTATTATTTATGATTAAAATATTGATAAATTCCATTTTAAATTAATTTTTAATTTATTTATAATTTATTAAAAATTATCTATTTAAAGTTTTCCCTATGGGTTATTTTTGACTTTTTACAAACGTATGAAAAGAATTTATTTTTAACCTATAATATTTGATCACCATTTCCTAACATCACAATTGTTATTAATTATCAAGATTACACTAAAAGTTAATATGGTATTTAAAAGAATATTATATTCCCACTCCTCTATGAATTTTTAGTTTTAATTTTTTTTCAAAACAAATGGAAATCTTTTCTCACTTTTATGAGATAAGTGAAATTGTTGTTAATTATGGGCATGAATTCCAATTAAAATAAATTTTATGGTTAAAGTGAAATAAATATGGATTTTATTCATTTTATGGTTCTTTTAAACTTTATATTAATTATATGCGATCCATAAATATCTCTGATGATGTGTGAACCTGATATAGCTCTATAATACATTAGGTAAACTGATGGAGTTTATCAGTGATAGGTTACACCTAAGATATGTGAGAATTATTCAGTGAAGTGATTCCATTATAAGGGTTTTTTAAATATGGATTTAAGGATAATATCCCAAGGTACCTATATTATATGATTTCAATTTTTTATAAAGTATTTTTTTATTTCAAAAAGTAAACAAATGAGATTATGTTTTTAAGGAAAGATTAAGAATTTTTTTAAAAAAATGGTGAAATGATGTTTTTTCAAGGAAAGGTATTCATTATTTTTAATATTTTTCAAAAAACCATTGTGATTATAATTTTTTATTTATGATTTAATATTATAAAATATATTGAGAAATTAATTTATTTTCATGGAAAAGTAAACTTATATTTTAGCTAAAATGTTTATTATGGAAAAGGAAAACTTTATTATAGATTTTTTAGGTTTAAAAATGGTCTAATGGGTTTGTTTTCATTTATATACCTTCCCAAGATTTATTATTCTCATACCAAATTTAGAAAAAAATCATAGGTTTTAAGGATGAGTGGGAATAATAAGAAAGTTAGAGTTCCAGTTATGGGAGTTACCTAGGAGGAAGTAGGTGTGTCTTTGTAAAGAATATGTTTTTTCGGTAAAATGGATACTATGTGGAAATTTAAACTTTTTAATGTAATATTTTTCCTAATTATATAAAAATTTAAACCTAAAAAATTATTGATGGTGTAAGTGATGAAATATACTCTATAAATCATTTAATTTATTAGATGGGTATTTGTGGGTTGTTATACCACATCAAAACCCTTTGTAGATTTAATATCATTAATGATTTTCTAGAGGCCGGTATTTCATTACATCTATGAAGTAATTATTTTATATTTTTTAAAATATTTTAAAGTCCCAAAGGGTCACACTATTAGGCCTTTATATAAGGATTAATTTTTGGGCGACTTGTTTTTTTCCAAAATAGAAATATTTTGATAAACCGTATGCAAAAGTGTTTTAGATAAACTCATAATAGGTAGTAATGCTTTTCATAAAGTCCATATGGGATTTTAGTGAAATTATTATAATTTTTTATATTCATTAACATAAGTTATTTTATAGCCTAAGATATCCCTTGGATCATAATATGTGATATTGTTGAGATTTATATCACATATTACGATATTCCCTTATTATAAAAGAATTGGGATGTGTCAGTTAAGCATAAGTCAGAGGGTATGATAGGATTTATGATATGGGATGCATGTAAAGTGAGTGAATGCATCATTGTTATATATTCCTTCAGTTTATATTTAGTTATAAATAATTTTTATTGATTTATTAATGGATTATCCAAATAAATACATTTTTTTAATTGTTTAATGAGTGGAATAAACAATTAGAAGCAGCATGTGATTGCTTCCATGAGATGACAGCCAATGGTCAAAACATTTCAAATCTCTTCATTTAATGAAGAAATATAAAAGGGATCAGATACCACCCATTTTTTATAACCTCAATGCATACAAGATTATTTTAAACTCTCCTCATCTTGAATCATCATTCATCTTCACTATGAAGATGATTCTGACACCCATTTAGTGATTTGGGGAACTCCTGTTATAAAAAAGGATCCTTACAAGCAGTGAACCATCCATAGAGATAATATCATTTTATTTGTTTCTTTAGTGATCTCAAACAAGATTATTTCATCCAAAAATAAAATATGGAATACATAGAATGTATTTTTAAGATTTAAAAAACCCCTTGGTGTTTATGAAATAACACCGATTTACTCTTAGTTAGAATATTTAGAAAATAAATTACTTTTTTTCATATCATATATAGTATTCTATGTGTTTGTAGAATTTTAATTTGAAAATAATACTTTATTATTTAAAATACTCTACTGATGAGTGATGAGAACACCTTATCTGATATTTTCACAAATATTTGGATACAGACTTGTATCTTGAAAAAAACATTTTTATCCATGTCCCTTTTTAATACATGCTATTGAATTTGATGAATAATAAAGCATGTGTATCATCTCATATTATTTTTAATATCTATTTGTTATTAAAAAAATTCTCTTACCATATAAGATTAATGAAAAAAATATACACATAATTTATTGAGATTCATATGAGCTTAATAAATTCTTTTAAATTCAAATCTTTAATGTAGAAACTCTATGTTCTATCACTTGAATGTAAAAAACAAAATATATTAATTATTCTCTTGATTTTTAACTCTTATATAATAAAAAATTATAAATTATACCTTTGGTATCACATACCATTAAAAACTATATAACTAGTTCCTATAACACAAACACCTGGCATGGAGATTCTATGGAGATTCAAAAACTCTTTCATGTATTTCAGACAATATCCTCGTATGTAATAATTACTATTCCCTCCTGATAGCACCTTAAGGTTTCAATGAACAAGACTGGATTCTAGAAGAAACATTTTTGGACTTTCCAACTAAGTTTTCTTCTTATGGTTTCAAATTTTACCCACTTATACTATCGACATAGCACCGAAAACTATATATCATATGTCTTAATTCATAATTCCTTAACACTTTTTGAAAATAGGGTAAAAATTGCATAAAATCATTCACACTGTTGTACTATTTCCAACTAAATGAATTTAAAAATTTGAAGAAACCTTAGAGAATATCTTTATTCCCACCTATCCATTGGCTTACTTGGTCATATTGAGTGTATGAGTAGATAATAAAGTTCCTTAGGTCATTTTTTATTTAATACATTTGAAATATTAAGGGAATCCTTATATGTTTCCCATAATCATTTATATTACAAGTTTTGAATAACTTTAATAGTTGGGTTACTCGAAAAGGTGTTGCTTTAACAAAAAG